>CAKXYN010000016.1:22482500-23732500 GCA_935064755.1 Tragelaphus eurycerus
TAGCATATTCAAAAGCAGAGACATTACTTTGCCAACAAAGGTTCTTCTAGTCAAGGCTATGGTTTTTCCATTGGTCATGTTTGGATGTGAGAGCTGGACTGTGAAGAAAGCTGAGCGCCAAAGAATTGATGCTTTTGAACTGTGGTGTTGGAGAAGACTCTTGAGAGTGCCTTGGACTGCAAGGAGATCCAACTAGTCCATTCTGAAGGAGATCAGCCCTGAGATTTCTTTGGAAGGAATGATGCTGAAGCTGAAACTCCAGTACTTTGGCCACTTCATTTGAAGAGTTGACTCATTGGAGAAGACTCTGATGCTGGGAGGGATTGAGGGCAGGAGGAGAAGGGGACGACAGAGGATGAGATGGCTAGATGGCATCACTGACTCGATGGACGTGAGTCTGAGTGAACTCTGGGAGTTGGTGATGGACAGGGAGGCTTAGCATGCTGTGATTCATGGGGTTACATAGAGTTGGACATGACTGAGCAACTGAGTTTTTTCAACAGATGGTACAGAGATAGTTGTATCTCTCTCTCTATATATATATACATATTTAGAAAATTTGTGTCTATACCATGTATATATACAATAACTAACTCAAAATAGACCATTTACCTAAATGTAAAACCTACAACTATAAAAATCATGGAAGAAAATGGGAAAATCTTTGTGACTTTGAGTTAGGCAATATTTCTTAGAAAAGACACCAAAGTGATCATCAATAAAAGGACAAATAGGCAAATTAGACTTCACCAACATTTAAAATTTCTGTTCTTCAGAAGACACTGTTAGGCAAGGACAAAAAGCCACAGACTAGGAGAAAATCTTTGGAAAGCCTTTTATAACGGACTTGATTTCAGAATTTATAAAGAATACTGGAAACAATAATAAGGAAACTACCCAATACAAATGGGGAAAGATTTGAAAAGACACTTTGCCAAAGAAGATACATAGCTGGAAAATAAGTGAAAATATGCCTAATGTCATTATTTATTGGGAAAATGCAAATTTAAAACTTTAGAGTGACTAACATTAAAAAGATTGACCATGGCAAGTGTTGGAGAGGTTGTGGAGAAACTGGAACTCTCAAATACTAGTGAGGCTGTTAAAGGTACATTCACTTTGGAAAACAGTTTGGCAGTTACTTAATATGTTAACTATAGATCTATATAGCATGATCCAGCCATTCCACCCCAAGATACTAACCCCCCCAAAAGAAAATACTTGTCCATATATAAATTTGTGCACAAATGTTCATAGCAGCTTTATTTACAGTCCCAAATAGTAAGCTACCCAAATTCCCATCAACAGATGAATAAACAAATTATTGTATATCTATACAGTGAAGTGACTTAGCAGCAGTGGCAGCATACAGTGTAATAATCCTCAGCTATAAAAAGGAATGAACTGCAGATAGAGTCAACAGCAAGGATGACTCCCTATTTATACTGAGTAAAATAAGCCAATCTAAAAGGAGTGTCTACTGGATGATTACATTCATATAAAACTCTAGAAAATGAAAACAAATTTATAGTGATAGCAGATCAGTTTGGGGAAGCAGGGAGGGATGGAAGAACAGAGTAGAATGGAAAGGAAGGGATTAGAACGAGACACGAGGAAACCTTAGGTGATGACGCCTGTGTTTACTATCTTGATTGCAGTGATGGCTTCATGAGTCCATACATATGTCAAAGCTTATCAAATTGTATTCTTAAAATATGTGTTATTTATTTTATATCAATTATATCTCAATAAAACTTTTTTAAAGGTGTTTCCAACATCTATTTGAGTGTTTGAGGTGTGGGTGGTTTATTTGAGTGCTCATGTCCAACTTGGGGTTGGAAAGGGGATCTGGAACTTGAGGGAGAAGTTGGGGAGAAAGATTTTAGGAGTAAATGTCCCTCTTTCTTCCTCCATTCATCTGTCTACCATAAAGATTTGATATGGTAAATACTATTGATATAGAGTGGCAGTTGAAGGTATGAGAAAGGCTGGTTGTATCAAGGAATGGATACAAAGAAAAGTTATTAGGGAAATGAAACACTTGGAGATGTTTGAAGAGGACATTGAAGAATAAGAGAAACCTGTATGACCAGAGGACTGATGGGCACATAGGAAAATAATTAGTAGAAGGGAATCGGGGAAGGCAATGGCCCCCCACCCCAGTACTCTTGCCTGGAGAATCCCATGGACGGAGGACCCTAGTGGGCTGCAGTCCATGGGGTCGCTAAGAGTCGGACACGACTGAGCGACTTCACTTTCACTTTCCACTTTCATGCGTTGGAGAAGGAAATGGCAAGCCACTCCAGTGTTCTTGCCTGGAGAATCCCAGGGACGGGGGAGCCTGGTGAGCTTCCGTCTATGGGGTCGCACAGAGTCGGACACGACTGAAGTGACTTAGCAGTAGCAGCAGAAGGGAATGGATGGACTACATTGTTTTTCATTTCATTTCAATTCAGTTCAGTCACTCAGTCGTGTCCGACTCTTTGCAATCCATGAATCACAGCATGCCAGGCCTCCCTGTCCATCACCAACTCCCAGAGTCCACCCAAATTCATGTCCTTCGAGTCAGTGATGCCATCCAGCCATCTCATCCTCTGTCGTCCCCTTCTCCTCCTGCCCCCAATCCCTCCCAGCATCAGTCAATGCTGGGAGTCAACTCTTCGCATGAGGTGGCCAGAGTATTGGAGTTTCAGCTTCAGCATCAGTCCTTCCAGTGAACACCCAGGACTGATCTCCTTTAGAATGGACTGGTTGGATCTCCTTGCAGTCCAGGGGACTCTCAAGAGTCTTCTCCAACACCACAGTTCAAAAGCATTAATTCTTTGGCACTCAGCTTTCTTCACAGTCCAACTCTCACATCCATACATGACCACCGGAAAAACCATAGCCTTGACTAGATGGACCTTTGTTGGCAAAGTAATGTCTCTGCTTTTGAATATGCTGTCTAGGTTGATCATAACTTTCCTTCCAAGAAGTAAGCGTCTTTTAATTTCATGGCTGCAGTCACCATCTGCAGTGATTTTGGATCCCCCCAAAATAAAGTCTGACACTGTTTCCACTGTTTCCCCATCTATTTGCCATGAAGTGATGGGACCAGATGCTATAATCTTCGTTTTCTGAAAGTTGAGCTTAAGCCAACTTTTTCACTCTCCTCTTTCACTTTCATCAAGAGGCTCTTTAGTTTCTTTTCACTTTCTGCCATAAAGTTGGTGTCATCTGCATATCTGAGGTTATTGATATTTCTCCTGGCAATCTTGATTCCAGCTTGTGCTTCTTCCAGCCCAGCATTTCTCATGATGTACTCTGCATAGAAATTAAATAAGCAGGGTGACAATATACTGCCTTGACATACTCCTTTTCCTATTTGGAATCAGTCTGTTGTTCCATGTCCAGTTCTAACTGTTGTTTCCTGACCTGCATACAGGTTTCTCAAAAGGCAAGTCAGGTGGTCTGGTATTCCCATCTCTTTCAGAATTTTCCACAGTTTGTTGTGATCCACACAGTCAAAGACTTTGGCATAGTCAACAAAGCAGAAGTAGATGTTTTTCTGAAACTCTCTTGCTTTCTTGATGATCCAGCAGATGTTGGCAATTTGATCCCTGGTTCCTCTGCTTTTTCTAAAACCAGCTTGAACATCTGGAAATTCACGGTTCACGTATTGCTGAAGCCTGGCTTGGAGAATTTTGAGCATTACTTTAGTATTTATTATTTAGTATTAAGGATGGATAGGGAGGCCTGGCGTGCTGCAGTTCATGGGGTCGCAAAGAGTCGGACACGACTGAGCGACTGATCTGATCTGATTAAGGTCAATTAAAGTATCTTGTCCAAAGTCTTTAGATAAAAGTCTTTAGGATTATATACCTGTGGCTTAATAGAAAAACCAGTTGAGCAAACAAACAAAACCCCAAACTAACAAAAATAAAAACACTTGTAAACCTAATACAGCACTGTATGCTGACCTGATTGTAAGATGTCAGACAGCCCTGCGCTGCAGTCTCTGGTGTGACTGATTGGCTGTGTGATTTTGGACAGACTGACAGTGTCTCTGAACTTCCATTCTTCTGTAAGTGACCTCATACTACCTACCTTGTCTATAAAGGTGTGGCGAGAATAAACAGAAGGGATCTATGGGAGAGGGCCTGGCCCAAATTATCCAGATATGTTTTATTTAAGAGCTATTAAACATTTTTTCTCTCATATTACCTGCTTCTCCACTCACCTCACCTTAGCCTAACCCCTGAAAGGTGCCTTGGCCTGGGGAAGTACTAATCTAAAGGATTTATTTGCTGTGTAAATCCTGATATGTCATCTCTCTAATGTTTCATCACTAGGATGTCATTAGAGAGAATGCCAGCTGGGAAAATTTGCAAAGACCCCCATAGCATCCTTGAATACAGTGTGTCCCCATAAAACCAGTGCTTTAAAAACAGGTACGTTTTACTGAGGGAATTAAGTAACCAAAAATTGAGACTAATTTTTGCAACTGAAGGAATGGAGCTGTGTTAATTATTTATGAAACTTATTCTGAAGTGGTCCTCAGTTCTAAAATTCTCAAGGACGAGAGCAGAGTACAGTATGCAATGTTCTCTGATGCAGATGATCCAGGCTTCTCAAGTTAGGAGGTCTCATTGGAAGCAGTTATGATGCTGAATTGTTTTATGGTTTTACTCTTTTAAAAGAGGCTCTTTTAAGCCCACAGAGCAGAACAAGCTGGCCTATGTCTGAGCACCGGGGCTAGATCCAAAGTGCACCAACTTTTTTTTTTTCTAACAAAACAAACGTAAGTGATATTTCCTCTAAAATTGAAAAAAAAATGCTGTGTGGAATAGTCCGAGAAACGGTTAAAAGGACACTTTTGGATTTTATAAGAATTAAACTTTCATTCAGAATTTGCATTGAATCTGTTTTAACTTGCACTCACTGAAGGCCTAGCCCCAGGTCTAGAAGAATTACTCTAACATTCTCTGAAAGACTTTGAGCAAGCTCCAGGAGTTGGTGATGGACAGGGAAGCCTGGTGTGCTGCAATCCATGGGGTTACAAAGAGTTGGACATGACTGAGTGACTGGACTGAACTGAAAGACTTTCCTTTGTTTTCCACATTTGAGTGATGGGAGAATTTCTTGGTGGTCCAGTGGTTAAGATTTGGTGGTTTCACTGCTGTAGGTCCTGGTTTGACCCCTGGTTGGGGAATTATGATCCAATAAGCCTTGAGATGCCACCAAAAAAAATCCAAATAAATAAATTGAGTGATTGGTGCAGTGGGATTCTCTTTCCAGTCTGAATGGACTTAGAAGCATGGATGAACATACAGTGTGTACAAAGCTATTAGCATGGCTGAGGAATAAGCTTAGATCTCATTGCAACTTATATAAATCTTATAGAATAAAGGACCTGGGGCTTAAGGTGACTTTAACATTTTAAACAGCATTCATTATGATGAACTTTTATTGTCTGAGAATTTACTTGTTGTCCTAGGCGTTCAAACCACCTTATTTATTCTGAGAGACGAAATCAGTTTTATGATGATAATTAACTCTTCAACAGATGAGAAAATTGGTGCCTGATGTTATGACATGATCTCTTCTGCTCAGCTAGAGCGAGGAGTTTAATCTCTGTCTTGATTTGACCGTGTTGTAGCTGCACAGCAAGGACCACAGGCTTTGGAGTCAGTTTCTGCTATTTATATGCTTTGACCTTGGGGAAATCACTAGTGATTCTTAAAATTTAATGTGCATACAAATCATCTGTGAATTCTGCATCTGTAGGTTGGTGAAGCCTCAGGTTTTGCATTTCTAACAAACTCCTAGGTGATGCTCATGGTCTGATAGCCATGCTTTGAGGACAGAAAACTGTCAAAACCTTAGTTTTCTCATATGTGAAATAGGACTTGGGAAGACTGTTAGGAATATTAAATGAGTCAGCGGGGTGAGGCATCTGGCACTTAGAAGGATTACCACAAATATGAAGGACCTACTCCTCCTTTTCCCCTATTTTGTTCCTGTGAGTGCTTAGTTGCTCAGTTGTGCCCAACTCTTTGCAACCCCAGGAACTGTAGCCCGCCAGGTTCCTCTGTCCATGGGATTCTTCAGGCAAGAATACTGGAGTGGGTTGCCATGCCCTCCTCCAAGGGATGTTCCCAATTCAGGTTTTGAACCCAGGTCTCCTGCAAAGCAGGCAGATTCTTTGCCATCTGAGCCACCAGGGAAGACCTATTTTGTTCCTACCTAGCTCAATAGCTTGTTCAACTCTCAAGTTTCCTCAGCCCCAGTTTTCACTGGGTTCACTTCCATATTTGTGTGGCTTAATCAGGTTCATGGCAGAAAGGTATGTATAAATAACTAAGAATCCTCCTCTGTTCTCTTTCTCCAAGTTAGTGTTTTACATGACATCCAGTGTAACATGAAAAATCTCTGCCAAATACAAATGCTCAGAATTGACATGCAGTTTGTTCAAACTGGTTTTCAACCTTTACCATTAATAAAAAATAACTGTTTGGATCACAAAATAAAACTCAATTATGTTAGTGTTAGACACAGTTTTAAAATAGTTTAAAAATGGTTAAAAATAAAAGGATGGGCAAATTTCCTAGATTTATAAATTGCCAACATCTGTTGGATAATTGAAAAAGCAAGAGAGTTCCAGAAAAACATCTACTTCTGCTTTATTGACCATACCAAAGCCTTTGACTATGTGGATCACAACAAACTGTGGAAAATTCTGAAAGAGATGGGAATACCAGACCACCTGACCTGCCTCCTGAGAAATCTGTATGCAGGTCAAGAAGCAACAGTTAGAACTGGACATGGAACAACAGACTGGTTCCAAATCAGAAAAGGAGTATATGTCAAGGCTGTATATTGTCACCCTGCTTGTTTAACATCTATGCAGAGTACATGATGCAAAATGCTGGGCTGGATGAAGCACAAGCTGGAATTAGGATTGCCAGGAGAAATATCAATAACCTCAGATATACAGATGACACCACTCTTATGGCAGAAAGTGAAGAGGAACTAAAGAGCCTCTTGATGAAAGTGAAAGAGGAGAGTGAAAAAATTGGCTTAAAATTCAACATTCAGAAAATGAAGATCGTGGCATCTGGTCCCATCACTTCATGGCAAATAGATGAGGAAACAATGGAAACAGTGACAGACTTTATTTTCTTGGGCTCCAAAATCACTGCAGTTGGTGACTGCTGCCATGAAATTAAAAGACGCTTGCTCCTTAAAAGAAAAATTATGACCAACCTAGACAGCATATTAAAAAGCAGAGACATTACTTTGCCAACAAAGGTCTGTCTAGTCAAGGCTATGGTTTTTCCAGAAGTCATATATGGATGTCAGAGTTGGACTATAAAGAAAGCTGAGTGCCGAAGAATTGATGGTTTTGAACTATAGTGTTAGAGAAGATTGTTGAGAGTCCCTTGGACACCAAGGAGATCCAACCAGTCCATTCTAAAGGAAATCAGTCCTGAATATTCATTGGTAGGACTGATGCTGAAGCTGAAGCTCCAATACTTCGGCCACCTGATGCAAAGAACTGACTCCTTGGAAAAGCCCTGATTCTGGAAAGGTTGAAGGCAGAAGGAGAAGGGGATCACAGAGGATGAGATGATTGGATGGCATCACCGACTCAATGGACATGAGTTTGAGTAGGCTCTAGGAGTTGGTGATGGACAGGGAGGACTGGTGTGCTGCAGTCCATGGGGTCACAAAGAGTCCAACATGACTGAGTGACTGAACTGAACTGAAATGATAAATTTCCTTTCTCTGTGTCCTCATAAAAACCTAGGAGTTTCTTTGTTAGTAGGCACACTGTAGTATAGTTACCTGTTCATGTGTCCAAGACAGGGGTATTTTATTTGACTTAAAAAAATCTTTAAAGTCAAATACTTAGCACATTTTATGGAATAAAATGACACCTCATCAAGTTCTTTGTAAAAAGAATAGGCAAAAGCATACTAGACAATTCAAACATAAATTGGGGGTTCTAATTTTATCAGACAAATTTAGAATTCAATTCACAAACTGTTCCAGAAAGCAGAAGAGGAGGAAACACTTGCCAGTCCATCCTCTAAGGCCAGTTTTATGGCACCCCACTCCAGTACTCTTGCCTGGAAAATCCCATGGACAGAGGAGCCTGGTAGGCTGCAGTCCATGGGGTTGCTAAGAGTCGGACGTGATTGAGTGACTTCACTTTCAATTTTCACTTTCATGCATTGGAGGAGGAAATGGCAACCCACTCCAGTATTCTTGCCTGGAGAATCCCAGGGACGGGAGAGCCTGGTGGGCTGCCGTCTATGGGGTGTCACAGAGTCGGACATGACTGAAGCGACTTAGCAGCAGCAGCAAGGCCAGTTTCAACTGGATACCAAAACCAAAGACACTGCAAGAAAAGAAGACTACAGGTTAGTCTCTTATGAATATAGGTGCAAACTCATTATCAACAAAATACTAGTAAAAGTGTTTGATAAAATCCAGTTTTTCTCAGGATAAAATTCCTGAACAAACTATGAACAGAAGAGAAGGTCTCCAAACTGATGATGAACATCTATGAAAACCTATGCCTAATATCCTGCCTAATGATGAAGGAGTAATTGCTTTCTAAGATTAGGAACAAGACAAAGGTGTCACTTTTACCATTTTTATTCAACACTGTACTGGGTGTTCCAGCTAGGAACAATGTCTTGATCCATTCAGGCTGCTATTACAAAATGCCATAAACTATGTGGCTTATGTGCTGTGCTGTGCTAAGTTGCCTCGGTCACGTCCAGCTATTTGTGACCCTGTGGGCTTTTTGGACCCAGAGTTTCATATAGTCAAAGCTATGGTTTTTCTAGTAGTCATGTGCAGATGTGAGAGCTGGGCAATAAAAAAGGCTGAGTGCCAAAGAATTGATGCCTTTGAACTGTGATACTGGAGAAGACCCTTTAGAGTCCCTTGGACAGCAAGGAGATCAAACCAGTGAATCCTAAAGGAATTCAACCCTGAATATTCATTGGAAGGACTGATGTTGAAGCTGAAGCTCTAATACTCTGGCCACCTGATGCAAAGAGCCAACTCATTGGAAAAGACCCTGATGCTGGGAAAGATTGAAGGCAGGAGGAGAAGGGGATGACAGAGGATGAGATAGAAGGATGGCATCACTGACTCAGTAGGCATGAGTTTGAGCAAACTCTGGGAGATGGTGAAGGACAGGGAGGCCTGGCGTGCTGCAGTCCATGGGGTCACAAAGAGTCAGACACAACTGAGTGACTGAACAACAACAATAACAACATGGGCTGAAGCCCACCAGGCTTCTCTGTCCATGGGATTCTCTAGGCAAGAATACTGGAGTGGGTTGCCATTCCCTCCTCCAGAGGATCTACCCTACCCAGGGATTGAACTCAAGTTTCTTATATTTCCTGAATTGGCAATCGGGTTCTTTACCATGAGCATAGGTGGCTTATAAGTAACAGAAATTAATTTCTCATAGTTGTGGAGGCTCAGTCCAAGATCAAGGAACTGGCATTTCCGTCTGTGAGAGCCCACTTCCTGCAGACAGCAGACCTTTTCCTGTGTCCTCACATGGCAGAAGGAGCGAAGAACCTCTCTCAGGCCTCACTTCTAAGGGTACAAATCCAGTTCATGAAGGCTCTGACATCATGACTTAATCACCTCTCAAATGTTGCACCTTCTAGTGCTGCACCATCACCTTGGGGGTTAGGATTTCAACATACAAAGAGTGGGGAGAGACACAAATATTACATCTATAGCTGGTAATAAGGCAAGAAATAAAAGACATTCAGACTGAAATTGAAGAATAAAACTATCTCTATTTGCAAGTATCATGATTTTGTATATAAAAAAAACCACATGGAACTTAGTAAAGACATGTTGGAGCTAATAATAAATTTTAGCACAGTTACAGGATACAAGATCAGTATAAAAATCAGTTGTATTTCAATATATTAGCAATAAGTAATCTGAAAATAAAATTCAAAAACATTTCCCTTTATAATAGCATCAAAAAGGATAAAACAGGAATAATTTAAACAAAAGAAGTGTTTAAGACGTGTATACTGAAAACTACAAAACATTATTGAAATAAATGAAAGAATATGTAAGTAAATAGATATTCCGTGTTCATGAACTGAAAAACTTAATATGTTAAAAATGGCAGTACTCTAAATTCCATATATTCAACACAATTTCTATCAAAAATCCCAGATATTGACAAGGCAATCCTAAAATTTATGTGGAAAGGCAGGGAATCTATAATAGCCAAAGCAATCATGAGAAGAACAATAGCTGTAGGACTAATACTTGCAATTTCAAAACTTACTGCAAAGTTATAGTAACCAAGACAGTATGTGAAGCAAAAGTCTCCCAGTTGTGTCCAGCTCTTTGCAACCCCATGGACTGCAGCCTGCCAGGTTTCTTTGTCCATGGAATTCTCCAGGCAAGAATACTGGACTCAGTTGCCATATTTTCTCCAAGATTATGGCACTGCCATAAAAATAAGCATAAAAATCAATGGAATAGAATTTGGAGTCCAGAACTAAGTTCTAACTTATATGGTCACTTGACATTTAAAAAAGACACCAAGATAATTAAATGGGGGAAGTAATAGCCTTTCAACAAATGGTATTGGAGAAACTAGATCCACAGGCATACATGGCCACAGGAAAGAAGGAGAGAAGCATGGAATGAATTCTCCTTCAGAATCTAGAAGGAATCAATGCTGCCGAGACCTTGATTTTAGACTCAAGAGCCATGAAAGAATGCATTTCTATTATTTTGAGCCAACAAGTTTGTGGTAACTTGTTTCGGCATCCTTAAGAAACTGACAGATTTTGGTACTGGAAAGCGTAGTGTTGGAATAAGTACCTGAATATGTGGAGTTGGGTTTGGAATTGAGGGATGTGTAGAGGTTGGAAGAATTTTGAGGTGCATGATAGAAAAGTTCTGGGTTGAATATTAAAGGTGATCTGTTGTGAGTTCAGAAGAAAGTGAAAAGCACAGTAGAGAAAGGATTCTCTCATCTTAGTAAGTACATATATCATAGTAAATAGAATGTCAATAGAAATATGAATGTTAAAGGTGCTTATGATGAGATCTCAGAAGAAAATGAGGAGCATATTTTGAAAACTGGAGGGAAAGGAATCTTCATTACAGAGTGGCAGAAAAGTTGGCTGAATTGTGTTCTACTATTGGGTCGAGGGCAGAAAGTATAAGCAATGAACTTGGATAATGAACTGAGGAGATTTTAGCACAGTATTGAAGGTGGAGCCTTGTTTCTCCTTGCTATTTATAGAAAAATGAGAAGAATAAAATAAATTGAGGATTTATTAAGCAAAGTGGAACCAGCACTTGATGATTTGAGATGTTCTTGGCCTATCTAGATTGCAAAGGATGCTGAAATTAGAAAAGTTATTGTTGGAAAAGCCTGCTCTGGAGAGAAGGCCAAGGATGTGACTGGGCAACATTTTGTAAAAGAGACTAAGTATATGACTCATGGATCCCAATCAGTCATACCAGCTGAAACTAGGAGTAGAGGTGAGGTTATCCAGGAAGGATCTGTAGAGACGTTCTTATCTAATGGTGTTGATCCCCACAACATACACAGGAGGTCCACAAGGCTTTTGAGGATGATATCCTGGAAGAAAGCACTACCAACTTGATTGAAGGGAACAGAGACAGGACAAATTGAGAGAAGGCTGTAGGTCTTCAAAAACTCTATAGGTGGAAACAGGCTAATAGAACTACTCAACTGCAAATGTTATTCATCAAGGAAAAGGAAAAATGACTCTGAAGCTGGTGAGGTCACTGAAGGCAGCACAGAAGCCAGCAGGGCTGGTGCTGTGTGTCCACAGGCCAGCAAAGCCAGAGCTGGGCCTGGAAGTGGAGCTGCTGGCCCAGATGTTAGATGATTGATCTGACATCGTTCTTCTTCTTTAATATAGATATTTGCAGCTATAAATTTTCCTTTGAGCACAGCCTTAAACTGTGTCTCATACGTTTTCAGATATTGAATTTTTCATCTTCATTCATCTCAAGGTATTTCTAACTTCTCTTGTGATATCTTCTTTGACTTAAATTGGTTATTTTGGAGTGTGTTATTTAATTTCCACATATTTGTCAGTTCCCCAAATTTCCTGGTGTGTTGATGTCTAACTTAATTTCATTGTGGTAAGGAAACATACTTGTTATAATTTCAATCTCTTTAAATTTTTGAGGCTTATTCTGTGATATACATGCATACCTCAAAATATTGTAGATTTGGTTTCAGATGACTGCAATAAAGTAAGTATCACAAAAGGTGAGTCACACAAATATTTTGGTTTCTCAATGCACAATCTTCACACTGTTCTGTAATCTGTTACATGTGCAATAACATTGTGTCTTAAAAAAAATCAAGGTTCATTCCTTAATTGTAATATACTTTATTGATAAAAAAAAAATGTTGACCATTATCTGAGCCATTGGAACATTCTTTTTGCTAAGTGGATGGTCTTACCTCAGTGTTGCTGCGTGATCAGGGTGGTGATTGCTGAAGACTGGGGCGCCTGTGGTAATTTCTTAAAATAAGAAAATTTGAAGTTTGCTGTATCAGTTGACTTTTCCTTTCATGAATGACTCCTCTGTAGCATGCAATGCTATTTCACAATATTTTACCAACAATGGAACTTCTTTCAAAATTGGAGTCAATCTTCTCAAACTCTGCCACACCCGGAGTAGTTTCCATCTCAGAAAACCACTTTATTTGCTTATTCATAAGAAGCAACTCTGTATCTATTAAAATTTTATCTTGAGATTGCAGCAATTCAGTTCTATTTTCAGGTTCCACTTCTAATTTTCACTCTTTTGCTATTCCTACCTCATTTACAATAGTAACATCAAACACCACTGATTATATATCATGGTAGCAAATGTAACAATAGTGAAAAATTTGAAATACTGTGAGAATTACAGAAATGTAACACAGACACACTAAATGAGCAAATGCTGTTGGAAAAATGCTGATAAACTTACTCAATGCAGGTTTACCACAAGCCTTCAATTTGTTAAAAACCTGGTATCTATGAAGTGCAATAAAATGAAATATAATAAAATTAGTGTGCCCATAATGTATTCTATTGTAGAGAATGTTTCATGTGCACTTGGATGAATGTATATTGTGCTGTTGTTGAGTGGAATGTTTTATAGGTATCTGCTATATTTAGTTGGCTTATAATGTTGTTTGAGGTCTCTGTTTTCTTGTTGATCTTCAGACAAGTTGGACACATCTTGCCTGTCTTTGTTTATGTGGGGCTTAAAGCCACACCAGATAGTTTATACTGAAAATGTGTTTTATGGCGGGTTTGTTGGGACATGGAGTATCAGTTTGATATCTGAAAGGACTGGGAATTGAGTACCCAAGGCCAGCCATATGACCGTTGATGATTTTAATCTCTATCCTTAGCTATAATAAATTATAATCATGGGCATAACAGTCTAGAGATAAATTTCCAATGAATAATGAACTCACACAAATCATTAAACACACACGAAAACCAGTCTCTGTATAAGAGTCATCAAAAACAACAAAATGTAAGGTCAGACCAACAGATATTGAAAACATCAGATGCAGAAATAAGAATGTCTAGTGAGAGAAGGCAATGGCACCCCACTCCAGTACTCTTGCCTGGAAAATCCCATGGATGGAGGAGCCTGGTGGGCTGCAGTCCATGGGGTCACAAAGAGTCGGACACGACTGAACGACTTCACTTTCACTTTTCACTTTCATGCATTGGAGAAGGAAATGGCAACCCACTCCAGTATTCTTGCCTGGAGAATCCCAAGGATGGGGGAGCCTGGTGGGCTGCCGTCTATGGAGTTGCACAGAGTTGGACACGACTGAAGCGACTTAGCAGCAGCAGCAGTATTTTCGAGGAAATGAAAGAAAAATTTAAAAATGTGAATGAAGAGAAAGAGACTATTAAAAAATGACCAGACTTAAAGAGGAATCAAATTATATATTTTTCTTTAAAGAAGATGCAATTGAAATGGAATGCTAAATGTAAATGACAAGAAGTTTAGACACAGATGTAAAAAATTACTGAATTGGAAAAAAGACTTAAAGAGATTAGCCAAAAATCTGCAGAAAAGTGAAGATATGGACAGTATGAAAGAGTTTAAGATAAAAAGGGCAAGTATATTGTGCATCTAATTGGAGTCCCAGCAAAAGAAAATAGAGATAATGGAAGTTAAGAGAGAATGGATTTTCCAGAATTAAAGATATAAATTCACAGATTCAGGAATTATAACCAATCTTAAACAGAATAAGTAAAATCAAGTCTATAATACCTAGACATGTTCTAGTAAAACTGAGAACACCAACCATGAAGTAAAGATCTTAAAAACAGCCAGATATAAATGACAAACCCATACAAGGAAATGACAGATTGTAACTGGACATTGATGAAAGCCAGAGATGACAGAATGTCTTCAAACTGCTGAAAGCAAATCACTATCCACTTTGAATTGTATGTGCAGGAAAATAGTCTTTCAAAATTAAAGGTTAAGTAGGTGAAATAAAAGACATTTTCAGACACTCAAAAACTGAGTACTTAACATCAATAGGTTTTCACTAAAGAAACTTCCCAGTGGTATACTCAAGAAAAAGAAAATAGCCTGAAAAGGAAGTTATGCAAGAACGAATTTTGAGCCAGGAAAGTCAGGTAGGTTGTTCTAAATGGACATCAATTATATAAAACAATAAAATTGTTTAATATTTGGAGTTAAAGAAATGCAAAAAGGAAAGTGCCAGACTATAATAGCAACTGAAGTGTAAGGAGTAATTGGAATTAAAGTATTCTAATATCTTGTTCAGAAAAAGGATGGAGACATTGGCTTTGTTAAGGAGCATATAAAAAATTTAAATTTAACTACTAAAGAAATGAAATAGTGTACACTGTTTCAAAATCAGTAGAGGGAAAAAAAGAAATGAGGGGAAAAAAATCTTCTCAAACAGATGAAACATAGAGAAACGGAAACAAATGCATAAGATAAAATAATGGAATTAATTACAAATGTATCAGATTCTCAACAAATTTAAGTTAGAAGCACATTCGGTTAAAATATGTATAGGTATCCAGATCAGATCAGATCAGATCAGTCGCGCAGTCGTGTCCGACTCTTTGCGACCCCATGAACCGCAGCACGCCAGGCCTCCCTGTCCATCACCAACTCCCGGAGGTCACTCAGACTCACATTCATCGAGTCAGTGATGCCATCCAGCCATCTCATCCTCTGTCGTCCCCTTCTCCTCTTGCCCCCAATCCCTCCCAGACTCAGAGTCTTCTCCAATGAGTCAACTCTTCGCATGAGGTGGCCAAAATACTGGAGTTTCAGCTTTAGCATCATTCCTTCCAAAGAAATCCCAGGGTTGATCTCCTTCAGAATGGACTGGTTGGATCTCCTTGCAGTCCAAGGGACTCTCAAGAGTCTTCTCCAACACCACAGTTCAAAAGCATCAATTCTTCGGCGCTCAGCCTTCTCACATCCATACATGACCACAGGAAAGACCATAGCCTTGACTAGGCGAACCTTTATTGGCAAAGTGATGTCTCTGCTTTTGAATCTGCTATCTAGGTTGGTCATAACTTTCCTTCCAAGGAGTAAGTGTCTTTTAATTTCATGGCTGCAGTCACCATCTGCAGTGATTTTGGAGCCCAGAAAAAGAAAGTCTGACACTGTTTCCACTGTTTCTCCATCTATTTCCCATGTAGTGATGGGACCAGATGCCATGATCTTCGTTTTCTGAATGTTGAGCTTTAAGCCAACCTTTTCACTCTCCACTTTCACTTTCATCAAGAGGCTTTTGAGTTCTTCACTTTCTGCCATAAGGGTGGTGTCATCCGCATATCTGAGGCTATTGATATTTCTCCCAGCAATCTTGAATCCAACTTGTGTTTCTGCCAGTCCAGCATTTCTCATGATGTACTCTGCATATAAATTAAATAAACATGGTGACAATATACAGCCTTGATGTACTCCTTTTCCTACTTGGAACCATGCGCCTCGCCTTTCCCGTGAATGGCGCACTAAGAGCGCCTCGTCTTTCCCGCGACCAGCGCACTAAGAGCGCCTCGCCTTTCCCGCGACCAGCGCACTAAGAGCCCCCCGCTGGCTGCGCGGTGCACTAAGAGTGCGACTGAGAGGAGCTACTCCACGACCGAGGAAGGATGGCGGTGAGGACCGGCGCACTAAGCACGGCCGAGAGGAGCTACCCCACGACCGAGGTCAGGAAGGGCGGCGGTGAGGAGATACCCCTCCTCCAAGGTCAGGAAGGGAGGCGGTGAGGAGAGACCCCTCCTCCAAGGTAAGGTGCGATGGTTGTGCTTTGCTGGAGCAGCCGGGAAAAGATACGCCACGCCCAAGGTAAGAGAAACCCAAGTAAGACGGTAGGTCTTGCAAGAGGGCATCAGAGGGCAAATACACTGAAACCATACTCAAAGAAAACTAGTCAATCTAATCACACCAGGACCACAGCCTTGTCTAACTCAATGAAATTAAGCCATGCCCCTGGGACAACCCAGGATGGGCTGGTTATGGTGGAACGATCTGACAGGGTGTGGTCCGCTGGAGAAGGGAATGGCAAACCACTTCAGTATTCTTGCCTTGAGAACCCCATGAACAGTAAGAAAAGGCAAAATGATAGGATACTGAAAGAGAAACTCCCCAGGTCAGTAGGGGCACAATATGCTACTGGAGATCAGTGGAGAAATAACTCGAGAAAGAATGAAGGGATGGAGCCAAGGCAGAAACAGTGCCCAGCTGTGGATGTGACTGGTGATAGAAGCAAGGTTCAATGCTGTAAAGAGCAATATTGCATAGGAACCTGGAATGTCAGGTCCATGAATCAAGGCAAATTGGAAGTGGTCAAACAAGAGATGGCAAGAGTGAATGTTGACATTCTAGGAATCAGCGAACTAAAATGGACTGGAATGGGTGAATTTAACTCAGATGACCATTATATCTACTACTGTGGGCAGGAATCCCTCAGAAGAAATGGAGTGGCCATCATGGTCAACAAAAGAGTCCGAAATGCAGTACTTGGATGCAATCTCAAAAATGACAGAATGATCTCTGTTCGTTTCCAAGGCAAACCATTCAATGTCACAGTAATCCAAGTCTATGCCCCAACCAGTAATGCTGAAGAAGCTGAAGTTGACGGTTCTATGAAGACCTACAAGACCTTTTAGAACTAACACCCCAAAAAGATGTCCTTTTCATTATAGGGGACTGGAATGCAAAAGTAGGAAGTCAAGAAACACCTGGAGTAACAGGCAAATTTGGCCTTGGAATATGGAATGAAGCAGGGCAAATATTAACAGAGTTTTGCCAAGAAAATGCATTGGTCATAGCAAATACCCTCTTCCAACAACACAAGAGAAGACTCTATACATCAGATCAGATCAGTCGCTCAGTCGTGTCCGACTCTTTGCGACCCCATGAACTGCAGCACGCCAGGCCTCCCTATCCATCACCAGCTCTCCGGAGGTCACTCAGACTCACATCCATCGAGTCAGTGATGCCATCCAGCCATCTCATCTTCTGTCGTCCCCTTCTCCTCCTGCCCTCAATCCCTCCCAGCATCAGAGTCTTCTCCAATGAGTCAACTCTTCGCATGAGGTGGCCAAAATACTGGAGTTTCAGCTTTAGCATCATTCCCTTCCAAAGAAATCCCAGGGCTGATCTTTTTCAGAATGGACCTGTTGGATCTCCTTGCAGTCCAAGGGACTCTAAAGAATCTTCTCCAACACCACAGTTCAAAAGCATCAATTCTTCGGCGGTATCCAGAAAGGTCCTCAAATAGGATGCATCCAGGTATAGATCTCAGACAAAAACTGTTTTCCAAAGTAGCTGGGACACATGAAAGGCAAAAGCCAACCATGCTAGTTTGGGACAGTGGAAATACGGTGCGACAGTTGGAGAGAGGTACCTCCCAGGACCTTGTTGGTACCACAGTGTGAATGTATGCAGCTGTGGTGGGAAAGAAGGGAGAGGAGATGGCATTGAATAGGAAACATAGAGACAGTGCATTCTTGTGGGCAGTACACATGTGCATGCACGCGTGCACACATACACACACACACACATATTGTGTTGTAGGAAGCTACACTAAGATTCAGGGCAAATACCTGTTAGCCCTGGAACTTCCCCAACTAAACTTCCCTGAAAGTTGCTAGGCCAGGAAGAACTCATGTCATTCAAAATGAATAATCACAAAAAAGGAACCAGTGTGTGCATGCTAAGTTGCTTCAGTGATGTCCAACTCTTTGTGACCCTAGGGACTATAGCCCACCAGGCTCCTCTGGCCATGGGACTCTCTAGGCAAGAATACTGGAGTGGGTTACCATGCTTTTCTCCAGGGGATCTTCCTAACCCCCGTGTCGAACTCATGTCTCTTTTCTCCTGCATTGACAGATGGGTTCTTTATCACTGGTGCCACCTGGGAGGCCCCTTGAATGGCTTCTAGTGTATAATTTTGGAATATTCATACCAAATCCCTTATAATTATACAGTGGAAGTGAGAAATAGATTTAAGGGCCTAGATCTGATAGATAGAGTGCCTGATGAACTATGGATGGAGGTTCGTGACATTGTACAGGAGACAGGGATCAAGACCATCCCCATGCAAAAGAAATGCAAAAAAGCAAAATGGCTGTCTGGGGAGGGCTTACAAATAGCTGTGAAAAGAAGAGAAGTGAAAAGCAAAGGAGAAAAGGAAAGATATAAACATCTGAATGCAGAGTTCCAAAGAATAGCAAGAAGAGATAAGAAAGCCTTCTTCAGCGATCAGTGCAAAGAAATAGAGGAAAACAACAGAATGGGAAAGACTAGGGATCTCTTCAAGAAAATCAGAGATACCAAAGGAACATTTCATACAAAGATGGGCTCGATAAAGGACAGAAATGGTATGGACCTAACAGAAGCAGAAGATATTAAGAAGAGGTGGCAAGAATACACAGAAGAACTGTACAAAAAAGATCTTCACAACCCAGATACTCACGATGGTGTGATCACTGACCTAGAGCCAGACATCCTGGAATGTGAGGTCAAGTGGGCCTTAGAAAGCATCACTACGAACAAACCTAGTGGAGGTGATGGAATTCCAGTGGAGCTATTCCAAATCCTGAAAGATGATGCTGTGAAAGTGCTGCACTCAATATGCCAGCACATTTGGAAAACTCAGCAGTGGCTACAGGACTGGAAAAGGTCAGTTTTCATTCCAATCCTAAAGAAAGGCAATGCCAAAGAATGCTCAAACTACCACACAATTGCACTCATCTCACACGCTAGTAAGGTAATGCTCAAAATTCTCCAAGCCAGGCTTCAGCAATATGTGAACCGTGAACTTCCTGATGTTCAAACTGGTTTTAGAAAAGGCAGAGGAACCAGAGATCAAATTGCCAACATCTGCTGGATCATCAAAAAAGCAAGAGAGTTCCAGAAAAACATCTATTTCTGCTTTATTGACTATGCCAAAGCCTTTGACTGTGTTGATCACAATAAACTGTGGAAAATTCTGAAAGAGATGGGAATACCAGACTACTTGATCTGCCTCTTGAGAAATTTGTATGCAGGTCAGGAAGCAACAGTTAGAACTGGCATGGAACAACAGACTGGTTCCAAATAGGAAAAAGAGTATGTCAAGGCTCTATATTGTCACCCTGTTTATTTAACTTCTATGCAGAGTACATCATGAGGAATGCTGGACTGGAAGAAACACAAGTTGGAATCAAGATTGCTGGGAGAAATATCAATAACCTCAGATATGCAGATGACACCACCCTTATGGCAGAAAGTGAAGAGGAACTCAAAAGCCTCTTGATGAAAGTGAAAGTGGAGAGTGAAAAGGTTGGCTTAAAGCTCAACATTCAGAAAACGGAGATCATGGCATCTGGCCCCATCACTTCATGGGAAATAGATGGAGAAACAGTGGAAACAGTGTCAGACTGTTTTTCTGGGCTCCAAAATCACTGCAGATGGTGACTGCAGCCATGAAATTAAAAGATGCTTACTCCATGGAAGGAAAGTCCTGACCAACCTGCTGCTGCTGCTAAGTCGCTTCAGTTGTGTCCGACTCTGTGCGACCCCATAGACGGCAGCCCATCAGGCTCTCCCGTTCCTGGGATTTTCCAGACAAGAACACTGGAGTGGTTTGCCATTTCCTTCTCCAATGCATGAAAGTGAAAAGGGAAAGTGAAGTCGCTCAGTCGTGTCCGACTCTTAGCGATCCCATGGACTGGAGCCCACCAGGCTCCTCTGTCCATGGAATTTTCCAGGCAAAAGTACTGGGGTGGGGTGCCATTGCCTTCCCCTGACCAACCTAGATAGCATATTAAAAACCAGAGACATTACTTTGCCAACAAAGGTTCGCCTAGTCAAGGCTATGGTTTTTCCTGTGGTCATGTATGGATGTGAGAGTTGGATTGTGAAGAAGGCTGAGTGCCAAAGAATTGATGCTTTTGAACTGTGGTGTTGGAGAAGACTCTTGAGAGTCCCTTGGACTGCAAGGAGATCCAGCCAGTCCATTCTGAAGGAGATCAGCCCTGGGATTTCTTTGGAAGGAATGATGCTAAAGCTGAAACTCCAGTATTTTGGCCACCTCATGCGAAGAGTTGACTCATTGGAGAAGACTCTGAGTCTGGGAGGGATTGGGGGCAAGAGGAGAAGGGGACGACAGAGGATGAGATGGCTGGATGGCATCACTGACTTGATGGATGTGAGTCTGAGTGAACTCTGGGAGTTGGTGATGGACAGGGAGGCCTGGCGTGCTGTGATTCATGGGGTTGCAAAGAGTCGGACACGACTGAGTGACTGATCTGATCTGATAACCTAGAAAACTAGCGTGAGACTCATTCAAACATTTTTTTTGCATATGTAATAGACATAGAAACGTAAGTATAGGGGGAGGAGCTAAGATGGCGGAGGGTTAGGACGGGGAAAACACTTTCTCCTCTACAAATTCATCAAAAGGACAACTAAACGCCGAGTAAACTCCACAAAATAACTTCGGAATGCCGGCAGAGGACATCAGACACCCAGAAAAGCAATTCATTGCCTTCTAAAGGAGGTAGGGAAAAAAATAGAAAAGGCAAAAAGAGACAAAGAGGGAGGGACGGACCTCTGTCCGGGGAAGGGAGTCTTAAAAAAAGATAAGTTTCCAAGCACCAGTAAACACTCTCACTGCAGAGTCTGTGCTGAACCTAGGAAGCACGGAGACCATCATAACAGGGAGGAAAACAAATAAACAATTAAAACCCACAGACTACGCGCCCTACGATAACTTCCACAGCGGAGAAGCATCGCAAACGCCCGCATCCGCCATTAGCAAGCAGGGGCTGGGCAGGGAGATGCAGCGGGCTGCTCCCACGCGGGCCGCTCCCCCTTAGGCCGCTCCCGCTGGCCGCTCCCCCGCCGGCTGCTCCCGTGCAGGTCGCTCCCCCGTGGGCTGCTCCCCCGCAGGCCGCTTCCGCGGGCTGCTTCTACGCGGGCTGCATTGGCCTGATTGTCCCGGGTGCTGCCAGATCGGGGGAATTTGGGCCAGCAGGCCAGACTGTGCAACAGCGACCACACGAAGAGCTGGCCCTAACCCAAGACACTGCCAGGCCCGCGCACAGAACAAAGGACTGTACAGAGATAGCCGGCTGCAGTCCGTCCCCCTCCGGTGACAAGCAGCCAGAGCCAGAGGGAGGCAATCGCAGCCCCAGAGAGACATTATTCACAAAACTGTAAGCAGGCTTCTTTGCTAACCAAGACTTCTTGGGGCTCTGGTCAGCTAACATCCGCCTAAGAAAGTGCGCTGGTACACCTAAAAAACCGAGTGGTGGGGAGGCGATAAGTCGCAGAAGCCGCGCTTGGTAAACACCCCACTACCCATGCTGCTGGATTCTGCTAAGGGCACATAGCGCAGGCCCAACCGAGCCCTGGCCTCTGAGGACTACCCGAGTGCCTGAACTTGAGCAGCTTAGACCTGGGAGGGGCAAGCAGCCCAGGGCTGGTAGCGGATGGTTCTGGCAGGGAAAAAGAGAGCCCAAGTAGAGTGGGCAGGGAAGCTACACGCACCGTGAGCTGGGTCAGACCCAGTGTGGCTGAGCCACTGAGAGACATGCCAGTAGTATTTATTTGCAATGGCCCTCCCTCCCTGCAGCGCGACTGAACAAGTGAGCCTAAAAAAAAAAAATGAAAAAAAAGAGTGTCCACCACCGCCCCCTTTGTAAGAAGCTATAACAGAGGGAACCACCGTGGAAGTGACAGGCAATAAACTAAAACCCCATGGTTAGTACCAGCTACAGAGAAAGGGGCCTATAGATCTTGAGAAATTTAAGCCAGAACAAGGAACTAGCTGAAAATGAACTGAACCCACAATACCCACAACAATAATAGAGAAACTCTTATATATATTGTTACTATTTTTACCATCATTATTTCTTTATATATATATATATATGTTTATTTTGATTATTTTTTTTATTAAAAAAAGGAAAACAAAATTTTTTTTTCTTTAAAAAAATTTTTTTTTCTTTTACTTTTATTTTTTGTATCCTCTAATACTCCTTTAATTTTCACTTTTAGATATAACTTTTGCGACCCTGTTTTTTTCTTTTTTCTTTTGTCTTTTCTTTTTTTCTTTCCTGTTTTCTTTTCTTTACTGATTACTGACTGGATCTGTCTCTCTCCTTTTCATTCCCTCCTTTTATCCTCCTGACCACCTCTGTCTCCTTCCTCCCTCTTTCCTTCGCTGTATAACTCCGAGAACATCTCTGAGCGGTCCAGTTGTGGAGTGCAGTATAGAAGAAGAAGTTTTTGAGACTACTGTAAAAACAAGACCGATAACTGGAAGCAGGAGGCTTAAGTCCAAACCCTGACTCCAGGGAACATTAATCGACAGGAGCTAATCAAATGCCTCCATACCTACACTGAAACCAAGCATCACACAAAGGCCAACAAGTTCCACGGCAAGACATACCAAGCAAATTCTCCAGAAAAACAAGAACACAGCCCTGAGCTCCAATACACAGGCTACACAAAGCGACCCCAAAATCATAGACATCTCATAACTCACTACTAGACACTCCATTGCACTCCAGAGAGAAGAAATCCAGCTCCATCCACCAGAACACCGACACAAGCTTCCCTAAACAAGAAACCTTGACAAGCCACTGGTACAAACCCACATATAGTGAAGAAACGCCACAATAAAGAGAACTCCACAGACTGCCAGAATACAGTAAGGACACCCCAAACTCAGCAATTTAAACAAGATGAAGAGACAGAAGAATTCCCAGCAGGTAAAGGAACAGGATAAATGCCCACCAAACCAAACCAAAGAGGAAGAAATAGTGAACCTACCTGATAAAGAATTCCGAATAATGATAGTGAAATTAATCCAAAATCTGGAAATCAAAATGGAATCATAGATAAATAGCCTGGAGAAAAGCATTGAGAAGATGCAAGAAAGATTTAACAAGGACTTGGAAGAAATAAAAAAGAGTCAATATATAATGAATAATGCAATAAATGAGATCCAAAACACTCTGGAGGCAACAAATAGTAGAATAACAGAGGCAGAAGATAGAATTAGTGAATTAGAAGCTAGAATGGCAGAAATAAATGAATCAGAGGAGAAAAAAGAAAAAAGAATTAAAAGAAATGAGCACAATCTCAGAGACCTCCAGGACAATATCAAACGTTACAATATTCAAATCATAGGAGTCCCAGAAGAAGAAGACAAAAAGAAAGACCATGAGAAAATACTAGAAATCTCTCAAGTCCAAGAAACCCAGAGAGTCCCAAACAGGATAAATCCAAGGCAAAACACCCCAAGACACATATTAATCAAATTAAGAAAGATCAAACACAAAGAACAAATATTAAAAGCAGCAAGGGAAAAACAACAAATAACACACAAGGGAATTCCCATACGGATAACAGCTGATTTTTCAATAGAAACTCTCCAAGCCAGGAGGGAATGGAAGACATACTTAAAGTGATGAAAGAAAAGAACCTACAGCCCAGATTATTGTACCCAGCAAGGATCTCCTTCAAATATGAAGGAGAAATCAAAATCTTTACAGACAAGCAAAAGCTGAGAGAATTCAGCAACACCAAACCAGCTCTCCAACAAATACTAAAGGGCATTCTCTAGACAGGAAACACAAAAAGGATATATAAATTCGAACCCAAAAAAACAAAGTAAATGGCAACAGGATCATATTTATCAATAATTACCTTAAATGTAAACGTGTTGAATGCCCCAACCAAAAGACAGAGACTGGCTGAATGGATACAAAAACAAGACCTCAAACATATGTAGACATATGTTGTCTACAAGAGACCCACCTCAAAACGGGGGACACATACAGACTTAAAGTGAAGGGCTGGAAAAAGATTTTCCATGCAAATAGGGACCAAAAGAAAGCAGGAGTAGCAATACTCATATCAGATAAAACAGACTTTAAAACAAAGGCTGTGAAAAGAGACAAAGAAGGTCACTACATAATGATCAAAGGATCAATCCAAGAAGAAGATATAACAATTATAAATATATATGCACCCAACATAGGAGCACCGCAATATGTAAGACAAATACTAACAAGTATGAAAGGAGAAATCAACAATAACACAATAATAGTGGGAGACTTTAATACCCCACTCACACCAATGGATAGATCAACTAAACAGAAAATTAACAAGGAAACACAAACTTTAAACGATACAATAGACCAGTTAGACCTAATTGATATCTGTAGGACATTTCATCCCAAAACAATCAATTTCACCTTTTTCTCAAGTGCATACGGAACCTTCTCTAGGATAGATCACATCCTGGGCCATAAATCTAGCCTTGGTAAGTTCAAAAAAATTGAAATCATTCCAAGCATCTTTTCTGACCACAATGCAGTAAGACTAGATCTCAATAACAGGAGAAAAACTATTAAAAATTCCAACATATGGAGGCTGAACAACACACTCCTGAATAACCAACAAATCACAGAAGAAAATCAAAATCTGCATAGAAACAAATGAAAATGAAAATACAACAACCCAAAACCTGTGGGACTCTGTAAAAGCAGTCCTAAGGGGAAAGTTCATAGCAATACAGGCATACCTCAAGAAACAAGAAAAAAGCCAAATAAACAACCTAACTCTACACCTAAAGCAACTGGAAAAGGAAGAAATGAAGCACCCCAAGGTTAGTAGAAAGAAAGAAATCTTAAAAATTAGGGCAGAAATAAATGCAAAAGAAACAAAAGAAACCATAGCAAAAATCAACAAAGCCAAAAGCTGGTTCTTTGAAAGGGTAAATAAAATTGACAAACCACTAGCCAGACTCATCAAGAAACAAAGGGAGAAAAATCAAATCAATAAAATTAGAAATGAAAATGGAGAGATCACAACAGACAACACAGAAATACAAAATATCACAAGAGACTACTATCAGCAATTATATGGCAATAAAATGGACAACGTGGAAGAAATGGACAAATTCTTAGAAAAGTACAACTTTCCAAAACTGGATCAGGAAGAAGTAGAAAATCTTAACAGGCCCATCACAAGCACGGAAATTGAAACTGTAATCAGAAATCTTCCAGCAAACCAAAGCCCAGGCCCAGACGGCTTCACAGGTGAATTCTACCAAAAATTTAGAGAAGAGCTAACACCTATCCTACTCAAACTGTTCCAGAAAATTGCAGAGGAAGGCAAACTGCCAAACTCATTCTATGAGGCCACCATCACCCTAATACCAAAACCTGACAAAGATGCCACAAAAAAAGAAAACTACAGGCCAATATCACTGATGAACATAGATGCAAAGATCCTTAACAAAATTCTAGCAATCAGAATCCAACAACACATTAAAAAGATCATACACCATGACCAAGTGGGCTTTATCCCAGGAATGCAAGGATTCTTCAATATCCGCAAATCAATCAACGTAATACACCACATTAACAAACTGAAGAATAAAAACCATATGATTATCTCAATAGATGCAGAGAAAGCCTTTGACAAAGTTCAACATCCATTTATGATAAAAACTCTCCAGAAAGCAGGAATAGAAGGAACATACCTCAACATAATAAAAGCTATATATGACAAACCCACAGCAAACATTATCCTCAATGGTGAAAAATTGAAAGCATTTCCTCTAAAGTCAGGAACAAGACAAGGATGCCCACTTTCACCAGTACTATTCAACATAGTTTTGGAAGTTTTGGCCACAGCAATCAGAGCAGGAAAAGAAATAAAAGGAATCCAAATTGGAAAGGAAGAAGTAAAACTCTCACTGTTTGCAGATGACATGATCCTCTATATAGAAAACCCTAAAGATTCCACTGGAAAGTTACTAGAACTAATCAATGAATACAGTAATGTTGCAGGATATAAAATCAACACACAGAAATGTCTTGCATTCCTGTACACTAATAACGAGGAAATAGAAAGAGAAATTAAGGAAACAATTCCATTCACCATTGCAATGAAAAGAATAAAATACTTAGGGATATATCTACCTAAAGAAACTAAAGACCTATATATAGAAAACTATAAAACACTGGTGAAAGAAATCAAAGAGGACACTAATAGATGGAGAAATATACCATGTTCATGGATTGGTAGATCAGTAAAGTGAAAATGAGTATACTACCCAAAGCAATTTATAGATTCAATGCAATCCCCATCAAGCTACCAACGGTATTCTTCACAGAGCTAGAACAAATAATTTCTCAATTTGTATGGAAATACAAAAAACCTCAAATAGCCAAAGCTATCTTGAGAAAGAAGAATGGAACTGGAGGAATCAACCTGCCTGACTACAGGCTCTACTACAAAGCCACAGTCATCAAGACAGTATGGTATTGGCACAAAGACAGAAATATAGGTCAATGGAACAAAATAGAAAGCCCAGAGATAAATCCACGCACATATGGTCACCTTATCTTTGACAAAGGAGGCAAGAATATACAATGGATTAAAGACAATCTTTTTAACAAGTGGTGCTGGGAAAACTGGTCGAACACTTGTAAAAAAATGAAACTAGAACACTTTCTAACACCATACACAAAAATAAACTCAAAATGGATTAAAGATCTAAATGTAAGACCAGAAACCATAAAACTCCTAGAGGAAAACATAGGCAAAACACTCTCTGACTTACATCACAGCAGGATCCTCCATGACCCACCTCCCAGAATATCGGAAATAAAATAAAAAATGAACAAATGGGACCTAATCAAACTTAAAAAGCTTCTGCACAACAAAGGAAACTATAAGCAAGGTGAAAAGACAGCCTTCAGAATGGAAGAAAATAATAGCAAATGAAGCAACTGACAAACAACTAATCTCAAAAATATACAAGCAACTCCTACAGCTCAATTCCAGAAACATAAATGACCCAATCAAAAAATGGGCCAAAGAACTAAATAGACATTTCTCCAAAGAAGACATACAGATGGCTAACAAACACATGAAAAGATGCTCAACATCACTCATTATCAGAGAAATGCAAATCAAAACCACTATGAGGTACCATTTCACGCCAGTCAGAATGGCTGCGATCGAAAAGTCCACAAGCAATAAATGCTGGAGAGGGTGCGGAGAAAAGGGAACCCTCTTACACTGTTGGTGGGAATGCAAACTAGTACAGCCACTATGGAGAATAGTATGGAGATCCCTCAAAAAACTGGGAATAGAACTGCCTTATGATCCAGCAATCCCACTGCTGGGCATACACACTGAGAAAACCAGAATTGAAAGAGACACGTGTACCCCAATGTTCATAGCAGCACTGTTTACAATAGCCAGGACTTGGAAGCAACCTAGATGTCCATCCGCAGATGAATGGATAAGCAAGATGTGGTACATATACACAATGGAGTATTACTCAGCCATTAAAAAGAATACATTTGAATCAGTTCTAAGGAGGTGGATGGAACTGGAGCCTATTATACAGAATGAAGTCAGCCAGAAAGAAAAACACAAATACAGTATACTAACTCATATATATGGAATTTAGAAAGATGGTAACAATAACCCTGTTTACGAGACAGCAGAAGAGACACTGATGTATAGAACAGACTTTTGGACTCTGGGACCGGGAGACGGTGGAATGATTTGGGAGAATAGCATTGAAATATGTATAATATCATATCTGAAACGAATCACCAGTCCAGGTACGATGCCCGATAATGGATGCCTGGGGCTGGTGCACTGGGATGACCCGGAGGGATGGTATGGGGAGGGGGGAGGGAGGAGGGTTCAGGATGGGGAGCACGTGTATACTGGTGGCGGATCCATCTCGATGTATGGTAAAAGCAATACATATTGTAAAGTTAAGCAAAATAAAATTTAATTAAAAAAAAACATAAGTGTAAATATTAAACTTCATCTCAATTTTTTAGAAAAGACAGAAGAATCATCATTTTGTAGATGTCATTGCATGTGAAGTCAGAATAATTAATAATTTCCTGATTGAATCTAATGTGAGATGAAGTTGAACAGGCAAGACTGCCGAGGACCAGCCCCGGCTGATCCAGGGAGTTCGAGGTGTAGACGGCATTGGTGAGGATCAGGATACAATAGTTATAATTAGAGATATAAAGAATAATAGAACGAGGATAGCTCAGTAGGAAAATTCAGTGGAGAAAAGAGGCTGAGTAGCTTGGTTTACGTGGGAGACCAATAAAACTTCAAGACAAGAAGTTTGCACCACTTACGTAGGCCGCAGACGTCGTTCCATTCTCCCGAAGGAGAGGAGACACTGAGGCCTCCCCGGTCGGATGTTAGAAGCCAAGGCATAATTAGCAAGCATGGTGGGTTCCGCGCTCCAGATGGAGACTCAACCAGAATTTGAGAGAGAGAGCGACATGGGGAGACCAGTCTTTCGAGGAACTGATCCCAATTCTTTATTTTCCATGGTCTACTTTTATACACTGAGATGGTATACAAAAGTCATGCGGGATCAGCAGCCCTGACTTTTATCAAAATCAGGTGCTTCTTACAAATGTATAGAGGTCTTACGGGTGTTACATCATCTTCTGGCCAGGGGGCCTGCTGACAATTTATGACCCTCTCCTTGTGACAGTGGTCAGTCAACCAGAACACTTATTTCTCCAGGGGTGATTATTCTTAAAATGGACTCCACCTTCCGAAGGTACCAAATAGAGTTACATTCCTATAGGGTAAGGGTGTAGTGGGTTTTAATCAAGGAAAGAATTTACTTAGCCTAAGGTCTAAAGTGATTAATATCAAAGGTTAATACCTATTTCTTCTATATATTCATTAATGTGTGTAAGGGCAGGTGATGTGGAGACTTAGCAGCAAACATTGGCTCAACAAATGAAAAACCCTTCACCAATACAATTTCTAATCAGCCCACTAATAGTTTTCTAACTTCTCCAAAGAACCTGTTTTTAGAAGCACATGTGGCCAGACAAGCCTGTCAGGTGGGCTAGAGAACCTTCACAGGAGTTTGTAGGTTAAAACACTCCTGTCACACCCAGGAATTTTTATTAACTGGAGCTCTAAGTTAACTCTTTTTTCAGAGAGAGGTAGTGGGGGACAGCCCCCCGTAAAGTCAGAGGTGTAGGTGAGAGCACAAGTAGTAAAGTAGTCAGGCTCTGGTTATGGGGGTAGATGCTCGAGGATTTCCAGGGGGACTCCTGAGGCTTAACCGTACATTTGCATATGTCGAGCTTCCTTCCTCATGACCTTTGCCATGGGCGGAGGTCCTCTTGCCGGCTCCCGGCGCAAGACAGTGATTCAGCAATTTTACTTCAACCCAACTGTGATATTTATTGAGCTCTAAGTGTATGCAAGGCACCACACTGGGCTTTTCAGAGAATGCAGATGCTGACGAGGAATTATTTGACACTTGTTGAACACCCATTTTATTCCAGACATTAGTCTAAGCCCTTTGTACATATTTTCTCACTTAATACCCTTGCAAGGAAACATCCTGATCTCAACTTTAAGGTGAAGACTATGCCTCAGTTAAATAATTCGTCCAAGAGTGACTAGGTGATGGTATACCAGTTTTTGAGGCTTTTATGAAGCCTTGTCCTTTGTTCTTGGGGATGTACAGTCTAGAATATCTCTATATTTGGTCGAGTGAGATAGGTGGCTGCATCTGTCAAATGAGCCAGTGCTCTAGAGTTGAGAGGAAGAAGAGAACATTGGAAAAGCCTTCAGGAAGGAGGAAGCATTTTAATTTGTTCTCAAAGAGTGAAAAGGCCTTTAAGGATAAATAAAACCTTGCTACTTTTAAAGCATGTAAGCCAGCCCTAGCTAATTTATGACAAGGACCATCCCAGAGTGAGGTTAGTACACAACCTATATTTACAAGTAAAAGGTGAGGAAAAACTAATGAAAGATGAAGACCCTCCCAAGAAAAATGTTGACCTTAACCAGATAAGAATAGTGACTAAACATGTCACCAAAACTTCAAAGAACTTACTCAAGTACTCACAATGCTCAAAGAAAACACAAGCATTTAAGGAAGATGTAGATGTAGAGAATGATGTCAAACTTGTAGAATAACTGAACTGATAAAGGCTGAGGAAGAAAAGGTAGGAGGTGCTATAGATATAATTGTTATTTTTTATAGGTAAGCATCAAGATATATTAAAAATTCAGGAAAAGCCATCTGAGTACTTGTAAAGGCATGTGTATCAGGTATTCCTGTGCAACATATTACCATACAATTTAGAGATTTAATCTCAGATTAAAACTTGGTGATTTAAAACAACCACTTATCATTTTTCATGAACCTATGCATTGGTTGATTTGTTCTGCTGATCTGAGCTGCCGCTGCTGCTAAGTCGCTGCAGTCATGTCTGAGTCTGTGCGACCCCATAGACGGCAGCCCACCAGGCTCCCCCATCCCTGGGATTCTCCAGTCAAGAACACTGGAGTGGGTTGCCATTTCCTTCTCCAGTACATGAAAGTGAAAAGTGAAAGTGAAATCGCTCAGTCATGTCCAACTCTTAGCGACGCCATGGACCGCAGCCTACCAGGCTCCGTCCTTGGGATTTTCCAGGCAAGAGTACTGGGGTGGGGTGCCATTGCCTTCTCTGGCTGATCTGAGCTACTCTAGGCTTTCTCATGTATCTCCGGTCAACTAGCTGGCTGGTCTACAGTCACTTTGGCCAGGGTAACTCAGCTCACTAGCATGCATTGTCACTTCCTCCAGCAGGCAAGACTGGACACGTTCTTATGGTAAGTAAATAAAAACAATAGAGAGCACAGAAGATCACAAGTGCTTTCAAGTCTCTACTTGTATAAACTGAGCTAACATTCTGTTGGCTAAGGTAAGTCACATGGCCAACCCTAGCTTCAAGGGGAGGAGACTTTACCTGTTATGAAGAGGAAACTGTAGAATCTCAGGGCAAAGGGAATGCCTGCAGAGGGAGGTGAAGAATTGGTGCCTTGAATTCAATCTATCATAATATAAAAGTGAAAGTAAAAGTCACTCTGTTGTGTCCAACTCTTTGTGACCCCATGGACTGTAGCCAGCCAGGCTCCTCTGTCCTTGGAATTCTCCAGGCAAGAATACTGGAGTGGGTAGCCATTCCCTTCTCCTGGAGATCTTCCCAACCCAGGGATCAAACCCAGGTTTCCCACATTGCAGGCAGATTCTTTACCATCTGAGCCACCAGGGAAGCCCACCACAATATAAAAGTGAATACTAAAAGGACTAAGCAAATAATATGAAATTTTTTGGTTGGAAAAAGGAAAACAGGGCTAGAAAGTGAGAGGAAGTAGAAGCAGGAGTGATACTAGAAATGTTATTTAACAACCAATAAGACACTGGCGAAGTAAGGCAAGGGCTTCCCTTGTGGCTCACTTGGTAAAGAATCTGCCTGCAATGCAGGAAACCTGGATTTGATCCCTCAGTTAGGAAGATCCCCTGGAAAAGGGAATGGCTACCCATTCCAGTATTCTTGCCTGGAGAATTCCATGGGCAGAGGAGCCTGGCAGGTTACAGTCCATGGGTTTGCAAAGAGTCAGAGATGACTGAGTGACTAACACACACACACAAACACACACACCAGGCACTGGTGAAGAAAAAAACTATGAAAAGGTGGCTTAGATGGCAAAGAATCTGCCTGCAGTGCAGAAGACCCAGGCTTTATCCCTGGGTCGGGAAGATCCCCTGGAGAAGGAAATGGCTACCCACTCCAGTATTCTTGCCTTGAGAAGTCCATGGACACAGGATCCTGGCAGGTTAAAGTCCATGCGGTTGCAAAGAGTCGGACACAATCGAGGGACTAACATTAAGGCACTGGCACCCACCAATCAGAACTACATTGGCTACTATAGGAGTAGGGTGTTGGTGGTCATCAGCTGTGTCAGACATTGATCCTTTAGTTGCGTGGAGAGTTCTGAGGTCCAGAAGAGTGGTAGCGAGGGCACATTGGGGCTTATTTTGGAAGTATATCAGTATTTGAGTTGCTTTTTCAGCTGTAGCAGTGAGAGACTGAATATGCAAACACACAATGACTGGATTATATATAAAAATAGAACTCTGACCCACAGTCTGCAACAACCACCTCAGGGAACTAGCATATTATCCACAATAATCCCACCTGAGAGAGCTATAGGAGGCCACATACTCACCCCTAAATAATTACATAAGGTGTCCTCCTTCTGATTAGTCTACCTACAACTTTCCCACCAATAGTCTCCAATGAGAGCATATTTGAAGGCTTCCCCCTTTTTACCCTTATAAATCTTTCCCATTCCTCTGCCTGCTTATGAGTCTCTGTCAAAACACAAGTGATGGCAGCTAGCTCCTTTGCTACAAGAGCTTTGAATAAATAGCTTTTGCCTTTTCTCATTTGACTAATCTCCATTTATTTCCATGGCAGAGTGTATGTCTTAATACCAAACCCGAATGCAAATGTTCTGATGTTATCACTGCCTGTTATGCAGAGCTTATGGATTCTGTGTTAAGAAATAAAGGGTGAAGTGTAGATAAAGGATATGGTTTATTGCATACAATCATAGTTATTTATCAGACAAGATATTTTCAGTGCATATTTTAGAAAACACAAAATTTATATTAAAGGAAAGGAGCTTTACCCCCCTCACAAGATGGCCTGCTTCTTTCCATGTGTTTTTTCAGATCAATGAGATCAGCGAAGAACATCCTTTCCCTGATATCTCCTTCTCATGTCTGGTTGACCAGAAGAGTATGGGCTGGGAAGATAAATGGGACCATCCTGCTTGGCTTAAACCAACTAATGAATCACATCTCTGGGACTGGAAGAAAAGGTCCCATTTACAGTAGGAGCAAAAGCAATAAAATGCCAAGCAATAAGCTTAACAAGAAATGTAGAATTGATACTTGTTATCTTATTCAATAAGAATGAAGTCACTAGGCACTGTAGTTCCTGACCTTCAACATACCCTGAAAGGAGTTTAGGGTGGAGATGAGAAATGAGGCATCTGTGCTCTGGGAAAACTGTCTGCATCAACCTTCAGATAGTCAGATATTCCCAAGAGAGGGTTTTATGAGCCCAGACTCTTGCATCTTCTCATATCTAGAAAAGGACCAAAATCATTAACAGAGACATCTCCTTGTGACTAGAATTAACCTTCTGCCAAAATGTGTGCTTGATTGAATGTATCCCCCTTCACTAAAACCATATATATACTAACTTCCACCCCACCTCTTCAGAACAGTTCCTCGGAGCTGTCTGAGATGCTGTCTCCCAGGCTATAGTCCTTATTTTGCTCCAAATAAAACTTAACTTACAATTCTCATATTGTGCTTTTTTCTTTCAGTCAACACTTCACAAAAACAAAATTTTAAATATGATTCAGGGACACTAAAGGAGATTTGAATAAATGTAAATCTAGTAGAGTTTCTTGAACATTAAAACTCCACTTGATAAAAATACATTTATAAATTAATCTGTAAACTTAGTGCAACCCTAGTGAAAAACGCCAAAATTATTTTTAAAGGGAGACAAGCAAAAGTAGTCAGAAAAAAGGTATAAAATTGTAATGTTATTTTTCAGTTATGCTATAATTTAAAAGATTCTAAAATTTGAAAATTGGCTTTTTCTGCAAGGATAGGGGAGAAGGTGTTGGGAATCAATAGATTCTTCACTAGATGTACTTGCATTACTATGGAAAAGGATCATTCACATTGCTATTAGTCATCTACAATTAGCTCAAAGACATGGAAAGGCTGAGATAACCTGGTGAACTAGGCAAAATACTTGCTAATCTTTCCTGTTCATTCCCAAGTTTTAACAACATTTTCTGGTAGTTCCCCCACCGTGTAATCATAATAATCTTGGAAAAAAAGCTTTCACAAAATAAATCTGACTCATTGGATTTGACTTTTTTATTTATTATAAGTGAAGCAAGCATATTAATTTACTATACAGGCCTCCTTAAGTTTGCTTTGCCAAATCAAGAATCATAACAAAATTAATTTTTATTTGGAAATTTTCAAAAGGAATCTTAGATTGGACTTTTAAAGGCCTTTGTTATTTGGAATCCTGCTTTTGAACTGTGGTGTTGGAGAAGACTCTTGAAAGTCTCTTGGACTGCAAGGAGATCCAACCAATCCATCCAGGGAGGCCTGGCGTGCTGCTGTTCATGAGGTCACAAAGAGTCGGACACGACTGAGTGAATGAACTGAACTGAAACATATCAACACACTATTAGTGGAAATTAGACAAAAACAAACAAACTAGAGAAGAGGAGAGTCAGGAAAGTTCAAGATGTGTTGCCATTTGGCATTCATCTCTAGGAGCAACAATAGTATGTGCCTGGCCTCAAGCCATTTACTTAGTTGTTTCAGATAAATTCAATGAGCATCTTGGTGGACAAGCTCCAGAAAGATCATTATTGAAAAAAAGAAAAGTAAAATCGTTACTCCAATACAAATGTAAAATGAACATGTGTTGAGATTTTATTTAACTCATTTATTAAGAGAACCAATAAACAAGTTATCACAACTAGTTCCTCATTCCCAGTAATTAAAAAAACAAACAAACATAAACTCCAAACTCAGAATGGAGTCTCATTGTCTGACTTAAGTCATTAAGTCATGGTTGAACTGATTGACTGTGTGGATCACAACAAACTGGAAAATTTTTAAGAGATGAGAATACCAAACCACCTTACCTGCCTCCTGGAAAACTTGTATGCAGGTCAAGAAGAAGCAGCAGTTAGACCCTTACATGGAAAAAGACTGGTTCAAAATTGGGAAAGGAGTTCCTTAGGCTGTTTATTGTCATGTTGCTTATTTAACGTCTATCAGATCAAATCAGTCACTCAGTCATGTCCAACTCTTTGCAACTCCATGAATCACAGCACGCCAGGCCTCCCTGTCCATCACCAACTCCCGGAGTTCACTGAGACTCACATCCATCGAGTCAGTGATGCCATCCAGCCATCTCATCCTCTGTCGTCCCCTTCTCCTCCTGCCCCCAATCCCTCCCAGCATCAGAGTCTTCTCCAATGAGTCAACTCTTTGCATGAGGTGGCCAAAGTACTGGAGTTTCAGCTTTAGCATCATACCTTCCAAAGAAATCCCAGGGCTGATCTCCTTCAGAATGGACTGGTTGGATCTCCTTGCAGTCCAAGGGACTCTCAAGAGTCTTCTCCAACATCACAATTCACAAGCATCAATTCTTCGGTGCTCAGCCTTCTTCACAGTCCAGCTCTCACATCCATACATGACCACTGGAAAAACCATAGTCTTGACTAGACGAACCTTTGTTGGCAAAGTGATGTCTCTGCTTTTGAATATGCTATCTAGGTTGGTCATAACTTTGCTTCCAAGGAGTAAGCATCTTTTAATTTCATGACTGCAATCACCATCTGTAGTGATTTTGGAGCCCAGAAAAATAAAGTCTGACACTGTTTCCACTGTTTCTCCATCTATTTCCCATGAAGTGATGGGACCGGATGCCATGATCTTTGTTTTCTGAATGTTGAGCTTTAAGCCAACTTTTTCACTCTCCACTTTCACTTTCATCAAGAGGCTTTTTAGTTCCTCTTCACTTTCTGCCATAAGAGTGGTATCATCTGCATATCTGAGATTATTGATATTTCTCCTGGCAATCTTGATTCCAACTTGTGTTTCTTCCAGTCCAGCGTTTCTCATGATGTACTCTGCATATAAGTTAAATAAGCAGGGTGACAATATACAGCCTTGACATACTCCTTTTCCTATTTGGAACCAGTCTGTTGTTCCATGTCTAGTTCTAACTATTGCTTCCTGACCTGCATAAAAATTTCTCAAGAGGCAGATCAGGTGGTCTGGTATTCCTATCTCTTTCAGAATTTTCCACAATTTGTTGTGATCAACACAGTCAAAGGCTTTGGCATAGTCAATCAAGTAGAAATAGATGTTTTTCTGGAACTCTCTTGCTTTTTCCATGATCCAGCAGATGTTGGCAATTTGATCCCTGGTTCCTGTGCCTTTTCTAAAACCAGCTTAAACATCAGGAAGTTCACGGTTCACATATTGCTGAAGCCTGGCTTGGAGAATTTTGAGCATTACTTTACTAGCGTGTGAGATGAGTGCAATTGTGCGGTAGTTTGAGCATTCTTTGGCATTGCCTTTCTTTGGGATTTAACTTCTATACAGAGTGCTAATGCTAATGCTAAGTCACTTCAGTCGTGTCCAACTCTGTGTGACCCCATAGACGGCAGCCCACCAGGCTCCCCCGTCCCTGGGATTCTCCAGGCAAGAACACTGGAGTGGCTTGCCATTTCCTTCTCCAATGCATGAAAGTGAAAAGTGAAAGTGAAGTCACTCAGTCGTGTCAGACTCTATGTGACCCCATCGACAGCAGCCTACCAGGCTCCTCTGTCCATGGGATTTTCCAGGCAAGAGTACTGGAGTGGGGTGCCATTGCCTTCTCCATCTATGCAGAGTACAGCATGAGAAATACCAGGTTGGACAAGCACAAGCTGTAATCAAGATTTCCAGGAAAAAATATCAATAGCCTCAGATATGCAGATGACATCACTCTTGTGAGCAGAAAATGAAGAGAAACTAAAGACCCTCTTGATGAAAGTGAAAGAGGAGAGTGAAAAGCTGGCTTAAAACTCAACATTCAAAAAACTAAGATTATGGCACTTGGTCCCATCACTTCATGGCAAATAGATGGGGAAACAATGGAAACAGTGTCAGACTTTATTTTCTTGGGCTCCAAATTCACTGCAGTGACTGAAGCCCTGAAATTAAATGATGTTTGCTTCTTGGAAGGAAAGCAATGACAAACCTAGACAGCATATTAAAAAGCAGAAAAGTTACTTTTCCGACAAAGGTCCATATAGTCAAAGCTATAGTTTTACCAGTAGTCATGTATAGATGTGAGAACTGGATAATAAAAAAGGCTGAGCACCAAAGAATTGATGCCTTATGACTATGGTGCTGGAGAAGACTCTTGAGAGTTCCTTGGACAGCAAGGAGATCAAACCAGTCAATCCTAAAGGAAATCAACCCTGAATATCATTGGAAGGACTGATGCTGAAGCTGAAACTCCAATACTCTGAACACCTGATGCAAAGAGCTGAGTCATTGGAAAGGACTCAGGCTGGGAAAGATTGAAGGCAGGAGGAGAAGGGGATGACAGAGGATGAGATGATTGGATGGCATCACTAACTCAATGGATATGAGTTTAAGCAACCTCTGGGAAATAGTAAAGGACAGAGAAGCCTGGCATGCTGCAGTCCACAGGGTTGCAAAGAGTTGGACATGACTGAGCAACCGAACAACAACAACAACTACTGTGTCCCAAGGAATGGAATTCTCTGTCCATGTTTAGGTCTGTGCCCTGAGATGGACTGAGAACGGGGGATTGGTGGCTCCTCAACAAAAAATTGGGGTATTGTTATTCACAATAAGAAAGGAGGATGGATGCTGGGCAGATTTCAGACTTAGGAACCTAGTTTGTTTACTGTATATAGGTCATATAAAAATGGAAGGTCTGATTAAGAAAGACTGTGGTTTTACATTTGACCAAACTTGGCAAAAGGATTCATATGAGTGTAAAATATGTCAGTCTTGTAGCCCGTGGATCTAGGATGATGATGGAAGTCATAATAAGAGCAGATGTAGGGATAAGGTGAACAGCACGGTATAAAACATATTAAGGTGTATTGGGACTTTGATATGTTTCCAGGCTTAGTTAAAGAAACTAATAGAGCAGGAAAGGGTCACATAAAAAAGAAAGGATAATTGATGGGGCAAGAGCTCAGCAGAGATGGGATTAAATGGAAGGTGTTGCAAACAGATCAGTATGCTTTTTCTCCAGAAACAAAAGGGAATGGTCAGAGGATCACTAAAGATATGGAAACCTTTTGAAAAAGAAGGGAGAGGAGTTGAAGAAGTTCACATAGGATGACTTCAAATTCCATAGGAGACAGGTGGATTTACCTTGAATCTAATGAAACGTAACACTTCAGAACCCCTTAGTTTCATGGCCCTCCCCCTTTTCTAGCAATGTGTTATCACGTTTTTGTAAGATTTGCAAGAGTACAATATTTAACTGTATTTGGTTGACTGCTGTCTCTTTCCATTTCAGATTCCTGTTTGTCACACTTTGTCTCATGTGGACTGGCATTGGAGGGTGGAGAGCACTTTGAAGGTCTGGCTACAGGGAAGTTAGTTGGGGATATATTTAATTTGGTTTTGTGGGGTATACTCCTTTGATCTCAGTCACTTCTGGGTATAGGTAAGTCATTTGTAGCAAACCTAGTGTACGAATGACATCCAGGAATACTCCACAGCCCACTGAGCTGAACTAACCTGGCATCATGACATGAAGGTATGGAGCCAAAAGTCATAACGTTAAATGAACATTTTCTACAGTGCTTGGCATCAGAAGTATGTGGATAGTGGAGGAGAAACTAAGTTTGAAAAGTAAGGAGTTGTAATCTATGGAAATTTCTTTCATCAGATCAGATCAGTCGCTCAGTCGTGTCCGACTCTTTGCGATCCCATGAACCGCAGCACGCCAGGCCTCCCTGTCCATCACCAACTCCCGGAGGTCACTCAGACTCACATCCATCGAGTCAGTGATGCCATCCAGCCATCTCATCCTCTGTCGTCCCCTTCTCTTCCTGCCCCCAATCCCTCCCAGCATCAGAGTCTTCTCCAATGAGTCAACTCTTCGCATTTCGCATTCTCAAATGAGTCAACATTTCTTCCATACCTGATAACTTATATATGAAAGAAACTTAGTAGAGGTTTTCCTCTATTTGACAGTGATCCTAAAAATTTTTCTCATATCACCAGTAACAGAATCAGGAAACTGAAAGAAATTTCTCTAAAATATCAATTTAAAAAACCCACAAATTTTGATTAATTCTGCTAAGGGAAAGATAATGATCCTCTGTTCTCTCTATAAGAAATGATATGAAGTCATTGCCATATGAAGAGATGATCACAGAGTATACAGGCAAAAAATTGTAAGAAAAATATAGAGATATGTCAGGCAGTTAATTACTAAAATGTTGTGTAATTTTCCTATATATTATGATGATATATTTTCCACTTAAAAATTTATGCTTTCTGTTTTTTTATGAATACAAAATATTATATTCATGATTTTGTATTCTTTTCCTTAAAAAATCCTTCTCCCCAAATTGTATAAACTTCAGAGTTCACAAAATCTCCTGGGAAACTAGGTCATCTGTGCATTTGGGGGTGGAATGTGAGTTTTTATCTGATTTCTTAAAGACAGCGGGAAAAGTCTGGAGTGATGATTGTAAAATGAGCTGAGAGTCAGCTGAGGAAGAGAGTGGCTCTGGGGCACCAGCTGAGGCTACATATCCCATGTTCATTTTTTGATATGGTTAATACTGGACAGGGATCCCTGGTAAAGCAGCATATCACCATTACAGATTTTGGGTGAGCAGTGATCAGCGTCAGATTTAAGATTTTAAAAATGGATTTGACAGCTGATAGAATAGCTATGGAGAAGGCAATGGCACCTCACTCCAGTACTCTTGCCTAGAAAATCCCATGGATGGAGGAGCTTCGTAGGCTGCAGTCCATGGGGTCGCTAAGAGTTGGACACGACTGAGCTACTTCACTTTCACTTTTCACTTTCATTCATTGGAAAAGGAAATGGCAAGCCACTCCAGTGTTCTTGCCTGGAGAATCCCAGGGATGGGGGAGCCTGGAGGGCTGCCGTCTTTGGGGTCGCACAGAGTCGGACATGACTGAAGCGACTTAGTAGCAGCAGCAGCAGCAGAATAGTTATGCAGAAGGCAATGGCACCCCACTCCAGTACTCTTGCCTGGAAAATCCCATGGACGGAGGAGCCTGGTGGGCTGCAGTCCATAGGGTCGCTAAGAGTTGGCACGACTGAGCGATTTCACTTTCACTTTTCACTTTCTTGCATTGGAGAAGGAAATGGCAACCCACTCCAGTATTCTTGCCTGGAGAATCCCAGGGACAGAGGAGCCTAGTGGGCTGTCGTCTATGGGGTCCTACAGAGTTGGACACGACTAAAGTGACTTAGCAGCAGCAGCAGCAGAATAGCTATAGCTAACTTCTCTTGTTGAATCCCATGAATCCTTTGATGATTCCCTAACATATGCTAATGAGATGATCTCACTTTTCATCGTGCTTTTGCTCGTCTGTTACTGACTTATCTTTTGCTGTCATACCTGCACTTATGGTGTTGGGATTCAGTCTGAGGGTCATTTACCCTTGTGGTTCCTCTGACACACCTCTGTGCATAGCCTCCTCCATGGGGACAGGTCTCTTTCCTCTCTTGGTGTTAATCTGAAGGCAGACTTGTGGTCTGAGCTCAGTTACTGAAAGTTGAGTTTGTGGTTGTAAATAGGAAACAGTAGTAAACTGAAAAATAATAAGTGGTTATCACAGGGATGGAACTGGTGTCACTTCTGGTGACAGTTTGAAACTACACTGCAAGTAACTGGTATTACTAATAATTTGTTTTTACTAACTATGAAATGTTTGTGAATGACTTACATGAAGATAAATTAGAGCTGATTTAATATCATTTTTACCTGGATTTTGCTGTACTTCTCTTGAAGTGAGAGAAAAAGTAATGGAGTTACAGTTGGATGGGCTTCCCTGGTGCCTCAACAATGCAGGAGATGTGGGTTTGATCCCTGGGTCAGGAAGATCCCCTAAGGAAATGGCAACCCACTCCATTTTTCTTGCCTGGGAAATCCTGTGGAGAGAGGACCCTGGTGGGCTACAGCCTGTGGGGTCGCACAGAGTCGGACACGACTAAACACTTACAGGATCCTGCACTGGTGAAGCGATCTCAGGTGTACATCAACTATCGTGGGAGCGAGATAGAAGGGAGGTAAGAATTGCTAGACTGAAGATTCTATACACAGAAAGATGCTGCAGCCCTTGTGTATGTCACTCTCAACTTTGCCCTCCTTTGGCTGCCAGGCTCTTTGAATGAAAGTGGGGGGATATTTATCTCAGGGAGTAATCTTCTGTGCAGAAGGCAATTTGGTCCACACACAGGGCAGAAACCAAAGTATCTGTATGACCCTGAACAACTCATTTAGCTTTTCCCAACTTTAGTTCCCCACCTGGAAAGTTGAGTTGTGTCCTGTGGAATACCTACTTCACAGGCTTTTTGTGAGAACCAAAGGAGATTGTGACTTTTGCTGTGAATACTAGTTTTAGAGATCTGGTAGCAAGTCCATTGAAACTAAAGATCTCAGAAAAAGACAACCTGTTAAGCCCTTAACTCCTAAGTCTTTTCCTCCATTCCTCCCACACATAGGCACACATGCTCAGTGAATCCTTCATCCCTCTCCTGCTCAAGTCTCTGCTTCCCAAGTTCTCTAACATACCACATTCTAAACAAAAACCATTTGGAACTTTTAGATGGGTTGAGACCCCCAACAGGGCTGGGCCCCATTTTTGGTAACATGTTGATATGATGTTTGAGAATTAGTTCTGAAACTCATTACTTTTCCCCTAAATGGAATTTTTCCTGGAAGACCATAAAAATAGAAGGGATTAAAATTTTTACTAGGTTGATCAGGTTACATGCATCCTCTGGCCTGATACATCACAAACAAGAAAATAATAAAAGGCATTTAAACAGAGACTTTCTGCCAGAGGTCTTCTCAACACATCATAAAACTTTAGAAGATGACAAGGAAGAGATTGGAATCAGCCGTGCCTATAAACTAGCACTCACTCACAGCCTGTGCATTCAGGGTGGGAGAAAACTTGAAGGGTATGAGGGGTTGCATAAACAGGCCTTGTGAGCCAGCGGGAATGGACTCGGCCCGTCCTCTCCCTCAGCCTGTTTGGCTGTTCTAGTGCCCTCCTACCAGGGAGAACTGGAGCCTGTTTTGCTCGTGGCTGCTCTGACCAGCAGCAGCTTCAGGCTCCATCTGGTCCTGATACTAAGGGCATTCCAAATGCTGGGCATGACATATCATCTAGCTCCTAAAGCTTTGAAAATTCAATCTTTGAGAAGACAAGGCTGGAAGAATGATTTTTTATCATTTTATGAGTAAAAATGGTGATTTCCTTTGGAGGAAGTTGAAAAGTTCATATTGTGACGATATCGCAGCCGTCATTCAGTGTACATTTGTTGATCCTTATTCACAGTCCGTCCCCTGTAACAGGTTGTGGAGCTAGAATGGAAAGTGATCCTGCCTCCCACGGCAACTTGGCACTCTACTTTGCCTGTATTTTATCATAGCCTTTACCACTGACTTGTCTCCCCAATCCAGATGCAAATCTATTGAGTGCCTGATTTATTAGGGTTCAATAAATGTTTGCCTTTATATTTTCCATCTGACTAGGCTTATCAAATCATCTAGATTTAAAAGTCATCTTTTAATTGATATAATTTTATTCCAAATCATATGCTTTCTCCTTGGCAACTCTCTTCTTGACATATTCATAGGTTTCTCATAGAAATCTCAAAGTCAGAATATAGGGAATGTCAACAGAAGTTTGCTCCCCAGCCACCTGCCCTCCCCACACCCATGCTCAGGTTTTACGTGTCTCTGTCACCACATCTACCCAGTTACTCAAACTAGAAACTGAGAAGTCACTTTCCTTTTTTTTTTTTTGGCTGCTAGGTGTATTTTTATTATTAAATTTATTTTTTATTGAGGTAACATTGGTTTATAATGTAACATGTTTCACATGTGCAAAATTATATTTTTTACTTCTGTAGATGTTAATGCCACAGTGTGCTCACCACCACAAATTTAATTTCCATCCATCCCATCACCACACATTTGATTCCCTTTACCCATTTCACCCTTCCCCTCCCCCTTATCCTCTGTTAACCATTATTCTGTTCTCTGTATTGGTGTGTTTGTTTTTGTTTGGTTTATTCATTTTTTGATGTTTTTTATTACACATGTGAGTGAAATAATGCAGTATCTCTCTTTCCCCATCTGACTTATTTCACTTAGCGTGATACCCTTGAATTTATCCATGCTGTTGCAAAGGGCATGGTTTCATCTTTTTTAATGCCTGAGTAGTATTCCCAGGGATGGGGGAGCCTGGTGGGCTGCCGTCTATGGGGTCGCACAGAGTCGGACACGACTTAAGTGACTTAGCAGCAGCAGCAGTATTCCATTTTAATATATATAAATTATATCATTCCATACATATAAAAATCATTTATGTATAATGAAACTTATTTGTTGAGGAAACCAAGCTATTTCTCAGAATGTCTCATAGTCCAGATTTTGCTTTTTGCGTCTTTATGGTGCATTTTGATATGCCCCTTTATCATTAGTATTTCTTATAGGGAGATTGGCAGATGGATTCAGAGGCTTGATTGAATTCAGGTCTGACTTTTTTTTCCCCAAGATGACTACTTCATAGTGGCATTGTGTTTTTCTATTAGAAGGCTTGCGATGTCCGGTTGTCCATCTGTTAGTGATATTGCTGCTGCTGCTAAGTCACTTCAGTTGTGTCCGACGCTTTGTGACCCCATGGACGGCAGCCTACCCGGCTCCCCCGTCCCTGGGATTCTCCAGGCAAGAACACTGGAGTGGGTTGCCATTTCCTTCTCCAACGCATGAAAGTGAAAAGTGAAAGTGAAGTCGCTCAGTCATGTCTGACTCTCAGCGACCCCATGGACTGCAGCCTACTAGGCTTCTCCGTCCATGGGATTTTCCAGGCAAGAGTACTGGAGTGGGGTGCCATTGCCTTCTCCGATTTAGTGATATTAGCAGCTATTAATTCAATACTTAGATTCATTCAGAGAAGGCAATGGCACCCCACTCCAGTACTCTTGCCTGGAAAATCCCATGGACGGAGAAGCCTAGTAGGCTGCAGTCCATGGGGTCACAAAGAGTCGGACATGACTGAGCGACTTCACTTTCACTTTTCACTTTCATGCATTGGAGAAGGAGATGGCAACCCACTCCAATGTTCTTGCCTGGAGAATCCCAGGGACGGGGGAGCCTGGTGGGCTGCCGTCTATGGGGTCGCACAGAGTCGGACACGACTGAAGTGACTTAGCAGCAGCAGCAGCAGTAGATTCATTATTTCACTAGGTTTGTAAAACAATGATATTCAAAATTTGTTATTCTTTCTTCATTAATAAATTGGGTCTCATCTATAAAGAGAAATAGCCTCTTATCCACTATTTGGAGAGCAATGTTATGAAGACAAAAGGGAATTCTCTGGATTTGGTAATAACATTCCCTCTAAAGACAACTAAAAGAAGCTGGACAAAAAAAGCATTTTAAAAGTAAATGGTGGCTTCCGGTTAAGATGGCGGAGGATTAGGACAGGGAATACGCTTTCTCCTCCACAAATTCATCAAAGGGACATCTGGGCGCCGAGTAAATTCCACAAACAGCTTCGGAATACTGGCAGAGGACGTCGGACACCCAGAAAAGCAACTCACTGCCTTCTAAAGGAGATCTGTCTCTCTCCTTCACATTCCTTCCTTTTATCCTTCTGACCACCTCTGTCTCCTTCTTCCCTTTTTCCTTCTCTGTATAACTCCGTGAACATCTCTGAGCGGTCCAGTTGTGGAATGCAGTATAGAAGAAGAAGTTTTTGAGACTACTGTAAAAATAAGACCGATAACTGGAAGCAGGAGGCTTAAGTCCAAACCCTGATCCCACGAAACATTAATTGACAGGAGCGCATCAATTGCCTCCATACCTACACTGAAACCAAGCATCACACAAAGACCAGCAAGTTCCACGGCAAGACATACCAAGCAAATTCTCCAGAAAAACAAGAACACAGCCCTGAGCTCCAATACACAGGCTACACAAAGCGACCCCAAAATCATAGACATCTCATAACTCACTACTAGACACTCCATTGCACTCCAGAGAAAAGAAATCCAGCTCCATCCACCAGAACACCGACACAAGCTTCCCTAAACAAGAAACCTTGACAAGCCACTGGTACAAACCCACATATAGTGAAGAAACGCCACAATAAAGAGAACTCCACAGACTGCCAGAATACAGTAAGGACACCCCAAACTCAGCAATTTAAACAAGATGAAGAGACAGAAGAATTCCCAGCAGGTAAAGGAACAGGATAAATGCCCACCAAACCAAACAAAAGAGGAAGAAATAGCAAACCTACCTGATAAAGAATTCCGAATAATGATAGTGAAATTAATCCAAAATCTGGAAAGCAAAATGGAATCATGGATAAATAGCCTGGAGAAAAGCATTGAGAAGATGCAAGAAAGATTTAACAAGGACCTAGAAGAAATAAAAAAGAGTCAATATATAATGAATAATGCAATAAATGAGATCCAAAACACTCTGGAGGCAACAAATAGTAGAATAACAGAGGCAGAAGATAGAATTAGTGAATTAGAAGATAGAATGGCAGAAATCAATGAATCAGAGGAGAAAAAAGAAAAAAGAATTAAAAGAAATGAGGACAATCTCAGAGACCTCCAGGACAATTTTAAACGTTACAATATTCGAATCATAGGAGTCCCAGAAGAAGAAGACAAAAAGAAAGACCATGAGAAGATACTAGAGGAGATAATAGCTGAAAACTTCCCTAAAATGGGGAAGGAAATAATCACTCAAGTCCAAGAAACCCAGAGAGTCCCAAACAGGATAAACCCAAGGTGAAACACCCCAAGACACATATTAATCAAATTAAGAAAGATCAAACACAGAACAAATATTAAAAGCAGCAAGGGAAAAACAACAAATAACACACAAGGGAATTCTCATAAGGATAACAGCTGATCTTTCAATAGAAACTCTCCAAGCCAGGAGGGAATGGCAAGACATACTTAAAGTGATGAAAGAAAAGAACCTACAGCCCAGATTATTGTACCCAGCAAGGATCTCATTCAAATATGAAGGAGAAATCAAAACCTTTACAGACAAGCAAAAGCTGAGAGAATTCAGCAACACCAAACCAGCTCTCCAACAAATACTAAAGGACATTCTCTAGACAGGAAACACAAAAAGGATATATAAATTCAAACCCAAAACAACAAAGTAAATGGCAACGGGATCATATTTATCATTAATTACCTTAAATGTAAATGGGTTGAATGCCCCAACCAAAAGACAGAGCCTGGCTGAATGGCTACAAAAACAAGACCCCTACATATGTTGTCTACAAGAGACACACCTCAAAACGGGGGACACATACAGACTGAAAGTGAAGGGCTGGAAAAAGATTTTCCATGCAAATAGAGACCAAAAGAAAGCAGGAGTAGCAATACTCATATCAGATAAAATAGACTTTAAAACCAAGGCTGTGAAAAGAGACAAAGAAGGTCACTACATAATGATCAAAGGATCAATCCAAGAAGAAGATATAACAATTATAAATATATATGCACCCAACATAGGAGCACTGCAATATGTAAGACAAATACTAACAAGTATGAAAGGAGAAATCAACAATAACACAATAATAGTGGGAGACTTTATTACCCCACTCACACCAATGGATAGATCAACTAAACAGAAAATTAACAAGGAAACACAAACTTTAAACGATACAATAGACCAGTTAGAACTAATTGATATCTATAGGACATTTCATCCCAAAACAATGAATTTCACCTTTTTCTCAAGTGCACACGGAACCTTCTCTAGGATAGACCACATCCTGGGCCATAAATCTAGCCTTGGTAAGTTCAGAAAAATTGAAATCATTCCAAGCATTTTTTCTGACCACAATGCAGTAAGAGTAAATCTCAATAACAGGAGAAAAACTATTAAAAATTCCAACATATGGAGGCTAAACAACACACTGCTGAATAACCAACAAATCACAGAAGAAATCAAAAAAGAAATCAAATTCTGCATAGAAACGAATGAAAATGAAAACACAACAACCCAAAACCTGTGGGACACTGTAAAAGCAGTCCTAAGGGGAAAGTTCATAGCAATACAGGCACACCTCAAGAAACAAGAAAAAAGCCAAATAAATAACCTAACTCTACACCTAAAGCAACTGGAAAAGGAAGAAATGATGCACCCCAAGGTTAGTAGAAGGAAAGAAATCCTAAAAATTAGGGCAGAAATAAATGCAAAAGAAACAAAAGAAACCATAGCAAAAATCAACAAAGCCAAAAGCTGGTTCTTTGAAAGGGTAAATAAAATTGACAAACCACTAGCCAGACTCATCAAGAAACAAAGGGAGAAAAAATCAAATCAATAAAATTAGAAAGGGAAATGGAGAGATCACAACAGACAACACAGAAATACAAAGGATCATAAGAGACTACTATCAGCAATTATATGGCAATAAAATGGACAACGTGGAAGAAATGAACAAATTCTTAGAAAAGTACAACTTTCCAAAACTGGATCAGGAAGAAATAGAAAATCTTAACAGACCCATCACAAGCACGGAAATTGAAACTGTAATCAGAAATCTTCCAGCAAACCAAAGCCCAGGCCCAGAAGGCTTCACAGCTGAATTCTACCAAAAATTTAGAGAAGAGCTAACACCTATCCTACTCAAACTGTTCCAGAAAATTGCAGAGGAAGGCAAACTGCCAAACTCATTCTATGAGGCCACCATCACCCTAATACCAAAACCAGACAAAGATGCCACAAAAAAAGAAAACTACAGGCCAATATCACTGATGAACATACATGCAAAGATCCTTAACAAAATTCTAGCAATCAGAATCCAACAACACATTAAAAAGATCATACACCATGACCAAGTGGGCTTTATCCCAGGAATGCAAGGATTCTTCAATATCTGCAAATCAATCAACGTAATACACCACATTAACAAACTGAAGAATAAAAACCATATGATTATCTCAATAGATGCAGAGAAAGCCTTTGACAAAGTTCAACATCCATTTATGATAAAAAACTCTCCAGAAAGCAGGAATAGAAGGAACATACCTCAACATAATAAAAGCTATATATGACAAACCCACAGCAAACATTATCCTCAATGGTGAAAAATTGAAAGCATTTCCTCTAAAGTCAGGAACAAGACAAGGATGCCCACTTTCACCAGTACTATTCAACATAGTTTTGGAAGTTTTGGCCACAGCAATCAGAGCAGAAAAAGAAATAAAAGGAATCCAAATTGGAAAAGAAGAAGTAAAACTCTCACTGTTTGCAGATGACATGATCCTCTATATAGAAAACCCTAAAGATTCCACCAGAAAATTACTAGAACTAATCAATGAATATAGTAAAGTTGCAGGATATAAAATCAACACACAGAAATCCCTTGCATTCCTGTACACTAATAACGAGAAAATAGAAAGAGAAATTAAGGTAACAATTCCATTCACCATTGCAATGAAAACAATAAAATACTTAGGAATATATCTTCCTAAAGAATCTAAAGACCTATATATAGAAAACTATAAAACACTGGTGAAAGAAATCAGAGAGGACACTAATAGATGGAGAAATATACCATGTTCGTGGATTGGTAGAATCAATATAGTGAAAATGAGTATACTACCCAAAGCAATTTATAGATTCAATGCAATCCCCATCAAGCTACCAACGGTATTCTTCACAGAGCTAGAACAAATAATTTCTCAATTTGTATGGAAATAGAAAAAACCTCGAATAGCCAAAACTATCTTGAGAAAGAAGAACGGAACTGGAGGAATCAACCTGCCTGACTTCAGGCTCTACTACAAAGCCACAGTCATCAAGACAGTATGGTATTGGCACAAAGACAGAAATATAGATCAGTGGAACAAAATAGAAAGCCCAGAGATAAATCCACGCATATATGGTCACCTTATCTTTGACAAAGGAGGCAAGAATATACAATGGATTAAAGACAATCTTTTTAACAAGTGGTGCTGGGAAAACTGGTCGAACACTTGTAAAAGAATGAAACTAGAACACTTTCTAACACCATACACAAAAATAAACTCAAAATGGATTAAAGATCTAAATGTAAGACCAGAAACCATAAAACTCCTAGAGGAAAACATAGGCAAAACACTCTCTGACTTACATCACAGCAGGATCCTCCATGACCCACCTCCCAGAATATCGGAAATAAAATAAAAAATGAGCAAATGGAACCTAATCAAACTTAAAAAGCTTCTGCACAACAAAGGAAACTATAAGCAAGGTGAAAAGACAGCCTTCAGAATGGGAGAAAATAATAGCAAATGAAGCAACAGACAAACAACTAATCTCAAAAATATACAAGCAACTTCTACAGCTCAATTCCAGAAAAATAAATGACCCAATCAAAAAATGGGCCAAAGAACTAAATAGACATTTCTCCAAAGAAGACATACAGATGGCTAACAAACACATGAAAAGATGCTCAACATCACTCATTATCAGAGAAATGCAAATCAAAACCACTATGAGGTACCATTTCACGCCAGTCAGAATGGCTGCGATCGAAAAGTCCACAAGCAATAAATGCTGGAGAGGGTGCGGAGAAAAGGGAACCCTCTTACACTGTTGGTGGGAATGCAAACTAGTACAGCCACTATGGAGAACAGTATGGAGATCCCTCAAAAAACTGGGAATAGAACTGCCTTATGATCCAGCAATCCCACTGCTGGGCATACACACTGAGAAAACCAGAATTGAAAGAGACACGTGTACCCCAATGTTCATAGCAGCACTGTTTACAATAGCCAGGACTTGGAAGCAACCTAGATGTCCATCCACAGATGAATGGATAAGCAAGATGTGGTACATATACACAATGGAGTATTACTCAGCCATTAAAAAGGAATACATTTGAATCAGTTCTAAGGAGGTGGATGGAACTGGAGCCTATTATACAGAGTGAAGTAAGCCAGAAAGAAAAACACAAATACAGTATACTAACGCATATATATGGAATTTAGAAAGATGGTAACGATAACCCTATTTACGAGACAGCAAAAGAGACACTGATGTATAGAACAGACTTTTGGACTCTGGGACCGGGAGAGGGTGGGATGATTGGGGAGAATAGCATTGAAATATGTATAATATCATATCTGAAACGAGTCGCCAGTCCAGGTACGATGCCCGATAACGGATGCCTGGGGCTGGAGCACTGGGACGACCTGGAGGGATGGTGTGGGGAGGGGAGAGGGAGGAGGGTTCAGGATGGGGAACACGTGTATACTGGCAGCGGATCCATCTTGATGTATAGTAAAAGCAATACAATATTGTAAAGTTAACCAAAAAAAAAAAAAAAAAGTAAATGGTGAGGAAAAGTGATGGTGAATAGTTAGGGGGTTTTGATCAGCGGAAGTTTGGAGAGATAGGCTTCAGCTGCTGCTTCCCTGGAGGTGTTCATTGATGGGAACAGAGCTACACTTTTGGCAGGTCAGTGTAGGAAGTATTTGGCATCAGGAGGTGGAGACTCCTGTGCCATTAAAAAATGTTTTTATTCTGGGTGCATATGCTCATTTCAGGGAAAAGAATGAAAGGTAGAACTATACCTTATTTTGACAGAGACAAGGATTAGAGTCCAGCACAATCCAAGTTAGGAAAAAGAACTGAAACGCTCCCTGCTCAGGACTGAGATCTCAACGGGCTGTGTCTTAGGAACAGGGAATAGGGATACAACTATGCTTTGGTAATTCATCTTGGCAACTCAGAAAAACCTTGGCTTCCAACAGCGAGGACCCTCAGCTACCTGATAGAAAGGGAAAGAAAATCTCTGAAGGAAGATAAGACTGTTTAGGACTTCAAATTACTTCTAAAGTGATTATAAGTGAAAATGGCCTCAAAACGATGAGATAGACCAAGAAGTAAAACAATACAAGCCAGAACTAGCAGGGAAAGTAGATCCACAGAGACATCAGATGCTGGAATTATCAGATATGAACTGTAGAAATACTATGCTTACTAAATTCATAGAGATGAATTTGGGGCTTAAAAATTTCAGCAGGGAACTAGACATATAAAGAGTGAAATAATGTTTTCCCCTTCATGTCAGGAACAATAAAAGGATATTTGCTCTTGTCATTTCTATTGATCATTGTACCGAAGCTTCTAGCAAGGACAACTGGGAAAAATAAATAAAAGACATACAGATTGAGAAGGAAGAAATAAAACCTCTCTATTCACAGATGACATGATCTTGTACCTAGAGAACATCCTAAAGAATCCACATCCACTAAAAAACTATTAGGATTAATTAATTCAGGAAGTTTCAATATATAAGATCAATACACAAAGAGATGTTGCATTTTCCTACACTAACAATGAAACTTCTGAAAATGAAATTAAGAAAACAATTGAATTTACAATGGCATAAAGAAGAAAAATACTTGGATAGAAATTTAACAAATGAAATACAAGACTTATACACTGAAAACTACAAAATGCTGGTGGAAGAAATGAAAGAAAATCTAAATAAATGGGAAAATATACATGTTGATGGGCCGGAATACTTAGTGTTGTCAAGGTGGCAATATTCTCCCAATTTATCCACAAATTCAACACACTTTATATCAAAATCCTGGCTGATATTTTTCCAGAAAGGGACAAATAAATATTAAAATTAATATGAGAATGCAAGGAAATCAGAATAGCCAGAAAAATCTTAAAAAACAAAAAAGTTGTAGGATTCACTTTTTTTTTAAATTTTAAATTTATTTATTTTAATTGGAGGCTAATTACTTTACAATATTGTATTGGTTCTGCCACACATCAACATGAATTTGCCACGGGCGTACATGTGTTTCCCATCCTGAACCCCTCTCCCACCTCCCTCCCTGTACCAATCCTGTGGGTCATCCCAGTGCACCAGCCCTAAGGATCCTGTATTGAACCTGGACTGGTGATTTGTTTCTTATATGATATTATACATGTTTCCATGCCATTCCCCCAAATCATCCCACCCTCTCCCTCTCCCTCTCCCACAGAGTCCAAAAGACTGTTCTATACATCTGTGTCTCTTTTGCTGTCTCATAAACAGGGTTATCGTTACCATCTTTCTAAATTCCATATATATGCGTTAGTATACTGTATTGGTGTTTTTCTTTCTGGCTTACTTCACTCTGGATAATAGGCTCCAGTTTCATCCACTTCATTAGAACTGATTCAAACGTATTCTTTTTAATGGCTGAGTAATACTCCATTGTGTATATGTACCACTGCTTTCTTATCCATTCATCTGCTGATGGACATCTAGGTTGCATCCATGTCCTGGCTATTATAAACAGTGCTGCGATGAACACTGGGGTACACGTGTCTCTTTCAATTCTGGTTTCCTCGGTGTGTTTGCCCAGCAGTGGGATTGCTGGGTCATAAGGCAGGCTCTACTCCAAAGCCACAGTCATCAAGACAGTATGGTACTGGCACAAAGATAGAAATATAGATCAATGGAACAAAATAGCCCAGAGATAAATCCACGCACCTACAAAATAGCCCAGAGATAAATCCACGCACCTATGGACACCTTATCTTTGATAAAGGAGGCAAGAATATATAACGGAGAGAAGCCAATCTCTTTAACAAGTGGTGCTGGGAAAACTGGTCAACAACTTGTAAAAGAATGAAACTAGAACACTTTCTAACACCATACACAAAGATAAACTCAAAATGGATTAAAGATCTAAATGTAAGACCAGAAACTATAAAACTCTTAGAGGAGAACATAGGCAAAACGCTCTCTGACATAAATCACAGCAGGATCCTCTATGACCCACCTCCCAGAATATTGGAAATAAAAGCAAAAATAAACAAATGGGACCTAATTAAAATTAAAAGCTTCTGCATAACAAAAGAAACTATAGCAAGGTGAAAAGACAGCCTTCAGAATGGGAGAAAATAATAGCAAATGAAGCAACTGAAAAAGAACTAATCTCAAAAATATACAAGTAACTCCTACAGCTCAATTACAGAAGGATAAACAACCTAATCAAAAAATGGGCCAAAGAACTAAATAGACATTTCTCCAAAGAAGACATACAGATGGCTAACAAACACATGAAAAGATGCTCAACATCACTCAGTATCAGAGAAATGCAAATCAAAACCACAATGAGGTACCATTTCACGCCAGTCAGAATGGCTGCGATCCAAAAGTCTACAAGCAATAAATGCTGTAGAGAAATAAATGTGTGGAGAAAAGGGAACCCTCTTACACTGTTGGTGGGAATGCAAACTAGTACAACCACTATGAAGAACAGTGTGGAAATGCCTTAAAAAAGAAGAACTCACTTTTTTTATTTCAAAATTTACTGCAAAGACATAGTAACCAAGACAGTGTGGTACTGGGACAAGGATAGGTATATAGTTAAATAGAACGGAATTGAAAAGTACAAATATGATACCTTATCTTGTGGTAAACTGATTTTTGATAAGAGTGTCAAGACAACTTCAATGGTAAAAGAATACTCTTTTCAAAAAGTACTGCTGGGAAAATTGGATAGCCACATGCAAAAGAATAAATTTGAAGCCTCATCTCATAGTATACACAAATATTAACTCAAAATCGATCATAAACCTCACTATGGCTGGATGGCATCACTAACTCGATGGATGTGAGTCTGAGTGAACTCCGGGAGTTGGTGATGGACAGGGAGGCCTGGCGTGCTGCGATTTATGGGGTTGCAAAGAGTCAGACATGACTGAGCGACTGATGTGATCTGATCTGATCTGATAAGAGCTAAAACTATAAAACTGTTAGAAATAATAGGAGTAAATCTTAATTGCTCTGGATTAAGCAATGTTTTCTTAGCTGTGACACCAGAAGCACAAGCAACAAGAAAGAAAAAAACAGATAAATTTTACCTCATCAAAAAATTTTTATGCTAAAACAACCCCATCACAAAAGTGAAAAGGTAATCCACAGAATGGGAGAAAACATGCAATCTGAATATCTGATAAGGGATTGGTATAAAGAATATGTAAAGAACTCATTCAACTCAATAATAAAAAGGCAAATAATCCAATTTGAAAATGGTCCAAGATTTTGAGTAGACATTTCTCTGAAGAAGATGTACAGATTACCAATGAACTCATGAAAAGATGCTTACCATGATTAGTCATTATGGAAATGCAAATCACAAACACAATGAGATTTCATTTCACACCTGCTAGGGTGATGATAATTAAAAAGATGGGTGATAAGTCTTGGAGAGGATGTGGAGAAATTGGACCCCTCATACACTGCTGATGGATATAGAAGATTCCTTCTGACAAACACACACTAAAGAAAAATTTAAAGACTATTGTTCATTAAAAGGGATTGATGCCAGATGACATCATCTGTGATGTAGCAAGGAAAGGAGAGCAAAGAAGGTGGTAAATATGTGGCTGAATCCTCAATATGTCAGCACATTTGGAAAACTCAGCAGTGGCCACAGGACTGGAAAAGGTCAGTTTTCATTCCAGTCCCAAAGAAAGGCAATGCCAAAGGATGCTCAAACTACCGCATAATTGCACTCATCTCACACGGTAGTAAAGTAATGTTCAAATTTCCCCAAGACAGAATTCAGCAATACACGAACCATGAACTTCCAGATGTTCAAGCTGGTTTTAGAAAAGGCAGAGGAACCAGGGATCAAATTGCCAACATCCACTGGATCATCAGAAAAGCAAGAGAGTTCCAGAAAAACATCTATTTCTGCTTTATTGACTATACCAAAGCCTTTGACTATGTGGACCACAATAAACTGGAAAATTCTGAAAGAGATGGGAATACCAGACCACCTGATCTGCCTCTTGAGAAAAATGTACGCAGGTCAGGAAGCCACAGTTAGAACTGGACATGGAACAACAGACTGGTTCCTAATAGGAAAAAGAGTACATCAAGGCTGGAGGAAGCACAAGTTGGAATCAAGATTGCCGGGAGAAATATCAATAACCTCAGATATGCAGATGACACCACCTTTATGGCAGAAAATGAAGAAGAACTAAAGAGCTTCTGGATGAAAGTGATAGAGGAGAGTGAAAAGTTGGCTTAAAGCTCAACATTCAGAAAACTAAGATCATGGCATCTGGTCCCACCATTTCCTGGCAAATAGATAGGGAAACTGGCTGACTTTATTTTGGGGCTCCAAAATCACTACAAATGGTGATTGCAGCCATGAAATGAAAAGACGCTTACTCCTTGGAAGGAAAGTTATGACCAACCTAGACAGCATATTAAAAAGCAGAGACATTACTTTGTCAACAAAGGTCTGTCTAGTCAAGGCTATGGTTTTTCCAGTGGTCATGTATGCATGTGAGAATTGGACTATAAAGAAAGCTGAGCGCTGAAGAATCGATGCTTTTGAACTGTGGTGTTGGAGAAGACTCTTGAGAGTCCCTTGGACTGCAAGGAGATCCAACCAGTCCATCCTAAAGGAGATCAGTGCTGGGTGTTCATTGGAAGGACTGATGTTGAAGCTGAAACTCTAATACTTTGGCCACCTGATGCGAAGAGCTGACTCATTTGAAAAGACCCTGATGCTGGGAAAGATTGAAGGCAGGAGGAGAAGGGGATGAGATGGTTGGATGGCATCACCAACTCAATGGATATGAGTTTGGGTAAACTCCAGGAGTTGGTGATGGACAGGATGGCTTGGTGTGCTGCAGTTCATTGGATTGCAAAGAGTTGGACACGACTGAGTAACTGAACTGAATATAAAGCAGCAATAATAATATCTTGTGGGGTTTTGAAACTATATGCCATCAAAATACATAACAATACTACATACAATTTTTTTGAGGGGAAAGAGGTAGTTAAGGTAGTCCAAGTTTCTTGCACTTTTTCAATGGGAGGATAAAAGTAAAGATTAACATTAGATTTTGGTATTTCAAAGATACTATGGGATAATCATGAAAAAAGTAGAAAAAGTATGCACTTTTCCCACCATTCTTTTTCCAAATATATGAAAAATACAGAATGATACAAAACAGTCCATTTAAAGGAAGCATGAAAGGAGAGGAAAAGGAATGCAAAGTTCATTTCAGTTGCTCAGTCGTGTGCACCAACTCCCTGAGTCCACCCAAACCCATGTCCATTGAGTTGGTGATGCCATCCAACCATCTCATCCTGTGTCGTCCCCTTCTCCTCCTGCCCTCAATCTTTCCCAGCAGCAGGATCTTTTCAAATGAGTCAGCTCTTCGCATCAGGTGGCCAAAGTATTGGAGTTTCAGCTTCAACATCAGTCCTTCCAATGAACACCCAGCACTGATCTCCTTTAGGATGGACTGGTTGGATCTCCTTGCAGTCCAAGGAGATCCAACACTCAAGAGTCTTCTCCAACACCACTGTTCAAAAGCATCAGTTCCTCCATGCTCAGCTTTCTTTATAGTCCAATTCTCACATGCATACATGACCACTGGAAAAACTATAGCCTTGACTAGACAGACCTTTGTTGACAAAGTAATGTATCTGCTTCTTAATATGCTGTCTAGGTTGGTCATAACTTTCCTTCCAAGGAGTAAGCATCTTTTCATTTCATGGCTGCAATCACCATTTGCAGTGATTTTGGAGCCCAAAAAGATAAAGTCAGCCTCTGTTTCCACTGTTTCCCCATCTATTTGCCAGGAAGTGGTGGGACCAGATGTCATGATTTTAGTTTTCTGAATGTTGAGCTTTAAGCCAACTTTTTCACTCTCCTCTTTCACTTTCATCAAGAGGCTTTTTAGTTCTTCTTCACTTTCTGCCATAAAGGTGGTGTCATCTACATATCTGAGGTTATTGATATTTCTCCCGGCAATCTTGATTCTAGTTTGTGCTTCCTCCAGGAAGCATGAAAGGAGAGGAAAAGGAATGCAAAACAATGGCTCAAATAGAAGAAAATAATAAGATGATAAATTAAAATTTGCCAGTAGTATTATTAAATATAAATGAACAAAATACTCCAGTTAAAAGATAAACATTTTTAAGGTGGAATTTAAGAAATACTCATTATAAGCTGGTTACTAGAAAAAGATAAAAAATAATAAGTTTCAAAAAGGTTGAAGAATTAAAAAAAGTATCAAGGAAAAAACTAACTAAAAGAAAGCTGGTATGATTATTGTCAGACATAATAATGCTTTCTTATTTAAAGTCTACTTAAGTAATATTATTAGAGTGGGTCAGTTCATGATAAAAGTTTCTAGCAACTGGAAAGATTTAATAATTCTAAAATTTTTAAGTTCTAATAAGCTTTTACAAATTTGAAATTTATGTAGTATCTTTTCATATTCTAAGTAAGCTTAGTTTTGTACCTAATATTTTATTCAAAATTCTGTGTTATTTTTCTTAAAGAATTCTCCTTTCTGCCTAGTTCCCTGGTTGTATGTACCCCCTTAGTAACTGTGCTTCAGTCTCTCTGGCCTTCTTTCAATTGCTTGAATGCGTCAAGTCTCAGGGCCTTTGTGTATAACTGGTATTCTGACTTTTCCACATCCCTTAGATCTCTACTCAAGTGACATCTCCCCAGAGCACCTTCTCTTACAACTCTGATTCCCCACATACATTGCACACCCCCATTATTGTACATCTCAACCCTGGTTTTCTTGCTGGTACTTATTATGATTTTAAATTACTTTGTTTTAATTATTTGTTTATTTGTTTTGAATGGCTGGGGCAAGAGCCTGCCTTCCATTCTAAAAAGTAAGCCCTATGGGGGCACTAACTATGTCTTGCTCACCATTGTATTTCCAGGACTTACAAAATGAATAAATTTTGGAATGAATAAATGTGAAGAAGGGATTGAAGGAGAATAGAGAAAGGGAGGTTGTGGAGCTAGCATACATCTGCTCAGAGTAGGTTGAAGCAGAGCGGGTGAGACTGGGGCCAGAATAAAAGGCTTGGATTTAGGTAAGAGGTTACTCCCATCAGGGGGACCAGAAAATTGAAGATGATCTCATCCATGCCCAGAGCAGATCCTGGGCTGCACAGCCAGAAGAGAAGAGACACAGGATGAGCCCCACCCAGAGGCCTGATGTGACTACCTAAGGCTGTTGCTGTTTTCCATCATGGGTGTTCCCAAAGTGATGAGAGCCCTGTTCTAAGAACTCAGACTGAAAACAGTCTTCCGTTTTGTCCAGCACCAGTGTTCATCTGGTCATCATCTGTAAAACATGCTACTTGGATGAGATAGTCCGGAGGAATTTTGCAGGTTTAAGAGTTTATATTCTCTACCTTCCTTTCCCCATCCCTTCAGATCCTCACCCTCCCAGTCATGTAAGCTGGAAACCTTTAATTCACTCCTGATGTTTACCTCTCTCCCATCATCTTTCTGAAGTGTTAGTGATGAATCAGTCTGTTTCCTCTTTTTTATTTTCTTTGTGGTCTCCTAGCCCAGACATTATCACTCCCTACTTTCTATCTACTCTATCTGGTTCCAGTGTAGTCCCCTGACTTTACTTGGTGTCTGGTTTATCTTTCAAAATAACCATCTTTTTCAAGTCATCCCAATATTAAAATAGTTTTAAGAGCATCCTGATGTTACTAGATAGAGTCTGAACTCTGATCTTTAAGGGTTTTTGACCCCAACCTACTATTGGAGCCTTATCTCCCACTACTTCCCTGAAAGAAACTTCTGCTGCCTCCAAACTGGTTTGGTTACTATTTTCTGCAACATATCATGCTCCTTTTGATTGCCATACATTTGCTGATTCCCTCATTACTCCTTGTAATGCTCTATTCATACTCTTCCCTTGGAAATATGATTAAATCCTATCTTCTTCAATAATACTTATTTTACTCCATACTTACATGACACTGATTATTTATATATGGTCCTTGATAAAGGTTGCTGTGCTGTGCTTAGTTGCTCAGTCATGTCTGACTCTTTGCGACCCCATGGACTGTAGCCCACCAGGCTCTTCTGTCCATGGCAATTCTCCAGGCAAGAATATGGCAAGTGGGTTGCCATGCCCCACTCCGAGGGATCTTCCCAACCCAGGGGTCTAACCCAGGTCTTCCACATTGCAGGTGGATTCTTTACTGTCTGAGCCACCAGGGAAGCCCTTCCTGCATTTTCACATCTCTAACCTTTAGTTCCTCTTCTATAAAGTAAAACAATTAAAGGAGATGATCTTTAAGTTTCCTTCAAACAGTAATGGTTTATAACTTGTTAATTTCTTTGTGTATATGCCTTTTTCTTCATACTGAATGCAGCACCTTTCAACTTATCAAATATTCTTGACACTCTGACAGGGTCCAAATCTGTGTTAGGCCCTGTTAGAAGTGCAAAGATGAATAACAGAGAGTTCCAGGGTCTCATAATTATTTGTGAGTGTGTATGTGTGAGTGATGAGGGAGGAAGCAAAGAGGGAACAGAGCCAGATCTACTCACAAGAAATTATGGTATAAGGCAAATTAAGAGAGGTGCTATTGAAGAATCATAAAATGGGTTGGGAGAAGGGATAAGGAGAAATTAATTTCAACTGGTAGCATCTGGAGAAGCCCCATTAAGAAAGACAATGAAGCTGAACTTTGGCTGATGAATCAAACTTTAAGCTTACATGGAATTTGAGGAGGGAGGGTAAAGAAGAGGCATGAGGGCATGAAAAGCTATGGATTTCAGTGTGGTCAAACCATGGGGCACAGGGAGCATTCTTCCTCAAGATAAGGTTGTGGAAAGCCCTGCACCACAGGCTAAGACATATGGATTTTATTCTTTGTGATATTATTGAAGATGTATCAAAAGACTGCTCTATACATCTGTGTCTCTTTTGCTGTCTCCCGTACAGAGTTATCGTTACCATCTTTCTAAATTCCATATATATGCGTTAGTATACTGTATTGGTGTTTTTCTTTCTGGCTTCACTCTGTATAATCGGCTCCAGTTTCATCCACCTCATTAGAACTGATTCATATGTATTCTTTTTAATGGCTGTGGGGGGGGTGATTTAGGAGAATGGCATTGAAACATGTATAATATCATATAAGAAATGAATCACCAGTTCAGGTTCGATGCAGGATACAGGAAGCTTGGGGCTGGTGCACTGGGATAACCCAGAAGGATGGTATGGGGAGGGAGGTGGGAGGGGGGTTCAGGATTGGGAACACGTGTATACCCGTGGCAAATTCATGTTGATGTACGGCAAAACCAATACAATATTGTAAAGTAATTAGCCTCTAATTAACATAAATAAATTTAAAAAAATGTATCAAGCAGGGCCATGACGTGATTATTAATGTCTTTTGGTAAAGTGAAGGAGAAAAATATTAAACAGAGCTTGGGAAAGAAGACAGAGCCAAGACAGAAGTTTTCTTTTAGCCTAGAGAAGTCTCCCCACCAAAAATCAGTAAATATCTATTACAGTACATAAGAAGACAGAGCAGCATGTTTGAGAGACAAGAGAATTGCTCGTAATAAATTATTTAGGCCTACTGTGTGCCCAGAACCCAACGAATCCCTCTTTAGTAAGAATCTAGTCTATGGCAAATTTTCACTTTATTTAACATCTTATTCATTGTTCCTGGGGGGTTGTCTCCTGGTACTGTGAGTAAGAGTGGGACAGACAGGGTAGAACATCCTGGTGGAGAACTGTGTGGAGTGCCACCCTCTATGTGCTGGAACAAGGTGTTGAGGGGCTCAGCTCATCCCTTCTTCCACCTGGATGCTCTGGTGCAGAAGCGTTTCTGGATCGTCTGCCTTTGTTAACTTCTCCAGTAATTCAGGACGCTCAGGAACCCAACAATTTCAGAACAAATAAAAAGGAGCTGAGATTTAAAGCAATCCTTAGATTGGTATGTGTGTGTATGTGTATGCATGTCTGTATTATATACAGAAACTCAGTTACAAGACAGCCAAGAGCTGAAAAGGGCTCATCTTTTGTCTTCTGTATGTTCCTACTAGGTTCCTATCTCTTGGATCATTTGTCTCAATTCTCTGGTTCTTGTTTTTTCTGCCTACATTCTAAGTGTTCTACCATCAACATCTCTTTCTCCTTCAGACTTTTTCTGGTGGCCCCCATGGCTCCAAATTCCATCTACAGACTGAGGAATCTTGGATATTTATCTTCGGGTAAGAACCAGAGCTAAAGGCTTTCAGACATAAAGGATTTCTTCTGAGATTTCAATGAGTCAATTAAAAATAGTAAAAAATTTACTCCAGCCATGGGGTTTGGTAGGGTTAAGTGGGAGTGAAGTGTTGGGAGACTCTTCCGGCCAAGACAAAAAATCTAGACATGCTGCAACAACTTCACTTTAGAAAACGAAATCAACTGCTTAGTCAGGTAAAGAAACATAAGGCTTCATTTGCTAGTTGCTAATAATATGAAATGCCCCAGAGAAATAAACAGGTTAGCAAGAGTTTTTATGCTTGTTTTTCATATGAAAAATTGGTAATATGATTAATACAATCAGCCTCTTAAAGAAGAGCATGCTGTGCTGTGGAATGTCTGTTGGGTGGGCTTGTTGGTTACCCAGGCTATGTTAAAACATCATTTCAACCCTCACACTTCTTGAAACTGACTCCTTTCCATCTTGACTCCCGAGGCTCTGTTTGGAGTTCCCTATGTTTCTCACCTGGACTCATGCAACAGTTCTGTTTTCTTTCTCCATACTTGTGCAGATTGAGGTGCCTATGCTATAAATTGGCCTGTCATACTCCTGCCTAAAGTCCTCCAGTGATTCTACCATCATCCTTGGAATGAAGCTTAATCCCCTTAACAAGGCCCTAGAGTCCTTCAGGGTCTGACTCTGCCCTGTCTTTGACCTCGTCTTATACTCTCCTACTTTGCTTCATCATATTTCTTGCAGCTCTCCATGCTCTGTGACCGTGTTCCTGCTGCTCTGTGCTCTGCTCCTGTTGACTTGTCTCAGGGCCCTCCCAGGCCCCTTGCCAGCTCTTTTTTCCCACCCTGGCTAACTCATTCTTCATCCCCGACTCTGCTCAGGCTTTGTCTCCTCCAGGAGTTCAAGATGGGCTTGGCAGCTTACCTCCAGGGTCCCCTAGCATCCTCTCTTGTAGCATTCACCACTTTAAAGTGATCTCCTTGCATGTGTTTTCCCTGCTAATCTGTGAGTATTTCTCATTTTTTTTAATACCCACATGTGTTAATATGTGGAAAGATAGAGTGTTGTAGAGGAGAGAGCACTAATCCAGGAGTTAAGAGACTTTGAGGCTTAATCTCAAGTACCAGCTGTGTGTCTCTGGCCAACATTCTGGATGACTTCATGGTTTTGATAACCATGAGAGATAATACATGAGAAATCTTTTGAAAAGCAAAGTACTAAACAAGTAGACAACCACTAGCTACTTCCTAAGTCTTACATTTAATAGCCTTTCTTGACGTCCCATCATATAAGCATTTGGCAGGCTTATAATCACAATCTCTTCTTTTGTCCTTTACATGTTCCTGTTGATTGGATGATTTTTCTCAGTTCTCTAATTCTTGTTTTTCTGCCCACATCCTAAGTTTTCTGCCATTAGCATAATCTCTTCCTGCTTCCAGCTTTTCCTGGTGGCCTCTTTGGCTTCAATTTTCAGATCTTTTATCTTCAGCCCTGACCTCTCTTCCTCAACTTCACACTTTCCTTTCTAACTCTATGCTTAGCATCTCCACCTATGATTCATCCCTTAGGCACATTGAAACAAAGATGTCTCAAAACCATATGCCCTCCTTCTGCATCTTCTCATGTTTCCATGAATGGCACCGTCCACTCTGTGAGTCAAGCTAGAAACCTTGGACACCTCCTTACCTGTGTGCCTTCCTCGACATCGTAGCAATGTAAGGAAAAGAAGGGGGAAGAAATAGAGATGAAGAGTTTTGGAGGCAAATCCTTCAGTGAGACAGAGTACAAACAGAAGCAGGGGGGTGCTGAGTGGTGAGAGAAGGTAGGCAGGGACCAAACCTCGAAGAGCCACATAAGTCATCCTAAGGAATTTGGACTAATGCTGGAGACAACTAAGATTCATCCATCGGAGAGCTTTGAGGAGGGGGCATTCATGATGAGCTTAATCTGACTGGAGTGTGAAGAATGGATTGTAGTGACTCGGGTTTGAGTCAGGAAGACTGCCAGGACCTGGATGCAGAAGGGGAGATGATGAGATAACAAAGAGGAGAAGATGAGGTCCTGAACAAAACCCAAGTATGAAGGTGGCAAGATAAAGCTGAATTCTCAGTAGAAGTCAAAACACTGGAGGGCCAGTCCTATCTCAGCTGGAGAGACTGAAAGGGATGAGGAGGAGAAGGCTGTGTGAGTGAGGGCAGGTCTGGGTTCTGACCCACCTTTCCCCCTTACTAGGGGTGGAGTTTATTTTCTCTGATGAGAATACAAGAGAACTAATCAGGAGTTGATGAAAAGAAGTAATTTTGGAGTAAATCACAAAGAACAGAGCTTAATAACAAGAATTGATGCATAACCATTGAGATAGGAACTGAAAGGAAAGGCTTACTTTCTCACAGATTATAGTTGTTGATGGTTTACAAGTCCTTAATGTCTTCTTTGAGAAAGTGGATGAGTTTTGACTTCCAGCTGGCCACAATTACACTGGCAAGTGGCTCCAGGAGAAAGTAAAGAAAGCAGCAGGTTGCTTTGCGTTGCTCAAATGCCCGTCTGCATCATTCCCCAAAGATCAAGGATTCTTCCAAAGAGGTAATATTTATACATGAACATTGCTTCTCTCCTTGTTAAAAAAAAAAGTGAGAGGAGAAACTGAGAAGTCAAGAAAGAGGAGTACTTGGATATAGTCCTTCTGCTCACAGAGACTTAGAATTGTAACAGTTGGGCAGTGTTTGTCATTTTGTTGGGATTCGTTACAATAAGGGAGGATAGAAAAGCTGACTTCTTTTTCAATGTGACCTTGGGACTGATAAAGGGAGGTGTGATGTGGCTCATGTATTAAGGGTAAGTTAAATTTCCTTTAGGCTTTTTCATGTTCAGAAAATGTTACCATGGGTGGGACTCAAGTGACTGGGGAAGACTGGAGACACCAGCCTCACACCTGTGGAGTAAAGTGAAGGCTTCCCCATTATCTTGGTTAAGTAACTTAATAAGTCTTTCCTTAAAAAGTCAGTGTTGTTGTTGAGTCCCTCAGTTGTGCTCAACTCTTTGCAACCCCAGGGACTGCAGCATGCCAGGTTTCCCTGTCCTTCACCATCTCCCAGAGTTTGCTCAAATTCACGTCCGTTGAGGTGGTGATGCTATCCAACCATCTTGTCCCCTGTTGCCCCCTTTTCCTGCCCTCAATCTTTCGCAGCATCACGGTCTTTTCCAATAAGCCAGCTCTTTGCATCAGGTGGCTGAAGTATTGGAGCTTCAACTTCAGCATTAGTCTTTCCAATGAATATTCAGGATCAATTTCCTTTAGGATTGGCTGGTTTGATCTCCTTGCAGTCCAAGAGACTCTCAAAAGTCTCCAACACTACAGTTTAAAAGCATCAATTCTTCAACAGTGTTTTTCCCTCATAAAACAGAGTTCAGTGAAGATTAAACTTCATTTGAAAACTTTCAAGTTCACATATGATCCTTGTTAGTGTACATCCAGACACACTTGTATTGTTGCATAGTTTCATGGCCTGGGCTTTAAGGATCATTCAGACACTGAGCTCTTTATGGCTGCATCTGCCTTGCAGGTGCACTGTAAGAAGAAGACCTTAAGTCTTAGGTGATCATGTCATTTCAGCAGCTGGGAGTTTACTGCTTAAATCACCCATAGATAGAAGCATTTAAAGACAGCATTTTCATGCTCATAAATTTGATACAATAGTTCATAACTAATTTTATTAAGCAACTAAACTTTCTGTTTATTGACATGCCCTCCACAAATGCATCTAAGCAAACAGAGAAATAAATCTTAGGGTAAGAAAAGAACAGAAAGATTTCCTAAGAGGACTTATGCCATGACTAAGTTTTAAAATAGGATGTAATAACATTTAAAATGAGATCTTGATGGCCTTGTTGAAGTATAAGATGCTCACTTTTAAGAGAAGATTCATTTTACAGTATTAATGTTACAGACGTAGACAAAATGTTCCAAAGATCTAACCATCAAGAATGGCAGGGTTCTAAATCCTAATGACTTGACCCTAAATTTCAGTTTAAAAAAATCAATGGTTGTCAGTAACACTGGGGAAATAGGTCCTCAAATGTGTCTCCTCTAGCTTCTGAAATTCTGTTGATGTCTCATCCTGACATCAGAATCACCCTTCACACATTTTTGTTCCTGTCCTTCCTAGTATTCTAACATTAATTTAAAAAGGAAAACTGAAGAAATGACATGGAGTCAATAGGTCTGCTACATCTCATCACTTTGTTAATTGAGAAACCAGCAGCTGGTACGACTGCCTTCCATGGGAAGAGTAGGAGGCTCAGCTACAGATTTAGATTCAAATATAATCTTTCGAAATAAAAGTATTATCATTTTTAACTTAATAAAATGTATATTATCTGAATAAAAGGAATATTGATAGCGAGTCAATACTTCAAATCATGCCAGTACTACAAAAAAGTTGAAGAAAGAATGTGAATTTAAGAAAGCCAAATTTTAACTTATGGTTTATTCCTGAAAGGATGGAAATTGCTGCTGTATTTCTGAAATAAAGGAAAGAGGAATTCTTTCCCTATTTCTGAAACATGTGTTGGCTCCATTTTGCAAGTAGTTGCAAGTGATACAGACTGTCTAGTGGGTGTCAAGTGTGGTACTGCTTTGTTCAGATGCTCATTGTGTTGTTCAGACTGTGTCAGAAAGTCAGACCCATGACATCCTTTTGATCATTGTATTATTTTTGCATGGTCACTGTAATAAAATACCATCAACTTGATTAAAACAATATACATTTATTCTCCTACTTTTCTGGATGCCAGAAGTCTGAAATCATCTTCACTAGCCCCAAGATGAGATGTTGGCAGGGCTGACAACTCTAGAGGCTGATGGAATCAGTTTCCTTGACTTTTCCAGCTTCAATAGTGGCACAGCTGGTGTTCTTTGGCTCATGGTCCTTTCTTCTATCTTCAAAGCCCACAGAGTACTGTCTTTAAATCATCTCTTTCTTTGTTAAAATTGTCACATTGCTTCCTCTCACAGTAGAATCTCCTCTGCCTGTCTCTTGTAAGGGTGCACATGATTACATTTAATGCCCACCTGGATAACAAGACAATCTCCCCATCTCAAGATTCTTAATTACATCTGCAAGCTTCCTTGCAGATAACCATATAATGTTACCATATAAGGTAACATTCACAGGTTCAAGGGATTAGGACATGGATATCTTTGGATGCCATTATTCAGCCTATTATAGTCACAACTCAACATTCAAAAAACTAAGATCATGGCATCCGGTTCCATCACTTCATGGCAAATAGATGCAGAAACAATGGAAACAGTGACAGACTTTATTTCCTTGGGCTACAAAATCACTGCAGATGGTGACTGCAGCCATGAAATTAAAAGACGCTTGCTTCTTGGAAGAAAAGCTATGACCAACCTAGACAGCATGTTAACAAGCAGAGACATTACTTTGATGACAAAGGTCTGTCTAGTCAAAGCTATGGTTTTTCCAGTTCAGTTCAGTTCAGTTGCTCAGTCATGTCCGACTCTTTGTGACTACATGAACCGCAGCACGCCAGGCCTCCCTGTCCATCACCAACTCACGGAGCTTATACAAACTCATGTCCATTGAGTTGGTGATGCCATCAAACTATCTCATCCTCTGTTGTCCCCTTCTCCTCCTGCCCTCAATCTTTCCCAGCATCAGGGTCTTTTCAAATGAGTCCATTCTTCGTATCATGTGGCCAAAGTACTGGAGTTTCAGCTTCAACATCAGTTTTTCCAATGAACACCCAGGACTGATCTCCTTTAGAATGGACTGGTTGGATCTCCTTTCAGTCCAAGGGACTCTCAAGAGTCTTCTCCAACACCACAGTTCAAAAGCATTAATACTTCGGTGCTTAGCTTTCTTTATAGTCCAACATCCATACATGACTACTGGAAAAAACCATAGCCTTGACTAGACAGACCTTTGTTGACAAAATAATGTCTCTGCTTTTTAATATGCTATCTAGGTTGGTCATAACTTTCCTTCCATGGAGTGTCTTTTCATTTCATGGCTGCAATCACCATCTGCAGTGATTTTGGATCCCCCCAAAATAAAGTCAGCCATTGTTTCCAATGTTTCCCCATCTATTTGCCAGGAAGTGGTGGGACCAGATGCCATGATCTTGGTTATCTGAATGTTGAGCTTTATACCAACTTTTTTACTCTCCTCTTTCACTTTCATCAAGAGGCTCTTTAGTTCTTCTTCACTTTCTGCCATAAGGGTGGTATCATCTGCATATCTGAGGTTATTGATATTTCTCCTGGCGATCTTGATTCCAGCTTGTGCTTCCTCCAGTCCAGCGTTTCTCATGATGTACTCTGCATAGAAGTTAAATAAGCAGGGTGACAATATACTGCTTGACATACTCCTTTTCCTATTTGGAACCAGTCTGTTGTTCCATGTCCAGTTCTAACTGTTGCTTCCTGACCTGCATACAAATTTCTCAAGAGGCAGATCAGGTGGTCTGATATTCCCATCTCTTTCAGAACTTTGCACAGTTGATTGTGATCCACACAGTCAAAGGTTTTGGCATAGTCAATAAAGAAGAAATAGATGTTTTTCTGGAACTCTCTTGCTTTTTTGCTGATCCAGCAGATGTTGGTAATTTGATCCCTGATTCCTCTGCCTTTTCTAAAACCAGCTTGAGCATCTGGAAGTTCATGGTTCACATATTGCTGAAGCCTGGTTTGGAGAATTTTTTTCCCTGTTTCTTATATGATATTATACATATTTCAATGTCATTCTCCCAAATCATCACCCCCACCCAACAGAGTCCAAAAAACTGTTCTATATATCTGTGTCTCTTTTGCTATCTCGCATACAGGGTTGTCATTACCATCTTTTTAAATTCCATATATATGTGTTAGTATACTGTATTGGTGTTTTTCTTTCTGGCTTACTTCACTCTGTATAATAGGCTCTAGTTTCATCCACCCCATTAGAACTGATTCAAATGTATTCTTTTTAATGGCTGAGTAATACTTCATTGTGTATATGTACCTCAGCTTTCTTATCCATTCATCTGCTGATGGACATCTAGGTTGCTTCCAAGTCCTGGCTATTATAAACAGTGCTGTGATGAACATTGGGGTACATGTGTTTCTTTCAGTTCTGGTTTCCTCAGTGTGTAAGCCCAGCAGTGGGATTGCTGGGTCGTATGGCAGTTCTATTTCCAGTTTTTTTAAGGAATCTCCACACTGTTCTCCATAGTGGCTGTACTAGTTTGCATTCCCACCAACAGTGTAAGAGGGTTCCCTTTTCTCCACATCCTCTCCAGCATTTATTGCTTGTAGACTTTAGAATCACAGCCATTCTAACCGGCATGAAATGGTACCTCATTGTGGTTTTGATTTGCATTTCTCTAATACTGAGTGATGTTGAGCATCTTTTCATGTGTTTGTTAGCCATCTGTATGTCTTCTTTGGAGAAATGTCTATTTGAAATGTCTATTTAGTTCTTTGGCCCATTTTTTGATTGGGTCGTTTATGTTTCTGGAATTGAGCTGCTGGAGTTGCTTGTATATTTTTGAGATTAGTTGTTTGTCAGTTGCTTCATTTGCTATTATTTTCTCCCATTCTGAAGGCTGTCTTTTCACCTTGCTTATAATTTCTTTTGTTGTGCAGAAGCTTTTAATTTTAATTATGTCCCATTTGTTTATTTTTGCTTTTATTTCCAATATTGTGGGAGGTGGGTCATACAGGATCCTGGTGTGATGTATATTAGAGAGTGTTTTGCCTATGTTTTCCTCTAAGAGTTTTATAGTTTCTGGCCTTACATTTAGATCTTTAATCCATTTTGAGTTTATTTTTGTGTATGGTGTTAGGAAGTGTTCTAGTTTCATTCTTTTACAAGTGTTTGACCAGTTTTCCCAGCACCACTTGTTAAAGAGATTGTCTTTTCTCCACTGTATATTCTTGCCTCCTTTGTCAAAGATAAGGTGTCCATAGGTGTGTGGATTTATTGCTGGGCTTTCTATTTTGTTCTATTGATCTATATTTCTGTCTTTGTTCCAGTACCGTACTGTCTTGATGACTGTGGCTTTGTAGTAGAGCCTGAAGTCAGGCAGGTTGATTCCTCCAGTTCCATTCTTCTTTCTCAAGATAGCTTTGGCTATTTGAGTTTTTTTGTATTCCCATACAAATTGTGAAATTATCTGTTCTAGTTCTCTGAAAAATATTGTTGGTAGCTTGATAGGGATTGCATTGCATCTATAGATTGCTTTGGGTAGTATACTCATTTTCATTATATTGATTCTTCCGATCCATGAACATGGTATATTTCTCCATCTATTAGTGTCCTCTTTGATTTCTTTCACCACTGTTTTATAGTTTTCTATATATAGGTCTTTAGTTTCTTTAGGTAGATATATTCCTAAGTATTTTATCTTTTCATTGCAATGGTGAATGGGATTGTTTCCTTAATTTCTCTTTCTATATTCTCACTATTAGTATAAGAATGCAAGGGATTTCTGTGTGTTGATTTTATATCCTGCAACTTAACTATATTTATTGATTAATTCTAGTGATTTTCTGGTGGAGTCTTTAGGGTTTTCTATATAGAGGATCATGTCACCTGCAAACAGTGAGAATTTTACTTCTTTTCCAATTTGGATTCCTTTTATTTCTTTTCCTGCTCTGATTGCTGTGGCCAAAACTTCCAAAACTATGTTGAATAGTAGTGGTGAGAGTGAGCACCCTTGTCTTAGGGAAATGCTTGCAATTTTTAACCATTGAGGATAAATGAATCTGCCACAGGTATACACGTGCTCCCAATCCCGAACCCTCCTCCCTCCCCATACCATCCCTCTGGGTCATCTCAGTGCACCAGCCCCAAGCATCCAGTATCATGCATCGAACCTGGACTGGCAACTCATTTCATATATGATATTATACATATTTCAATGCCATTCTCCCAAATCATCCCACCCTCTCCCTCTCCCAGAGTCCAAAAGACTGTTCTATATATCAGTGTCTCTTTTGCCGTCTCGCATACAGGGTTGTCGTTACCATCTTTCTAAATTCCATATATATGCATTAGTATACTGTATTGGTGTTTTTCTTTCTGACTTACTTCACTCTGTATAATAGGCTCCAGTTCCATCCACCTCATTAGAACTGATTCAAATGTATTCTTTTTAATGTCTGAGTAATACTCCATTGTGTATATGTACCACAGCTTTCTTATCCATTCATCTGCGGATGGACATCTAGGTTGCTTCCAAGTCCTGGCTATTGTAAATAGTACTTCTATGAACATTGGGGTACACGTGTCTGTTTCAATTCTGGTTTTCTCATTGTGTATGCCCAGCAGTGGGATTGCTGGATCATAAGGCAGTTCTATTCCCAGTTTTTTGAGGAATCTCCATACTGTTCTCCATAGTGGCTGTACTAGTTTGCATTCCCACCAACAGTGTAAGAGGGTTCCCTTTTCTCCACACCCTCTCCAGCATTAATTGCTTGTAGACTTTTGGATTGCAGCCATTCTGACTGGCGTGAAATGGTACCTCATAGTGGTTTTGATTTGCATTTCTCTGATAGTGAGTGATGTAGAGCATCTTTTCATGTGTTTGTTAGCCATCTGTATGTCTTCTTTGGAGAAATGTCTATTTAGTTCTTTGGCCCATTTTTTGATTGGGTCATTTATTTTTCTGGAATTGAGCTGCAGGAGCTGCTTGTATATTTTTGAGATTACTCGTTTGTCAGTTGCTTCATTTGCTATTATTTTCTCCCATTCTGAAGGCTGTCTTTTCACCTTGCCTATAGTTTCCTTTGTTGTGCAGAAGCTTTAAAGTTTAATTAGGTCCCATTTGTTTATTTTTGCTTCTATTTCTAATATTCTGGGAGGTGGGTCATAGAGGATCCTGCTGTGATGTATGTCAGAGAGTGTTTTGCCTATGTTTTCCTCTAGGAGTTTTATGGTTTCTGGTCTTACATTTAGATCTTTAATCCATTTTGAGTTTATTTTTGTGTATGGTGTTAGAAAGTGCTCTAGTTTCATTGTTTTACAAGTGTTTGACAGTTTTCCCAGCACCACTTGTTAAAGAGATTGTCTTTAATCCATTGTATATTCTTGCCTTCTTTGTCAAAGATACGGTGTCCATATGAGCGTGGATTTATCTCTGGGCTTTCTATTTTGTTCCATTGATCTATATTTCTGTCTTTGTGCCAGTACCATACATTTCTAGTTTTATTGATTTGATTTTTCTCCCTTTGTTTCTTGATGAGTCTGGCTTATGGTTTGTCAATTCTATTTATGCTTTCAAAGAACCAGCTTTTGGCTTTGTTGACTTTTGCTATGGTCTCCTTTGTTTCTTTTGCATTTATTTCTGCCCTAATTTTTAAGATTTATTTCCTTCTCCTAACCCTGGGGTTCTTCATTTCTTCCTTTTCTAGTTGCTTTAGGCGTAGAGTTAGGTTATTTATTTGACTTTTTTCTTGTTTCTTGAGGTATGCCTGTATTGCTATGAACCTTCCCCTTAGCACTGCTTTTACAGTGTCCCAGAGGTTTGGGGTTGTTGTGTTTTCATTTTCCTTCATTTCTATGCATATTTTGATTTCTTTTTTGATTTCTTCTGTGATTTGTTGGTTATTCAGCAGCATGTTGTTCAGCCACCATATGTTGGAATTTTTAATAGTTTTTCTCCTGTAATTGAGATCTAATCTTACTGCATTGTGGTCAGAAAAGATGCTTGGAATAATTTCAATTTTTTGAATTTACCTAGGCTAGATTTATGGCCCAGGATGTGATCTATCCTGGAGAAGGTTCCGTGTGTGCTTGAGAAAAGGTGAAATTCATTGTTTTGGGGTGAAATGTCCTATAGATCGGAGAAGGTAATGGCACCCCACTCCAGTACTCTTGCCTGGAGAATCCCAGGGATGGGGGAGCCTGGTGGGCTGCCGTCTATGGGGTCGCACAGAGTCAGACACGACTGAAGGGACTTAGCAGCAGCAGCAGTCCTATAGATTCAATTAGTCCTAACTGGTCTATTGTATCATTTAAAGTTTGTGTTTCTTTGTTAATTTTCTGTTTAGTTGATTTATCCATAGGTGTGAGTGGGGTATTATAATAACACTATTATTGTGTTATTGTTAATTTCCCTTTCATACTTGTTAGCATTTGTCTTACATATTGTGGTGCTCCTATATTGGGTGCACATATATTTATAATTGTTATATCTTCTTCTTGGATTGATTCTTTGATCATTATGTAGTGTCCTTCTTTGTCTCTTTTCTCAGCATTTGTTTTAAAGTCTATTTTATCTGATATGAGTATTGCTACTCCTGCTTTCTTTTGGTCTGTATTTGCATGGAATATCTTTTTCCAGCCCTTCACTTTCAGTCTGTATGTGTCCCCTGTTTGGATGTGTGTCTCTTGTAGACAACATATATAGGGGTCTTGTTTTTGTATCCATTCTGGCTTGAAGAATTTTGAGCATTACTTTACTAGCATGTGAGATGAGTACAACTGGGCGGTAGTGTGAACATTCTTTGGTATTGCCTTTCTTTGGGATTGGAATAAAAACTGACCTTTTCCAGTCCTGTAGCCACTGCTGAGTTTTCCAAATTTGCTGGCATATTGAGTGTAACACTTTCACAGCATCATCTTTTAGGATTTGAAATAGCTCAGCTGGAATTCTATCACCTCCACTAGCTTTGTTTGTAGTGATGCTTCCTAAGGCCCACTTGACTTCACATTCCAGGATGTCTGGCTCTAGGTGCATGATCACACCACTGTGATTATCTGGGTCTTGAAGATCTTTTTTGTACAGTTCTTCTGTGTATTCTTGCCATCTCTTCTTAATATCTTCTGCTTCTGTTAGGTCCATACCATTTCTATCCTTTATCGAGCCCATCTTTGCATGAAATGTTCCCTTGGTATCTCTAATTTTCTTGAAGAGATCTCTAGTATTTCCCATTCTGTTGTTTTCCTTTATTTCTTTGCATTGATCACTGAAGAGGCTTTCTTATCTCTCCTTACTATTCTCTGGAACTCCGCATGTAAATGAGTATATCTTTCCTTTTCTTCTTTGCTTTTCACTTCTCTTCTTTTCACAGCTATTTGTAAGCCCTTCTCAGACAGTCATTTTCCTTTTTTGCATTTCTTTTTCATTGCAATGGTCTTGATCCCTGTCTCCTATACAGTGTCACAAACCTCTGTCCATAGTTCATCAGGCACTCTGTCTATCAGATCTAGTCTCTTAAATCTATTTCTCACTTCCACTGTATAATCATAAGGGATTTGATTTCGGTCATACCTGAATGGTCTAGTGGTTTTCCCACTTTCTTCAATTTAAGTCTGCATTTGGCAATAAGGAATTCATGATCTGAGCCACAGTCAGCTCCTGGTCTTGCTTTTGCTGATTATATAGAGCTTCTCCATCTTTGGTTGCAAAGAATATAATCAATCTGATTTTGGTGTTGACCATCTGGCGATGTCCACGTGTAGAGTCTTCCCTTGTGTTCCTGGAAGAGGGTATTTGCTATGACCAGTGCGTTCTCTCGGAGAAGGCAATAGCACCCCACTCCAGTAGTCTTGCCTGGAAAATCTCATGGGCGGAGGAGCCTGGTAGGCTGCAGTCTATGGGGTCGCTAAGACTCGGACACGACTTATCAACTTCACTTTTCAGTTTCATGCATTGGAGAAGGCAATGGCACCCTACTCCAGTACTCTTGCCTGGAGAATCCCAGGGACAGCGGAGCCTGGTGGGCTGCCATCTATGGGGTCGCACAGAGTCGGACACGACTGAAGCGACTTAGCAGCAGCAGCACCAGCAGCAGCGCGTTCTCTTGATAAAACTCTATTAGCCTTGGCCCTGCTTCATTCTGTACTCCAAGGCCAAATTTGCCTGTTACTCCAGGTATTTCTTGACTTCCTAATTTTGCATTCTAGTCCCCTATAATGAAAAGGACATCTTTTTTGGGTGTTAGTTCTAAAACGTCTTGTAGGTTTTCATAAAACCATTCAAATTTAGCTTCTTCAGCGTTACTGGTTGGGGCATAGACTTGGATTACTGTGATATTGAATGGTTTGCCTTCGAAATGAACAGAGTTCATTCTGTCGTTTTGGAGACTGCATCTAAGTATTTCTTAGATTCTTTTGTTGACTATGTTGTCTACACCATTTCTTCTAAAGGATTCCTGCCTGCAGTAGTAGATATAATGGTCATCTGAGTTAAATTCACCCATACCAGTCCATTTTAGTTTGCTGATTCCGAGAATGTTGACATTCATTCTTGCTATCTCCTGTTTGACCACTTCCAATTTGCCTTGATTCATGGACCTAACATTCCAGGTTCCTATGCAATATTGCTCTTTACAGCATCAGACCTTGCTTCTATCACCAGTCACATCCACAACTGGGTCGTGTTTTTGCTGTGGCTCCATCCCTTCATTCTTTCTGGAGTTATTTCTCCACTGATCTCCAGTATCATATTGGGCACCTATCGACCTGGGGAGTTCATCTTTAAGTGTCCTATCCTTTTGCCTTTTCATACTGCTCTTGGGGTTCTCAAGGCAAGAATACTGAAGTGGTTTGCTATTCCCTTCTCCAGTGGACCACATTCTGTCAGACCTCTCCACCATGACCCCGCCATCTTGGGTGGTCCCCATGGCATGGCTTAGTTTCATTGCGTTAGACAAGGCTGTGGTCCTTGTGATCAGATTGGCTAGTTTACTGTGATTGTGGTTTCAGTTTGTCCGCCCTCTGATGCCCTTTCTTAGTGCCTACCATCTTACTTGGGTTTCTCTTACCTTGGACATGGGGTGCCTCCTCTCAGCCATCACTCCTGATCTTGGATGTGGGGTACCTCCTCTCAGCTCCTGCTCCTGACCTTGGGTGTTGGGTACCTCCTCTTGGCTGCTCCGCCGTGCAGCTGCCACTATGTATAGATGTTACATTTGGACTATAAAGAAAGCTGAGCACTGAAGAATGATGCTTTTGAGCTGTGGTGTTGGAGAAGACTCTTGAGAGTCCCTTGGACTGCAAGGAGATCCAACTAGTCTATCCTAAAGGAAATCAGTCCTGAATATTCATTGGAAGGACTGATGCTGAGGCTGAAACTCCAATACTTTGGCCACCTAATATAAAGAACTGACTCCCTGGAAAAAACCCTGCTGGTGGGAAATAGTGAAGGCAAGAGGAGAAGGGGTAGAAAGAGGATGGGATGGTTAGATGGCATCTCTGACTTGATGGACATGAGTTTGAGCAAGCTCCAGGCATTGGTGATAGACAGGGAGGCCTGGTGTGCTGCAGGCCATGAGGTTGCAAAGGGTCAGGCATGATTGAGTGAGTGAACTGAGCTGATAGTAACAAATCCCACTTTGTTCTTCCTTTCCTTGAGTGCTTTCCACGAGTCTAATGTTGTGATGTAGATCAATGAGAATTTACCTCTCCCCTCAAGAAACTCAGTTTAGGCAGGGAGATGTATATGCATATAATAAAGTGAAAGTGGAGAGTGAAAAAGTTGGCTTAAAACTCAACATTCAGAAAACGAAGATCATGGCATCTGGTCCCATCACTTCATGGGAAATAGATGCGGAAACAGTGTCAGACTTTTTTTGGGCTCCAAAATCACTGCAGATGGTGACTGCAGCCATGAAATTAAAAGATGCTTACTCCTTGAAAGGACACTTATGACCAACCTAGATAGCATATTGAAAAGCAGAGACATTACTTTGCCAACAAAGGTCCGTCTAGTCAAGGCTATGATTTTTCCTGTGGTCATGTATGGATGTGAGAGCTGGACTGTGAAGAAGGCTGAGCACTGAAGAATTGATGCTTTTGAACTGTGGTGTTGGAGAAGACTCTTGTGAGTCGCTTGGACTGCAAGGAGATCCGACCAGTCCATTCTGAAGGAGATCAGCCCTGGGATTTCTTTGGAAGGAATGATGCTCAAGCTGAAAGTCCAGTACTTTGGTCACCTCATGCGAAGAGTTGACTCATTGGAAAAGACTCTGATGCTGGGAGGGATTGGGGGCAAGAAGAGAGGGGGACGACAGAGGATGAGATGGCTGGATGGCATCACTGACTCAATGGACGTGAGTCTGAGTGAACTCCGGGAGTTAGTGATGGACAGGGAAGTCTGGTGTGCTGGGATTCATGGGGTCACGAAGAGTTGGACACAACTGAGCTACTGAACTGAACTGAACTGAATGTATAAACACCCCGAGGGAGGATGACAAATAGGATTTTCACCTTATTCAGGAGAGGTGGTTAAGTCTTACTGAGAAACTGAGAAAGCTTAAATATTTGTCTTATGATAATATTTTAAGTGGAACATTAGCACTGCTATCAAGAGAAGGTCATGAAGATGGTAAGGAATCTAGAAACTGCCATATAAGAAACCATTAAATAGCCCAGAGAGAAGAAAACCTTCTAGAGGGTATTTATGGTCAAAGAATGGTTCTTAGTTGCATAGGTGAGAAGAACTAAGATTACAAGGTAGAGATAGTAAGGAAGCAGATTTGCCTCACAACATTTCTTCCCAAGGTAATGCGTGCCCACCACTAAATGTGGAATAGGCAGGACAGGATGGTTGTCTGGTGGGGTTGGGGCAGAGAGCATTTCTGTGTTTTAAGGGAGTCTGGGATGCATATTTTCCAAAGAGGGACTTCTCTAGTGGCTCAGATGGTAAAGAATCTGCCTGCAAGGTAGGAGATGTGGGTTCAACCCTTGAATTACACAAATCAGGAAGATTTCAAAATAACTTGGAGAAGTGATAGGGATGCTAAATCAGTCATCATATACTGTACAATGCTATGATAACAAAAATACCACTAAATAGGTTTATTTCTCACTTGTACTACATATGCGCTGTAGTTTCTAAGGGGTTCTGGCTCATACTGTCTCCACTGAGAAATCCAAGCTTGGCTGAGGCTCCATATGGAATGTTGCCAGTTGCTGAAGCAAGGAAGGAGGTTCTACAGTGTCTCACACTGGCGAGCAATTAAATACTCTCTCCCCCAAGTCGTTTCCCTATATTTCATATAACCCCCAGTTCTTGTCCCTAACTATCACATGGTCATTTCTTCCATTTATCTTGAAGGAGGGGGACAAGAAATATAGTTTGAATTATGGAATAAAATTAATGTCAGCTACAGCCACCTTTACAGACACTGAATATTTGGTTCATTCTTCTTCCCCTCGCATAGGATGCCTCCATTCCCTTCATAAGGGAAATGACCCCCAAACCAAGGATCTCTAGGTAAAGACTAGAGTCTTTACATGTAGTCCATGTGTGGCTCTTGATTGTGAGATTTATGAGCTCAAAAGACAGTCTCCCACCACTCTCTGCAACTCAGCCTGTGTCAATGGTGGCACAGGAATAAGATAACCACAACAAACATTTCCATGCTGAAAGGGTAAAAATGGAACAGTAGATACTGATCTGTAGCAATTCTGAAATCCACATAGATAGATATTTTTTTTAATTAAATTTTATTTTGCTTAACTTTACAATATTGTATTGCTTTTGCCATACATCACGATGGATCCGCCACAAGTATACATGTGTTCCCCATCCTGAACCCTCCTCCATCCCCATACCATCCCTCTGGGTCATCCCAGTGCACCAGTCCCAGGCATCCGTTATCAGGCATCGTACCTGGACTGGCGACTCGTTTCAGATATGATATTATACATATTTCAATGCTATTCTCCCAAACCATCCCACCCTCTCCCATTCCCAGAGTCCAAAAGTCTGTTCTATACATCAGTGTCTCTTTTGCTGTCTCGTAAACAGGGTTATTGTTACCATCTTTCTAAATTCCATATATATGCGTTAGTATACTGTATTTGTGTTTTTCTTTCTGGCTTACTTCACTCTGTATATTAGGCTCTAGTTCCATCCACCTGATTAGAACTAATTCAAATGCATAGGTAGATATTTTTGATAACCCTTTACCCAATCAGATCTGATCAGATCAGTCGCTCAGTCGTGTCTGACTCTTTGCGACCCCATGAATCACAGCACGCCAGGCCTCCCTGTCCATGACCAACTCCCGGAGGTCACTCAGACACACATCCATCGAGTCAGTGATGCCATCCAGCCATCTCATCCTCTGTTGTCCCCTTCTCCTCTTGCCCTCAATCCCTCCCAGCATCAGAGTCTTCTCCAATGAGAAGACTTCACATGAGGTGGCCAAACTACTGGACTTTCAGCTTTAGCATCATTCCTTCCAAAGAAATCCCAGAGCTGATCTCCTTCAGAATGGACTGGTTGGATCTCCTTGCAGTCCAAAGGACTCTCAAGAGTCTTCTCCAGCACCACACTTCAAAAGCATCAATTCTTTGGTGCTCAGCCTTCTTCACAGTCCAGCTCTCACATCCATACATGACTACAGGAAAAACCATAGCCTTGACTAGACGGACCTTTGTTGGCAAAGTAATGTCTCTGCTTTGGAATATGCTATCTAGGTTGGTCATAACTTTCCTTCCAAGGAGTAAGTGTCTTTTAATTTCATGGCTGCAGTCACCATCTGTAGTGATTTTGGAGCCCAGAAAAAGAAAGTCTGACACTATTTCCACTGTTTCCCCATCTATTTGCCATGAAGTGATGGGACCGGATGCCATGATCTTCGTTTTCTGAATGTTGAGCTTTAAGCCAACTTTTTCACTCTCCACTTTCACCTTCATCAAGAGGCTTTTTAGTTCCTCTTCACTTTCTGCCATAAGGGTGGTATCATCTGCATATCTGAGGTTATTGATATTTCTCCCAGCAATCTTGATTCCAGCTTGTGTTTCTTCCAGTCCAGCATTTCTCATGATGTACTCTGCATAGAAGTTAAATAAACGGGGTGACAATATACAGCCTTGACGTACTCCTTTTCCTATTTGGAACCAGTCTGTTGTTCCATGTCTAGTTCTAACTATTGCTTCCTGACCTGCATACAAATTTCTCAAGAGGCAGATCAGGCGGTCTGGTATTCCCATCTCTTTCAGAATTTTCCACAGTTTATTGTGATCCACACAGTCAAAGTCTTTGGCATAGTCAATAAAGCAGAAATAGATGTTTTTCTGGAACTCTCTTGCTTTTTCCATGATCCAGCAGATGTTGGCAATTTGATCTCTGGTTCCTCTGCCTTTTCTAAAACCAGCTTGAACATCAATGGTGGTCCCTAAAGACACGTAAGTGAATGACTTTTCATCTACCCTCAAGAGGCTCAGTTTAGATGAGGAGATCCATGCATATAGATGAGTATAATGCAGGAGAGGTTCAAAAATTGTGTTTTCACAGCATCCCAGAAGGATGGTTAATTCTTAATAAGAAATTTTGGAAAGCCTTAGAGACCTGTTGTAAGTGGAATATTTTTAGATTAGGCCCCCCATTGAACTCTCTATGATGCATCGTCCAGTCACTGTAGTTCTATGTCTCACCCTCAGGAAAGGTTCTTCCCTTGACATTAGTCTCATTGGCCACAAATTAAATGAACATTGGAAAAATGTATGAACAGCCTTCTTGGAGTATTTTGAAGGTAAGGCTTTGTGGAATCAAGTGCTGCTTCAATAGAGTATTTTAACAGATATGAGGAGCGTGAGGACTATGGCGTGCGATAACTTTACAGCTGACTTCATTGGAGAAGATTCACAAAGAAAAAAAAAGACAAATTTTTTGGATCAGGGTATAGTTCAAAAACTAGACAGTTTTTATGACTGCCTTAAAGAAGACCCTTTTATGTCATATGGTCATAGTTGATGTATCACAAAAATTCAGACCCAAAATTTGATGCTGTAGATTGCAGAATTTGAGTAAATTTTGATTCATGGCTCACCAGATCTTTTTGTGAAAGTTGAGACATTGATTGGAAAGAATTGGATGCTAAGAACTGGTGTAGAGACATCTAGGTTCAGTATCTGGATTTTTGTAATGACTTCCCTTGCTTGAAGTCTCTGTAATAACCTCAACTAACGTAATTTAAAAGGTATTACCAAGGGATGCTTATTCGCCCCAAGACTCATCCTAACACCTTTTTTTTTTAACCTCCAGACCCATATTCAGAGTAAGATCCTCACTGACCCTCCCTACAGGAGACAAGGAAAAATGACACTGGAGGAGAATTACAAGGTTTTTTCAGTTTATATCAGCCTATGGATAAGTTTCAGCCCTGCTTAAACCTTGATTGTAGCCCTGTAAAACCCATTTTCAGACTTCTGACCTCCAGAAATAGAATAATAAAATGTGTTATTTTAAACCACTAGGTTTGTGGTCATTTGTCACAGCAGCAATAGGAAACTGATTCAATGACCTAGTAAAGTTTTACTATGTATAATAAAAAATTCTAGGTCTGATGAGCATTGAGTAGTCATAATATGTCAATTAAGTCCAAGATCTATGCCAGATTTCAGGAAGGAGCCCTTTGAATGAAGTGTAGGACACGTCCTTTGAAAGAAGGATGCTGTTGCCACCCACAGGGATGTACTGTAGATCTTTCTCCTAGTCTTTTTGAAAAGGTTTGTGAACTGAGAAGTGGAAAATACCTCAACCTTCCTGGGGCTATTGTACAACAGCACTGCCCTGACATTAATTGCTCGTGACTCATGTTGCTTGCCTGTCTAACTGTCAAAGTTGGGGCTTATTGATGTTAGGTGATGCAGTTTCATCTGAGTTCATCTCACAGGGGCTTTATTGATTCTCTATTGCTGCACAGCAAATTACCAAAAGTTTAGTAGCTTGAAACAACATCCATTTATATCGTCTGGGTTGGCTTGGGATCTCCGCTTAGGGTCTTCCAAGGCCAAAGTCAAGGTGCCTGGGGAGTTGGACTCTTATCTAGATTCTCTAGGGATGAATCTTCCAACCTCATTCAGGTTGTTGGCAGAATGCATTTCCTTGTGGTTGTAGGATGAGGTCCTGGTTTCCTTGCTGAATGTTGGCTGAGGAGAGTCTCCTCTGTTCCTAGAGTTTGTCCGCATTCCTTTGCATAGGACCACCCCCCATATTCAAAGCTAGGAATGATGCATCAGGTTCTTCTCAAAGACTAAATCTATCTTTCCCTTTTTCCCCTTATGTCAGCAAGTGAAAGTTGAAAATGCCACTTGAACCCTTTGGATATCTCATGTAACTGGAAAAACAGCCGAAGAAGGGGCTTACTGTCCTGTATGGAGTTACCAATCCTGGTTTTTAGGGGTGTCTCCTCATCGATGTTGTTGTTGTTCAGTTGCTCAGTTGTGTCTGACTCTGCAACCCCATGACCAACTTTACCACTGGTCATTGCAACCCAATGTCTTGATGACCAGTGGTAAAACTTATTGGCATACTATAGCAACCCAATACAGGCTAGTGATTCAGACTCTTCAGGAATGAAATCTTGAATTACCTATTAGATCAAGAAACATTTCTAGATGAGGAGTTGACTAAAGGCAATGGAACATGGAAAGGGTAGCTAAAGAAGAAAGTTATAAACACCTATGGTGGACTGGTGTTAGACACAAGGCTGTAGAAGCTGTGGATATTTTTCTGAAGAACTTTCAGAGTAGCTTCTGTATTAGTTTCCCACCCCTACCCCCAGCAAACCATTTCTGTGCTTATGGATATTAGGGAGATAAAGCCAGCATTGAGTCCAGAACTAAATGCACAGAAAAATAAAGTCATGTATCTTTCATGTACTTTGCAATTCTCAATTTGCCATGCCATTGCTAAGTGAGCAGGAGGCTAAATGCTTACTTAGGACATTGTGGGGCATGACTTCAAGAGAATCTGTTAAGCATAATTCTGAATTCTTTTCAATCTGGGATGGTGCTCGAAAGCATCCAAGACCACAAAGAGCATTTTTGGGTCTCAGCCTGCTATTGTTTGGAATCTGGGGGCCATTCCTGGCATCTGGGAGGAGCTGGAGAGCATATCTGAAGGGTTGCCTAGACTGTTCAAAGAGCCCAAGAAAGCTCTTTCGTTTCATCTCATTGTGATGCAGAAGAATTTCCCAAGATTGTGTTTGTGTGAATGGAGTGTTAATTCCAACCTTTATTCCTTTGGGACAGCATTTTGAAGCCCTCTTTAAAAACACAACATTCAGAGTGGAGGAAAAGAAAAGTTTAGAAAAGAGGTGAGGAAAATCCTCATTCTTTCAGAATGGGACATGCTGCATGTTAATAGTAATGAGAATGTGAAAGAAAGTGAAAGTGAAGTCTCTCAGTTGTGTCCGACTCTTTGCGACCCCATGGACTGTAGCCCACCAGGCTCCTCCATCCATGGGATTCTCCAAGCAAGCGTACTGAAGTGGGTTGCCATTTCCTTCTCCAGGGGATCTTCCGGACCCAGGGATCGAACCCAGATCTCCAGCATTGTAGGCAGGCGCTTTACTGCCTGAGCACCAGGGGAATCCAATAGTAATGAGATGACCTCATCAAACGCCTGTTGCTCTGTGTCTTGGTAGGTGCTCAGAGAACTGGACAGATGTAAGACGAAGTGTGAAAGGGAAAGCTTTGAGCTGGAAGAGAGCTGTCTCCAGCTCTTCTGGGGTGTGCCTTACAAACTGTCCTGGGTTTTCAACTGGGCAAGGGAAATGCTACCTCTACCCATAGCCATCATCAGGGCAGAGTTTCTTCAGGGTTTTCTTGGACCAACTCCATCAGTGTCACTTGGAGTGGCACTAAAAATGCTGAGTCCTCATTTCTTATCCAGACTCCTCTGATGTCTGTATCTAGAGAAGCTTCCCCTTGGTGATTCTTAGAGATTGAAGTTGAGACCCTCTTCTGCAGGAGCTTCCTCTCCTTACCCAGTGGAAACATTTACTGAATGCTAGTTGTGTACCAGGCATTATTCTAGGAAATTTACCTCTATTATTTCATTTAATCTTGACACTATTCCCAGAAGTAAAAGCTATTATTATCATCTCCAGCATTTTTACAGGGTCAAAGAGTAGCAGAGTAGAGGTAAGTAGAGTTAAGATTTTAACTCAACTAGCCTAATTACTCTGGGAGTTGGGCATGACTGAGCGACTCCACTTTCACTTTCCACTTTCATGCATTGGAGAAGGAAATGGCAACCCACTCCAGTGTTCTTGCCTGGAGAATCCCAGGGACGGTGGAGCCTGGTGGGTTGCCGTCTATGGGGTCGCACAGAGTCGGACATAACTGAAGCGACTTAGCAGCAGCAGCAGCAGCCTAATTACAGAAAGCAAGTTCTTAGTCACTATGTTATACCCTATAAATTTGCCCTTCTTTTTCTTACTTCAGCCAAGACAAAAGAGTTTTTCCTAAGAGATGAAGGGAAATTGCATTTTCAGAGAAGAATTTATTTATCCCTACATTACAAGATGTCTGGGCATGGTTGGATTGGTTGGCATAGCTTACCCCGCACAAAGTCCTTATCCTTGTCCTGTCTCTAACTCGTGAGGAGTCACATTGCCCCACCTCTGCTCCAGTCTGCCTTCCAATGCTACCTTCTGTTCCCTGGCAGGAACCCAGCTCCTTGTTGGCAGGTCTCTGTACTTCCCATACCTCCATTTTGGCCCAGTGTGGATGCTCTGGTTCCCCTCCTGGGGAAGGACAGATGTATTCTCATACAACCTTAAAGACCAGCCAGCTCAAATCCTCCTGTCTCAGAAACTACCAGAAACCCACCAAGAAGCTTCTCCTGCAGGATCTCAGACTTACTTTTCAGCTCTGGGTCAGCTTTCTTGACTTTTTCTTTCCTGTGCTGTGCAGTGCCAAGTTGCTTCAGTTGTGTCTGACTCTTTAACCCCATGGATTGCAACCCACCAGACTCCTTTGTCCATGGGATTCTCCAGGCAAGAATACTGGAGTGGGTTTCCATGCCCTCCTCCAGGGGATCTTCCCAATCCCAGGGTTTGAACCTGCATCTCTTATGTCTCCTGCACACAAGATTCTTTACCCCGGGCGCCACTTGGGAAGCCCTTTCTTTCCTATAGCAGACAGCAGTCCTGAGCTACTCCTTCTTACAGCTTCTCTAACTGGAGGGGCTCTGTTCTGTTTATGACAAATGAAACCTGGGGCCAGTTTTCTCATTGTTCTGAAGGGAGACACGCAGCCCTTTTCATCTGAAGGGCTCTGGTGCTGTTCATTATGCAAACATGGCAAATCATCCAATTTAAGGAACTTTACTTCTGTTGCTGTGCCTGGTGCGCAGCTTTGAATTCTCTTCCTGAGGTGGCTACTGGAAGGGACTTTCTGCTCCTGTGCTTCCCTAGAGGGAGATGTTTCATCACCCCCTGTCCTCCTTTCGTCAACACCAGCAAGTAAACCCGCCAATGTGGTGCTCCATGTCTTGAAAGGGACTTTTATGTTTCAACTGCTTAAATCCGGATTACTGAGCCTGTGTCCTGCTGAGGAGGGATTGTTTGTGATGTTTCCTCTCAGAAGTCTTTCCTGCTGTTTCTTCCCGGGATGAGCTCCTCAACTTTTAGGTCAAAGACCAACCCTACACTTACTCTATAACCACTGTTACTCTAAGTTTAAGTGCTTCACTTTAAAATTATGACACTATAATAAATTAAGATGGTGTAACAGTAAATAAATAAAAGGGAAATTTAACTAAACAAATTAATTTAATTGAAAAGAAGTACAATGAAATTCTGCAAAATTAAAATCTTTACTCTTCCCCTGAAAAGAAGAGAAGTAGAGGAAAGGTTTAATGAAGCCATATCAATGCTCATGGTCAAGCCACTGTGTCCTCTTTCTCCACAAGAGGACAATGGATATCTCTCAAGGCAGGAAAAGGAGGAAACCTACTACTGTTCTGCTGTGGAGGTTAGTCAGTGATGTGAGGCAGAGAAATCCTGGGGAAGATGGAGAGGGCTGTGGCAGGAATCAAAATGGGCCTGGTTTGAGTCCAGCTGCCCCACTTACCAGCTATGGAAACTAAGTGTGAGCAAGTTAATGAGCTGCTGTGTCTCAGGGCTCTTTTCTGTCAAAGGATAATAATCATACCTTCTATGTAGGGTTGTTGTAAAGACAAAGACAGTGCTTGGAATATAGGAAGTGCAATATGTTTTAGCTATCTAAAGGCCACATGACCACACACACATGTGTGCACGCACATGTGTACACACACACACACACACACAGAGTGAGAGAGAGTACATTTGATGTTTACCAAAAAGTTTGGGAAACAGCTCTCTTTCAGTGCTGTACTGATCAGGAGACAGATAAATTATCCGTGGATCTTGTTAAAGTGAAGACTCCGAAGGACTGAGGTGGGCCTGAGATTCTGTATTTCTAATAAGCTTCCAGGTGGGGCTGCTGCACCTCACCAGGGTCTGAGGACCACATTTTGAATAGCAAGATTGAGACAAGACACCAAAGTCCAAGGAAAATGCAGGCAAGTTCTGGAACAGTTGCAAGAGGAGATGAGGAGTGGGAGAGTTGGAAAGAGCTATATCTGCTGCTTTCCTCTCTCTTACCTGCAGGCAACTTAACTTAATGCAGAATCACCAGAGACCCACAGACAGTTATGAAGTTTTGGGTTCCACCCTAGAGTTACTGAATCAGAATCTCCAGTGGAGGGTTTTGGTTGTCTGCATTTTTTTTTTAACAAGCACCCTAAGTGCTTGTCTGTATAAGGCAAGCTTAAGAAACACTGACAAGAGCGTCAAGAACAAAGTCAATTTAAAACTAAAATCTAAAAGCTAGATGAAGATTTTGATTTACAATGGAAAACTGAAAGTTACATGTGATATCAGCGAGGTTTTCCCAGTCATCTGTTACTGTTTCATTGATTGCTTGAAGAAATTTTCCATTTTACTGAGTATTTAGTTAAGAGTTTACAAGCTAATTTTACAATATTATGTTTTATGGCTTCAAGTTCAGAAGACAATAAGAAAACTTTAGAGATGAGAGAAAGTGGTAACAAAAAGCTGGAACCAGATACCTGGAAAAATTTGAGTTCCTGAAAAGTGAGAGTTCCAGAAAGAAGAGTGCCATCAACAAAGGAAACATTAAATGCCCGCCACATGCATTGTGAAATTACTGAAACCTGGGCAAGCTCTGGGATTTAGTTGTGGTCTTTGAAAATCAGTGTTAAACTTTCAACACCAGAAAAATGGCTCCAGGCATGTTTGCAAAGTTAAAAATCTTGATTAATGGGGTTAGCGATTTTATTGGGCCCATTTAGGGCCCACAGAGATGTTTTTCAGTGTGATCCTGAGAACAACAGTAAGGTAAAGTGCGTTTTCTACTTCAGAGCTTGGAGAAGAGAGCTTGGAGCTCTTCTCCAAGCTCAGAATGGAGAGTTGGTTGCATGGGGAAACTCATCTTTGGATCTTCTGAGGATATTTGGTTTAAGCTCATTAAAGTTCAGCTGGTAGTAGATTCAACCTTAAGGCTTCCAAACATAGTTGTCATCTTCTGCTTTTTCCCTAATTTTTTTTTCAGTTGGGTAAAATACATAGCCAAATTTACAGTCTTAACCATTTTAAAGCATGCAGTTCAGCGGTATTAAATACATTCATATTATTGTGCAACCATTACCACCATCTGTCACCAGACCTCTTTTCATCTTGCAAAACTGAAACTTTGGACCCATTAAACAATACCTTCCCTCCTCCTCCCAGCCCCTGGCAGCCACCTCTGATCTTCTGTCTCTGTGACTTTGACTACTCTTAAGTAACTCATATAAGTGGAATCATACAGTATTTGTCTTTGTGTGCCATCTCCTGCTTTTAAGGCAAGGAAAATTCATCTTGTACTTTCTTTCTGTCAAGCTTTGCCCTTTTTCTCTCCCTCTCTTATCTCTATCTATATCAGTATCTAATATATCATGCCCTCCAGAACCCTTTCCCTTGTCACTTTTTTCTCTTTCCCCATATGCAAAACTTTTCAGATTGTTGATGGAAAAGACAGATTAACCACATTTTTGCTTTCACAAACCTTAGTGTATATTTTCAGGGACTGCAAACCTTAGTGTATATTTTTTTAGTGGGGTGTTAATATTTTAAGAGAAGCATATTCTTAGCAAAGAGGTAAATCTCAGACATCAGTGAATAAATGAAAGATATTTATGTTGAGTGGATAGGGAGGGGTAGAGGTAAAAATTCCAATGCCCATGTTTAGCCTAGTGTAGTTTAGCCTAGACCAACTAAATCAGAAATTTGGGGGATAGGCTTTAGGCATCAGTGTTTTTTATAACTGACTCCAGAGTGTGACTAGGGTTGAGAGTCACTGTCTAAAGTAGGCAATAAGACAGTAACTCTTAAGTTATGCCTGCCCATTAGAATCAAGTGGGGAGAGCTTTAAAAAATGCCAGTGCCATTTGCAGATGACATGATCCTCTACGTAGAAAACCCTAAAGACTCCACCAGAAAATTAATAGAGCTAATCAATGAATATAGTAAAATTTAAGGATATATAAAATTAACACAAAAAATCCCTTGCATTCCTATACACTCAGATCAGATCAGTTGCTCAGTCGTGTCCGACTCTTTGCGACCCCATGAATCACAGCACAACAGGCCTCCCTGTCCATCACCAACTCCTGGAGTTCACTGAGACTCACGTCCATCAAGTCAGTGATGCCATCCAGCCATCTCATCCTCTGTTGTCCCCTTCTCCTCTTGCCCCCAATCCCTCCCAGCATCAGAGTCTTTTCCAATGAGTCAACTCTTTGCATGAGGTGGCCAAACTACTGGACTTTCAGCTTTAGCATCATTCCTTCCAAAGAAATCCCAGGGCTGATCTCCTTCAGAGGAGCTATCCCACGTTGAAGGTCAGGAAGTGTGGCGGTGAGGAGATACCCCTCATCCAAGGTAAGGAGCAATGGCTGCGCTTTGCTGGAGCAGCCGTGAGGAGATACCTCATGCCCAAGGTAAGAAAAACCCAAGTAAGAAGGTAGGTGTTGCAAGAGGTCATCAGAGGGCAAACACACTGAAACCATACTCACAGAAAACTAGTCAATCTAATCACACTAGGACCACAGCCTTGTCTAACTCAATGAAACTAAGCCATGCCCGTGGGGCAATCCAAGATGGGCGGGTCATGGTGGAGAGATCTGACAGAATGTGGTCCACTGGAGAAGGGAATGGCAAGCCACTTCAGTATTCTTGCCTTGAGAACCCCATAAACAGTATGAAAAGGCAAAATGATAGGATACTGAAAGAGAAATTCCCCAGGTTAGTAGGTGTCCAATATGCTACTGGAGATCAGTGGAGAAATAACTCCAGAAAGAATGAAGGGATGGAGCCAAAGCAAAAATAATACCCAGCTGTGGATAGGACTGGTGATAGAAGCAAGGTCTGATGCTGTAAAGAGCAATATTGCATAGGAACCTGGAATGTCAGGTCTGTGAATCAAGGCAAATTGGAAGTGGTCAAGCAAGAGATGGCAAAAGTAAATGTCGACATTCTAGGAATCAGCGAGCTTAAATGGACTGGAATGGGTGAATTTAACTCAGATGACCATTATATCTACTACTGCAGGCAGGAATCCCTCAGAAGAAATGGAGTAGCCATCATGGTCAACAAAAGAGTTTGAAATGCAGTACTTGGATGCAGTCTCAAAAACGACGGAATGATCTCTGTTCATTTCCAAAGCAAACCATTCAATATCACAGTAATCCTATACACTAACAATGAGAAAACAGAGAAATTAAGGAAACAATTCCATTCACCATTGCAACGAAAAGAATAAAATACTTAGGAATAAATCTACCTAAAAAAATAAAGATCTATATATAGAAAACTATGAAACACTGGTGAAAGAAATCAAAGATGACACAAATAGATGGATAAATATACCATGTTCATGGATTGGAAGAATCAATATAGTGAAAATGAGTATACTACCCAAAGCAATCTATAGATTCAATGCAATCCCTATCAAGCTACCAACAATACTTTTCAGAGAACTAGAATAAATAATTTCACAATTTCTATGGAAATACAAAAAAAACCTCAAATAGTCAAAGCAATCTTGAGAAAGAAGAATGGAACTGGAGGAATCAACCTGCCTGACTCAGACTATACTACAAAGCCACAGTCATCAAGACAGTATGGTACTGGCACAAAGACAGAAATACAGATCAATGGAACAAAATAGAAAGCCCAGAGATAAATCCACGCACATATGGACACCTTATCTTTGACAAAGGAGGCAAGAATATACAATGGAGAAAAGACAATCTCTTTAACAAGTGGTGCTGGGAAAACTGGTCAACAACTTGTAAGAGAATGAAACTAGAGCAGTTTCTAACACCATACACAAAAATAAACTCAAAATGGATTAAAGATCTAAATGTAAGACCAGAAACTATACAACTCCTAGAGGAAAACAGGCAAAACACTCTCTGACATACATCACAGCGGGATCCTCTATGACCCACCTTCCAGAGTAATGGAAATAAAAGCAAAAATAAACAAATTAGACCTAATTAAACTTAAAAGATTTTACATAACAAAGGAAACTATAAGCAAGTGAAAAGACAGCCTTCAGAATGGGAAAAAATAATAACAAATGAAGCAACTGACAAAGAATTAATCTCAAAAATATACAAGCAGCTCCTGTAGCTCAATTCCAGAAATATAAAGGACCCAATCAAAAAATGGGCCAAAGAACTAAACAGACATTTCTCCAAAGAGGACATACAGATGGCTAACAAACACATGAAAAGATGCTCAACATCACTCATTATCAGAGAAATGCAAATCAAAACCACAATGAGGTACCATCTCACGCTGGTCAGAATGGCTGCGATCCAAAAGTCTACAAGCAATAAATGCTGGAGAGGGTGTGGAGAAAAGGGAACCCTCTTACACTGTTGGTGAGAATGTAAACTCGTACAGCCATTATGGAGAACAGTGTGGAGATTCCTTAAAAAACTGGAACTAGAACTGCCATACGACCCAGCAATCCCACTGCTGGGCATACACACCAAGGAAACCAGAATTGAAAGAGACACGTGTACCCCAATGTTCATTGCCGCACTGTTTACAATAGCCAGGGCATGGAAGCAACCTAGATTCCATTGGAAGACAAACAGATAAGAAAGCTGTGGTATGTATCAGATCAGATCAGTCGCTCAGTCGTGTCCGACTCTTTGCGACCCCATGAACCGCAGCACGCCAGGCCTCCCTGTCCATCACCAGCTCCCGGAGGTCACCCAGACTCACACCCATCGAGTCAGTGATGCCATCCAGCCATCTCATCCTCTGTCGTCCCCTTCTCCTCCTGCCCTCAATCCCTCCCAGCATCAGAGTCTTCTCCAATGAGTCAACTCTTCGTATGAGGTGGCCAAAATACTGGAGTTTCAGCTTTAGCATCATTCCCTCTAAAGAAATTCCAGGATTGATCTCCTTTAGAATGGACTGGTTGGATCTTCTTGCAGTCCAAGGGACTCTCAAGAGTCTTCTCCAACACCACAGTTCAAAAGCATCAATTCTTCGGCGCTCAGCCTTCTTCACAGTCCAGCTCTCACATCCATACATGACCACAGGAAAGACCATAGCCTTGACTAGGCGAACCTTTGTTGGTAAAGTAATGTCTCTGCTTTTGAATATGCTATCTAGGTTGGTCATAACTTTCCTTCCAAGGAGTAAGCGTCTTTTAATTTCATGGCTGCAGTCACCATCTGCAGTGATTTTGGAGCCCAGAAAAACAAAGTCTGACACTGTTTCCACTGTTTCCCCATCTATTTCCCATGTAGTGATGGGACCAAATGCCATGATCTTCGTTTTCTGAATGTTGAGCTTTAAGCCAACCTTTTCACTCTCCACTTTCACTTTCATCAAGAGGCTTTTTAGCCCCTCTTCACTTTCTGCCATAAGAGTGGTGTCATCTGCATATCTGAGGTTATTGATATTTCTCCCAGCAATCTTGATTCCAACTTGTGTTTCTTCCAGTCCAGCATTTCTCATGATGTACTCTGCATAGAAGTTAAATAAACATGGTGACAATATACAGCCTTGACGTACTCCTTTTCCTATTTGGAACCAGTCTGTTGATCCATGACCAGTTCTAACTGTTGCTTCCTGACCTGCATACAGATTTCTTAAGAGGCAGATCAGGTGGTCTGGTATTCCCATCTCTTTCAGAATTTTCCATAGTTTATTGTGATCCACACAGTCAAAGGCTTTGGCATAGTCAATAAAGCAGAAATAGATGTTTTTCTGGAACTCTCTTGCTTTTTCCATGATCCAGCGGATGTTGGAAATTTGATCTCTGGTTCCTCTGCCTTTTCTAAAACCAGCTTGAACATCAGGAAGTTCACGGTTCACATATTGCTGAAGCCTGGCTTGGAGAATTTTGAGCATTACTTTACTAGCGTGTGAGATGAGTGCAATTGTTCGGTAGTTGAGCATTCTTTGACATTGCCTTTCTTTGGGATTGGGATGAAAACTGACCTTTTCCAATCTTGTGGCCACTGCTGAGTTTTCCAAATGTGCTGGCATATTGAGTGCAGCACTTTCACAGCATCATCTTTCAGGATTTGGAATAGCTCCACTGGAATTCCATCACCTCCACTAGCTTTGTTCATAGTGATGCTTTCTAAGGCCCATTTGACTTCACATTCCAAGATGTCTGGCTCTAGGTGAGTGATCACATCATCATGATTATCTGGGTCGTGAAGCTCTTTTTTGTACAGTTCTTCTGTGTATTCTTGCCACCTCTTCTTAATATCTTCTGCTTCTGTTAGGTCCATACCATTTCTGTCCTTTATCGAGCCCATCTTTGCATGAAATGTTCCTTTGGTATCTCTGATTTTCTTGAAGAGATCCCTAGTCTTTCCCATTCTGTTGTTTTCCTCTATTTCTTTGCATTGATCGCTGAAGAAGGCTTTCTTATCTCTTCTTGCTATTCTTTGGAACTCTGCATTCAGATGTTTATATCTTTCCTTTTCTCCTTTGCTTTTCACTTCTCTTCTTTTCACAGCTATTTGTAAGGCCTCCCCAGACAGCCATTTTGCTTTTTTGCATTTCTTTTCCATGGGGATGGTCTTGATCCCTGTCTCCTGTACAATGTCACGAACCTCATTCCATAGTTCATCAGGCACTCTATCTATCAGATCTAGGCCCTTAAATCTATTTCTCACTTCCACTGTATAATCATAAGGGATTTGATTTAGGTCATACCTGAATGGTCTAGTGGTTTTCCCTACTTTCTTCAATTTCAGTTTGAATTTGGCAATAAGGAGTTCATGGTCCGAGCCACAGTCAGCTCCTGGTCTTGTTTTTGCTGATTGTATAGAGCTTCTCCATCTTTGGCTGCAAAGAATATAATCGATCTGATTTCGGTGTTGACCATCTGGTGATGTCCATGTATAGAGTCTTCTCTTGTGTTGTTGGAAGAGGGTATTTGCTATGACCAATGCATTTTCTTGGCAAAACTCTATTAGTCTTTGCCCTGCTTCATTCCGTGTTCCAAGGCCAAATTTGCCTGTTATTCCAGGTGTTTCTTGACTTCCTACTTTTGCATTCCAGTCCCCTATAATGAAAAGGACATCTTTTTTGGGTGTTAGTTCTAAAAAGTCTTGTAGGTCTTCATAGAACCGTTCAACTTCAGCTTCTTCGGCGTTCCTGGTTGGGGCATAGATCTGGATTACTGTGACATTGAATGGTTTGCCTTGGAAATGAACTGAAATCATTCTGTCATTTTTAAGATTGCATCCAAGTACTGCATTTCGGACTCTTTTGTTGACCATGATGGCCACTCCATTTCTTCTGAGGGATTCCTGCCCACAGTAGTAGATATAATGGTCCTCTGAGTTAAATTCACCCATTCCAGTCCATTTTAGTTCGCTAATTCCTAGAATGTCAACATTCACTCTTGCCATCTCTTGTTTGACCACTTCCAATTTGCCTTGATTCACGGACCTGACATTCCAGGTTCCTATGCAGTATTGCTCTTTACAGCATCGGACTTTGCTTCTATCACCAGACACATCCACAGCTGGGTATTCTTTTTGTTTTGGCTCCATCCCTTCATTCTTTCTGGAGTTATTTGTCCACTGATCTCCAGTAGCATATTGGGCCTCTACTGACCTGGGGAGTTTCTTTTTCAGTATCCTATCATTTTGTCTTTTCATACTGTTCATGGGGTTCTCAAGGCAAGAATACTGAAGTGGTTTGCCATTCCCTTCTCCAGCGGACCACACCCTGTCATCTCTCTCCACCATGACCCGCCCATCCCAGGTTGCCCCTCGGGCATGGCTTAATTTCATTGAGTTAGACAAGAGTGTGGTCCTTGTGTGATTAGATTGACTAGTTTTCTGTGAGAACGGTTTTAGTGTATTTGCCCTCTGATGCCCTCTTTCAAGACCTACTGTCTTACTTGGGTTTCTCTTACCTTGGGCGTGGGGTTTCTCGTCCTGGCTGCTCCCGGCTGCTCCCGGCCAGCGAAGCACAGCCATCGCACCTTACCTTGGACGAGGGGTCTCTCCTCACCGCTGCCCTTCCTACACAGCTACTAAAAAGAATGCATTTGAATCAGTTATAATGAGGTGGATGAAAGTGAAAGTGAAGTTGCTCAGTCGTGTCCGACTCTTTGCCACCCCATGGAAACTGGAACCTATTATATAGAGCGAAGTAAGTCAGAAAGAAAAACACCACTACAGTATATTAACGCATATATATGGAATTTAGAAAGATGGTAACGATGACCCTATATGCGAGACAGCAAAAGAGACATAGAAATAAAGAACAGACTTTTGGACTCTGTGGGAGAAGGCGAGGGTGGGATGATTTGAGAGAATAGTATTGAAACATGTATATTATCATATGTGAAATAGATCACCAGTCCAGGTTCGATGCAAGAGACAGGGTGCCCAGGGCTGGTGTGCTGGGATGACCCTGAGGGAAGGGATGAGGAGGGAGGTGGCAGGGGGTTTCAGGGTGGAACGTTCAGGATGGGGGTTCAGGATGTTGTACATGTACAACAGATGTACACCCATGGATGATTCACGTCAATGTATGGCAAAAACCACTACAATATGGTAAAGTAATTAGCCTCCAATTAAAATAAATTAATTAATTTTAAAAAATGCCAGTGCCTGAGCCCTGTCTCAGACTAATTAAATGAGAACTTTGGTGGAACAGAGGCTGGGCAATGGTGTTATTTTGAAAATCCCAGGTAATTCTAATGTATTAATATAGCCAGCCAGAGTGTAGAACCACTGAACTAAAAGGTAGACATTCTGAGAAATTAGCAATAAATGCATCATTGTATTCTAAAGCAAGCCCTGTAACTGAATGCATGGATAAATTTTTCTCAAACTTAAAAACCAGTTTTGGTGTTTCATATATATAGTTTCTGCTAATGGGAAAAAATGGAATACTATTATAAAACAAAGTCATTAAAACAATATGACACTTGATTCTAAAGGGCATATGGATGAGTAGTAGAGCAGGCCATACTTTATGTTGGAGTTTTACAAATTCTTATTACAAAAATAATTCACTTTTAGTCAGATCACTTAAAGAAAAGACATAAGCAAATGATAATAAAAGTAAGCAGATATGACCATCTAACTTTTGGTGTGTATCTTTTATCTTCTTTCCTTTTCGTATTTAAATGCACATATATTGTACAGAGTTATAAAGTACTTTACTGTGGAGAATTTTGAAAATATACAAAAGCAAGCTTATTACAATAATGATCCTCCATTTCCCAATTATTTCACTTCTATAATTATCAACCCATGGTCCAACTTATTTTATCTAAATCCTCTATCACTTCCCTTTATTCTGAATTGTTTCTTGAGCAAATCCAAGATATGATTTCATCCATAAATGGTTCATTTTTTTCAGCTAACAAATTATGAATATTTTCTATATCAATAAATATTTCCCAATTGTTTCATTTTTAGTGGTTATATAGTATTTCATCATGGGCTTCCCAGGTGACACTAGTGGTAAAGAACCTACCTGCCAATGCAGGAGGCATAAAAGATGCAGGTTCGATCCCTGGGTTGGGAAGATCCCCTGGAGAAGGAAATGGCAACACCCTCTAGTATTCTTGCCTGGAGAGTCCCATGGACAGAGGAGCCTGGTGGGCTACAGTCCATAAGGTAGCAAAGAGTCAGACACAACTGAAGCAACTTAGCACACATGCATGCATAGTATTTCATCACATGATTGCATCATTATTTATTTGTTGGACATGTGTTATTGGACATTAAAGTTGTTTCTAATATTTCATTATTAAAACAAACTTTTTATGAATATACTAGTAAATGAATCTTGGTGTACACTCTTGATTATTTAACAGACTCTTAGAAGTGGAACTGGTGGCTCAGAAGTTTTGCATGTTTGAAAAAAATTTTGACCCATTATATCAAATTGTCCTTCAGGAAGTTTTTACCAATGTATAGTATTTACTACTGGAACTCTATGAAATGTCCTTGCCTCCACCTCTTTGCCAATACCAAGTTTTATTTCAAGAAGCCTGTGCCAATTTATTAAGTAAGAATAGTATTTTATTACTGCTTTAATTTGAAATAAGAATAAACCATTTTAGAGAAAAATTTTAAATGTTTTTAGAGTAAAACATGCATATGGTTACACGTAAAAGTCCCTTTGCCTGACTCCCCCTGGCCCACAAGCTCGCAGAGGCAATGAATTCTTTTTGCTCTTTCTTCCAGTGATTACTCACATCTCCAAATGATTCAACTTCTATTTCTTATAAATTACAGACATTTTCCATTGGCTTTCTGTTACGCTAGTTGAGGATTTACATTTCATTCCCCATCTTGAGTATTTTTAACACTATTTTAAAATTGTTTCTCGAGAGGAAGAGCTAAGATGGTGGAGCAATAGAACAGGGGGAACACTTTCTCCTCCAAAAATTCATCAAAGAACATTTAAACGCCAAGTAAATTCCACAAAACAACTTCTGAATGCCGGCAGAGGACATCGGGCACCGAGAAGAGCAACTCATTGCCTTCTAAAGGAGGTAGGAAAAAAATATAAAAGACAAAAAAGAGACAAAAGAGGGAGGGACAGACCTCTGTCCGGAGAAGGGAGTCTTAAAAAGAGAGAAGTTTCCAAACACCAGGAAACATTCTCACTGCCGAGTCTGTGCCGAGCCTGGGAAGCACAGAGGGCAACATAACAGGGAGGAAAAATAAATAAACAATTAAAACCCACAGATTACGAGCCCTACGATAACTTCCCCAGCGGAGAAGCAGCACAGACGCCTGCATACGCCATTAGCAAGCGGGGGCTGGGCAGGGAGGCGCGGTGTGGGTTGCATCACTTAGAGTAAGCATTTGGCCTGAATATCCCGAGCGATACCTGAGCGAAATAATTTGGGCTAGCAAACCAGACTGTGGGATATCTACCACACGAAAAGCCAGTCCTAACCTAAGACACTGCCAGGCCCACGCACAGAACAAAGGACTGTACAGAGATAGCCAGCTGCAGACTGTTCCCCTCCAGTGACAGGCAGCCAGAGCCGGAGAGGGGCAATCGCAGCCGCAGAGAGACATTATCTACAAAACTGTAAGCAAGCATCTTTGCTAACTAAGACTTCTTGGGGCTCTGGTCGGTCAACATCTGCCTGAGAAGGTGCGCCAGTTGTACACCTAGAAAACCGAGCAGCGGGGAGGTGATAAGTCGCAGAAGCTGTGCTTGCTAAACACCTCATCACCTGCTCTGCTGGAACCTGCGAAGGGCACAAAACGCAGGCCCAACCAAGCCTGGGCCTCTGAGGACTACTGGAGTGCCTGAACTTGAGCGGCTTGGACCTGGGAGGGGCAAGCAGCCCAGGGCCGGTCGCCGAAGGTTCCCGGCAGAGCCTGAGCAGTGTGGGCAGGGAGGCTACATGCACCGTGAGCAGGGGCAGGCCCAGTGTGGCTGAGGAGCTGTGAGCACACGGCAGTGTTACTTATTTGCAGCATCCTTCCCTCCCCACAGCACGACTGAACAAGTGAGCCTTAAAAAAAAAAAAAAAAAGGGGGGTGTCCACCACCGCCACCTTTGTATCAGGGCAGAAATCAGACACTGAAGAGACCAGCAAACAGAAGAAGCTATAACAGAGGGAACCGTGGAAGTGACAGGCAATAAACAAAAACCCCGTGGTTAGAACCAACTACATAGGAAAGGGCCTATAGATCTTGAGAAATTTAAGCTGGAACAAGGAACTAGCCGAAAATGAACTGAACCCACAATACCCACAACAATATCAGAGAAAGTCCTATATATATTTTTACTATTTTTACCATCATTCATTCTTTCTTTATTTTTTAATTAAAAATTTTTTTTAAAATCCTCTAGTACTCCTTTAATTTTCAGTTTTATAACCCACTATTTGTAAAAAAATAAATAAATAAATAAATAAATAAAGACTCTTTAGAAAAAAAAAAAACCAAACTTCATATATATATTTTTTATAACTTTTGTGACCCCCTTTTTCTTTCTTTCTTTTTTTATTTTCTGTAACATTGTATTTTTGAAACTCCAAACTCTGCTCTAGATTTTTAATTTTAGCTTTTTGGTATTTGTTATCAATTTTGTATCTATTTTTTTTTTTTTTATAACTTTTGTGACTTTTTTTCCCTCTCTCTTTCTATCTCTTCATCTTTTCGTTGTATTCCTGAAATTCCAAACTCTAATCTAGATCTTTAATTTATGCTTTCTGGTATTTGTTATCAATTTGTACCTATATCTTCTTTATAATTTTTGTGACTTTGTTTGTTTTTGGTTTTGTTTTTGTTTTCTTTCTTGCTTTTTGGTTTTTGTTATCATTTTGTACCTATATTTTCTTTATAACTTTTGTGACTCTTTTTTTCTTTTTCTTTTTTCTCTTTCTTTTCCTTCTTCTTTTCTTTAACGTTGTATTTTTGAAACTCCAAACTCTACTCTAGATTTTTAATTTTTGCTTTTAGGTATTTGTTACCAATTTTGTACCTTTAAGAACCTAATCTTCAGTACCCACTTTTTACTAGGGAGCGAGATTACTGGCTTGACTGTTTTCTCCACCTCCGGACTCTCCTTTTTCTCCACCAGGTTGCCTGCGTCTCCTCCCTAACCCCTCTCTACTCTACCCAACTCTGTGAATTTCTGTGTGTTCCAAACGAAGGAAAACACTTAGGGAACTGATTACTGACTGGATCTGTCTCTCTCCTTTTCATTCCCTCCTTTTATCCTCCTGACCACCTCTGTCTCCTTCCTCCCTCTTCTCTTCTCTGTGTAACTCCGAGAACATCTCTGAGTGGTCCAGTTGTGGAGTGCACATAAGGAAGTGATTACTGGTTAGCCCACTCTCTCCTCTATTGATTCCACCACATCTCATTCGGGTCACCTCTAACTCCCTCCTCCCTCTTCTCTTCCCCATGTAACGCTGTGAACCTCACTGGGTGACCCTCACGGTGGAGAAACTTTTCATCTTTAACCTAGATGTTTTATCAATGGTGCTGTATAGAAGGAGAAGTTTTGAGACTACTGTAAAAATAAGACTGATAACTGGAGGCATGAGGCTTAAGTCCAAACCCTGACTCCAGGGAACATTAATTGACAGGAGCTCATCAAATGCCTCCATCAGATCAGATCAGTCGCTCAGTCGTGTCCGACTCTTTGCGACCCCATGAACCGCAGCACGCCAGGCCTCTCTGTCCATCACCAGCTCCCGGAGGTCACCCAGACTTGCATCCATCGAGTCAGTGATGCCATCCAGCCATCTCATCCTCTGTCGTCCCCTTCTCCTCCTGCCCTCAATCCCTCCCAGCATCAGAGTCTTCTCCAATGAGTCAACTCTTCGCATGAGGTGGCCAAAATACTGGAGTTTCAGCTTTAGCATCATTCCTTCTAAAGAAATTCCAGGATTGATCTCCTTCAGAATGGACTGGTTGGATCTTCTTGCAGTCCAAGGGACTCTCAAGAGTCTTCTCCAACACCACAGTTCAAAAGCATCAATTCTTCGGCGCTCAGCCTTCTTCACAGTCCAGCTCTCACATCCATACATGACCACAGGAAAGACCATAGCCTTGACTAGGCGAACCTTTGTTGGTAAAGTAATGTCTCTGCTTTTGAATATGCTATCTAGGTTGGTCATAACTTTCCTTCCAAGGAGTAAGCGTCTTTTAATTTCATGGCTACAGTCACCATCTGCAGTGATTTTGGAGCCCAGAAAAATAAAGTCTGACACTGTTTCCACTGTTTCTCCATCTATTTCCCATGCAGTGATGGGACAAGATGCCATGATCTTCGTTTTCTGAATGTTGAGCTTTAAGCCAACCTTTTCACTCTCCACTTTCACTTTCATCAAGAGGCTTTTTAGCCCCTCTTCACTTTCTGCCATAAGAGTGGTGTCATCTGCATATCTGAGGTTATTGATATTTCTCCCGGCAATCTTGATTCCAACTTGTGTTTCTTCCAGTCCAGCATTTCTCATGATGTACTCTGCATATAAGTTAAATAAACATGGTGACAATATGCAGCCTTGACGTACTCCTTTTCCTATTTGGAACCAGTCTGTTGTTCCATGACCAGTTCTAACTGTTGCTTCCTGACCTGCATACAGATTTCTTAAGAGGCAGATCAGGTGGTCTGGTATTCCCATCTCTTTCAGAATTTTCCATAGTTTATTGTGATCCACACAGTCAAAGGCTTTGGCATAGTCAATAAAGCAGAAATAGATGTTTTTCTGGAACTCTCTTGCTTTTTCCATGATCCAGTGGATGTTGGCAATTTGATCTCTGGTTCCTCTGCCTTTTCTAAATCCAGCTTGAACATCAGGAAGTTCACGGTTCACATATTGCTGAAGCCTGGCTTGGAGAATTCTGAGCATTACTTTACTAGCGTGTGAGATGAGTGCAATTGTGCGGTACTTTGAGCACTCTTTGGCATTGCCTTTCTTTGGGATTGGGATGAAAACTGACCTTTTCCAATCTTGTGGCCACTGCTGAGTTTTCCAAATTTGCTGGCATATTGAGTGTAGCATACCTACAAATGCCTCCATACCTACACTGAAACCAAGTACCACACAAGGGCCAACAAGTTCCACGGCAAGACATACCAAGCAAATTCTCCAGCAACACAGGAACACAGCCCTGAGCTCCAATATACAGGCTACCCAAAGTCACTCCAAAATCATAGACATCTCATAACTCATTACTGGACGCTTCATTGCACTCCAGAGAGAAGAAATCCAGCTCCATCCACCAGAACACCGACACAAGCTTCCCTAAATGAGAAACCTTGACAAGCCACCTGTACAAACCCACACACAGTGAGGAAACGCCACAATAAGAGAACTCCACAGACTGCCAGAATATACTAAGGACAACCCAAACTCAGCAATTTAAACAAGATGAATAGACGGAAGAATTCCCAGCAGGTAAAGGAACAGGATAAATGCCCACCAAACCAAACAAAAGAGGAAGAAATAGTGAATCTACCTGATAAAAAATTCAGAAAAATGATAGTGAAATTAATCCAAAATATGGAAATCAAAATGGAATCACAGATAAATAGCCTGGAGAAAAGCATTGAGAAGATGCAAGAAAGGTTTAACAAGGACCTAGAAGAAATAAAAAAGAGTCAATATATAATGAATAATGCAATAAATGAGATCCAAAACACTCTGGAGGCAACAAATAGTAGAATAACAGAGGCAGAAGATAGGATTAGTGAATTAGAAGATAGAATGGTAGAAATAAATGAATCAGAGGAGAAAAAAGAAAAACGAATTAAAAGAAATGAGGACAATCTCAGAGACCTCCAGGACAATATTAAACGTTGCAGCATTCGAATCATAAGAGTCCCAGAAGAAGAAGACAAAAAGAAAGACCATGAGAAAATACTAGAGGAGATAATAGTTGAAAACTTCCCTAAAATGGGGAAGGAAATAATCACTCAAGTCCAAGAAACCCAGAGAGTCCCAAACAGGATAAATCCAAGGCGAAACACCCCAAGACACATATTAATCAAATTAACAAAGATAAAACGCAAAGAACAAATATTAAAAGCAGCAAGGGAAAAACAACAAATAACACACAAGGGAATTCCCATAAGGATAACAGCTGATCTTTCAATAGAAACTCTCCAAGCCAGGAGGGAATGGCAAGACATACTTAAAGTGATGAAAGAAATAACCTACAGCCCAGATTATTGTACCCAGCAAGGATCTCATTCAAATATGAAGGAGAAATCAAAAGCTTTACAGACAAGCAAAAGCTGAGAGAATTCAGCACCACCAAAGCAGCTCTCCAACAAATACTAAAGGACATTCTCTAGACAGGAAACACAAAAAGGATGTATAAATTGGAACCCAAAACAATAAAGTAAATGGCAACGGGATCATATTTATCAATAATTACCTTAAATGTAAATATGTTGAATGCCCCAACCAAAAGACAGAGACTGGCCGAATGGATACAAAAACAAGACCCCTACATATATTGTCTACAAGAGACCCACCTCAAAACAGGGGACACATACAGACTGAAAGTGAAGGGCTGGAAAAAGATTTTCCATGCAAATAGGGACCAAAAGAAAGCAGGAGTAGCAATACTCATATCAGATAAAATAGACTTTAAAACAAAGGCTGTGAAAAGAGACAAAGAATGTCACTACATAATGATCTAAGGATCAATCCAAGAAGAAGATATAACAATTATAAATATATATGCACCCAACATAGGAGCACTGCAATATGTAAGACAAATACTAACAAGTATGAAAGGGGAAATCAACAATAACACAATAATAGTGGGAGACTTTAATACCCCACTCACACCAATGGATAGATCAACTAAACAGAAAATTAACAAGGAAACACAAACTTTAAATGATACAATAGACCAGTTAGACCTAATTGATATTTATAGGACATTTCATCCCCAAACAATCAATTTCACCTTTTTCTCAAGCGCGCACGGAACCTTCTCCAGGATAGACCACATCCTGGGCCATAAATCTAGCCTTGATAAGTTCAGAAAAATTGAAATCATTCCAAGCATCTTTTCTGACCACAATGCAGTAAGACTAGATCTCAATAACAGGAGAAAAACTATTAAAAATTCCAACATATGGAGGCTGAACAACATGCTGCTGAATAACCAACAAATCACAGAAGAAATCAAAAAAGAAATAAAAATTTGCATATAAACGAATGAAAATGAAAACACAACAACCCCAAACCTCTGGGACACTGTAAAAGCAGTCCTAAGGGGAAAGTTCATAGCAATACAGGCATACCTCAAGAAACAAGTCAAATAAATAACCTAACTCTACACCTAAAGCAGCTAGAAAAGGAAGAAATGAAGAACCCCAGGGTTAGTAGAAGGAAAGAAATCTTAAAAATTAGGGCAGAAATAAATGCAAAAGAAACAAAAGAGACCATAGCAAAAATCAACAAAGCCAAAAGCTGGTTCTTTGAAAGGGTAAATAAAATTGACAAACCATTAGCCAGACTCATCAAGAAACAAAGGGAGAAAAATCAAATCAATAAAATTAGAAATGAAAATGGAGAGATCACAACAGACAACACAGAAATACAAAGGATCATAAGAGACTACTATTAGCAATTATATGGCAATAAAATGGACAACTTGGAAGAAATGGACAAATTCTTAGAAAAGCACAACTTTCCAAAACTGCATCAGGAAGAAATAGGAAATTTTAACAGACCCATCACAAGCACGGAAATTGAAACTGTAATCAGAAATCTTCCAGCAAACAAAAGCCCAGGTCCAGACAGCTTCACAGCTGAATTCTACCAAAAATTCAGAGAAGAGCTAACACCTATCCTACTCAAACTGTTCCAGAAAATTGCAGAGGAGGGTAAATTTCCAAACTCATTCTATGAGGTCACCATCACCCTAATACCAAAACCGGACAAAGATGCCACAAAAAAAGAAAACTACAGGCCAATATCACTGATGAACATAGATGCAAAAATCCTTAACAAAATTCTAGCAATCAGAATCCAACAACACATTAAAAAGATCATACACCATGACCAAGTGGGCTTTATTCCAGGAATGCAAGGATTTTTCAATATCTGCAAATCAATCAACGTAATATACCACATTAACAAATTGAAAAATGAAAACCATATGATTATCTCAATAGATGCAGAGAAAGCCTTTGACAAAGTTCAACATCCATTTATGATAAAAACTCTCCAGAAAGCAGGAATAGAAGGAACATACCTCAACATAATAAAAGCTATATATGACAAACCCACAGCAAACATTATCCTCAATGGTGAAAAACTGCAAGCATTTCCTCTAAAGTCAGGAACAAGACAAGGATGCCCACTTTCACCATTACTATTCAATATAGTTTTGGAAGTTTTGGCCATAGCAGTCAGAGCAGAAAAAGAAATAAAAGGAATCCAAATTGGAAAAGAAGAAGTAAAACTCTCACTGTTTGCAGATGACATGATCCTCTACGTAGAAAACCCTAAAGACTCCACCAGAAAATTACTAGAACTAATCAATGAATATAGTAAAGTTGCAAGATATAAAATCAACACACAGAAATCCCTTTCATTCCTGTACACTAATAATGAGAAAATAGAAAGAGAAATTAAGGAAACAATTCCATTCACCATTGCAATGAAAAGAATAAAATACTTAGGGATATATCTACCTAAAGAAACTAAAGACCTATATATAGAAAACTATAAAACACTGGTGAAAGAAATCAAAGAGGACACTAATAGATGGAGAAATATACCATATTCATGGATTGGAAGAATCAATATAGTGAAAATGAGTATACTACCCAAAGCAATTTATAGATTCAATTCAATCCCCATCAAGCTACCAATGGTATTCTTCACAGAGCTAGAACAAATAATTTCTCAATTTGTATGGAAATACAAAAAACCTCGAATAGCCAAAGCTATCTTGAGAAAGAAGAACGGAACTGGAGGAATCAACCTGCCTGACTACAGGCTCTACTACAAAGCCACAGTCATCAAGACAGTATGGTACTGGCACAAAGACAGAAATATAGATCAATGGAACAAAATAAAAAGCCCAGAGATAAATCCACGCACATATGGACACCTTATCTTTGACAAAAGAGGCAAGAATATACAATGGATTAAAGACAATCTCTTTAACAAGTGGTGCTGGGAAAACTGGTCAAACACTTGTAAAAGAATGAAACTAGAGCACTTTCTAACACCATGCACAAAAATAAACTCAAAATGGATTAAAGATCTAAATGTAAGACCAGAAACCATAAAACTCCTAGAGGAAACATAGGCAAAACACTCTCTGACATACATCACAGCAGGATCCTCTATGACCCACCTCCCAGAATATTGGAAATAAAATAAAAAATAAACAAATGGGACCTAATCAAACTTAAAAGCTTCTGCACAACAAAGGAAACTATAAGCAAGGTGAAAAGACAGCCTTCAAAATAATAGCAAATGAAGCAACAGACAAACAACTAATCTCAAAAATATACAAGCAACTCCTACAGCTTAATTCCAGAAACATAAACGACCCAATCAAAAAATGGGCCAAAGAACTAAACAGACATTTCTCCAAAGAAGACATACAGATGGCTAACAAACACATGAAAAGATGCTCAACGTCACTCATTATCAGAGAAATGCAAATCAAAACCACAATGAGGTACCATCTCACGCTGGTCAGAATGGCTGTGATCCAAAAGTCTACAAGCAATAAATGCTGGAGAGGGTGTGGAGAAAAGGGAACCCTCTTACACTGTTGGTGGGAATACAAACTAGTACAGCCACTATGGAGAACAGTATGGAGATTCCTCAAAAAACTGGGGATAGAACTGCCTTATGACCCAGCAATCCCACTGCTGGGCATACACACTGAGAAAACCAGAAGTGAAAGAGACACGTGTACCCCAATGTTCATAGCAGCACTGTTTACAATAGCCAGGACGTGGAAGCAACCTACATGTCCATCCACAGATGAATGGACAAGAAAGCTGTGGTACATATACACAATGGAGTATTACTCAGCCATTAAAAAGAATACATTTGAATCAGTTCTAATGAGGTGGATGGAACTGGAGCCTATTATACAGAGTGAAGTAAGCCGGAAAGAAAAACACAAATATAGTATACTAACGCATATATATGGAATTTAGAAAGATGGTAACAATAACACTGTTTATGAGACAGCAAAAGAGACACTGATGTATAGAACAGTCTTTTGGACTCTGGGAGAGGGAGAGAGTGGGATGATTTGGGAGAATGGCATTGAAATGTATAATGTCATATTTGAAACGAGTTGCCAGTCCAGGTTCGATGCCTGATACTGGATGCCTGGGGCTGGTGCACTGGGACGACCCAGAGGGATGGTATGGGGAGGGAGGAGGAGGAAGAAGGGTTCAGGATGGGGAACACATGTATACCTGTGGCGGATTCATTTTGATGTATGGCAAAACCACGGGGAAGGCAATGGCACCCCACCCCAGTACTCTTGCCTGGAAAATCCCATGGACGGAGGAGCCTGGTAGGCTCCAGTCCATGGGGTCGCTAAGAGTCGGACACGACTGAGCGACTTCACTTTCACTTTTCACTTTCATGCATTGGAGAGGGAAATGGCAACCCACTCCAGTTTTCTTGCCTGGAGAATCCCAAGGACAGGGGAGCCTGGTGAGCTTCCGTCTATGGGGTCGCACAGAGTCGGACACGACTGAAGCGACTTAGCAGCAGCAGCAGCAGCATGGCAAAACCAATACAATATTGTAAAGTTAAGTAAAAAAAAAAAAAAAAAAACTTTGCTAAAAATAAATAAATAAATAGAATAACAAACCATTAAAAAAATAAATAAAATTGTTTCTCTATCAATTACAAGCCAACTTTTTAATTTCTTGTCTCATTAAACAGAGATCATTCACTTCATATTTGCGTGGTTCTAGAATTTGAGATTTTTCTAGGAATTGTTTTCTCTACTCCAACATCTCTTGGCATTTGATGTTGCTGGTGAAAAATCCAGTATCATTTAAAATTTTGTGCCCTTTTTGGTGACATGTTTTGTTTTCTTTTCCTCTTATTCTGGAAACATTTAGGATAAATTCTTTATCATTAGTAGAATTTTTTTTTTTTTTAATGAAGTGCCCTGGAGTTTATTTTTTCCTTTCAAATTGTTGGGCCCTTGGCTGCCCTTAGAGCTCTGTGGAACATGCAAGTTACTTTCCCTCTGTAACTTTACTTCAGTTCTCTCATGTTTTCCGTATTTGAACATGTGCCCCTAATACCTGCTTCTTCCTTTACCTTCAGCCTTTCTTAGGCATGAGTGAGGCAAACAATCAGTATTTATAAATTGCCTCCTGGGAGGAATATAAAGCAGGTGAGACACATAATCTCTATCAAAACAAGTTGTATGTTGTAACTATGTTATGTGGAGAAGTGCTCCAAAATCATGAAATGACCATGATAAAGTAGAAAATTTCTTTTACTTGGGATAAAGGATTACATCATGTGAAGGTGGCATTTGAGTTGGAATATAGTATTAGGATGTACTGTTAGTGTGGTAAGATGAATAATATTTGGTACATGTATTTTCTCTTGCCCAATTGAGTGATCCTGTGATAAAACAGAGGCCAAGGGTTAATCATAACTAAATAAACAAAATGCTCACAGGGATTCAGTAGATATGATTTTTGTATTATTTCCTGATGATCTGGCTTAGTTTGAAACAGAACTTAATGAGAGGGTGGTTGCCAATGTCAATAAATTTCTCAAATATTAGATGTCTTACATGAGCTTTGAAAGTGGCTGCTTCTTACTCTATTTGACACTAACTGAGGTATGGCTGCATGTAATCAGCTTTGATTTGCTAAAAGTAGACAAGAGGACATAACCAGCAGTCCCATGGTATCATAAACATAACTTACCAGGAGAAGGGGACAACAGAGGATGAGATGGTTGGATGGCATCACTGATTCAATGGACATGAGTTTGAGCAAGCTCTGGGAGATGGTGAAAAACAGGGAAACCTGGTGTGCTACAGTCCATGGGGTCACAAAGAGTTGGACATGACTGAGCAACTGAGCTGTAGATGTGTCTGGTGATAGAAGCAAAGTCCGATGCTGTAAAGAACAATATTGCATAGGAACCTGGAATGTCAGGTCCATGAATCAAGGCAAATTGGAAGTGGTCAAACAAGAGATGGCAAGAGTGAATGTTGACATTCTAGGAATTAGCGAACTAAAATGGACTGGAATGGGTGAATTTAACTCAGAGAACCATTATATCTACTACTGTGGGCAGGAATCCCTCAGAAGAAATGGAGTGGCCATCATGGTCAACAAAAGAGTCCAAAATGCAGTACTTGGGTGCAATCTCAAAAATGACAGAATGATCTCTGTTCGTTTCCAAGGCAAACCATTCAATGTCACAGTAATCCAGGTCTATGCCCCAACCAGTAACACCAAAGAAGCTGAAGTTGAACGGTTCTATGAAGACCTACAAGACCTTTTAGAACTAACACCCAAAAAAGGTGTCTTTTTCATTATAGGGGACTGGAATGCAAACGTAGGAAGTCAAGAAACACCTGGAGTAACAGGCAAATTTGGCCTTGGAATACGGAATGAAGCAGGGCAAAGACTAACAGAGTTTTGCCAAGAAAATGCATTGGTCATAGCAAATACCCTCTTCCAACAACACAAGAGAAGACTCTATACATGGACATCACCAGATGGTCAACACCGAAATCAGATCGATTATATTCTTTGCAGCCAAAGATGGAAAAGCTCTATACAATCAGCTAAAACAAGACCAGGAGCTGACTGTGGCTCGGACCATGAACTCCTTATTGCCAAATTCAGACTGAAATTGAAGAAAGTAGGGAAAACCACTAGACCATTCAGGTATGACCTAAATCAAATCCCTTATGATTATACAGTGGAAGTGAGAAATAGATTTAAGGGCCTAGATCTGATAGATAGAGTGCCTGATGAACTATGGAATGAGGTTCGTGACATTGTACAGGAGACAGGGATCAAGACCATCCCCATGGAAAAGAAATGCAAAAAAGCAAAATGGCTGTCTGGGGAGGCCTTGCAAATAGCTGCGAAAAGAAGAGAAGCGAAAAGCAAAGGAGAAAAGGAAAGATATAAACATCTGAATGCAGAGTTCCAAAGAATAGCAAGAAGAGATAAGAAAGCCTTCTTCAGCGATCAATGCAAAGAAATAGAGGAAAACAACAGAATGGGAAAGACTAAGGATCTATTCAAGAAAATCAGAGATACCAAAGGAACATTTCATGCAAAAATGGGCTCGATAAAGGACAGAAATGGTATGGACCTAACAGAAGCAGAAGATATTAAGAAGAGGTGGCAAGAATACACAGAAGAACTGTACAAAAAAGAGCTTCACTACCCAGATAATCATGATGGTGTGATCACTGACCTAGAGCCAGACATCCTGGAATGTGAAGTCAAGTGGGCCTTAGAAAGCATCACTACGAACAAAGCTAGTGGAGGTGATGGAATTCCAGTGGAGCTATTCCAAATCCTGAAAGATGATGCTGTGAAAGTGCTACACTCAATATGCCAGCAAATTTGGAAAACTCAGCAGTGGCCACAGGACTGGAAAAGGTCAGTTTTCATCCCAATCCCAAAGAAAGGCAATGCCAAAGAGTGCTCAAACTACCGCACAATTGCACTCATCTCACACGCTAGTAAAGTAATGCTCAAAATTCTTCAAGCCAGGCTTCAGCAATATGTGAACCGTGAACTTCCTGATGTTCAAGCTGGTTTTAGAAAAGGCAGAGGAACCAGAGATCAAATTGCCAACATCCGCTGGATCATGGAAAAAGCAAGAGAGTTCCAGAAAAACATCTATTTCTGCTTTATTGACTATGCCAAAGCCTTTGACTGTGTGGATCACAATAAACTGTGGAAAATTCTGAGAGAGATGGGAATACCAGACCACCTGATCTGCCTCTTGAGAAATCTGTATGCAGGTCAGGAAGCAACAGTTAGAACTGGTCATGGAACAACAGACTGGTTCCAAATAGGAAAAGGAGTACGTCAAGGCTGTATATTGTCACCATGTTTATTTAACTTCTATGCAGAGTACATCATGAGAAATGCTGGACTGGAAGAAACACAAGCTGAAATCAAGATTGCAGGGAGAAATATCAATAACCTCAGATATGCAGATGATACCACCCTTATGGCAGAAAGTGAAGAGGAACTCAAAAGCCTCTTGATGAAAGTGAAAGTGGAGAGTGAAAAGGTTGGCTTAAAGCTCAACATTCAGAAAATGAAGATCATGGCATCTGGTCCCATCACTTCATGGGAAATAGATGGAGAAACAGTGGAAACAGTGTCAGACTTTATTTTTCTGGGCTCTAAAATCACTGCAGATGGTGACTGCAGCCATGAAATTAAAAGACGCTTACTTCTTGAAAGGAAAGTTATGACCAACCTAGATAGCATATTCAAAAGCAGAGACATCACTTTGCCAACAAAGGTTCGCCTAGTCAAGGCTATGGTCTTTCCTGTGGTCATGTATGGATGTGAGAGCTGGACTGTGAAGAAGGCTGAGCGCCGAAGAATTGATGCTTTTGAACTGTGGTGTTGGGGAAGACTCTTGAGAGTCCCTTGGACTGCAAGGAGATCCAACCAGTCCATTCTGAAGGAGATCAGCCCTGGGATTTCTTTGGAAGGAATGATGCTAAAGCTGAAACTCCAGTATTTTGGCCACCTCATGCGAAGAGTTGACTCATTGGAGAAGACTCTGATGCTGGGAGGGATTGGGGGCAGGAGGAGAAGGGGACGACAGAGGATGAGATGGCTGGCTGGCATCACTGACTCGATGAATGTGAGTCTGAGTGACCTCCGGGAGCTGGTGATGGATAGGGAGGCCTGGCGTGCTGCAGTTCATGGGGTCGCAAAGAGTCGGACACGACTGAGCGACTGATCTGATCTGATCTGAGCAACTGAACAACAGCAGCTTACCAAACTCAAGCTTCTGTAGGGTAAGAAAAGACAGGATCTGAATGCAAATGAAACAACAGAAAATATGCTGAATCTTCATCCATTTCCTTGTAAAATTTTAATCTATAATGATGTTTATTTTTATTATAAAATGTTTGATACCTAGGAAAATCTGTGTAACATATATGTAAACTATAAAGCATGTTAATAAAGTGAGCAGCAATGAATCCAATTCAAGACCTAGAGCATTACCTGTACCTTGAAGCTTTCCATGTCCTTTTTCCTCTTGTCCCATGTCCTGTCTCCCCCCTCAAAAGTGAAAATGAGTCTAGATTTTGATTTATCATGTTAATTAAATTTTTGGGTATGGAAAATAACATTAATACAGGACCATGTGTCTATCATAAGTAGTATACAGCTTAAAAACTTGTTATAAAATAAATGTCCATGTGATCACCACATGGGTCAAGAAACAGAATATTGGAAGAACCTCAGAAGGCTTTCTGGGGCCCTCATTTTTGGTCTCATGTTTGGATATTACATAAAATATGTAAGAAGCACATGAGAGACATGGGTAGAAATTTCTTTAGCATATGTGTGAAGCTTGACTAGCTCCATGAACATAGTAAACATAGTCATTTTACATTCTATGGTGATATTTATTTGGAATTTCTGCTGTCTCTATATGTGGTCTATTATTTCATTTTTTTAAAAACCAAGTTATATTTATTCCAGGAAGCAAGCGTGGTTTAACATTAGAAAAATCACTTAATTTACTATATCATCTCAATAGCAGCAGCATAAGCATTTGCTTAAGTTTGACATGCACTCATGATAAAAAAAAAACAAACACAAAACTTTCAGCAAATTAAGAAAAAAAAGAGAACTTTAAAAATCTGATAAATGTTATCTACATAAAACCTTCCTCTAAACTTGAGAAGATGACATGGATGTTCATGACTATCTATTCAGCATAGGTGTGGTGTATTATTTCTACTGGTTCCATTTCATGATATCTTCTGACTATCTGATTATATTTTATTCTGTGACTGTCCTGCAATTAAAAAATACTTGTAGAAATAATTTGAGACCCAGGAAGATGCTGTTTTCCTCTAAAGAGGATTTTGAAAGACTGATTTTGTTAGATAATGTTGGTATGGAAGAGAAGTAGCAATTTGGACTCACCTTAAACCTATAGGAGTCAGAGTTTGAGACTGTATTACCCAGGACATTTAAAGTTGGTTTGCAGTCCATGTAAGGGCTTATCTATTTCTAGTTTATTCTTCCTCCTGAGATGAGGACTTTGAAGATTTCATTCCAAGATAAGTGGTTGTTTCCCAAAGTTCTCACTCTTTGCATTCTTGGATTCTGACATCTGTACTTGACTTTTTTTTTTTTTTTTTTGGCTGCACTGTGTGGCATGCAGGATCTTAGTTTCCCCGCCAGGGATGGAAGCCACACCTCCTACAGTGGAAGTGCAGAATCTAAGCCTTTGGACTGTCAGGGAAGTCCCTGTACTCTGGTCTTTAAAGGCTTCTCCAAACATGACATGTCTTTCACTTGTCACTTCCAGATTGATAAATGTTCCCAGGACAAAAGCAGCCCCAACTGATAAATGTTCCCAGGACAAAAGCAGCCCCAACTGGAGGCCTCAATTTTCTGGTTTTTTTTTTTCTTCCTAGATCTTGGTCCAGTAATTTTTTTTTACTATCTTGTTAGCTCTATAAAAAAAGTTTTTAAAATATTTCACCACTTTTTATCTGTTTTCAGTAGGAGGGATGGTCTGAATAACCCAGTCCATAATTCAAAAGCTGAAGTCCTAGTTTGCCTTTCTTTGTATTGTACCAGACAGGTTTGTATTTCTAAACAACATAACTTTCTTTTAAAGTTCCATATAAAAACTTTTCTTGTGGTATATATTGTTCTAAAATGTGATTTTACACTCAACATTGCTTCTTGGTGTTATCCATGTTGATGGGCATAGCTCTAGTTTATTCACTTCCACCCTGATATAGAATTTTATTGTATAAATATATCATTCTTTATTGGTTCTCCTATCAATGAATATTTGGGGCTTTTACAACTTTTGCTATTATGAACAATGTTGTTATTAAATTTATATTTAATGAAACTATTTAAAAGAATATATAAGTAAATGGAGAAATATGGCATGTTATCCTATGAATAAGAAGACTCTATATTGCAAACATATCAGTTTTCCCCTAAATGATTTATAGAATCAATTTATTTCTTAAAAAAAACCTTTCTAATAAAGTAATTTTTGCATTTAGTCAAAGATTATCGGTGGATATAAAACCACTAGGTGAAAGTTTGTTCTTGTTTAGTAGCTAAGTCGTGTCTGACTCTTTGCAAACCCAGGGTTGGCAGCCCACCAGGCTCCTCTGTCCGTGAGATTTCCCAGGCAAGAATACTGGAGTGGGTTGCCATTTCTTTCTTCAGGGTATCTTTCTGGCCCAAGGATTGAACCCAAGTCTCCTGCAGTGGCAGGTGAATTCTTTACCACTGAGCCACTAGAGATGCCCAGAAAGTTGTTCAGTAACAGAATATTTACACAGTGTCAAGGTATCATGCCACAGTTTACTTGCTAATTGCAAACAATGGAGAAAACTGGCAATCACTCTCTTAACCAGGAGAAAACTCGTATTCATAATGATGAGATGATTTGTCATGATGTGACTTGTGATGGGATGCAGTGTAAAGTTCCACCATTAACTGCATATTTGCGCCCAAAGTTTTTAACCTGAATTTTAACCAAATTTTTAATCAAACCAAGTTTTTAACCAAATTTTCTAGCCAAATTTCCTATTTACAGGAAATACAAGAGATTGAGGAAAATGGGAAGCAACATTCTCCACAAGTAATCAGACAAATCCAGAATTTGTGGGACAGTCTATTGGATAGCTAACCTGATAGCTATAAGAAGTCAATGTCATGAAAAAAAAAATTGGTGAGGTGTCTCTTCTGGAATACAAAAGATGTAAGACATGTAACAGTCAAATAGGATGTGTATACCTTAACTGGACCCTGGTGCAAAAAAATACTAAAGTATAAACACATTTTTGGATAATGGTGAAAATTTAAATGTGGACCAAATATGAGATGACTGCAAGGAATTGTTAATTTTCCTAAATATTTATGGAGGAGGAGGCTCTTGTTTTTAGGAAATTAACACAAATATTTAAAACACATAATGCCTGTTATTTTCAAATGTTTAGAAATGCAAATAACCTCTAAGAATATATCCACATATATAAGGTAAGCAAATATGGCTTATATTAAAAATCATTGAAATGAAATTGAATCCCTACGTCACATTACTCATACAAATTAATTCCAAATAGATTGAAAGTTTAAATGTGAAGGGCAAACTTATAGCAGGGTACAGGAGGATATTTGACTTCAGGATAGGAAAGGTTTTCTTTGAAAAGATACAAAATCATTAACAAACAAAAGACTGAAATAAAACTATGCTATTTAGGAATCTCTGTACATAAAAAATCATTTAAAAATGAAGAGACAAACATTAACTGGGTAAAGTTATTTCCATATATATACCAAAATTAAAGGATAACAAAACCAAATTTTTAAAAATTCTAAAAATCAGTTCAACAATCAACAAAAAAAGCAGTTTAAAGATGTGACTATTTGATAGAGATGAAAAGAAGTTGAATGAATACTTACTTATTCCACAAGTTTTTATTGAGTGTCTCTGTTCGGAACCAAGTATGAGGTTAAACAAAACAGATGAATAGCCTTGCCCTTGAGTGACTAATGTTTCAGTGGGTAGCTCTGTGAAGAGAAATAAGAATTCAAAACTGAAAGAGGAACTATGAGTCAATACAGTTTGGTGGAATGAGTGTGGGCTCTGTAGTCAACCCCCTGAATAGGACACCAGATTTTCCTCCAACCAGCTTTTCCTCCGGCACCTTGTGCACATTCCTTTGATTCTCTAACTTCTGTTACCTCTTCTGGAAAATGAGAATAACGATAGTACCCACCCTATCTATATGGTTGTTGAGAAAACTTAATGAGATGATGATACATGTAAAGCACTTAGCATGAAGCCTGGTTGTAAAACAACCAGTAACTCAGTTTTTTTCTTTCTAGGGCAGGAAACACTCAGCTCTTCCCAACTGTGATTGTCTCCTGTGTGTCTCCTTTATTTTTACATAGAACACTTCATTTCTGGTCACCAAGTGTGTGGAAGTTTGTGGGAGATGTGGAAATTTGTCTCCACATCAAGTAAATCTCTGTGACACCAGCTGGGTGTCCTGCAATTTAGCTCAGTTCTGACACTGTTTACCTGGAGGCAGCCTCAGATCCCACAGGTTAAGGGCTTATTCCAAGACTACCCCCCGCCCCCCGACCCCACCATTCACCTGGAACCCTTCTTCAGACATCAGTTGCAAGCCCAGGTTATCACCTGAGCTGATTTACTACCTATAAAACTTTCCTCAGCTTTGATTAATTTGCTAGGGTGGCTCATAGAACTCAGGGATATGCTTACATTTACCAGTTTATAAGGAATATGATAATCCAGATAAAGAGATACCTAGGGTGAGGTCTGGGAGGGTCCTGAGTGCCGAGTTTCTGTCCTCGAGGAGTTCAGGAGCATCTCCCTCCTGGTATGGCTGTGTGCCCAGCCTGGAAGGTCTCTGATACCCTTACTATTGGGATTTTATAGAGGCTTCCTTGAGTGGGCATGATCAATTATTAACTCCCGTTTCCAGTCCCTTGCCACTCTCTGGAGGAGGCAGTGTTGGGCTCAAAATTCCAAGCTTCTAACTGTGGCTTGGTCTCTCTGGTGACCAGCCCCCAGGCAGGAGCCATCCAAGAGCCAATCCAGGTCACCTCATAAGCGCCAAAGCTGCTCCTACTGCTCTTAACATTTTGGAATTTACAAGGGTTTTGGGAGCCCTGTGTCAGGGATGGGATGAAAGACGGGTATTAGAACTATAGATATATGTTTTTATCATTTAGGAAATTTCAGTGATTTTAGGAATTCTGTGCAGCAATGGGGTGCAAGACCGATATATATATATAGTCTATTATTTCACACCTGGTATATAATAGTCACTCAGTACATATTACATCTTCTTCTTAATCTTCTATTATAATTAATAATCCACCTAGCAATTATAACTCAGTGAAGTTCTGAAACCACCCCTTCAGAACGCTGGATCACACTTCGTACCGCCAGTGCTGGCTACTCTGAACCCTGGATCCCACAGCTCTGACTGTCCCTGGAAACTCAACTGGTAAAATGCCAACCTCAGCTAGTTGGGAAAAAACAAACATCCACTGATAGGGAAGGAAATTGATGAAGCTCACTAATGAGGATATATAGAGTGAGAAGAAAATGTAGAGGAAAAAGTATCTCCAAGAATGTCAACCTTTAAAGTGTGAGCAGAGGCTGTGAATCCCAAAAAAGACAATGAAAAGCAGCAGCAAAGAGCTGGGGAGACAACTCATAGTGTACTGATTTGGAACGAAAGAGAAGAAAGAGCTTCAAGGAGGGGGCGGTTAACAGTACCCGAGGACACACGCTTGTCTTCTGGGTTTAGCAAGAAGGAGGTTGTTGGCAACCCTGCTGAGAATAGTTTGCAAGGTCGAGATGTGGAGAAGAAGGGGAACAGAAGCCAGATGACCATGGGCTGTGGAATCAGTGGGAGGCAGGATGGAGGCGGTGAGTGTAGACAACTCTCTGTACAGTGTTGGTGGGGAGGGGAAGGTGAAAACCAGAAGGACACAAACTCAACATGCCCAGGAAGTTTGTTCTGTTTTGCTTAAAGATGGGAGACACTGGATGATATTTAAATGCAGATGTGAAAGAACCTGAAGTAATGGAAAATTTGAAAAATGGGAACAAGAGAGGAGTTACTGAGAAAGAGAAGAGTCTACTCTGCTCTAGACACCTAGAGACACACCTAAAAAGGAAAGATAGTCCCCGATGTCCACAAAATATTGAGTCAAAGCAAGTTATTTTCTCTCTCTCTGTTTTATCGCCCACTCTCTCCTCTTTGCCCTAAGTAGTAACTTTTTGTAATTGGAAAAAATAGGAACAAATTTAATATTTTCAACTTGAAGCAAGTGTTACACTATGAAGTATAATGTGTTAAGAATGTTCTTTTAAAAATACTTATTTTAATTAATTTATCTGGTTGAGCTGAGTCTCAGCTGTAGCACATGGGATCCTTTATCCTCACTGTGGCATATGGGATCATTTTTTCAGTTTTGGTATGTTAGATCTAGTTCCCTGACCTGGAATTGAACCCAGGCCCAGAGCACCAGAAAAGTGATGTCCTAGCCACTGGACCACCTTGTAAGTCCCTAAAGTATTAAGAATGCTTTACATGTTCTAAATCCTGAACACTTTTACTGGGGACAAGTTCTGAAAATTACACCCCCAATGGTAGCAAATAGTCATGAACAGAATTAGTGGGGGACACACAGGACCGGGTGGTGCAATGGTAAAGAATCAGTCTGCCAGTGTAGGAGATACAAGAGGCTCGGGTTCAGTCCCTGGGTGGGAAAGTTCCTTGGAGGCAGAAATGGCAGCCCGCTCCAGTATTCTTGCCCGGAGAATTCCATGGACAGAGGAGCCTGGTGCGTTATATCTAGGGAGTCACAAAGACTTGGACATGGCTGAGCCCATGGTCGCTCACACAGGAGACTGCAAAGGTAGTAAGAATGCTGTTTTTCTATAGTGGATGATAGGCCCAGAGAAGCTAATTGTGTCATTTTTCATTGTAGTTATTCTACTGTATGTGCTAGTTATTTAAGGAAAGCAGTTTCAAAAACTACTTTATAATAGGGCAGAAGATACATCTAGCAGATTATGCTGCAGTTCTTAGGTTGGATGGTGAGCTCAAGACTGTTTCATATGTATATGCATTCTACACATTTTATGTGTATCAAGTATTACAAAATTCTTCATTTAAAAAGTCAAGAACAAAAAAAATAATAAAAAATAAAAAGTTAAGAACATAGAGGAGCATGTCTTCTGTAAACCCGGTGAAGATTATCAATCTGGAAATCCTAATTAGGAAATTCCTGGTCCTGTGTGCGGGTGGGTTTACAGAGATCAAGAGGAATGAGTGGGAGGTTTTTGCTTCTGAGTCAGAGTTAAGCAGCCTTTGCGTTGGCCTTTGTGCTTCACCCTTGGTTGCAGTGTCAATCCCCAAATACACAGGACTGGCTGAGAAGCAGAAGAACTGATGTAAGAACTGAGCAAATTTCAGGGAGCACACAGGTGCCAGCGGCAGGCAGCGCAGCCAGCAGTCACATCAGGGCCGGAATGAAGAAGTAGGTGATTGGGAATTCAAGAGGAACCGTATCAAGTGTTGTTTCTCACTCTTGCCTGTTTGGGGTAACTACTTGCCCAGGGTGTGGGGATGTAGGTGCTAGTTCCCAGGTCTCCAGACTTTCCACTTCACAATATCCTGATGACTTGGGTGTTTTAATAAGCCCGTTTAGGAAACATTGGCAAAGAAGAAAGTGCATCCTAAATCAGGGGATTTGGCCTATTCACCTAATCCTCTACTGGCCCTCTGCTGAAATTGTTCACTTTGGTTTGTGTCTGGTGATTTCCATCCATGCTATGATTGCAGACTCTTTGGTAACATGTAGAGCCCTTACTTTGGGTGGAAACATAGACTGCTATAACACAAAAGAACCCTTTCAAGAGTCAGGGAACAGGACATCAAGTACCAACTATTTTCTAGATAGTGTGCTGGGCATTTTTACATGTATTATCTGACTGATTTTCTCACAGCAACCTTGGGTAGGTACTTTTTATTCCTTTGCTACAGGAGAAAACTAAGCTCACATAGGTTAAGTAATTTATCCCAAATTATGCATTAAAAAGGGACAAAGCTCACTTTGCCTTTGAGATGCGCAAGACACTTCATTCTGGGGAGGAGGACACTGAAACGCAGAGGCAAGAGATGACTAGCTCCAAGTCACAAGTAGAGTTACGGTGGATCCAGGATGGTATTCCATGACCCCTCGGTCCTGGTCTGGGCCCTTTCTCTGAAGCTAGGCAGGTGCCTGTCTGTGGTCAGAGGCCTGGATCAGGTGATACCCACTGATGTCTCCAGCACAGAGTATAAACCAGTGGAAGTGGCCCCCTCGCCGCCCCCTCTCCCCCACCCACCAGGAGGTTTGCACTTTGGACTGTATTATGCACTTCTGGTTCTGGTTCACTGGCCAAACTCAAGCCTGTGTCTCTGTCTGCCAAGATCTCAGACCTTTGTATTATCTCTCTCTCATTTGCTATTTCCCTTATATGAGAATAACCAAGAAAACTACATCAACGCACATGTTTGTCAGAGTCAGATCTTTCAGATGAGTTTTTTAAAAAGGTTTCCCTTGAAACAGAAGGCAGACTTTTTGTTTTAATGGTTGCCTGTGAAAACTTACCTTGTACTCATTAATAAAGCAGAAGAGGAAGGTTGCCAGGTGGGGACAGAGAATGTGGAGCGGTGACCACAGGTGACAAAGGACTCAGTGGGCAGCAGGCTGTGTTCTTTGACCTGCTAAAGAAAGGCGACTCCCTCTGGGCCACAGTGTGTGCCCAGCAGCCTCAGGACATGCGGTTGGGGGCTGGGTAGCACGGACCTGTATAATCCCTGTCCCTCTCCTCCTTGCCCCGTTTCACAGCCTCTCAGTGTTCAGGGAATAATATGCTGTGAGCTTTCTTCTTTCCCCATCTTCTGTCATGAAGTCCCCTCTACCCAGAATGCTCTTGATTTTCTCTCTGATCAATTTCTATCCCTTCTTTAGAGCCAAGTTCAAATTCTGTCTCCTTCATAAACAGTTTTGCATTCCTCACATGCTCTGCCACTTCAGACCTTCAGTGCTTGCCGTCTCATACTGTTCTCTAAAAGTTGCCTGTTTTGCACGACTTCCATTTCTGTCTTAGCTGCAGGATCCATAGCACAGGGAATCCTGTCTTTTTCATCTTGTCCTCCTTCAGTGCCTTGAGCAGCGCCTTTCTTGGCAACATCAATGATTGAAGAACACTGTACGGAACTTCAAACACCTGGATGGGCTTCCACCACCTAATTTCTGAGTGCCTTCTATTGGAAGAATCCCACTGTTACTTTTCTCACAGCCCTCAACTTCTTCCCTTCTTTCTGTGCCTCTGCTTGGGGTGGGGAGAACCCTTTCAGCTAGTGGTCATTTTAGAGCACATGCTGGGTGTTGGGGCATAATGAAATTATTTCTTTCTTGGTGAAGATCCATCTGGAACTCTGGAAGTGTATATTCTGTTGTCTGCTGATGTCAGGGTTCTCGGACTTGGATTTCAATGGAGTTGAAAGATATCAGAGCAGTTATCTTCATGTGAGGAATGCAAAACTATTTATGTGTATTTCTGTGCCTGAAGTTGGTGAACTTGAAGGGGAAGCAAAGGTAATACAAGGAAGCCCCAGGGAGAGGGGAAAGGGAGGGACCCTGGGAAGAGGGCTAGGGGCTTCCCCAGCTCTCCTCCCCTGAGAACATCAGAGCCTTAATGGGGTCTTTGGAGAGATGGTGGCAATGGGCTGAGAAGAATCTGGAAGGACTTTAAGAGACATCTTGGAGCAGGCTAGGATAAAGGGTCTGACACTGTAGTGGTCTTCAGAGAAGGGATAATTTGGAGCAACTGCAACTAGAGGCTCATAATCAGAGATTTGTTCATTTTTAGAGTGGAAAGTGGCTCAACCACTGAGTTTATCTTCAAAGAGAGTCTCTGGGACCCAGGCAGAAAAGGCTTGACTGGAAAGAGACTGAGAGGACTAATGAGAACATAATGGCTGTAGATGGGAGGCTGACCTGGAAAAGAGAAACGCCATATAATGGTTATAACCCTGAACTCTGAATTTCCCTAATTTAAAGTGATTTTTGCACCTGATGATCTCCTAACAAAGCCGTGAAGTAGCTTGCAGACTGCACAGTTGATTCCTGGAAAGAGCATGGTGAAGGGAGAACTGAGGGAGACAAACACCTGCTGAGAACTGAGGGAGACGAACTCACTGATGCAGCAGGGTATCACCCGCACTGGGAGTGGAGTGACTTCACGATCGTCTGCATCTTGTCTCTGGGTGGCCAGCTGTGCTGGAATGAGATGGGCTCTCGAGGACTCGAATTGGAACTGCCACTGACCTTCCCCAGCAAGGGTTCTTCTACCCAGTGTCATTAGAGCCAATAGAAGGAGGCACATTTGATCTGGAAGCAAAGGAGTTTTATTCTTTGATCAAAGAATCGAGAGATACAAGCACATGCTCCAGAGAGGCATGTCTCTAACCTTTCTGACACTGGAGCTGGCTTTGTGGAAGACAATTTTTCCATGGACCAGGAGTGGGGGTAGAGAGAATGGTTTTGGGTTGATTCAAATGCATCACATTTATTGCACACTTTATTTCTAATATTACTACATCAGCTCCGCCTCAGATCACCAGGCATTAGATCCCAGAGGTTGGGCACCCCTGCTCTTTGTGGGGGCAGGGGGCAGATCTCTCCTGTGGTGGGCGCAGCCACAGTGCTGAAGGCTCCAAATTCCAGAGCTGATGCAGCATCTTGGCACCCGCTGCCCCCTCAGCCATCTTGCAGGGAGGTGTAGTTCACGGTGCTTTTGCGCCTTGGAGCTGAGGTTTTGGCGCAGCCATTTTGCATTAGGAGTGCTGGTCTGAAGTGTCAGTGCCAGGCCTTTGCACATGGTTCCCTGTAAGCAAGTGGTACCAGACTAAGTACGAAGGGAAAAAAAATAGGTTAGACTTTATTTTACTATCCAGGTTCTATTTTTACTTCCTGTGAGCCACTGATGTGCTTTGCTGGTGACAGGACTGTGTTGTGGCTGCCCCATATTCTTTCCCACCTCTGTACCTGCGAATCACCTGAAATTGTCAGTGGAGTGTGCAGATCAGGATTAAGGTCTCTGTTAGAGCTTTTCCCATGGTTTTCAGTGGTTGGACCTGGCCTGGGCTTTCTTTACCAGTAGTGCCTGGCAGAGCTCTGCACTTGTCTCAGACCCCACGGTGATTGGTGACAGTCCCCTCAGCTCAGATTAATGTCAGATTAGACCATGGCCTTCCACAGGCTTCTGGATGGAGGAAAGTGGGAAGCCCAGGTATCCTTGTGAGTAGGGAGTGAAACCTAGAGGTAATGGTGGAGGTGGGCATCGATGAGATTGTCTTATTAATTTACTAGATCTGAGACAGGTGTGCTGATGAAAAGTGAGCCCTAAAGCAAACTTTTGGATTCAGAAATATTTTCATGTTAATTTGAACAACTAAAAGGAAAATGCCTTTTTTTTTTTTTTTTTTCCAACAGGGAATTCTAATCCTAAAATGGTACAAATTGCATTTTCTAAAGTGTTAGTCAGGCTTCCCAGGTGGCATTAGTGGTAAAGAACCTGCCTGCCAATGCAGGAGATATAAGAGATGCAGGTTCAATCCCTGGGTCAGGAATATGCCTTGGAGGAAGGAATAGCAAAAATCAGACATGAGGAGGGAAAATATGTCTTGATAAGCTAGCAATGATAACTAAAAGTCACAGCCTATGCATTTGATGATGAATGGAACAAACACACAGTGTTAGAAGCTGGTGGCCTGACTCCCCAGTGCTCTCATGGTGCCTTTCTTGGCATCCTGGAGAATGTAGTGAAAAGAAGGAATAATTGAATCTGCATACCAAAAGAAGGGCTTCCTTGGTGGCTCAGCAATAAAGAATCAGCCTGCCAATGCAGGAGACATGGGTTTGATCCCTGGGTGGGGAAGATCCCTGGAGAAGGAAATGGCAACCCACTCCAGTGTTCTTGTCTGGAAAATTCCATGGGCAGAGGAGCCTTGCTGGCTACAGTCCCCAGCATAGCAAAAAAGTAGAACATCACTTAGCGACTAAACAACAACCACAAATGTAAGGAAACTAACTGATGGGGGTGTGCCAGTATAGCATGGTACCCTCCCTGGAGTTTTCTTTCTCCATTTCTATCAGATGTGTAGAATCAGTACAATATTACACAGGCACTCCTCCCCGTGCTCCCCGTGGCTCTGGGAGGCACAAATTTCCCTGAACGTGATTTAGTTAAATAACAGCAACTTCCAAACAAGAGTTCCGATTTCAGTATAGTATAGTAACAGCGTAATTACATAAAATACGAACTTCTGGGCTAAGTTGACAATCCTGAAATCGTTACACAAATAACAAATGCCCGTCAGGAGCATTGACCAGTCACATCACTTCTTTAAAAGTCTGTCAATGATTGGTCACTGGGCACCTGTCACTCAGGTTGTGCAAGGACAGGAGAGCCTTCTATAGTTGTTCTCAGTAATAAACCCCTGCGACATTAAATTTTTTTTAATTGAAAAATATTAGCAATTGAAATGGACTTGAATGAAAATTGAAAGACACAATTGTCCAACAAAGATGAAAATGCCAAAAAGAAGCAAGAAGAGTTTATACTGGAAGTGAAATTTGAATTGAATATAAGCAGAGTTCTAGAAGAAATAGCTGACTGAGGCTGTTGACACTACCATCATTCCTTCTGGATATGAGTTATAACTTCACCAAAAAAGAATCTTACTCTCTATCAAAGTCATACAAAAAGAAGGCAAGTGCTATTTGAATTACTCTTGATAACTTATTTTTAAAACACAGTGAACATTTATTTTACTTTTGCAGAACAAGAGTCCTAGTTAGATGTTACCCTAGTTGCTTAATTTAGACAAAAATAACCACATGTGGCATGAGGCACATGAGGCATGCACATGTATCCATGCCTAGATGTCCAAACTGAATTGGAAACTATTCTAACTGGCAAAGTTGTTTTTTCAGGTTTCACTTGAGGAAAATGGGCATTCATGTGCTATTTCTAGACGTGTGAGTTGAGTCTGAACCTGTGCAGGGGGATGTTGTGGGTACCACATTGCAGAGGGCCACAGTGAGGGTGACGTTCTCACACTGACAACCTTTTTAAACAAAGACTTTTACCTCTCAAAATCTATAATGTGTTGAAGTGTACTAAATAAATAGTAGTGTTACTGTGTGTCATTTTCTTATACAGTTATAACCAACAGTAAAGAATTTGTAATATTTTGACATTGTTTAAAGCTTGTGGAACAATTTTAATTTTCCCATTGATTATTAAAATTATGTTGCTTGGTTTCAGCTTGCATAGGAATTTTTAATGGCCTATACAATTGGGCAAAAGGAGCACTGTTCATTCTCTCTCTCTCTCTCTCTCTCTCTCTCACACACACACACAGTTGTCTTTGATTTGCTAACATTTTAAAGGGGATTTTTTGCATTTATGTACATGAGAGATTGGCTTATAGGTTTCATTGTTGTTAATGTAGTGACCTTATTAGATTTCATTACTCACAAGTTGGAAAATATCTCCCTCCTTTTTCTGGAACTGATCATGTCTAAGATTGGTATTATTTCTGAAATATTTGGAAGAATTTACCAGCAACGCTATCTTGTCCTAGAGATTTCTTTGTGGGGAGGTTTGAAATTAACAGTTTAGTTTCTTTAAGAGATACCAGATTTTGTTTTTCTCCCTGTTTCAATTGTAGTAAAAAGTTTCAATTTGCTTTTCTAGGAGTTTTTCTTTTTTAAATATTTATTTATTTGGCTGTCCCGGGTCTTAGTTATGACATGTGGGATCTAGCTTGCTGACCAGGGATTGAATCCAGGACCCTTCCCTTGGGAGAGCAAGAAAAACCACCCACTAGGAGTTTTTCATGCCATCTAAAAATTTAAACTTATTGATATAAGCTTATTTATAATACCCTCTTGCTATTATTTTGATATTTGTAGGAACTTCAGTGGTATCTCCTTTTATAGTCATGATATTGGTAGTTTGTGTCTTTTTTCCCCCAAGTTGCTAGAGGTCTATAAATTTTATTAAATTTCTTTATAAATGTTTTGGCTTTGTTCTTTTTCCTTTGTAAGATTGTATTTTATTAATGTCTAGTCTTATTTTTGGAAATTTGTTTTTATTCTTTTGGTTTAAGTTTGCTCTGTTTTAGCTATGTTTGCAAGTTTTGATGGTACTGTGAAACTCAAAATATTTTCTAATTTCATTTGTGGTTTCCCCTTTCACCCATGGGTCATTCAAAGTATTGCTGCTTAAATTTAAAGCATTTGGAGATTTTCTAGTTTAATTTTACTTTGATTAGAGTGCCAGGTAATTAATCTCCTTTCAAATTTGTTAAGGCTTGCTGTTATGCATTGAATTGTGCCTCCCCAAAGATTTTGAGTGCATTCATCTCAAACGCTGCTGCTGCTGCTGCTGCTAAGACGCTTCAGTCGTGTCCAACTCTGTGCGACCCCAGAGACAGCAGCCCACCAGGTTTCCCCATCCCTGGGATTCTCCAGGCAAGAACACTGGAGTGGGTTGCTATTTCCTTTTCCCATCTCAAATGCTAGTAATGCTCAAAATTCTCCAAGCCAGGCTTCAGCAATATGTGAACCATGAACTTCCAGATGTTCAGACTGGTTTTAGAAAAGGCAGAGGAACCAGAAATCAAATTGCCAACATCTGCTGGATCATGGATAAAGCAAGAGAATTCCAGAAAAACATCTATTTCTGCTTTATTGACTATGCCAAAGACTTTGACTGTGTGGATAACAATAAACTGTGGAAAATTCTGAAAGATGGGAATACCAGACCACCTGATCTGCCTCTTGAGAAATTTGTATGCAGGTCAGGAAGCAACAGTTAGAACTGGACATGGAACAACAGACTGGTTCCAAATAGGAAAAGGAGTACGTCAAGGCAGTATATTGTCACCCTGTTTATTTAACTTCTATGCAGAGTACATCATGAGAAATGCTGGGCTGGAAGAAGCACAAGCTGGAATCAAGATTGCTGGGAGAAATATCAATAACCTCAGATATGCAAATGACACCACTTATGGCAGAAAGTGAAGAGGAACTAAAAAGCCTCTTGATGAAAGTGAAAGAGGAGAGTGAAGAAGTTGGCAAGATTGCTGGGAAACATATCAATAACCTCAGATATGCAGATGACACCAGTTATGGCAGAAAGTGAAGAGGAAGCCTCTTGATGAAAGTGAAAGAGGAAAGTGAAAAAGTTGGCTTAAAGCTCAACATTCAGAAAACGAAGATCATGGCATCTGGTCCCATCACTTCATGGGAAATAGCTGGGGAAACAGTGGAAACTGTCGGACTTTATTTTGGGGGACTCCAAAATCACTGCAAATTGTGATTGCAGCCATGAAATGAAAAGACTCTTACTCCTTGGAAGAAAAGTTATGACCAACCTAGATAGTATATTGAAAAGCAGAGACATTACTTTGCCAACAAAGGTCTGTCTAGTCAAGGCTATGGTTTTTCCAGTGGTCATGTATGGATGTGAGAGCTGGACTGTGAAGAAGGCTGAGTGCCGAAGAATTGATGCTTTTGAACTGTGGTGTTGGAGAGGACTCTTGAGAGTCGCTTGGACTACAAGGAGATCCAACCAGTCCATCCTAAAGGAGATCAGTCCTGGGATTTCTTTAGAAGGAATGATGCTAAAGCTGAAACTCCAGTACTTTGGCCACCTCATGCGAAGAGTTGACTCATTGGAAAAGACTCTGATGCTGGGAGAGATTGGGGGCAGGAGGAGAAGGGCATGACGGAGGATGAGATGGCTGGATGGCCTCACGGACTTGATGGACGTGAGTCTGAGTGAACTCTGGGAGTTGGTGATGGACAGGGAAGCTTGGCGTGCTGCAGTTCATGGGATCGCAAAGAGTCAGACACAACTGAGCGACTGAACTGAACTGAACTGAAAGATTTTGAAGTTGTAATCCTCAGTACCTATGAATGTGACCTTATTTGGAAATACCATCTTAGCAGATTGCCAAGTTAATATGAGGTCTCTGGGGAGCCCTAATCCAATATGACTGTGTCCTTATAAAAAGGGGAAATTTGGACACAGACAGAAACGTATCAGCACAATCCCATGTGGAGATGAAGGCAGAGATTGGGATAATGCATCTACAAGCCAAGAAACACAAAAGATGGCCAGCAAACCACCAAAGCTAGGAGAGGGAGATGGAACAAATTCTCCCACACAGACCACGTAAGGAATCCATCCTGCCAACACCTTGTTCTGGTCTCAGACTTCTAGCCTCCACAACTGTGACATAATAAATTTCCATTGTTTAAGTCACCCAGTTTGCAATACTTCGTTATAGCAGCCCTAGAAAAATAATATACTTGCTTCACAGTTCAGCAAATGTTCAATTTTGCCAAGTATTCCATATATACTTGAACAAATTGTGTTTAATGCCATTGTTGGATGTAATGTCCTGTATATTAGTGAGGTTAAATTTGTTAATTATGTTATATGAGTCTTTTATAACCTTACTGATTTCTTGTATGCTTGTTCTGTCAGTTACTAAGAGCTGCTACTGCTGCTGCTGCTAAGTCGCTTCAGTCGTGTCCTACTCTGTGTGACTCATAGACGGCAGCCCACCAGGCTACCCCATCCCTGGGATTCTTCAGGCAAGAACACTGGAGTGGGTTGCCATTTCCTTCTCTAATACATGAAAGTGAAAAGTGAAAGTGAAGTCGCTCAGTCATGTCCGACTCCTAGCAACCCCATGGACTGCAGCCTACCAGACTCCTCTGTCCGTGGGATTTTCCAGGCAAGAGTATTGGAGTAGGTTGCCATTGCCTACTTACTCTCTTGCCTGGTTAGCAAGAGAGGTATGTTGAAATATCTCTTTATGATTTTGAATCTGTGGGCTTCTGTTCTGCAAATTTTTCCTCATATATTTTATGCTATATTATTGCATACATATATATTTAAGATTGTTCTATCTTCTTGGTGAATTGCTATCCTTTCATTGCTAAGTGTTCCTTTTTTTCTCTACTTATATTTTTTTACCTTCTAGTACATTGCATCTGCAGAGAAGGCAATGGCACCCCACTCCAGTACTCTTGCCTGGAAAATCTCACCGACGGAGGAGCCTGGTGGGCTGCAGTCCATGGGGTCGCTAAGAGTCAGACATGACTGAGCGACTTCACTTTCTCTTTTCACTTTCATGCATTGGAGAAGGAAATGGCAACCCACTCCAGTGTTCTTGCCTGGAGAACGGGGAGGCCTGGTGGGCTGCCGTCTATGGGGTCACACAGAGTCGAACACGACTGAAGTGACTTAGCATAGCATAGCATACATTGCATCTGATATAAGAATACTGAGTGCTTGCATATGTATCTTTTCCCACCCTTCCACTTTCAATCTTTCTGTCACCCTATATTTAAGAAATATCTCCTACAAGTAGCATGTAGATTTTTAAAAAATCCAAGGTGATCTTTTTTTGTCTTTTAATTGGAGATTTAGTCAATTTTCAGATAATGGAATTATGGGCAAATTTGGGTTTATGTCTATCATTTCACTGTTTTATATTTGATCTATCTGTTTGTATGTTCTTTATTTCCTTTCTTATTTTCTGGATTAATAAAAAATTATTATTTCACCCCCATCATCTTTATTAATTTGTTTTGAGTTCTCTTACCATTCTTTTAGTGGTTACCATAGAGATTATAATACACATCTTTGACTTATTACACTCTAATATAAGTGATTACTTTTACCATTTCCTCAAAGAAATAGCCTTGGAATACTTACTTTGATATAACCGTTTCCTGCTTTTGCACTGTTGTTGTCACATACTTTTTTCTCTCTAAATTTTAAACCCTACAAATTCAAATCTTAGTTAGTAAGGAAGTGTTAGTTTTATGAACTGATGTGTGTCTCTTCTAAGCTTCACCTAGATTGACATTAGACAATTCATTGGTAAGTTGGTACTTTTCCATGTACACCTGAAAACTTACCCTATCCACATAAATTTTATTTTTTAATTGTAATTTGATTTTTAAAATATTTATTTATTTGTTTGGTTGCTCTGGGTCTTAGTTGTGGCATTTGGGATCTTTAGTTGAAGCATGCAAACTCTTAGATGTGGCATGTGGGTCTAGTTCCCTGACCAGGAATTGAACCTGGGCCCCCTGCACTGGGAGCATGAAATCTTGACCACTGGACCACCAGGGAAGTCCTTGGACTTTATTCACTTTAGCTCCAGAAATTCTAATTTGAGAATTAAAAGACATAGGTGTCATTTCCTTGGTTTCATATACCTTCATTGTCCTGAAAAGTGGCATATAACTTTAAAACAGAGCTTATCAGAGGCAGAAATTGCTGGCATAGAAATGCAATATAAGCAGTCCAATGCTGTGAGTGCTTCTTTGCACTTCTCCTTACTGGTCATCACAAAGTTAGAAAATTGTGGGGCCTGGGCCACTATTTTGTTCTTGGGACACTTGAACTGCTGGCTTTTCCTAAGGAATGTGCTAGTTTCTGCCTACATCACAGAAGGACCCATATCATTGAAGGAGTTTACTATTCTGAAATACCAAGAATTTCTCTAATCTTCTAAAATTGTGGGGAATTAGCCAGTTTACACAAGTAGAGATTTTTTCAAGATCTGTGCATATCTGCTATTACAATATTGTCCATTTAGTATGTTTTACTGAGGATTGAGTTAATTGCCTTTTGTTAAGAAATAGTTTCTGGCTTGTGTTTTTTGAATGATCCCCAAATTTAAGAAGCTCTTATTTGTGCTTCTTCAAGGTCTTCCATGATACAACTCTGTCATCCAGATAAACTTGTACCTTTAGGTAATTTGTGTCTCTGTCATTTCTTTCATTAGCCTCTTGAATGTTATGTGCTCACAGAATGCCTATATACATTAGTTCACATTGATACAACCACACTGGACAGATAAAATACATTTTCTGTTTCGGCCAAAGGAATATGATTGTGTGCTTTCTCAAATTCAGAGTTAAAGACATCTGATACTCCACTAGGCATCCTGTGCACAAACATGTACTGTTGGTTTAATTTAGCACATCTATTAGAATCCCAGGGACAGGGGAGCCTGGTGGGCTACCGTCTATGGGGTCACACAGAGTCGGACACGACTGAAGTGACTTAGCATAGCATAGCATAGCATTTAGAATCAAAAATTCCATGAATCTCTATTTTTTAGACTTTCATTATGAAAAAGGGAATTATGTGGGCTGTGGGATTCAGAGATCATGCCACTGACAACCAATTTTTTGATGAAAGTTGAAAGTGAAAGTTGCTCAGTTGAGTCCCATTCTTTGCAACCCTATGGACTGTATAGTCCATGGAATTCTCCAGGCCAGAATACTGGAGTGGGTAGCCGTTCCCTTCTCCAGGGGATCGTCCCAACCCAGGGATCAAACTCAGGTCTCTCACATTGCAGGTGAGAGATGAGCCACGTTTACCAGATGAGCCACCAGGGAAACCCATGTTTTTTGATGTCTCCTATTAAACCATCAATCTTGTAAATGGAAATCTTAGACTACTTTCTCAATGGCTCGGGGACTGTGGATGTTTGTGACACTGCTCTCCACTCCTGGAGGGTAAAGACTACAACTTCAGCTGCCTCTCCAACCTCCTCTCCCACTCTTTTGGAGAATCTCCAAAATGAAACTTTAAAGTCAGATTCTCCCACAGCGCTCTCTTATTGAGGGAATGGGGCTCAGGATTTTTCCCCTTTCCTCTGAGTCTGTCTTCTTAAGACATTATGATATACATAGAATTACTGTGTGATCTGTCATCAGAACCAATTTTGAGAGTTAAAAAAAGTCCTCTCAATCACTATTCCAGGACAATATATGTGAACTGGGGATTTTTTAGCATTTGGCCTCTCTAGGCACAAGGCACATGCTAAGCTCATAGCTTGAGGAACCATCTTAAGCTTCTGGGTCAAAACTTGAAAGGGGCCAGACTTAGTTCTAAAAAAAATGAATATTCCTGACATGCCTATTCAATAAAGAAAGGCCCCATGTGGTACCCACTTCCTTCCTATATTCCTCAGCAACCACAGAGACCCCTGGTCTATCATAGCAAACCAAAGTATGGCTAGAGCAAACTTTCTTATCAAAGCCACAGAGATTCAATCCTTTTAAATCGTTTAGGGGATTTGTATCAGATTTTGGGAAAATTTGAAAATTATAGTAATTTGATACCCACTGTCCAGAACTATAGAATATGGTATTATTTTGATTACATATTTTTATTGAGGCTCTACTTATCACCAGATAAGAAATTTTAAAAGGATGTTTAATACTTTTTTAAAAATTTATTTTAATTGGAGGCTAATTACTTTACAATATTCTGGTGGTTTTTGCCATACGTTGACATGAATCAGCCATGGGTGTACATGTGTTCCCCATCCTGACCCTCCCTGCCACCTTCCTCCCCATCCCTTCCCTCAGGGTCATCCCAGCACACCAGCCCTGAGTACCCTGTTTCTTGCATTGAACCTGGACTGGTGATCTATTTCATATATGATAATATACATGTTTCAGTGCTATTCTCTCAAATCATCCCACCCTCGCTTTCTTCCACATGGTCCAAAAGTCTGTTCTTTACATCTGTGTCTCTTTTACTGTCTCGCATATAGGGTCATTGTTACCATCTTTCTAAATTCCATATATATGCATTAATATACTGTATTGGTGTTTTTCTTTGTGACTTACTTTGCTCTGTATAATAGGCTCCAGTTTCATCCACCTCATTAGAACTGATTCAAATGCATTCTTTTTAAAAGCTGACTAATATTCCATTGTGTATATGTCCCACAGCTTTCTTATCCACTTGTCTGCCAATGGACATCTAGGTTGCTTCCATGTCCTGGCTATTGTACCCAGTGCTGCGATGAACACTGGGGTACACATGTCTGTTTCAATTCTGGTTTCCTCGGTGTGTATGCCCAGCAGTGGCAATGGCATCCCACTCCAGTACTCTTGCCTGGAAAATCCCATGGACAGAGGAGCCTGGTAGGCTGCAGTCCATGGGGTCGCTAGGAGTCAGACATGACTGAGCAACTTCACTTTCACTTTTCACTTTCATGCATTGGAGAAGGAAATGGCAACCCACTCCAGTGTTCTTGCCTGGAGAATCCCAGGGATGGAGGAGCCTGGTGGGCTGCCTGTCTATTGGGTTGCACAGAGTAGGACACAACTGAAGCGACTTAGCAGCAGCAGCAGCATGGCAGTTCTAGTTCCAGTTTTTTAAGGAATCTCCACACTGTTCTCCATAGTGGCTGTACTAGTTTGCATTCCTGCCAACAGTGTAAGAGGATTCCCTTTTCTCTGCACCCTCTCCAGCATTTATTGTTTGTAGACTTTTTCATAGCAGCCATTCTGACCAGCGTGAGATGGTACCTCATTGTGGTTTTTATTTGCATTTCTATGATAATGAGTGATGTTGAGCATCTTTTCATGTGTTTGTTAGCCATCTGTATCTTTTCTTTGGAGAAATGTCTGTTTAGTTCTTTGGCCTATTTTTTGATTGGGTCATTTATGTTTCTGGAATTGAGCTGCAGGAGCTGCTTGTATATTTTTAAGATTCTTTGTCAGTTGCTTCATTTGGTATTATTTTCTCCCATTCTGAAGGCTGTCTGTCTTTTCACCTTGCTTATAGTTTCCTTTGTTGTGCAAAATCTTTTAAGTTTAATTAGGTCTCATTTGTTTTTTTTGCTTTTATTTCCATTACTCTGGGAGGTGGGTCATAGAGGATCCTGCTGTGATTTATGTCAGAGAGTTATTTGCCTATGTTTTCCTCTAGGAGTTGTATAGTTTCTGGTCTTACATTTAGATCTTTACTCCATTTTGAGTTTATTTTTGTGTATGGTGTTAGAAAGTGTTCTAGTTTCATTCTTTTACAAGTTGTTGACCAGTTTTCCCAGCACCATTTGTTAAAGAGATTGTCTTTTCTCCATTGTATATTCTTGCCTCCTTTGTCAAAGATAAGGTGTCCATAGATGCGTGGATTTATCTCTGGGCTTTCTATTTTGTCCCACTGATCTGTATTTCTGTCTTTGTGCCAGTACCATACTGTCTTGATGACTGTGGCTTTGTAGTATAGTCTGAAGTCAGGCAGTTTGATTTTTCCAGTTCCATTCTTTTTTCTCAAGATTGCTTTGGCTATTCGAGTTTTTTTGTATTACCATACAAATTGTGAAATTATCTGTTCTAGTTCTCTGAAAAATATTGTTGGTAGCTTGATAGGGATTGCATTGTATCTATAGATTGCTTTGGGTAGTATACTCATTTTCACTATATTTATTCTTTTGATCCATGAACATGGTATATTTCTCCATCTATTTGTGTCCCCTTTGATTTCTTTCATCAGTATTTCATAGTTTTCTATATATAGGTCTTTTGTTTCTTTAGGTAGATTTATTCCTAACTATTTTATTCTTTTCATTGCAATGGTGAATGGGATTGTTTCCTTAATTTCTCTGTTTTCTCATTGTTAGTGTATAGGAATGCAAGGGATTTCTGTGTGTTAATTTTATATCCTGCAACTTTACTATATTCATTGATTAGCTCTAGTAATTTTCTGGTGGAGTCTTTAGGGTTTTCTATGTAGAGGATCATGTCATCTCCAAACAGTGAGAGTTTTACTTCTTCTTTCCCAATTTGGATTCCTTTTATTTCTTTTTCTTCTCTGATTGCTGTGGCTAAAACTTCCAAAACTATGTTGAATAGTAGTGGTAAGAGTGGGCATCCTTGTCTTGTTCCTGACTTTAAGGGAAATGCTTTCAATTTTTCACCATTGAGGATAATATTTGCTGTGGATTTATCATATGTGGCTTTTATTATGTTTTATTATGTTGGGGTATGTTCCTTCTATGCCTGCTTTCTGGAGGGTTTTTATCATAAATGGATGTTGAATTTTGTCAAAAGCTTTTTCTGCATAAGATGATGTTTAATTCTTATCCTCCCAAGAGTTAGGGCGACCATCGTACAGTCTTAGAGCTGTTGCTTTTTCCCAGCCTGACTGTAGGGCTAGACTTTGATCATCAGAGAATGATTTTCCCAGTAGCTAAACCTGGGTCCAAGTTCACAAGGTAATTTTTTTTTAGTTTGCAAAAGGAGCATTTATACCACTATTTCCCTGACCTCTTATTTTACTCCTGGTAGATTATCTCCATCCCACAAGAGTCAAAAGCTCTAATCTCTGGAAAAATTGAATCAGAGAGTCTTTCTACTTGAAGATGTAAGGCAAAGTAGAAATGTCAAACAGAAAGAAGGATGAATAATGAGTATCTGATTCCTATGGTAAGACCAACATTACCTTTTTTTTTTTTTTTTAAAGTTGGCTCACAGAAAGCATCTCTTAGGCAGGAGTTTTGAAGAGACCTCTCTGGAAATATTAACATTTTCCGAGGCAGTATCAACTAATACTGGTTCATTTTCAGTGAAATAGTGGGCTAGTTACATGATCACTTCACAAGGAAGCCTTCCAGCAATCCTGTCCTGCTCGTGCAACCAAGAACTCTTACTTACATTCTATACTGTGCCTTTTTCATGTGTAAATGGAAATAAAAGAATCACCAGTAAGGTCTTTAAAAAAAGACCTTACTATGAAGGAAATCAAAACACGAAAGCAACAACAGAAATAATGAGCAGAAAAAAGACCTAGAGGAAAAGCGATAATGCAAGGGACACAGTCAATCTTCAAAGAAATCGTAATAAATATTATTAAAGAGATACCAGAATTTGTTGCAGTAATAAGCAATAACAGGGTGCTACATAAAAGCATAATCAGAGATCGTGAATAGCTCCTGGAATATAAAAATAGGATAACTAAAATAAAATGTTCAGTGAAAAGATTAGAGGATAAGATTGAGGAACTATCACAGAGATAGAACAATGAGACAGAGAAGAAAAACAAGATAGAAAAACCAAGGAAATTAGAGGATTAAATTATGAGGTCCAACATCTGACATACAAGCTGCAGAAAATGAACTTCTAAGTTAAGTTGAGGGAGAAGAAATTATTTTAAAATGTGAGAAAAACTTTAACAATTGAGGAATATGTGTCCAGATTTAAATGATTGAATGTCCCTGCAAGCAATAAAAATGATGGACCATGAGAAACATCAGTTTGAAATTTTAGAGTATTACTCTAGGTGATGATTCTAAAAACTTTCCAGAGAAAATAAACAGTCACAAGCAAGAGATCATGAATAAGAATAGTATTTTATTCTTAACCTCTTATTCTGCTTCTTAACCTCAACATTTAGAAAAATGAAGATTTGAATGAAAACAGAATTTTCTATTTGATCAAAGTGTGAAGCTACACTGAAGTTAAAATGTTTTAGATTTAATTTTTAAATTTAATTTTATATGCCAGTTCTCAAAAATTTTACTTACCATGTACATTTTGGGGTTTTCCCAATATCTCAGCAGTAGAGAATCCACCTGCAATGCAGGAGCCATAGGAGACAGGGATTCCATCCCTGGGTTTGGAAGATCCCTTGGAGGAGGAAATGGCAATACACTCCAGTATTCCTGCCTGGAGACTCTCCATGGACAGAGGAGCCTAGCAGGCTACAGTCCATAGTGTCGCAGAGTTGGACACGACTGAAGTGACTCAGCACACACGCACGTATATACATTTTATTAGTAACTTACTAGAGAATGTGCTGCTTCACTGAAACAAGGGAATAAACCAAGAAAGAGGAAAATATATAGTATCCAGGAACTAGAGGATCCAGTTTAGAATAGCACTATTGGGAAGTCCCAAAAGATAATTATGGAGCAGTCCTAGAAGAGCAACCTCTGCAGAGAGAAAAAAATGTTTGGGAGGTCCTGGAAGGGTGTGTGCATGCTAAATCACTTCAGTCGTCTCTGACTCTGCGACGCTATGGACCATACCCCACCAGGCTCCTCTCTTCATGGGGTTTTCCAAGCAAGAATACCAGAGTAGGTCGCCATCCCCTCCTCCAGGGGATCCTCCCAACTGAGAGACTGAACCAGCTCTCTTGGGTCGCTTGCATTGGCAGGCATGTTCTTTATCACTAGCGCCACCTGGGAAGCTCTCTGGAAGGGTAGGGTGAGCTTAAGAGACACAGAAGTGATATATTTACAAGAAAAACAAAGAAGATCCAACTTCTATAGAATTGGAGACCCTGAAACAGGAAAACACAAAAATCGAAGCAGAAAAGCAGAACTAATATGTGAAAATTATAATTCAAGAAAAATCTTCTGAAATAAAAGGAAACACATTTAGCTGTTGAAATGAACACCATGATTTGGGGAAAATTTTTCTACTATAACTATCTCTAGTCACCCTGCTTATTTAATTTATAAACAGAGTACATCATGAGAAACCCTGGGCTGGAAGAAGCACAAGCTGGAATCAAGATTGCCAGGAGAAATATCAATAACCTCAGATATGCAGATGACACCACCCTTATGGCAGAAAGTGAAGAACTAAAGAGCCTCTTGATGAAAGTGAAAGAGGAGAGTGAAAAAGTTGGCTTAAAGCTCAACATTTAGAAAACGAAGATCATGGCATCTGGTTCCATCACTTCATGGCAAATAGATGGGGAAACAGTGGCTGACTATTTTTCTGGGCTCCAAAATCACTGCAGATGGTGACTGCAGCCATGAAATTAAAAAATGCTTACTCCTTGGAAGAAAAGTTATGACCAACCTAGGCAGCATATTACAAAGCAGAGACATTACTTTGCCAACAAAGGTCTGTCTAGTCAAAGCTATGGTTTTTCCAATATTCATGTATGGATGTTAACTATAAAGAAAGCTGAGTGCCAAAGAATTGATGCTTTTGAACTGTGGTGTTGGAGAAGACTCTTGAGAATCCCTTGGACTGCAAGGAAATCCAACCAGTCCATCTTAAAGGAAATCAGTCCTGATTATTCATTTTAAGGAATGATGCTGAAGCTGAAACTCCAATACTTTGGCCACCTATGCAAAGAACGGACTCACTGGAAAAGACCCTGATGCTGGGAAGGATTGAAGGCAGAGGAGAAGGGGACGACAGAGGATGAAATGGTTGGATGGCATCACTGACCCAATGGACATGAGTTTGAGTAAACTATGGGAGTTGGTGATGAACAGGGAGGCCTGGCGTGCTGCAGTCCATGGGATTGCAAAGGGTCAGACACGACCGAGAGACTGAACTGAACTGACATAATGACATCCTAGTAGCAGAGTACCCTCAGTGGCCAGATTTTGGTTTATCAATACCATTTTTCATAGAAAGGAACAGGACACCTAAAACTGGGTTACACCTACTTCATCTGTCTTCACTAATCAAAGTTGTTTTAAGACTTGCTTGTCCTCTAAGTGTGACATAGTCTAAACAATGTTTGCCCAAGTTGTTTTTTTGGAAACTTGGAGTCAGCTGTGTCTAGTTCAGCTGAGCTGGTTAAGACTGGATGGGACTACCAGCTCTTCAACTGGGCTAGTGTGAGTGTCTGATTAATGACCCTTTGAATGTTCAGAGGCCTGCAGCTTAGTTACACCTGCAAAGAATGTTAATTATGTCACCTTTTTCCCTCACCTTTCCCACACTTCCCACACCTCAGACCACCCCACTTATCCTGTTATTTCATAAATACCCCAACTGGTCTGTCTTTAGAAGTGGACTTAAGATTCATTGTCCTGTGTACCCAGTTAGCTGACTTGCAAATAAATCCTTTTTTTGATGCAAACCTTGGTATTTCAGTCTTTTGGATTGCTGTGCATTTAGCAAAATGAACCTGGTTAGGCAACAAATCTTGAGAGATTGGCTGGTTTCAAGTCTGGGTAACATACTACGTAAGATGATCCCAGAATAACTTGTTTTGTAGAAAGCAAGCAAGCACCCAAAGAGGAGTGGGATCATGTCTAAAGGACTCAGGAACAAGCTTGGAGGGCTTCCACCGGCCAAAGTTGGTATAACCTGAGCACCAAAAAGAAGAATAACTATAAATGATTAAAACATATAAACATGTAAAAGTCAATTAATCTCTAATCATAATGGCAAAATCCTAAACAATCTAAGCCTTGTTTACTAATTATTGAGGGTCACTGCTACAGCTACTTCTTATTCTTGATATTAGTAATTACTCTCGATATGAGTAATTAAAGGGAAAGAGTCAAGTACACACGTGGGACTTAACTACATTGTTTTGGTTTTTAAGCAAATGTTCTACTGAAGAATGCCGGCGAAAAACAAAAAGAATTGGAAGCTGGTTAGTCACATATATCACTGCCCAGACCCAGAGTTGGTCCCCAGGGGAAAAATAAGAATTTACAGTGGAGGGATCTGGTAATCACCACTTTACCCCAATAATCCAATCAATATCCCAGTGGGGGGATAACTGGATGTCATGTCCTATCTCTGGATGCAGGGTGACACACACAGCATCGCCTGTGAAATATTCTTGCTTAAAATGTTTAACCAGAATCTGATTAGGCCATTTGCTCTAAGAAATACAGAGGACACAGGGAAAAAAAAACCAGCAACTAGACATACCCAGAATGTGGCTATTCTCACTTAGAAAAGACTTCAGAGACACATTTGCCAAATGTAGGATATGAGACTCAATTGTAGACTGATTTGAATTGACCAGCTATAAAAGGTATTTTGGGGGAGGGAGTAACTAGGAAATTCAAATACAGATTAGATATTCAGTCATTCTAGAAGATTATCATGAATTTCATTAGGTGTAAAAAATACTATTATGATCACATAGAAGAAACAGGTCCTTACTTTTCAGAAAGCGAAAGTATCAGTCTCTTAACATGTCTGACTCTTTGCTACCCCATGGACTGTAGCCCACAAGGGTCCTCTGTCAGTGGGATTTTCCAGGCAAGAATAATGGAGTGGGTTGCCATTCCCTCCTCCAGGGGATTTTCCCCACCCAGGGATCGAACCCAGGTCTCTTGTACTGCAGGTAGATTCTTTACCATTTTTAGCCACCAGGGAAGCCCTACTTTTCAGAAGTACATCCTAAAATATATAGGGGTGAGATATTATAACGTGTGGTATTTACTTTGGAATACTTCAGCATAAGAAAACTGAAGCAAATATGGCAAAATATTAGCAATTAAAAAATCTAGGTAGTGGATATGCGTGTTCATGATGCCATTTTTTTTCCTGCTCTTCCATATGTTTGAAATTTTCAATAATAAAAAACATTCTAAAGATGTTTGACAAATGAAACATCTGGCTGTCTGTGTGTGCTGCTGGTTTGTCTTTGAGATGAGTGGGGAGGAGACTGGAAGTTAATGGCTAGAGTGATGGGATTGTTCCATCAGTGAGGTGTGCTTTGAGGCCCTTAATCACAAGGTTGGAAAATGACCAACAGGACAACTGGCCAGGATGCAGATCACAGGGTGTGACACATAGTCTGAGGACGTCTTCCTCAATTCTATCCTGCCCTGAGGCTTTGAGTTCTGTCTTCAGTTCAGTTCAGTCACTCAGTCGTGTCCAACTCTTTGTGACCCCATGAATCTCTGCACACCAGGCCTTCCTGTCCATCACCAACTCCCAGAGTTCACTCAAACTCAGTCCATCGAGTCAGTGATGCCATCCAGCCATCTCATCCTCTGTCGTCCCCTTCTCCTCCTGCCCCCAATCCCTCCCAGCATCAGAGTCTTCTCCAATGAGTCAACTCTTCGCACGAGGTGGCCAAAGTACTGGAGTTTCAGCTTTAGCATCATTCCTTCCAAAGGACATCTAGGGCTGATCTCCTTCAGAATGGACTGGTCGGATCTCCTTGCAGTCCAAGGGACTCTCAAGAGTCTTCTCCGACACCACAGTTCAAAAGCATCAATTCTTCGGTGCTCAGCTTTCCTCACAGTCCAAATCTCACATCCATACATGACCACTGGAAAAACCATAGCCTTGACTAGACAGACCTTTGTTGGCAAAGTAATGTCTCTGCTTTTGAATAAATATGCTATCTAGGTTGGTCATAACTTTCCTTCCAAGAGTAAGCGTCTTTTAATTTCATGGCAGCAATCACCATCTGCAGTGATTTTGGAGCCTCCAAAAATAAAGTCTGACACTGTTTCCACTATTTCCCCACCTATTTCCCATGAAGTGATGGGACCAGATGCCATGATCTAGTTTTCTGAATGTTGAGCTTTAAGCCAACTTTTTCACTCTCATCAAAAGTTCTGTCTTACTAGGGGTCAAACTGTCCTAAATAGTTCTTTAAGCAGTGGAGCAGTCATTCAGATTGACTTACTATGATCTTGGGTCTCCTCTATGACCCATTAGGGAAGTTCATTTGGGATCAAGTATCGATCCTCTATCTCCGTCTCTGAGAATCATTTATCCACATGTATTTGTGCCTCTGGCCCACTAGAAACTTGGGGCTAAAGAGAAAACATGAAGCTCCTTCCAAACCTGAATCATTCTGTCTCTCCTTGAAGACACCAAATTTCAGGGAAATAGAGAAACAGGTATTTAAATAATTGATATTCTAGTTTTTAACTTCAGTTTTAAAATACAGATTCACTATAGAGTCTATGTCTCATCATTCTGAGTTCATACTCTTCTTTTTTGCTTTTTAATGTATTTTAATTTGATAAAATTGACATGTTATAGCTTATACATTTAAGGTGTGCAGTGTGCTACTTTGACACAGCTAGATATTGTAATATGATTGCCACTGAAGCAGTATTTATCACATCATTATAGCACAGTATTACTGTCTATATTCATTACACTGTGCTGTGGTTTATTTACTACTTATTACTAGTTTGTACCCTTAAACACCATCAGTCTTATCCCCCACTCTTCCATCCCCAGGTAAGCACCACTGTTTGTTTTTTAATGGGTTTGATTGTTTTGGAGCCACACGTAAGTGATGTCTATGTACCTGTCTTTTTCTGTCTGACTTATCTCACCTACACAACATGCTCAAGTTCATCTATGTTGCTGCAAATGGCAGGATATTTTCTTTTCCCATGACAGAATAATATTCTATTGTGTATATATGTATCTATATCACATCTTTTTAATCTATTCATCCACTGATGGACATCTGGGTTGTTTCTATATCATAGTTATTGTGAATAAAGCTACAATGAACATGGATGTACATATATCTCGTTGAAATCCTGTTTTTATTTCCTTAGGGCATATACCCAGAAGTGGAATTGCTATATTGTGTATTACACCTATTTTTAATTTTTTGAGGAATCTCTGTATTGTTTTCCAAAGTGAAACTATGGTGAACTAATTTACATTCCCATTAACAGTGGATAAAGGTTTCCTTTGCACAACATCCTCACCAGCACTTGTTGTCTCTACATCTATTTCTGCTTTATTGACTATGCCAAAGCCTTTGACTGTGTGGATCACAATAAACTGTGGAAAATTCTGAAAGAGATGGGAATACCAGACCACCTGATCTGCCTCTTGAGAAATCTGTATGCAGGTCAGGAAGCAACAGTTAGAACTGGTCATGGAACAACAGACTGGTTCCAAATAGGAAAAGGAGTACGTCAAGGCTGTATATTGTCACCCTGTTTATTTAACTTCTATGCAGAGTACATCATGAGAAACGCTGGACTGGAAGAAACACAAACTGGAATCAAGATTGCCGGGAGAAATATCAATAACCTCAGATATGCAGATGACACCACCCTTATGGCAGGAAGTGAAGAGGAACTAAAAAGCCTCTTGATGAAAGTGAAAGTGGAGAGTGAAAAGGTTGGCTTAAAGCTCAACATTCAGAAAATGAAGATCATGGCATCTGGTCCCATCACTACACGGGAAATAAATGGGGAAACAGTGGAAACAGTGCCAGACTTTATTTTTCTGGGCTCCAAAATCACTGCCTATGGTGACTGCAGCCATGAAATTAAAAGACGCTTACTCCTTGGAAGGAAAGTTATGACCAACCTAGATAGCATATTCAAAAGCAGAGACATTACTTTGCCAACAAAGATTCGCCTAGTCAAGGCTATGGTCTTTCCTGTGGTCATGCATGGATGTGAGAGCTGGACTGTGAAGACGGCTGAGCGCCGAAGAATTGATGCTTTTGAACTGTGGTGTTGGAGAAGACTCTTGAGAGTCCCTTGGACTGCAAGGAGATCCGACCAGTCCATTCTGAAGGAGATCAGCCCTGGGATTTCTTTGGAAGGAATGATGCTAAAGCTGAAACTCCAGTACTTTGGCCACCTCATGAGAAGAGTTGACTCATTGGAGAAGACTCTGATGCTGGGAGGGATTGGGGGCAGGAGGAGAAGGGGACAACAGAGGATGAGATGGCTGGATGGCATCACTGACTCGATGGATGTGAGTCTGAGTGACCTCCGGGAGTTGGTGATGGACAGGGAGGCCTGGCATGCTGTGATTCATGGGGTCACAAAAAGTTGGACATGACTGAGTGACTGATCTGATCTGATCTCATCTGATCTTCTTGCTGATACCCATGCTAGTAGGTGTGAGGTGATACCTCATTGTGGTTTTGACTTGCATTTCCATAATGATTAGAGGTGTTGAGAATCTTTTCATGTGCCTCTTGGCACATGATTTTTGCTTTTGTCTGTGCCTTTAGTGTCTTGTCCAAAAAATTCTTGCCAAGACCAGTATCAATAGGCTTCTTGTCTATGTTTTTTTCTAGGAATCTTATGGTAAAGAATCATTTTTTTTTTTTTTTTTAAGAATTATTTATTTGGCTGCATTGGAACTTAGTTGTGGCATGTTGCTCTGAGGCATGTGGGATCTTAGTTCCCTGACCAGGGATCAAACCTATGTCCCTTGCATTGCAAGGTGGATTCTTAACCATTGGATCACCAGGGAAGTCCAGGTATCAGGTGTTATGTTTAAGTCAGTGATCCATTTTGTAAATTCTTTTTAATTTATCATACATTCTATTCAGTTGCTACAAATTCTTTGCCTCCATCCAGATCCTTCCCTGGTGTTACAAGAAATTTTTTAGATGTTTTCACATTATCCACTGTGCAGCCTGCTTCAAAAAACATTTAAAGGACAAGACTGTGTTTTACTTGGAAAGTGGGGGTTGTTACAGCATTAAACAGTTACATGGGGCAGCATATGCAGAGAGCAAATGGTCATGACTGCTGATATGAGAGGGTGCTTCTGAGAAAAGCTGAGGCTGGCTGTGCCTTCGGGTAGTTTCTTGGTGGGATCCTCACATTGTAGTCAGTATTAGGGTGCAAGAAACTGGTTTTGTCTGTGTTTCCAGAGAGCACAGACTTTCCAGACCTGATTCACCCAAGTGAAATTCACAAGAGACTTCTGGGAAATCAGGATGCTTTTTTTTTTTTTAACTTTCAGATAAGAACATGCTTGTCCAGAGACCCAAATATTTGTGTCTGTATTGAGGGACATCCTCTCCCTGAAGGACAGAGAATCAAAGCTATCCCAGCATTTTGCCTGGTGATTTTTGAATCAGAGAAAAGGATGTTGGGTATAGGCGGTGGGGGTAGGGAAGGGGTAGATTACCTTAATGAGACCGAAGCATCCACCCACCCAGCCAGTTCAGTGTCTTCACTTATCTCCTTTGTATCAGGTGGGATTCTCTCTCTCTCTCTCTTTAGTCGCTAAGTTGTGTCTGACTCTTGTGATCCCATGGACTGTAACCTGCCACGCTCCTCGGTCCATGGGATTCTCCAGGCAAGAATACTGGAGTGGGTTGCCATTTCCTTCTCCATAGGTGGGATTAACATTTTCCAAAGCTTGTTCTTCAGTTCCTTTTGTTCACATATGTTATTACAATCAATTAGATAACAGGTTTTCTTCCCCACTTCAGCTTATTCTTACCTTGATTGGATTCCTAAGTCATTCTTCCTTCTTTGATCAAGCATTCATCAAGGTAAAGACATCATTCATTTCATGAGACTTTCCCTAGTTCAACTTCTAGACGATAACTTAGTTCAAAGGCATTCCACTGGTTACCAGCTGGCAAACAAGCAGATGGGAAGGGCTGTAGGCCAGTGGTTCCTAGATAGGAAACCCAGTGGGAGCTATAAGTGTAAGAAAGTTTTCCCTGTCAGAGGTCACATCCGATGCATTCCTTAAGGCTATGATGGCTCTGTCAGTCCTTTCCTTATAGCATTGCCAGTGCCTCAGTCTCTGAAAGACCATTTTGAATAGGACTCTCATGTCACCCATCATCTTGGCAGAGTTGTCTTCTTTCTAGACGATTATGTGGAGAAACATGTGGAAGCATGTCCTTCTCCAGGACATCCTGGAGAACAAGGGGCCTTAGGAAGCATCACTATGAGCAATGGTAGTGGAGGGATGGAATTCTAGCTGAGCTATTTCAAGTCCTAAAAGATGATGCTGTGAAAGTGCTGCATTCAATATGCCAGCAAATTTGACAAGCTCAGCAGTGGCCACAGGACTGGAAAAGGTCAGTTTTCCTTCCAATCTCAAAGAAAGGCAATGCCAAAGTATGTTCAAACTATCTCACAATTGCACTCATGTCACATGCTAGCAAAAAAATACTCAAAATTCTTCAAACAAGGCTCCAACAGAACATGAACTGAGAACTTCCAGATGTTCAAGCTGGATTTAGTAATGGCAGAGAAACCAGAGATCGAATTGCCAACACCTGTTGGATCATGGAAAAAGCAAGAGAGTTCCAGAAAAACATTTACTTCTGTTTCATTGACTATGTTAAAGACTTTGGCTTTCTGGATCACAACAAACTGTGGAAAATTCTTCAAGAGATGGGAATACCAGACCACTTTACGCCTGAGAAATTTGTATGCAGGTCAAGAAGCAACAGTTGGAACTGGATATGGAACAGTGGACTGGTTCCAAAATAGGGAAAGGAATACATCAAGGCTGTATATTGTCATCCTGCTTATTTAATTTATATGCAGGGTACCTCATGTGAAATGTCAGGCTGGACAAGGCACAAGCTGGAATCAAGATAGCTGGGAGAAATGCCAGTAACCTTAGATACGCAGATGACACCACCCTTATGGCAGAAAGCAGAGAGGAACTAAAGAGCCTCTTGATGAGAGTGAAAGAGGAGAGTGAAAAAGCTGGCCTAAAACTCAACAATCAAAAAACAAAGATCATGGCATCATCCAGTCCCATCATGTCATGGCAAATAAACAGGGAAACAGTAGAAACAGTGAGAGACTTTATTTTCTTGGGCTCCAAAATCACTGCAGATGGTGACTGGAACCATGACATTAAAAGATGCTTGCTCCTTGGAAGAAAATCTATGACCAATCTAGACAGCATATTAAAAAGCAGAGATGTTACTTTGCTGACAAAGGTCCATCTATGAACCTTCAAAGCTATGGTTTTTCCAGTGGTCATGTATGGATGTGACAGTTGGACCATAAAGAAGGCTGAGCACCAAAGAATTGATGCTTTTGAACTTTGGTGTTGGAAAAGACTCTTGAGAGTCCCTTGGACTCCAAGGAGATCAAACTAGTCAATCCTAAAGGAAATCATTCCTGAATATTCATTGGAAGGACTGATGCTGCAGCTGAAGCTCCAATACTTAGGCCACCTGATGCAAAGAGTCAACTCATTGGAAAAAGCCTTGATGCTGGGAGAGATTGAGGATAGGAGAAGAAGGGGCAAGAGAAGATGTTGGATGTCATCATCAACTCAATGGACATGAGTCTGAGAAAACTCTGGGAGTTAGTGAAGGACAGGGAAGCCTGGCATGCTACAGTCCATGGGGTTGCAAAGAGTCGGACACGACTGAGTGACTAAACTGACTGATGTGAAGTAAGACTATCCATAGAAAGCATATATAATGGCATATGCCCTTGGAGCAATAGCTAAGCCACAAGTGGGCCCAGACAGCAAACTTGAGGCACATGGATGTGAAGTGAGGTAAGACAGTAGAAAGTGATAACACCCAATATATCATAAATTGGTGGAGGAGCTCACGCTAGAATTTGGAAACATATTCTAGCATTTTTTTTTGGCTCCAAATTACATTTCCAGAAGCTGTAAATAGGTTAGAATTTCTCATGGTTAATTAATAGTCAGGAAAACCAAGATGAGGGCTAAAGGAGACCCGTGTAAACTTAACTAAGCATGTGAGAAAGAGGTAAAACATCTTGACTATGGCTCTACAATGGGTTCCCTCAGCATCCTGGTACTCAGTACCATAGTCCACTTGGCCTCCCAGGTGTGCTGAAATCTCCATTGGCCTGACATCAGGTACAGTGAGATGCCAAAGGGTGTTTGAAACCCAGCATCAGCTTACTGTAGCCTCCATATATGCTCTTTCTGACTCATCTCTCACACCACTCTACTGGCTTTGGTTAGAAATCTTGTTCCAAAAGAAAGACCCACATTATGAAACAGTAGCTGCCTTTGTAACCCACTCCAGTGTTCTTGCCTGGAGAATCCCAGGGATGGCAGAGCCCGTGGGCTGCCGTCTATGGGGTCGTACAGAGTCGGACACGACTGAAGCGACTTAGCAGCAGCAGCAGCAGCTGCCTTTGTGCTTTGAACATGCATTTTCCCTGGGTCCAAGCCAGGCTCTGTCTTTAGAGACAGGAGAAGAGTGTGAGTTACTTTCTAGACAAGAACCATCTGACATCAAGCCCTCCTCTGTCAAGTTCTGTTTGAGGTTTGAACTCAGCACTGCAAGTTCTGATCAACATCAAAGGTAGAAAGGAGGTTCAAGGAAAGGTTTATTGGAAAAACAATAAGGTCCACTATCAAGGCCCAAAATAGCCACAGGGTTTTGTTGAAGAAGTCATAAAGACCTTTTCTGATGAGAAAGCTTGTCCAGATTTCTGATGTCTGACATGGGCCTGGGACTATGAGCCCAGAGCTTGAACTTGATTTGGTTCAAGCCACTTACTTCTAGGACTCTGCCAGCCCACAGCGACGTTTTCACTGGGGTTCATGCAGCATCAGTGTTGGGTCATTAACTGTTCTTTGTAGAATGGGAAAGACTTGCTTCTATTTTGTAATTATATCTTTCTATTATTTTGATTTCATAATATTTTCTTGTATGAAAATATTGTAATGGCAAATATTAGTTTAAAAACACTGTATTCAATCAGCAAAGTAAAAAACAATTCTTGGGTCTTGATTTTAAAAAATTAAGTGTTAATTGGTGAAATTTCAAAGTGTAGGAACCACTTTTTTTGGTGTTCCAAGGAAAGATAGATTTCCCAGAAGCATGGGACTGGGAATAAATGTTATTTAGAAGAGGTATGTTTAAAGCTCCTTGCTTCTAGATTCATTCAGCTCCTACTTCCCACATGTACTGTTTCTCTTTAGACCTCATCTGCCCTTAGATTGACCCAGTTTCCTTTTTGTGTGAACCTGCTTCTCCAAGAACACAGTGAACTTGGCCCAGCAGAGTTGTGGTCTGTGTCCACCCTCATAGCTTATGTCCTTTGATGTTTGCACTTCCGCCTGACTAATGGCCTGTTCATTCTCCTTCAAGACACAGAAGGGATGTCTCCTGTTCTTCCTAATGATATTTCTGGCTGAGCACTAGGGAGAAGGATCACATTAATACTTAAAGTGTCCCATGGAACAGATTCTAATTTGGTGATATGATTCAATAGCACTGTGCAATCCTCAGATATCTTCCAGAAGGATCTATAACCATCCTCTAAAAATTTTAAGTTATTATTCAAGGGTTTTCCAGGAAAAAAAAAAATTTAGTTGAGGCCTGATATCACCAGGGAATGGTAGCACATTGGCATAGTTTAACAGAGTCAAATAGCCCCGTATCATAAAAGAATTTATTTGATCATCTTTATTATCTCATCAATCATATTAAAAGATCCTGAGGGGATGAGATAGTGGCAGGTAGTTTTTCATGTAGGAATGAGGTTCAATTTACATTAGAATGTTCCCTTCTTGGTAGCTTTGGTTTCCATTCTGGGTACAGAAAGTTGCTGAAAAAAATCACGGAGTGTGTGTGTGTGTGTGTGTGTGTGTGTGTGTGTGTGTATGTGTGTCTAAACACAAGGAGGCAATGTAATTTCTGAATAGAAGGACAGGATCTAAAATAAGATATTACATGTGCCAAAATGTATGTATTGAAGGCATTAGCCACAAAATCTGGCCTGCTTCACAATTCTGTCCAGGGCTAGCTCTTAGAGTGTGGAGGCTGTGAGGCTGGGTAAGAATTAAACTGAAGCCCCGATTCCATATGTCTAAATATTTAAAGTTATAAATCAAGCCAATAAACTATTAAATAAGATATTCTGTCTTTCTAGCTTGACAGATATAGAGTTGATTTTTATTATTTGTGGATTCTGTGTTTTCAAATTTTGCCTCCTCACTAAAATTTATTTGTAACCCCTAAATCAATATTTGTAGCACTGTCATGGTCATTCACATATATAGAGTTGTGAAAATTTAAAGTTGCCCTACGTATGCAGGTCAGGAAGCAACAGTTAGAACTGTACATGGAACAACAGACTGGTTCCAAAGAGGAAAAGGAGTACGTCAAAGCTGTATATTGTCACCCTGCTTATTTAACTTCTATGCAGAGGACATCATGAGAAATGCTGGGCTGGAAGAAGCACAAGCTGGAATCAAGATTGCCAGGAGAAATATCAATAACCTCAGATATGCAGATGACACCACCCTTATGGCAGAAAGTGAAGAAAAACTAAAAAGCTTCTTGATGAAGGTGAAAGAGGAGAGTGAAAAAGTTGGCTTAAAGCTCAACATTCAGGAAACGAAGATCATGGCATCTGGTCCCATCCCTTCATGGCAAATAGGTGGGGAAACAGTGTCAGATTTTATTTTTTGGGGTTCCAAAATCACTGCAGATGGTGACTGCATCCATGAAATTAAAAGATGCTTACTTCTTGGAAGAAAAGTTATGACCAACCTAGATAGCATATTACAAAGCAGAGACATTACTTTACCAACAAAGGTCCATCTAGTCAAGGCTATGGTTTTTCCAGTGGTCATGTATGGATGTGAGAGTTAGACTGTGAAGAAAGCTGAGCACCGAAGAATTGATGCTTTTGAACTGTGGTGTTGGAGAAGACTCTTGAGAGTCCCTTGGACTGCAAGGAGATCCAACCAGTCCATTCTGAAGGAGATCAGCCCTGGGATTTCTTTGGAAGGAATGATGCTAAAGCTGAAACTCCAGAAATTTGACCACCTCATGCAAAGAGCTGACTCATTGGAGAAGACTCTGATGCTGGGAGGGATTGGGGGCAGGAGGAGAAAGGGATGACAGAGGATGAGATGGCTGGATGGCATCACTGACTTGATGGACGTGAGTGTGAGTGACCTCCGGGAGTTGGTGATGGACAGGGAGGCCTGGCGTGCTGCAATTCATGGGGTTGCAAAGAGTGGGACACGACTGAGCGACTGAACTGAACTGAAAGTGCGTATTTCCAACTGAGGTTGAATAAGGCAACATTCTGCTTTCTTTTTAAAAAAACTGAGATATAATTGACATGTAACAAATTTGTTTATATGAAACAACTTCAGGTGTAAAACATAAGGATGCAATATATTTGTATGTATTGTGAAATTATCACAATAAATCAAGTTAGTATCCATCTCAAATACAGCTATAATTTTTTTTCTTGAGAGATTGAAAAATCTATTCTCTTATCAACTTTTGAATATATAGAGTATTATTATATAATATTATATAATTATTACATAATAGAGTATTATTAACTATAGTCACTATGCTGAACTCCACATTCTCAGGTATTATCTGTAACTGAAAGTTTGTGCCTTTTGACACTTTCACCCATTTTGCCAATCCCACACGCCTAGCTTCTGGCAACCACCAATCTATTCTCTGAATCTATGAACTCCTTTTTGGAAAAAATTCCATATATAAGTAATACTAAGTGTCATTTCTCTTTCTCTGACTTATTTCACTTACCATTATGGTTTCAAGATCCATCCATGTTGTTGCAAGGTTTCCTTCTTTTTATGGCTGAATAATACTTCATTGTATATGTGTACTACATTTTCTTTACCCATCCATCCTTCAGTGAACACTTAGGATGTTTCAATATTTTCAGTTTGGTTAAGTTCAGTCGCTCAGTCGTGTCTGACTCTTTGCGACCCCATGAACTGCAACACGCCAGGCCTCCCTGTCCATCACCAACTCCTGGAGTTCATTCAAACTCACGTCCATTGAGTCAGTGATGCCATCCAGCCATCTCATCCTCTGTCGTCCCTTCTCCTCCTGCCCTCAATCCCTCCCAGCATCAGAGTCTTTCCAATGAGTCAACTCTTCGCATGAGGTGGCCAAAGTACTGGAGTTTCAGCTTTAGCATCATTCCTTCCAAAGAACACCCAGGACTGATCTCCTTTAGAATGGACTGGTTGGATCTCCTTGCAGTCCAAGGGACTCTCAAGAGTCTTCTCCAACACCACAGTTCAAAAGCATCAATTCTTCGGTGCTCAGCTTTCCTCACAGTCCAACTCTCACATCCATACATGACCATAGGAAAAACCATAGCCTTGACTAGACACACCTTTGTTGGTAAAGTAATGTCTCTGCTTTGTAATATGCTATCTAGGTTGGTCATAACTTTCCTTCCAAGGAGTAAGCATCTTTTAATTTTATGGGATGTAGTCACCATCTGCAGTGATTTTGGAGCACCAAAAAATAAAGTCTGACACTGTTTCCACTGTTTCTCCATCTATTTGCCATGAAGGGATGGGACCAGATGCCATGATCTTCGTTTTCTGAATATTGAGCTTTAAAACAACTTTTTCACTCTCCTCTTTCACTTTCATCAAGAGGCTTTTTAGTTCCTCTTCACTTTCTGCCATAAGGGTGGTGTCATCTGCATATCTGAGGTTATTGATATTTCTCCTGGCAATCTTGATTCCAGTTTGTGCTTCTTCCAGCCCAGCATTTCTCATGATGTACTCTGCATAGAAGTTAAATAAGGAGGGTGACAATATATAGCCTTGATGTACTCCTTTTCCTATTTGGAACCAGTCTGTTGTTTCATGTCCAGTTCTAACTTTTGTTTCCTGACCTGCATACAGGTTTCTCAAGAGGCAGATCAGGTGGTCTGGTAGTCCCATCTCTTTCAGAATTTTCCACAGTTGATTGTGATCCACACAGTCAAAGGCTTTGGCATAGTCAATAGCACAGAAGTAGATGTTTTTCTGGAACTCTCTTGCTTTTTCAATGATCCAGCAGATGTTGGCAATCTGATCTCTGGCTCCTCTGCCTTTTCTAAAACCAGCTTGAACATCTGGAAGTTCACGGTTCACGTATTGCTGAAACCTGGCTTGGAGAATTTTGAGCATTACCTTACTAACGTGTGAGATGAGTATAATTGTGCGGTAGTTTGAGCATTCTTTGGCATTGCCTTTCTTTGGGATTGCAATGAAAACTGACCTTTTCCAGTCCTGTGGCCACTGCTGAGTTTTCCAAATTTGCTGGCATATTGAGTGCAGCACTTTCACAGCATCATCTTTCAGGATTTGAAATAGCTCAACTGGAATTCCATCACCTCCACTAGCTTTGTTCACAGTGATGCTTTCTAAGGCCCACTTGACTTCACATTCCAGGATGTCTGGCTCTAGGTCAGTGATCACACCATCATGATTATCTGGGTTGTGAAGATCTTTTTTGTGCAGTTCTTCTGTGTATTCTTGCCACTCTTGTTAATATCTTTTGCTTCTGTTAGGTCCATAGCATTTCTGTCCTTTATCAAGCCCATCTTTGCATGAAATGTCCCCTTGGTATCTCTAATTTTCTTGAAGAGATCTCTAGTCTTTCCCATTCTGTTGTTTTCCTCTATTTCTCTCCATTGATCACTGAAGAAGGCTTTCTATCTCTCCTTGCTGTTCTTTGGAACTCTGCATTCAGATGCTTGTATCTTTCCTTTTCTCCTTTGCTTTTTCCTTATTTCTTTTCCACAGGCCTTTGTAAGGCCCCCACAGACAGTCATTTTGCCTTTTTGCATTTTTTTCCCCCATGGGGATGGTCCTGATCCCTGTCTCCTGTACAATGTCATGAACCTCCATCCATAGTTCATCAGGCACTCTATCTATCAGATCTAGGCCCTTAAATCTATTTCTCACTTCCACTGTATAATCATAAGGGATTTGATTTAGGTCATACCTGAATGGTCTAGTGGTTTTCCCTACGTTCTTCAATTTAATTCTGAATTTGGCAATAAGGAGTTCATGATCTGAGTGATAGTCAGCTTCTGGTCTTGTTTTTGCTGACTGTATAGAGCTTCTCCATCTTTGGCTGCAAAGAATATAATCAATCTGATTTTGGTGTTGACCATCTGATGATGTCCATGTGTAGAGTCTTCTTTTCTGTTGTTTGAAGAGGGTGTTTCCTAGGACCAATGGGTTCTCTTGGGAAAACTCTATTAGAATTTGCCCTGCTTCATTCCGTGTTCCAAGGCCAAATTTGCCTGTTACTCCAGGTGTTTCTTGACTTCTTACTTTTGCATTCCAGTCCCCTATAATGAAAAGGACATCTTTTTTTGGGTGTTAGTTATAAAAGGTCTTCCATATCTTAGCTATTATAAATAATGCTGCAATGAACATATCTATCCTTTCAAACTGGTGTTTTTGTGTTCTTTGGATAAATAACCACAGATGGAACAGCTTGGTTATATAGCAGTTCAATTCTTAATTTTTTGAAGAATTTTCATACTGCTTTCCATAGTGGCTGCATCAGTTTCCATTCCTACCAGTAGTGTACAAGGATTCCCTTTTCTCCAACATTTGCTATTCTCTCCAACATTTGATATTTCTTGTGTTTTTTATAATAACCATTGAAATAGGTATGAAATGAAATCTCATTGTGGTTTAATCCTGTATTTCCTTGGTGGATAATAATGCTGAACAACCTTTCATGTGCTTGTTGGACACTTCATATGTTTTCTTTGAAAAAAATGACCATTCAGATTCTCTGCCCAGTTTTTAATTGGCTAATTTTTGTTGTGAGATGAGTGCAATTGTGCAATAGTTTGAGCATTCTTTGGCATTGCCTTTCTTTGGGATTGGGATGAAAACTGACCTTTTCCAATCTTGTGGCCACTGCTGAGTTTTCCAAATTTGCTGGCATATTGAGTGCAGCACTTTCACAGCATCATCTTTCAGGATTTGGAATAGCTGAACTGGAACTCCATCACCTCCACTAGCTTTGTTCGTAGTGATGCTTTCTAAGGCCCACTTGACTTCACATTCCAGGATGTCTGGCTCTAGGTCAGTGATCACACCATCATGATTATCTGGGCCATGAAGATCTTTTTTGTACAGTTCTTCTGTGTATTCTTGCCACCTCTTCTTAATATCTTCTGCTTCTGTTAGGTTCATACCATTTCTGTCCTTTATCAAGCCCATCTTTGCATGAAATGTTCCTTTGGTATCTCTGATTTTCTTGAAGAGATCCCTAGTCTTTCCCATTCTGTTGTTTTCCTCTATTTCTTTGCATTGATCGCTGAAGAAGGCTTTCTTATCTCTTCTTGCTATTCTTTGGAACTCTGCATTCAGATGTTTATATCTTTCCTTTTCTCCTTTGCTTTTCGCTTCTCTTCTTTTCACAGCTATTTGCAAGGCCTCCCCAGACAGCCATTTTGCTTTTTTGCATTTCTTTTGCATGGGGATGGTCTTAATCCTTGTCTCCTGTACAATGTCACGAACCTCATTCCATAGTTCATCAGGCACTCTATCTATCAGATCTAGGCCCTTAAATCTATTTCTCACTTCCACTGTATAATCATAAGGGATTTGATTTAGGTCATACCTGAATGGTCTAGTGGTTTTCCCTACTTTCTTCAATTTAAGTCTGAATTTGGCAATAACGTGTTCATGATCTGAGCCACAGTCAGCTCCTGGTCTTATTTTTGCTGATTGTATAGAGCTTCTCCATCTTTGGCTGCAAAGAATATAATTGATTTGATTTCGGTGTTGACCATCTGGTGATGTCCATGTATAGAGTCTTCTCTTGTGTTGTTGGAAGAGGGTATTTGCTATGATCAGTGCATTTTCTTGGCAAAACTCTATTAGTCTTTGCCCTGCTTCATTCCGTATTCCAAGGCCAAATTTGCCTGTTACTCCAGGTGTTTCTTGACTTCCTACTTTTGCATTCCAGTCCACTATAATGAAAAAGACATCTTTTTCGGGTGTTAGTTCTAAAAGGTCTTGTACGTCTTCATAGAACCGTTTAACTTCAGCTCAAAATTCTCCAAGCCAGGCTTCAGCAATATGTGAATGGTGAACTTCGTGATGTTCAATCTGGTTTTAGAAAAGGCAGAGGAACCAGAGATCAAATTGCCAACATCCGCTGGATCATGGAAAAAGCAAGAGAGTTCCAGAAAAACATCTATTTCTGCTTTATTGACTATGCCAAAGCCTTTGACTGTGTGGATCACAATAAACTGTGAAAAATTCTGAAAGAAATGGGAATACCAGACCACCTGATCTGCCTCTTGAGAAATTTGTATGCAAGTCAGGAAGCAACAGTTAGAACTGGACAGGGAACAACAGACTGGTTCCAAATAGGAAAAGGAGTACGTCAAGGCTGTATATTGTCACTCTGTTTATTTAACTTCTATGCAGAGTACATCATGAGAAACGCTGGACTGGAAGAAACACAAGTTCGAATCAAGATTGCCAGGAGAAATATCAATAACCTCAGATTTGCAGATGACACCACCCTTATGGCAGAAAGTGAAGAGGAACTAAAAAGCCTCTTGATGAAAGTGAAAGTGGAGAGTGAAAAGGTTGGCTTAAAGCTCAACATTCAGAAAATGAAGATCATGGCATCTGGTCCCATCACTACACGGGAACTAGATGGGGAAACAGTGGAAACAGTGTCAGACTTTATTTTTCTGGGCTCCAAAATCACTGCAGATGGTGACTGCAGCCATGAAATGAAAAGACGCTTACTCCTTGGAAGGAGAGTTATGACCAACCTAGATAGCATATTCAAAAGCAGAGACATCACTTTGCCAACAAAGGTTCGCCTAGTCAAGGCTATGGTCTTTCCTGTGGTCATGTATGGATGTGAGAGCTGGACTGTGAAGAAGGCTGAGCGCCGAAGAATTGATGCTTTTGAACTGTGGTGTTGGAGAAGACTCTTGAGAGTCCCTTGGACTGCAAGGAGATCCAACCAGTCCATTCTGAAGGAGATCAGCCCTGGGCTTTCTTTGGAAGGAATGATGCTAAAGCTGAAACTCCAGTATTTTGGCCACCTCATGCGAAGAGTTGACTCATTGGAGAAGACTCTGATGCTGGGAGGGATTGGGGGCAGGAGAAGGGGACGACAGAGGATGAGATGGCTGGCTGGCATCACTGACTCGATGGATGTGAGTCTGAGTGAACTCCGGGAGTTGGTGATGGACAGGAAGGCCTGGCGTGCTGCGATTCATGGGGTCGCAAAGAGTCGGACACGACTGAGCTACTGATCTGATCTGAATTTTTGTTGTTGTTATTTAGTTGTTCAAGGTCTTTATATATTTTAGATTTTAACTGCTATTGGATATATGGTTTGCACATATCTTCTCCCAGTCAGTCAGTTGCTTTCTTTGTTTTTTGCTTTTTTCCTTAAAAATTTTTTTTTTATTGGAGTAAATTTTCTTTAAAAGGTTGTGTTAGTTTCTGCTGTACAGCAAAGTGAATCAGTTATACATTTATCCATTCTTTCTTAAATTCTTTTTCCATATAGATCATTACAGAGTATTGAGTAGAGTTTCCTGTGCTGTCTAGTAGGTCCTTGCCTGCATGCTAAGTCATTTCAGTTGTGTCTGACTCATTGTAACCCTATGGACTCTAGCCCACCAGGCTCCTCTGTCCATGTGGATTCTCCAGGCAAGAATACTGGAGTGGCTTGTCATTTCCTTCTCCAGGGGATCTTCCTGATCCAAGGATCGAACCTATGTCTCCCTATCTCCCTCTCTCTCTCTTTTTCTTTAATATTTATTTGGCTGCACCAGGCTTTAGTTGCAGCATGCAAATTCTTAGTTGGGGCATGTGGGACCTAGTTCCCTGACCAGTGATCGAACCCAGGTTCCCTGTAATGAGAGTGAGAAGTTTAAGCCATTGGACCACCAGGAAGTTCCAAACCCACGTCTCTTATGTCACCTGCATTGGCAGGGGGGTTCTTTACCATTAGTGCCACTTGTGAAGCCTTTTTAGTTATCTATTTCATAGAAGCCTTTGACTATGTGGATCACAATAAACTGTGGAAAATTCTGAAAGAGATGGGAATACCAGACCACCTGATCTGCCTCTTGAGAAATCTGTATGCAGGTCAGGAAGCAACAGTTAGAACTGGTCATGGAACAACAGACTGGTTCCAAATAGGAAAAGGAGTACGTCAAGGCTGTATATTGTCACCCTGCTTATTTAACTTATATGCAGAGTACATCATGAGAAATGCTGGACTGGAAGAAACACAAGTTGGAATCAAGATTGCCAGGTGATATATCAATCACCTCAGATATGCAGATGACACCACCCTTATGGCAGAAAGTGAAGAGGAACTAAAAAGCCTCTTGATGAAAGTGAAAGTGGAGAGTGAAAAGGTTGGCTTAAAGCTCAACATTCAGAAAACGAAGATCATGGCATCTGGTCCCATCACCACACGGGAAATAGATGGGGAAACAGTGAAAACAGTGTCAGACTTTATTTTTCTGGGCCTCAAAATCACTGCAGATGGTGACTGCAGCCATGAAATTAAAAGACGCTTGCTCCTTGGAAGGAAGGTTATGACCAACCTAGATCAGATCAGATCAGATCAGTCGCTCAGTCGTGTCCGACTCTTTGCGACCCCATGAACTGCAGCACGCCAGGCCTCCCTGTCCATCACCAGCTCCCGGAGGTCCCTCAGACTCGCATCCATCGAGCCAGTGATGCCATCCAGCCATCTCATCCTCTGTCGTCCCCTTCTCCTCCTGCCCTCAATCCCTCCCAGCATCAGAGTCTTCTCCAATGAGTCAACTCTTCGTATGAGGTGGCCAAAATACTGGAGTTTCAGCTTTAGCATCATTCCTTCCAAAGAAATTCCAGGATTGATCTCCTCCAGAATGGACTGGTTGGATCTTCTTGCAGTCCAAGGGACTCTCAAGAGTCTTCTCCAACACCACAGTTCAAAAGCATCAAGTCTTCGGCGCTCAGCCTTCTTCACAGTCCAGCTCTCACATCCATACATGACCACAGGAAAGACCATAGCCTTGACTAGGTGAACCTTTGTTGGTAAAGTGATGTCTCTGCTTTTGAATATGCTATCTAGGTTGGTCATAACTTTCCTTCCAAGGAGCAAGCGTCTTTTAATTTCATGGCTGCAGTCACCATCTGCAGGATATTACAAAGCAGAGACATTACTTTACCAACAAAGGTCCGTCTAGTCAAGGCTATGGTTTTTCCTGTGGTCATTTATGGATGTGAGAGCTGAACTATGAAGAAGGCTGAGTGCCGAAGAATTGATGCTTTTGACCTGTGGTGTTGAAGAAGACTCTTGAGAGTCCCCTGGACTGCAAGGAGATCCAACCAGTCCATTCTAAAGGAGATCAGCCCTGGGATTTCTTTGGAAGGAATGATGCTAAAGCTGAAAGTCTAGTACTTTGGCCACCTCATGTGAAGTCTTCTCATTGGAGAAGACTCTGATGCTGGGATGGATTGAGGGCAAGAGGAGAGGGGGACGACAGAGGATGAGATGGCTGGCTGGCATCACTGACTCAATGGATGTGAGTCTCAGTGAGCTCTGGGAGTTGGTGATGGACAGGGAGGCCTGATGTGCTGCGATTCATGGGGTCGCAAAGAGTCGGACACGACTGAGCGACTGATCTGATCTGATCTGATGTGTCAATTCCAATCACTCAATTTATCCCTCCCCGTCTTCCCTCCCTGGTGACTATATATTTGTTTTCTACATGTATAACTATTTCTATTTTGTAAATAAGTTAATCTGTTTCATTTTTTAGGTTCCAAATATAGGCAATATCATATGATATTTGCCTTTCTCTGTCTGACTTCATTTAGTATGATAATCTCTAGGCCCATCCATGTTGCTGCAAATGGCATTATTTTATTCATTTTTATGGCTGTGTAATATTCCATTGTATATAAGTACCACATCTTCTTTATCCATTCATTTGTCAATGGACATGGCTCCTTTTTCATTTTGATTATTGTCTCCTTTGCTAGGTAGAAATCTTTTACTTTATATGGTTCTAATTTTTTTATTGTTGCTTTTGTTTCCCTTGCCTATGAGTCAGATCTAAAAGTTATTGCTAAGAATGATGTAATTGAAGTTATCATCAATGTTTTCTTCAAAGAATTTTATGGTTTCAAGTCTTCCATTCTAGCCTTTTATTCATTTTGAGTTTGTTTTTGTGTTTGCTGTAAGATGTTGGTCTAGTTTTATTCTTCTGCATGCAACTGTTCAGTTTTCTCCATTGTATTTTTTTGCTCATTTGTTGCAAATTGTTGTTGTTGTTTAGTTGCTAAGTCATGTCTGACTCCTTATGATCCTATCAACTGCAGCACACCAAATTTCCTTGTCCTTCACTATCTCCCAGAGTTTTCTCAAACTCATGTCCATTGATTAGATGATGCCATCCAACCATCTCATCCTTTGTTGTCCCCTTTGTCTCCTGCCTTCACTCTTTCTCAGCACATCTGGGTCTTTTCCAATGAGTCCACTCTTCGCATCAAGTGGCCAAAGTATTGGAGCTTCAGCTTCATCCTCAGCCCTTTCCATGAATATTCAGAGTTGATTTCCTATAGGGTTGACTGGTTTGGTTTCCTTGCAGTTCAAGGGACTCTCAATAGTCTTCTCCAACACTACAGTTCAAAAGCATCCATTCTTTGGTGCTCAGCTTTCTTTATGGTCCAACTCTCACATCCATACATGACTGCTGGAAAAACCATAGCCTTGAGTATATGGACCTTTGTCAGTAAAGTGATGTCTCTTCTTTTTAATATGCTGTCAAGATTTGTCATACCTTTTCTTCCAAGGAACAAGCATCTTTTAATTTCATGGCTGCAGTCACTGTCTGCAGTGATTTTAGAGCCCAAGAAAATATATTCGGCCACTGTTCCCATTCTCCTCCCCACCCCATCTATTTGTGATGAAGTGATGAGACTGGATGCCATGATCTTCATTTTAGAATGTTGAGTTTTAAGCCAACTTTTTCACTCTCCTCTTTCACTTTCATCAAGAGGCTCTTTAGTTGTAAATTAATTGTCCATATACGATTGGGTTCATTTCTAGATTATAAAATTCTGTTCCATTGATCTGTGCTTGCTTGCTTTCTTTTTTGATGTTCCAGTACCATACTGGGCTTCTCTGGTAGCTCAGCTGATAAAGAATATGCCTGCAATGTAGGAGACCCGGTGCAATCCCTGGGTCAGGAAGATCCCCTAGAGAAGGGATAGGCTACCCACTCCAGTTTTATTGGACTTCCCTGGTGGCTCAGATGGTAGAGAATCTACCTGCAATGTGGGAGAGCTGGGTTAAGTCCCTGGGTTGGGAAGATCCACTGGAGAAGTGAACAGCTACCCATTCCAGTATTCTCGCCTGGAGAATTCTATGGACAGAGGAGCCTGGCAGGCTATACTCCATGGGGTCACAAAGAGCTGGACGTGACTGAGTGACTTTCACTTTCATAGTACCATACTGCTTTAATTACTTTAGCTTTGTAGTAAAGTTTGAAATCAGGAAGCATGATACCTCCAGCTTTGTTCCTCTTTCTTAAGATTGACTATTCAAAATCTTTTGTGGTTCTATATAAATTTTAAAATTATTTGCTGGAACAAATTATTTGTTGGAAATTTGATAGAGACTGCATTGAATTGAATAGTATGGATGTTTTAATAATACGTGAATTCCTCTAATCCATGAATAATTTGGGTCTTAATAAATTTCTTTCATCAATGTCTTATAGTTTTCTATGTACAGGTCTTTTACCTCCTTGGTTAATTTTATTCCTAGGTATTTTATTTTTTGATGCAATTGTAATGGGATTATTTATCTAATTTTTCTTTCTGATAGTTCTTTATAATAGTATAGAAATTACACAGATTCAATATATGGATTTTGTATCCTGTGACTTTACTGAATATTTTGACTAGTTATAATAGGTTTTTGAATCTTTGGCGTTTTCTATATATAGTATTATGTTATGAAGGCAGTCATACTTCTTCCCTCCCAATTTGGTACATTTTATTTCTTAATCTTGCTTGACTGCAGTGGCTAGGCCTTCCAATATTATGTTGAGTGAAATTGGCAAGAGTGGGCTTCCTTATCTTGTTTCTGATTTTGTAGAGGAAATGTTTTTAGCTTTTCACCATTGAGAATAAGCTGTTAGCTGTGGGTTTGTCATATATGGCCTTTAATATGTTGAGGTACATTTGTCTACATTCACTTTCTTGACAATTTTTTCATAAATAGATGTTGAATGTTTTTCTGCATTTATTAAGATAATAATATGGTTTTTATCCTTCATTTTGTTGCTGTGATGTGTCATGTTGATAGTATTTCAGATTTTGAACCATTTTTGCATCCCAGGGATAAATCCCATTTGACCATGGTGTATAATCCTTTCAATATGATGTTGGATTTGTCTTGCCAATATTTAATTGAGGATTTTCGTGACTTTCTTTTTTGGTGATGTCCTTGTCTAGTTTTGGTACCAGGGTAATGTTGATTTGTAAAATGTGTTTGGAAGGTTTCCCTCCTCTTCTTTTTTTGTAAGAGTTTGATAAGGATAGTGTTAAATTTTTGAAGATCTTACAGAATTTGCGAGTGAAGCTGTCTGGTCCTAGTCTTTGTTTTTCTTCTAATCCAAGACCTTGTGTTTGTCCTCAGTCACGTCTGACTCTTTGCGACCCCATGGACTGTAGCCCACCAGGCTCCTCTGTCCATGCGATTTTCCAGGCTAAAATACTAGAATGGGTTTCCACTTCCTCCTCTAGGGGATCTTCCAGGCCCAGGGATTGAACTCACGTCTCCTGCATTGGCAGGTGGATTCTTTACCACTGAACCACCTAGGAATCCAAGAAATTCCATTTCTTTGAAGCATCTTCAGTTTCCTTCACCAGTGTTTTATAGTTTTCAGAGTATAGATCTTTTACCTCTGGTTAAATTTATCCCTAGCTATTTTATTTACTTTTTGATATGATTTTAAATGGAATTTTTTTGAACTTTCTTTGATATTTCATTATTAGTATATAGAAATGTAACAGATTTCTATATATTATCTTGTATTCTGCAACTTTGCTGAATTCATTTATTAGATATAATAGTTTTTGGGTGGAGACTTTAGGGTATCTGTATAGAATATCATGTTATTTGTGTATAGTGATAGTTTTACCTCTTCTCTTCCAACTTGGATACATTTTATTCCTCTTTCTTGTCTGATGGCTGTGGCTAGAACTTTGTCAAATAGAAGGGGCAAGATAGGGTATCCTGTCTATTTTATGTTTTTGATTTGTGATTACCATGGGGTTCATATATGTTGATCTATAATTTTATCTACTTTAAACTGATAATCAGTTAACTTCAAACACATTTTATAAGATCTACATTTTTTACTATCCTCCCCCACATTTTGTGTTTTTTGTGTTATATTTTACATTTTCATGCTTATCCCTTTATTGTTTATTGTAGTTATAGTTGATTTTACACATAGATTAATAAATATACTTGCCTTTTCTATTGGAATTTCTCCTTTCTTGCAGATTATTGCTTCTTTTTCATTTAGAGAAAACCCTTCAACATTTCTTTTAGTTTGGTATTGCTGAATTCTTTAAGTTTTTGCTCATCTGAAAAATACTTTATTTCTCCTTCTATTCTGACTGATAATTTTGCTGGGTAGAGTGTTCTACCCTTTCATGGATCCAGCTTTGTCATGGTGAAGGGGCTTGCAAAACTCAATGAAGCTATGAGCTATGCTGTGCAGGGCCACCCAAGATGGACAGGTCTTAGAGGAGAGTTCTGACAAAACATGGCGTTTGGAAGGAAGATCAGATCAGATCAGATCAGTCGCTCAGTCGTGTCCGACTCTTTGCGACCCCATGAACTACAGCACGCCAGGCCTCCCTGTCCATCACCAACTCCCATGACAAATGTAGACAGACATCTCTTTGCCAACAAACGTCCATACTGTCAAAACTATGGTTTTTCCAGTAGTCATGTATGGATATGAGAGGTGGACCATAAAGAAGGCTAAGCACTGAAGAAATGATGCCTTCAAATTATGGTTCTGGAAAAAACTTTTGAGAGTCCCTTGGACTGCAAGGAGATCAAACCAGTCAATCCTAAAGGAAATCAACCCTGAATATTCATTGGAAGGACTGATGCTGAAGCTCCAATACTTTGGCTACCATCTCTTTGGCAAAGAGCTGACTCATTGGAAAAGACCCTGATGCTGGGAAAGACTGAAGGCAAAAGGAGGAGAGGGAGGCAGAGGATGAGATGGTTAGATTGCATCACTAACTGAATAGACATGAATTTGAGCAAGCTTCAGGAGATAATTTGCTCAAACTCATTTGGAAGCCTGGTGTGCTGGAGTCCATGGGGTCACAAAGGGTTGGACACGACTTAGCAACTGAACAACAGGATTGTCCTAGTTTGCAGGGTTTTCCCTGTCAGGATTTCGAATGTATCGTGCCTCTTTTTTCTCGCCTGTAAAGTTTCTGCAAGTAATCAGCTGATAGCCTTATGGAGGTTCTCTTGTATGTGACTTTTTGTTTTACTCTTGCCACCTTTAAAATTCTCTTTAACTTGAACTTTTGCCATTTTAATTATGATATGGTTTGACATGGGTCTGTTTTGGGTCATCTTGCTTGGGACCGTCTGAGCTTCCTGTTTCTAGATATGTTTCCTTCTTTAGGCTCAGGACATTTTCAGCCATAATTTCTTCAAATACATTTCGACATTCTTCTCTCTCTATTCTCCTTCTAGAACCCCAATACAGTGTGTCTTGATGTATGTCTTTTTGAGTTCATCTTTTTCTGAACCCTCTGGGCTTCCTTGATGTGGATTTTTTGTTTCCTTTCCTAGATTAGGGAGATTTCAGCCACTATTTCTTCAAGAAAATTTTCTGGTTCTCCTTCTTTATCATTTCCTGCTGGAATTCCCATAATGTGAATATTATTCCACTTGATGATGTCCCCAAAGTCTCTTAAAATATCTCCACTTAAATTCTTTTTCATGTTTTTTGCTCTGTCTGGGTGGGCTCCTTTGTTTTATTTTCTAGCTCACTGATTTATTCTTCTACCACATCTGATCTGCTGTTAAACCCTTCTATAGTATTTTTCAGTTCAGTTACAGCTTCTGTTTAGCCTTTTCTTGTATTTTCTCTCTTTACTGAAATTATCACTATGTTCATTAACTCTTTTTTTGTTGCTGTTCATCAATTCTTCAGAATAAAATGAGTGGTTTATGACAAACTCTTTAGCAGGTAGATGCCTTATCTCCATTTTATTTAGCCCTTTTTCTGAGGTTTTGTCTTAATCTTTTGAATTGAACATACATCTCTGTATTCTCATTTTGCAATATTCTGTGTTTCTATGTATTAGGTATATCAGCTTTTCTGTCAGTCTTACAGCAGTAGCCTTATTTAGGAGCTGTACTGTGGGAGTCAGAGGTGCAATCTTGCCTGGCCACCAGAGTCAGGTGCCCAAGGTATGTCCCCCACATGTGCTGCATGTGCGTTTGTCCTGTTTTGGGGCTGTGGCTGCTGCTGTGGTGCATTGGGGTATGGGATTGATCCCAGAATGGCTGTAGGGGCCCAATCACAGCTGTTGGGATGTACTGGTGAGTGGAGCTCACCCCTGGACCAGTTGTAGGACTCAATCATGCCTGCTGCATTGTGCTGGTGGGTGGGGTTGGCACCTGAATTGGCTGTGGGGCCTGCACTTGACTGCTGTGTATGCTGGTGGGCCTATCAATTGAGCTGCTGTAGCGTATAACTGGAGAAGGAAATGGCAACCCACTCCAGTGTTCTTGCCTGGAGAATCCCAGGGACGATGTAGCCTGGTGGGCTGCCATCTATGGGGTCGCACAGAGTGGGACACGACTGAAGCGACTTAGCAGCAGCAGCAACATATAACCAGGGCCCAGATATAGGCAGGACTCTCAGTGGGGTACACCCACTCACACTAAGAGATTAAAGGGAGAATTTCAAAATGATACATGATAGTTCTATTTTTAGCAAGGTAGCCTGAGATGGCAAAAATGGTCCTGTCAGTGTCTCAGTCTCCAGGAATCATTTCAACTGCTTTTTACCTCTCTGTCTGATGTTTCAAGACTACTAAGTGGGTGTCCTTTACCTATGATCCATGTGCTTTTCAATTTGTTGTTTCTATCCTAAAAGATAATGCTGTGAAAGTGCTGCACTCAATATGCCAGCACATTTGGAAAACTCAGCAGTGGCCACAGGACTGGAAAAGGTCAGTTTTCATTGCAATCCCAAAGAAAGGCAATGCCAAAGAATGCTCAAACTACTGCACAATTGCACTCATCTCATACGCTAGTAAGGTAATGCTCAAAATTCTCCAAGCCAGGTTTCAGCAATACGTGAACTGTGAACTTCCAGATGTTCAAGCTGGTTTTAGAAAAGGCAGAGGAATCAGAGATCAAATTGCCAACATCTGCTGGATCATCAAAAAAGCAAGAGAGTTCCAGAAAAACATCTACTTCTGCTTTATTGACTATGCCAAAGCCTTTGACTGTGTGGATCACAATAAACTGTGGAAAACTCTGAAAGACATGGGAATACCAGACCGCCTGATCTGCTTCTTGAGAAACCTAAATGCAGGTCAGAAAGCAACAGTTAGAACTGGACATGGAACAACAGACTGGTTCCAAATAGGAAAAGGAGTACGTCAAGGCTATATATTGTCACTCTGCTTATTTAACTTCTATGCAGAGTACATCATGAGAAATGCTGGGCTGGAAGAAGCACAAGCTGGAATCAAGATTGCCGGGAGAACTATCAATAACCTTAGATACACAGATGACACCCCCTTTATGGCAGAAAGTGAAGAGGAACGAAAAAGCCTCTTGATGAAAGTGAAAGAGGAGAATGAAAAAGTTGGCTTAAAGCTCAACATTCAGAAAACGAAGATCATGGCATCTGGTCCCATCACTTCATGGGAAACAGATGGGAAAACAATGTCAGACTTTATTTTTTGGTGCTCCAAAATCACTGCAGATGGTGACTGCAGCCATGAAATTAAAAGACGCTTCCTCCTTGGAAGGAAAGTTATGACCAACCTCGATAGCATATTCAAAAGCAGAGACATTACTTTGCCAACAAAGGTCTGTCTAGTCAAGGCTATGGTTTTTCCAGTGGTCATGTATGGATGTGAGAATTGGACTGTGAAGAAAGCTGAGCACCGAAGAATTGATGCTTTTGAACTGTGGTGTTGGAGAAGACTCTTGAGAGTCCCTTGGACGGCAAGGAGATCCAACCAGTCCATCCTAAAGGAGACCAGTCCTGGGTGTTCTTTGGAATGACTGATGCTGAGGCTGAAACTCCAATACTTTGTCCACCTCATGCAAAGAGTTGACTCATTGGAAAAGACTCTGATGCTGGGAGGGATTGAGGGCAGGAGGAGAAGGGGATGACTGAATGAGGTGGCTGGATGGCATCATCAACTCAATGGACATGAGTTTGAGTGAATTCTGGGAGTTGGTGAGGCTGGGAGGCCTGGCGTGCTGCGATTCATGGGGTCACAAAGAGTCGGACATGACTGAGCGACTGATACTGGTTTTAGGGGTTGGGTGAATTTGCACATGAGGCATTTAAGAGTGGGTTTTTCTAATCCCTGTAATTTCTAACTTTTCTTAGTGTATTCCTCATTGGTTTTCAAAGCCAATTATTTTAGAAGCTTATCTCTCTTGTGTATGATCTAGAGGTTGGGGAGCCTTATATGGAGTTTGAATCCCTCAGTCCTCAGAGAAGAGAGCTCTGATTTTTTATTGTGAATCACCACAGTTGGGATAAGCCTTTCCCTTGGCAAGACCTTCCCTCTGCCTCTTCACTGTGTCTCAATTCTGTCCTTTTACACTTTCTTGTGGAGGCTCTTTTCATCTAGTTTACAGGTCTCTTTCCAAGGGAATTATTCCAAATGTAGTTGTAGATTGGTTGGGTCCATGGGAGGAGGTGAGTTCAGGACCTTCTTACATTACCACATAGAGCCCTCCCCTCAATGATTCTTTTCACCATGAAACACATTAAGTAAATGCCATAAAGAAGTAATACTTCATTATGATTTTGGGCAAAGACTCATCAGTTTACTTGACAGAACAGTTTGTAATCAGAAAATTGCACATGTAACAGATTTGCACAACTTATTTGGAAGAGCCCCAAACATTTTGCCTTATGTACCTATGGTAAGGGTTACCCCAGTGTCTCAGTGATAGAAGAATCCATCTGCAATGCAGGAGACATGGGTTTGATCCCTGGGTTAGGAAGATCCCCTGAGAGCATGGCAACCCACTCCAGTATTCTTGCAGGAAACCATGAACAGAGGAGCTTGGCAGGCTACAGTCCACGGGATCACAAAGAGTCAGACACAAATGAAGCCACCGAGCATGCATGCATGCTCACATGCTAAGCAAGAAGGGTGGAGAAGCAGCATGATTCTCTAGTCTCCTGTTTATGTGTATGATTCCATGTTTCAAAATGTTCTTATACTTAGTTTTTATTTTATTTTGTTACAATTGTATTTTTCTTTTCATTGTTGAGTACATTTTGAGTATAAGATATCTACATTCCATCAAATGTTAAAATATTTATGAACATAATGATGCAGAAAGAAAACTCTGCCTTCCAAGCTACACCAACTACCACTTATTATCAGTTTTTCTTTTCCTTCTTACATTGTAAGTACACATTTTATTTATTTTTTAAAAATCATTAAATATTGGGAACTCCCTGGTGGTCCAGTGGATAGGACTCCTTGCTTCCCCTGCAGGAGGCATGGGTTCAATTCCTGATTGGGGAACTAAGATCCTGCAAGTTCCATGGCATGGCCAAATTTTTTTTTTAATGCTGTATATTATGTATACAATGTTACTTCAATATGAATTGACACTTTTTTGATGAAATTATTTGTGTATTTTGGCTTGAAATGTATTTTGATTTTTCTCATTGAAATTAATGGGATGTTTACCCATTTAACATCATTTCAGTTAGTAGGCTTTTGAGGAATGAGTTAAAGTTGTTAGATGATAAAATCCACTGCAATGCAGGAGACCCTGGTTTGATTCCTGAGTTGGGAAGATCCCCTGGAGAAGGAATAGGCTACCCACTCCAGTATTCATGGGCTTCCTTGGTGGCTCAGACAGTAAAAAATTCTCCTGCGATGTGGGAGACGTGGATTTGGTCTCTGGGTCAGGAAGATCCCCTTGAGGACCCACTCCAGTATTTTTGCCTGAAGAATCCCCATGGAAAAAGAAGTCTGGAGGGCTACAGTCCATGGGGTCACAAAGAATCAGACATGACTGAGCAACTAAGCACAGGTGATAGATAGATGTCCTGATATTTTTGTTTATAATGATTTAGCTTCTATATAACAATAATCGTTAGAACTAAGAAGTGAACTCTTCCCTTGACCTGCAAATACATTAAGTTATATAACCACAACTGATTCACATTGTTGTACAGCAGAAACCAACACAACATTGTAAAGCAATTATCCTCCAATTAAAAAAAAATCAAGACATGAGTAAAAAAAAAAAAAACCTAAAAAAAGTTAGTTATACACAGAAAAAATTGTGAGTTATAATTTATATATATTAGTTGGTCAAATGTAAAATCACAAAGTGTGTATTAAATAGAAATTTAAAACCAGTTATCTGATCTATTAGTTTTGGTTTTCAGTGATCAGTATTGTTTGTTGGTGGTCAACATCCAAATCCCTCCCTTCTCTGATCTCCTTTCCAGGACTGGCCTGAAGAATATTCCCTTGCAGTTAGGGTTCTTGACATGATTTAGGTTCTTCCAGTGAAAGATACTCCCCTGAGGCTTAGAATACGAAAGGGAGATGGTCAGCCCACTTGTCCTGGTGGTGGCCATGTGAGGGCTCTGCAAAACCAAGCCTTGGTAGCTGCCAGAACCTACTTTCCACTGTGTGTTCACCAGCTTCATGGGACATATTAAAATGCTGATGGTGGTTTCTAGTCCTCTGCATCACAGTTGCAGTGGTGTGACTATGAAGTCAATACTGAGGTGATTTTGAAGCCCAGTAGCAGTGTCTTGAATTTACTCTAGCCCCCTCCAACAATTTTTTAATTCCCTGCGTGACAAATCTTTCTGCTAGAAATAATTCAAATGGTTTCGATTTTCTGCACTAAACTGTGACTAACTTCCATCCCAGCATGTGCCTGCACATATACACACCCCATGTAAATTTTAGTTCTTGTTGAGTTATCAATGAAAGCTTCCTGGCCACAGCATGGTCACATAATGTATTCCGTGAAGGGTACATGATGTACCTTTGGAGAGTGTTTCTTCTAGGAACATGACTTAATCAGTGGTTGAATTCTTTTAGGACAATGATCCCTTCATAGAGGAATCTACTTATATTGCACGAATTGCTGCTGCTGCTGCTAAGTCGCTTCAGTCATGTCCAACTCTGTGTGACCCCATAGATGGCAGCCCACCAGGCTCCCCTGTCCCTGGGATTCTCAAGGCAAGAACACTGGAGTGGGTTGCCATTTCCTTCTCCAATGCAAGAAAATGAAAAGTGAATGTGAAGTCGCTTAGCCATGTCTGACTCTTTGCGACCCCATGGACGACAGCCTGCCAGGCTCCTCTGTCCATGGGATTTTCCAGGCAAGAGTACTGGAGTGCATCACCATTACAAGAACGAAGGCATGGCTAAATCTGGAGCTGCTGGAATACCCTGCCTGAGAATGAAGCCGAAGAAAGCAGAGCTATTAGATGATGAGTGGGAGAGTCTAGTGATGATGTTCGGAACCCTGGATCCAGGGCTGAAGCTACCTTTGCTTGAAGCTACCTTTTGAACTTCCCAATATGAATATAAATATATACATATATATATATATATATATATATATATATATATATGTCTTGCTTAAGCTAGTTTGAGATTAGTTTCTATCACTTATATCTTAAAAACTACTGCTGATTATATTATTATCATACCTATTTTACTAATGTAGAAAATCAGTCTCAGAAAGGTTAGCAGATGCTCAAAGTAATACAACTCAATATTATGGTAGGGGAAAGAACTCATGTTTAGTTACAAGTCTATTGTCTTAACAGTTATGCTATACTGCTTTTAAGGAGCTCACATTATAACAGAAGAAATGGCCATGTGAACAGAAACTTGTGAGAACTGTGGCAAGTGATTTAGTACAGATGCAGAAAGTACCATGAACACATGGAAGAGAGAGTAATTAATTCTTTCCAGAAAAGATAGGAAAGGTCAGTGTGAGCTAGGTTTGAAAGAATGCTCAGGAATTTTCCAAGCAGATAAGATGAATTTTGGTGTTACATAAATAAGAATTCCTGTATCTAAAAATTTAGATACTTCCAAGGCTGTTCCCTCTGTTTGTTTTAGCTCTTCTGTTATGACCCAGCAATCCCACTGCTGGGCATACACACTGAGGAAACCAGAGTTGAAAGAGACACGTGTACCCCAATGTTCATCACAGCACTGTTTATAATAGCCAGGACATGGAAGCAACCTAGATGTCCATCAGCAGATGAATGAATAAGAAAGCTGTGGTACATATACACAATGGAGTATTACTCAGCCATTAAAAAGAATGCATTTGAATCAATTCTAATGAGGTGGATGAAATTGGAGCCTATTATACAAATAGGAAAAGGAGTACATCAAGGCTGTATATTGTCACCATGTTTAACTTATATGTAGAGTGCATCATGAGAAATGCTGGACTGGAAGAAACACAAGTTGGAATCAAGATTGCTGGGAGAAATATCAATCACCTCAGATATGCAGATGACACCACCCTTATGGCAGAAAGTGAAGAGGAACTCAAAAGCCTCTTGATGAAAGTGAAAGTGGAGAGTGAAAAAGTTGGCTTAAAGCTCAACATTCAGAAAATGAAGATCATGGCATCTGGTCCCATCACTACATGGGAAATAGATGGGGAAACAGTGTCAGACTTTATTTTTCTGGGCTCCAAAATCACTGCAGATGGTGACTGAAGCCATGAAATTAAAAGACGCTTGCTCCTTGGAAGGAAAGTTATGACCAACCTAGATAGCATATGCAAAAGCAGAGACATTACTTTGCCAACAAAGATTCGCCTAGTCAAGGCTATGGTCTTTCCTGTGGTCATGTATGGGTGTGAGAGCTGGACTGTGAAGAAGGCTGAGCACTGAAGAATTGATGCTTTTGAACTGTAGTGTTGGAGAAGACTCTTGAGAGTCCCTTGGACTGCAAGGAGATTCAACCAGTCCATTCTGAAGGAGATCAGCCCTGGGATTTCTTTGGAAGGAATGATGCTAAAGCTGAAACTCCAGTATTTTGGCCACCTCATGTGAAGAGTTGACTCATTGGAGAAGACTCTGATGCTGGGAGGGATTGAGGGCAAGAGGAGAAGGGGACACCAGAGGATGAGATGGCTGGCTGGCATCACTGACTCGATGGATGTGAGTCTCAGTGAACTCCGGGATTTTGTGATGGACAGGGAGGCCTGGCGTGCTGTGATTCATGGGGTCACAAAGAGTCGGACACGACTGAGCAACTGATCTGATCTGATCTGATACAGAGTGAAGTAAGCCAGAAAGAAAAACACCAATACACTGTATTAACGCATATATATGGAATTTAAAAAGATGGTAATGATAACCCTGTATGCAAGACAGCAAAAGAGACATAGTTGTATAGAACAGTCTTTTGGACTCTGTGGGAGAGGGCGAGGGTGGGATGATTTGGGAGAATGGCATTGAAACATGTATATTATCATATAAGAAACCAATTGCCAGTCCAGGTTTGAAGCATGATACAGGATGCTCGGGGCTGGTGCACTGGGATGACCCAGAGGAATGGAATGGGGAGGGAGGTGGGAGGGGGGTTCAGGATGGGGAACACATGTACACCTGTGGCAGATTCATGTCGATATATGGCAAAACCATTACAATATTGTAAAGCAATTAGCCTCTAATTAAAATAAATAAATTTATATTAAAAAAATAAAAGTTGCAGGGGAAAAAATAAATAAAATGCACAACCTCCAAAATAAATAAATAAATAAATATTTATATATTTATGCCATTCACTTATTTGTGTGATCTGCCTTTTAAAAATCCATTTCTCATAAAGCTCTATAATAACAACAAAAAATCAAAATATTAGTTTCATTGGTAAAGTTTCCTTGGAGAACACAACCTTGACCTGTCACCCTATTAGACTAAATAATACTTTTCTCTTGAATTGAACTGGCTTACTCAGAATAAGGTGGGGAGCAAAAATACTTCAAGTCTTCTCTGTTTCAGTTACTGTGCCAGAGCTTGTTTCTATAAGCGACACTCAGAAGAGAGAAGATTGCTAGTATTACAGCGAGGGCTGTTATGAAGACAAGAGACAGGACCTCAGACAGCGTATACATTTATCCTTCCCCAAACCTCACTCTCCTCCCTACCAGATACCTGATACCTAACATTTTGTGTGACTTTTTGGCTAATGTTTTTGAGATTCACCCACGTTATTGTATATCTGTTTCCTTTGCATTGATGAATAGTGGTCCGAAGTATAGCTATATCACATTTTCTTTTTAATTCATTCACCTGTTGGTGAACATTTGAGTTGCTTCCAGTTTTGGACTATAATGAACAATGTTGCTTTAAACACTCAATTACATGTTTTGTGTGAACATGTGTTTCCTTTCTTTTGGGTAAATACTTAAATGAGAGGAATTACTAGATCACATGATAAATGTGTGTTTAACTTTATAAGGTACTATATACTGTTTTCCAAAGTGGTTGTACTATTTTACACCTCAATGTGTGAGATTTCAACTTGTTGCACATCCTTGTCAACACTTAGAACTTTCACTCTTTTAAACTGTAGCCACTCTTGTGGGAATGTGGTAGTATCACATTGTGTTTTAGCTTACATCTTTCTGATGACTAATAATGTTGAGCATATTTTCATGTGTTTATTGGATATTTGTAGATCTTCTTTGTGAAATGTCTATTAAAATATTTTGCCCATTTTAATTGTGCTTTGTGTCATCTAATGATTGAATTGTAAAAGTTATTTACGTACACTGGATACAATTCCCTTGTTGAATATATGTGTGGTAAAAATGTTTTCCAAGTGTATGGCTTGCCATTTAGTCTTCTTAACTGCATCTTTGGAAAAAGGAAAATGTTTTTAATCTTCATGAAGTTGTTATTTATAATTTTGCTTTTATACTCCACTTTTTAGAGTGTCTCATTTAAGAAATCTTTATCTAACTCAATGTCACAAAGATTTTATGCTGTGTTCTCTTCTAGAATTTTATTAGTTTTAACTCAAACATTTATATCTATAATCTATTTTAAAAGTTGATTTTCTATATAATATAAGGGAAGAGTTGAGGTTTATTTTTTTCCACAGAAAGATCCAACTTTCCAGCATCATTTTCTCTATTGAATAGCTTTGGTAACTTTTGTTGAAAATCAAACTATAATACAAATATACAATATTTCAAACAGTATGTTTGGGTATTAAAATAGACAAATAGACCAGTGGAATGCAACAGCAGGCCCAGAAATAATCCTCTGCATATACAATCAACTGATATTTAACAAGAGAGACAGCACTCAATTGGGAAGGGACAGTCTCTTTAATAAGTGGTGCTGGGAAAGTTGGAAATGCAGAAAAATTAAATTGGACACCTTTCTTATACTACTCAAAAATTAACTTGCGGTGGGTTAAGGACTATAACATAAGACCTGATGCCATAATTCCTAAAAGAAAACAGGGAAGAAGCTTTTTGACATGAATCTTGGCAATTATTTTTTTGATATGACATGCAAAGCATAAGCAACAAAGAAAAAATTTAACAAATGGGACTATATCAAACAAAAAGTCTTCTGCACGACAAAAGGACCAATCAACAACATACGGAAGGCAACATATGGAATGGAGAAAATATATGCCGCTCATATATTGGACAAGAGGTTAATATCCAAAATATATAAAGAACTCACACATCTTAATGATGATGACAACAGCAACAGACAACTCAAAGAATGGACAGAGCAACCAAATAGAAATTTTTGCAAAAGAAATACAAATGGCTAATACACAAATGAGAATATCACTCAACATCACTAACCATCAAGGAAAAGAAAATCAAAACCATGATGAGATATGACCTCACACCTGCTAGAATGGTTATCATCAAGAAGAAAAGAGATAATAAGTGTTGGCAAAGATGAGGAGAAAAGGGAACCCTTGTACACTGTTACTGGGAATGTGAATTAGTTCAGCTACTATGGAAAACTGTATGGAGGTTCCTCAAAAAATTAAAAATAGAACTGTCATAAGATCTAGCACTCTCACTTTGGGGTATATATACTAAAAGTGTAAAACTGGATATCAAAAAGATATCTGCACTCCCATGACTTTTACAGCATTATTTCTGTTCTATCAAATTTGGAAATATATCAGCCATAATTTCTTTGCCTACTTTTAGTGTCCCCATCTGTCTCTCTTGTCCTTGTCTGTTACATTGTACAGATTATGGGTTCTATTATTTTTCTCTTATGAATATCATTCCCTTTATTTTAGATAGTAATTTCCTTGGTTGGGCTTGAACTTCAAACTTTGTTTCTTCTGTCTCCCTTCAGAACTTTTGTCTTCAGCTGAATTGCTTTGAGTCTGTTCTTCATGTGTGCAGATGCAGTAGACAGAATTTGTGAATTCCCTCTCTGGCTCTTTGCTTCCCAGGAATATGGTAGGTTTTCCCCCATGTGTCCTTGTTGTTGCTGTGTAGACTAGTCAAATTGCACTTTGTCCAGGCTAAGAGTCTCACAGAGGAGGAACTTACGCCTATAGCTGTCCACATCCCCCTTCTGTGTGAACACAAACGCCCCATCAGGATCAGTCTGCTGTTGTTTATTCTCCAGTACCGTCAGGTAGTTTTTCCTCTTAGATTTTTATCATTGCTTTCTGCTGTGTGTGTGTGTGTGAATATTAGTCCATCATGATGTCTGGCAGCAAATCTCCTTATCTTCATTTTTGAAGGATATTTTCATTGGATATGAAATTCTTGATTTAAAAAATATTCTTTTCGCACTTTATATATTTCATTGTCTTCTGGCCTGGGTATTTTCTGATAAATCTGTTGTACTTATTGCATTTGTTCCTATATGTCCTTTATTCTGGCTGCTTTTAAGAGTTTCCTCTATATGACTGGTTCTCAGAAATTTGGTTATGATCTACCTTGTGTGATTTGAGTGCATGTGTTCATCTTGGTTGAGGTTTATCAAGATTCTTAAATCTGTAAGATGGAGTTCTAATCAAATCTGGAAAGTCTTCAAGTATTGTTTCTTCAATTTTTTTTCCATCTGTCTTCTTTTCATGGGATTCTATTACATATATGTTAGACTTTTTGATAGCATCCCAAAGGCCACCGAATCTCCATTTATTTCCTCCTCCCCCTACAACCCCAATATAGTTTTCTCTGTGTGCTTTCTTTTAGATAGTTTTTATTACAACGTCTTCAAATTCATTAATCTTTTGTTGTGAAATGTCTAACCTATGATTAATCACACCCAGGGAATTTTTCAACTCAAACTTTTTCACTGTTATTAACATAAATTCCATTCTTATATCTTCCATTTATCTCATTATGCTCATTTAAGAAATCCTTAAGCATATTGAGTATACTTAAAGTAGGTATTTTGGAGTATTTTTCTGTTAATCCAATATCTCTCATTGGTAAGTCTGTTTCTATTAACTGGTTTTCTTCTTGGTTATGTGACACACTCTTTTTGCTTCTTGACATATGTGTGGTGAAGAATTAAATTTATCTAAAGAGTGATCGAGTCTTTATGCTAGCCACTTGTGGATAACCTCTAAACGCTTGAGATAAAAAATCTGGTTGGTCTTTCACCGTTTTGGAAAGTGGCCTCTAAATCCTTGGAGTTTCCTGAATAATAGGAATATCTTTGCTATTAATGGAGGCCTTAATAGTTTATACTACGTAGATGACTCAGAATGAGTGCCAGCCATGCCAGAATGACCAACAGTGTGATTAGAGGGTTAGCATTTTGAGCCACGTAATATCAGCCTGACCTCTGAGGAGCAGAGGAGGGCTGGAAATTGAGTTCAGTCACCTGGCCAATGATTCAACTGATTGTGAGTGAAACCTTAATAAAAAATATGGACAGCAAAACTTGGATGAGCTTTCTTGGTAGGCAAGACACTGCATATTGTTACACATTGATGTACCGAGAAGGCAGTAGATCCTGACTCCATGGGGAGAGGACAAGAAAGCTTCACGTTGTGATCCCCTCCCCCTGACATAATCTCTTCTTTTGACTGGTTCTGATTTATGTCTTCTGGCTATCAGATCAAATCAGTCGCTCAGTCGTGTCCGATTCTTTGCAACCCCATGAACCGCAGCACGCCAGGCCTCCCTGTCCATCATCAACTCCCAGAGGTCACCCAGACTCACATCCATCGAGTCAGTGATGCCATCCAGCCATCTCATCCTCTGTCGTCCCCTTCTCCTCCTGCCCTCAATCCCTCCCAGCATCAGAGTCTTCTCCAATGAGTCAACTCTTTGCATGAGGTGGCCAAAATACTGGAGTTTCAGCTTTAGCATCATTCCTTCCAAAGAAATCCCAGGGCTGATCTCCTTCAGAATGGACTGGTTGGATCTCCTTGCAGTCCAAGGGACTCTCAAGAGTCTTCTCCAACACCACAGTTCAAAAGCATCAATTCTTCGGCGCTCAGCCTTCTTCACAGTCCAGCTCTCACATCCATACGTGACCACAGGAAAGACCATAGCCTTGACTAGGCGAACCTTTGTTGGCAAAGTGATGTCTCTGCTTTTGCATATGCTATCTAGGTTGGTCATAACTTTCCTTCCAAGGAGTAAGAGTCTTTTCATTTCATGGCTGCAGTCACCATCTGCAGTGATTTTGGAGCCCAGAAAAACAAAGTCTGACACTGTTTCCACTGTTTCTCCATCTATTTCCCATGTAGTGATGGGACCAGATGCCATGATCTTCGTTTTCTGAATGTTGAGCTTTAAGCCAACCTTTTCACTCTCCACTTTCACTTTCATCAAGAGGCTTTTGAGTTCCTCTTCACTTTCTGCCATAAGGGTGGTATCATCGGCATATCTGAGGTTATTGATATTTCTCCCAGCAATCTTGATTCCAACTTGTGTTCCTTCCAGTCCAGCATTTCTCATGATGTACTCTGCATATAAGTTAAATAAACATGGTGACAATATACAGCCTTGACGTACTCCTTTTCCTATTTGGAACCAGTCTGTTGTTCCCTGTCCAGTTCTAACTGTTGCTTCCTGGCCTGCATACAGATTTCTCAAGAGGCAGATCAGGTGGTCTGGTATTCCCATCTCTTTCAGAATTTTCCACAGTTTATTGTGATCTACACAGTCAAAGGCTTTGGCATAGTCAATAAAGCAGAAACAGATGTTTTTCTGGAACTCTCTTGCTTTTTCCATGATCCAGTGGATGTTGGCAATTTGATCTCTGGTTCCTCTGCCTTTTCTAAAACCAGCTTGAACATCAGGAAGTTCACCATTCACATATTGCTGAAGCCTGGCTTGGAGAATTTTGAGCATTACTTTACTCGCGTGTGATATGAGTGCAATTGTGCGGTAGTAAAGCTGTAATCATCAATATAGTGCTTTCCTGAGTTCTGTGAGTTGCTCTAGTGAATTATTGAACCCGAAGGATTAGTGGGAACCCTCTAATTAGTGGTGAGTTGTTCAGAAGTATTGTGGTCTGAAGACCCCTGAACTTACTTGTGTCTGAAGTGAGGGCAGTCTTGTGGAGGACTGTGTCCTAAACCTATGAAGTTTGGCTCAACTTGAGTAGTTGGAGTTGGAAGTCAACACAACATGTCTAGCAACTTGGGGGATGCTGAATATTGTGAAGTCTACATTGTTACTTGTCTGTTTTAACTATCTTCCTTTAAAGACGGTTCAGTTCAGTTCATTTCAGTTCAGTCGCTCAGTCATGTCCGACTCTTTATGACCCCATGAATCACAGCACGCCAGGCCTCCCTGTCCATTACCATCTCCTGGAGTTGACTCAAACTCATGTCCATCAAGTTGGCGATGCCATACAGCCATCTCATGCTCTGTCGTCCCCTTTTCGTCCTGTCCGCAATCCCTTCCAGCATCAGAGTCTTTTCCGATGAGTCAACTCTTTGCATGAGGGGGCCAAAGTACTGGAGTTTCAGCTTTAGCATCATTCCTTCCAAAGAACACCCAGGGCTGATCTCCTTTAGAATGGACTGGTTGGATCTCCTTGCAGTCCAAGGGACTCTCAAGTCTTCTCCAACAGCACAGTTCAAAAGCATCAATTCTTCAGTACTCAGCTTTCTTCACAGTTCAACTCTCACATCCATACGTGACCACTGGAAAAACCACAGCCTTGACTAGGCGAACCTTTGATGGCAAAGTAATGTCTGCTTTTGAATATGCTATCTAGGTTGGTCATAACTTTTCTTCCAAGGAGTAAGTGTCTTTTAATTTCGTGGCTGCAGTCACCATTTGCAGTGATTTTTGAGCCCCCCCAAAATAAAGTCTGACACTGTTTCCACTGTTTCCTCATCTATTTCCCTTGAAGTGATGGGACCAGATGCCATGATCTTTGTTTTCTGAATATTGAGCTTTAAGCCAACTTTTTCACTCTCCTCTTTCGCTTTCATCAAGAGGCTTTTTAGTTCCTCTTCACTTTCTGCCATAAGGGTGGTGTCATCTGCATATCTGAGGTTATTGATATTTCTCCCGGCAACCTTGTTAAATTACTTGTGACTCCTCTTGATCTTTTTGGGGAATTGATTTAACATTTTGTTAGGAATGTGGTCTTCACTTTAAAAATAAATTAATTCTATCACTAAAGCATGACCTTCCAGGATCACTGCTGAATTTTCCAGGTGATTTCTCTTTCTTTCTCTGACACACACACCAGCCATACCCCAATTGCCTCTTACATCAAGCTCTCATACTCTGAACCATTATTCCCCGGTCCTAATCACCCCAGTGCCAGGTACCAGACAACTAGAATTAGCCCCTACAATCAAGAGCACATGGAAAATATTTAAACTAGCCAATCCTAAATCTGCTTACCTAACCCTGTCCTTTCCTTCCTGCAGAAACCACAATAAAATATCTTGTCCACACTTTCCTCTCACTCCCTCTGCCTCCTGACTGATCCTGATTCTTCCCTGTGTGGTGGTGTGTGGCTTGCTGTGTCTCCCATTTCTAGGGATCTGTGAGTATAAACTTCCTTCATGATGGTCATTTCCATGTCTGCCAGATTAAAAGAAATCTTCAGTACCACTAAAACACACAAAAAGTAAATGCTGTATGATTATATTTATGTAAGTTTCAAAAGCTGGCATAAATAATTATGGTGTTACAAGTCAGGGTGATGGTTATTCTGAGAGGGGACGTGAGGAGGCCTGAGGGGAGCTTCTGCTATGCTAGTAATAAATTTCCTGATTTAGGTGCTTGTTGCAAGAATGTATTCAGGTTGTGCAAATCAATCAAGTTGTCTATTTCTAATTTGGGCACTTTATTTATGTATGTAATATGGAGCAGTTACCTTATTGGTTCCACTCTGCCTCTCCCCGTATCCCTGTCCTTTGCAGTGTAACTGCAATACTCTCCTACTCTGACCTTGAAATTGATCATGTGACTTGATCTGGACAATAGAACAAATAGAAAGTAAGAGTGTACTAGCTTTTGGCCTGAGCCTCAAGAGGTCTTGTCTGTTTCTTGTCCTTTTATGCTTCTGTTATTGAGATTGTATAGATGTGATGGGGCTAGCTCACTTATGCTAGGATGAGAGCCATGTGGAACAGAGTTGTCTCAGGTAAGGTTCTCCATCCAAACCCAGCCTGGAGCAGGCCTCTCTCAGTTGCAACACAGATGAATGAGTGAGCATAGTTAAGATCAGCCTAGCTTAGCCTAGAATACCTGACCTCCATCTGACTCCCAGATGTGTGATCTGAAGATAACTGACTTCTACAACAGTTTGTTATGTAGCAAAAGCTGACAGATACAATAGTGGGAAAAGATGATGAGGACAAAAATTGGACAAAGATGTAAGAAGGGAGAATTTAGACAGGAGAAATTTCATTAAAAAAAAGTATTCCATCAAATTGGGTTTGAAATGTCATATTACCTATTACCCTTATATGGTATGGTACCAAGAAATCTAGTGTCCCAGTCTGCAAGCCAGCCTCCAGGGAGGCTCTGGCTATATTGAACAGACAAGAGGAAACTGGGAACACACAGGGAGGATCTGGGTGTGGATGGAGGAGAGTGGAGGGGAAGATAAATGAGTTTATTTTCGGGTAGGGTGGAATTTGAGGTCTCGGAAGGAAATCCAAGTGCAGTTGTCCAGCAAGGAGGAAATGCAGATGAGAAGCTCCAGTCTTTGTTGGAGATCTAGGTTTGAGTGTTCTCAACTAGAAGGTAGTAAAGGAGGAATCTGGAACTGGATCTGGAAAGCCAATGCAGACACAACTCTAGGTAGCTGTGAGAGCTGACATCTGGTCACTCCATGAAGAGTGCTTCAGGTATAATGGGTGGGTCCTACATGGTGATCAACTGAAACTGCATCATATTTACAATTTAATTTTTAACCTAACAGGAAAGTAATAAACACCTCTTCAGCAAGTAGAGGGCTCCCTGTCACATTAAAGCATTACCATATGCCAGGAATCAGGAAACAGCCTCAAACTGAGCAGTTGAAATACTGTGTACCTTTCATTGGAATACCTGGTAGGAAATGGCAGGAGTGGATGGAGAAATATGAATGGGGCTCCTGAGAGGCAGTTAGTGGGAGCAAAGGGAGAAGGATGAAGAAAGCAGCCAAGAAAGCGGATAGAGGGAAAGGGAAAGATTGGAGTGGAGCCTGAAGTAGGGACAAGAGGAGAGAATTAATAGGGATGAAGCAATCAAGGCAGGTGGGACAAGAAGATAAACAGTAGGTGGGAAGAGGAGGCCACCCTGGGTGGAGGAAACTGGGTTAAAGAAAGAAGAGGAAAAAGGGGGCACAAAGCATATGAAGAATGCAGTCAAGGAAGCCTGGGTATGGAATCAGAGATGGAAAAAAGATATATTTTTATTTTTTGACCATGCCCAGTGGCATGCTGGATTTAGTTTCCCGACCAGGGATCAAACCCCTGCCCCCTGCAATGCAAGTGCACAGTCCTAACCACTGGACCACCAGGAAATTCTCAGAGAAAGGAAGAAGAAACAGATAATGAAGGAAAGGGTGAAGGATGAGAGAAGCGCCGCAAACAGAAGGGAGAGAGAGAGAAAGAAATGCGTCTTGGGAGTTCAGAGCGCAGTTGCCCTTCGAATGGGAACATTATGTGGAACTCGATTCATCCACATTAGATGAGAGACTAGCCTCCTTCATGCAGAAAGACCGCGAAGGCAGTAGGGATGGGAAGAGGCTGGTAACTATCTGGGGGCAAGGCGGTGCGGAGGGGTCACTAACCAAGGAACGCAGCTCCGGGATACAGAAAGCCTGGGGGATGCAGGAAGTGCCCGGATGCTGGGCCCAGAGTCGAAGGAAGGATGTAGGGCTGAGTGGAAGCAGGAGGAGAGCGAAGGAGCACACGGAACAGGACGGGTTGGGGAGACCCTGGTGCTGATGGTCAGTGGGTGGGGGTTGCGTGGCGACAACACTGTGTGTTACAGCCGCAGAATCACCCTGGCTAAATCGTACCTGTGCTTTTCTCTTATTTCCTAGTCTCAGAAGTTGCAACTTCAGAGGTTGATGGGTGAAGAACAAATCTTCGAAGGGCACTTAGAAGCTGACAAGGGTGGCAGGCGATGGGGAGGGCGCGCGCGCGGGCAAAGGCGCTAATATGGGCTAATGGGAGAGCCCAGGAAACGACGTTGGCTCCGCGAAAGCCTTCGTCCATTCTCCATCTGGCTGCTTCCAAGGTGCCAGCCTTGCGAAAGGGGCATCGCTGCAAGCCTACCCAGGGCTGACCGCACCGGGATGGGAGGTAGGATGCAGGGGCGGGAGTCAAGGCCGAAGGGGCGGACGCGGGGTGGCGTCTAGCTCTCCATAAAGGGACCGTGGGGGCCTCGCTCTCTTCTGCGCTGCTAGCGGCCACCGGCAGGGAACACGGCGCAATGTCTGTTCGCTGCCAGCAGAGTCCGGTGCTGGCAGGCAGTGCCACTTTGGCCGCCCTGGGGGCACTGGTCCTGTACCTCGCGGAGCCCGCCGGCTACGGGAAGTACTCGGAGAACCTGATGCCGGTGGCTATCCGTCTGCCCGCCCGCGCCGCCTGGTTCCTGCAGGAGCTGCCCTCCTTCGCGGTGCCCGCGGGGATACTCGCCGGGCAGCCCAGCTCGCTCCTGGGTCCGCCTGCGACTGTGCTTCTGGGCCTCTTCTGCGCACATTACTTCCACAGGTAGTGTTTTCCTTTGAGGGCGCGGAGTGGAGCGCACCGCCAGGCTCCCGGCGTCCAGGAGCGCAGCGCCTGGAGGATCGCAGAGGGGAAGTGCGGGCGGCTGTAAGGAGCGTGGAGTGCGGGGCCAGGGGAGCATCTGACAGCGCCAGGGCTGCGGGCGGGACGCGGGCTAGTGGAGAAGAGATAGCCGGCAGACGCCGCCTCCGCTCTCCACGGCTCCGAGCGCTTCTCAGGTCTGCTTCGAACCCTTTGACTGCGCTGGGGGAAGAGCGGGGCGGGAGGCGACCTGGAAAGCTGTTGGCTCAGCGGTAACCTCTCCGATTCCGCGCGATCCCGTGTCACCTGTGGCGTCTTGCCCATCTCCCCTTTTCATTCCTTCTTCACCTTTCCTTTACAGGGTGAGGGCGGGCTGGTTTTGAGGTCTTGAGGGAGCTCAAGTATAGGCATGTAGCTCAGAGGCTCTGAATCAACTTATCTCAGCAGGGAGATGCGCAGAGCCAAACTTAAATGGTGGGAAAGAGTATGCAATGGGAACCCTCGGGCCTGAGAAGAGTCCTACTTCTCTGGGCCCACGGAAAAGGGACCGCGCTCACCACCAACTCGTTTCATGTTCCCCTGGTACATAAGTGTTAATGAGTTGAAGTTAACTTAGAGCCCAGATGTTCTTCTGAATGAAAAAAATCCCAAGTTCAGGAGAAATTTACCTTCTGGTCTGAGACGGAAAGAAACCAAGGGCTTTCAGTATTTGGAGAACGACTGCTCAAAAGAGACTCATAGGGGAAGGAACAAGCGCTTGATTCAGTTGCCCACCATGCCTAGTCATTTGCCACCTGCAGTCCCATGTAGCCCCGTTGTAACCTTGTGAGATATGCATTTACTGTGCCCATTTTATAGACAAAGAAACTGAGGCTGTTTAAGGTTAAGTGGCTGAATGAAGATGATGCAGCTAGTGCCCAGACAAATTAAAATCTAAGCCTGTGAAACTCCGTGGCTCAAGACCTTCCCACCATGTTAAACGGGTAGATACTCTGCAAGGAGAAAACAGAATTCATAGACAGAGAAAAGTTGCCAAACCAAACCAAGAACTGGAACAGAAGCACAGCCTTTTTTGAATAGAGAATTTATGCGATCAAAAAATCAAGGAAATCTAGGTATTAGGGTAAACTATTTGTCTCAAAGCTGAAGGGCATCATCCTCTCTCATAATGGATCATGAGGGGAAAGTGATGCCTCATTTTGGGAAAAAGAAGTGTAGAATAACAAGTTTTAAACTGTCTTTTCTTCTAACCTCTTCTTATCTTTGGATCTTTTTTATTGGTTAAGATTTAATATTTATGCAATTTTAACTGAATTCTCACTCTTTTAATAATTATTGCAAGCAACAATTTTATAAATGGTTGTCCTTTCTGGATTTTATTTTACCCAGATTTAAGTTTACACAGTTTAATTTACACAGAAAGAAAGACATTAGATTCAAAAGGTTAGAGACCAGCTTTTGATTTCGCTTGTTTTCTGAAAGCATATTTAACAGAAAAAAAATGTGATTTTTATCAGAAAGTTACTTTTAGCACCATAAACAACATTTTTATGAGTTCATTTTATCTTGTAGTAAAGATTAGTGTTTTTTGACAATCCTTTTAACAAAGAATTTTAGACTTGTTTTTAAAGCCAAAAAGTACTTTTCCTTAATAAATTATGACAAGTACATTAAAAGAACCAAGGAAGTAATTACTCATAAAATGAATATCGACATACTGTTCATCTTATTCAGGGGAAATTTAAAATGTAAGTAAAGGATCTGGGGACTAAGTCTGCCTGCAGGAAAATCCCCACTGAAAACACAACTCTGGGTGAATGAGTTGTCCCTAAGGAATGAAGATGTGATGTTTTGTACATCATTCCCCTTGTGTGAACTCTTTGTTTGAGTCCACTGGGCTATTGAGTCTGTTATCATTTTGAGTGCTTACAAGGGGTTACTCCAAGCACTATTTGAGTTATCTATAATCCTCATACCAGCCCATTAAGGAAGTTCTATTATCACCTCCATTTTGCAGGTGGGAAACTGGGGCCAAAAAATGATTAAATAGCTTGCCCAAGGTCACACAGCAACCAGGGACCTAGGATTTAGGTCCATGGAGTTTGAATCCAGGTCTCAGGCTCTTAGCTACCACGATAAACTGTTCTATATTTGTTCTTGCTGTCTTGTTCTTGCCCTTTAAAAAACTATATTTAGGTTTAAAGTTACTTTCTAAGTTATAAAAATAATGAATGTTTACTATAGAAATTATGGGAAGTACAAAAGTAGAAAAATTTCGATAATTTCAGCACCTGAGTACATTAATTGTTAATGTTTTGGGACATTTCCATCAAGGCTTTAATTTTTATTGGTAGATTTTTATACATGCTCACTATATTTAATATATATAGATTTTAGTTCTACCTGAGTACTGTCCATAATAAAAATTTCCCACATTATCATAGAATCTTTGTAAATATCATCTTAGTGGTTGCTTGTTATTTCACTTATCCTAAAAACAATAATTTATCTATCCATTAATTTATAGTTTTTTAAATAATTTAAATAATTTTTTCATAGACGTTTTATTAAATGGAACAATTTGTCTTTTTGTTTAGGCTAGGTTAAATAAGGCTATGATGTACATTTTTGCATCTAATATTTTTTTTCAGAAGTCAGGACCATTCTCTTAGCCAGGATTACCAGAAGTTTTGGCTTTAAGTTTTAGAAGTCATTTGGGTTGATAGTGAGGGCACATTAAAAAAAAGCTCCAGACTGTCTTTGTTTTATCCTGTCCTGTGCATAGCTATGACACAGAGAATATAATGGAGGGAAAAGTGTTCACAAGAAGGCTAGTTTATCTGTGGCTTAGACTCTTCTACAAAATGTCCTTTGGGGACTATTCAGAAAGCAATATATCCCATAGGATAGAAGGTGAAACTGTACTTTTCTCCATACAAGGATGACATACTAGAAAGTGAATTTCACAAGGGCATAGGTGTTTGTCTCATTTGTTTGTGGCTGTGTCTTGGTGTAGAAAGTGCCGGTACATATGCATGAATGAACTCTTCTTCTGACATCAATAAAAGCAGTCAGAAATGTGGGAGAGCTAACAATTACTTAGGAATCATTGCTGAGATTGCATGGCTAGGTCAACTCAGATCATTCTCTTCCCTTCAGAATCTATTGTTGTAGATATTTGGATGGTTTAGCTACATGAAAATGACTGCTGTGTAAGCATGTTTGCCTAATCCCACGTCTAAAGTTGTTTAAAGTCAGAATTTTCTCACCTCTTGTTGACCTTGATTATAGCCTAGAACGACACTTTACCCCTACTCCCTGATTGATCATTTTCTCAACTTGCCATGCTGTTTCATGCAATAGTCATCAGACCACCTAAGCCTGGGGGAAGCTGAAGTTTTTTCAAGACTTAGGTGTGACCTTGATGCTTAGATGAAAAAGAAAAATCTCTTTTCAAAAAAAGGTGACTATTTTGTAAAAAGTTGATGGCAGTTTGACCTTCTATGAGGCACATCCAGAAGCAGAGGGTAATGCACACATTAGAATCTGTTTGAATTTGGAGAGAACTTTTCTGTAGTTTAGATGCTGAAACTAATGATGTTTTCTATTCAGCCAAGTACAACGATGGCTTCAGTAAGAGGTCTTTTTGGTTGATTGCTCAGTTCATCCTCCAGAGCATGAATCCTCCATCCTCCAAGACTCAGATCATCACTTCCTCCAAGAGGCCTTCTCTGAGGCCTTTCTCCTTTTGTAAATCAAGATGTGGTACCATTGCTTGGGCTTTTATAGCAGCCAGGGTGGCCTTCCACGAGGCACGTCACACACTTGGTCATAATTCTCTGTTTTAAGGAAATGTCACATCTGTCCAGGTTCCTCATTTTATAGAAGCAGAGCACCACAGAGTTTAGTCAATTAGGGGCAAAGAAGGGACTGAAACTTGAGTCTCCTGTGCCCTGTCAGTGCTTCTCCAATCTCATGACCTTCACGCATGTCAAATATTCAGAAGTAATCAAACCTCGTGAAGGAAATTAGTTATTGCCTGAAATCAGAATGATGATTAATGTGGACATTGGAAACCATCCTAACAAATCTCTCTTCTTACACACTGAGAAGAAAGGCCCATGTGGAATAAACTGAATTCTTGTGGTCACTTAATCATGTGTTAAGGACATTCATGAGACATAATTTGGATCAATTAAGACTAACTGAGAGATTCTTTAAAATGGGGATCAGCAAGCTTTTTCTGTAGAAAAGCTGCTGCTGCTGCGTCGCTTCAGTCGTGTCCAACTCTGTGCGATCCCACAGACAGAAGCCCACTAGGCTCCCTCATCCCTGGGATTCTCCAAGCAAGAACATTGGAGTGGGTTGCCATTACCTTCTCCAGTGCATGAAAGTGAAAAGCGAAAGTTAAGTCGCTCAGTCGTGTTCGACTCTTAGCGACCCCATGGACTGCCGCCCACCAGGCTCCTCTGGGATTTTCTGGGATTTTCCAGGCAAGAGTATGGAGTGGGGTGCCATTGCCTTCTCCGCTAGATAGTAGCTATTTTAGGCTTTACAGTCATACAATCTCTGTTACAGTAGGTACTCAACTCTGCAATTGTAGCGTGAAAACTCAGACAGTATGTAGAGAAGTGAGTGTGGTAATGTTCTAGTAAAACTTTATTTACAAAAACAGGTAGTGGGCTGTATTTGGCCTGTGGGTCATATTTTGCCAGTTCTTCCTTAAGAAAACCATGAGTAGCATAGCTTTACATTTAGTTCTCTGTTAAATTTTATCATAAAATTGTGTTAAATCCTGTATAAAAGCAGTGGGCATGGTCTAGGAAAATTCTGCTACCTTTTAATAGGAATGTGGTAGTAAGTCTCATTTTCTGAGGATTCCTGGGTTCCGAGTCCTTTATTTGAACCTTTGTGGGAAATAGTAAGAGTCTTGGAGTTTACATTCTAAATGGGATGACATCATAAGCACATCTGAAACATATACAGCTATGTTTGCCAGAGATGTAAACAAGTTTTAGAGATCTTGACCACTTTTACCACATTGAAGAAGGGACCAACGTCCTACTCATTTTAAGTCTAATTTAATGTCACTTAAAAGAACAATCATGATAAGGAAACAGCAATCATTGTTGGTGAAGTGATATGTATGAAGTTACATAGTGAGGAAGGGGCAGAGTGGGGCTTGAACTCGGGTCTCCCAATTCTTTATCAGAGTTCCACGCACTCAGAACTGTGCTGGGCCCTAGACACACAAAAGAAGTACAATAGCTGGTCCTTGCCCTCCAGGAGGAAGGCCGGAAAACGCATCAAGGTGTGTCTGACGCTCCATCTGGTGTGAAAGCTTGGTGGTGGCAATGCCAGTGTGAGAGGCCCAGGACAGGTGGGAAAATGCCAATTGGGCGACATGTGGACCATGGTCACGCTACTGAACGTGCTGAGGTCTCTGGTGCCTGTCTGAGTGTGCAGATGGGTGGGTGGGTTTTGAGGAAGCCTGATAAATAATGACACCGCTCTTCCCCACCCGAGTTCATAATCAACTAAGAGACCCAGGAGTTAGGCAACAAGAGACAAATTACCACCTTTATTAGTGGTAAAGCTGGTTTGGGGCAACATGGTTTCCATTTTGGATCCTAACACTGCCCCTCAGAAACACTCAGTAACAACAATGGCTGAATACCACAGGCCTTACGCAGCGGTGCCTGTTCTGAAAAGATAGCAGAATGAGAGAAGGCCTGAGCTGCAAACATTCCTTGAGAGGTCCTGCTTTCAAATTTGCCATTTATTCCTCCTTTCCTGAGGGGAAATACATGAGGGGGAGTGGAAAGGCCAGGAGGGATACTCAACTGAAGGGCCCTCAGTAAGCACGAGGGGGAACACGAATGTTTTCTGTTACCAGATAGACCAGGAAAATTGTCTACCTGTTGATTTTTGCCAGAGCCTGGCAACTTGGTTCTGGAACCTGGGGCACTTCCCATTTTGCTTTTTGACTCCTTGCCACATATGGCAATGGGGATATCAAAGGCTGGATTCAAGATGTTGAAAAAGTTGCTGTGCTCAACCCAACAGCCTTTGAGGAGACTCAGCTTAGCATAGGAGCTCAATTTTAAAACCCTCTGAACTGGGGCCAGCAGTGCAATTTGCCTTCCATTTGGTTGTAGAAGGGGGATAAAGGAAGGAGAAACCAACATTTACTGAGCTCCGGGTGTTCCTGGAATTATGTGTTTTATATCAGTTATCTCGTTTTGTCCTTGAGACAATTGCTTTTATTAATGTGGTTTCACAAATAACTGTGCTCTGCCTGATTGTGGTGACTGGTGGGAGTGAAGGGAAGTGATGAGCAAGCACTTAGCTGGTCCTCAAAGGATGGTCTATTCCCAGGTTTGTGAGTGGGAATGAGGCATTCATTCAGGGAAAGGGGGCTGTTTGGTAGCCTAGGACTTAAGATTGCCCTATGCACCATGTGTGTGCTCCATCTTAGAATACTTTTCCTCTTTTTAATATCAAATCTCTCTTTTATCAGGCCATAATATCTGATCCTACTATCCAAGCCTTAAATCAGTTCTCGAACATTTTCAAGATTCTCCCGTTACACTTACTTCATGTTGTCAAGGCTGATCCTAAAAGTTACTGTGAAGAAAGGAAGGCCATTTGCTTTTGACAGTTTTCCTATTTGACAATGAAAAATCCCAAATCCTTTTCTGCGTGCGTTCTTTGTTTCTCGCGCCTGCCTCTATCTGTCCTCTTTCAACAGGGTGCTTGGTCTCACTTCAGCCTCTCAGTGAATGTTCTTTACTTACTAAAAGTTCCCTATCTGATAAACAAATCTAAGTACTAGTGTGTTAGGTCCTTTGTTTTCTTGTTATTGAATTTCGAAAATTCTTATATATTCTGGATACAAGTTCTTTACCAAATATGTGCTTTGCAATTAGTTTCTCCTGGTCTGCATGACTTATCTTTTTTCATTCTCTTAACTGTATCTTTTGAAAAACAGAGGTTTTTAATTTTGATGAAGCCCAGTTTTTCTATTTCTTTTCATGCAATTAGATCTAAGAAACCTTTATCTAGTCTAAGGTCACATAGATTTTCTCTTATTTTCGTATAAAATATTTATTGCTTCAGGTTCTATATTTCTGTCTATGACCTATTTTGAGTTAATTTTTAGATAGGGTTAAAAATATGAATCAAAATTCTTTCTTTTACATATGGATAGCCCATTGTTCCAGTACCAATTGTTAAAAATACTTATCTTTCTCTAATGAAATTGCTCCTGCACCTCATGATATGAACAGATACTTTACTAAAGAAAACATATGAATGGCAAATAAAAACAGGGAAAGATGCTCAACATCATTAGTCATTCATTTTAGTTCAGTTCAGTCACTCAGTCGCGTCCAGTTGTTTGCAACCCCATGGACTGCAGCACACCAGGCCTCCCTGTCCATCGCTAGCTCCCGGAGTTTACTCAAACTCATGTCCTTTGAGTTGGTACTGCCATCCACCCATCTTGTCCTCTGTCGTCCCCTTTTCCTTCTGCCTTCAATCTTTCCCAGCATCAAGGTCTATTCCCATGATTCAGTTCTTTGCATCAGATGGCCAAAATATTGGAGTTTCAGCTCTAGCATCAGTCCTTCCAATAAATATTCAGGACTGATTTCCTTTAGGATGGACTGGTTGGATCTCCTTGCAGTCCAAGGGACTCTCCAGAATCTTCTCTGACACCACAGTTCAAAAGCATCAATTCTTGAGTGCTCAGCTTTCTTTATAGTCCAACTCTCACATCCATACACACACACATACAATCTCACATCTCACATCACATAATGTGATCTCACATCACATAATGTGATCTCATATCACATTAGTTATTCAGTTCAGTTCAGTTCAGTCACTCAGTCATGTCCAGCTCTTTGCAATCCCATGAATTGCAGCACACCAGGCCTCCCTGTCCATCACCAACTCCCGGAGTTCACTCACACTCACGTCCATCGAGTCGGTGATGCCATCCAGCCATCTCATCCTCTGTCATCCCCTTTTCCTCCTGCCCCCAATCCCTCCCAGCATCAGTCTTTTCCAATGAGTCATTAGTCATTGCTGCTGCTGCTGCTAAGTCGTTTCAGTCGTGTCCGACTCTGTGCGACCCCATAGACGGCAGCCCACCAGGCTTCCCTGTCCCTGGGATTCTCCAGGCAGAATACTGGAGTGGGTTGCCATTTCCTTCTCCAATGTATGAAAGTGAAAAGTGAAAGTGAAGTTGCTCAGTAAGTGTCTGACCCCCAGCGACCCCATGGACTGCAGCCCACCAGGCTCCTCCGTCCTTGGGATTCTCCAAGCAAGAGTACCGGAGTGGGGTGCCATTGGGAAATGCTAATCAAACTACAATGGGATACCAGAATGTTTCCATTAGAATGACTACATTAAAAAGACTGAACGTACCAAGTGCTACTGAGGATGCAGAAGATTAGAACACTTACATATTGTTGATAGGAATGCAAAATGGCAATCTCTTTGGGAAACATTTTGAAGTCTCTTAAACAGTTAAACATAAACATACCATTCCATTGCTAGCTCTTTTTCCAAGCAACATAAAAGCATATGTTGACACAAAGACTTGTATACACATGTTTCTAGCAGCTTTATTTGTAGTAGCCAAAAACTGGAAACCACCCAAATGTCTATCAAAAAGTAAATGAGTAAATAAACTGGTATAGCCAAATAATCTAATACTACTCCACCATAAAAATGAATGAGCTATTGATGTGAGCTACAAGGATGAAGCTCAGAATAATTATTCTGGGTAAAGAAGCCAAGCAAAAAGAAGAGTGCATGCTTTATGCCTCCATTTGTATACAACTCTGTGAAATCCAAACTCATCTATGGAACGTGAAGTCCATCAGTGATTTCCTGGGGACAAAGGGAGAGACAGAAGGATGAGATTATGAGGAGTATGAGCAAAATTTTGGTGGAGATGGATATGTTCATTATTTTGATGTCATGAGGGTTTTAAAATTTATCAAACTGCATGTTTTAAATATGTGCAGTTGATTGTTAATTATATTTCAATGAAGATTAAAAAAACTATAGGTAGACCTATGAAAAAACTGTGTTTATGTGTGGCCTTGTGTCACTGACAATTGTTTAGACTTTCTGTGAGGTGATGTTTAACAGTAGCTGAATAGCTGTTAAACTTTATTCCCCCAGGAATTTCACTTGGGGAGGATACTCAAGGGAAATGGTCCAAAAGAAAGAAACAATTTACATAAAATTATGGTATTAAGGAGGAAGGCAATGGCACCCCACCCCAGTACTTTTGCCTGGAAAATCCCATGGACGGAGGATCCTGGTAGGCCCCAGTCCATGGGGTGGCTAAGAGTCGGACACGACTGAGCGACTTCACTTTCACTTTTCACTTTCATGCATTGGAGAAGGAAATGGCAACCCACTCCGGTGTTCTTGCCTGGAGAATCCCAGGGACGGGGGAGCCTGGTGGGCTTCCGTCTATGGGGTCGCACAGAGTCGGACACGACTGAAGCGACTTAGCAGCAGCATGGTATTACGGTTCATAGCTATAGAATCTGGGAAGGCAATGGCACCCCACCCCAGTACTTTTGCCTGGAAAATCCCATGGACGAAGGATCCTGGTAGGCCCCAGTCCATGGGGTCGCTAAGAGTCGGACACGACTGAGCGACTTCACTTTCACTTTTCACTTTCATTCATTGGAGAGGGAAATGGCAACCCACTCCGGTGTTCTTGCCTGGAGAATCCCAGGGATGGGGGGAGCCTGGTGAGCTTCTGTCTATGGGGTCGCACAGAGTCGGACACGACTGAAGCGACTTAGCAGTAGCAGTAGCAGCTGTAGAATACTGAAAGTTACTTAAATGCTCTACTATCAAGGGCTGATTGTAACTAATATGATTGAATATTATGTATACTTCAAAAATATTAGCTTTTTGGATCTGTGTCTGTGATGAAAATAAGCATAATGTATAAGATCATTTAGTGAAGAAATAGCGCAAAATGAATATGCTCTGAGAAATCCCTATCAACACTTATGAATATATTAATTAAGTGATGTGAATAGCTGATAATTTTGGTTTATAGATTTGTATGTAATATTTTCAAAGTGTTTAATTGTATAACTCTCACTATACCTAATAGAAGAAATAATACTGACATTATGAGATTTTAAGTTACCTTGCTAGCTACGTAATTAAATGCCAGTAGAGATCAAGACATTTCTACAAGAATGGATAAACACAAGGTCCTACTGTATAGCACAAGGAACTATTGATATAAGCAATATCTTGTGATAAACCATAATGGAAAAAATATGAAAAAGAATATATATATATAATATATATATATAACTGAGTCATTTTGTGGTACAGCAGAAATTAACACAACACTGTAAATCAACTATACTTCAATAAAATGGTAAATTAAAAGGAAAGCTCTTTCTACAAATAAGCATTGCTTTGAGGGGAAGGTCACCACTACCTGATCTCCCGCACTAAGCCACTAGGATATCACTAACTTCTGAAACTGTCATGTATTGAAGATTCCTTAAAATGCAGTTGTGTTTAAAATTGTTGTTCTGTTGCTCAGTTGCTCAATCGTGTCTGACTCGTTGTGACCCCATAGACTGCAGCACACCAGGCTTCCCTGTCCTTTACCATCTTCCAAAGCGTGCTGAAACTTATGTCCAATGAGTTGGTGATGCCATCCAACCATCTCATCCTCTGTTGTCCCCTTCTCCTCCTGCCTTCGGTCTTTTCCAGCATCAGGTCTTTTCTAATGAGTCAGTTCTTCACATCAGGTGGCCAAAGTATTGAAGCTTCAACTTCAGCATCAGATCAGATCAGATCAGTCGCTCAGTCATGTCCGACTTTTTGCGACCCCATGAACTGCAGCACGCCAGGCCTCCCTGTCCATCACAAAATCCCGGAGGTCACTCAGATTCACATCCATCGAGTCAGTGATGCCATCCAGCCATCTCATCCTCTGTCGTCCCCTTCTCCTCCTGCCCCCAATCCCTCCCAGCATCAGAGTCTTCTCCAATGAGTCAACTCTTTGCATGAGGTGGCCAAAATACTGGAGTTTCAGCTTTAGCATCATTCCTTCCAAAGAAATCCCAGGGCTGATCTCCTTCAGAATGGACTGGTTGGATCTCCTTGCAGTCCAAGTCACTCTCAAGAGTCTTCTCCAACACCACAGTTCAAAAGCATCAATTCTTCGGCGCTCAGCCTTCTTCACAGTCCAGCTCTCACATCCATACATGACCACAGGAAAGACCATAGCCTTGACTAGGCGAACCTTTGTTGGCAAAGTAATGTCTCTGCTTTTGAATATGCTATCTAAGTTAGTCATAACTTTCCTTCCAAGGAGTAAGCATCTTTTAATTTCATGGCTGCAGTCACCATCTGCAGTGATTTTGGAGCCCAGGAAAATAAAGTCTGACACTGTTTCCACTGTTTCTCCATCTATTTCCCATGTAGTGATGGGACCAGATGCCATGATCTTCGTTTTCTGAATGTTGAGCTTTAAGCCAACCTTTTCACTCTCCACTTTCACTCTCATCAAGAGGCTTTTTAGCCCCTCTTCACTTTCTGCCATAAGGGTGGTGTCATCTGCATATCTGAGGTTATTGATATTTCTCCCAGCAATCTTGATTCGAACTTGTGTTTCTTCCAGTCCAGCATTTCTCATGATGTACTCTGCTTATAGGTTAAATAAACAGGGTGACAATATACAGCCTTGACGTACTCCTTTTGCTATTTGGAACCAGTCTGTTGTTCCATGACCAGTTTAACTCTTGCTTCCTGACCTGCATACAGATTTCTCAAGAGGCAGATCAGGTGGTCTGGTATTCCCATCTCTTTCAGAATTTTCCACAGTTGATTGTGATCTACACAGTCAAAGGCTTTGGCATACTCAATAAAGCAGAAATAGATGTTTTTCTGGAACTCTCTTGCTTTTTCCATGATCCAGCGGATGTTGGCAATTTGATCTCCGGTTCCTCTGCCTTTTCTAAAACCAGCTTGAACATCAGGAAGTTCACGGTTCACATATTGCTGAAGCCTGGCTTGGAGAATTTTGAGCATTACTTTACTAGCGTGTGATATGAGTGCAATTGTGTGGTAGTTTGAGCATTCTTTGGCATTGCCTTTCTTTGGGATTGGGATGAAAACTGACCTTTTCCAATCTTGTGGCCACTGCTGAGTTTTCCAAATTTGCTGGCATATTGAGTGTAGCACTTTCACAGCATCATCTTTCAGGATTTGGAATAGCTCCACTGGAATTCCATCACCTCCACTAGCTTTGTTCGTAGTGATGCTTCCCAAGGCCCACTTGACTTCACATTCCAGGATGTCTGGCTCTAGGTCAGTGATCACACCATCATGATTATCTGGGCCATGAAGATCTTTTTTGTACAGTTCTTCTGTGTATTCTTGCCACCTCTTCTTAATATCTTCTGCTTCTGTTAGGTTCATACCATTTCTGTCCTTTATCATGCCCATTTTTGTATGAAATGTTCCTTTGGTATCTCTGATTTTCTTGAAGAGATCCCTAGTCTTTCCCATTCTGTTGTTTTCCTCTGTTTCTTTGCATTGATCGCTGAAGAAGGCTTTCTTATCTCTTCTTGCTATTCTTTGGAACTCTTCATTCAGATGCTTATATCTTTCCTTTTCTCCTTTGCTTTTCGCTTCTCTTCTTTTCACAGCTATTTGTAAGGCCTCCCCAGACAGCCATTTTGCTTTTTTGCATTTCTTTTGCATGGGGATGGTCTTGATCCCTGTCTCCTGTACAATGTCACGAACCTCATTCCATAGTTCATCAGGCACTCTATCTATCAGATCTAGGCCCTTAAATCTATTTCTCACTTCCACTGTATAATCATAAGGGATTTGATTTAGGTCATACCTGAATGGTCTAGTGGTTTTCCCTACTTTCTTCAATTTCAGTCTGAATCAGCATCAGTCCTTCCAATTAAAAGCAGAGATTTTTGATGTTTGGTTGAAATCTATCATATTGCGATTTGTTTCTATTTGTCTTGTTGTTATTTGTTCATATTTTCCCTCTATCTTCCATCTTTTGAATTGAGTGTTATTTTATTCCATTTTATATCATCATTTACTTTCAAGTGATATTATACCACTTCGTGTATAGGAATATGAAATAATATATTTCCATTTCTCCCCTGTTTACCTTTATGCTATTGTATTTGTTTTACTCATACACATGCCATAAGAAGCTTCAACATATTGCTCTTATTTTTGTTTAAACTGTCAATTATCTTTTAAAGGGATTTAAATGATAAAATCATGTATTTGCCATTTCTGATGTTCTTTACTTTTGAACGTTGATCTATATTTCTATCTTATTTTTTTTTTTGCCTGAAGAATTTAATTTTTTAGGACAGTTTTTTTTTCATAGTTTGAATATTTGAAAATGTCTTTATACCTCCTATGTTTCTGAAGGTATATAGTTCTAGATAACATTCTGGATTGCAGCTATTTACTTTCAGTATTTTAAATATGTTGCTCCACTATTATCTTGCTTACATCATTTCCAAAAATAAACCTGTCTTTTTCCTTATCTTTTTCCTCTTTTATGAAACTGTCTTACAGATTATTGATGCTTTTATCATTTTTTTTAAGATTTTTTTTTCAGTGTGTTTCTTTTGGATAGTTTCTGTTGGTATGTCTTCAAGTTTACAGTCTTTTATTCTGTGATATCTTATGTATTGTTAATCCTGTTTCCAATCTCAGACATTGCAGTTTCCATGTCTACAAGTTCGATTTTGGCCTTTTTTGCTATTTTCTATGTCTCTACTTAATTTTACATACATATGAAATCCGATTATAATAGCTGTTTTAATGTCATTGGTAATTCTAACATCTGTGTTTTCCTGCTTCTTTGCACGCCTGGTAATCTGGACAGAGGAACTTGGTGCATGGGGTCAGAAAGAGTCAAACATGCCTGAGCAGCTAAGTACAGCACGGCACATTGTAAGTTTCTGGCTAGTGCTTATTTTTGTATTCCTATGAATATTCTTGAGCTTTGTTCTGGGGTGCAGTTACGTTATTTGGAAGTAATTTGGCCCTTTCAGATCTTGATTTCATTTTCTAGGTACTTCTAGAAGAGTGCTAGTGCAAGGGCTAATTAATTCTCTCCTCTGATCCAAGGCCTTTTTGAGTACTCTACCCAGTGTCCCATGTATTACAAGTTTTTCATTCTGGCTGGTGGTAATGGGCTCTATTCCTGGACCATTGCGAATGACATCAGAATCCCTATAAAACTGGGCTACAGTATAAAGTCAAACAGCTAGAATTAGAAAACCACAGTTTTGTTTTTGCAAACAGTGAGAAATAAAGGATACAAAATTGTAGCTTAGAGAAATGATGTATTTGTGCCCAACAGTGAACATGTCTTGTCCTTAGCTTAACTTAGTAAGCTTGCTGAACTTTGTACTTCAAGATGAAAACCGCCCAATGTCACAATTTACAATTTGTTATTTTGGTCATGTTCATTTATCATGAGTGGCTGAGAAGGTGTGTTTACACAATGCCAAAACACACACCAAACCTGTCAACTTAAAAAGAAGAGATAAACTAGTTATTCAAATTAACTGATTAGTTACTCAGGTCAAGAGATCCATCTGGGTCTATTAGTATACTAAGATCTTGATCTTAGGGACAAACAAACATATAAATGAATAGGGTCAGTGGTCTGTAGCCTGTCTTTTGTAGGAGGTTGTACCTCAATGATGATTACTCTTTCCATCACTCAGAAGAACCCTCAGTTTCTTAAAATTTTGGTAATTAATTGGCTATACAGACTGAACTTCTATTTTGATGTAGAGGCAGAAAGAAAGAGGAAAATTGAATGAATGAGCAATTCCAAGTTCTCTCAATACTACCAGGACAAAATTATTAAAAGACAATCTAAACAGGAAACTTAAAAATGGTATACTGTGTTTTAGGTCTTCATGAGCTGGTCATCTCAATGTTTTTCATAATTTTAATATATCTATTGGATCATGACCACCAGATAATTCACACCAGATGACATTTGCAAGGGGATGACAATGGAACCTGTCTGTTCTGGAATTTTTCCCATGGTACAACCCTTATGAAAAATGATCAACCATTCTACTGCAGGGGGTAAAAAAGTAATTTTATTGAATTGAGCCCCTTAAAAAATACCAGATTTTGCAGTCTAATTTCTCTGTGTGTACATTTGGAGAAACCAAGACATGTGGTCACTGCCAATTTGAAACGTTTGTTAAATTTGCCATTGGAGGTTATGAAGTCAGTGGTTTTTAACCCCGGCTACACATTGGAGTCATCTGTGGGCGACTCTTAAGTGCTGCCAAGGCTCCCAATCCTATGCCCTTGATTCTGTTATTTATCTTCAGTGTGCCTCTTCACCTTTGACATTGAGTGATTTGAATATGCAATCAGAGGTGAGAGCCTCCAATGTAGACAAATTCCTGTGAAACTGGCATTTTTTTTTCGTACAGTGAATACAATAGAGCAAAGTGCTCAAGAACATAAACTCTGGAAATAGTTCCATCTGGACTTGGATCTCAACTGTGATATTTCATATTGGGGCTAATTTAATCTCACCGTGCCTTAGTTTCCTCATCTGCACAATGAGGATAATTACAATATTACCTATCGCCTAGGGTTGCTGTAAAGATTAAATGAGTTAATATGTACAAAGTACTTAGAACATCCCTGGAGCATAGTAAGCACTGTATAAATATTAGTTGTATGTGGTTTTTTGCTGGCAGTTCCCTTAGAGGATGTCTGAACTGAAATTAACTTCAGTGACCTAATATTACTCTAACAAGGTGACTAGTTCCCTGTAGTTGCTATAATAAATTACCACAAATTGGCTGGCTAAAAACAACAGAAGTTTTTTCTGTCACCACTCTGGAAGCCAGAAGTCTGAAATTTTTTTATCCTGTCCTTTTGGAGGCCAGAAGGCATCAGCTGGGTTCCCTGTGGAATCTCTAAAGGGAGATTCTTCCTTGCCTCGTTCAGCTTCAGCAGCTGCCTACATTTCTTGGCTTATCTATGTTCTGTCTTCACATTGCCTTTTTCTCTGTGTATCTTTCTTCTCTTCTTCTGCTCCTTTCTTGTGTAAGGATACGTATGATGGCATTTAGCATCTATTCAGATTATCCAGGATAGCTTCATCTTCTCAAGATCCTTAATTTAATCTCATCGTTTGCCATGTAAGAATATTCACTCTTTTGCTATAATGAAGTAATAGTCACAAGTTCTAGGGATTAGGGCATAAACATATTTTGGGGGCCAGCATTCAAACCACAGCACAAGGTCCATAATTAAATATAAGCTTGGATGGCATGCACCATGGACTCATTCTGTATTTAGTCACTTTTGCACTTGACCTGTCCTTCCCACTCTCTAAGATGTCCAAAACCATTACTCACATTGACATGTATCATCCGAGTCTATAGACAAGTGACTGTTCATCATTTCTTGGGAAGCACTTGGGGAAGTGGGCCAAGGGCTCAGAGGACTGGTTGGCCTAACGCTCTTTGGCATTCAGAAAGGCATCTACAAGGAGAGGCCTCTTGGTGAGTTCTGCTCCAAGAAAATAATTTTGGGGAAACTCTATTTTATGATCAAATGCAACTCAAAACCTTCACCAATTCTGGCTTTAAATCTGGAAAAGTTTGATGCTCATTTTACAAGAGAACAGTGTGGTGTTGCATTAATCAGGACTCCTTCAGTTTCAAGTGACAGAAAATTCAAGTAGGTTTAAGTAAAATCTGAATTAGTTACCTTTCATGACTGGAAAATTCTAACTTCAGGTCCAGATTGATTTAGTGGTTCCAAAGATACCATCAAGATCTGGTTTCTCTCTGCATCTGTTGGCTCTACTTCTTTTACTGGCTCTGTTTTCAGAAAGGCTGTCATTTGGTGGTAGCAAGACAACTGTAGCATCTAAGAGTGTATATCCTCCATGGGGTCGCAAAGAGCTGGACATGACTGAGCGACTCAGCACATCCTCTCAGATCCAGGGCATGTGGAAAAGAAGAGTTTTAGAAAAATCATAAGCAAAACCTTATTGGACTTTATATGCCCATCTCTGAAATAGCCAGTGTAATAGGGTTATCCTTGTTCTGATTGGCTGAGAATGGACCTTTTCACAGAGTAAGATGGAAAGGAAGTGGGTCCCTGGTGGAGAACCAGGGTAGTTACTTAAGGGGGAAGAATGAATGGCACCCCACTCCAGTACTCTTGCCTGGAAAATCCCATGGACAGAGGAGCCTGGTAGGCTGCAGTCCATGGAGTCGCTGAGAGTCAGACATGACTGAGCAACTTCACTTTCACTTTTCACTTTCATGCATTGGAGAAGGAAATGGCAACTCACTCCAGTGTTCTTGCCTGGAGAATCCCAGGGACAGGGGAGCCTGGTGGGCTGCCGTCTCTGAGGTCGCACAGAGTCGGACACGACTGAAGCAACTTAGCAGCAGCAGTAACAGCAGCAGATGCAACAAATTACTACCAGAGATGCAACAAGATCCTTGGACTAAAATGACTGAAAAACCAAACATGGATTCTTTTGAAGGGCATGTGGAATTTTTTTCCAATTGGATATTTTGATCTTAATTTTCCTTTCCGATTACAAATGAGTGAGTTGTTTTGAAGCAGAAAACCCTCTTTTAAATCTCATCTCTGCTGTCCCTTTGTAACCGTGTGGCCTTAGGAAAACTACCACACCTCTGTGAACTTCGTATTCTTCACTGGCCTAGCAGTAGTACACACACACACACACACACACACACACACACACACACACACACACTCAGAATAAATGCTTTCTTCTCAGGACATCAGGGTGCATTAACAGAATAAGCGTACCTGAACACAATCTGCTGCTGCTGCTGCTGCTGCTAAGTCGCTTCAGTCGTGTCCGACTCTGTGCGACCCCAGAGACGGCCAGCCCACCGGGCTCCCTCGTCCCTGGGATTCTCCAGGCAAGAACACTGGAGTGGGTTGCCATTTCCTTCTCCAATGCATGAAAGTGAAAAGTGAAAGGGAAGTCGCTCAGTCGTGTCTGACTCTTAGTGACCCCATGGACTTCAGCCCACCAGGCTCCTCCATCCATGGGATTTTCCAGGCAAGAGTACTGGAGTGGGGTGCCACTGCCTTCTCTGAATACAATCTGATTGATATCAAAAAAACATCTGCCCCAATAATTCTTTCTGTGGCCTTGAAATATGTCTGAAATCCTACCATTCAAGTATTTTCTTTGGTTTAAAACAGCGTATCTCCAGAGAGCTAGGTAAAGAATTCCAAGCAATTTTCAAAAATTCCAAGGAAAGGTAACAGGAAATCTTGTGTCACTGACTACTCTTTATCTGCCATATTAGAGGGGATGAGCCAGAGAAAGCCACCTGTGAGATGATTTTTGTTACCACTTGCAAGGCAATCATTAAGACCTTGAGAAAATGCTTTCTCTGTCCTTCCACATCTATTTTAGGATTCTTGTCTCACTGTTTCTCCTTTCACTCAGGCAGGGCCTTCATGTTCTCTAGGGATACCCAGTGTTATAGGGAACCTCCACATTGAAAAGCTCTATCTAGAATTCTCCTTTCCCCAAGTGTCTCAGATTGTGAAATGACCTCTCTTCTCCATAATTAAAAACAATTCTCATTTTCACACTGGAGCTGATGTTAGGTAGGTTGAGTGGCATCTGATTATTATTTGTTATTTATGCAAAATATGAATGAGGGACAGGCTCAACTTTCTTTCGGGAATAATATTGATATTTCATCTTCTATTTTGGTATAAGAGTTTTTGAGAAGGATACTTGGGTCTTTTTCCTAGTCACCTAGAATCAGTTGCAAATGTACTCATAACAGGTGCTAACTCCCACTTCTGAAAGATTATTGCCAATAGGTTTTAGGTATCACTTAGAAGATAAAAAATAAAGAAAAAAATGCACAACCTCTAAAATAAATAAATATTTAGATATTTATGCCATTCACTTATTTGTATAATCTGCCTTTTAAATGGAGAAGGCAATGGCACCCCACTCCAGTACTCTTGCCTGGAAAATCCCATGGATGGAGGAGCCTGGTAGGCTGCAGTCTATGGGGTCGCTAAGAGTCAGATACGACTAAGTGACTTCACTGTCACTTTTCACTTTCATGCATTGGAGAAGGAAATGGCAACCCACTCCAGTGTTCTTGCCTGGAGAATCCCAGGGACGGGGGAGCTTGGTGGGCTGCCATCTATGGGGTTGCGCAGAGTCGGACACGACTGAAGTGACTTAGCAGTAGAAGATAATAGGAAGTAGAGCACCCTGAGAGAGTGGGACAAAAGAATGGGAGGTTTCAAGAAAAGAACTGGAAAGAAAAGATTTGAGACTGGGGAATTTGCAGGAAAACTAAATCTTCTGGGATATGGCCATGTATGTCTGTGTCATGCATGTCTAGAATCCTGAGAATGGAGGAGAAAAGGGGAAGCAGCAGGCGAGGGACCCACAGGGGATATGCTATGAGCAGACAAAGACTAGGGCTCAAAGATCATTTTCACATTGGTCTTAGGCTGGCCCTTGGCTTTATTCAGAGACACTCTAATGATATATTTCTTTGGTTTGGAAAGAAACACTTAGCCATTAAGTTCTAATATGTGCCAGTTACATTAATCATACTATTTCTTTCAACAGCCTTCTGAGGTTGGTTGTTATTATCCTCCTTTTATAAATGGGAAACTGAGGTTCAGAGGAGTTAAGTTGCCAAGATCATTGTGGTAGTTAAAAAAATATATCTCTAAATTTTTTTGATGTGACTTCCTTGAAAAGTTGGTACCAAAGAGATAGTTACGAGAGAGTTCTTTATGTATTCTAAATTCTAGTTCTTTGTAAGATATGTGGTTTGCAGATATTTCCCCCAATTGTGTCATTTGTCTTTTCATTCTCTTAACAGGGTCTTATGAAAACCAAAACTTCAAAACTTTTTGGTGAAGTCCAGTTTATGAATTTTTACTTTTATGAATAATTCTTTGGGATACTCTATAGAGACAATCGATGGACATGAGTTTGAGTAAACTCTGGGAGTTGGTGATGGACAGGGAGCGTGCTGCGATTCATGGGGCTGCAGAGTCGGACACGACTGAGCAACTGAACTGAACTGAACTGATAGAGACAATCATGTCATTTTCAAACAAAAACAATTTTATTTCTTCCCTTCTGATCTGTATGGTTTTAATTTTTTTCTTGCCTTATTGCTCTGATTAGAATTTCCAGCAGTTTGTTAAATGGGAGTAGAGAGATAAGACATCTTGTCTTCTTTATGATCTCAGAGGGAAAACATTTAGTCATTGATCATTAAGTATAATGTTAGCTACAGATGGATTTTTATCAAGTTCAGAAAGTTTCCTTTTATTCCTATTTCTCAGTGTTTTTATCATTAATGAGGGTTGAATTTCATCAACTTTTTTTTTACAATGATTGATATGATCATAATATTCCTTTTATTTTTCTGTTAAAATTGAATTGCATTGATTGATTTTGAATATTGAACCAGTCTTGCATCCCTGGAATAAATCTTACTTGCTTGATCATGCTGTATAATTATTTTTATATAGTGTTGAGTTCTATTTCTTAATAGTTTGTTAAAAATTTTTGTGTCTGTAATCATGGATTTTATTAGGTTGTAATACTTTTTTCTTTGTACTGTGTCTGGTTTTTGTGTTAGAGTAACATTAGCCTTATAAAGTGAGAAGATTGAGCAGAATTAGCATTAAATTATTTTTAAATGTTTGGTAGAATTCTCTAGTGAAACCATCTGGACCTGGAGTGGTTTTTTTTGAGGAGTTTTAAAGTCATGAATTAAATTTCCTTAATAGTTATAGGGCTAGTCAAATGGTCTATTTCATTAGGGCAAGTTATGATAGATTGTGTCTTTCAAGGATTTAATCCATGTCATCTAAACTGTCAAATTTATGCATGTATCATGGCTTTCCTGATAGCTCAGCTGGTTAAGAATCTGCCTGCAATGCAGGAGACCTTGGTTTGATTCCTGGATCAGGAAGATCCATTGGAGAAGAAGAGGCTACCCACTCCAGTCTTCTTGGGCTTCCCCTGTGCTCAGCTGGTGAAGAATCAGCCTGTAATGCGGAAGACCTGGGTTCAATCCCTGGGTTGGGAAGATCCCCTGGAGAAGGGAAAGGCTGCCTGCTCCAGTATTCTGGCCTGAAGAATTCCATGGACTGAATAGTCTATGGAGTTGCAAAGAATCAGAGAAGACTGAGGAGCTTTATTTTCACATAGTTATTCATAGTATTTCATTAATATCTTTTTGATGTTTGCAGGTCCTGTTTATTTCCTGATTATATTTTCTCTTTTTTCTTTATTAGTCTCATTAAAGGTAAATTTTATTCATATTTTCAAAGAATTCATTTTATTGCTGTTTTAGTATTTTGAATTTTATTGATTTTTTGCTCTTATATTTATTATTACCTTCCTTGGGATTTATCATGCTCTTTTTTTCTAGGATTTTAAAGTAGGGGTTTTGAGACCTTTCCTATTTTCCATTGTATGTATTTAGTACTACAAAATTTTCTGTGAGCACTGGTGAGATGTGGCCAGATTCTGGAAATATTTTGAGGTAGAGCTAGTAGGATTTGCTAATAGATTCTATGTAGATTATGAGAGAGAAGAAGAGAGAGAGAAGGGGAAGAAGTCAATGATGATTCAATGTCTTCAGTCCAAGCAAGTGGAAGAATGAACTGAGATGGGGCAGGTTCAGTAGTGTGCAGGTTTTGGGATGAGTGGGGAATCAGGGGTTTGGGTGTATTAAATTTGTGAAATCTTTTCAACTAAATGTCTAGTAGGGAGTTGGCTATATGAATCTGAGTTTAAAGACTGCAGACATCCTGCCTGGAGGCATACATTTGGGAATTGTCATGTTATAGATGATAATATTAATCAAAGGTGTGAGTCTAGATGTGATCATATCTACAGGGCTATAAATAAAGACAGAAAGAGTCCTTAGCCCTGGGCCACTCCACTAATTAAAAGTCAAGGGAATGAAGAGAAACCAGCAAAAGAAAATGAAGAGAAGTCAGTGAGGTAGGAGAAGAATCAAGAGAAAGTGCTGTGCTGGAAGCTGAACGAAGACAGTGTTTCTAGAAGGATGGAGTGATCAACTTGTCAAATAAGACCGCTGAAAATTGGCTCTTGGAATTGAAAATATGGAGGTCTCCGGAGGTCTCACCAAGATCAGTGTCTGTTGGGGAGAGGAAGGACAAAAGGAGGAACAGACATAGAGATGGCAAGTCTAGACAACTCTTTTGAGGAGTTTTGCTGTAAAAGAGCAGGAAAATGGGGTAGTGGATAAAGGGGGAGATGCAGTTGAGGATGGAGTTATTACTGTACATAACAAGTACATATATACATGGAAGCCTTGTATTTTATATATAGAATTTGAATTCATTTTGATTGACAATGAAATCTAAAATTTCATAAGTGAAAAGTCTTCAATAGGCTTGATAATCTCAGCAATAGCATTTATGTTTGAAGAAGACTTAGTTAAATATGAGATGGTCTATGCAAGATGTATAATTTTAAAGTTTTTTCTTTAGTTTAATTTGAATGTGCAGTTTCAGTTAACCCTTTCCGATAAGCATCCCCCCAAATGAATATTTACTTAGCAGTGATAGAAAACTTTATATTTACATAGTGCTTATCAGACTTTGATTCAGAACAAACACAGAGGAATGAAAATTTACAATAAAAAGTGTAGGAGGGAATTAAAGTAAGGAGGTTCCAAACCACAGGGAAACTGAGTCTCAGGTCATGCCAGGATCTGAAGGTAAAACTCCCCTGCAAGCCTCCACAGCACTAATGCTCAACCTCCTGGGTGTTCTCTCCTCCTCTCTTTGTTGTTCTTACCACATTCTGCACTGAAACTCTCATTTTAGACTGCTCCCGGCTTTCCAAGTGGAGAAGGCAATGGCACCCCACTCCAGTACTCTTGCCTGGAAAATCCCATGGATGGAGGAGCCTGGAAGGCTGCAGTCCATGGGGTCGCTGAGGGTCAGACATGACTGAGCAACTTCACTTTCACTTTTCACTTTCATGCATTGGAGAAGGAAATGGCAACCCACTCCAGTGTTCTTGACTGGAAAATTCCAGGGATGGGGAAGCCTGATGGGCTGCTGTCTATGGGGTCACACAGAGTCAGACACAACTGAAGTGACTTAGCAATAGCAATAGCAGCTTTCCAAGAGCAAAGTTTTTCCAATCAGAATGATTTGATTTGTTCTCCAGGACTCCTGGCTTTCCAGAGCTTTTTGCCCATGCAGCTAGGCTGCATTTACCAGTCACTGTTGCAGTTGGGTGGTGCCAAAGGAATGAAAGTGGGAGTAATATATGCTACTTCTAGTCTGCAGCCTGGCCCTTGAGAAAACCCTTACACAATTCTCCATGCTGTTTTTGTCTGCTGGCCAGAGGAAGAAGATGCCTTGAAAGAGCCTGGATCCTCAGTTATGGAGCAGAGCATTGTGAATAGCCCCGTGCTATGACGCAAGCAAGGAATGAGCTTTTAATATGTGGAAACTCTTGGGAGTTGTTTCTTATAGTAATGAGCCTGTCCTGAGTAATATGTACTCCTTTGGATGAAATGTGATTGAGTATTGACTTTTTGTTCATATTCTTAGAAAGTTCAGAAGGGGACATACATTGTTTAAAGAGTGGATGCATGGTTTAACTTGGAAAATGGCTGTGTGCACTATGTCTTGGGTTTTCAAAAGGCAAGGACTTTGCCTTTGGGCCTGTTTTGGGGGTATTGATGGCACTTACAGTGCCACACTGGGAGGCCAACAACCTTTTTTTTTTTAATAGCCTTTAGAACCACTATACATACACATGTATCATTATAATTCTGATGAAGTCCAATACATCTATTTTTTTCATTCTTGGCTTTTGAAGGATCATTTTCCCTGGTAAAAAATTGTTTGACAGTTGTTTGTGGTTTTTTTTTTTGTCAGACTACTGAATATTTCTTTCCATTGCCTGCTTGCCTTCATGATTATTCTATTGAATGTGATGAGTTTCTTCTCTATTGATGTTTTCAAGATTCTCTCTTTGGCTTTCATCAGTTTAACTATGATATACATAAACTTTGATATCTGTAAGTCTATCCATGCGGCATTCACTGAACTTCTTGGATGTGTTGATTAGTGTTTGTTATCAAATTCAAAAGTTTTTGGACATTACTTCTTCAAATATTCTTTCTGCCCTTTTGTCATTATTCTCTCTGTGTCCTACAGATTTCTGAACCTCTGTTTATTTTTCTCTATTCCTCAAACTGGAATAATTCAATTAAACTGCCTTCAACTTCATTGATTCTTTCTTCTGCCTGCTCAAGTCTACTGCTAAGTCCCTCTACTGAATTTTTCATTTCTGTTGTTATACTTTTCAACTTCAAATTTTTATTTGGTTCCATTTTATAATTTCTATCTCTATTGGTATTCTCTATTTGATAGTCTCTCATTCTTATAAATTCATTTAAGTCTTTAGACATGGTTTCTTTTAGCTCTTTGAACATATTTAAAATAATTTAAAATTTTTGCCTAGTAAATCCAGTGTCTGGTCAGAGACAATGTTAGTTGGTTGCATTTTCCCCTATGAATGACTCATAGTTTCTTGTTTCTTTGAATGTTCCATAGTTTATTGTTGAAAACTATAATACTATGTAATTACTCTGGAAATCAGATTTTCTCTGCCTCCTAAGGTTTTGTGTTGTTACTGTTTGCCTAGTAGCTTTTCTGAACTTATTATTTGAAGCCTTTGTCCTCATTGATGTGGCTGAAGTCACTACTTGGTTTTCTTAGTGACTAGTTAATGATCAGTGACTAATTAATGATTTCCTAAAACATCTGAAACCAAAGTCTCCCAGTCTTTGCCAAGATCCTCTGTGTGCATCTTAGAGAAGTCCTTTAATAACCACCCGTGTAGTTTAAAACTCTGCTTTGGCTTCACTTACTACTTGCTCAGACCTCAAAGTCAATCAGAAGTGAGAACTTAGGAAATTTTCAGGTCTTTTAAAAAATATTTATTTATTTATCTATGGCTGTGCTGGGTCTTCGCTGCTGCATGTGGGCCCTCTCGGGTTGCAGTGATAAAGGGTTACTTGCAGTGGCTTCTCTTGTTGCAGAGCATGGGCTCAGTAATTGTGGGCTTCATTGCCACCATGGCATGTAGAATCTTCCCTAATCAGGGATCGAACCAGTTTCCTCTGCATTGGCAGTTGGATTCTCAACCACTGAACTATCAGGGAAACCCCAAGTCTTCTTTTAAGCATATGCATGATAATGTATGATATTATCAAACCTCCTATGGGCATCTCATTTCTCAGTCTTTCCTTTTAAGCTTTTTGATTAGTCTAATATTGTCCCACCTGTTATCCACTGCCGCAAGCCACTGTGGTGCTAAAATATTTTAAAAAACATTCCCCAAACCCAGAAACTTTTAGCACTGGGTAAGTCTGAGTGAGGGGGCCTAAAGATAAGTCTTTTGAGTGAAGTCATCACCAGGGAACCACCAAACAAGGTCATGACTTCTCTTTGGAAATGAGGCTTTGAAAGACCTCAAGCCCTGTTTTGCTGCCTCCAAACCCAGGAATGATGCTGTTACTTTCAAGGCTGTGCAGAGCTGGAAAGGGCAAGATGGGATCAAGGTCAGTTAAAAATACCACAAAGCTTGTTATCTTTCCTGAGATTCAATCTTTTTCTTACTTAAATGCTCCCTGTGTTGCTGCAAGCCTTGATTGGTACCCGGAGCTCTTGAACAGTGTGGCTGTTAGGGGCACTGATCCTCCAAGCAATTGAAAATCCATGCATAACTCATAGGCAATCCTCCATGTCCGTGGTTCCCCAGTATATGTCCTTCCTCCTTATCTGAGGTACTGCATCCATGAATTCAACCAACTTTACATAGTGTAGTACTGTAGTATTTACTAGTGAAAAAAATTTGTAGGTGAGTTGACCCAGGCAGTTCTCACCCCCATTGTTCAAAGGTCAACCGTATTTCTAACATTTGGGAGTGCGTGTTTAACAAGTTGGTTTTTTAAAGTTCACATGAAGAATAAACAATGAAGGGCATCTTGAAAATCATTAGGAAGAGTAATGATTTAAGAATAGCCCCAGCTAGTATTAAAACATATTTTATTTAAAAAAAGATTTATTTATTTATGTATTTGTGGCTGCGCTGGGTCTTTGCCGCTGCATATAGGCTTTCTCTAGTTGCAGCCAGCAGGGGCTACTCTTCGTTGTGGTGTGTGGCCTTCTCCTTGTGGTGGCTTGTCTTGTCGTGGAGCATGCGCCCTAGGTGCATGGGCTTCAGTAATTGTGGCACACAGGTTTAGTTGCTCTTTGGCATGTGTGGGATCTTCTCAGACCAAGGATTGAACCTGAGTCCCCCGCACTGGTGGGCTTTCCTGGTGCCTCAGATGGTAAAGAATCTGCTTGCAATGCAGAAGACCCAGGTTCCATCCCTGGGTTGGGAAGATCTGCTGGAGAAGGGAATGGCTACCCACTCCAATGTTCTTGCCTGGAGAATTCCGAGGACAGAGGAGCCTGGTGGGCTACTGTCCATACTGCCCATGGGATCACAAAGAGTTGGACTTGACTGAGGAGCTAACACTTTGATTTTCACTTTTCCCTGCATTGGCAGGTGGATTCTTAACCACAAAACCACCAGGGAAGTCCAAGACAAATTTTAAAAGTACAATTATTAAAAGTGTAGTACGGCTGCTGCTGCTAAGTTGCTTCATTCGTGTCCAACTCTGTGTGACCCCATAGATGGCAGCCCACCAGGCTCCCCTGTACCTGGGATTCTCCAGGCAAGAACACTGGAGTGGGTTGCTATTTCCTTCTCCAATGCATGAAAGTGAAAAGTGAAAGTGAAGTTGATCAGTCGTGTCCGACCCTCAGCGACCCCATGGACTGCAGCCTACCAGGCTCCTCCATCCATGGGATTTTCCAGGCAAAAGTACTGGAGTGGGGTGCCATCGCCTTCTCCGAGTGTAGTACTGGCTATAGATAAATCAATGGAACAGAAACATGAGTCTAGAAGAGGAACAATGTGTATGATAAATTCGTGTATATACCAATGGCAGTGTGTGTCCATGAGAAAGAGATATTTAGTATATTTACTAGCATTAGGAAAAAAAAATTAACACTGTACAGGAAGTGGTGACCAAAATCATCTCAAAGAAAAAGAAATGCAAGAAGGCAAAATTGTAGTCTGACAAAGCCTTACAAATACCTGAGAAAAGAAGAGAAGTGAAAGGCAAAGGAGAAAGGGAAAGATATACCCAACTGGATGCAGTGTTCCAGAAAACAGCAAGGAGAGACAAGAAAGCCTTCTTATGTGAACAAAGCAAATAAATAGAGCAAAACAATAGAATGGGAAAGATCAAAGATCCCTTCAAAAAAATTAGAGACCAAGGGAATATTTCATGCAAAGATGGGCTCAATACATGAGTATGGTATGTATACTCATAAAATGGTATGGCCCTAACAGAAGCAGAAGATATTAAGAAAAGGTGGTAAGAATACACAGAAGAATAGTACAAAAAAGGTCTTAATGACCCAAATAACCACAATGTTGTGGTCACTCACTTAGAGCCAGACATCCTGGAATGTGAAGTCAAGTGGGCCTTAGGAAGCATTACTACAAACAAAGCTACTAGAGGTGATGGAATTCCAGCTAATCTATTTCAAAGCCTAAAAGATGATTCTCTTAAAGTGCTGCACTCAATATTCCAACAAATTTAGAAAACTCAGCAGTGGCCACAGGACTGGAAGAGGTTGGTTTTCATTCCATTCTCAAAGAAAGAAAATGCCAAAGAATGTTCAAACTACCACACAATTGCACTCATTTCACATGCTAGCAAAGTAATGCTCAAAATTCTTCAAGCCAGGCTTCAACAGTATGTGAATTGAGAACTTCCAGATGTTCAAGCTGGATTTAGAAAAGGCAGAGGAACCAGAGATCAAATTGCCAACATCTGTGGGGTCACAGAGAAATCAATTCCAGAAAACATCTATTTCTGCTTTATTGACTACGCTAAAGCCTTTTACTGTGTGGATCACAACAAACTGTGGAAAATTCTTCAAGAGATGGGAACACCAGACCACCTTACCTGCCTCCTGAGAAATCTGTATGCAGGTCAAGAAGCAACAGTTAGAGCCGGATATGGAACAATGGACAGGTTCTGAATTGAGAAAGGAGTACATCAAGTCTGTATATTGTCACCCTGTTTATTAAACTTCTATGTAGAGTACAGCATGTGAAATGCCAGGCTAGATGAATCACAAGTTGGAATCAAGATTACCAGGAGAAATATCAGTAACTTCAGATATGCAGATGATATTACCCTAACGGCATAAAGCGAAGAGGAACTAAAGAGCCTCTTGATGAAGGTAGGAGAAGAGAGTGAAAAAGCTGACTTAAAACTCAGCATTCAGAAAACTAAGATCATGGCATCCAATCCCATCAGTTCAGTTCAATTCAGTTCAGTCACTCAGTAGTGTCTGATTTTGTGACCCCATGCACCGCAGCACTCCAGGCCACCCTGTCCATCACCAACTCTCAGAGTTCACTCAAACTCATGTCCATTGAGTCAGTGATGCCATCCAACCATCTCATCCTCTGTCATCTCCTTCTCCTCCTTCCCTCAATCTTTCCCAGCATCAGGGTCTTTTCCAGTGAGTCAGCTCTTCGCAACAGGTGGCCAAAGTGTTGGAGTTTCAGCTTCAGCATCAGTCCTTCCAATGAACACTCAGGACTGATTTCCTTTAGGAGGGACTGGCTGGTTCTCCTTGTAGTCCAAAGGACTCTCAAGAGTCTTCTCCAACACCACAGTTCAAAAGCATCAATTCTTTGGTGTTCAGCTTTCTTTATAATCCAACTCTCACATTCATACATGACTACTGGAAAAACAATAGCTTTGACTAAAGGGACCTTTGTTGGCAAAGTAATGTCTGCTTTTTAATATGCTGTCTAGGTTGGTCATAACTTTCCTTCCAAGGAGTAAGTGTCTTTTAATTTCATGGTAGCAGTCACCATCTACAGTGATTTTGGAGCCCCCCAAATAAAGTCAATCACTGTTTCCCCAGTGATGGGACATCACTTCATGGCAGATAGATGGGGAAAATGGGAACAGAGGCAGAATATATTTTCTTAGGCTCCAAAATCACAGCAAACAGTGACTGCAGCCATGAAATTAAAAGATGCAACTCCAGTATTTTGGCCACCTCACGCGAAGAGTTGACTCATTGGTGAAGACTCTGATGCTGGGAGGGACTGAGGGCAGGAGGAGAAGGGGACGACAGAGGATGAGATGGCTGGATCGCATCACTGACTCGATGAATGTGAGTCTGAGTGACCTCCGAAAGCTGGTGATGGATAGGAAGGCCTGGCATGCTGCAGTTCATGGGGTCGCAAAGAGTTGGACACGACTGAGAGACTGATCTGATCTGTTCCTTGGAAGAAAAGTTATGACAAACCTTGACAGCATAATAAAAAGAAGAGATATCACCTTGCTGATAAAAGTCCATAATAGTCAAAGCTACAGTTTTTCCAGGAGTCATGTTCGTATGTGTGTATTGGATCATAAAGAAAGCTGAGCACTAAAGAATTGATGCTTTTGAACTGTTGTGCTGAAGAAGACTCTTGAAAGTCCCTTGGACAAGAAGGAGATCAAACCAGTCAATCCTAAAGGAAATCAACCCTGAATATTCATTGGAAGGACTAATGCTGAAGCTGCAGTACTTTGGCCACCTGATGCAAAGAATTGACTCACTGGAAAAGACCTTGATGCTAGGAAAGATGGAGGGTGTGAGGAGATGGGGGTGACAGAGGATGAGATGGTTGGATGGTATCATTGACAGAATGGACATGAGTTTTGCAAACTCTGGGAGATAGTGAAGGACAGACAAGCCTGGTGTGCTGCAGTCTATCGGGTCGCAAAGAGTCAGACAATTTAGCGACTGAACAACAATAACAACCAATGGCAATGTGTCACAACCAATGGTAACGTGTGTCAGTGAGAAAGAGATATTTAGTATATTTACTAGCATTAGAGGAAAAAAATTACATTTGATTCTTATCTAACTTGCAACAAAATAAATTCCAAAGGTTTAAACATAAAATGAAAAATCATTAAAATATGGGAAAATAATCTTTGAATACATAAAACACTATGCAAGCAACCCACATATGCATCACAGCTAAATAGATAAGCACATGTGATATATTCACACATGATAATAATATACAACAATGAAAATTAATAAACTATAGCTACACACAATGACATGCTTGAGTCTTAGAAATGTAATGATGTGTTTCCTTTCATATGGAATTAAATGTGAGCAAACTATATTTTTAGGGGTGCATGCAAATGAGGCAAAATTGTAAAGAAGCAAAAGGACATGATTATTACAGGAATCAGGGTGGTGGTTACCTCTTGCATGATGGTGGTACTGTTAACAGGAAGGACCTATAGGAAGCTTCTGGAGGAATGGCCATGTTCCATTTCTTGACTTGGTTAAGTCAAGTCTTGGTTAATGACTTTATGGATATATATTTGATAGTAATTCATTAATCTTTTAATATAGGTTTACAAACTTTCCTGTATGATGGTTATATTGCACCATCAAGGGAGAAAAATAAAAAGCATGATGTAGTTTGATGTTTGGTATTTAGCATTGTATCTTGGGCAAATTTTTATTTTGAGGTCATTTTTATTTTTTAATGTCCTCCTGAATTCTCCTATATTCACAGTTCCTAGCATTTAAAGGAGTCTCTTATTTATTTTTCTCAAGGGGATCTGCAGCCCACTTTCTGGGATATGCTGTAATACCAGGAGTTAAATCATACTAGAGAGACTTATGGAAAGACATATGATTGTATGGCTACAATAAAAATTCCATTGCATTGCTGCATGGGATAAGCCTGGCTCTATCCTCCTCCAATACAATCTAGATTTCACTTCTAGATCTATACAAAGATGATTTCCAGTCCTGGGTTTACAGGATTGAATTTATTAATTTATAAGGATGAAATTTGCCTTTCAAAGCTGTTGTAATGATGGCTACTATGAATTTTAATGAAATAAGACAAATCATAGCATAGATGATTGCTCTAGAACTAGCTATTACAAGTTCTGGTGGCTTACATGGTAAAGAATCTACCTGCAATGTGGAAGACCTGGGTTCTATCCCTGGTTGGGAAGATCCCTTGGAGAAGGGAATGGCAACCACTCCAGTATTCTTGCCTGGAGAAATCCATGGACTGAGGAGCCTCGTGGGCTACAGTCTATGGGATCACAAAAAATTGGACACATCTGAGCTACTAACACACACAGAACTAGATATTAATAATAATGTCTCTCATTGCATACATTTAAGGGAAATGTTTTTTTTACAATGGGTTTAATGCAATTGCCTCTTGTTTCATCTCATTGCTTGATATTTTTTTAAACAATAGATCCTGACCTTTTTCCCTCATATACCCCAGGACATTTGTTTATTCACTGCTCACTAGAGGGAGGCCGTTTCCAGTTGTATTCCTTTTCAGAGGCTTTGTCTTCTGCGTGGGAAATGGACTCCTCCAAGGCTACTATCTGGTTTACTGTGCTGAATACCCTGCTGAGTGGTACACAGACATACGGTTTAGCCTGGGTAAGTAAACCTGACTGCTTCTAACCCACACCCTAATTAACACCTCTTTCTACAGGCTATATCACCATCACCTCTTCCCATCCTATTATAATAAACACTCAAGGATTCCATTCCCCTTCCCCTACCATGACCATCTCCACACTGGTCTTTTCTCTGTACAGCATCCGGAGAGATCTTTTAAAAACATTATGGCATTCCCCATCTCAAAATCCTCCAACGCATTTCTGTTGATCTTCAGATAAAATACAAATTCCTTGCCACTGCCTGTGAAACCAGAGTGTTCTTGATCCTGGCCTGACTTCACTTCCTATCTCCATCCACCTTGTTTACTGCCCTGTAGCCTCAGTGGCCTTCCTGCTGGACCTGAAATGATCAGGTTTGTCCTGGCCCAGAGCTGCTGTATAGACTACACCCTCTGTCTGGAATGCTCAACCCCTATATACTCGGGGAGCTTGTCCCTCCTTTTATTTAGGTCTTTGTCAGTTCACATCTCCTCATTGAGACTTTCTTGACCACCTATCTAAAATAGTAGACAACAATTATCCTTGAATATTTTTCATTATCTGCAAGAGGAACTAAAGTTTTGGTTTTTTTTAATAAAGTAAAGGTTCAACTGTTTGTGCATTATTCTTGCTCAAAGGAAAAAAGGCAGAGATTATCCTTAGTCCCTCTCTTTACATTACACATCTTCTCTCCATCAGCTTAGAATAGCTCCCTCTAGTTCTAAAACATGTGCCAACTGAGCTCAGTTCTCCATGACCAAACTAACTTCATCCTGGTCTGAACCAGGATGACCTCTTGCCTGGACTGCCACAGTGACCTTTAAGTTAACCTTCCTACTTCAAGTCTGGCCTTCAGTAGCCCCTTGTCCACACAGCAGTCAGAGCAAACATTTGAACACACGAATAGCCAGGGCATTAGTTGTATGAATACTGGTACATGCACACAGTGGAATATTCTGAAGCCTCAGAAAAACAACCAAAGCAAAACAAAAGCAAAGAATGTCTCTTTTTCATGTGGAGACATCTCTAGAACACATGGTTAAGTAAAAATAAAGTGTGCACAGTATATATACCATGCTGCTTTTTGTGTAGAAATAGGATACTGTTTGTGTGTATTTAAAAGTGGAAGAGGAAATATTGGATTGATTAAAAAAAGAAACTATTTTTTTAAAAGAGTAACTCTAGGGTTTAGAGTAAAGAGAATGGGATGGTGGGCAGAAATCTTCTTTTAAGATAGCTTTGTCCTTTAAATCATGAAACTTCATAACTTAATTAAAAATCCACATGAAGTTCCTCAACATTGAGAACAAATAAATAAATGTACCTAACTGTATGGTTATTAAACTGGTACTATAACCACACGGGAAAATGATTTATGCCAATTTATAGGAAATATAAAGAATAAAGAAATAAGTTGAATGCCACCATGAGGAAATAAGCCAGTCTTATCTAGAAAGGAGGACATTTGAGGGACCACTGTCCAGTCTTTGAGGAGTTTATCCAAGATGGCAGAGTAGAAACACATGCACTCATCTTCTCCTACGAGAACTCCAAAATTAAAACTTGTGGCTGAACAGCCATGGACAGGAGAATGTTAGATCCCACCAAAAAAAGATACCCCACATCCAAGGGCAAAGGAGAAGCCCCAGAAAGATGATAGGAGGGGTGAAATCACATTTAGAATCAAACCCCATACCACCAGAGATGTTTGGAGGCTCAAACAAAACCTTGTGCACACCAGGACACCCCACAGAGACCGAGCCAGACTTGCCTTTCAGTGTTTTGAAAGGCAGATAAGGGTCAGCAGTGGCCTGCTGCAGGGACAGGTGCTCTGGGTGCAGCAGACTTGGGTATGGCATAAGCCCTCTTGGAGGAGGTCGCCATTAACCCCACCATAGAGCCTCCAGAACTTCCACAGGACTGGGGAAACAGATGCTTGGAGGGCACAAACAAAACCTTGTGTGCACCAGGACCCAGGAGAAAGGAGCAGTGACCCACAAGAGACTGACCCAGACTTGCCCATGAGTATCCAGCAATCTCCGGCAGAGATGTGGGTCAGCGATGGCCTGCTGCAGCGTCAGGGGCACTGAATGTGGCAGTGCTTGCACGGGGCCTTTTGAGGAGGTCACCATTATCTTCATTACCTCCACCATAGTTTGGTCTCAGGTCAAACAACAGGTAGGGAACAGAGCCCCACCCATCATTGGAAAATTGGATTAAAGATTTACTGAGCATGGCCCTGCCCATCAGAATGAGACCCAGTTTCCCTCACAGTCAGTCTCTCCTATCAGGAAGCTTCCGTAAGTCTCTTATCCTTATTGATTAGAGGGTAGTCAGAATGAAGACCAATATCACAGAAAACTAGTCAAACTGATCGCATGGACAACAGCGCTAACTCAATGAAACTATGAGCCATGCCCTACAAGGCCACCCAAGACAGATGGGTCATGGTGGAAAGTTCTGACAAAACGTGGCCCACTGGAGAAGGGAATGGGAAACCACTTCAGTATTCTTGCCTTGAGAACCCCATGAACAGTATGAAAAGGTAAAAAGATAGGACACTGAAAGATGAACTCCCCACATTGGTAGGTGCCCAATATGCTACTGGAGAAGAGTGGAGAAATAACTCCAGAAAGAATGAAGAGATGGAATCAAAACGAAAAAAAAAAAAAAAAAAGCCCAGTTGTGGATGTGACTGGTCATGGGAAGTAAAGAACAATATTGTACAGGAACATGAAATGTTACGTCTATGAATCAAGGTATATTGGAAGTGGTCACACAGGAGATGGCAAGAGTGAGCATCGACATTTTAGGAATCAGTGAAATAAAATAGACCTGAATGGGTGAATTTAATTCAGATGACCATTATATCTACTATTGTGAAGTATCACTTAGAAGAAATGGAGTAGCCATCATAGTCAACAAAAGAGCCTGAAATGCAGTTCTTGGATACAATCTCAAAATGACAGAATGTTTCTGTTCGTTTCCAAGGCAAACCATTCAATATCACAATAATCCAAGTCTATGCCCCTAAGAGCAATGCTGAAGAAGTTGAAGTTGAACAGTTCTATGAAGACCTATAATACCTTCTAGAACTAACACCCAAAAAGTGTCTTTCATCATAGGGGACTGGAATGCAAAAGTAGGAAGTCAAGAAATACCTGGAGTAACAGGCAAATTTGGCCTTGGACTACAAAATTAAGCAGGGCAAAGGCTAATAGAGTTTTGCCAAGTGAACACACTGGTCATAGCAAACACCCTCTTCCAACAGCACAAGAGAAAACTCTACATGTGAACATCACCAGATGGTCAATACAAAAATAAAATTGATTATATTCTTTGCAGCCAAAGATGGAGACACTGTATACAGTCAGCAAAACAAGACCCAGAGCTGACTGTGGCTCAGATCATGAACCCCTTACTGAAAAATTCAGACTTAAATTGAAAAAAGTAGGGAAAACCAGTAGACCATTCAGGCATAACCTTATTATACAGTGGATGTGACAAATAGATTCAAGGGATTAGATCTTATAGAATGCCTGAAGAACTATGGATGGAGGTTTGTGACATTGTACAAGAGGCAGGGATCAAGACCATCCCCAAGAAAAAGAAATGTAAGAAGGCAAAATGGTTGTCTGAGGAGGGCTTACAAGTAGCTGTGAAAAGAAGAGAAGCTAAAGGCAAAGGAGAAAAGGAAAGATATACCCATCTGAATGTAGAGTTTCAAAGAATAGCAAAGTGAGATTAAAAAAGCCTTCCTCAGTGATCAGTGCAAAGAAATAGAGGAAAACAACAGAATGGGAATAACCAGAGATCTCTTGAAGAAAATTATAGATACCAAGCGGAAATTTCATGCAAAGATGGGCACAATAAAGGACAGAAATGGTATGGACCTAACAGAAGCAGAAGATATTAAGAAGAGGTGGCAAGAATACACAGAAGAACTATACAAAAAAGTTCTTCATGACCCAGATAACCACGATGGTGTGATCACTCACCTAGAGCCAGACATTCTGGAATGAAAAGTCAAGTGGGCCTTAGGAAGCATCACTATGAACAAAGCTAGTGGAGGTGATGGAATTCCAGTTGAGCTATTTCAAATCCTGAAAGATGATGCTGTGAAAGTGCTGCACTCAATATGCCAGCAATTTTCGGAAAACTCAGCAGTGGCCACAGGACTGGAAAAAGTGTTTTCATTCCAATGCCAAAGAATGGTCAAACTACCACACAATTGCACTCATGTCACATGCTAGTAAAGTAATGTTCAAAATTCTCCAAGTCAGGCTTCAACAGTATGTGAATTGTGAACTTCCAGATGTTCAAGCTGGTTTTAGAAATGGCAGAAGAACCAGAGATCAAATTGCCAACATCTGTTGGAGCATTGAAAAAGCAAGAGAGTTCCAGAAAAACATCTATTTCTGCTTTATTGACTATGCCAAAGCCTTTGACTGTGTGGATCAACAAACTGGAAAATTCTTCAAGAGATGAGAACACCAGACCATGTTACCTGCCTTCTGAGGAATCTGTATGCAGATCAAGAAGCAACAGTTAGAACTGGACATGGAAAAACAGACTGGTTCCAAATAGGAAAAGGAGTATGTTTATTGTCACCCTGCTTATTTAACTTATGCAGAGTACACCATGTGAAATGTCAGGCTGAACAAGGCACAAGCTGGAATCAAGACTGCCAGGAGAAATATCAGTAACCTCAGATATGCAGATGACACCACCTTTATGGCAGAAAGAGAAGAAGAACTAAAGAGCCTCTTGATGAAAGTGAAAAAGAAGAGTGAAAAAGTTGGCTTAAAACTCAGCATTCAGAAAACTAAGATCATGGCATATGGTCCCATCACTTCCTGGCAAATAGATGGGAAAACAATGGAAAATAGCAAGAGACTTTATTTTCTTGAACTCCAAAATCACTGCAGATTGTGACTGCAGCCATGAAATTAAAAGACGCTTCCTCCTTGGAAGAAAAGCTATGACCAACCTAGACAGCATATTAAAAAGCAGAGACATTACTTTGCCAACAAATGTTCATCTAGTCCAAGCCATGGTTTTTCCAGTAGCCATGTATGGATGTGAGAGTTGGATTATAAAGTTAAGTGCCGAAGAATTGATGCTTTTGAACTGTGGTGTTGGAGAAGACTCTTGAGAGTCCCTTGGACTGCAAGGAGATCTAACCAGTCCATCCGAAAGGAAATCAGTCCTGAATATTCATTGGAAGGACTGATGCTGAAGCTGAAACTCCAATACTTTGGCCACCTGGTGCAAAGAGCTGACTCCTTGAAGACCCTGATGCTGGGAAAGATTGATGGCAGGAGGAGAAGGGGATGACAGAGGATGAGATGTTTGGATGGCATCACTGACTCAATGAACCTGAGTTTGAGCAAGCTCTGGGACCTTGTGTTGGACAGGGGAACCTGGTCTGCTGCAGCCTATGGGATCACAAAGAATCGGCAGGACTAAGTGACTGAACTGAACTGAACTGTTGAGTCTTTTCAAGAAGTCAGTGTCCTGGAAAAAAAAAAAAAAGGTAGGGATCTGGGCTAGAAATAAATGTTCTTAAAGGATGTAATGACCAGATGTTAGATGTATGCCTGTTTTGGACTTTGGTTTACACGAACCAGCTAGAAGCAGAGTTCTGGGAATATTGTGGAAACTGAAATATGCTGAGGTATTACATAAGATGAAGATCTCAAGGATATGCACTAAGGTGTTTATTGACAGTAGGAACAAAGTGTCTTGTTTTTCTTATTTTTGCTAATAAGCATTTCATCTTCCACAAGACATACGTACTTCTTTTGTAATAAAGTGACACCAGATCCTATTCTCCCCTGCTTAAAACCTGCCAGTGGCTTCCTGTTGCTCTTGAAAATCCGAACTTCTCACCATGGCCCATAGAGCTCAATGAAATTTTAAAATTATCAACCTATTCTCATCTCCTCATCCCCCACCTCCCACCATCTATCTTAAAGCATTAACTACAGCACCTTCCTTCTGTTTCTTAGACATACTAAACCTATACTATCCTTCGGACCTTTACATCTGTTAGTTCCTCTACCAGAAGCTCTGCCCACAAATACCGAACTTTGTATTCTCATTATTCAAATCATAGGGCAGATGCTAAATCTTCTGAAAAGCTTTCCCTATTGACCTCATCTAAAGTAGAGACACCTCCTCCCCACTCCAATTCACTCTGTTTCCTCATCCTACTTTGATTTTCTGCTTTGTAGTGATATGTGATTTAAATATTTTCATTATTTTAATTCATTTCTGTGTTTCTCCACTGAAATGTAATTTCTATGAGAACAGGCACCTTGACTGCTTTTCTCGCTATTACGTCCCTGGTGTTTAAGACAGTGCTTGGTACATAGTAAGACCTCAGCAAATGTTATTTGAATAAATGAATAAAAGAGTAAACAAGTGAATTAATCTCATATTATCCTTGTAAGATAGGTGCTATTAGATTCTATGTTTTACAGATAAGAAAACTGAGTCTCAGAGAAGTTAAGTGACTTGTCCAGGGACACACAGACATCACATTGAAGGTGCCTGCTTTTTCTTTGCTGTGTGTGCTATTCCACCCCTCTCCCATTCCCTGGTACTCCCTCCACTGGTGTCCCTTCCCTCCAGGATAATAATCTTTTGACTGCTGCTGCTGCTAAGTCACTTCAGTCGTGTCCGACACTGTGTGACCCCATAGACGGCAGCCCACCAGGTTCCCCCATCCCTGGGATTCTCCAGGCAAGAACACTGGAGTGGGTTGTCATTTCCTTCTCTAATGCATGAAAGTGAAAAGTGAAAGTGAAGTCGCTCAGTCGTGTCCAACTCCTAGCGACCCCATGGGCTGCAGCCTACCAGGCTCCTCCATCCATGGGATTTTCAAGGCAAGAGTACTGGAGTGGGTTGCCATTGCCTTCTCCAATCTTTTGACTAGACAAGATTAAAAATGATTGCTTCATATCAGAGTAAATGAGGTGAGAGTAGACATGACTGCTTTTAATTCAATTGTTCTTGCTTTCTGCCTGTTGTAATTTGATCAGCACACATACACTAGGCTGAGAGCTGGGCTTGGGCGTCTATGGCATAAGACCTTGCATACAGAGTCATGGCTCTCCTCACTCAGACTTTTCTGTGCCTGTGAATGGGGAAGAGGAGTATGCAGTGTGAAAATCGGTTTGCTAGGTGCCAAGCTCTCTAACTACTTCCACAAGAGAAGATATATCAGTTAGTAGTGCTCTGAGCAATAAGTCACAGAAAACCAACTCTTCAGTTCAGTTCAGTCGCTCAGTCATGTCTGACTCTTTCCAACCTCATGAATCGCAGCACGCCAGGCCTCCCTGTCCATCACCAGCTCCCGGAGGTCACTGAGACTCACATCCATCGAGTCAGTGATGCCATCCAGCCATCTCATCCTCTGTCGTCCCCTTCTCCTCCTGTCTCCAATCCCTCCCAGCATCAGAGTCTTTTCCAATGAGTCAACTCTTGGCATGAAGTGGCCAAAGTACTGGAGTTTCAGCTTTAGAATCATTCCTTCCAAAGAAATCCCAGGACTGATCTCCTTCAGAATGGACTGGTTGGATCTCCTTGCAGTCCAAGGGACTCTCAAGAGTCTTCTCCAATACCACAGTTCAAAAGCATCAATTCTTCAGTGCTCAGCTTTCTTCACAGTCCAACTCTCACACCCACACATGACCACAGGAAAAACCATAGCCTTTACTACATGAAACTTTATTGGAAAAGTAATGTCTCTGCTTTGAAATATGCTATCTAGGTTGGTCATAACTTTTCTTCCAAGGAGTAAGCGTCTTTTAATTTCATGGCTGCAGTCACCATCTGCAGCGATTTTGGAGCCCCAAAAAATAAAGTCCGACACTGTTTCCACTGTTTCCCCATCTATTTCCCATGAAGTGATGGGACCAGATGCCATGATCTTCGTTTTCTGAATATTGAGCTTTAAGCCAACTTTTTCACTCTCCTCTTTCACTTTCATCAAGAGGTTTTTGAGTTCCTCTTCACTTTCTGCCATAAGGGTGGTGTCATCTGCATATCTGAGGTTATTGATATTTCTCCTGTCAATTTTGATTCCAGCTTGTGTTTCTTCCAGTCCAGCATTTCTCATGATGTACTCTGCATATAAGTTAAATAAACAGGGTGACAATATACAGCCTTGATGAACTCCTTTTCCTATTTGGAACCAGTCTGTTGTTCCATGACCAGTTCTTACTGTTGCTTCCTGACCTGCATACAGATTTCTCAAGAGGCAGATCAGGTGGTCTGGTATTCCCATCTCTTTCAGAATTTTCCACAGTTTATTGTGGTCTACACAGTCAAAGGCTTTGGCATAGTCAATAAAGCAGAAATAGATGTTTTTCTGGAACTCATTTGCTTTTTCAATGATCCAGCAGATGTTGGCAATTTGATCTCCGGTTCCTCTGCCTTTTCTAAAACCAGCTTGAACATCAGGAAGTTCACAGTTCACATATTGCTGAAGCTTGGCTTGGAGAATTTTGAGCATTACTTTACTGGCGTGTGAGTACAATTGTGCGGTAGTTTGAGCATTCTTTGGCATTGCCTTTCTTTGGGATTGGGATGAAAACTGACCTTTTCCAGTCCTGTGGCCACTGCTGAGTTTTCCAAATTTGCTGGCATATTGAGTGCAGCACTTTCACAGCATCATCTTTCAGGATTTGAAATAGTTCCACTGGAATTCCATCACCTCCACTAGCTTTGTTCGTAGTGATGCTTTCTAAGGCCCACTTGACTTCACATTCCAGGATGTCTGGCTCTAGGTCAGTGATCACACCATCGTGATTATCTGGGTCATGAAGATCTTTTTTGTACAGTTCTTCTGTGTATTCTTGCCATCTCTTCTTAATATCTTCTGCTTCTGTTAGGTCCATACCAGTTCTATCCTTTATTGTGCCCATCTTTGCATGAAATGTTCTCTTGATATCTCTGATTTTCTTGAAGAGATCTCTAGTCTTTCCCATTCTGTTGTTTTCCTCTATTTCTTTGCATTGATCGCTTAAGAATGCTTTCTTATCTCTTCTTGCTATTCTTTGGAACTCTGCATTCAGATGTTTATATCTTTCCTTTTCTCCTTTGCTTTTCGCTTCTCTTCTTTTCACAGCTATTTGCAAGGCCTCCCGAGACAGCCATTTTGCTTTTTTGCATTTCTTTTGCATGGGGATGGTCTTGATCCCTGTCTCCTGTACAATGTCACGAACCTCATTCCATAGTTCATCAGGCACTCTATCTACAGATCTAGGCCCTTAAATCTATTTCTCACTTCCACTGTATAATCATAAGGGATTTGATTTAGGTCATACGTGTATGGTCTAGAGGTTTTCCCTACTTTCTTCAATTTAAGTCTGAATTTGGCAATAAGGAGTTCATGGTCTGAGCCACAGTCAGCTCCTGGTCTTGTTTTAGCTGATTGTATAGAGCTTTTCCATCTTTGGCTGCAAAGAATATAATCAATCTGATTTCGGTGTTGACCATCTGGTGATGTCCATATGTAGAGTCTTCTCTTGTGTTGTTGGAAGAGGGTGTTTGTTATGATCAGTGCATTTTCTTGGCAAAACTCTATTAGTCTTTGCCCTGCTTCATTCCGTATTCCAAGGCCTGAATACGTATTCCAGCATCAGGGTCTTTTCAAATGAGTCAGCTCTTCGCATCAGATGGCCAAAGTATTGGAGTTTCAGCTTCAACATTAGTCCTTCCAATGAACACCCAGGACTGATTTCCTTTAGGATTGAGTGGTTGGATCTCCTTGCAGTCTTAGGGACTCTCAAGAGTCTTCTCCAACACCACAGTTCAAAAGCATCAATTCTTTGGTGCTCAGCTTTCTTTATAGTCTAGCTCTCACATCCATACATGACCACTGGAAAAACCATAGCCTTGACTAAATAAATGGACTTTTGTCAGCAAAGTAATGTCTCTGCTTTTTATATGCTGTCTAGTTGGCCATAACTTTCCTTCCAAAGATTGCTGCTACTGCTAAGTCACTGCAGTCGTGTCCGACTCTGTGTGATCCCATAGACGGCAGCCACCAGGCTCCCCCGTCCCTGGGATTCTCCAAGCATCTTTAATTTCATGGCTGCAATCACCATCTGCAGAGATTTTGGAGCCCCCAAAATAAAGTCAGCCACTGTTTCCTCTATTTTCCCATCTATTTGCCATGAAGTGATGAGACCAGATGCCATGATCTTAGTTTTCTGAATGTTGAGCTTTAAACCAACTCTTAGTAACTTAAATAATTAAGAATTTATATTTCTCAAATAACAAGATTGTCCAAAGGTAGGTGGTTTCTGCATTCCTTCAGCTGCTTCCTGGTGTCACTAAGATCTCAGGCACTTTCTGCTCCACTGTTCTGAACATATTTATCTCATGTCCTCGTGACAGTCACCACATGATTGCAAGAAATTTCCTGTAGCTCCAGGCATCACACCCAGCAACAAAGGAAGAGGGAGGCACTAGAGGCACTGGTCCCACCTGCCCCCTTTATCAGAAAAGCAAAAGAGTTCCAAGGAAACCTCCAGAAATCTTTCCTTTACACCTTCTCAGCAGAACTAGGTCACAAGACCTCTTCTCAGCCTTCCAGCCTCTAGACTGGGGGTGGTCAAGGAGGAGGGATTCAAATTGGTCAAGTTTGCTGACCATGGTTTGATTGTTTTTGAATGAGCTGAAGGCTTGCTATTTATTCATTCATTTACTGGCTTATGTACTTATTTATTTAAATGTCAGATTATGATGGGGGCTCCCTCTCCTCTCTCACGCATCTCTATCACCTGACACTGTGCATTTTCAGTCTTTTGGCCTATGAAACAAAATAGCTCTTTCATTCAAATTTGGGACCAGGGTACGTTTCTCCCTCCCTCCTTTCTTGCTTTAGTAGCATTCTTAGAATTTGAGGTCAAATACCCTTCCCTTCATTTTTTAGAAAACAACCAAACCAAACAAACAATCAAAACAAAACACTTTGTGTTTTTTTTTTTTTCCTTCTTTTTTCTTTTTTTTTTTTTTTTAATCGTCTGGCACCTTTTATTTTATTTTATTTTATTTTTTATAGGTATCAAGAATCTCTTTTATTGATTATCAGAAACATTACAAACATCTAATATGAACAAATTGTAACATGACAGTGATTAGTTTGAACAATTAATACATTTCAGATATAATATTATACATATTTTGATTGTGAGAAAACACCAAAAACAGCACACATTGTTAACTTCTCCCTCTCTTCTTTGCCAAGGTGTCTTCTTATTCATTTTGGGAATGGGAATCAACATTCACAGTGACTATATATTGCGCCAGCTCAGGAAGCCTGGAGAAATCATCTATAGGATTCCACAAGGTAATGTCTCCCCTGCCCTCCAGATTCTCACTCTTCCTTGAGAGCCTGTCCCAGGAATTTCACTATGAGTAACAAAAGAGAGGGCGCAGATGATGCAATCTATCCCAGTAGGTCCCTGGCTTCTCCTCCATGTCCCATCCTGCCCCACAATACATTTGGGTTCCTGGTCTGAACCTGAAAGAGCAAGAGAAGAGCCCCCAGGCAGGTTCATGATCACGATACCCTCACTGTGGGGAGTGTGGGGTTTGGGGTCAGGTGGAAGTAGGCTGACACTTGGTTGTAGTTTATCATGTGCTGTATCAGGGTTCTCCAGAGAAGCAGAACCAATTGAATTAGGCTTCCCAGGTGGCTCAATGATAAAGAACCCACCTGCCAGTGCAGGAGACACAGGAGGACAGGGGTTTAATCCCTGGGCCTGGAAGGAGGAAATGGCAACCTCCTTGACGAGGCAATGGCAACCTACTCCAGTATTCTTGCCTGGAAAAATCTCACGGACAGAGGACCGTGGTGGGCTATAGATATGGGGTTGCAAAAGAGTCGGACACAACTGAACACACACACACACACACACACACACCTGATCAATAAAGAGATTTATTATGAGAAATTGGCTCACATGACTGCAGAGGTTGAGAAATCCCAGAATCTGCCATCTACAAGGTGGAGTCCTCAGAGAATAGGTAGTGTAATTTCTAGTTCTCAAGGCCTGAGAACTAGGAGAGCTTCCGTGTAAGTTCCAGTCTGAGTGCAGGAAACCAATGTTCAGCTCAAACCCAGAGAACAAACTCTCCCTCAGCCGATTTTTGTTTTGTTCAAGCCTCCAGAGGATTGACGCCTCTCAAGGCATCAGTGGGCTGGGCGTGGGGTGGGGAGACAATCTGCTTTACTCAGTCTGTTGACTCAACTGTTAATTTGATCCAGACACTGTCACTGACATACCCAGAAATAATGATCAATCAAGTATCTGGGCACCACATGGCTCAGTCAAGATGACACAAGAAATTAACAATCATTTGTATGTAGAGTGCTGATCCTTCCTAGGTTAGCAAATAAAGCCATATCATGCACAACCAACACATTTGTCCCCTTCAAGAAGTCTCACTAGACTTAACTAGTGAGTAGTCAGGGGTAGCATTTGTTTATTTCCTGCCACTTGTGTGTTCTTAAAGATGTAGAGAACCATATTTACTTCATCAAAACTTAGAATGGGAAGCCTTATAAGTACAAGTGCATTTCCGGAGATAAAGGTGCAGAATATTTGAAGTTCTAACTGTTCCCAAGTAACCAGGGTGTGAAGTTGACATATAAGAAGGTGGGAGTGAATTCACCCAAGTGATTCTCCAACTTTTTAAGGTGAATATTTGTGTAGGTCAGTGGCTCCTACCCTTTTTGATGTAAACACAACCCTTTGTTACTAAGTCACTTCAGTAGTGTCCGACTCTGTGAGACCCCACAGACAGCAGCCCACCAGGCTCCCCCGTCCCTGGGATTCTCCAGGCAAGAACACTGGAGTGGGCTGCCATTTCCTTCTCCAATGCATGAAAGTGAAAAAGTGAAAGTGAAGTTGTTCAGTTGCAACCCCATGGACTGCAGCCTACCAGGCTCCTCTGTCCATGGGATTTTCCAGGCAAGAGTATTGCAGTGGGGTACCATTGCCTTCTCTGAAACACAACCCTTTATTTACATTTAAAAATTACTGAATTATAACATAATGTTAGCACACATTAATATCCACTGATTAATCTATGATTAAAAAATAACAACAAAGCTAACTTTGAATTCAGCAACACTTAAATGAATTTGACTGTGGCTAACATCCTTTCCAGAGAAGGCAATGGCACCCCACTCCAGTACTCTTGCCTGGAAAATCCCATAGACGGAGGAGCCTGGTAGGCTGCAGTCCATGGGGTCGCTAAGAGTCAGACACGACTGAGTGACTTCACTTTCATGCGTTGGAGAAGGAAATGGCAACCCACTCCAGTGTTCTTGCCTGGAGAATCCCAGGGATAGGGGAGCCTGGTAGGCTGCCGTCTATGGGGTCGCACAGAGTTGGACATGACTGAAGTGACTTAGCAGCAGCAGCAGCAGCAACAGCAACATCCTTTCAGTATCTACATCCAACAAAAACAATACAGTAGGTTGAAGTATACCATTTGCTATATTCACAGACTATTTATAGACCCTTTGCAATCAGCCGGTAGTTCTTCCTGGGGCCTGGGGAGTTATAGGCCAGGAACCGCTGATGCAGTATCATCCTTAAGGAAGATAACTTTAAGGGTCTTTTATTTTTTAAGTCTTCACTCAGTAACTAGACAAATAGAGAAGAGCAGAGAAAATTCTTGAAAGCTAGATTGTCAAGGCTAATTTCCAACTATTGGGTTGGCCAAAAAGTTCAATTGAATTTTTCTGTAGCATCTTACAAAAAACCTGAGTGAACTTTTGGCCAACACAGTATTAAGTTATATTAGATAATGGTTTAAAAACAAAATATTCTTTGTATAAGTATGGGAAGAAAAATCGTTTTGGGTGAAGCTTTCCCAGGTTAGTGTGGGACAGAAATATTGAATGTAAATGTATTTCCTATCATTAGAAACATGTTGATTTATAGATACAGGTTTGAGATCAGAAATAGTGGCTGGATAGAAAAGGAAACCTTTAAAATCAATAGAAACAGACTTCACCAGTCTCCAGGAGGGAAAACCCTGCAGCTCCCACTCTGAACTTAAACTTGAACGGAGTGTACTGCTTTGCAGAAGTGGGAGGGCAAACACCAAAGGAGAATCGGACTGCTGCTCATTTCAATCCAGGCTTTTATTATTTTCGCAGAGTGTGCTGTTTCACTTTGTGTGATGGTGAACGTGCTGTGGGCTGAGGCAGTGTGGGTGCCCAGAGAAGGACTGAGGTCAGAGGTGGTTGGAAATGTTACTTAATAGAATGAAACAAGCCCCGACCTCCTGCACCTCATCCCTCCTCCTTCCTCCTCCTTCCCCGAGCCAGTATGGTTCAGCAGTTGCTGGAGACCCGGATGGAGCCCGTCCAGTGATTCAGGCCACTCCTTATCCTTCCAGGATGTTCTGAGGGCTACAGGAGGCTGACACTGTTTTCCCTTCTCCCCAAGAGGATTCCACCAAACTCCCCCGACTCCGAAGGCAGTCTCCAGCCCTGCATTTGACCTAGGTGCCCTGATGTGTTTTGGAACAAAGCAGAGGGGTTCCAACATGGCAATAATGGAGCGCAGGGGACTGACTTGTCGATTCTTCCGCACGCAGGTGGCTTGTTCACATACGTCTCTGGAGCCAATTTCCTCGGTGAGATCATTGAATGGATCGGCTATGCCCTGGCCTCTTGGTCCCTCCCAGCACTTGCGTTTGCATTTTTCTCACTTTGTTTCCTTGGGCTGCGAGCTTTTCATCATCATAGGTAAACTTTTCAATTAAGGTGGCAGCATCCACATAGCTTTCTTCTCCAAATAGGCTTTTCTTAAAACACGGACTCAGATTCAGAAACCTTAAAGATTTATTTTTAACAAGGTAAGGTTGACACAGTAACCCAGATGGGCCAATTCTGACGTCCCAGATTTTCACTGAAGTTGGAATTTAGCTGGGTGGCAGCATCAGTGACACTTTTTACCTTCCTATGAACAAAAACAATTCCACACAGGCAGGGGCACTGAGGGGACTACTGAAGCCACATGCCTGTTGAAGAAGTCTTCCCAGAGAGGAGCACTTGGTTTCCACGTGAGGTAGTTGACCAGGCTCTGTGCCCGCCTATCAGGCTTATCTAGCGATGGCTGCTGTTTGGCTGTGGGCTACAGGTAAGAGTCAGGTGGTACAAGGGGTGCTTCAGTTCACCTCGGCCACACTCCCCAAATGTGTTTCATGGGTGGGACCCCAGGTCGCACTTTCCAGAGCTTCCCAGGCTGTTCTGACGCACAGTTCGGATGGAGAGTCAGTGGGGAAAAGCACTAGCTCTGAACCTAGTGTGGCTGCTATTTTTAATTCTAGGTTTGGTGCTAACAGTTCACGTAATCACAGAGCCCTGGAAACTCCAGAATTCTTTTCTTGGAGTCTACGTAATACCAGGGTTTATTCTTGTACTCTCCTCCTTCCCCTGCCCCCACCTTCTGTAGATCATAACCCAGGTCATTGCTGGCTTCCTGGGAAGATCAGTTCAGTTCAGTTCAGTTGCTCAGTTGTGTCCGATTCTGCGACCCAATGAACTGCCGCACGCCAGGCTTCCCTGTCTATCACCAGCTCCCGGAGCTTGCTCAAACTCACGTCCATTGAGTCAGTGATGCCATCTAACCATCTCATCCTCTGTTCTCCCCTTCTCCCCCTGCCTTCAATCTTTCCCAGCATCAGGGTCTTTCCCAGTGAGTCAGTTCTTCCCATCAGGCCAAAGTATTGGAGTTCATCTTCAGCATCAGTCCTTCCAATGAATATTCAGAATTTTAGGATTGACTGGTTGGATCTCCTTGCAGTCCAAGGGACTCTCAAGAGTCTTCTCGAACACCACAGTTCAAAAGCATCAATTCTTCGGCGCTCAGCCTTCTTCACAGTCCAGCTCTCACATCCATACATGACCACAGGAAAGACCATAGCTTTGACTAGATGGACCTTTGTTGGCAAAGTGATGTCTCTGCTTTTGAATATGCTATCTAGGTTGGTCATAACTTTTCTTCCCAGGAGCAAGTGTCTTTTAATTTTATGGCTACAGTCACCATCTGCAGTGATTTTGGAGCCCAAGAAAATAAAGTCTGTCACTGTTTTCCATTGTTTCCCCATCTATTTGCCAGGAAGTGATGGGACCATAAGCCATGATCTTAGTTTTCTGAATGTTGAGTTTTAAGCCAACTTTTTCATTCTCCTCTTTCACTTTCATCAAGAGCCTCTTTAGTTCTCTTTCTATCTAAGTGTGGTGTCATCTGCGTATCTGAGGTTATTGATGTTTCTTCTGGCAATCTTGATTCCAGCTTGTGCCTTGTCCAGCCTGACATTTCACATGGTGTACTCTGCATATAAGTTAAATAAGCAGGGTGACAATATATGTACTTCATTCCTGATTTGGAACCAGTCTGTTGTTCCATTGTTGTTTAGTTGGTAAGTCGTGTCCGACTCTTTTGTGACCCCATGGACTGCAGCCCATCAGTCCTCTGTCCATGGGATTTCCCAGGCAAGAATACTGGAGTAGGTTGCCATTTCCTTCTCCAGGGGTCTTCCTGCCCCAGGGATCCAACCTGAGTCTCCCACATTGGCAGGTGGATTCTTTACCACTGAGCCGCCAAGGAAGTCCCAGTGAAGACATTGTCGGATGGCAAAGGTTCAAGGCACTTTGCTTGGAACCAAGCTTGGAACCCACGGTGGAAGGAACTGGAACCAACCTGTTACCCCCAAACTCAGCCACCAGTTGACCTGACCCCACTGTAGAGGCAAGAATAGGGTGACCCCTTTCTTTCCTTCTTTCTTTCTTTTTTGAAAGGCATCTTATATTGTTATTTGGGGTTTTTTTCCATATCACAAAAAAGATTTAGAGAATTCCAAAGAGTTTTAGTTAACAGGAAATACAAATAGAAATTAAAAACAAAACAGAATGGAACTCAACTCTCCACAGATTGAACCCATATGGGTGTCACAGCTCACTGAATTAGCACCACTTTTGTAGTAGTGAAGACACCCGGGGCTGAAATTTCTTCAAACTCACCGCCCAGTTCCAACTGTTGCCTCTTGACCTGCATACAGATTTCTCAGGAGGCAGGTAAGGTGGTCTGGTGTTCCCATCTCTTGAAGAATTTTCCACAGTTTGTTGTGATCCACACAGTCAAAGGCTTTGGCATAGTCAATAAAGCAGAAATAGATGTTTTTCTGGAACTCTCTTGCTTTTTTGATGATTCAACAGATGTTGGCAATTTGATTTCTGGTTCCTCTGCCACTTCAGAATCCAGCTTGAACATCTGGAAGCTCACGGTTCACGTACTGTTGAAGCCTGGCTTGGAGAATTTGGGGCATTATTTTGCTATTGTGTGACATGAGTGCAATTGTGTGGTAGTTTGAGCATTCTTTGGCATTGCTTTTCTTTGGGATTGGAATGAAAACTGACCCTTTCCAGTCCTGTGGCCACTGCTGAGTTTTCCAAATTTGCTGGCATATTGAGTACAACACTTTCACAGCATCATCTTTCAGGATTTGAAATAGCTCAACTGGAATTCCATCACCTCCACTAGCTTTGTTCATAGTGATGCTTCCTAAGGCCCACTTGACTTCACATTCCAGGATGTCTGGCTCTAGGTGAGTGATCACACCATCGTGGTTATCTGGGTCATGAAGATCTTTTTTGTACAATTCTTCTGTTTATTCTTGCCACCTCTTCTTAATATCTTCTGCTTCTGTTAGGTCCATACAATTTCTGTCCTTTATTGTGCCCATCTTTGCATGAAATGTCCCCTTGGTATCTCTAATTTTCTTGAAGCAATCTCTGGTCATTCCCATTCTGTTGTTTTCCTCTATTTCTTTGCACTGATCACTGAGGAAGGCTTTTTTTTATCTCTCCTTGCTATTCTTTGGAACTCTGCATTCAGATGGGTAGATCTTTCCTTTTTTCCTTTGCCTTTAGCTTCTTTTCTTTTCTCAGCTATTTGTAAGCCCTCCTCAGACAACCATTTTGCCTTTTTGCATTTCTTTTTCTTGGGGATGGTCTTGATCCCTGCCTTTTGTACAATGTCACAAACCTCCATCCGTAGTTCTTCAGGCATTCTATCAGATCTAATCCCTTGATTCTATTTGTCACTGCTACTGTATAATCATAAGGAATTTGACTGAGGTCATTCCTGAATGGTCTAGTGGTTTTCCCTACTTTCTTCAATTAGGTCTGAATTTTTCAGTAAGAGGTTCATGATCTGAGACACAGTGAGCTCTGGGTCTTGTTTTTGCTGACTGTATAGCGCTTCTCCATCTTTGGCTGAAAAGAATATAATCAATCTGATTTTGGTATTGACCATCTGGTGATGTTCCCATGTAGAGTTTTCTTTTGTGCTGTTGGAAGATAGTGCTTGCTATGACCAGTGCATTCACTTGCAAAACTCTGTTAGTCTTTGCCCTGCTTCATTCCATATTCCAAGGCCAAATTTGCCTGTTACTCCAGGTATTTTTTGACTTCCTACTTTTGCATTCCAGTCCCCTATAATGAAAAGGACATCTTTTTTGGGGTGTTAGTTCTAGAAGGTCTTGTAGGTCTTCATAGAACCGTTCAACTTCAACTTCTTCAGCATTGCTTGTTGGGGCATAGACTTGGATTACTGTGATATTGAATGGTTTGCTTTGGAAATTAACAGAGATCATTCTGTCATTTTTGAGATTGTACCCAAGAACTGCATTTCAGGCTCTTTTGTTGTCTATGATGGCTATTCCATTTCTTCTAAGGGATACTTGCTCACAGTAGTAGATATAATGGTCATCTGAATTAAATTCACCCATTCCAGTCCATTTAAGTTCACTGATTCCTAAACTGTCAATGTTCACTCTTGCCATCTCCTGTTTGACCACTTGCAATTTACCTTGACTCATGGACCTAACATTCCAGGTTCCTATGCAATGTTGTTCTTTACAGCATCGGACTTTACTTCCATCACTGGTCACATCCACAACTGGGTGGTGTTTTGCTTTAGCTCTGTCTCTTCATTCTTTCTGTGTTTATTTCTCCTGGGAAGATAGGGTCAACCATTCAGTGTGATACCTGTGTGGGACACTTTCAGGACTGTCATCTACTGGGGAATTCTGGAAACTACAGGAGATAGACCCTTCTGTGGACAGAGGAGCCTGGCAGGCTATAGTTCATAGGGTCACAAATAATTGGACATGACTGAAGAGATTCAGCATTCGCCTACTGGTCTAGCCTAAAGCTTTACCAGCTTCCACCTCCCTCCGAATCCCTGCACCTGCGATAGGGTGGGGACAAAAAGTTAAGCATCACTGAAAGTGAAAGGAATACACGCTAAATTGCTATCAGGCTTTAAAGACAAGTTTCAGATCCCTTTTCTGAAATAGGGCTAGAGGAAAGAGAAAGTCTGTTGTTCCTGGACACATAGTGGGGCAGGGAGTGGGGAGGATGCCCAAAGGGAGAACAGGCTTGGAATCAGGACCCTGAAGGAAACCCTTAGTCTCCTGCATAGGCATTTTAGTCCAGCTAATGATCAATTTCATAGTCTTGAAGGCTTAACTAAGAATGGGTTCTTTTCCTTGGAGTGGGATTTATGCAGAGACCTTCTAGAAATGAATGAAACAGCAACTCTCCTCATGACTTATTTCTACTCTGTCCTGGGCTTGGTAGAGGAGGGCACCCGTGGAGTCCCCGTCCTGGAAGGGGGTCAGTGAAATAATTCTGCCCCATTCAAGTAGGCCCGTTGCCCATCCTGTAAGGACAGGGCAGCAGTCAGTAGAAGACTGATGAGTATGGACTGAGCTGGGCCTGGTCAGGGGAGGCAGCGGTTCTACCAGAGGGTTCTAGCTGGTGCAGCAACAAAATCCAAACTGAAGCCCTGTCCTGCTGTGTTGACTGTTTCAGAGGGAAGGCTGGAGGACGTCATTTTTATAAGGCTAATTGGGGTTTGTGAAAGGCAGCTCAGCAGACCCCACATCACTGCATGGAAAACCAGCCACCTCCTCTGACATATTAACACTGTTTGTCCACCATTTCAAACTATGATACTTGAACAGAGTGTATCAGTTTAATTATAGCTTAAGAGCTACCAGCTTCAACTAGTTAAGAGAACAGCCTGGTCACTTAAAGAGAAAGCCGTTTATACAAGATGTTTCAGTCTCCGTTGACTGCCCAAAGAGGAATGAACTGAGTGGCTTAAAGAACAGAAATGTATTCTCTCGCAGTTCTGGAGGCAGAAGTCTGAAATCAAGGTGTGGGAGGACTACACTCTCTCTGAAGACTCAAGGGAAGAATCCTTCCTTGTCTCTTCTAGCTTCTGGCAGTGGCCGGCATTCCTTGGTGTTCGTGGCTTGTAGCTGCATCCCCGGCATCCCTGCCTCTGTCTTCACAAGGCTTTCCCCAACTGTGTGTCTGTCTCTGTGTGTCTTCTTCCCCTTCTCATGAGAACACCAGTCATATTGGATTAAGGGCCCACCCTGCTCCAGTACGACCTTATCTTAATAAATTATATCTGCAATGACCCTATTTTCAAAATAAGGTCACCTTCTCAGGTACTGGAAGTTAGAACTTAAGCCTATGTTTTAGGGGACACACAATTCAATAGACAATACAAGATAACCTTTTTTTTTTTTCCTTTTGGCATTCCCGCAGGCCTTGTGAAGGGATAATTTACCTGGGAACCTGACCAGTTTTCTAGAGTTAAACTTGACCATGCTCTTTGGGATCTTTGGTTCCTGTATGCCTCAGTTGAATCCACTGAGTACTTCTTTCTGGCTATTATATATTCTTTACTGGGTAAAATATACATAACAAAATTTCCCATTTTAACAATATTAAATATATAACTCAGTGGCATCAGGGACGCTCATCATGTGGTACAGCCACCACTGCTGGTCTCTGGCTATTGTTTTTTATTTCCCAACACGAAAAGCTTCAACATTTGCAAGAGACAGGATGCTGGAGGGAGGAAGAAAATAGACAGATGGCCACCTGGAAAAGTCACGCCCCGAATACCTGCAGGCTGATTTGTAACAGGGACTGCAAACAGATCAAACCTCAACCAGTGACCGCTGCTTGATTGTATTTATAATCATTCCTCTTTTGTCTTTTAGATTCTACCTCAAGATGTTTGATGACTACCCCAAGTCTCGAAGAGCCCTCATTCCATTCATTTTTTAAAGAAACCAAAGAAACCAAAGAACAAGGGAACAAAGTTCCCACGATCCTGTTGAAAACCATCAAGCTGCTGAACCTGTAACTTTTAAAGTCCCACTGTGTATATGTAACAGCAGTGTGGTGTCCTGGCAGCTGGCCTGAGGAGTCTGCATGGGCCCCCCGAGTGTCTCCTCCCAAGCCCCTGGGGGTCTCTGTGTTGCTCTCCTGTTGAAGAATAAGGCTCCACCTTTTAATGCAGAGATATCTGCTTCTTAGCTATTTCTCCTAGAAAGTGCAAACTTTCCTATGTGTTTTTTTCTTTGAATGACCCAAGTACATGTGGCTTTATACCTACTCTATATCAGTGTTAAGACTTTCTGCAGTTGAGAAAGCTTTGAGTTGAGGGCATTGCTTATAGAATTTATTAAAGGTACACATTTGACTCCTATACAAATTAGCAGCAACTAAGCACATACAGAATTTAAATTCTGAAGCTGCACAGACCCAGAGCAATTCTCCTCCCAAATGAAAACCTACTCACCTCTCCCTTTTCCTTAGTTAATTATGAAAGATGTGAAATGATTAAGTAGACTTTCAGCAGAGGAGCCCTCTCTTCATTCTGCTGAAAATGCAATAATACATTGACCCCACTTCAAATTTGTGTGTTGTCTTAGTGCCTCTGTCTTCCTGAAGATGTTGCAGTTCCCATTAGAAATATCATACATAGGCTAACACAGATAACTGGTGTGGATTTTATCAAAGGTCAGGTTTTAATGACCACAAAGAAGAAGAGATGACTGGTTGACCACAGAGGGAGAGAGAAAGTATTTTACGTATAGACTGCAAACTCTCATGTTCTTGGAAACTTGTGTGTGTATGTGCTTAGTTGCTCAGTCATGTCTCTTTGTGACCCCATGAACTATATAGCCAGCCAGACTCCTCTGTCCATGGAGATTCTTCAGGCAAGAATCCTGGAGTGGGTTGCCATACCCTTCTCCAGGGGATCTTCCCAACCCAGGAATTGAACCCAGGTCTCCTGCATTGCAGGCAGATTCTTTACCATCTGAGCCACCGGAGAAGCCCTGGAAACTGGTGGAAATAGCCAAATAATGAGTGTCAGACAATGGAAAGTACCGAAGTAGAGTGTACGCTGTTTCCCCTGACCGGACATGTACAGTGATGGTGAAGCATCTCAGAAGCACCCAGCATCTCTTCCCTTCCGGAGTTTCTGCACCACAGTCCCCAGGATCTGTTCAAGAAGGAATCCCCAAGAGATGCCTTGAACCTCAGTCCTTAGAAGTCCTGGGAGATGAGGCTGGAATTCACAACCAGAGGGACAGCTCTAGGCAGACAACCTGCTTTGTTTGGTCCCAACAGTGTTTTACACATAGTTTGGTTTTCTTTTTCTTTTTACATTAAAAGTTTTGAAAATTTAAAAATTAGGAGGTTTCTTCATTTTCCAGTTTCTTTTAGAACATTGGAGGATCTGGGCCTGTGGAGCCTGCCAAGAACTGGGACTGGTCAGCTGGTAGACATTAGAATTTGCAACCTCAGTGGAGGGAGTCACCTTCAAGTGGATGCTGAAACTTTGGGCTCTCTAAGGAAGGGACTGAATCCTCCTAATCAGAATGCATGATGATATTTGTCTCTATAGGTCTCGGTTTGTGTCCAGTATTGGTAATCTTTAGCAAATCTCTTTGAGAAGTGAGCACCGGTTTCATCAGACGTAGTGCTGAGTGCAGAAATTCACTAGATAAAATACACTCAAAAGATCTGAAGATGTATATGACTGAAAAATACAAATTGTAATCATTTATATACACGTTTTGCTGTTTAAATGACTCTCGAATTATGGATAAGTAATTTTTTTTAATTAAAAGACCCCCAAACTTATAAATATTTTCATAAGGTGCTGAGTTGTGTTTGTTCCCTTTTATTCTGTGTGTTGTTGTTTTTCCCCTGAGTGTTGCTTCCTTTCTTTCCTTCTCTATTTTGCCAACTTGAAATTCAGGGCCCTGAGCTGAAAATAAAAGAGAAATATGACTTACAGAGCTTGTCAACCACAGCTTAGAACTCCAAGCAGGTGTAATAAAGGTGCAGGAGAATGTACTAAGGCTGGATGTCCCTCCAAGTGTTCAGGAATACACAGAAGAGTGGGGAAACCACACTCAGTGAAATCAACCTCAACGTGTAGGTTGGCCTCTGTGAAATGACTTCCGGTTGTCTCTGTGACACTTAAAATTGCCTTTATGAGATCCTTTATCTTAATACTATATATAATACCCAGACCAGTCCTTGATTTGTAATAAACGCTCAATAAATGATAGCTATTATTTGCTCATGGAACAACAGACTGGTTCCAAATAGGAAAAGGAGTACGTCAAGGCTGCATATTGTCACCATGTTTATTTAACTTATATGCAGAGTACATCATGAGAAATGCTGGACTGGAAGAAACAGAAGTTGGAATCAAGATTGCTGGGAGAAATATCAATAACCTCAGATATGCAGATGACACCACCCTTATGGCAGAAAGTGAAGAGGGGCTAAAAAGCCTCTTGATGAAAGTGAAAGTGGAGAGTGAAAAGGTTGGCTTAAAGCTCAACATTCAGAAAACGAAGATCATGGCATCTGGTCCCATCACTGCATGGGAAATAGATGGGGAAACAGTGGAAACAGTGTCAGACTTTGTTTTTCTGGGCTCCAAAATCACTGCAGATGGTGACTGCAGCCATGAAATTAAAAGACGCTTATTCCTTGGAAGGAAAGTTATGACCAACCTAGATAGCATATTCAAAAGCAGAGACATTACTTTACCAACAAAGGTTCGCCTAGTCAAGGCTATGGTCTTTCCTGTGGTCATGTATGGATGTGAGAGCTGGACTGTGAAGAAGGCTGAGCGCCGAAGAATTGATGCTTTTGAACTGTGGTGTTGGAGAAGACTCTTGAGAGTCCCTTGGACTGCAAGAAGATGCAACCAGTCCATTCTGAAGGAGATCAATCCTGGAATTTCTTTAGAAGGAATGATGCTAAAGCTGAAACTCCAGTATTTTGGCCACCTCATGCGAAGAGTTGACTCATTGGAGAAGACTCTGATGCTGGGAGGGATTGAGGGCAGGAGGAGAAGGGGACGACAGAGGATGAGATGGCTGGATGGCATCACTGACTCGATGGATGCGAGTCTGAGTGACCTCCGGGAGCTGGTGATGGACAGGGAGGCCTGGCGTGCTGCGGTTCATGGGGTCGCAAAGAGTCGGACACGACTGAGCTACTGATCTGATCTGATCTGATCTGATCTGATTATTTGCTCAGTGTGTGCAATCTCAGGATGAAACTGCTGAACAGCAGTTTCATGTTCTTGCCACTAGAGGGTGTTCTTTAGAATTTCATTTAGGACAACTCTGATTTATTATACTTAGGTCTAACTCACATATTTGAAATTTATCATGATTTCTTAATTTAAATTAAGGGTAGAATAAACTTCATATAATTTTGTTTTTAGATTTTTTTTTGATGTGGACCATTTTTAAAGTCTTTACTGAATTTATTACAATATTGCTTCTAGTTTACGCTTTGGTTTTGTTGTTGCACTTGTCACTGTTTATCATGCTTTGGCTTTTTTGGCGGCAAGGCATGTTGGCTCTTAGCTCCCTGACCAGGAATTGAACTAGCACCCCCTACACTGGGAGGTGAAGTCTTAACCACTGGACCCCCAGGGAAGTCCCAACTTCATGTAATTCTAAATATTCTCTTGATAACCGAGGTATCCTCAGTGCTCTAGGGCTATTGTTTTCAACTCGATTTCTCTGTTTAGGTCTAGGATATGCATGCAGAAGGAATATAATAAAAGTCTGAAGGTATGCTCATCCCTAAACATATTTCCCTTTTCTCCTAACACTGAAGTGCAACAAAAAAATGCTTATTTTAGGTGGAGTGTTTTTTTCTTTTCACATCAGGGCTAAAATATGACTGGCTTAGTTAACCAGCTACTCTGTCTTGCTCTTGCTGAAACATTCATGGAGCTAATGTTTTCCTACTGACCTGTAGGAGGTGTTGTAATGTTTTGTTTGTTTTCTAAGTTAGAGATAAAGCACATTTAGGACATCAGCTAGTTCCACCCCTTCGTTGTACAGATGGAGACACTAAAATCCAGTGTTAAATGCTTTCCCAGGTGTTGCACAGCTGGTCTTATCTTGTCTGTTTAAGGGTCAGAAGTCTTTTTTTCTTCGTTAAGCACAGCAGGCTTTTATGAGAGACCCAGGCTCTGCTGGGTGTGGATAGGTGTGAATTTAAGGCCTGAACACACTCGGCAATGGCTTATTGATACTTATGATGTGAAAATGGTGAGGGGTGGGGACATAGTGTTGAATTAGACATGATCCTTGCCCTTTACAGGCTGCCATTTGGATTTTTGAAGAGCTACTGCAGAAGAAAACTAGCCAGAGCTTAACTGCAGTGCCACAGTTCAGATGCACAGTTCAGATTGTTATGGACTTTGGGGGAACCTGTTCCCCTCACTCTGTTGGGAGGATCCAGCTGCTGCCTATATCTTGAACCTATTTGAGAAAATGAAAGTGCAGGATAGAGGACACGTGTGTTCAGTAAATGTCACAACTTTCCCCACTCCCTAACAGTTATTTTCACATGGAGCAACATCGGTTCTGCCTTGTTCAGAAGGAGAAAAGACTGCTAATGAGAAGTTTGCGATTAAATAGTGATTTAGGTGGTTTAAACTCTTTCAAAAACCAATTAATAAACCTATGATTTTACTGTCTCACAGTTTTGCAATAACTGTCTTGACTTTTTGTGGTAACCTCATGACAACTCGCCAAGAAGCAAGGGAGAAAACTCTTGGCTTGTGAAGGGATGGATTTGTGAGGAGTCATTTCACTTCTTGCCCAGCTTTTTGATTATCTACTAGGCTGTGGGCTGAGGTCCAGGCATGGCAAATACGCAGGGTAACAATACATGTAAAGCAAAATCTTCTAGAGAAGGCTGCTGATTGTTTTATAGCATCTATACTCTCCCATGATAAAAGAGGCATGGTGCCAGACAGTCATGTAGGTGCTTGGGTGATTTAATAGCCATTGAGTGGATTTAATTTCTAAACAAAAGATTTGCTCTTTTTCTTTATAAGTTCACTGGGCTGTGATCTTAAAAGGTTCTGTGTCATTTGTATCGTGTCCTCTTTCTCCCCATTAACCACAGCTTAGGGTCTGGATGAGTGAAATATTCTTTGGGAAAAGGTCAGAGTATGTACTATACCGTCTTAATGCCTTTCGTCCTAACCTTCGTGGGTACATGGCTTGGCTTTGCTCAGTGTAGTCAGAGTCCCAGTGAAGGATTTCCATTATCCTCTCCACCTGGCAGGCTGGCTGGGAGGAGGGGAGAACAGAGAGAGAAAGTGGGAGGAAGGTAGGGTTTCATGAGAGGAGTGGGGTGGAAGTGGGGGATGCTTGGCAGGGAAGTGAGGCAAATGGCCTTGGGAGCAGGGCCTTCTCCTGACAGAATGGTTTCTTCCTTTCCTTGGTGTCCAGGTCTTTCTAAGCCAGATCCTTGCCTTATCCTCCCAGGGGAAAAAAATTCCCTCTGAGAGAGAAAGCAAGCCCTTCTCAGAGCTCCTTTTTTATAAGGGAAGAAGCTGAGTTTCTTAAAACATAAGCCATATGGCTGTGCCTCGAGATAAATAGCTTAATTGTATTTCTGTCCGCTCACCTCATAAAGATGGTTTTAAGTCCGTGGAGCAGTGTCACTTGTCAGAAAGAGGTGAAGGAACTGTTCCGAGAAGCGCGTGGCAGCATCCAAGTTCTGGGAGGCCAGTGTGGGGAGAGGACAGCAGCCAGAGGAACGAGAGTGGGCAGGTTTTCCTTCTGCCCCGTCTTTGTTTTCCTTTACTTCAGAGGCCCTCAAGAAGTTGATCCTTTTGTGGTGCATTTTTCAGCACTGACTAGAAAGCAAGTACCATAAAAATCAATTAAATTTTATTAATTCATTAATCCTTTAATTCATTTTGTTAATTAATTTTTAATGCAAGATTCTTACACTATAGAGGTATAGACATAAATGTGAACTGTGTTAAGTTAAAGATACATATTGTACAAACTCTAGGGCAACAATTTAACAAAGAGATATAAATAATAAACTAATAGAAAAAAATAAAAAGCAATCACAAAAAACAGTTAATCCTTAATCCCCAAATAACGCAGGAAAAGTAGAAGAAATGAAAACAAAGAAAAGAAAAAAACAGAAGGGAAAAATAGCAGATAGTGAAATGGTATTTGCGGGGAGCCTGAGAAGGGTTCGGAGGGGCTCTCACATCAACTGAGCCCTCACTATGTCCATTATGAAACTAGAGATGAACTTTAAATATAGGCAAAACTCTAAACATATTTTATTGAAAATTTGAGATCAGATCAGATCAGATCAGTCACTCAGTCGTGTCCGACTCTTTGCGACCCCATGAACTGCAGCACGCCAGGCCTCCCTGTCCATCACCAACTCCCAGAGGTCACTCAGACTCACATTCATCGAGTCAGTGATGCCATCCAGCCATCTCATCCTCTGTCGTCCCCTTCTCCTCTTGCCCCCAATCCCTCCCAGCATCAGAGTCTTCTCTTCGCATGAGGTGGCCAAAATACTGGAGTTTCAGCTTTAGCATCATTCCTTCCAAAGAAATCTCAGGGTTGATCTCCTTCAGAATGGACTGGTTGGATCTTCTTGCAGTCCAAGGGACTCTCAAGAGTCTTCTCCAATACCACAGTTCAAAAGCATCAATTCTTCGGCACTCAGCCTTCTTCACAGTCCAGCTCTCACATCCATACATGACCACAGGAAAGACCATAGCCTTGACTAGATGAACCTTGGTTGGCAAAGTGATGTCTCTGCTTTTGAATATGCTATCTAGGTTGGTCATAACTTTCCTTCCAAGGAGTAAGCGTCTTTTAATTTCATGGCTGCAGTCACCATCTGCAGTGGTTTTGGAGCCCAGAAAAATAAAGTCTGACACTGTTTCCACTGTTTCCCCATCTATTTCCCGTGTAGTGATGGGACCAGATGCCATGATCTTCGTTTTCTGAATGTTGAGCTTTAAGCCAACCTTTTCACTCTCCACTTTCACTTTCATCAAGAGGCTTTTTAATTCCTCTTCACTTTCTGCCATAAGGGTGGTGTCATCTGCATATATGAGGTTATTGATATTTCTCCCAGCAATCTTGATTCCAACTTGTGTTTCTTCCAGTCCAGCATTTCTCATGATGTACTCTGCATATAAGTTAAATAAACAGGGTGACAATATACAGCCTTGACGTACTCCTTTTCCTATTTGGAACCAGTCTGTTGTTCCATGACCAGTTCTAACTGTTGCTTCCTGACCTGCATACAGATTTCTCAAGAGGCAGATCAGGTGGTCTGGTATTCCCATCTCTTTCAGAATTTTCCACAGTTCATTGTGATCTACACAGTCAAAGGCTTTGGCATAGTCAATAAAGTAGAAATAGATGTTTTTCTGGAACTCTCTTGCTTTTTCCATGATCCAGCGGATGTTGGCAATTTGATCTCTGGTTCCTCTGCCTTTTCTAAAACCAGCTTGAACATCAGGAAGTTCATGGTTCACATATTGCTGAAGCCTGGCTTGGAGAATTTTGAGCATTACTTTACTAGCGTGTGAGATGAGTGCAATTGTGCGGTAGTTTGAGCACTCCTTGGCATTGCCTTTCTTTGGGATTGGTATGAAAACTGACCTTTTCCAATCTTGTGGCCACTGCTGAGTTTGTCAAATTTGCTGGCATATTGAGTGCAGCACTTTCACAGCATCACCTTTCAGGATTTGGAATAGCTCCACTGGAATTCCATCACCTCCACTAGCTTTGTTCGTAGTGATGCTTTCTAAGGCCCACTTGACTTCACATTCCAGGATGTCTGGCTCTAGGTCAGTGATCACACCATCATGATTATCTGGGTCATGAAGCTCTTTTTTTGTACAGTTCTTCTGTGTATTCTTGCCACCTCTTCTTAATATCTTCTGCTTCCGTTAGGTCCATACCATTTCTGTCCTTTATCGAGCCCATTTTTGCATGAAATGTTCCTTTGGTATCTCTGATTTTCTTGAATAGATTCCTAGTCTTTCCCATTCTGTTGTTTTCCTCTATTTCTTTGCATTGATCGTTGAAGAATGCTTTCTTATCTCTTCTTGCTATTCTTTGGAACTCTGCATTCAGATGTTTATATCTTTCCTTTTCTCCTTTGCTTTTCGCTTCTCTTCTTTTCACAGCAAATTTGAGATAGAAAAATGTAAAAGAAGAAAACAAGTCCTGTAGCCTTCTATACACTACTCATTTGGACTCTAGGGGCTCTATCTAATCCTTATCTGGTCTTCTTAAGTGCAACTGAAGTCTACTCTTCGCTGACATATGATGCATTCCTATTCTGAAATTTGTAGGTGCTAGGAATGCTCTACGGAGAAGGCAATGGCACCCCATTCCAGTACTCTTGCCTGGAAAATCCCATGGATGGAGGAGCCTGGTAGGCTGCAGTCCATGGGGTCGCTAAGAGTCAGACACGACTGAGCGACTTCACTTTCACCTTTCACTTTCATGCATTGGAGAAGGAAATGGCAACCCACTCTGGTGTTCTTGCCTGGAGAATCCCAGGGACGGAAAGCCTGGTGGGCTGCCGTCTCTGGGGTTGCACAGAGTCGGACACGACTGAAGCGACTTAGCAGCAGCAGCAGCAGCAGGAATGCTCTAACTCTCCACCCTTCAACTTGGCAACTAGTAGGATTACCGGCAGAGCCTAATGTAGCTGAAACACCACCATACTTTGTCAACTGTTCTAATGCACTCTTTTCCATCCTAAAAGCCATAGAAATATGTTAGGTAAAAGCAGATTTGTTCTGCCCTGTAACAAATTTGCCTTGATAGTCATTATCTTGCTTTAGCCTGTAAGAACTGTAAGGAAAACCCAGATGCCTAGTGATTGCTGAAGACACATCATAGCAAATTTTTTATTCATTAAGCAAATTTATACTGAGAAAACTGGATATCTACATGCAGGAGAAGGCATTTGAATCCTTGCCTTGTACAACAAACAAAAATTAACTCAAAGTGAATCATAAAGCTAAATGTAAAAGATTAAATTATAAAACCCATAGAAGCAAACACAGGAATAAATCTTTATAATGTTGGATTAGGCAGTGATTTCTTTGATATGATGCCAAAGGCACAAGGAATAATAGAGAAGATTGGCACCTGAACTTCATCAGAATCAAAATCTTTTGTACCTCAAAGTTCAATTCAGTCGCTCAGTCGTGTCTGACGCTTTGGAACCCCATAGACTGCAGCACGCCAGGCCTCCCGTCCATCACCAACTCCCGGAGCTTACTCAAGCTTATGTCCATTGAGTCAGTGATGCCATCCAACCATCTTATCCTCTGTTGTCCCCCTCTCCTCCTGCCTTCAATCATTTCCAGCATCAGGGTCTTTTCCAATGAGTTAGTTCTTCGCATCATGTGGCCAAAGTATTGGAGTTTCAGCTTCAGCATCAGTCCTTCCAATGAATATTCAACAGTCCTTTAGGATGGACTGTTTGGATCTCCTTGCTGTCTAGGGGACTCTCAAGAGTCTTCTCCAACACCATAGTTCAAAAGCATCAATTCTTTGACACTCAGCTTTTCTTTCAAAGCACACCACCAAAAAATAAAAAGGCAACCCACAGACTAGGGGAAAATATTTGTCAGTCATGTATCTGATAAGGGGCTTATATCCAGAATATAAAAACCTCTTACAACTCAATAATAAAAGGATAGATAACCCAATTAAAAATGGACAAAGGATTTGAAAAGACATTTTTTTAGAAAAGATACACAAATGCCCAAAAAGGACATAAATAGAAGCTCAACATTATTAGTCATTAGGGAAATGCAATCACAATCACAATTAGATGCTTTCACACCCACTAGAACGATGATAATAAAAAAGGTAATAACGAGGGTTGATGAGGATGTGAAGAAATCAGAGCCCTTAACTACTTGCTGGTGGGAAGATAAAATGGTGCAGCGACTTTGGAAAACAGTTTGATGGTTCCTGAAATGTTCCTGAAAATGTTAAAGATAGGTTACCCAATAACTCAGCAATTCTACTTTTAGATATTTACCTTCTTTTAGTTGGGTGTAGCAGCAAGTAACCTGAAAAGACAACTGATTAAATACCTCTTGGCAGGAATTAGTTTGACTGAATCCTTTACACAGGTTGTAGAGGAGGAACCCAAAGAGAGGAAAGACTGAGCAGTGCTTGGAGTGCCCTCTGGTGGGGACTGTTTAGAAGTGCAGTAGGTGCTGTGAGCACCTGGGGACTGGGATGAGAATTAGGGCACCCCATGGACTGGGGAGAGAGGCCAGAAAAGAAGCAAGGGGTAAATCTTGGGAGAGAGATTTGACTAGCTATAGGAAGACAAAGAACCTGGCTGTGAGTTCCCCATCGCTGGAGTGTTCAAGAAGAGAATGGAAGATAATTTGGGAAAGGTCAGGTTGAATTGAAAACGAAGATCATGGCATCTGGTCCCATCACTTCATGGGAAATAAATGGGGAAACAGTGGAAACAGTGCCAGACTTTATTTTTTGGGGCTCCAAAATCACTGCAAATGGTGACTGCAGCCATGAAATTAAAAGACACTTACTCCTTGTAAGGAAAGTTATGACCAACCTAGACAGCATATTCAAAAGCAGAGACATTACTTTGTCAACAAAGGTCCGTCTAGTCAAGGCTGTGGTTTTTCCAGTGGTCGTGTATGGATGAGAGAGTTGGACTGTGAAGAAAGCTGAGTGCTAAAGAACTGATGCTTTTGAACTGTGGTGTTGGAGAAGACTCTTGAGAGTCCCTTGGACTGCAAGGAGATTCAGCCAGTCCATTCTGAAGGAGATCAGTCCTGGGATTTCTCTGGAAGGAATGATGCTAAAGCTGAAACTCCAGTACTTTGGCCACCTCATGCGAAGAATTGACTTATTGGAAAAGACTCTGATGCTGGGAGGATTTGGGAGCAGGAGGAGAAGGAGACACAGAGGATGAGATGGCTGGATGGCATCACTGACTTGATGGGTGTGAGTCTGAGTGACCTCTGGGAGTTGGTGATGGACAGGGAGGCCTGGCATGCTGTGATTCATGGGGTCGCAAAGAGTCGGACACAACTGAGTGACTGAACTGAACTGAGGTTGAATTGAAGCTAGGGTTTTGACTGACTAATGTTCTCTAAGCCCTCTTCAAAGTTTACGACTCTACGTGCTAGGCTGCTGCTGCTGCTGCTAAGTCACTTCAGTCGTGTCCGACTCCGTGTGACTCCATAGACGGCAGCCCACCAGGCTCCCCCATCCCTAGGATTCTCAGGCAAGAACGCTGAAGTGGGTTACCATTTCCTTCTCCAAGGCATGAAGGTGAAAAGTGAAAATGAAGTCGTTCAGTTGTGTCCAACTCTTAGCAACCCATGGACTGCAGCCCACCAGGGTCCTCCATCCATGGGATTTTCCAGTACTGCAGTGGGGTGCCATTGCCTTCTCCAAAGTGCTAGGCATTGAAGACAATATTCCTGGTTGACAAATTTTGCTGGGCTAGCCTGGCCTACTGTTCCAACTGGTACTGTAGAAAATCAATCTAGCCCCACCTAGTAGCTCTCAAGGAATCAATAATTCAGTTGAACTGGGATTTGAATCTAACACCTGGATGTGAGTGGATGGAAAAATGTAGGGCCCAAGCAGTTTACCTCAATTCCAGGGAGAGCCTTATCTTCTGGAGCACCAGATTCTGGGCAACAGCTATAGAAGTTCTGCCTACAGAAGTGGGGTGAGTGCTTCCAAACACTTGCACTACTTGAATTTAAAGGAACTAGTGGAGAAAAGAAGATGGAGAATCTGTGATAGAGGAGAAGCAACTCTAAGAAAAACATGGGTGACTTGATTATGTTAATCACTTTATTAGACAAATTTTTCTTTTTCATACATTTTTAGAAGAAAAAAGAACGTAAGGAAGAAAAATGATATTAGAGATGTCTTTTCCTTATCAACTTGATATGCTATGCTATGCTAAGTCACTTCAGTCGTGTCCGACTCTGTGTGACCCCACAGACTGCAGCCCACCAGGCTCCCCCATCCCTGGGATTCTCCAGGAAAGAACACTGGAGTGGGCTGCCATTTCCTTCTCCAATGCATGAAGGTGAAAAGTGAAAGTGAAGTTGCTCAGTCGTGTCCGACTCTTAGCGACCCAATGGATTGCAGCCTACCAGGCTCCTCCATCCATGGGATTTTCCAAGCAAGAGTACAAAAAAAACTGCCTCTGTTCCGAGTATATGTATGATGAGCTTGCTATACATCAGTGAAACTACAACTCCAATCAAGATACGGAATGTTTCCTCATCCTAAAGATTCCACTCTTCCTCCAACCCTAGTCACAGACAACCACCGAAGTGATTTTCTTCACCATAGTTTTGTTCTTTAGTCACTAAGTCGTGTCCAACTCTGTGTAGCCCCACGGACTGTAGCTCCAAGAGCTCCCCATGGGATTCTCCAGGCAGGAACACTGGAGAGGGTTGCCAATTCCTTCTCCTGGGTATCTTTCCGACCTCGGGACCAAACCCGGGTCTCCTGCTTTGCAGGCAGATAGATTCTTTACTGTCGGAGTCACCAGACTGGTTGGATGACAGCAAGTAAGCCCATCCTTCTGAGACTGCCTGTGCTGAGTTGCGTCCACCTCTTTGTCGTTTGCATTTTATCTAAATGGAATCATACGGGATGTACTCGATTCTGTGTTGGTTTCTTCACTGGGCATCACAAGGCAGTCACGAGACTCATCCATGTGCTTGTGCGGATCAGCAGAGATGAGGACCATTCCACTACTTGGAAGCATCTTCTTTTCATCTTCATTGTTGAAAAGCATTTTTGTGATATATAGCATTTTTAGTAAACAGTTTTTTTTTTAAACTGTCAGTGCTGTAAAGATGTTTTTCCCTGTATATTGACCTCTCCTGATGAGCATTGTGATCATTCAAATAATTGTTGAATGCTGTGTTTATGTGTCATTTTTTTTTCGGAGATCATACTTCCCGATTTTCTCTTTATCTTTGGTTTTCAACTGTTTGAGAAATGATGTGTCTAGGTGTGGTTCTCTACAACTTTATCCTGTTTGGGGTTCATGAAACTACAGAATTTTTAAATTTAAATTATTAACTAAATTTTGGAAGTTTGGGCTATTTCTTCAAATACTTTTTTCTGCTCCCTTTTCTCTCCCTTCTTTGTCTTTACACATACATCGACCTTTTGAAATTGCTCCATATATCCAAGAGGCTATGTTGATTTTTTCCTGTCGTTTAGATTGTGTACTTTCTATTGATCCATCTTTAAATTACAGCTTTCAGAAGAAAGTCACAAAAAAGGGGACGTTATTGTTTTCCATTGCGTTCCTTGCAGCAGATTTCAACTCTCCTCCAAAAATTGCCTGCTTTTGTTACATCTCTAGAGTCTCAGGTAGTTGTTTTTATATTTTGTCCAGACTTTACAACTCTTGTTTCAGCAACTGCAAGTTTTCAGGTCATTTCCCAATACAGTAAGCAGAAACTAAAGGTAGTATTTTACCTTGAAGTTAGCATGGGTTTAACCCATGCTAACATGTATACAATCATTTTCACAGATGGCTCTCAATGAACTAATAATAATAATAATGACCTAAGGTCTGTAAAAACAGTTAAAGATTAAAAACTATTCCTTATATCACACTTGTTAATGAAGAAAAGAACTCATACACTTTCAAGAATTCAAATTTCAAAGAACTCAAATCATTTTGACTGATTTTACTCCTACTTAACTAGGCAGGTCTTGCTGACTCTCAATGCCTTGGCTTCATTATCAGTTTTTTAAAAGGTCAGACTATCCTGGTCTGCCATGAAAAATATTCTACAGAGAAAAGAGATGTTCCTTGCAAAAAGTTTGTGTGGTTAAATATATGTGGAATCTGTAGGATTAAACAAAGTTGAATAGGGTTCTTTCCTGCAGTATTTTTCAAAGCCTTTAATATGTTAATACATATTCTGTGTTTTCAAAAAGATGACAAGATATTACTTATTTCTGCTTTTGTCTCAAGCTTTAATATGGCTTAGTGTGCCACTATCACTGATTCTGCCTTTGTTTAAAACCTTGATATTTTGTTCACAATAAATTCTTGCACATTCCTTTGTCCTTTCAATGCTGCCTTAGAATATTATTTATATTGATTACTGAGTTTTTGTGCCCTCTTAAATTTTGCAAAAGTAAAGCAAGTGCGTGTTTCACCTCATTTGCCTCACTCTAGTCCCAGTGCCAATGGCAGCCCACTCCAGTACTCTTGCCTGGAAAGTCCCATGGACGCAGGAGCCTGGTGGGCTACAGTCCATGGGGTCACTAGGAGTCGGACACGACTGAGCGACTTCACTTTCACTTTTCACTTTCATGCATTGGAGAAGGAAACGGCAACCCACTCCAGTGTTCTTGCCTGGAGAATCCCAGGGATGGGGGAGCCTGGCGGGCTGCCGTCTGTGGGGTTGCACAGAGTTGGACACGACTGAAGCGACTTAGCAGCAGCAGCAGCAGCAGCAGTCCCAGTGCCAATAGCAGCTGAATTGATAGATTTCTATTTACTATTTACTAACAAGGCTTTGTATTTCCCCAAATGTGGAATCAAACAGACTTCTGAGTTTACAAGATTTTCTAACAGCTTATCTTATGAACCCCTCATCCTCTTTTCCGGTACTTTACCTCCTCTTGTCACATGGACATTTGGCACTCAGTTACCTCTTTGAGTTTTTATTCCTTTTCGTTTCTTTCCCATCCAAACTCAGAATACCTCCCCGACTGCATTTACACTCCTCAGTCAACCCAACTCTTCTTCCAAATCCTGCTCAGTTTCACTCCCTTCTTTCCACTTCCCCAGACTCACTCCCTCTGCTGCCTTTGGTTCATGCACTCCCCAGTGGTCCCACACAACTTGCTCATGATTTGTGTCCTGTCTAGGATGGTTTATTGACCATTTTATGGATGCAGGTCTTGTCCCCTCTGAGGTCCAGAGCCTGTGTCTCACACTTCAGGATCCTTTTAGCACAAAGCTCTATGTGAAGCTGTGCGGGTCTCGGTAACTGCTATGGTGACAGACTGCTTCAGGATTCCCTCATTGCACTCTGCTTCTCTTAACTCTCTGATCTTTTTCTTTTCCTGAGTTTCAGGTAAAGAGGATTGTAATTTGATATCTGGGTACGCTACAGAGTGGTCACCACCACAAATCTAGTTACCATCTGTCCCCATACAGTTGACCCCCTTCACTCATTTTGCCCCTCTTGCCCGCCTTGTCTTCTAGTAACCACAAATCTGTTCGCTTTCTCTATCTTAGTTTTTATTTTGTTTACTCATTTGTTTGTTTTAGATTCCATATATGCGCGAAGTCATAAAGTACGTGTCTTTCTCTGACTTATTTCTCTTAACGCTGTATCTTCAAGGGTCATTCATGTTGGTGCAAATGGCAGAATTTCATCCTTCTATGGCTGTGTAGTAGTCCACTGTATACGCACGCCGCATTTTCTTTATCCGTTCATCTGCTGATGGACACCTATGTTGTATCTATATCGTGGCTATTGTAAATAATGCAGCAGTGGACATAAGGGTGCCTGTATTTCTTTGAATTACTGTTTTCATGTTCTTCAGATAAATACATATTTATTTCTGTTCTTCAGAAGTGGAATCGCTGGGAGCTCTCTTCTTGATTTTTTGAGGAACCTCCACACTAATTTCCATAGTGGCTACAACAATTTACAGTACCAATAGCAGCTGGTGAGGGTTCTTTTTTCTCCATATCCTATCCAACATTTGTTATTTCTTGTTTTTTTCAATAATACTGATAGGTACTCTGACAGGTGAGAGGCCACATATCATGGTGGTTTTGCTTTGTATTTTTCTAATAATTAGTGATGTTGAACATCCTTTCATATACCTGTTGGCCATACATATGTCTTCTTTGGAGAAGTGTCTATTTAGATTCTTTACTCATTTTTTCATCTGGTTGTTTGTTTTTGTGTTGAGTTACATGAGTGAGTTCTTTATATGTTTTGATATTAACTCCTTATTGGATATATGATTTGCAAATATCTTCTCCCATTCAGTAAGTTAACTTTTCTTTTTTGACAATGGTTTCCTCCTCTGTGCAGAAATTTCTAATTTGATATAGTTCCATTTGTTTATTTGTGCTTTTGTTTTCCTTGCCTTTGGAGTCAAAAGTATCACAGAGATGGATGTCTATGCTTATGTTTTCTTTTGAAAACATAGTTTTCAAACATCTGTAGTTTCAGCTCTTAGCTTAAGTATTCATTTTGAATTAATTCTTGTGTACAGTGTAACATAGCTGCCTTCTTTCATTCTTTTGCATGTGGCTGTCCATTATTCTCAACACCATTTATTGAAGAGACTATCCTTTCCTTTTACTTTGCCAACAAAGGTTCATCTAGTCAAGGCTATGGTCTTTCGTGTGGTCATGTATGGATGTGAGAGCTGGACTGTGAAGTAGGCTGAGCGCCGAAGAATTGATGCTTTTGAACTGTGGTGTTGGAGAAGACTCTTGAGAGTCCCTTGGACTGCAAGGAGATCCAACCAGTCCATTCTGAAGGAGATCAGCCCTGGGATTTCTTTGGAAGGAATGATGCTAAAGCTGAAACTCCAGTATTTTGGCCACCTCATGTGAAGAGTTGACTCATTGGAGAAGACTCTGATGCTGGGAGGGATTGGGGGCAAGAGGAGAAGGGGACGACAGAGGAAGAGATGGCTGGATGGCATCACTGACTCAATGGATGTGAGTCTGAGTGACCTCCGGGAGTTGTTGATGGACAGGGAGGCCTGGCGTGCTGCGATTCATGGGGTCGCAAAGAGTCGGACACGACTGAGCTACTGATCTGATCTGATCTGATCCTTTCCTTATTAAATGTTCTTTGCTCTTTGTTATATATTAATTTTATATAGGTATGGGTTTATTTAGGGCTCTCAATTCCATCCTATTGATCTGTGTGTCTGTTTTTGTACCAGTGCCATCAGCTCAGTTCAGTCACTTGGTCGTGTGCAACTCTTTGAAACCCTGTGGATTGTAGCACACCAGGCCTCCTTGTCCATCACCAACTCCTGGAGCTTGCTCAAACTCATGTTCATTGAGTCAGTGATACCATCCATCCATCTCATCCTCTGTTGTCCCCTTCTCCTCCTGCCTTCAATCTTTCCCAGCATCAGGGTCTTTTCCAGTGAGTCAGTTCTTTGCATCTGGTGGCCAAAGTATTAGAGTTTCAGCTTTAGCATCAGTCCTTCCAATGAATATTTAGGACTGATTTCCTTTAGGATGAACTGGTTGGATCTCCTTGAAGTCCAAGGGATTCTCAAGAGTCTTCTCCAACACCACAGTTCAAAAGCATCCATTCTTCAGTGCTCAGATTTCTTTATGGTCTGACTCTCACATCCATACATGACTACTGGAAAAACCATAGCTTTGACTAGAGGAACCTTTGTTGGCAAGGTAATGTCTCTGTTTTTTTTAATATGCTGTCTAGGTTGGTCATAGCTTTTCTTCCAAGGAGCAAGTATCTTTTAATTTCATAGCTGCAGTCACCATCTGCAATGATTTGGGAGCCCAAGAAAATAGTCTTTCACTGTTTCCATTGTTTCCCCATCTATTTGCCATGAAGTGACGGGACTGGATGCTGTGATCTTAGTTTTTTGAATGTTGAGTTTTAAGCCAACTTTTTCCCTCTCCTCTTTCACTTTCATCAAGTGGATCTTTAGTTCTTCTTCACTTTCTGCCATAAGGGTGGTGTCATCTGCATATCTGAGGTTATTGATATTTCTCCTGTCAATCTTGATTCCGGCTTGTGCTTCATCCAGCCCGGCATTTTGCACGATGTACTCTGCATATAAGTTAAACAAGCAGGGTGACAACATATAGCCTTGATGTACTCTTTTCCCAATTTAGAACCAGTCTGTTGTTCCATGTCCAGTGCTAACTGTTGCTTCCTGACCTGCCTACAGATTTCTCAGGAGGCAGGTCTGGTGGTCTGGTGTTCCCATCTCTTTCAGAATTTTCCACAGTTTGTTGTGATCCACACAGTCAACGGCTTTGGCATAGTCAATAAAGCAGAAGTAGATGTTTTTATGGAACTCTCTTGCTTTTTCTATGATCCAAGGGATGTTGGCAATTTGACCTCTGGTTCCTCTGCCTTTTCCAAATCCACCTTGAGCATCTAGAAGTTCTCGGTTCACATATTGTTGAAGCCTACTGTTCACATACTGTTGAAGTCTTCTATAAGCTTGTAATATAGTTTGATACAAGGGAATTATACCTCCAAATTTTTTCTTCTTTCTCAAGGGCGTTTTGGCTCTTTGTGGTCTTTTGTAATTCCATTAAATTTTAGAATTATTTGTTCTACTTCTGTGAAATTGGCCATTGGAATTTTGTTAGGGATGCCACTGAATCTGTAGGTTGCTTTGGATAATACGAATATGTAGCAGGGACGGTGGCAAGACCACATCTCTGCATCTCCTACCCATTTCAAAAATATCTTTTCATCCTTTCTTGTGAGGATCTGTTCATCCAATTTTCAGGTATAATCCTGAGAGGATTATTCCACATGTAGTTGTAGATTTGGTATGTTCTTGGGAATTTGAGGCATTCCCTCCAAGGATTTTCAAGTTCATGAACACTTTCTTGCAAACAATTCTCAGGGTTATCTGTTACGGACAAAGTCACTATCTGCCTCCCACCAGCGTAAATAGCAGATCTTTTCCTTCATTAGAACTGTAGATATCTGACCAAGGATACAGCTGATAGAGTAGTGGGTAAGGCGGTGTGTGTTCTCTTCACACGCAGTCTCTATTCTATAAACTATCAGTTGTTTCATCTCCTTCAGTTCAGTTCAGTTGCTCAGTCGTGTCTGACTCTTTGCGACCCCATGAATCGCAGCATGCCAGGCCTCCCTGTCCATCACCAACTCCTGGAGTTCACTCAGACTCACATCCATTGAGTCAGTGATGCCATCCAGCCATCTCATCCTCTGTCGTCCCCTTCTCCTCCTGCCCCCAATCCCTCCCAGCATCAGAGTCTTCTCCAATGAGTCAACTCTTTGCATGAGGTGGCCAAAATACTGGAGTTTAAGCTTTAGCATCATTCCTTCCAAAGAAATCCCAGGGCTGATCTCCTTCAGAATGGACTGGTTGGATCTCCTTGCAGTCCAAGGGACTCTCAAGAGTCTTCTCCAACACCACACTTCAAAGGCATCAATTCTTCGGCACTCAGCTTTCTTCACAGTCCAACTCTCACATCCAAACATGACCACTGGAAAAACCATAGCCTTGACTAGACGAACCTTTGTTGGCAAAGTAATGTCTCTGCTTTTGAATATGCTATCTAGGTTGGTCATAACTTTCCTTCCAAGGAGTAAGCGTCTTTTAATTTCATGGCTGCAGTCACCATCTGCAGTGATTTTGGAGCCCAAAAATATAAAGTCTGACACTGTTTCCACTGTTTCTCCATCTATTTCCCATGAAGTGATCAGATCAGATCAGTTGCTCAGTCGTGTCCGACTCTTTGCGATCCCATGAATCACAGCATGCCAGGCCTCCCTGTCCATCACCAACTCCTGGAGGTCACTGAGACTCACATCCATCGAGTCAGTGATGCCATCCAGCCATCTCATCCTCTGTCGTCCCCTTCTCCTCTTGCCCTCAATCCCTCCCAGCATCAGAGTCTTCTCCAATGAGTGAAGTGAGAGGAGAGCCTAAAATTTTTCTGGACCTCCTGCCCTTCAAGTTTATCTCTGTGCCAAGTAACTTACCTGCTTTGTCTGCTTAGAACACTGTAACCAGGAGGGAACTGATGTTTAAAGGACTCTTTGTGACTCACTGATGGTTTTCTCCAGTAAACAGGTTTTCTTCAAACATCTGAAGCTTAGATAGAAAGCAAAGCTCTCTGAAACCAAGAGATCTAATAAAGGGAAATCTGATGTAATCCATCTCAGCCTTTTTTCTATTAAGTTAGTCTTCATTATTAGAAACAGAGGCTAAATTTGTGCAAAAAAAAAAATAAATAATCACTATGACAGTTAATTTATTCTCTGGGTCTTTTCTCTTATTCTATCCATTTTATTGATGGATATTAAATGCTACTCTATTTTATTAATGAGTGTCTTACACTGGAATAAAGTGTAGTGCAGCCAGAAATAAAAGAGAATAGTTTAATGCTGGTTTGCTAATTGATCCTCTTCTAAAGGGTCAATTCAGGGCCTTCTGAATGGCAAAAGGATGCCTAAGCTTATGTCTCCTGGAATGGGCAAAAGAAAGTGCTTTGGGAAAAAAGATTGAATTGTACTCAGATGTTTGACATGCTTCTTTGTCCTCATGGTGCTTGTATCATTGTAAAAGTGAACATGAGTTTGGGGAACGAGAATTAATTCCTATGTAGCTGTTTGTTCAGCTGTGCTGGTCTTCTCCCAGCTCTCAGGATCCCCCAAGATTAGCTGTGATCAGGCTCTCCAGGGAGCCATGCAGAGAAGAAAACTCCAGGCAAAACACTGTAGGACTGCAGTTTTCCCCTCAAACGGTTGGTTAATGGTGACATCAAAAGCAGGTGAGGGGGTTTTTAATCCCTCATCCTGGGCTACTCCCCATTCTCAGTTTCCCGAGTGAGGAGAGGTTAAGAGAAGGAAAGTCAAGCAAAAGTCCACTAATGCTTAAAGGAGGAAGGGGATTTCCTGCTCAGGTCTGTTTCAGAGGTCACCCAAGTCAGTTACTTTGTGCCTTTGTACTTGGTGTCCAAACTTCTCAGCAGGTCAGAGGATAGAGTAAGGAGTTAGTAAACAAGAAGAAACAGCAGAGTGATCTTACAAGCCAGCCAAAATCATTCACAAGACAATGAATACTAAAGCCCAGGAGAGATGGGTAAGAAGAGGGGTATCCAAGGCTGCCGAACATCTTACCGACCATTTGCACCTTGCTGATCCAGATTCACATGGGATACAAGCACATATACAGGTTCACCTATACTCTTGTGTGTATCAGTAATTATTTTTTAAATGGTTATTATTTGATCATATGAATATACTGCAGTTTATCTATCTTGTTTCACTTATTGATGGACATGGGGATTATTCTCATTTTTTGACTATTCTGAAAAAAAGCTGCTATTGGGAAAAGACCTTTTGTGGACATGCTTGCATTTCTGCTAGTTCTATACATAAAAGTAGAATGTCTGGTTAAGGTGAGTGTATGTTTATCTTTATTATAAATTACCAGAGAGTTTTCCAAAGTGAGTGGACCATTTTATACTCACCAACAGTGAGTTTTAATTTTTTATTAATTTAATAAAAGTTGTAGTTGCTCCAAATCCTCACAACATTTCTATTGCAAATCTTTTTAATATTAACCATTCCAGTGGGTTAAAAGTGGTATCTTTGTGTTAAAAGATTCTAGTATTTAAAAAATTCTAGTGTTCTATCTAGTATTAAAAAAAACTTAGGATATTTACAATATACTATATGATAAAATATAGTTTTAAGTATATAGTCTGTGAATTTTGAAAATTTATGCACCTATGTAACTATCACCACAACCAAGATATATTTATATATGTGTGTGTGTGTATAATAGTTCCCATTACTCTTATACCCCTTTCCAGTCAATAATGATCCCACTCTTATCTCAACTTCAGATGACCACTGAAGTGTTTTTGTCACTATTATTTAGTCTTTTCTAAGATTTCACATGAATATAACCATAAACTATTTACTCTTTTTTCAGTCAGCATGATGCTCTTGGGTTATAGCCATGCTGCTGTGAGTAGCAAGAATTTTTTCTTAACTGAGTAATATTTTATTGAATGAATGCACTTCCCTTGTTGATGGGCACTTGGATTGTTTCCAGATTTTGGCTACTACATATAAAGCTGATTTTATTATTTTTGTACAAGTCCTTCTGTGGACATAGATGCAAGGAAATAAAGATAAAAACTAATGAATCCTGAAAGCAAAATTTAGATAGGTTCAAAATACCGAAATCAGTTCTTTGAAGAGAAAATCTAGACAAATTTTAAGCAAGACTGATTGTGAGGAAGAAAAGAAGGCATATTCAATTCAATTCATATTCAGTTCAAGAAGGGCATAATTATAGATAGAAAATCAATAAAACAAATGATAATAAGTCTATATGCTGAAAGTATGATAATTTATTTTTTCTAAAAACTTTATAAAATTGAATTGTCTCAAGAGGAAGGAAGATTGAATAAATGAATAATAAACTTCAGAAGTAGGTACAGATGATAAAACCGAAACTCAGTGATTAAGAAGGTATATTGCTTGAAACAGCCAGGGTCTACATACTAGATGCTGCTGCTAAGTCACTTCAGTTGCGTCCGACTCTGTGCGACCCCATAGATGGTAGCTCACCAGGCTCCCCCGTCCCTGGGATTCTCAGGCAAGAACACTTGGAATGGGTTGCCAATTCCTTCTCTAATGTGTGAAAGTGAAAAGTGAAAGTGAAGTCGTTCAGTTGTGCCCGACTCTTTGCGACCCTATGAACCGCAGCATGCCAGGCCTCCCTGTCCAAGTGTCTACCTATCACTTCATAAATTCAGGGTGTTTTTGATAAAAATGGCAACAGGAAGTTTTTAGAATGATTTTTCATGAAGGCTTATGGGACAATTCTAAAATTCATAGGAAACAAACAAGAAAATAACAATATGAGGGAAGACAATTTTGAAGAACGAGTTTAGGAGACTTTCCTAAGCAGAAATAAAACTTATTTTGAAGGTACATCTATTAAGATAAGTATGCACAGAGTTGGGGAGAAACAACTAGATTACTGGTATAGGATGTGGACCCTGAAACATAAATTCATGATGATGATGGTGATGGTGGTGATGATGCCATATGTAAATATATATATATATTTAAAATCAGAAATGGTAGTTCCTTGCCTTATGACCCAGCAATCCCACTGCTGGTCATACACACTGAGGAAACCAGAACTGAAAGAGACACGTGTACCCCAATGTTCATCGCAGCACTATTTATAATAGCCAGGACATGGAAGCAACCTAGATGTCCATCAGCAGATGAATGGAAAAGAAAGCTGTGGAACATATACACAATGGAGTATTACTAAGCCATTAAAAAGAGTACATTTGAATCAGTTCTAATGAGGTGGATGAAACTGGAGCCTATTATACAGAGTGAAGTAAGCCAGAAAGAAAAACACCAATACAGTATACTAACGCATATATATGGAATTTAGAAAGATGGTAACAATAACCTTGTAAACGAAGCAGCAAAAGAGACACTGATGTATAGAACAGTCTTCTGAACTCTAGGAGAGGTAGAGGGTGGGATGATTTGGGAGAATGGCATTGAAATATGTATAATATCATATATGAAACAAGTCGCCAGTCCAGGTTCGATGCACGATACTGGATGCTTGGGGCTGGTGCACTGGGATGACCCAGAGGGATGGTATGGGGAGGGAGGAGAGAGGAGGGTTCAGGATGGGGAACACATTTATATCTGTGGCAGATTCATTTTGATATATGGCAAAACCAATACAATATTTTAAAGTTAAAAAAAAAAAAAAGAAAAGAAATGGCAGTTCTTATAAATGGGGGAAAGATGAGCTCTTTAAAATACTTTTCTAGGACAATCAAGTAATTGCCCATTTGGGAAAAAAAATGGATTCCTAATTCACTTCATACAAAAAAATTACACATGGATTTAAAGTCTAAATGTGTGAAAGATAATTTTTAGAAGAAATTATAGAATAATAATTTCCATGGTATTTCATGGAGCTTTATGGAATGATTCTAAAATTCATAGGAAACAAACAAGAAAAGGCCAATATGAGGAAAGACAATTTAAAAAATTATTTATTATAATTGGAGGCTAATTACTTTACAATACTGTTGTGGTTTTTGCCATACAGTGATGTGAATCAGCCATGGGGGCACATGTGTCCCCCTGTCCCAAACCCCCCTTCCCCTCTCTCCCCACCTCATCCCTCTGGGTTCTCCCAGTGCACCGACTTTGAGTGCCCTGTTTCATGCACCAAACTTGGACCCAGCAATCCCACTGCTGGGCATACACACTGAGGATACCAGAATTGAAGGAAAGACAGTTTTGAAAAACATGTTTAGAAGCCTTTCCTAAGCAGAAATAAAAGTTATTTTGAAGGTAGTGATACTAAGGTAAGCATCCAGCAGTCATGTATGGATGTGAGAGTTGGACTATAAAGAAAGTTGAGCACTGAAGGATTGATGCTTTTGAACTGTCATGTTGGAGAAGACTCTTGAGAGTCCCTTGGACTGCAAAGAGATCAAACCAGTCAATCCTAGAGGAAATCAGTCCTGAATATTCATTGGAAGGACTGATGCTTAAGCTGGAACTCCTATGCTTTGGCCACCTGATGCAAATAATTGATTCACTGGAAAAGACCCTGATGCTGGGAAAGATTGAAGGCAAGAGGAGAAGGGGAAGGCAGAGGATGAGATGGTTGGATAGCATCATTGACTCAATGGATATGAGTTTGAGCAAACTGTGGGAGATAGTGAAGGACAGGGAAACCTGGCGTGCTGCAGTTCATGTTGTTGCAAAGAGTCAGACATGACTGAGTGAATGAACAACAGAATAATATATTTATGAATTTGAGATAGAAAGAAATTTCTTTAAAAAATCCCCCCAAAAAGTGTAAGAAATAAAACAATTGATAATTTCTTAGCTTTTAAAAAAACTGTCAACTTCTTCAAAATAAAGATAACATCAGATCAGATCAGATCAAATCAGTCGCTTGGTCGTGTCCGATTCTTTGCGACCCCATGAACTGCAGCACGCTAGGCCTCCCTATCCATCACCAGCTCTCGGAGGTCACTCAGACTCACATTCATCGAGTCAGTGATGCCATCCAGCCATCTCAGCCTCTGTCGTCCCCTTTTCCTCCTGCCCCCAATCCCTCCCAGCATCAGAGTCTTCTCCAATGAGTCAACTCTTCGCATGAGGTGGCCAAAATACTGGAGCTTCAGCTTTAGCATCATTCCTTCCAAAGAAATCCCAGGGCTGATCTCCTTCAGAATGGACCAGTTGGATCTCCTTGCAGTCCAAGGGACTCTCAAGAGTCTTCTCCAACACCAAAGATAACATCAGATCAGATCAGATCAGATCAGTCGCTCAGTCGTGTCCGACTCTTTGCGACCCCATGAACCGCAGCACGCCAGGCCTCCCTGTCCATCACCAGCTCCCGGAGGTCACTCAGACTCACACCCATCAAGTCAGTGATGCCATCCAGCCATCTCAGCCTCTGTCGTCCCCTTCTCCTCCTGCCCTCAATCCCTCCCAGCATCAGAGTCTTCTCCAATGAGTCAACTCTTCGCATGAGGTGGCCAAAATACTGGAGTTTCAGCTTTAGCATCATTCCTTCTAAAGAAATTCCAGGATTGATCTCCTTCAGAATGGACTGGTTGCATCTCCTTGCAGTCCAAGGGACTCTCAAGAGTCTTCTCCAACACCACAGTTCAAAAGCATCAATTCTTCGGCGCTCAGCCTTCTTCCCAGTCCAGCTCTCACATCCATACATGACCACAGGAAAGACCATAGCCTTGACTAGGCGAACCTTTGTTGGTAAAGTAATGTCTCTGCTTTTGAATATGCTATCTAGGTTGGTCATAACTTTCCTTCCAAGGAGCAAGCGTCTTTTAATTTCATGGCTGCAGTCACCATCTGCAGTGATTTTGGAGCCCAGAAAAACAAAGTCTGACACTGTTTCCACTGTTTCCCCATCTATTTCCCATGCAGTGATGGGACCAGATGCCATGATCTTCGTTTTCTGAATGTTGAGCTTTAAGCCAACCTTTTCACTCTCCACTTTCACTTTCATCAAGAGGCTTTTTAGCCCCTCTTCACTTTCTGCCATAAGAGTCGTGTCATCTGCATATCTGAGGTTATTGATATTTCTCCCGGCAATCTTGATTCCAACTTGTGTTTCTTCCAGTCCAGCATTTCTCATGATGTACTCTGCATATAAGTTAAATAAACATGGTGACAATATGCAGCCTTGACGTACTCCTTTTCCTATTTGGAACCAGTCTGTTGTTCCATGACCAGTTCTAACTGTTGCTTCCTGACCTGCATACAGATTTCTTAAGAGGCAGATCAGGTGGTCTGGTATTCCCATCTCTTATAGATCAGGGAAAAACAAAGATGAGATACTTTGCAATTATCAAATTTTCATACACTAAAACAAATTCAAAACTAATTGTTGGCCAGGATGTGGAAAAATGGAAACTTTCGTACGTTCTTGCTGGGAGTGAAGTTGGGACAATCACTTCAAAGGGTGATATTGCAGTACTTCGTAAGGTTACTTTGTTTACATTACAATTCACCAATTCTACTTTTAGGCGTGGTGACTGTAGTTTCACTCTGTTACAGTAATCTCTAGCCACATGTAGCTAGTTGAGTGCTTGAAAAATTGAGATGCAATGTAAGTGTGAAATGGAGTTCCTAGTGGCTTAGCAGTAAGAAATAATCTGCTTGCAATGCAGGAGACTCGGGTTCAATTCCTGGGTTGGGAAGATCCCCTGGAGAAGGAAGTGGCAACCCACTCCAGTATTCTTGCCTGGAAAATCCCATGGATGAAGGAGCCTGGTAGGCTATAGTCCATGGGGTTGCAAAAAAGTTGGACAATACTTAGAGACTAAACAACAACAAAAATAAGTGTAAAATAAATAACAGATTGAAAAGACAGTATAAGAAAAAGCACGTACAGTATCTAATTCATAATTTTATATATGATGATTACTTATTGAAATGATAATACTTTGGATATATTGGTTAAATAAAATATATTATTTGAATTAAAATTTAACCTGTTACTTTTAATTTTTTAAATGTGGCTACTGGAAAATTTTAAATTACAATGTATCTTGCATTATATTTCTACTAGACAGTGCTGGTCTAGGAAAATTCCCATACATCTACTTGAGAAGACATGTACAAGAATGCTTGTAGTAGCATTGCTTGCAAAGACAAATTTAGAAATAACCTCTATGTTAATTAATAGGACTATGACTAATTCATCTCCATGAAATGAAATGAAATCCCATACAGTACAGAGTTAAATAAATCAGAGCTGAAACTATAAACAAAGAGAAATCTCAAAAACATAGTTATGGAATGTTATGCAAAGTATGTTAAACAAAAAATACATTCTCTTCCTTTTTGTTTGAGACCTTCCATGTACCTCCAGATTTCCCCCTTACTTTAAAGCCAGGAGCTTTAATAAGAATAACACCACTAACACATGTGACTGTGTCCCTAAGAAAAGTGAAAGGCTACTAGCATAATGAATTCAGCTACTTTGGCAGAGTGGAATTTAAGCACAGCTTTATTGTGTAGTGGGGTTAAAACTTACCTAACTGATCTCACGCAGTAGCTATGAAAACAAATCATGATGAGAAGGAAAGCCTTCTCTGAATGCTGATAGATTCTGGCTTCTTCAGCAGCAGTTGATTCATGGGACTTGTTCGCATTTTGGCAGGTTTGCAGTGGAAAACACACAGCCATGGGGGCCTCTGAAACCAAGAACTGGAACTGAGGAAATATTAGATGTTTGTATCAGGATGACCTTCAACTAGTACCCAACGAGTGACAGCCGGCTATTAGACCTGAAAATGACCTTTAATGTGATTGTCTCACATGTTCCCCACAGATACACAGAAATGAAGAAAATCCTAAGGGATACAGCATTCTACTTATGGAGTGCTCCAAGGACAGACAAAATTGCCAGAGTTGTTTTCTTTGTCAGTCAGTCCACACATCCATTTATTCACCCAGACGTTCATCTTTCCTTCTGACACACAGACCACCCTAACACAATGTGAGAGGGCTCACACTGGGTGTGAATACCAGCAGATGTCATGGTCTGCGGGTCCATCTTTTAGTCTGTTCACCACACTCACTAAGAGCACTGCTAAGGACCTCCTACTGGCCAGATACAGCAAGCATTTAATGGTCCTTTCCAAGTGCTGTGCACTGCATATTTGTATCCCTCCAAAATTCATATGTTGAGGCCCTAGTCTCCATTATGATGGTATTAGGAAGTGGGGCCTTTGGGAGGTGATTATGTCATGAGGATGGAGCCCTCATGATGGAATTAGTTCCCTTATAAGAAGAGAAACCAGGCAGCTTGCTTCCTTTCTCACTCTTCCATCTGAGGACACAACCAGGAAGACGGTTCTCACCAGGAACTGAATAGGTTGGCCCTTTAATCCTGGACTTTCCAGTCTCCACAACTGTGAGAAATAGGTTTCTGTTGTTTAAGCCACCAGGACTATGGCATTTTTGTTACAGTAGCCCAAACGGACTAACACACCAAATAAAGGATGTTACCCTGAGCAGGATTTCTCTCAAGTGACTGCTCTCGCCTTACAGTTGTGATTGTCCCCTGCACTGGTTTCCCTCTCACTTCTTGGGTGGTTAATTCTCAGACCCCACTCCTCCTTCTCATGCTTCCTAAGTTTTGGTGGGCTCCCAGGAAAATGCCCTCAAGTCTCTGGTTTCCTCTCCCAAACTTGGTGGCCCCGTGTTGAACTCATAATCTTCCTTTCATAACCTGTCTTCCTTGGTCACCATGTCAGGACTGGCCTGGGACCTCAACTGCTCCCCCAACATCAAGAGTCTCTGCCAAGTCAGAGTGATTGGCTGAATTGGAATCTGCAAATTATGGAGCCTCGGGAATGTTTTGGTTGTTTAAACTAAATAGTGTTTGAAATAAATGAAAAATAACAAAGATACATTTATCCTTTAAACCTGAATTTCCATATGACAACAGTAAGTGGGAACCGATTGGCAGCCACCCGTTTTATTCTAAGCACATGCCTTTCAACACGCTCTGTAGTTTATCAGGGTCCCCACTGGTGTCTATTGATCTCCAACAAGACACTTTCCTTTTTTTTTTCCTTTTTGCTTTTTAAAAAATTATTATTTGCACAGACCTTGTATTAAGGTGTGTCATAGATTTGTGTGGAAACAAGATGGTGCTTTTGCAGAATTATTTATTGCATGTGGAAAAAATATAGATACTATTGCACTAGTATAGGAACTGTGGGCTTTACCATGGCTCCAACTTAACCTGTAAGTGAAGGGAAATAAATTAAACAGTGTCAGACTTTATTTTTCTGGGCTCCCAAACCACTGCAGATGGTGACTGCAGCCATGAAATTAAAAGACACTTGCTCTTTGGAAGAAAAGTTATGACCAATCTAGACAGCTTATTAAAAAGCAAAAACATTACTTTGCCAACAAAGATTCGTCTAGTCAAAGCTATGGTTTTTCAAGTAGTCATGTATGGATGTAAGAGTTGGACATGGCACCCCACTCCAGTACTTTTGCCTAGAAGATCCCATGGACGGAGGAGCCTGGTGGGCTGCAGTCCATGGGGTCGCTAGAGTCAGACACGACTGAATGACTTCATTTTCACTTTTCACTTTCATGCACTGGAGAAGGAAATGGCAACCCACTCCAGTGTTCTTGCCTGGAGAATCCAGGACAGGGAAGAATCCCAGGGACAGGGAAGAATCCCAGGGACAGGGAAGCCTGGTGGGCTGCCATCTATGGGGTCACACAGAGTCGGACACAACTGAAGCGACTTAGCATAAAGAAATCTGAGCATTGAAGAATTGATGCTTTTAAACTATGGTGTTAGAGAAGACTCTTGAGAGTCCCTTGGACTGCAAGGAGATCCAACCAGTCTATCCTAAAGGAGATCAGTCCTGAATATTCATTGGAAAGACTGATGCTGAAGCTGAAACTCCAATACTTTGGCCACCTGATGTGAAGAGCTGGCTCATTGGAAAAGACCCTGATGCTGGGAAAGATTGAAGGCAGAAGGAGAAGGGGACAACAGAGGATGAGGTGGTTGGATGGCATCACTGACTCAATGGACATGAGTTTGAGCAAGCTCTGGGAGTTGGTGATGGACAGGGAGGGCTGGTGTGCTGCTGTCCATGGGGTTGCAGAGTCGGACACGACTGAGCGACTGAACTGAACTGATGAGTGAACACTGGTTCCTTTTGGTATCCGTGGTAGCTGCTCTCAGCCCCTGCTGTTTTTACTTATGTTGTTAATTAAACATGGCAAATAAGCTACCTGATCCAGCATACTTATTTTCTGGGAAAGTTTGAAGGCAGAAAGGTTGAAGGCAGAGAAAGGTTGAAGGCAGGAGGAGAAGGGGACAACAGAGGACAAGATGGCTGGATTGTATTACTGATTCAATGGACATGAGTTTGAGCAAGCTCTGGAAGATGGTGAAGGACAGGGAAACCTGGCATGCTGCAGTCCATGGGGTCCCAAAGACCTGGACAGGACTGAGCGACTGAACAACAACCAGCACATTTAGTCCAGAGACTGCAGTAAGATCCCACCTGAGCTCAATGAACAAGCCATTCAAGTGTGCTCAGTGATTTCTGCTCTCTTGCTTGGACCCACTTACTTGAGTTGCTTGGGTGGTTGTTGAATACAGCTCTTCAGGTCAGTTTTGATAGAAGCTATGTGTCATTTTTCTATCCCACAGATTTATTCCAGAGGAGGTGGAATCAAGTGCTCAGGAAGGGCAGGGCAGTCACTCAAACTTGCCCGAGATTTAACTCTTTCCTGAGCTGTTTTTCCAGGTAGGAGAGTGTATCAGCTATGGAAACACTGGTGGTGAGTTAGTAGCCTCAGTTCCATGCAACAGGGTTCTCAAGGGCCCGTTGAACTGCAACAACTGTTTCTTTATAAATGAAACAGAAAATAATGCTGTTAGAAACTCCAAACAAGAATTTATATTCTTTTTAATCAGGGATAATTAACATGTAGGAATAGATAGGAGCTTCCCAGGTGACTCGGAGAAGGCAATGGCACCCCACTCCAGTACTCTTGCCTGGAGAATCCCACGGATGGAGGAGCCTGGTAGGCAGCAGTCCATGGGGTCGCTAAGAGTCAGACATGACTGAGCGACTTCACTTCCTCTTTTCACTTTCATGCATTGGAGAAGGAAATGGCAACCCACTCCAGTATTCTTGCCTGGAGAATCCCAGGGATAGGGAAGCCTGGTGGGCTGCCGTCTATGGAGCTGCACAGAGTCGGACACGACTGAAGTGACTTAGCATAGCATAGCATCCCAGGTGACTCAGTGATAAAGAATCTACGTGCCAGGCAGGAGACGTTTATTTGATCCCTGGATTGGGAGGATCCCCTGGGGAAGGAAATGGCAACCCACTCCAGTATTCTTGCCTAGGAGATCTGGTGGACAGAGTAGCCTGGCAGGCAGCAGTCCATGGCGTCTCAAAGTAGTCGGACACAACTTAGTGACTGAACAGCAACAAACAATAGCTTATGAACAGAGAAAACTGCTGCTAAATGATAGATGCTCTGGTGGGTTCCAGTTCCCTGGCAACATTTTGTAGGTGTAATCAGAGATGTGTGCTGCTAAACTGAAACACAAATCACCTTGTCTGCCTGCAGGCTGCTGGTTGTATTTATGATCATGTTTTTCCCATATAAAGATCTCCAGGAGCCTATTTTTTTCAGGACTCTCCAGCAGTGTATATACTACTCCCCTGCTTCCTGTCATTAAATGGGGGACACATTTTAAGAACAGGTTTCTTTGAAAAGAATAGTTTTTTCTCTTTTTTACTAGACTAAGGTATATTACATAAATGAAAACATGGTGTGAGCCAAATACACTCATATTTCAACAAACAGAGTTTCTCTGCAGGCACTGAGGTTTAAGTATCCTATCAAATGAAGTCAACTTCACATTGAATTCCCTTCTCTGAGCCACCGTATTTCTGATATCTTATTACTTTTGGCACCAGAAGAAACTGGTCATTTTTACAGTATTTCAGGCTGGACAGGTTGGGGAGTAAAACCTGGTCTCCTCAAATCAAGTGAAGCCAAAGAATTAAGTTAGTCTCAAATGGCACCATTTGCTGCTTTCACTTCGAAATATTACTTCCCATCATTAAAAGCTGGGTTTGAGAATGTCAAAGCAACTTGGCCATCTGTTCAATTTCCATTTTATCTTGGCAGATTTCCTTTGGCTGAGTGTATACAAAGTTGACTTTTGATTCAAGAAGAAAGAAGGATAAATAAAAAGAAGGGAAACTAAGTAGATATTGGGGGGGAAGGGAAGCATTTATTGAAATCTGACTATAGCCAGGCATTTTGTATATTTTTTTCCCTTTTTATGTCATAAAATACTGATAAATTGGTATTGTGTCCATACTATTGATAAAAGATACAAGATTTGAGAGACTGCCTGGTTAACTACCAAATCCATTTTCTTTCTATTACTACTTGGAGAATAATAAAAACGTGAGAAGAAACAAGTTTGAAAGATTATAACCCATTCACCTCATGGGTTTGTTGAGAAGTTGGTGCAAGAGAGGTGTTGAGCTCGAATGAAGGGCTCAGGTGAGGATGAAAGCTTAGGAAGTGTCCTTTTAAAAGGCTGAGAATCAAATACAAGGTGCAGATACAAGGTCTGGCAAACCTCCTGAAGCCTGGACTTACATTTTGATGGTTTTAGTGTTTGGAAGAATTTTGTGGTTCTTTGACTTAACCTAAGTGAATGGGGAGTGATGAAGAAGGCAGTGTGTTCTATTCAATAAGGAGCAGGAGTCGGACAGGTGCCAGACATGAGCTAAGTATTAAAAAAGTGAATCTGCTTACTTTGTGGAGAATGGACAATAAGGACTCAAATTAAAAAAAAGCAAACAGCCTAGGGGTTAGGGCAGTAGTCTAGGTGAGATAGGGTGATGGTAAGAACCAGAATGGTAGTAATGGAGAGAGTGAAAGGTGGTTGAATTTACATTACATCTTCAAGGTAGAGTCAATATCATGGCTGATGGATCGGAGGTAATATGTGAGACAAGGAGAGAAGTCAGGGATAATGCTGAGATATTTTTTGACCTGAGCAATTGATTGAAACTGTGATGGGTGATTATCTGTGGAGAAATATTTTTTTAAAAAGTATATAAAAATATATATGTGGAATCTAGAAAAATGGTATAGATTATCTTTTTTGCAAAGCAAATAGAGACACAGATGTAGAGAGCAGACATATGGACACCAAGGGGGGAGAGGGGCTGAGTGGTATGGATTGGGAGATTGGGATTGATATAGAAAATAAATGAGAACCTACTGTAAGCAGAGTCCCTAGTGGCTCAGAGGTTAAAGCATCTGCCTGCAATGCGGGAGACCTGGGTTCAATCCCTGGGTTGGGAAGATTCCCTGGAGAAGGAAATGGCAACCCACTCCAGTATTCTTGCCTGGAGAATCCCATGGACGGAGGAGCCTGGGCTACAGTCTATGGGGTCGCAGAGTAGGACACGACTGAGCGATTTCACTTTCACTTTCCTTTCACTGTAGGCACAAGAACTACACTCAGTGCTCTGTGGTGACCTGAATGGGAAGGAAATCCAAAAAAGAGGGGATATATATATATATATATATATATATATATATATATATAACTGATTCATGTGTTCTTCCAACTACATTCCAATAAAAGTTAATTTTAAAAAAAGGTAGAGGAGGAACTGAGTCCAGGTTGGGGTAGAAAAACTATCATATCTAGTGGTTATTCAAGTGAAATTATTGGGAAGACAGGTGAACGCACAAGTTTGAAGACACTATACGATTTGGATATCAGGGCTAGAAGTACCGCACAGAAATGTGTTGTTGCTTTTCAGTTGCTAAGTCATGTCCGGCTCTTTGCAACCCAATGGACTGCTGCACACCAGGCTTCCCTGTCCTTCACTGTTTCCCATAGTTTGCTCAAATTCATGTCGAGTCTGTGATGCCATCTAACCATCTCATCCTCTGCTGTCTTCTGCTTTTACCTTTGATCTTTCCCAGTATCAGGGTCTTCAGTGAGTTGGCTCTTCATATCAGGTAGCCAAAGTATTAGAGTTTTAGCTTCAGCATCAGTCCTTCAAGTGAATATTCAGGGTTGATTTCCTTTAGGATTGACTGGTTTGATCTCCTTGCTGTTTAGGGGACTCTCAAAAGTCTTCTCCAGCATTACAATTCGAAAGCATCAGTTCTTCAGCACTCAGCCTTCTTTATGGTCCAACTCACATCCATACATGACTACTGGAAAAACCATAGCTTTGACTGTATGGACCTTTATCGGCAAAGTGAGGTCTTTGCTTTTTAATACCCTGTTTAGGTTTGTCATATATACAGAAATGTATGGCATTTAAATTTGTAAGATTGGGTGTGTTTCCCAAGGGATTATAGAAGGAGCAGGGAATGTTAATCCCTGTGAACCTAAAATGCATCCATAGCCTGCCAGAGTGGGGGCCATGGAGGTTGGGTGATAAGCAAAATTTTAGTCTAAATCAACCTCACAGTGGACCTAAGTCTCTGCATTTACCTCAGTTGTAAAGACCCTGATACTGGGAAAGATTGAAGGCAAAAGCAGAAGAGAGCAGAGAATGAGATGGTTAGATGGCATCACAGACTCAGACTCAACATGAATTTGAGCAAACTGTGGGAGATAGTGAAGGACAGGGAAGCCTGGTGTGCAGCAGTCCTTGGGGTTGCAAAGAGTTGGACATGACTTAGCAACTGAAAAACAACACCACATTTCTGTACATACCTCCAGCCCTGATATCCAAATCATATACAGTGTCTTCAAACTTGTGTGTTCACCTGTCTTCCCAATAATTTCCCTTGAATAATCACTAGATATGATAGTTTTTCTACCCCAACCTGAGTTCCCCTTAAGTTCTCAAATACATGATTGAAATAGGCCCACTGGTAACTGGCAGAATCACCACCTTCACTTGTGGACTGAAGGCTAATAAAGTAGGGAGATCCAAGCAGAAGACCCTGGGACTTCTTTTCCCTACCAATCCCTGGGTGAACTGCAACAGTTGGTAACAACATTGAAGGCTTGAAAGACACAGAAATGGTGATTCCTTCCATATCCTCACTTAATTCATCTGTTGGTCTAGCCATAAGGCAGATGGGTCTTAGAGAATGACTGTGTGTTTTTGGAAAGTTAATCAGATGCGATTCCAATTGTAGTGGCAATATAGCTAGAGTAGGTGCCATGGAAGACTGAGCCACCTGTTCTTCCAACTTGCTTTCATTTTAGAACCATTTCAGCTCATTACAGCATGGTGTTGTGCATGCCCAATGCTGTAAACTCGGATTCAGATAATCCTCAGCTCTTAATGAACAGCCATGATGAAATTTTACCTTGGGTTCCATGGTCAGGCATTCAGTCTCAGCTAGGGCTCATTAGTTGGCCAGATACTGTTTCTTATAGGAAAATAGGCATTTGATGGGAAGAACATGACTTTGCTCCAATACCTTTGGGTTCTGGATGATTCTGGGGCTGGATAGAAATTCTGTATAGTAATCTTATCTGCTGCAGACACTGTGCTCATCACAGGATCTTCTGAGTTACAAGGCCCAAGTGGCTGGGAGCTTTCATTAATTGGACTAATTTCAGAGGCTTCTCTTGCTTTTGGCTGAATAATCTGGCAAACTCGTGGGTTTCTTGGTCAATGAATCAGAGTAATTAAGCACTTAGATGTGTAGCATGAGTTTCCTTTCCATTCGCCCAAGTCAGTTCCAGCTGATTCTAAAAGATAAAATCTCAGCCAACACAGAGTCTTTAATGTCTTATTCTCTTGGATGCTTTCACTCTTACATAGATCTTCATCATTTTGGTGGTGTCCTGGAAAAAACTTAGACTCTTACAGAACTTCAATATTTTACTCCCTTGGACAAATGCCATGGTTTGCTGACCATTGTTCTAGAGTATCTTCAGTCAAGCATATTCTGTCATCACAAGAATTCATTTCTTCCCAAATCTTGCTTCTGACCTACCTCAGAAGTCCCATTAGAACAAGTCTTCAACCATATTAAGAACCATGGACTCTACCACCTTTTACTTTCTCTCATCCCCCCTCATAGCCTTACTTCCCTCCATATCCCACCTGGTTCCACTGATTGTCATCAACACAATAACTAGCTCCTTACTCACACTGGCAATTCTCTTGCTATGCCCTCTCCCCAGCCCATTACATATCTGGCAAACCCCAGTTCTGGGGAAATCTCTCAGCTTTATCTGGGCCTCCACACCAGCCTGCAGCCTGGTCTCGCTCTAAATTGATGAGCACACATTAACATGGATCCTTGGTCGTCTTAAACATATTTCCCTCATGAATTGGTCTTTTTCTTGAGTCAGCTTGTCCACATTTCCTCCCTCCTGTGAACTTTCAACCCCCAAGCCCCTGCTCTTCATCCACTTATGACATTACTTCTTATTTCAGTGAGAAAATACTCTCCTTTCTACGGCTGTGTGTAAAGAACTCTTGCTTCTCTCTAAGACTCCTCTTTCAAAAAACCCTCCATGGTCCCACACCAGCTTCAGCTACCGACCTCTTATATCAGCACTCCTTGAAAGACTTTTCTCTATTTTTCTCCTCCCATTCTCTCCTCATCCATCTCCAGTCCATCCCTCCACTGAAACCACTCTTCTGAAGGCCAACAAAGACTTTCATCTTGTTTTCTCAATATTTGGTTCTCTTTCCTATCTGACAGATTCTCAACAATATTTGAAATAGGTTTTCACTAATCCTTCTCAAAACCCTGTCTCCACTTGGTTCTGGGATACCACACTCTACTGGTTTCTCTTCTGTGTTTCCAGCCACTCTTTCATCTCCTGTCTGGCTTCTGCTGATTCTAACCTTAAATCCTAGAATTCCCCAGTGCTCAACCTTAAGATTGTTTTTCTGCTCATTTAACAGGTGATCTCACATAATGACATAATTTAAAATATCACTTATACTCTGTCTGTACATTCAGGCTGCTATAACAAAAAAAAAATACAATAGACTGGTTGGTGTAACCAGCAAACAATTAGTTCTGGAGGCTGGCATGTCCAAGATCAAAGTACTGGCAGATTTTGTTGCATGAAGGGGGACCCCTTCCAGGGCCTGAAAGGGGGTTCTTGTCTAACACTTGGAAATGAATTGTCTGAAGAGACACATGTGCTGACAAAGCAAGAGACTTAATTGGGTAGGGGCACCCAAGTAGAGATTAGTAGGGGAAGGGAACCCAGGAGAACTGTTCTGCTATGCGGCTCCAGGTTTTGTGGTGATTGGATTAGTTTCCAGGTTGTCTCTGGCCAATTACTCTGACTCAGGGTCCTTCCTGGTGGCTCATGCATTACTCAGCCAAGATGGAAGCCAAAAAGGATTCTAGGAGGTGGTAGGAAATGTGGTCTCTCCTTTTGAACTTTCCAGAATTCTTCTGGCTGGTGGTGGCTTGTTAGTCCTTTGTTCCTGACCAAGACCTTCTGTCACAAAATAACTCATACAGACTCGTCTAATTCAATGAAACTATGAGCCATGCCGTGTGGGGCCACCCAAGACGGACAGGCCATGGTGGAGAGTTCTGATAAAACATGTGCCAGCAAATTTGGAAAACTCAGCAGTGGCCACAAGACTGGAAAGGTCAGTTTTCATTTCAATCCCAAAGAAAGGCAATGCCAAAGAATGCTCAAACTACCACACAATTGCACTCATCTCACACACTAGCACGGAGAAGGCAATGGCACCCCACTCCAGTACTCTTGCCTGGAAAATCCCATGGATGGAGGAGCCCGGTGGGCTGCGGTCCACAAGGTCACTACGAGTCGGACACAACTGAGCAACTTCACTTTCACTTTTCACTTTCATGCATTGAAGGAGGAAATAGCAACCCACTCCAGTATTCTTGCTTGGAGAATCCCAAGGACAGGGAGCCTGGTGGGCTGCCATCTCTGGGGTCGCACAGAGTCGGACACAACTAAAGCGACTTAGCAGCAGCAGCAGCACACACTAGAAAAGTAATGCTCAAAATTCTCCAAGTCAGGCTTCAACAGTACATGAATCATGAACTTCCAGATGTTCAAGCTGGATTTAGAAAAGGCAGAGGAACCAGAGAGCAAATTGCCAACATCCATTGGATGATCAAAAAAGCAAGAGAGTTCCAGAAAAACATCTACTTCTGCTTTATTGACTATGCCAAAGCCTTTGACTGTGTGAATCACAATAAACTGTGGAAAATTCTGAAAGAGATGGGAATACCAGACCACTTGACCTGCCTCCTGAGAAATCTGTATGCAGGTCAAGAAGCAACAGTTAGAACAGGACATGGAACAATGGTCTGGTTTCAAATAGGAAAAGGAGTACGTCAAAGCTGTATATTGTCATCCTGCTTATTTAACTTATATGCATAGTACATCATGAGAAATGCAGGGCTGGATGAAGCACAAGCTGGAATCAAGATTGCCAGGAGAAATATCAATAACCTCAGATATGAAGATGACACCACCCTTATGGAAGATAGTGAAGAAGAACTAAAGAACCTCTTGATAAAAGTGAAACAGGAGAGTGAAAAAGTTGCTTAAAGCTCAACATTCAGAAAACGAAGATTGTGGCATCTGGTCCCATAACTTCATGGCAAATAGATGGGGAAACAATGGAAACAGTGTCAGACTTTATTTTTCTGGGCTCCAAAATCACTGCAGATGGTGACTGCAGCCATGAAATGAAAAGACGCTTACTCCTTGGCAGGAAAGTTATGACCAACCTAGATAGCATATTCAAAAGCAGAGACATTACTTTGCCAACAAAGGTCCGTCTAGTCAAAGCTATGGTTTTTCCAGTAGTCATGTATGGATGTGAGAGTTGGACTATAAAGAAATCTGAGTGCTGAAGAATTGATGCTTTTGAACTGTGGTGTTGGAGAAGACCATTCAACCCACGATATGCAGTTATTTCTTACCAGGATCAGTGCAACAGCTTTTTAACTGGTTTCCATATTTTAATTTCCACATCCCCATGAACACACACACAGAGTTTATTTTACAATAAAATATAACTCCTTACCATGGCCCACAGAGTAGATAAATCTGGCCTCTGCCTATCTCTGATCTCATTTATTAGATACTACTGATATTATCCAGGCTAGTAGGTGACACTCAAACAGGGAAAGGTGGCTTCCAAGTGGCACTAGTGGTAAAGAACCTGTCTACCAATGTAGGTTAGACAAAGGAGACATGGGCTCAATCCCTGGGTTGGGAAGATTCCCTGAAGGAGGGCATGGTGTCCCAGTCCAGTATTTTTACCAGGAGAATCCCATGGACAGAAGGGTCTGGCAGGCTACAGTTCACAGGTCCCAAAGAGTCAGGCACGACTGAAGTGACTTAGCATGCACACGTGCACAGAGGGCCAAAGGGGGGCCAACCCAGTTCTCATGAGCATGGAAGGCCAGCCATTCTAAGCAGGGGTAGGCAAATAACACACATCCAGAGGCTTGAGCTGAAATCAGTTTGTAAACTTCACAGAGGCTGCAGGGAGCTTGCAAGGAGTGAGATGGCTGAGATCACTTCTACAGGTTAAGTCTCAGAAGCAAGGGGCAGAGAAGACATTAGAGGGCGAAGACACACTTAGTTGTTGTTGTTGTTCTGTCCCTAAGTTGTGTCTGACCCTTTGTGACCCCATGGGCTGCAGCACTCCAGCCTCCTCTGTCCTCCACTGTCTTGACTATCCCCCACACACTTATGCGGTGTCTTATCAATCTTCAGTGCTCTGCCTTCATTCTGGTCCAATTCTCACATCCATACGTGACTACTGGAAAGACCATAGCTTTGACTATGTGGACCTTTGTCAGCAAAGTGATGTCTTTGGTTTTTAGTATACTGTCTAGATTTGCCATAGCTTCCCTTCCAAGACACAGTCATCTTCAAATTTCATGGCTGCAGTCACCATCTGCAGTGATTTTAGAGCCCAAGAAGAGGAAAGCTGTCACTGCTTCCACCTTCCTCCACCCCACCCCTCTATTTGCCATGAAGTGATGGGACTAGATGCCATGATCTTAGTTTTTTTAACACTGAGTTTTAAGCCAGCTTTTTCCCTCTCCTCTTTCACCCTCATCAAAAGGCTCTTTAGTTTCTCTTCACTTTTCATGGTCAAATCACAACCTGCTATCAGGTACTAAGTCTAGTCAGAACTGCATATCAAATAAGAACTGTCAGGGTTCTCTGGTGGCTCAGTGGTAAAGAATCTGCCTGCCGATGCAAGAAACATGGGTTCCATCCCAGATGTGGGGAAATCCCACATACCCTGGAGCAACAAAGCCTGTGAGCCTGTGCACCACAACTAGAGAAAAGCCTGCACAGCAACGAAGACCCAACACGGCCACAGCAAAGAAGACCCAACACGGCCAAAAAAAAAGAACTGTCAAAACACTGGATGAGCACTTAGGCATTGCCTATGGGTTCTAGGCAGATGAGAAAAGTTCTAGGTTGAGAACAAGCAGCAAGTTTGGGAGCTCTGTATGTGTACATGCTCAGCCACGACCAACTTGTTGTGAGGCCATGGACTGTAGTCTGCCAGGCTCCTCTGTCCATGACATTTTCAGGCAAGAATACTGGAGTTGGCTGCCATTCCCTGCTCCAGAGGATCTTCCAGACCCAGGGATCAAACTCTTGACTCCTGTGTTGGCAGGTAGATTCTTTACCCAGGAAGCCCTTGGGAGCTCTAGATAGTATGAATAAAGGGAAGGATGGGCAGATGTCCTAAGTTAGTTCAAAAGGATTCTGAAATCAAGAGGCTAGAGCTAACAAGTATAGCTGAAGTCCTGTTGGAGCAGAGGATGTTTTCTCTCTGCTGATACAGACTGCCTGCCAATCAGGTGGAATTTACTGTAAATGTGAAAGAACTGCAGAAAGCAGGGAGAGGAGCCCAGATGAGTCAGTAAGAAAATTCTTTTGGAAATTACCTTGTGGGATTTTAATCCTGCAGCCTCCACCAAAAGAGTAAAAATTCTCTGTAATTTCTAGACTTGGTTTTTAGCACTGCACCTCTTTTTCAAGTCACTTTTATGTATTTTGAAGATATGAATATTAGCACTTTTTCTGGCATCTTAACCTTGCCTTAGGTACAGAGGTGAAGGTCCTCAACCAGCAAACCTTAGAAGTCCATGCTCAATGAGAAAATGTAACTGGACTTCCAAGACAGAGCTGGGAAGTGTTAACACAGAGACGCTCTTAGAGCAAGTTTGTGTGCTTGATGAACAGCGAGGCCAAACAAACCGAAATGATGTCAGAGTTTGGAGCAGAAAAATTTCTGTTGCAGGGCCATGCAAGGAGTCCAGTGGCTCATGCCCTTGTCAGCTCCAAATTGGTGATTGCCAAGGACATTTGCCAACTTTCTCTTTGTAGATTGCATCTTGTGCTGCTGCAGCTGTTGACCTTTGACATGTCCTGAAAGGCATTCGCAGTGGAGAGGGAGGCACTCTGTGCTCCAGGAAAACTGGTGAAACAGGTCTTCAGATAGATGATGTGAGGAACTGATTTCATGATCCCAATCCTTGTATCTCCTCATATCTAGAAAAGCACTAAATCCCTTCATGGTGATACCAGCTTCTTGTGACTAGCAGAAAACCTTTTGTAAAATAAGTACTTGATTGCACTGAACTTCCCCTTCATGAAAATCATATATATTGACCTTGCCCTAATACCTCTTTGGAGCAGTTTCTCAGAGCTGTCTGAGATCCTCTCTTCCAGGCTGCAATCCTCATTTTGCCCCAAATAAAACTTAACTTGCACTCTTACATGGTGCATCTTTTTTTTTTTTTTTATCAATACCCTAAAAAGCCCTGAGCTCACCAAAGAGTTTGGGCAAGGCATTTTAAGAGCCAGCTAAGGGAGTTTGTGATCAGCTTGTGCACAAGTCTTTGATTGGTTGATGGTGAGAGAACAGGGTGGTGTCACAGGGGTTAACAAAATCAGTCTTCAGGCTCTAGGACGTCTGAGGCTATGCGCTCATTGTATCAAGTAGTGAAGTCTTTCATTTGGTGGTGGTGGTGGTGGGGTTCATATCTGTAACTGTTCATATCTGTGACTCAGGAAATGTGCATCCAATACTGTTATTTAGGTACTTCAGAGAGGAGCTAAAGCAGAGAGGAATGGGTAAATGTCTTGTCCCAGGAAGGCCCCATAGCGTCCTGCTCAGTTATAATTGGGCATGGAGTACAGGCCGGCAAGGGGGAAACTGCAATGTGAACGTAGATTGCACCTTTCTAGACATTCTGCCAGCAAAAGACTCAACCAGGGTTTTGCCCTAATTTCTGTCTAGTCCCTGGTATCTTTAGAAAAAATGTGCAAGATCTGAGCAAAGGTCAGCTGTAATCAGGAATAGAAGGCTTAATATTGATTCAGTTCAGTTCAGTTCAGTTCAGTTGCTCAGTCGTGTCTGACTCTTTGCGACCCCATGAATCGCAGCACACCAGGCCTCCCTGTCCATCAACAACTCCCGGAGTTCACTCAGACTCACGTCCATCGAGTCAGTGATGCCATCCAGCCATCTCATCCTCTGTTGTCCCCTTCTCCTCCTGCCCCCAATCCCTCCCAAGCATCAGAGTCTTTTCCAATGAGTCAGCTCTTCACATGAGGTGGCCAAAGTACTGGAGTTTCAGCTTTAGCATCATTCCTTCCAAAGAACACCCAGGGCTGATCTCCTTGAGTAGCCCTCAAAAATTTTCTGGATTGGCTGGCATCAATCAAAGAAGACAAAACCATTTCTGCAAAAATGATGAAAGCAGAATTTTGAAAGTCCAGGGACAAGGTGAGGCAGCCCCCATCTCCTTTATTTTCCTCCTTTCACCAAAGGAACAAGGAATTTTCTAAGGGAAAGGGAGAATGGGTGTTGGGGAGAGGACTTACTGAGATGCACACAGCTAAGCAGAGATAGGCAGACATCCTGTATTCAAGCTTAGGGAATTTGTAGGGGCTGTGATCGCCCTGTCTGTGTCTCAAGATCCTTAATAAAATCCTCCTCTTCATAACTGCCTATGTGGTGGTGCTTTGGAAAAACAAGGAAAAGAGACTGAGCTCCAGGTTTGGGTTTCTACAAGTTCGAGAAAAAAAACGTTGCAGGAGGGAAGATGACAGAGAGTAGGAGAATTCTATCAAAGGATGGGATGAATCAAGCAATTGAAGTCAAATCAAGCCTCTGTACTGCAACACTGAATTATATCTTGGAGACAGAGTTTTGGATGAAATAGAAAAGAATAGCCTGATTTGCCAGGCAAAGGGCGCCACAGCGGGCTGATGCCCTCAAAACTGTGTGTCCCAACCTGAAGGAGCTAGTGAGGAGTTTTACAGTAGTGGTTCAAAGAGGACTTGATCAGCTTACGGACATTCTTCTAATTGGTTGGTGGTGAGGTAAGTGGGATGCAGCATCATCAACATTCAGGTTCCAACTGGTCCAGGGTCTCTGTGTTTCTGGGCAGCATTTTTTCTTAATTTCTCCCACCTGGTGGGGGTTTCAGTATTTGCAAAACAGCTTAAAGATTTTGTTATGTACATCCCTTGAGGGGAAACCAGAACTCTGACCCAAGGATTCTGGTTGTTTCCTTTGACTGTTCCCTCCTCATCTCTTCAGCACTTCATTCCCCTAATTAGCAACTGTTTGAATCTACTCCATGGAAATCAGGGAAGGTTGTGGAGGTTGAATGAAGTCTATTTCCTGTAATCAAGAAATGGGGGACAAAAAAAGCTATTTGCCCAGGAGCCCCACAGTGTCCAACTCAGAATCACAATGACTGAAATATACAAGCTTCTGAAAATTCCCAGTGAATTGTAATGAAAAGAGTATGTGTGCTCATATGGTGCAGGATCAAGTCCAACCCAACTTTTATTTAAATCTCAAAGTATTGGTCATCTGGAGGGGCTCAAGAGCATAGGGCACCCAGAATCAGCACAGTCAGGAGATACAAGGTTTGGTTTAAAGAAGAGGAAGGTATCAAGTACAAGACAGCATAGGTAGACCCTTGTGTCCTGCCATTGGAACAGATAATTCAACTTCTTAATATTCCCATTATCTTCTTGGAAGATGTTAATAACTTAACTTTCCAGAAGCCAGAGAGGAAAGCTTTTTTTCTAGTATTTCCTAGGCTTGTTTCCTCCTATGCTATTGTTTGACTGGCCAAAGTGGTCTTCTGCTTATTTCTAGAAGAATCCCTGTACTTTCTTCCCATTGTACACAACAGGAGATGATACCGACTCATGCTTTGCAGGCTTTAAAAAGCACATAGTACCTCACAGGACTTGTTCTTTAAGTCTTACAAGACCTTTGATGGAGATCAATAAAATTCTATCCCAGTAAATATTGGGTTGGCCAAAATGTTTGTTTGGGATTTCTGGTAACAGCTTAATGGAAAAACCCAAATGAATTTTTTGGCCAACCCAATAAGTTAACTGCAGGTTTTTAATACTTGATGAAAGGGTTTTCCTTTGAGAGGATAATAGCTTTATCCAATTAGGAAAAAAACAGATCCTCAAGGATAAGTCACACATCTCGCTGCCTGTTGCCCACAGGAGGCTTCTAAAGATTTCCCATCTGGATCTGAAGTCATGTTGTATAAAGGACTTTCTTACTATGGAAAGGGACAGAGCTGGGTGGAGGAGAAGGAATAGTCAGACAGCTACATGTGTTCTTTGGATGGTTCTAGGGGAACCTGTCAAATGCTTCTAAAACCTAGCCAAATGCTTCCCCTGAAACAGTGAAACAGAGTATCTGTGGGAAGTTTCGACACCAGGCCATCTAATGCTTTTAAGAACCTTAGTTAGGGCCAGAAATCCTTACTCATCAGAAAGGATTTTGTGGGTAAAAGGAATGTTCTGGACAAAGTTTTTTCAACTTCAAGAATAGAACCAGAGTGAAATTTGCAGTACATAAAGTTTAATAAATAATTTTAGCATTATTCACAGTAGCCAAAAGATGGGAGCAACCCAAGCGTCCATCAATTGATGCATGGATAAACAAATGTAATATATATATATACAGTGGAATATCATTTGGCTTTGAAAGGAAGGAGACTCTGATACACACTACAATATGGATGAACTTTGAAGGTATTACGCTAAGTGAAATAAACCAATCACAAGCATGCTACATGATTCCACTTATGTGAGGAACCGAGAGGAGTCAAATTCACAGAGACATAAAGTGGAATGGTGGTGGCCAGGGTCTAGGGGGTGGAGAATGAGGAGTTACTGTGTAATGAGTGCAGAGTTTCAGTATGAAGAGATGAAAATAGATCTGGAGAGGGATGTTGGTAATGGTTGCACAACTATGTGAGTATACTTAATGCCAGTGAACTGTACATTTAAAAATGGTGGCAATGGTAAAAAATAATAAATTTTATGTTATATATATTCCACCACAATAAAAAAAAAAGCTTAGTGAGAAAGATACTATGCTGTTGGCAAAATTTGTATTTCCTTTGATCATATTTTCCCACATATACTCTGTGAAAGCATTTATGAGAATAAGATTCTCTTGTTTGAATCAGCTGGGGAACTCTCCATACACAAAGCATTAAGTGCAAAAAAGTCTCTGATAAGACTTGCACTGACCATTTTAAAGCTTTGTTTGATCCAGCTTTTCTATGTATTTGACCCTAGAACACCTTTTCCAGAGATCCCTTAAACACCTGTTAGAACTGGTATTCTGCAAAACATCGGCTTGGAAAGAACTATTTAAGTCTTCTTCCAAACTGCATAGGAGATGTGTTTGGAAAGTAATGGGTGATTTTCTATGGAAGCTCCATTCTTTATAGATACACCTAGTAAACTTTGTGATCAACAGTTAGAGATTAATTTGTTAGGCTTTATTAGTTTGGTAAAGAGATGGTAAATAAAAAGCTTTCAGTGTGTGGACAGGCACTCTGACCCACATAGTGGAAAATTAGTTTGAATTTTGCCAATAATGGAGGCAAATTCCATCACCCTGGTGGCAGCTACCTGGATCGTGGGCATGTGACTGGCAAATAAAAATCAGTCAGTTGACCATAACTGTCCCACAACTGACTTTTACTTTTAATCTGCACAAACACTCCCCTTTTCCTTGATTGGTATAAGTGGGCTCTTAGGCCTACATGGATGGAAACACTAATATAAAATGACCTTGCTTTCACAGTTATTATTTCATGCTTGGATTTTGACCTACCTCTCCATCCAGAACAGCTGCAGAAAAAGACATTATTTCATGGTGTATCTTGTGCCCACAGATCAACATTTTGGGCAAATTATTTCTACCTTCTGGATTTCATATTCTTCATCTCTAAAACAAAGAGCTTGGATTAGATTGCAAAAGTTCCTTTCACCTTAAAAAAAAAATCACTTTTCTTCAGATAAAAGGAGTCATTTTCCCTTTTCTTGCAAGTCAACATTTCTGTCTTTACCTTATGAAGATTTTGAGGTCTGTATGCTTCCTGTTTTATAAGCATTTGCAATTTGCATACAATATTTTTTGTATTTCATACCTACCAGATGCTTTTCTTAACAGTTCTGTTGTTCTTCTGGCACTCTTATTGCTAAGTTTTTGACCGATTAGTCTTAGAAAAGGTTCAAGGCTTGAAACTATGGCTGGTTTAGAAAATAATAGAACATTTAAAGTGAACCAAAGCAAAGTTTTAAAAACACCTATAAATTATAAACATTCAAGGACAATCATTATAAGAACTTAAATGCAGGGTGAAACTTCCAAGCTAGAAAAGAGAAAGAAATGTAATAAAAAAGTAAATATGCCAGGAACTCAATTTTTTTTTTAAAAAAAAAAGGAAAGAGAAAAAAAATTCTACAAAAGAAAACACAAAGAAAAACGGTAGAAACACACCCAAACGTGTAATCAATAAAATGCAAATGACGTAAGTATATTAGTTAAAATAGACTTTAGAATGTCTAAATTCAACCTTGTGCTTTTACAAAAGATGTACCAGAAACTTAGAAACATGGGAAGGTTAAAAATAAAAAGGGTGGAAAAAGATGAAACATATAAATCCTAAACAAAAGACAGCTGGTGACAAGATAATAATTTTAGATAAAATGGACTTTAAGGTAAAAGTCATCTTTAGGAATAATGTGATCTCGACATAATATTTTTCATTGGAATATAATTGCTTTGCGAGGCTATATTAGTTTCTGCTATGCAGCAATGTGAATCAGCTGAACGTATACATGTATCCCTTCCCTTGTGAACCTGCCTTCCACCCCATCTCCCATCCCACCCCTCTAGGTCATCACAGAGCACCGAGCTGAGCTCTCTGTGTTATACAGCAGCTGCCCACTAGCTATCTATGTTACACATGGTTGTGTATATATGTCGATGGTACTGTGTATATAGTAGCTACTGTGTATATATGCATATAGTGTATATATGTCTCAATTTGTCCCCCTCTTCTTCCCTGCCCCCGAGTACCATTTTTCTAAATTTCATATGTGTGTTAATCTGCACTATATTTTATTTATAGAATGGGATGCAGTGCACCTCTCCAAGTGTAGGTGGGTGATATGACACAAAGTATTTGAAACTCTTAGCACAATGCTTAGCATAAGTTCTCAATCATTGATGGTACTTACTATTATTTGTTATTTTTCAAAAAGCTCTGAATCAGCAGTTGCTGCTGAACCTGATGATAAAGTTTTAATAACACTCTGATTGAAAGCCATGGTACTTTGTGGATGAATATCAGATGGATGAATCTATTTTCCCACAAGTCTTAGTTTTTCAGTTTTTTTTAATCATTTTTAGCCAACTTTATAGTTTTGCATATTTGAGGTCCACAGCTGGCAAAATTGAATGTTTTGGTTACTTTTGGCAGTTCTTAGTGTGCTTAGAATTTCAGAGTCAGGGTAATGCAATGTGTCTTTCTTAGCATCCTGGTCAAAATGCTCACTTTCTCCTGGACATGTCTAGACAGTTTAATGTGATATTTGCATAAAACTCAGAATCTGAAACCACCAACTTTTTTTTCTTTTTTTTTGGCCTCACCTTGTAGCATGTGGGATCTTAGTTTGACTAGGGCTCAAACCTGTGCCCACTGCAGTGGAAGCTCAAAGTCTTAACCACTGGATCACCAGGGAAGTGCCCTGAAACCATTAACTCTTTAAAAGCTTTCCTTGTTAGTCACTGCCTGTTTACTAGCTGCCATTTCATGTTAAGAGACCACTTCCAAATGTGTTGAGGATTCACAGCGGACTATGGCCCAGTGCATTTCTGCTGTAATTTATTTAATACATCAATAAACATTTACTAAATTCTTCTTAAATGACAGGCACTTTTCTATGTCAGGCATAACAGAGAGCACAAACACGAATAAGGCGTAATTCCTGCTCTGGAGAATCTCACTGTGTGTGTGTGTGTGCTCAGTTGTGTCCGACTCTTTGCAGCCCCATGGACTGAAACCCACCAGGCCCCTCTGTCCATGGGATTTTCCTGACAAGAATGCTGGAACAGTTGCCACTTCCTCCTCCAGGGGATCTTCCTGATAGAGGAAGCCAACCTGCATCTCCTGCATCTCCTGCGTTGACAGGTGGATTTTTCACCCCAGAGCCACCTGGGAAGCTCCCATCTCATTGTTTAGTTAGGAGAAATGACAGATAGAAAATATTGGTCTCTCTAAGGTCAGGAAAAAGGCAAGGATATCTACTCATCACTTCTATATAACATTGGTCTGGAGATAATAACCAGTATAATAAGGCAAAAATTAAAAAAAAAGAAATGATAGTATAAATAATAGACGTGAGTAATTAAAAACTCTGTTTCAGACAAACAAAAACTTCTTTGTATTTTGTCACAGTCTTTGTTTTAGTGTCTAGTTTGTCTGATGCAAATATTGCTACTGAAGATTTCATTTTTATTTGCATGGAATAATTTTTCCATCTACTCACTTTTAGTTCTGTGTGTCTTTAAATCTGAAATGACTCTCTTGTAGGCAGCATGTACATGGGTCTTCTTTTTATATCCTTTCAGCCATTCTATGTTTTTGACTGGAGCATTTAGTCCACCTATATTTAATTATTGATAGGTATGCAATATTGCATTCTGTTAATTGTTTTGAGGCTGTTTTTATAATTCTTTCTTGTTCCTCTTCTCTTCTTTTTCTCTCTTCCCTTGTGATTTATGACTGTCTTTAGTGCTGTGTTTGGATCCCCTTCTTTGTCCGTGTGTGTCTATTCTCAATGTTTGGGTTACGGCTACTATAAGGATTCCAAAATGGTGCTCAGCCACCACTGGTGTCGTCCTGGTAGAATGAGCTCCCCCAGAATGTCTGCTTCCAGGCTCTGTGTACCCTGGGTCAGTCCCAGTTGCTCCCACCTCTCCTCTCTGGGAGGTTCTTCAAGATCAGCAAGCAAGTCTGACCCAGGTTCCTTTCAAATTAATACTTCTGCCCTGATCTCAGAATGTGTGAAATTTTCTGTGCATCCTTTGAGAGTAGAGGCTCTGTTTCCCATAGCTCTCTAAGTTTTCCCAAAGGCAGCCCCTTTGGCCTTCAAAGCCAAACATTCTGGGGGCTCATATTCCCAGAGCAGAAGCCCTGGGCTGGGGAGCTCAATGGGAGACTCTGACTCCTCACTCCTTGGGAAGAACCTTTGCAATTGATTATCCTCCCATTTGTGAGTCATACATCAGGGAGTGTGGGTCTAGACTATACCACATGTCCCCTCACTCCCACCCTCCTGTTGTGGTTCCATCCGAGAGTGTTAATAGCGTCGGACACTTGAGGCCAGAGGTCCCCAAGCGGCAGGAGGAAATAAACTGCAGTGGCAGACGCTTTTTTAAAACTTTCTCTTCTAATCCTGTGCTATCATGGTGACACCTGGTTCTGCCAGAACTGCGACGGGCGCACTAAGGGCGGCCGAGAGGAACCACCCACGTCCGAAGTCAGGGACAGAAGCCAGGAGGACCCCATGCCCGAAGGGCGGCGGCCAAGAGGAGTTACCCCACATCCGAGGTCAGGGGCAGCAGCGGAGACTACCAGTCTGCAATGGCGCAGGAACGGCTGAGAGGAGCTATTCCGCGTCAGACGTCAGGGGGTGCAGCCGAGAGGAGATACCCCGCGTCCGAGGTCAGGGGCGGTGAGGAGAGGAGTAATCCGGCGTCCGAGGTCAGGGGCGGCAACAGGAGGAGTTACCTCGCGTCTGAGGCCAGGGGCAGCAGGCAGGAGGAGCTACCCCACACCCCTAAGCCCAAGGCCAAGGGCGGCGGCAGGGAGGACCAACCCCACATCCTGTGGCTGCGGGGCCGCAGGAGGGCCTAGAGGAGCTATCCCACGTTGAAGGTCAGGAAGGGCCACGGTGAGGAGAGACCCCGTCGTCCAATGTAAGGAGCAATGGCTACGCTTTGCTGGAGCAGCCCTGAAGAGATACCCCACGCCCAAGGTAAGAGAAACCCAAGTAAGACGGTAGGTGTTGCAAGAGGGCATCAGAGGGCAAACACACTGAAACCATACTCACAGAAAACTAGTCAATCTAATCACACCAGGACCACAGCCTTGTCTAACTCAATGAAACTAAGCCATGCCTGTGGGGCAACCCAAGATGAGCGTGTCATGGTGGAGAGATCTGACAGGGTGTGGTCCACTGGAGAAGGGAATGGCAAACTACTTCAGTATTCTTGCCTTGAGAACCCCATGAACAGTATGAAAAGGCAAAATGATAGGATACTGAAAGAGAAACTCCCCAGGTCAGTAGGTGCCCAATATGCTACTGGAGATCAGTGGAGAAATAACTCCAGAAAGAATAAAGGGATGGAGCCAAACCAAAAACAATACCCAGCTGTGGATGTGACTGGTGTTAGAAGCAAGGTCTGATGCTGGAAAGAGCAATATTGCATAGGGACCTGGAATGTCAGGTCCATGAATCAAGGCAAATTGGAAGTGGTCAAACAAGAGATGGCCAGAGTGAATGTCAACATTCTAGGAATCAGCGAACTGAAATGGACTGGAATGGGTGAATTTAACTCAGATGACCATTATATTTACTACTGTGGGCAGGAATCCCTCAGAAGAAATGGAGTGACCATCATGGTCAACAAAAGAGTCCGAAATGCAGTACTTGGATGCAATCTCAAAAATGACAGAATGATCTCTGTTTGTTTCCAAGGCAAACCATTCAATGTCACAGTAATCCAAGACTATGCCCCAACCAGTAACGCTGAAGAAGTTGAAGTTGAATGGTTCTATGAAGACCTACAAGACCTTTTAGAACTAACACCCAAAAAAGATGTCCTTTTCATTATAGGGGACTGAAATACAAAAGTAGGAAGTCAAGAAACACCTGGAGTAACAGGCAAATTTGGCCTTGGAATACGGAATGAAGCAGGGCTAATAGAGTTTTGCCAAGAAAATGCACTGGTCATAACAAACACCCTCTTCCAAAAACACAAGAGAAGACTCTACACATGGACATCACCAGATGGTCAACACCAAAATCGGATTGATTATATTCTTTGCAGCCAAAGATGGAGAAGCTCTATACAGTCAACCAAAACAAGACCAGGAGCTGACTGTGGCTCAGACCATGAACTCCTTATTGTCAAATTCAGACTTAAATTGAAGAAAGTAGGGAAAACAACTAGACCATTCCTAAATCAAACCCCTTATGATTATACAGTGGAAGTGAGAAATAGATTTAAGGGCCTAGATCTGATAGATAGAGTGCCTGATGAACTATGGAATGAGGTTCGTGACATTGTACAGGAGACAGGGATCAAGACCATCCCCATGGAAAAGAAATGCAAAAAAGCAAAATGGCTGTCTGGGGAGGCCTTACAAATAGCTGTGAAAAGAAGAGAAGCGAAAAGCAAAGGAGAAAAGGAAAGATATAAACATCTGAATGCAGAGTTCCAAAGAATAGCAAGAAGAGATAAGAAAGCCTTCTTCAGCGATCAATGCAAAGAAATAGAGGAAAACAACAGAATGGGAAAGACTAGGGATCTCTTCAAGAAAATCAGAGATACCAAAGGAACATTTCATGCAAAGATGGGCTCGATAAAGGACAGAAATGGTATGGACCTACATTTTTACAGAAGCAGAAGATATTAAGAAGAGGTGGCAAGAATACACAGAAGAACTGTACAAAAAAGAGCTTCACGACCCAGATAATCACAATGGTGTGATCACTGACTTAGAGCCAGACATCCTGGAATATGAAGTCAAGTGGGTCTTAGAAAGCATCACTACGAACAAAGCTAGTGGAGGTGATGGAATTCCAGTGGAGCTATTCCAAATCCTGAAAGATGATGCTGTGAAAGTGCTGCACTCAATATGCCAGCACATTGGAAAACTCAGCAGTGGCCACAGGACTGGAAAAGGTCAGTTTCCATTCCAATCCCAAAGAAAAGCAATGCCAAAGAATGCTCAAACTACTGCACAATTGCACTCATCTCACACGCTAGTAAAGTAATGCTCAAAATTCTCCAAGCCAGGCTTCAGCAATATGTGAACCATGAACTTCCAGATGTTCAAGCTGGTTTCAGAAAAGGCAGAGGAACCAGAGATCAAATTGCCAACATCTGCTGGATCATGGAAAAAGCGAAAGAGTTCCAGAAAAGCATCTATTTCTGCTTTATTGTCTATGTCAAAGCCTTTGACTGTGTGGATCACAATAAACTGTGGAAAATTCTGAAAGAGAGGGGAATACCAGACCACCTGATCTGCCTCTTGAGAAATTTGTATACAGGTCAGGAAGCAACAGTTAGAACTGAACATGGAACAACAGACTGGTTCCAAATAGGAAAAGGAGTTCGTCAAGGCTGTATATTGTCACCCTGTTTATTTAACTTATATGCAGAGTACATCATGAGAAACGCTGGACTGGAAGAAACACAAGCTGGAATCAAGATTGCCGGGAGAAATATCAATAACCTCATATATGCAGATGACACCACCCTTATGGCAGAAAGTGAAGAGGAACTAAAAAGCCTCTTGATGAAAGTGAAAGTGGAGAGTGAAAAAGTTGGCTTAAAGCTTAACATTCAGAAAATGAAGATCATGGCATCTGGTCCCATCACTTCATGGGAAATAGATGGGGAAACAGTGGAAACAGTGCCAGACTTTATTTTTCTGGGCTCCAAAATCACTGCAGATGGTGACTGTAGCCATGAAATTAAAAGACGCTTACTCCTTGGAAGGAAAGTTATGACCAACCTAGATAGCATATTCAAAAGCAGAGACATTGCTTGGCCAACAAAGGTTCGTCTAGTCAAGGCTATGGTTTTTCCAGTAGTCATGTATGGATGTGAGAGTTGGATTGTGAAGAAGGCTGAGCGCCAAAGAATTGATGCTTTTGAACTGTGGTGTTGGAGAAGACTCTTGAGAGTCTCTTGGACTGCAAGGAGATCCAACCAGTCCATTCTGAAGGAGATCAGCCCTGGGATTTCTTTGGAAGGAATGATTCTAAAGCTGAAACTCCAGTACTTTGGCCACCTCAAGTGAAGAGTTGACTCATTGGAAAAGACTCTGATGCTGGGAGGGATTGGGGGCAAGAGGAGAAGGGGACAACAGAGGATGAGATGGCTGGATGGCATCACTGACTCTATGAACGTGAGTCTGAGTGAACTCCGGGAGTTGTTGATGGACAGGGAGGCCTGGCATGCTGCGATTCATGGGGTCGCAAAGAGTCGGACAGGACTGAGCGACTGATCTGATCTGATCTGAACTCCATCTCAAACCTTGAGCTAACCAATGTGTTTTTCTTATGGAAATGTTTTCTTAAGCTATGTTAATGAACTATGTATTTGCTTGGAAATCTACCTTTTTTTAAGATTCATGTTAATTGTTTTATGAAAACTGTGGAAAATTCTGAAAGAGATGGGAATACCAGGCCACCTGATCTGCCTCTTGAGAAATTTGTATGCAGGTCAGGAAGCAACAGTTAGAACTGAACATGGAACAACAGACTGGTTCCAAATAGGAAAAGGAGTACATCAAGGCTATATATTGTCACCCTGTTTATTTAACTTATATGCAGAGTACATCATGAGAAACGCTGGACTGGAAGAAACACAAGCTGGAATCAAGATTGCCGGGAGAAATATCAATAACCTCAGATATGCAGATGACACCACCCTTATGGCAGAAAGTGAAGAGGAACTAAAAAGCCTCTTGATGAAAGTGAAAGAGGAGAGTGAAAAAGTTGGCTTAAAGCTCAACATTCAGAAAACTAGGATCATGGCATCCGGTTCCATCAATTCATGGGAAATAGATGGGGAAACAGTGGAAACAGTGTCAGACTTTATTTTTCTGGGCTCTAAAATCACTACAGATGGTGACTGCAGCCATGAAATTAAGATGCTTGGAAGGAAAGTTATGACCAACCTAGATAACATATTGAAAAGCAGAGACATTACTTTGCCAACAAAGGTTTGTCTAGTCAAGGCTATGGTTTTTCCTGTGGTCATGTATGGATGTGAGAGCTGGACTGTGAAGAAGGCTGAGTGCCGAAGAATTGATGCTTTTGAACTGTGGTGTTGTAGAAGACTCTTGAGAGTCCCTTGGACTGCAAGGAGATCCAACCAGTCCATTCTGAAGGAGATCAGCCCTGGGATTTCTTTGGAAGGAATGATGCTAAAGCTGAAACTCCAGTACTTTGGCCACCTCATGTGAAGAGTTGACTCATTGGAAAAGACTCTGATGCTGGGAGGGATTGGGGGCAGGAGGAGAAGGGGACGACAGAGGATGAGATGGCTGGATGGCATAACTGACTCAATGGATGTGAGTCTGAGTGAACTCCGGGTGTTGTTGATGGACAGGGAGGCCTGGCATGCTGCAATTCATGGGGTCGCAAAGAGTCAGACATGACTGAGCGACTGATCTGATCTGATGACTATGAGATAGGCACATCTCATTTGGTGCAGTATTTTAAAATATGTTTATGAGTTATTTTGACAGTTTAATCTATGGTGTTTCAGGAGAGAAACAAAAGGGAAACCTCAGAAATGGTTTGTTATGAGGATTATTTTTATTGTGCTGTTGAGAATACATTTGCAACAGAAAAAAATGTTCAATTGTTTGCCAATTTACAAAGCGCTTCCCAAATACATCATCTATCCCTTAGTCTTTTGGTCTTGATGCCATTCATTTGTGCATTTACAGATGAAAATCAATGAGTTCTGAAAGTGAGAAGAGATCTGCTGGGGTCAAATGCCAGAGTTTGCATCTGAAGCACTGGACTCTGCCTCTGGTGACTCCAGACTCCTCCAGGCTCTGGGAGAATGAGTTCTGCCTGTTAAGTGCTGAGTCTGGGTCTGTATAACTAAATGGCGAGATGGCCAGTGTGGCCTTGGAGGATGTGACTCATCTCTATTTGCATGACTGTGACTATGACCGTGGCCCCTCTCCCTTCTCTGTCTTCAAGTAGGGGGATGAAGCAGTTTCCATGAGGGTGATGCCTAAGGCACACGGTCGTCTAGCACCAAGGCTGTATCCACCGTGTCTTCCTCTGTGCTCTTGGACACAAATGTTGGGGGTGTGATGAGCTGTGTATGGCTGTTTGGATTTTCCTTGATTATGTAAACTGGTGGTTTGTGCCAAGGACTGTCTGTGCCCCAAAGCTCTGAGCTTGGTCCCTCCCCTGGGCTGACTTCATTTCCTTTTTGAGGGAGGTGTATTTGTCAAGTTGCCGGACAGTGATAACTGGCATTGCCTCTCGGGTGTGAGGTACCTGGAGTTCGGGGACCCCCAACCTGTTGACAGTGACAGCAGATGAATTGGTTTTCTTTGTGAATGGCAAAAAGGTAAGCAGAAGGTGACTTTTCCTCTGATTTCCCTGATCCTTGGGAGGAATGTTTGTCCTCTCTATTTTGGGTTCTCAGTCACTTGTTCACCTCTCTTTCTCTTCCTTCAAAGCTATTCCTGAATTTGGGGTATCACTGGGGAGAGAAGACTTTCTTGGGTCTAGATCCAGTCAAGATCCTCATGGGGCAGAGGAGCGATGGGGAGGGAAGAGAGAAGAGGGTATATGTGAGCACTCCCCTCCTCCAGGCTCCCAGCCTGTAGAGATGCTGGCACCAAGTTGAGAAAGGTGGACAGGGTTCTCGGTGAGATTGGAGGTCACGCACCCCACCTATATTTCGGTGTTTAATCAAATGTATTCTAAGGCTTTCCTTGCTTTCTTCACTGAGAAAAGGAACAGGAATGTGTTTTCTTGTTAATCTCAGGGTATAATGTGTACACAGCTTTGATTCTGAAATGTCATCCATATCAATGTAACAGCTAACTTGCATGAGGACATATACTGACATCTTGTGGCAAATCACAATTCTTGTTTCCTAAAGGGCATGGGTCCCCCCAGCCCACTCTTGGTTATATGTATAAATATTGCAAACCTCTCACTTTGATAAAAATTGCCCACCTGGATCAACTTCACTGGTGTGCATAGGGACCTAGGAAAAGTGGGGATGGAATGGGGCAGAGGAGGGTCTTATGACATGGGTACCAGTCCTTGCAGCACCAGAAGGGTAAGAATCTTTGCAAATTTTAAGGCAGTTGGAGAGAGCTGTAAACACATTCCTTTGTCTCCCTTGTCGTCCACTTGCCCTCCCTCCACCGGTGCTGAGGTGCTCGCTTCAGCTCCCTGATTGGGAATGAAGTGGGCAGTAAAAGGGTAGCTGTGGTTGCACATTGTGAATGGCCATGTGGATTTTATGAGTGAGGACCACACCCAGGAGTCAGAGCAATTTTGTTTCGCAATATTGGCAATTTTAAGTTGAGAAGCTAGGTGACTTTGGAGGAAGTTTTCAAGAATTAAAATGCAACGAGTGCTGAAATTATCAGGGTGTGTTTGGGTGACTAGCAGGGGAATGCTGTGAGCTGTTGCAATGTAAGCGGCTTCCAATGTGGTCGCATTCACTTTCAGTGCTATCAGCCGGTGGCACTGAGGAAGGAGGACACCCTTGCTCTTTCGGGTGCAAGTGGTTTCTCTGTATTGACTTCCGTTCAGTGTTGGCCTCTGACAGCAAACCAAGACGTAAGACAAAGCTTCCACGTTGGTGGTTGTAAGATTTCTGCAGCCGAGAATTCCAACAATGCTGTCGCACACAGCAGTTATATTGGAGAGATTTAGGAAACAGTTGCTGAATAGGTCTTCTTCACATATTACACAGAGGCATCTTCCATGGCATTCTTCTAAGTGATTTTTGTAATGGGTGAGCAGCTGGATTCAGTGACTTAACTCAAAGGTTTGATGATTTATGAAGCCATCAATTCATGTGTGACAGTGCAGGGTTCTTGCTTTGAGGATGGTTGCTGCGATGCACCAAATCTAGAAAGCAGCATTTCAAGGTCAGTCTGATTTGTTGAAAATTGTTTCCCTGTGTATTTTATTTTCACCTTAGGAAAGCAATTAAAAAAATTTAGATGGTATTATGGCACCAAGGCCTGCCATCTCTTGAAACTCCGACTACCTCCAGTTTCTGTGATGAATATTGGCACATTTAATTTTGTAAACATGGACTTTTGAGAATCTACTAGAAAGGTGGTGAGGCAAGGTGAGGAGAGATGAGGTGAAAACAGTGCTGTTTTTGGATGAAGCAAGGAATTCCCAGTCAAATAGAGGCAGCTGTTTCTTCGCAATTCTATTCTCAAGATGATCTAGATCTTTCTTTACCAGACACTGTGCAAGGAGGTTGCCAAAGAAGCTGATGGAACTTGCTGACTCAGTCTTAAATAGGCACTTCCTCCTCTTCCTGTTTCACACCACTGTCTAGGACTCTTGTCTTCACTCGCTGTGATCCTGGAGAGGGTGTAAAACACAAATGATCAAATACCTCCAGAGCCTTCTGTGGTGGTGACAGGCCTTGGTGACTGTGGCTTCCATTTCCTCTGATTTGAAGTCAGAGTGAAAGGGAAAGAGTTGCCCAGTATTTTGGTATCACTGTAGTGACCATCCCTTTGGCTAGATTCCTTTTTTTTTTTTTTTCATGTATTTTTAATAGGAGGATAATTGCTTTATAATGTTGTGTTGGTTTCTGCTGTATGACAATGTGAATCAGCTATAAGTATACATATACCCCTCCTTCTTGAGCCTCTCTGCCAACCGCCATCCCACCCCTCTAGGTCATTACAGAGCACTGAGCTGAGCTCCCTGCCTGTACATCTGCTTCCCGCCAGCTATCTACCCCACACACGGTAGTACAGACATGTCAGCGCTGCTGCCTCAATTTGTCCCACACTCTCCTTCCTCCGCTGTGTCCACACGGCCATTCTCTGTGTCTGCCTCTCTGCAGTCCATCCTCTATGTCTGCATCACTGCTCCTGGCAGTTGGTCGATCGGGGTGAGGTGAGGGCGCTGGATTCTTGTTATTCAAACATTCCCTCTCTGGTTAGTGGAGATGTTGACCCCTGGAGAAGTCTAGAAAATTCTGCATGGAGGGTACAGCTGAAAGTGTCCAGGAGTGATGCACACAAGAAGCAGCAGTCAGTGATAAGTTAACACTCAGTCACTTACCCACCTACCCTCCTTGTTATCAACATTTACAAGCTCCTCCCAGGCCTGAGCCTATGGGACACACATACATGAGAGGAACACAATCTCCAATACCAGGCATTTACCATTTGGGAGCTAATGAATGGGTTGGCAAAGTAGATTGTGATCAGGTAAATTACCATATTCCAAAACATATTTCAAAGACAAGAATCCCCATAAGATACTCTTCTTAGATATTCTTAGACCATTTTGTTGGCACATAGTAGGTGCCCATGGGGAAGGCAATGGCACCCCACCCCAGTACTTTTGCCTGGAGAATCCCATGGACGGAGGATCCTGGTGGGCTCCAGTCCATGGGGTCGCTAAGAGTCGGACACGACTGAGCGACTTCACTTTCACTTTTCACTTTCATGCATTGGAGAAGGAAATGGCAACCCGCTCCAGTATTCTTGCCTGGAGAATCCCAGGGACGGGGGAGCCTGGTGGGCTTCCGTCTATGGGGTCGCACAGAGTCGGGCACGACTGCAGCGACTTAGCAGCAGCAGCAGTAGGTGCCCAATTAATGTGGAAAGGATGAATGGATGGATAGCAAAACCCTGAGAAATCCTCTACTAAAGAAATTTATTTTTCCAACTTTGAACTTTAAAAGTTAAACTTTAAAAAAAAGTTAAACTTAGAAGGAAGATGAAAGAAGAATACAAAGAAATGCTTGCTAAATGAATGCCAACAAAATGGTATATAGGTACATAGATACATAGATCTATAAGTACATAATTTTATATATTTAAATATGTAATTAATTGGAATGAACATATAAAGTGTAAAATTTTCTTTATGAACCATTGAGGATAAACTTCAGATATCATACTTCTTTCTCCCTTAAACTAAGAATAAGGGTATTCTTACATAACCACAATCTATTTATAAAAATCAGGAAATCTAGTGTTACTATATCATTATTATCTAATCTAGGAGAAGGCAATGGCACCCCACTTCAGTACTCTTGCCTGGAAAATCCCACGGATGGAGGAGCCTGGTGGGCTGCAGTCCATGGGTCGCTAAGAGTCAGACAAGATTGAGCGACTTCACTTTCACTTTTCACTTTCATGCATTGGAGAAGGAAATGGCAACCCACTCCAGTGTTCTTGCCTGGAGAATCCTGGGGACGGGGAGGCCTGGTGGGCTGCCGTCTATGCGGTCACACAGAGTCAGACACGACTGAAGTGACTTAGCATTAGCATTATCTAATCTATAGACTTTATGTAGCATGACTCCAATTTTCCTAAAAATGTGATTTATAGCTTTCTCTCCACAACCCCAGGGCCCAGGATCATGCCTTGCACTTAGTTCTCAAGTCTGTTTTTATTGTTATTGTTCGGTCACTAACTCATCTCTTTGTGACCTTATGGTTGCAGCATGCCAGGCTCCTCTGTTCGCCACTATGTCCCAGAGTTTGCTCAAGTTCATGTCCATTGAGTTGATGATGCCATCCAACCACTATCTCATCTTCTGTTGCCCCCTTCTCCTCATGCCTTCAATCTTTCCCAGCATCAAGGTCTTTTCCAATGGGTTGGCATTTTATATCAGGTGGCCAAAGTATTGGAGCTTCAGCTTCAGCATCAGTCCTGCCAATGACTACTCAAGGTTGGTTTCCTTTAGACTTGACTGGTTTGATCTCCTTGCAGTCCAAGGGACTCTCAAGAGTCTTCTCCAACAGCACAGTTCAAAAGCATCCATTCTTTGGAACTCAGCCTCCTTTATGGTCCCACTCTGACATTTATGCATGACCACTGGAAAAACCATAGCTTTGACTGTACGGACCTTTGTTGGCAAAGTGATGTCTCTGCTTTTTAATACTCTGTCTAGGTTTATCATAGCTTTTCTTTCAAGGAGCAAGCATTGTTTAATTTCATGGCTTCAGTCACCATCTGCAGTGATTTTGGAACCCAAAAACATAAAGTCTGCCGCCACTGTTTCCCCATATATTTGCCATGAAGTGATGAGACTGGATGCCATGATCTTAGTTTTCTGAATGCTGAGTTTTAAGCCAACTTTTTCACTCTCCTCTTTCACTTTCATCAAGAGGCTCTTTAGTTCTTCTTCACTTTCTGCCATAAGGGTGGTGTTATCTGCATATCTGAGGTTACTGATATTTTTCTCAGCAATCCTGATTCCAGCTTGTGCTACATCCAGCCCGGCATTTCTTATGATGTACTCTACATATAAGTTAAATAAGCAGGGTTACAATATACAGACTTGACATACTCCTTTTCTGATTTGGAGTCAGTCTGTTGTTCCATGTCCAGTTCTAACTGTTGCTTCCTGACCTGCATATAGATTTCTCAAGAGGCATATCAGGTGGTCTGGTATTCCCTTCTTTTGAAGAATTTTCCACGGTTTATTGTGATCTACACAGTCAAAGGCTTTGGCATAGTCAATAAAGCAGAAATAGATGTTTTTCTGGAATTCTCTTGCTTTTTCATGATCCAGAAGATGTTGGCAATTTGATCTCTGGTTCTTCTGCCTTAACCCTAACCCTAACACCTTGTGCCAATGCGATCTCAAAATGCATGTTGTGGGTCAGGGGCCTGATGCAACTCTCTCAGTTTTGAGGAGTTTCCTTTCTTGCCGGAGTCCAGCTCCAGCAGCCAGGGATTCAACCTGAAGAGGTGAGTGGTGTTCGCGAGAAACTGAGGCAGCCTCTCATTTTTCTTGGACTGCCTGTTTTTTTCAAGCTTATGATTCTCTTTTATACTTTTACAAAAGCGTTAGGTCAGAGGTTTGATATTTTTAGTTCCCATTGACCCAGGTTTATTTTTCTCCAAAAATCATTGTTGCCCCTCAACAGGAGTTCCTTCCTCAGCGATTCTCTTATCTACTTTTTCTCATGTGTCCTTGTGAATACACTGTAACTCATGCTAATGTCTGGGCTGCATACCACATTCCTCAGTTTATTTCTTGTCTTTCTAAGTCCCGTTTGCCCCTAGTATCCTAAGCTCACTGTTTCTTAGAAGGGGCTTCTAGCTAATAATACCTCTAAAGTCCCTAATTTCTATAAGCTATAGTAGAATATGCTAACATTACAGCAATCCTTAACCCTTTAGCTTCTAACTATTTTAATTATTTCTAAGCCCTAAATTCAGCAAACTCCTTTGCCATAAGCACTTTTCTCACAAATGGGCTTCAGATAGCAATCCCTCCCCATGGCCTCAAGCTGCGGCCTGCGTGCTCACCCTGGAACAGTCTTCCGTAAAAGTCTTTGAACAAATGTCAGTGATTAACTTTATGAATTATTCTTTGAGCTGCAGAAGGCTTTATGCCTTCTCATGCTCCTCTCAAAAACAATAAGCACCTTAATATTCTCTTCAGTCAACTCAGCTGAGGAAAGGGAAAAACAAGTCAGAATCACAAAGCTAACTCCTTCATTCCGGGTCCGTGCCTGTGGAACAAAGGGAGGGGGTATAGGGCTGTGCCTCCATTTTGCCCATTATGGCTAACGCGGCTCCCGACATCTCCCCGTTTTTTATTTTTTAGAGCATAGGTATGAAACTCAGTAGATAGAGCAGAAACATTTCAGCTGAGTATTCTGAAGAGGCACGGGACTATTACACAAATCAGAACTAACAGGCATAAGCACATGGCCGCATTAATCATTATTGTAGAAAAGGCATAAGCACATGGCCGCATTAATCATTATTGTAGAAAAGGATCCATGGGAAAAATACCCCTCCAGATTTTCAAAAAGGGAATTAGAAAGCCATCTAGAGGAAAAGTCAGACTCCGCCTGCTTCATATCCTGAATATCCTGATGTAATTTAGAGGTATCAATACTAAAATCTGAATGATTTCAGATGCCTAAAATATGATTCCTAATGCGTTCCCAAGAGTGCATGGACTCATTCACTTGTAGAGAGGTAACGCACATCCACTTTAAATTCAGCATGGCACCTTAAAGATAATTTAATTTTTAAGTTTGTAATTTCTTGCCCCATAAGCAGAATTGCTACTTCTAAAGCACTGACCCTATTTTATATTTTCTTATCTATAATTTCCTGCGTAGTAAGAGCTATGGAGACCTTTTTGGACAGCTGATTGACAAACGAGGCCATATGCACTTTTTTTTGACAGGGCAACAGCAGAAACCATGACTGCTGCAATTATGGCAGTCAAGGCAGTTATTCCCACAACCAGAGCTGCAATGAATCTCTAAGGTTGAGAAATTAAGCCATTAAGTTCATATGAAACTTTCAATGCATAATCATCCAACCATTGTCCCTCTAATTTTACAGGAACCATCAAATATGGTGGTTGCTTTACGATCATCACAGCCTTATAATTATTATAATCACTCCCATCAACACAATTTGATATAAAACAATTCACACATAAAACATTGTACAGTTTCTCCTTCAGAAACTTCCAAATCACTCTGATTTCTGGCGAACAAAAAGGCATAGGGAGAATGTACGCAGGCCCGTACAAAGTATCTTTGTTCTTTTAAAGGTCTATGTAAAATCACAGGTGCCATAGCAACCAATGCTTTCTATAACTCAGGCTGCATGGGACCCATCCCATCGAAGCTCACTAAAGGAGGAACCCATCCATTAGCATGTCATCTAGTAATTACTAAAGGCATAGGGAGAAATGAATTATTCCATGTGGACCTATAAGGTTCTGCATAAATCAAGCCCCATCGTTGATTCAAAAGATAGGGGCACCCCCATTTGATCAGAAAATGTCTGGTGGCAACAATGCGAGTAGGTGACCTTAGGGCATACAAGCAATTTTTCCAACGAGTAAAGCCAGAAGTTCTGTTTATGCTTTCCCAGACTTGCAGTCCTTGTTCATCAGAGTCTGGAGTGAGGAGTGCACAGCTCGGATAGTCCTTTAAATGAGGGGCTGCCTTTTTTAAGGCATCAAATAGTCTTTCTTGCGCCCCCAGCATCAGCAGCTGTAAAGACCAAAAGTCTCTCGTCACCGCTTCTCGGAGAATCAGTAAGCATGCATTTCATCCATTCAAAAGTGGAGCTGCTCCTTGTAAAGAGGAAGGTATGGCAAAGCAAATAGGTGGATAAATGGACACGCCTGAAAAATTGAAGGGAGTGCTGACCACTGTTTTAACATTATCAGGATAGATAGATCAGATCATATCAGATCAGTCGCTCAGTTGTGTCCGACTCTTTGCGACCCCATGAACTGCAGCACGCCAGGCCTCCCTGTCCATCACCAACTCCCGGAGGTCACTCAGACGCACATCCACCGAGTCAGTGATACCATCCAGCCATCTCATCCTCTGTCGTCCCCTTCTCCTCCTGCCCCCAATCCCTCCCAGCATCAGCCCCACCCAAAAGAAGAGTATCATTAACAAAAATACGAATGGGCTCATTCATCCAATCAACAGGCTGGAAAGGAGGTGGATTAGGCAAATAGGCCCAATGAACCTTTTCTGTGAAGGAAGGCCTCAGCTGACAAGCCAACTCAGCAAGCATAGCCACAAACATTACTATAGGAGTGGCCTCATGTCTCCCCCTTTTTATTAATTCTTCAGCCTGCTGTGCGAGATGTTTCAGCTGGCCCCAAGTTGGTACTGTGTTGGAGGTTGTTGCTTGAGTACGATGACGGTGACGAGGTGGAGCAGAATACGGATGAAGTCGATCAGCATATCTCTCTCTCCTAAAGCGCCAGGTGCCTGAAGCGAGGTACTTACTAGTGGTGAAGCCTCAGGTGAAGAGTCACTCTCCCTTTGGCATTTCCCTGGCTCCTTCAGGCCTGTAGTCAACGAGCTTTTGGTCTCCCCATCTTTTTTCGGTCCCAGACTCCAGGGTCCTGGGGATCTCAGTGACCTCAGGGGTCTTTGTGATCCTGGAGGTCTCATGGGGCTGGACATGTCGAATCAGTCAGGAATCCGGACAGGAGAAGTGGAATCCTGTAGAAACACACAAGCAAACCCTCTCCCACAAGTCAGCCCTTTTCACTCTCTGGTAAGGAGGTCTTTTCACTTGACCAGGGGCCGAGTTGTAGCCCCTTCAGGAATCCAGTGTCTCATCATTGTAGTCTGCCCCTGTGTGTCTACGTTTAAATGATTAATTACAAAGCATGGTGTAAAACATGCTGTGGAGAGAAATACTTAAATTCTCCCTGCTTTAATTTGGCTATCTGATTTTTTAAAGTTTGGTGCACCCTTTCCACTATGGCTTGACCTTGGGGATTATAAGGTATCCCTGTTGAATGTACTCTGGAAAATTGTTGACAAAATCTCTTAAAAGCAGCAGAAGTATAAGCCAGGGCATTATCTGTTTTTATTTGTTCGGGGAGTCCTATTTGGGAAAAACATTGAAACAAGTGCTGAATTACATCTCTTGCTGCTTCACCTGATCTAGCAGAGGCTGTAATAACATGAGAAAAGGTATCCACGGTAACACGCACAAAGGACGGTTTTCCAAAGGCCGGGATATGAGTTACGTCCATTTGCTAGAGAGGCCTAAGGCCTCGGGGATTTACTCCTAATGGTGGAGATGGATTAAATATTGGGCAATTTGGACATAACTTAACTATATGTCTAGCTGTTTCCCTAGGGATATGAAATTCATACCTTAAACCAGCTGCATTTTGATGGTGAATTTTGTGAGAATTTTTGGCCTTGTCAATCTTTTTATGTAAGTTTAAAGCAATTACTTTAATGCATCTGCCAAAGCATTTCCTTCATGTAAAGGGCCGGGCAAGCTGGAATGGGTCCTAATATGTCCAACAAAATATTTCTTATCTCTACGGTTAATCTCTTCCTGTAAATGAGATAACAAGGAGAAGATAGTAGTTTTATTTTCCAGAATATTAGCAGTCTCTTTATAAGGAAACAACCCTACAATATATCGTGAGTCAGTCAAAAGATTGAAGGTGTGGTCTCTTAAATGTTGAAAAGCCCAAATTACTGCTCATAACTCAGCCCTCTGGGCAGATGTCTCTTCAGTTACCTGAACATGAGATATTCTATCAATAATTGTGACTGCTTTACTGTTAGAGGAACCATCTGTGAAAACTAAAATTGCCCCTTCCAAAGGTTGAATAGAAAATTTCTTCGGAAAAATCACTGGATGAGTTTTCAAAAAATGCAAAAGGGGGCTTGAGGGCAAATGAAACAAAATTTGACCCCGGAAATCTATCAGGGCAACTTGCCAATCATCACTATTTTATAAAAGAAATTGCAATTGATCCTTATTGAATGGAATCACTATATTTGCTACTTCTTTTCCAAAAAGTTCCACACTTCTTTTTCTACCTTTTATAATTAATTGTGCCACCAAGCTGGGATAAGATAAAACTATTTTTCTTGGGGTCATGCTGGGGACCAGCCCCAGCTGATCCAGGGACTTCGAAGCGAGGACGGCATCGGTGGGGGTCAGGACACGATAGTTACAATTAGAGATATAAAGAATAATAGAACGAGGATAGCTCAGTAGGAAAATTCAGTGGAGAAAAGAGGCTGAGTAGCTTGGTTTACGCGGGGGACCAATAAAACTTCAAGACAAGAAGTTTGCACCACTTACGTAGGCCGCAGGCGTCTTTCCGTTCTCCCAAAGGAGAGGAGACACTGAGGCCTCCCCGGTCCGATCTTAGAAGCCCAGGCATAATTAGTAAGCATGGTGGGTCCCGCGCTCCAGATGGAGACTCAGCCAGAATTTGAGAGAGAGAGCGACATGGGGAGACCAGTCTTTTCAGGAACTCATCCCAATTCTTTATTTTCCATGGTCTACTTTTATACACTGAGATGGTATACAAAAGTCACGCGGGGTCAGCAGCCCTGACTTTTATCAAAGTCAAGTGCTTCTTACAAATGTATACAGAGGTCTTAGGTGTGTTACATCATCTTCTGGCCAGGGTGATTATTCTTAAAACAGACTCCACTAGATAAATTTACATTCCTATAGGGTGAGGGTGTAGTGGGTTTTAGTCAGGGAAAGAATTTACTTAGCCTAAGGTCCAACGTGACCAGTATCAAAGGTCAACACTTATCTCTTCTATTCATTAATGTGTATAAGGGCAGGGGAAGTGGAGACCTAGCAGCAAACATTGGCTCAACAAATGAAAAACCCTTCACCAATACAATTTCTAATCAGCCCACTATACTTATCCTAATAGTTTTCTGACTTCTCTAAAGAACCTGTTTTTAGAAGCACATGTGGCCGGACAAGCCTGTCAGGTGGGCTAGAGAACCTTCAGAGGAGTTTTTAGGTTAAAACACTCCTGTCATGCCCAGGAATTTTTATTAACTGAAGCTTTAAGTTAACTCTTTTTTCAGAGAGAGGTGGTGGGGACAGCCCCCCGTAAAGTCAGAGGTGTAGGTGAGAGCACAAGTAGTAAAGCAGGCAGGCTCTGGTTTTGGGGGTAGATGCTCGAGAACCTCCAAGGGGCTCCTGAGGCTCGACCCCACCTTTGTGTATGTCAAGCCTCCTTCCTCATGACCTTTGCCACGGGCGGAGCGCTAATTCAAACCGGGTCCCAACAGGGTCAGTGGTAGATGGAGCCATTTCAATGGAACTTCTTGCCACAAGCATCCTGTAGGTGTATGCTCCTTGGCGAGAATAATTAAATCCCATCCTCTGGTAATATTAACCCTAATTAACTGATCATTTAAAGCCTCATCCACTTTAACAAGAGCCAACTCTGCCTCACTAGTCAGTTCTCTCTTAGAACTGGGATTAGGATCGCCTTTTAAGCAATCAAACAAAGGCTTCAAATCTGCAGTAGTCAGTTTTAAATGTGGGCATATCCAATTAATATCTCCTAATAATTTTTTGAAATCATTTAAAGTTAGTAAACGATCTCTCTGTAACTGCAAAGGGGCATGACTCACAGTATGGGTATTTAACACCTTCTCTAAATAAGAAAAAGGAGGATTTACTTGTATCTTATCTGGAGCTATCTTTAAACCCCAGTTTTCCAAAGCCTCAATCAATTCAGATAAAATTTGTTGCAACAAGGCTCTGTCCTTATGAGCTGCCAAAATATCATCCATATAATGTATCAAATATATCCTTATACTTACTTCTAACATTTTGCACAGCTTGGTCTACAAATTTCTGACACAAGGTGGGGCTATTTTTCATTCCCTGAAGCAAACCCTTCCATTGAAACCTTCTATGCTGCTGCTGCTAAGTCACTTCAGTTGTGTCCGACGCTGTGCGACCCCATAGACGGCAGCCCACCATGCTCCCCCGTCCTTGGGATTCTCCAGGCAAGAACACTGGAGTGGGTTGCGGGCTGTTTAAAATTAGCTGAAGGGAGACTGAAGGCAAACCGCTTACAATCTTGATCAGCCAGGGGAATGGTAAAGAAACAATGCTGTAGATCTGTAACTATCACATTATACTGAAAAGGCATAGCCACTGGGCAAGGGAGGCCCAGCTGGAGGGCCCATGACTTCCATAGTTGCGTTTATAGCTCTCAAATCTTGTAACAATTCTCCATTTTCTTGATTTCTTCTTAATAACAAAAATAGGAGTATTCCAGGGGCTATTAGAAAGCTCTATATGGCCGGCTGCCAGTTGTTCCACAACTAAATCCTCAGCTGCCTGTAGCTTTTTAGCTGTTAAGGGCCATTGTTCCACCCATACTAGATCATCAGATTTCCAGGTAATAGGGTCGGCAGCAAGAGCAACAGCCTGTACGATAAATCTGAATATCCTAGACCTTCTGTATTTTTGTTAGGAACCGTCTCTAATGGAGAAACAATTTTCTGCTGATCTTCACCAAGCCGCTCGTCAGGATTATATCTCATTTGCAGCATTTGATTAGTAACCTTTTTATCTGGGCTATATAAAAGCATTCCCATCTGAGATAATATATCTCTCCCGCATAAAGAAAAAGGTAGTGAAGGAATCACATATGGATTAAAGGTGCCTTGTGCCCTCTTCTCATCTGACCAGGTTAAAATTTGTGAGCTCTTAGCAACCGAGGGCATTGACCCTATTCCTACCAAGCCGGCACTGGTCAAGCGTGTTGGCCAAGACAAGGGCCAATCTTTTCCAGCAATGCAAGAGACATCTGCTCCAGTATCGAACAGCCCTGACATCTTATTCCCTTGAATTAAAAGATCTTTCAAAGGCCTTGAAGCTGTAATTTCCTGCACCCAAAAGTCTAGATCACTAGATCCAAATGCTCTGTGGCCCCTAGCTTGAGAAGTCAAGTTTTATTCCTGTCTGATAATAAGGTAAAAGCAAAAGCTGTGTTACTCTTTGACCTTTATTAATTTGCACAGTTTGGGTAGGTGGTGAGATCAAAACTTTAATTTCCCCAATATAATCAGAATCTACTACACCAGGCACCACCGAAATTCCTTGAAAAGAAAGCGAGTTACGCCCCAGCACAAGTCCTACAATGCCCTCAGGTAGGGGGCCAGCCACTCCCATTAGAATCGGAGTAACCAGCACGTCAGGGGTTAATATTGTTGCCAAGTTCCCTGTTGTTCGCTTCTCTCCTAGCCTGGGTGAGGCCCCTCGGAGGGGGGTTTTCTCCTAGGAGCATGCTCTGCATATTGTGCAAGCCTCTGCTTTAAAAGCTCCTTTGTTCAAAAAAACTGTTATCTTCCTCAGCCTTAGGCAACGCTTTGGAAGGCTTTTGGGGCAAAGTGGGGAACTCCTGGGCCCTGGGAGGCGCAAACGGAGGCAATAGCGATCAGACTTAAATTAGAAAGTGGTGGATAAGTTTTTAAAGGTTTGCGTAGAGGGGGAGGGGGCTCGCCAGGGCTCCCGGCCACAGCGTCCTGTAAGCCCTCTCCTTCCTCAGGAGGTAGAGCACAGTCTCCCTCCTTTTCTTCGTCAATGGCAGAAAATATGATCTGCAGAGAAGGTGGAGACCCACCACCCACCGCTATAGCCTCCCCCATAGGCTGTCTAACAGCCTCATGACGAGGGTCCAGGACATTTCTAATCATATTCCACAGAGCAAAAGCATCTACAGGAACCTTTTCTGGCCCATGCAAAGTATAAAACAAACGTAGAAATTTAGACAGTCTTCCTGTGCTTTCTTTAATGCCTCTATGGGATAACACTTGAAGTAATATTTCAATAAACATTTGTCTATTCTTAGATGCAGAGAAACCCATTCTTCTAGAGAATATTCTTATTCATTCTGTACCATCCTCACCGTGCCTAAACTGCAGAGGGGTGCCGGCCACCTACAGGTACAATCCTAACCGCCTCGTGTTACAATCTCAAATTACCTACCCTTCAGTGTCCCCTGTTCGGGCCCCACTTGCCCCGAGTCCAGCTCCAGCAGCCAGGGATTCAACCTGAAGGGGTGAGCGGTGTCGGCGAGAAACTGAGGCAGCCTCTCATTTTTCTTCGACTGCCTGTTTATTTCAAGCTTATGATTCTCTTTTATACTTTTACAAAAGCATTAGGTCAGAGGTTTGATATTTTTAGTTTCCACTGACCCTGGTTTATTTTTCTCCAAAAATCATTGTTGCCCCTCAACAGGAGTTCCTTCCTCAGCGATTCTCTTATCTACTTTTTCTCATGTGTCCTTGTGAATACACTGTAACTCATGCTAATGTCTGGGCTGCATACCACATTCCTCAGTTTATTTCTTGTCTTTCTAAGTCCCGTTTGCCCCTAGTTTCTTAAGCTCACTATTTCTTAGAAGGGGCTTCTAGCATCTCTAAAGTCCCTAATTTCTGTAAACTATAGTAGAATATGCTAACATTACAGCAATCCTTAACTCTTTAGCTTCTAACTATTTTAATTATTCCTAAGCCCTAAATTCAGCAAACTCCTTTGTCATAAGCACTTTTCTCACAAATGGGCTTCAGATAGCAATCCCTCCCATGGCGTCAAGCTGTGGCCTGCGTGCTCACCCTGGAACAGTCTTTTGTAAAAGTCTTTGAACAAATATCATTGATTAACTTTATGAATTATTCTTTGAGCACAGCTGCAGAAGGCTTCAGAGAAGGCAATGGCACCCTACTGCAGTACTTTTGCCTGGAAAATCCCATGGACAGAGGTGCCTGGTAGGCTGCAGTCCATGGGGTCCCTAGAGTCGGACACGACTGAGCGACTTTACTTTCACTTTTCACTTTCATGCATTGGAGAAGGAAATGGCAACCCACTCCAGTGTTCTTGCCTGGAGAATCCCAGGAACAGGGGAGCCTCGTGGGCTGCCGTCTATGGGGTCATACAGAGTCGGACACGACTGAAGCGACTTAGCAGCCGCAGCAGAAGGCTTTATGCCTTCTCATGCTCCTCTCGAAAACAATAAGCTCCTTAATATTCTCTTCAGTCAACTCAGCTGAGGAAAGGAAAAAACAAGTCAGGATCACAAAGCCTAACTCCTTCATTCCGGGTCCGTGCCTATGGAACAAAGGGAGGGGGTATAGGGCCGTGCCTCCATTTTGTCAGTAATGCCTAATGCAGCTCCTGACACTTTCTCTAATTAGCAGCTTGCTAACAGGTTCCCATGGATGGAGAAGCCTGGTAGGCTGCAGTCCATGGGGTCACACAGAGTCGGACACGACTGAAGCGACTTAGCAGCAGCAGCAGCAGCAACAGATATATCACTTCTTGCTAAAAACTAGCAAGGGGGTGCTCTTTCTGTCCCCTTCTGATGTCTATGTCAGAAGTTTCACTATCTCTTTTCTACTCTAATAAAACTTTATTACACAAAATCTTCAAGTGATCAAGCCTTGTCTCTGGACCTGGATCGAATTTCTCCTCCAGAGGCCACGAATCCTGGTGTCGCACAGGGCTCATAGCTGCCACCTTTCACTTCTTCATATTTTTAGTTGTAGAAGGTATTTGTATTAGCCTTCTGGTCATTTGCATTCACAGCTGCTTTGTAATTAGTTGTGATTTTGGTGTGACTTTGGGAGGAGGTGAGCTCAGAGTCTTCCTACTCTGCCAGCTTAGCCAAGCTCCCCTATGTATGAACTTTTTAAGAACCCCAAAGTAGTGTATGATACAGAAGCTCTGTTTCTCCCCACTGCTAAATCAAAATCCCTGGTGACGTTACTGCCCAGCTTTCTTCCTCTTCTGTGCCTGAGAAGAAGTGTGACTTCCCCTCCTCTGCAAAGTGAGGTTCCCTATTACTGGTCCGGATCCCACAGTGCCCTATTTGCCTCATAAGGCTGTTTGTCCCTTTTTTAGGGATTCTGCCTCCAGTCTCTTCAACTCTTCACTCTCCACTGGATCCACCAAAAAAATATTCAACATTTGTATACCACCCGTGGGCTTCCCTGGTAGCTCAGTCAGTAAAGAAGTTGTCTGCAGTGGACGAGACCCAGGTTCAATCCCTGGGTCAGAAAGATCCCCTGGAGAAGGAAATGGCAACCCACTTCCATATTCTTGCCTGGAAAATCCTATGGACCGAGGAGCCTGGCGGGCTACAGTCCACAGGGTGGCAAGAGTCAGACATGACTTAGCAACTAAACCACCACCATGTTACTCTAACTTCCTCCAAGTATTGCCCCAGTTTTCTGCTTCCCTGCTTAACTGCACTTCTTTCGAGAGCTGTGTGTGTCATGCCTTCACCTCTTACTAATTCTTCAGTGTTTTCAATGGCAGTTCTGCACCCGCCACTGCATAGAAACCTATTTTGCTAGGTCACTTTATGCTGCCCAAGCCAACGCTGATTTCTTTGTCCATGTTTTGCTGGACCTTTCTGTGGCGTTCTAGAGGCTATTGACCACTTCTCTTTTCTTGTAATAAATGCTTCCTCTCTTGACATGACACTACATTACCCTGGCTTTCTCCTAATTCCTTAGTCTTCTCAAACTTCTTTGCCAACACCTTTGTTCTTCCTCCCATCATCTGAACTCTAATGCTATATGCTCTTCAAGGAGCCATTCATGGACTCTTCTCTTCTCCCATTAAATCCACATCCCATCCATTCTCATGACTTTTGACATTGCTTTATATATGATGATCCTTACATAAATATTGATTGTCCAGATGTTTCTTCTGGGCCTCAGATTCCTGTATTTAATGACTAGTTTGATATTTCTAACTTGGATGGTTCATAATTAATATATGGCTCAAAATTAACATATGCCAAAGAAAATTTTCATTCCAATTTCATCATTCTTTTTCATCTGGGTAAATTTCATTCAGGTAGAAATAACTGTTTTTGGCCACACTGTACAGCATGAGGGATCTTAGTTCCCCAATCATGGATCAAACCCATGCCGTCTGCAGTGGAAGGGCAGAGTCCTAACTGGACCACCAGGAAATTCTCAGGCAGAAGAAGCTCTATCTTTCTTGCTACCTTTTCCTCATTCACTGCTTCCTGTCTCCCAACACATTCTAATTCATCACAAAATCCTGTTGATTCTATCTCTAAATCAGTAGTCTTGGAATATCATGGATATGTCCATATCCATCTCTAGAAGTTTACCCCAAGCCACCATCATCTTTTTGTTTGACTCCTGCCTAACCTCCAAACTGGTTTTCCTTTGTCAACTCTTTCCTCCCATCAGTCTTCTCTCCAGGTAGCAGTAAAAATGATTTATAAATGAGTATAGCATAATGTCTCACACTTGTGCACAAATTGCACCTCTCCTCATGATGGAAAACTGTCAATGGCTTATTTCACTTAAAAATACAATAAAACCCTCACTGTGATTTCAAGACCTTGCATGATCTATCTCCTCCCTAACTTGCCCTTGAACTGCTTTTACACTCACTCACTACATTGATATCCCTCCTTCTCTGTCAGTACTTAGAGCTCCCAATCTCTTTTTTTCCCTCTCAGGAAGTTTGTGCAACTTGTAAGCTCTGCCTAGAATCTTCTTTCTGACATTCTTTGCCTGGCTAACTGTCAGTGCTAGGTTCTCGAATCATGTCCTCAGCATGGACGTCTCTCTGCCTTTCTGTACCTGACAGCCCAGTATTTTCCATTGTAACAGCCCAATTTGTAATATATATTTCTTTGGGTGTTTATTGGTTTAATGTAAGTTTTTTTTCCCTTAAATATATTTAATTTCTGTGATGGTAGAGAGCGGGATGATTTTGTTTGTTACTATATCCATTCCTGGTCCATAGTCGATATTCAGTAAGTGCTGAATGAATTTCCTGTTGAATATAATATACATAATGATAAGTTCTCCAACCTAAGGCCAGGATCAATTGTCTGTTTTTCTGTAACTGTCCCTATTCCCTTAATCCCTAATATAGGCAGATGTACCATTTCTTCCTATGAGGTTTTATTTTATAGCCCTCTGTATTTGCTTCTATGATGCTATTAATGTCACATGAACAAGAAATAAATCACCATTGTTGTAAATTATTAAGATTTGGGGGGTTGCTCATTGCCATCGTTTACCCAATGTAGAAATGAGATAGACTCATTTCCTTGAAGTAACTAGTTCTGCCAAGAAAATGTGAGCAGAAGTTACTTGGTCATATCTTTCCAGGCTTCAGAAATCATCCTTCTGGGTCCAAATGTGGTGGGGCAGTAAGGAATCAGGAACGAAGTGTAGGGAAGATTAGATATTTATGGAATGTGAAGTCAAGTGGGCCTTAGAAAGCATCACTACGAACAAAGCTAGTGGAGGTGATGGAATTCCAGTGGAGCTATTCCAAATCCTGAAAGATGATGCTGTGAAAGTGCTGCATTCAATATGCCAGCAAATTTGGAAAACTCAGCAGTGGCCACAGGATTGGAAAAGGTCAGTTTTCATCCCAATCCCAAAGAAAGGCAATGCCGAAGAATGCTCAAATACCGCACAATTGCACTCATCTCACATGCTAGTAAAGTAATGCTCAAAATTCTCCAAGCCAGGCTTCAGCAATATGTGAACCGTGAACTTCCTGATGTTCAAGCTGGTTTTAGAAAAGGCAGAGGAACCAGAGATCAAATTGCCAACATCTGCTGGATCATCGAAAAAGCAAGAGAGTTCCAGAAAAACAATGTGACTTAGCAAAGTGACTGTGTATATATATATATATATATATATATACACACACATACACACACACACATACATTTTTTCATATTGTTCTCCATTATGGTTTATCACAGGAATATAGTTCCCTATATTGAATATAGTTCCTGTGCGGTACATAGGACCTTGCTGTTTATCCAGTCTCTATATACCAGTTTGCACCTGCTGATCCCAACTCACAGTCCAACCCTCTCCCACCACCTCCCTCTTCCTTGGCAACCACCAATCTATTCTCTATGCCCCTGGTTCTGCTTCTGTTTCATAGATAGGTTAATTTGTGTCATATTTTAGATTCTACATGTAAGTGATATCACATACCCTATTCCTACATGCTGGAAAACTGACCTTTACCCACAGGAGCTGGTGTTTAACTTCTTCCAACCCCGTTCTACAAAGTCTGGTATAGCACCATGCTGCTTGCTACACAACAGAAAACCCAATAAAAGCTGCCCTACCCTATGTCCAAGTAGAAAGGGACTGAATGTGAAGTCTTTTGCTTTTTGAGAGTGCACAGAAGGAACCTGGAGGGACCTTCTGGAGGATAAGGGAGGCTCTGATGTCACAGCTGTTCTATTCCAGAAGGGAGGTAAGAAAAGATGGTCTGAGCTTTCTGGGGACTTCTGTTGGGTAGGGGCAGTTAGGCCTGTCGTCTGTCCCTTCCAGTCAGAGCTGACTCACTTGGTTGAATGCAAGTACATTTTCATCACACCCCTGGGGCCCATGAGGCCATGGGAGTCGGCAGCTGTGGCTGGCTCATCTTCCCTCTGCTAGGGCTGGCTTTCTTTGAGCTACTTCCTTGTTTCCTTCTTCATCCTCTGCCCAAACCAGTTTCTCCACCTGTTCCTTTCTCACTCTCCTTATAATCTTTATGCATCCATTTCTGGTCTGCTTCTATACCTTTAGTCAACGTTCTTTCCAACCCCCTTCTGAAATGTTCCTCACAAGAGAGCACTCAGCATTACCCCTGACAGATTTCCAAATCTTGAGTAACCCCCATCTGACCCGCTCTTTTCTGGGAAGTGCTACTTTACTTAAGCTAACATTTCTGCTGACTGGGATTTAAGCCAATCTCACTTCCTGATCTCTAGATTTTCAGGGTTGGTTGTTGCAACTTTGTTTATAAATATTGAGACTGTCCTCCCTAACTCTTCGTGATATGTCCAAGTTCAGAGTTGATGAGATCTCTGCCCTGGCCCGTTACCAAGGTCTACATGAGCTTCTCAGTCACGAGAACAGTGGGGGTGTTCAAGTCATAATCTCAAGGATCAAGTTGACAGGAAGGAGCATTGAATCTGGGATTAAAACCTGGGGTTCAGTTCACTCTGCTGCTCACTCACTATCAGACCTATTTCTATAGATGAAAATGGGGATTATAACACCATGTATTACTTGTAAGGATACCATGAGTTGATGTATATAAAAGAACTGTTGTTGTTTAGTGGCTAACTAATATCTGAATCTTTTGCAGTTTCATGGATTGTAGCCTGCCAGGCTCCTTTATTCATGGAATTTTCCAGACAAGAGTACTGGAGTGGATTGCCGTTTCCTTCTCCAGGGGACCTTCCTGACCCAGGGATCAAACCTGAGTTTGCTGCATTGCAGGCAGATTCTTTACCACTGAGCCACCAGGGAAGCCCATCAAAGAGCTGTAGGGCTATACAAACCAAAGTGCATGGTGACAATTAAGGGGAAGCATCATGATAAAAATGAACATGAGATTAAGATGACTTTCTCTTTGGGCAGGAGAGAAGCAAACTTAGGTAATCTGTGTAAGAAGAATCAGTGCCTTTTCCTCAGCTGTCTATAGCTGAGCAGAGGTCACTAAGCAAGTATTTATTGAGCTGGACCATAAAGAAGACAGAGCGTCGAAGAATTGATGTCTTCACACTGTGGCACTGGTGAAGACTCCTGAGAGTCCCTTGGACAGCAAGAAGATCAAACCAGTCAGTCTTAAGGGAAATCAACCCTTGGAAGGACTGATGCTGACCAGATCTGGTCTCTGTGTTCTGTAATAGAGGTAGATGTAAAGTGCAATGGAAATAGATGAGAGATCAATGAATTTTCCTTTGTGTGGTTGTGTGCAGAAGTCTGAGGCTATGGGCTGATTGCATTTAAGCTGAGCTTTTAGGGTTTCATTAGGGAGAGAAATGGGGAAAAGGAGTTCTAAGCTGAGCGAGTGTCCTGAGGAAAGGTCTTGAGACTTGGTGGTGAGTTCAGGGATTGGGAAATAGGCTTATTCCCCATATAGCTGAAAGATGGGTTGTGCGGGTGAGCAAGCTAAAATGAGACTAGAAGGTGGGCGGGTTCCAGATGGGTCCTGATAGCACAGCCCTGTATGCAGAGGTCAAGTGATCTGTGCTGGACATAATACCCTAGAATGTCAGAGCTGGAAGAATATGTAGACACTCACAGAGAGGAAAGGGTCTTGCCATAAGTGTCAAGGAGGAACATATCCTTAGCTATCACCTGAGTCTCTTGTCCTCTAGACTGGGACTTTTTCCGTGGCTTCATCTCAACTCAGTATTTGGTTGCCAAAATTCTCTAGATCAGTTGAATGAGGGCTCTGTTTCATAACAAAGAAATGGGAGGCTGGAAAATTTTGCCTTGGGATCTATATATCTATATCTGTGAGCACCAAAGAATTGATGCTTTTGAGCTGTGGTGTTGGAGAAGACTCTTGAGAGTCCCTTGGACTGCAAGGAGATCCAACCAGTCCATACTGAAGGAGATCAGCCCTGGGATTTCTTTGGAAGGAATGATGCTGAAGCTGAAACTGCAGTACTTTGGCCACCTCATGCAAAGAGTTGACTCATTGGAGAAGACTCTGATGCTGGGAGGGATTGGGGGCAGGAGGAGAAGGGGACAACAGAGGATGAGATGGCTGGATGGCATCACTGACTCGATGGATGTAAGTCTCAGTGACCTCCGGGAGTTGGTGATGGACAAGGAGGCCTGGCATGCTGCGATTCATGGGGTCACAAAGGGTCAGACACAACTGAGCGACTGAACTGAACTCTACTGAAAGAGAGAATAAAATTGCACAGAAGACCTGTTGCATCTAATGTAAATATGCCTTAACTCTCCCATCCAAATCCTTACACTGCTTTTGCGTCACTGTTTCCTTGCATAGGACCAGACCTAAGGGTTCTGAAGTCCCGGATGTCAGAGACTCAGTCCCATCTCTGCTTGGCTCCCCACATGTGCAGGAGCATTGTGCACCTACTGTAGCAGCGTGGCCTGAGGCAGGCTCTTGGGAGGGGTTCATGCTCCTCTGCCCATCTGCTTGTTGCTGGTGTATCCCACTATGGGACTCAGGACCTCTCCCCTAGGAAGTGCCTATGTGACATTACCAGTTCACTGACAGATGCATTTGACTTGGGAGAGTGGCTAAATGACAGAATAAAATACTGCCCAGCTCCAACTACTGCCTCAGGAAACATTGTCTGAGTACCTTCTCTATTTCTGGCAATTAACCAAAGCTTAAAACCATCAGGTAAGGAAAGTATCATCTCCATTAGACAGATGGAGACGCTGGTTTAGAGATCATAGGGATCTTATGCATGGGTGCAGAGCTAGTGAGTGGAGAACAAGGGATTTGAACACAAATATTTGAATCTCTCTTCCTCTCTCTCTAAGTATATATTAATGATGTTGCACATACAACTAAATGTACAACTCATTGCATAACATTCTCTTCTTTAGATCTCGTCCCTGGGATCTTTCTCTTGAAATCTCTTCCTACTGGCCTGGTGTTGAAGGATATTTTTCAATGTCTTGGAAATTGTTGTCTTCTGACAAAAATCAGTTCACAGGAGTTTAATGGAAAAGCCTGGAGGGGCAGGTCTTGGGAATCAAAACAGTGAAAACTTCTTTCCTGTTGGTTACTCCAGTACAAGCTGTGCTGGGCCGATGGAAGGAGACAGAGCCTCATTGAGCTCCCAGTTGAAGCCACCAGCCAAGACAGTCCTCTCAGGGTTGCTTCACACACCCGAGCCAGCACCTCGTGTCCACTTGAATACAGTGGGATAATCCAGAGGAAGAGACCAGCTGCTGGGTCTGTCTCCCCAGGACACTGCTGCTGCTGCTAAGTCGCTTCAGTCGTGTCCGACTCTGTGCGATCCCATTGACGGCAGCCCATGAGGCCCCCCGGACACTGTTCAGAACTAATTGTGGGCTTCCTAAATTGGAAAGCACAGTATAATTAAGGGGATCTGCTGGGGCGGTACCAGGCACCCACAGCTCAGACAGTGCCACCCACCACTCCCACCTGCTGTGGTCATACCTGTCCTTAAGGTGCTCTCCTGACTCTTGAAGGTGCCTAATTGTCAGGTGGTGGTTCTGTGGGGGCGTTTCAGGGCTGGTGGCCACTTGGGCCTTCAGGGAATTCCTGGTGGGAATTTGAATGGCATGTCTGTGTTATGTTAAGCTTTAAACAGAATGGTGTATTCCTACCCTCTTTCACACATTTCATTTCCTTTCAGTGGACTCTGGTAGGAGAGGGCTGGATCCTCCAGGTCCTTAATGAAGGAAAAGAAGGGGTGCTAGGTGTGTGAAAGTGGATGCAAAGTTGGGCTCTTTAATTTAGGTCATGTCAGTTACCCCTTCTTGGAGTTTGTATCTGCTTACATGGTGTATACTTTAATTTGAAACAAAATTTAGTTTTATGTTTTAAATTTATTTTTTGTCAAAGTATAGCTGAATTAAAATGTTGTGTTAATTATTGCTATAAAGCAAAGTGACTTAGCAAAGTGACTGTGTATATATATATATATATATATATATACACACACACACACACACACACACATTCTTTTTCATATTGTTCTCCATTATGGTTTATCACAGGAATATAGTTCCCTATATTGAATATAGTTCCCTGTGCTATACATAGGACCTTGCTGTTTATCCAGTCTCTATATACCAGTTTGCACCTGCTGATCCCAACTCACAGTCCAGCCCTCTCCCACCACCTCCCTCTTCCTTGGCAACCACCAATCTATTCTCTATGCCCCTGGTTCTGCTTCTGTTTCATAGATAGGTTAATTTGTGTCATATTTTAGATTCTACATGTAAGTGATATCACATACCCTATTCCTACATGCTGGAAAACTGACCTTTACCCACAGGAGCTGGTGTTTAACTTCTTCCTTACCCCATTCTACAAAGTCTGGTATAGCACCATGCTGCTTGCTACACAACAGAAAACCCAATAAAAGCTGCCCTACTCTATGTTCAAGTAGAAAGGGACTGAATGTGAAGTCTTTTGCTTTTTGAGAGTGCACAGAAGGAACCTGGAGGGACCTTCTGGAGGATAAGGGAGGCTCTGATGGTTCCAAATAAGAAAAGAAGTACATCAAAGCTGCATATTGTCACCATGTTTATTTAACTTATATGCAGAGTACATCATGAGAAATGCTGGACTGGAAGAAACAGAAGTTGGAATCAAGATTGCTGGGAGAAATATCAATAACCTCAGATATGCAGATGACACCACTCTTATGGCAGAAAGTGAAGAGGGGCTAAAAAGCCTCTTGATGAAAGTGAAAGTGGAGAGTGAAAAGGTTGGCTTAAAGCTCAACATTCAGAAAACGAAGATCATGGCATCTGGTCCCATCACTACATGGGAAATAGATGGAGAAACAGTGGAAACAGTGTCAGACTTTATTTTTCTGGGCTCCAAAATCCCTGCAGATGGTGACTGCAGCCATGAAAATAAAAGACACTTACTCCTTGGAAGGAAAGTTATGACCAACCTAGATAGCATATTCAAAAGCAGAGACATTACTTTGCCAACAAAGGTTCGCCTAGTCAAGGCTATGGTCTTTCCTGTGGTCATGTATGGATATGAGAGCTGGACTGTGAAGAAGGCTGAGCGCCGAAGAATTGATGCTTTAGAACTGTGGTGTTGGAGAAGACTCTTGAGAGTCCCTTGGACTGCAAGAAGATCCAACCAGTCCATTCTGAAGGAGATCAATCTTGGGATTTCTTTGGAAGGAATGATGCTAAAGCTGAAACTCCAGTATTTTGGCCACCTCATGCGAAGAGTTGACTCATTGGAGAAGACTCTGATGCTGGGAGGGATTGAGGGCAGGAGGAGAAGGGGACGACAGAGGATGAGATGGCTGGATGGCATCACTGACTTGATGGGTGTGAGTCTGAGTGACCTCCGAAAGCTGGTGATGGACAGGGAGGCCTGGCGTGATGCGGTTCATGGGGTCGCAAAGAGTCGGACATGACTGAGCGGCTGATCTGATCTGATCTGATCTGATGTCACAGCTGTTCCTTTCCAGAAGGGAGGTAAGAAAAGATGGTCTGAGCTTTCTGGGGACTTTTGTTGGGTAGGGGCAGTTAGGCCTGTCGTCTGCTCCTTCCAGTCAGATCTGCCTCACTTGGTTGAATGCAATTACATTTTCATCACACCCCTGGGGCCCATAAGGCCATGGGAGTCGCCATCTGTGGCCCGCTCATCTTCCCTCTGCTGGGGCTGGCTTTCTTTGAGCTACTTCCTTGTTTCCTTCCTCATCCTCTGCCCAAACCAGTTTCTCCACCTGTTCCTTTCTCACTCTCCTTATAATCTTTATGCATCCATTTCTGGTCTGCTTCTATACCTTTAGTCAATGTTCTTTCCAACCCCCTTCTGAAATGTTCCTCACAAGAGAGCACTCAGCATTACCCATGACAGATTTCCAAATCTTGAGCAACCCCCGTCTGACCCGCTCTTTTCTGGGAAGTGCTACTTTACTTAAGCTAACATTTCTGCTGACTGGGATTTAAGCCAATCTCACTTCCTGATCTCTAGATTTTCAGTGTTGATTGTTGCAACTTTGTTTATAAATGTTGAGACTGTCCTCCCTAACTCTTCCTGATACGTCCAAGTTCAGAGTTGATGAGATCTCTGCCCTGGCCCGTTACCAAGGTCTACATGAGCTTCTCAGTCACGAGAACAGTGGGGGTGTTCAAGTCATAATCTCAAGGATCAAGTTGACAGGAAGGAGCATTGAATCTGGGATTAAAACCTGGGGTTCAGTTCACTCTGCTGCTCACTCACTATCAGACCTATTTCTATAGATGAAAATGGGGATTATAACACCATGTATTACTTGTAAGGATACCATGAGTTGATGTATATAAAAGAACTGTTGTTGTTTAGTGGCTAACTAATATCTGAATCTTTTGCAGTTTCATGGATTGTAGCCTGCCAGGCTCCTTTATTCATGGAATTTTCCAGACAAGAGTACTGGAGTGGATTGCCATTTCCTTCTCCAGGGGACCTTCCTGACCCAGGGATCAAACCTGAGTTTGCTGCATTGCAGGCAGATTCTTTACCACTGAGCCACCAGGGAAGCCCATCAAAGAGCTGTAGGGCTATACAAACCAAAGTGCATGGTGACAATTAAGGGGAAGCATCATGATAAAAATGAACATGAGATTAAGATGACTTTCTCTTTGGGCAGGAGAGAAGCAAACTTAGGTAATCTGTGTAAGAAGAATCAGTGCCTTTTCCTCAGCTGTCTATAGCTGAGCAGAGGTCACTAAGCAAGTATTTATTGAGCTGGACCATAAAGAAGACAGAGCGTCGAAGAATTGATGTCTTCACACTGTGGCACTGGTGAAGACTCCTGAGAGTCCCTTGGACAGCAAGAAGATCAAACCAGTCAGTCTTAAGAGAAATCAACCCTTGGAAGGACTGATGCTGACCAGATCTGGTCTCTGTGTTCTGTAATAGAGGTAGATGTAAAGTGCAATGGAAATAGATGAGAGATCAATGAATTTTCCTTTGTGTGGTTGTGTGCAGAAGTCTGAGGCTATGGGCTGATTGCATTTAAGCTGAGCTTTAGGGTTTCATTAGGGAGAGAAATGGGGAAAAGGAGTTCTAAGCTGAGCGAGTGTCCTGAGGAAAGGTCTTGAGACTTGGTGGTGAGTTCAGGGATTGGGAAATAGGCTTATTCCCCATATAGCTGAAAGATGGGTTGTGCGGGTGAGCAAGCTAAAATGAGACTAGAAGGTGGGCGGGTTCCAGATGGGTCCTGATAGCACAGCCCTGTATGCAGAGGTCAAGTGATCTGTGCTGGACATAATACCCTAGAATGTCAGAGCTGGAAGAATATGTGGACACTCATAGAGAGGAAAGGGTCTTGCCATAAGTGTCAAGGAGGAACATATCCTTAGCCATCACCTGAGTCTCTTGCCCTCTAGACTGGGAGTTTTTCCGTGGCTTCATCTCAACTCAGTATTTGGTTGCCAAAATTCTCTAGATCAGTTGAATGAGGGCTCTGTTTCATAACAAAGAAATGGGAGGCTGGAAAATTTTGCCTTGGGATCTATATATCTATATCTGTGAGCACCAAAGAATTGATGCTTTTGAGCTGTGGTGTTGGAGAAGACTCTTGAGAGTCCCTTGGACTGCAAGGAGATCCAACCAGTCCATTCTGAAGGAGATCAGCCCTGGGATTTCTTTGGAAGGAATGATGCTGAAGCTGAAACTCCAATACTTTGGCCACCTCATGCAAAGACTCTGATGCTGGGAGGGATTGGGGGCAGGAGGAGAAGGGGATGACAGAGGATGAGATGGCTGGATGGCATCACTGACTCGATGGATGTAAGTCTCAGTGACCTCCGGGAGTTGGTGATGGACAAGGAGGCCTGGCATGCTGCGATTCATAGGGTCGCAAAGGGTCAGACACGACTGAGCGACTGAACTGAACTCTACTGAAAGAGAGAATAAAATTGCACAGAAGACCTGTTGCATCTAATGTAAATATGCCTTAACTCTCCCATCCAAATCCTTACACTGCTTTTGCGTCACTGTTCCCTTGGATAGGACCAGACCTAAGGGTTCTGCAGTCCTGGATGTCAGAGACTCAGTCCCATCTCTGCTTGGCTCCCCACATGTGCAGGAGCATTGTGCACCTACTGTAGCAGCGTGGCCTGAGGCAGGCTCTTGGGAGGGGTTCATGCTCCTCTGCCCATCTGCTTGTTGCTGGTGTATCCCACTATGGGACTCAGGACCTCTCCCCTAGGAAGTGCCTATGTGACATTACCAGTTCACTGACAGATGCATTTGACTTGGGAGAGTGGCTAAATGACAGAATAAAATACTGCCCAGCTCCAACTACTGCCTCAGGAAACATTGTCTGAGTACCTTCTCTATTTCTGGCAATTAACCAAAGCTTAAAACCATCAGGTAAGGAAAGTATCATCTCCATTAGCCAGATGGGGACGCTGGTAGAGATCATAAGGATCTTATGCATGGGTGCAGAGCTAGTGAGTGGAGAACAAGAGATTTGAACACAAATATTTGAATCTCTCCTCTCTCTCTAAGTATATATTAATGATGTTGCACATACAACTAAATGTACAACTCATTGCATAACATTCTCTTCTTTAGATCTCGTCCCTGGGATCTTTCTCTTGAAATCTCTTCCTACTGGCCTGGTGTTGAAGGATATTTTTCAATGTCTTGGAAATTGTTGTCTTCTGACAAAAATCAGTTCACAGGAGTTTAATGGAAAAGCCTGGAGGGGCAAGTCTTGGGAATCAAAACAGTGAAAACTTCTTTCCTGTTGGTTACTCCAGTACAAGCTGTGCTGGGCCGATGGAAGGAGACAGAGCCTCATCGAGCTCCCAGTTGAAGCCACCAGCCAAGACAGTCCTCTCAGGGTTGCTTCACACACCCGAGCCAGCACCTCGTGTCCACTTGAATACAGTGGGATAATCCAGAGGAAGAGACCAGCTGCTGGGTCTGTCTCCCCAGGACACTGCTGCTGCTGCTAAGTCGCTTCAGTCGTGTCCGACTCTGTGCGACCCCATTGACGGCAGCTCACAAGGCCCCCAGGACAGTGTTCAGAACTAATTGTGGGCTTCCTAAATTGGAAAGCACAGTATAATTAAGGGGATCTGCTGGGGCGGTACCAGGCACCCACAGCTCAGACAGTGCCACCCACCACTCCCACCTGCTGTGGTCATACCTGTCCTTAAGGTGCTCTCCTGACTCTTGAAGGTGCCTAATTGTCAGGTGGTGGTTCTGTGGGGGCGTTTCAGGGCTGGTGGCCACTTGGGCCTTCAGGGAATTCCTGGTGGGAATTTGAATGGCATGTCTGTGTTATGTTAAGCTTTAAACAGAATGGTGTATTCCTACCCTCTTTCACACATTTCATTTCCTTTCAGTGGACTCTGGTAGGAGAGGGCTGGATCCTCCAGGTCCTTAATGAAGGAAAAGAAGGGGTGCTAGGTGTGTGAAAGTGGATGCAAAGTTGGGCTCTTTAATTTAGGTCATGTCAGTTACCGCTTCTTGGGGTTTATATCTGGTTACATGCTGTATTCTTTAATTTGAAAGAAAATTTAGTTTTATGTTTTAAATTTATTTTTTATCAAAGTATAGCTGAATTAAAATGTTGTGATAATTACTGCTGTAAAGCAAAGTGACTTAGCAAAGTGACTGTGTATATACACACACACACACACACACACACACACACACACACACACACACACATTCTTTTTCATATTGTTCTCCATTATGGTTTATCACAGGAATATAGTTCCCTATATTGAATATAGTTCCCTGTGCTATACATAGGACCTTGCTGTTTATCCAGTCTCTATATACCAGTTTGCACCTGCTGATCCCAACTCACAGTCCAGCCCTCTCCCACCACCTCCCTCTTCCTTGGCAACCACCAATCTATTCTCTATGCCCCTGGTTCTGCTTCTGTTTCATAGATAGGTTAATTTGTGTCATATTTTAGATTCTACATGTAAGTGATATCACATACCCTATTCCTACATGCTGGAAAACTGACCTTTACCCACAGGAGCTGGTGTTTAACTTCTTCCTTACCCCATTCTACAAAGTCTGGTATAGCACCATGCTGCTTGCTACACAACAGAAAACCCAATAAAAGCTGCCCTACCCTATGTCCAAGTAGAAAGGGACTGAATGTGAAGTCTTTTGCTTTTTGAGAGTGCACAGAAGGAACCTGGAGGGACCTTCTGGAGGATAAGGGAGGCTCTGATGGTTCCAAATAGAAAAAGGAGTACGTCAAGGCTGCATATTGTCACCGTGTTTATTTAACTTCTATGCAGAATGCATCATGAGAAATGCTGGACTGGAAGAAACACAAGTTGGAATCAAGATTGCTGGGAGAAATATCAATAACCTCAGATATGCAGATGACACCACTCTTATGGCAGAAAGTGAAGAGGGGCTAAAAAGCCTCTTGATGAAAGTGAAAGTGGAGAGTGAAAAGGTTGGCTTAAAGCTCAACATTCAGAAAACGAAGATCATGGCATCTGGTCCCATCACTACATGGGAAATAGATGGAGAAACAGTGGAAACAGTGTCAGACTTTATTTTTCTGGGCTCCAAAATCACTGCAGATGGTGACTGCAGCCATGAAATTAAAAGACACTTACTCCTTGGAAGGAAAGTTATGACCAACCTAGATAGCATATTCAAAAGCAGAGACAGTACTTTGCCAACAAAGGTTCGCCTAGTCAAGGCTATGGTCTTTCCTGTGGTCATGTATGGATGTGAGAGCTGGACTGTGAAGAAGGCTGAGCGCCGGAGAATTGATGCTTTTGAGCTATGGTGTTGGAGAAGACTCTTGAGAGTCCCTTGGACTGCAAGGAGATCCAACCAGTCCATTCTGAAGGAGATCAATCCTGGGATTTCTTTGGAAGGAATGATGCTAAAGCTGAAACTCCAGTATTTTGGCCACCTCATGTGAAGAGTTGACTCATTGGAGAAGACTCTGATGCTGGGAGGGATTGAGGGCAGGAGGAGAAGGGGACGACAGAGGATGAGATGGCTGGATGGCATCACTGACTTGATGGGTGTGAGTCTGAGTGACCTCCGAGAGCTGGTGATGGACAGGGAGGCCTGGCTTGCTGCGGTTCATGGTGTCGCAAAGAGTCGGACACGACTGAGCGACTGATCTGATCTGATGTCACAGCTGTTCCTTTCCAGAAGGGAGGTAAGAAAAGATGGTCTGAGCTTTCTGGGGACTTTTGTTGGGTAGGGGCAGTTAGGCCTGTCGTCTGTCCCTTCCAGTCAGATCTGCCTCACTTGGTTGAATGCAAGTACATTTTCATCACACCCCTGGAGCCCATGAGGCCATGGGAGTTGGCAGCTGTGGCTGGCTCATCTTCCCTCTGCTAGGGCTGGCTTTCTTTGAGCTACTTCCTTGTTTCCTTCCTCATCCTCTGCCCAAACCAGTTTCTCCACCTGTTTCTTTCTCACTTTCCTTATAATCTTTATGCATCCATTTCTGGTCTGCTTCTATACCTTTAGTCAATGTTCTTTCCAACCCCCTTCTGAAATGTTGCTCACAAGAGAGCACTCAGCATTACCCCTGACAGATTTCCAAATCTTGAGTAACCCCCATCTGACCCGCTCTTTTCTGGGAAGCGCTACTTTACTTAAACTAACATTTCTGCTGACTGGGATTTAAGCCAATCTCACTTCCTGATCTCTAGATTTTCAGTGTTGGTTGTTGCAACTTTGTTTATAAATATTGAGAATGTCCTCCCTAACTCTTCCTGATATGTCCAAGTTCAGAGTCGATGAGCTCTCTGCCCTGGCCCGTTACCAAGGTCTACATGAGCTTCTCAGTCACGAGAACAGTGGGGGTGTTCAAGTCATAATCTCAAGGATCAAGTTGACAGGAAGGAGCATTGAATCTGGGATTAAAACCTGGGGTTCAAGTTCACTCTGCTGCTCACTCACTATCAGACCTATGTCTATAGATGAAAATGGGGATTATAACACCATGTATTACTTGCAAGGATACCATGAGTTGATGTATATAAAAGAACTGTTGTTGTTTAGTGGCTAACTAATATCTGAATCTTTTGCAGTTTCATGGATTGTAGCCTGCCAGGCTGCTTTGTTCATGGAATTTTCCAGACAAGAGTAGTGGAGTGGATTGCCGTTTCCTTCTCCAGGGGACCTTCCTGACTCAGGGATCAAACCTGAGTTTGCTGCATTGCAGGCAGATTCTTTACCACTGAGCCACCAGGGAAGCCCATCAAAGAGCTGTAGGGCTATACAAACCAAAGTGCATGGTGACAATTAAGGGGAAGCATCATGATAAAAATGAACATGAGATTAAGATGACTTTCTCTTTGGGCAGGAGAGAAGCAAACTTAGGTAATCTGTGTAAGAAGAATCAGTGCCTTTTCCTCAGCTGTCTATAGCTGAGCAGAGGTCACTAAGCAAGTATTTATTGAGCTGGACCATAAAGAAGACAGAGCGTCGAAGAATTGATGTCTTCACACTGTGGCACTGGTGAAGACTCCTGAGAGTCCCTTGGACAGCAAGAAGATCAAACCAGTCAGTCTTAAGAGAAATCAACCCTTGGAAGGACTGATGCTGACCAGATCTGGTCTCTGTGTTCTGTAATAGAGGTAGATGTAAAGTGCAATGGAAATAGATGAGAGATCAATGAATTTTCCTTTGTGTGGTTGTGTGCAGAAGTCTGAGGCTATGGGCTGATTGCATTTAAGCTGAGCTTTTAGGGTTTCATTAGGGAGAGAAATGGGGAAAAGGAGTTCTAAGCTGAGCGAGTGTCCTGAGGAAAGGTCTTGAGACTTGGTGGTGAGTTCAGGGATTGGGAAATAGGCTTATTCCCCATATAGCTGAAAGATGGGTTGTGCGGGTGAGCAAGCTAAAATGAGACTAGAAGGTGGGCGGGTTCCAGATGGGTCCTGATAGCACAGCCCTGTATGCAGAGGTCAAGTGATCTGTGCTGGACATAATACCCTAGAATGTCAGAGCTGGAAGAATATGTGGACACTCATAGAGAGGAAAGGGTCTTGCCATAAGTGTCAAGGAGGAACATATCCTTAGCCATCACCTGAGTCTCTTGCCCTCTAGACTGGGAGTTTTTCCGTGGCTTCATCTCAACTCAGTATTTGGTTGCCAAAATTCTCTAGATCAGTTGAATGAGGGCTCTGTTTCATAACAAAGAAATGGGAGGCTGGAAAATTTTGCCTTGGGATCTATATATCTATGAGCACCGAAGAATTGATGCTTTTGAGCTGTGGTGTTGGAGAAGACTCTTGAGAGTCCCTTGGACTGCAAGGAGATCCAACCAGTCCATTCTGAAGGAGATCAGCCCTGGGATTTCTTTGGAAGGAATGATGCTGAAGCTGAAAGTCCAGTACTTTCACCACCTCATGCGAAGAGTTGACTCATTGGAGTAGACTCTGATGCTGGGAGGGATTGGGGGCAGGAGGAGAAGGGGACGACAGAGGACGAGATGGCTGGATGTCATCACTGACTCGATGGATGTGAGTCTGAGTGAACTCTGGGCGTTGGTGATGGACAGGGAGGCCTGGCATGCTGTAATTCATGGAGTCACAAAGAGTCGGACACGACTGAGCGACTGATCTGATCTGTCTATCTATATATATTTTTAAACAACTTCACAAACTCTGCTCATAGACCCACCATTGAAGCACTCTGATTTAGCCTCAAGGCAAAGTGCCTCACACAATTCCTGGGAGCTGCTACTTTCCTGGCACCCAGACATGGCTACTGGGCTGTGTGATTCATTCACAAGATCCTTGTCACCCGAGTTCCTACTTCCAGGTGATATTCTCAGAATAATAGTGATAATTAGATAGAGGTGATGAATAGGGGGCATTTAATGTAGAAAAAACACTGATAGTCATCAAGACTGACAAATTATAGTTGCTGGGTCACTGAGGACTCTTAACTATTCTGCTCTGGTTACTCACCTGGTTCTGGAAGACATCCAAGAATCACAGGGGTAGAAAATTTGACTAAGAGGCCATGGAGTGGTCCCAGAGGTAACTTCAGTTGCCATTCATTGCTCATCATCCTTGGGAATCACTCTTTTATTGCTTCTTTGGGGTATTCCATCTTCCTTCTTGCATGCTTATGTCCTAAATCTGTCAGTACTCTGCTCAGGCCCAAAGGTGTCCTCTGTGGGAGGTTAAAGCTTTTCCCATCCAGGTTCATGCTCCCTTCATGTGCCAGGAAGCTACCAATGCACCCACAGACACTGCTTTCCAGAACATTCTTAGTCCAAATGTTGGGTAGACCCTGTAAGATACTCCCTCCTTTGTCCTTCTCTGCACATCCTGGACTGGAATTCTAGAGGAGTGATGGTAGTCATCACGCATTCTGCTTCATTTACTTCTCCTGGTAGAGTGAGGCTGGGACCTTGCACCTTTATGCTTGGTCCCTGAGAGTCAGTTGTTAGACGGGTGACTGCTAAGATGGCACTGACTTCCCACTGTCTGCTTTTCCTCTCTTCCTGGAACTTTTGGACACTTTACATTTCTTTTGGGAATATAGAATTCCTTAAGATTCTTGGAGTCTGACACCCAGTTTCTGGTCTCTGGGTGATCCCAGTCTATGAAGCATGTTATGGGGACTAAACTATTTCTGTGTGTTTTTTTCAGAAGACAGGTCTGCAGGGCTTCAACCTGCTTCTGCTACACTGCACAACATTCTCCCTGCTGTTTCAGTCTGCTCTACTCCTCTGGTTCTCTCAAGATCCAAGTTTTTCACTGCTGACACCTCTTCAATGTTAAGTGAGACCTGTATCAATTAAGCAGTTTCTCCTCTGTCTCTAGCCCCTATAATTGGTGGTGTTACACTAAGAAAGCCTATTCTTTGCTCCCTACTGCGTTCAGAAGATTCTAGAATCAGAGAAACTTGGATTCAAATCCTAGTTCTCCCTTACCAGCCTTGTAAATTACTAAACCTCTCTCAGGGCAGACAGCTTTTTCATATACAAAATAAGAAATAGTATCTATCTTATAGGGATATTGTTAGAAAGTAAATGAGATCCACATAAAATGCCTAACTTAGGGCTTGGCACATAATAGCAGCTTCATAAATCTGTGTCCTCTTCAAATAGTCTCCCACTAGGGAGGTTATTTAACTATGACCAGTAGACTAACCTTGGGACTAGAGGCCTTCCATTGGGGCGTATATAGCAAGAACTATAAGATGCTCCTAAAAGAGCTTAAGGTTACTTTGTAGATCAGTGGGAGATATGGATGTCTTAATTTCTCCAGTCATCACAAAATGCACTACAACAAAGCTGACAGAATAAGAAATCTCCTTAAATCCCTCAGTGAGAATAGCCCACCATTCTGTGATGCAGATGCAGCATTATAGCTCATGAGTTTAAAATTCATGCTTCAGAAAAATGGCAAATATGTTATGAAACTCTGGGATTACCCACAAATGGCTAAAATCTCAAATGCGCATGTGTGCGCACTCCTCCATGGACTGTAGTTTGCCAAAATCCTCTGTCCATTGGCTTTCCCAGGCAAGAATACTGGAGTGCGTTGTCATGCCCTCCTCCAGGGGATCTTCCCTAGCCAAAGATCAAACCCTCATCTCCTGCATTGGCAGGTGGATTCTTTACCACTGAACCAACCAGGAAGCTCCCAAATCTCCAGTGTTATCCCACACATTCCAAGGATCAACTATCCTTCAAGACACTGGAGAGAAGGGTCGATTGTTTCCAAAAGTACAACAGAGGACAGAAGGAAAGATACAATCAGAAGACAGCATCAGCCAGGCATGAATAAGACCACCAGGAGGGACTCATGCAGAAAGGCAGACTCTATGTAGAAAGTCCTTTCAGCTTCCTTTTCTCTCTCCTTGAGCATCAGAAAAACTGAACTTGGTCTACAGAGAAGTCTGAAATGGACAGCTTGCTCCCTGTCCCTGATTGTTTTGGAGACTCTGCTCCCTTTTTGGGCTGTATGCTCTGGGATGTAAACAGTAGTTTAATGGAATTTTTTAGAGCAGGGGAGATAGCGTTCCTTCCTTTTAAGAAGAAAGACAAAGCAAAAAACATCATTAACAACACTACGTACCTGTGGACAGTTTTGGTTCAAGGACAAGTTTAGAACGGGAACAGCATGTGATCTTCCTATACACTCATGCACCCTGAATTGACTTCCCAGCTGCTGCTGCTGCTAAGTCACTTCAGTCGTGTCCGACTCTGTGTGACCCCATAGACGGCAGCCCACCAGGCTCCCCCATCCCTGGGATTCTCTAGGCAAGAACACTGAAGTGGGTTGCCATTTCCTTCTCCAATGCATGAAAGTGAAAAGTGAAAGTGAAGTTGCTCAGTTGTGTCCGACTCCTAGCGACCCCATGGACTGCAGCCTACCGGGCTTCTCTGTCCATGGGATTTTCCAAGCAAGAGTACTGGAATGGGGTGCCATTGCCTTCTCTGAGGCATACTTAGGCAGCTGATAATATAGAGAAAGTGTCTGAGAATTGATCATCATAATGAGTAGTGGTCCCATAGGGAATTCCATGATGACACTTCATTTAATTTACGGTTCTCCTGGGAACACGGACATAAGAATTTGTCAGTAAGTGCTTTGAGCCCCCGTAGAGGTTTTAGACAGCTGGCAGAAGAAACTGAAATTCAAAAGAGCTGAACTGACTTGAGGGTAACGCCTTGATGAGCTAAGCTCACAAGCAGCACACTTCTGATCCACTACACTGTCTTTAGAAATTGTTCAAACCTTTTAAATAAAATGAGAGTAAAAGGGACACAGTACTTCCAAAGTCTACCATCTGTCAGATGGGCAGCCACTAGAACTCTGTCTGAGCTCATGTATGGTCCTGAACCATTACTATCAAGTACTTATCTGGCCCTAAAATGACAAATATGGGAGTTCTTCTGACATTCTGAAACTGAGTGGTTTTTACATATGTCAGATCAGATCAGTCGCTCAGTCATGTCCGACTCTTTGCGACCCCATGAACCGCAGCACGCCAGGGCTCCCTGTCCATCACAAGCTCCCGGAGGTCACTCAGACTCGCATCCATCGAGTCAGTGATGCCATCCAGCCATCTCATCCTCTGTCGTCCCCTTCTCCTCCTGCCCTCAATCCCTCCCAGCATCAGGGTCTTCTCCAATGAGTCAACTCTTCGCATGAGGTGGCCAAAATACTGGAGTTTCAGCTTTAGCATCACTCCTTCCAAAGAAATTCCAGGATTGATCTCCTTCAGAATGGACTGGTTGGATCTCTTTGCAGTCCAAGGGACTCTCAAGAGTCTTCTCCAACACCACAGTTCAAAAGCATCAATTCTTCGGCGCTCAGCCTTCTTCACAGTCCAGCTCTCACATCCATACATGACCACAGGAAAGACCATAGCCTTGACTAGGCGAACCTTTGTTGGTAAAGTAATGTCTCTGCTTTTGAATATGCTATCTAGGTTGGTCATAACTTTCCTTCCAAGGAGTAAGCGTCTTTTAATTTCATGGCTGCAGTCACCATCTGCAGTGATTTTGGAGCCCAGAAAAACAAAGTCTGACACTGTTTCCACTGTTTCCCCATCTATTTCCCATGCAGTGATGGGACCAGATGCCATGATCTTCGTTTTCTGAATGTTGAGCTTTAAGCCAACCTTTTCACTCTCCACTTTCACTTTCATCAAGAGGCTTTTTAGCCCCTCTTCACTTTCTGCCATAAGAGTGGTGTCATCTGCATATCTGAGGTTATTGATATTTCTCCCGGCAATCTTGATTCCAACTTGTGTTTCTTCCAGTCCAGCATTTCTCATGATGTACTCTGCATATAAGTTAAATAAACATGGTGACAATATGCAGCCTTGACGTACTCCTTTTTCTATTTGGAACCAGTCTGTTGTTCCATGACCAGTTCTAACTGTTGCTTCCTGACCTGCATACAGATTTCTTAAGAGGCAGATCAGGTGGTCTGGTATTCCCATCTCTTTCAGAATTTTCCATAGTTTATTGTGATCCACACAGTCAAAGGCTTTGGCATAGTCAATAAAGCAGAAATAGATGTTTTTCTGGAACTCTCTTGCTTTTTCCATGATCCAGCGGATGTTGGCAATTTGATCTCTGGTTCCTCTGCCTTTTCTAAAACCAGCTTGAACATCAGGAAGTTCACGATTCACATATTGCTGAAGCCTGGCTTGGAGAATTTTGAGCATTACTTTACTAGCGTGTGAGATGAGTGCAATTGTGCGGTAGTTTGAGCATTCCTTGGCATTGCCTTTCTTTGGGATTGGGATGAAAACTGACCTTTTCCAATCTTGTGGCCACTGCTGAGTTTTCCAAATTTGCTGGCATATTGAGTGTAGCACTTTCACAGCATCATCATTCAGGACTTGGAATAGCTCCACTGGAATTCCATCACCTCCACTAGCTTTGTTCGTAGTGATGCTTTCTAAGGCCCATTTGACTTCACATTCCAAGATGTCTGGCTCTAGGTCAGTGATCACATCATCATGATTATCTGGGTCTTGAAGCTCTTTTTTGTACAGTTCTTCTGTGTATTCTTTACATATGTAGCTAGAAAATAAAGCTGGCTTGATAAAACATCTGTGTAAGATTCTGTGACCTGGAGGGAACAAAATTATTTCTAGGAGAAAGCTTGAAGTTATAAGTTTTACCATGCCCTTGAAATGTAAGCATAGCTTACATCTCTTGAGACTATGGCCTTGGTTTAACCAGTAGAACCTAAAACCTAAACAAAAAAAGAGAAAAGAGGCCCTTTCAAACTGCAGCAAAAAAACTATGAGATCCCTCTGTATCTGGATGTATGTTTGTCTGTGTGTATGTTATAGACATGATATGTCCCTAACTTCAGATGGTATTATCAAAATTAAATTGAAAAGTTCTATATTTAAATAGCTTAAACAAGTAAGTTTTTATATAAATTCTCAGAAATATAATAGAAATTTACTAAAAGGAATTTTGGATTCATGTGATGTGGGAAATATTCAGTATTATATTAATATTCAGTATTAAAGTTAGCTTAAGTTATTGGTATAATTAATACAGACATGTCTTTACAAGTCATCAACAATAGAATAATACTTTAATTGTACCTGGGTTTATGAAAGTCAATAAACTCATGTCATCTCTGTTAGAAAAATTTTCAACAAGAAAATTAACTTGCTATGATTATATTTTCATAAATAATAAAACAGATAGAGATAAATGGATGTTAGGTAGGTAGATTCTTTAAGATTAATTATGTTTCATGGTTCAGTTCAGTTCAGTTCAGTCACGGTAAGTTTGCTTAAAAATAGTTTATCCAAAAAAAATAGTTTCTCCAGATTTTTGTTGAAATCTTTACTTGAAACTAGGGTTTTGCTAAATTGAGGATGGGAATTCATTTAATGTCTATATTGTTTTTAATAAATGTGGAAACATTAATTGCTAAACAAGTCTATGTTTACCTACCTTTGTCTTTTATTAGAGAAAAATTAAAGATGTTTGGTTTATTGAAAAGACATACCACATTGAGAGAAATTATGTCATGAAAATATGTATGTTTCTAGAAGTTATGGAATATGTATGCAAACACGCCAATCAGGAAATGTTAATAAAACAGACAGCTTGCAATGATTGGTTCTTGATTTTTGCTAGAGATGACACCACCCTTATGGCAGAAAGTGAAGAGGAACTAAAAAGCCTCTTGATAAAAGTGAAAGAGGAGAGTGAAAAAGTTGACTTAAAGCTCAACATTCAGAAAACGAAGATCATGGCATCTGGTCCCATCACTTCATGGGAAATTGATGGGGAAACAGTGGAAACAGTGTCAGACTTTATTTTTCTGGGCTCCAAAATCACTACAGATGGTGACTGCAGCCATGAAATTAAAAGACGCTTACTCCTTGGGAGGAAAGTTATGACCAACCTAGATAGCATATTCAAAAGCAGAGACATTACTTTGCCAACAAAGGTCTGTCTAGTCAAGGCTATGGTTTTTCCAGTAGTCATGTATGGATGTGAGAATTGGACTGTGAAGAAAGCTGAGCGCTGAAGAATTGATGCTTTTGAATTGTGGTGTTGGAGAAGACTCTTGAGAGTCCCTTGGACTGCAAGAAGATCCAACCAGTCCCTTCTGAAAGAGATCAGCCCTGGGATTTCTTTGGAAGACTGATGCTAAAGCTGAAAGTCCAGTACTTTGGCCACCTCATGCGAAAAAGAGTTGACTCACTGGAGAAGACTCTGATGCTGGGAGGGATTGGGGGCAGGAGGAGAAGGGGATGACAGAGGATGAGATGGCTGGATGACATCACTGACTCGATGGATGTGAGTCTCAGTGACCTCCAGGAGCTGGTGATGGACAGGGAGGCCTGGCATGCTGCGATTCATGGGGTTGCAAAGAGTTGGACACGACTGAGTGACTGAACTGAACTGAACTGAAGATTCTTAAGGGTTAAAAGTAGTAATATAATTAAACCTACTAGAAACAATAAGAAAAATATTTCAATATTCAAGGAAAGTAGGATGTGATTCCAATAAAAGAAGATATCAGGAATGTAAATGCATTTTATTAAGGTAAAAAGAAAGTGATTTTGTCCAGAATCTGGTTATTTCTAAATGAGAAAGAAGATAGACAAATTTAGATATGGTAGGTTGTGGGAGATTTGTGGAAGAGGTGACCTGAAAAAAGATAGTGGTCAGGACTAGAATTTGGTTTTCTCTGTTAGGAGGACCAAGTTTTCTCAGAATATTGATCTGTTTTGATAATGGATTGTGAAAGGTCTTTTTTTTATATATACATTATAGCAATCTTTTGTCTTTCTGTATTTGCCTTTGAAATATTTTATTGTCACTTTGGTTAAATTAATGACTAAATGTTTTTCATGGTGACTTATTTGACTAATGGTTTTAAAAAACCTTTTAGACATTTTGAAAAAATTTCCCATGTTCAAATTATAACTGAAGTCTTTTGGTTTAGAACTAACTTTGAAATATTTTTCTCTCCTAAACTAATCCAGCATGTTGTCATGGGAAGCATTGTCAAATAAAAAGTAACATTCAGCCTTCTTTATGTTGTTACTTCTTTATGTTGTTACTATCTTTATGTTGTTAGCAAAAATGCAAAATAAGTGTTTCAGAAATTTTTATGTGAAATTCCTGGAAGTCTTATATGTCCTGACATGAAATGTTATCTGTCATCAAAATTGAGTGTACACTAAATAATGAAATGGCAACCCACTCCAGTATTCTTTCCTGGAGAATCCCACGGACAGAGGAGCCTGATGGGCTACAGTCCATGGGGTCACAAAGACCAAAGTCATGAGTGAAGCGACTTTCATTTTCACAGAGACTGAACTCGAGCATCAGGGAAGTGCCCAGTTTGCTCACATGTGAAAGCAACAGCAAAATAATCAGTGAAGATTATGTTATGTATAGATAAAGTCCATGCTACTGCTACAAAAATTAACTTCTCATTGTCAGACTTTTGCCATCCTGACATCCTTGCAACATGGCAAAAGTCTGCTCCTAACTCAGAGGAATTAAGATGAGCCAGGAATAGCCGTAAATTATAAATAGCTGGGCCTTGGGAAACAAGTTGACCGCTTGGCTCTTCCTGGATTCCTGGAAAACTCCACTTTTCTTTTGATGGGTTAGAGCTTTCCCTTACAGCAAGGCTGATGCCCTCACAATGACAAAGGAACTGCTGGAAAATAAATGTGTTTTCTACTTGGGCTATATCTTCCACAGTCTCCCTGGGCAAATTCAATGAGCCTTAACAAAAACCTTGCAAACTTCTTGAGATGATCACTGACATTATCACCTTCCATCATCAGGCAAGAGTAATAAAACTAAAGGAAAAATTGGGTTTAAGCAAAACAAGAATTAGTTCTATGGGTTGAATGAACTGATAAATAGAATAATAATTTTAGTGATTTTTTGATCAGAAATATTACTGGCTTCTTATCTTCCTTTTTCAGATATAAGGAAACATTTCCCCTAAGCTAATTATGAAAGTGAAAGTCGCTCAGTCGTGTCCAACTCTTTGTCACTTCATGGACTATACAATCCATGGAATTCTCCAGGCCAGAATACTGGAGTGGGTAGCCTTTCCCTTCTCCAGGGGATCATCCCAACCCAGGGATCAAACCCAGGTCTCCCTCATTGCAAGTAGATTCTATACGAGCTGAGCAACAAGGGAAGCCCAAGAGTAATGGAGTGGGTAGCCTCTCCCTTCTCCAGCGTGTATCTTCCTGACTCAGGAATCAACCCGGGGTCTCCTGAATTGCAGGCAGATTCTTTACCAACTGAACTATCAGGGCAGCTCAAGCTAATTATGACTTACACCAATTTGGTAAATTAAACCTTCGTAATCAGAATGAAAACTTTTGTCTTTCCTCTCTACCTGTTTCCACCAGAATGTGGAATATTCTTGAGTTCATGATAATAGTTACTCACATGAGTTTAATAAGAATTTTTTTCTCCTTGTATTGATTGTTGTTGTTTAGTCGCCAGGTCTGACTCTGCGAACCCATGGATGGCACCACGTCAGCCTTCCCTGTCCTTCACTATCTCCCGGAGTTTGCTCTAACTCATGTCCATTGAGTCAGTGATGCCACCCAACTATCTCCTCCTCTGTCACCCTCTTCTCCTCTTGCCCTCAATCTTTCCCAGCATCAGGCTCTTTACCAATGAATCGGTCTTTGCATCAGGTGGCCAAAGTATTGGAGCTTCAGCTTCAGCACCAGTCCTTCCAATGAGTATTCATGGTTGATTTCCTTTAGGATTGACTGGTTGGATCTCCTTGCTGTCCAAGGGACTCTCAAGAGTCTTCTCCAGCACCATAGTTCTAAAGCCTTAGTTTTTTGGCACTAATCCTTCTTTATGGTCCAACTCTCACATCTGGACATGTCTACTGGAAAAACCATAGCTTTGACTATATAGACCTTTGTTGGTAAAGTTATGTCTCTGCTTTTTAATACACTATCTAGATTTGTCATCAGAGAAGGCAATGGAACCCCACTCCAGCACTCTTGCCTGGAAAATCCCATGGATGGAGGAGCCTGGTGGGCTGCAGTCTATGGGGTCGCTAAGAGTCGGACAAGACTCAGCGACTTCAGTTTCACTCTTCACTTTCATGCATTGGAGAAGGAAATGGCAACCCACTCCAATGTTCTTGCCTGGAGAATCCCAGGGACTGGGGAGCCTGGTGGGCTGCCGTCTATGGGGTCGCACAGAGTTGAACACGACTGAAGTGACTTAGCAGTAGCAGCAGATTTGTCATAGCTTTCTTTCCAAGGAGAAAACATCTTTTAATTTCATGGCTGCAGTCACCATCTGCAGTGATTTTGGATTCCAATAAAATAATATTTGTCATTGTTTATACTTTTTCCCCATCTATTTCCTATGAAGTGATGTGACTGGAGGCCGTGATCTTTGTTCTTTGAATGTTAAGTTTTAAACCAGTTTTTTCACTCTCCTCTTTCACCTTCATCAAGAGGCTCTTTAGCTCCCCTTTGCTTTCTGCCATTAAAGTGATATCATCTGCATATCTGAAGTTGTTGATATTATATTAATAGCAAGCAAGACACAACTGGAAACATTGGCGATATTACCATGGCTTTGACGGAAATGTCATATTTGGGAATATACATGAAATTAAGTATGCCTTAATTAACAAACATCTTAAAGAGAATAACGTGCATATATTATGCCAGCTACTCTCAAATATTAAATGTCATACAGATAACTTTTGGAAAACCTGCAAAAAAAATAAATCCATGCTTTAAAACTGTGTTAAGGAAACTTCCAGTTAACAAAGCTGTAGTGAGATTTCTTGTGCTCCCTGGAGTTTTATCTTTGCATGTGGCTTTAGAACTGACCCACCTTCTCAGAGATGGTCACATAAATGTCTTTATGGTAAATAAAATAATTATGTTGACTGGTACATAATGCTAGCCCATCGTCTCTGTAGAAGGCAATAGATGCACCTTCTTTCTCTTTTCATTATGGAGTCAAGAGCTCCATTTTAGCAGAATACCAAGATACCTGGTGGCAAAGTCTTTGGGGAATCTTGATTCGTAGTGCAGGAGCATATGTACACAGAGAGATGATTAGGAATCTATCAGTCACTTTTGGTCAAAAGACAAAAGGACAAAACTTGGCAGAGGACAGTGCAAACAGCGTTAGAGCACAACAGACATCCCTCAACCACTTAGTGCAAGTAGTACTGGATAACAGGGCTGCCTTAGATTTTTTGCTGGCTAAACAAAGAGATGTTTGTGCCATTGCTCACATTTCTTGTTGCACTCATATCAACACCTGAGGAAAAGTTGGTTATTCTCTTAGAAAAAAAATTGCAAAAAAGCTAAAAGATGTATGGGAAACAGATTCTTTAAATAATCTGGTTAGAGTCCATCAGTAATAGGCAATTTGTTTTAGCTTGCTTTACAGAGGATTATCATCATCATAGTGTGCGTTATTATTCTTTTCCTAGCTGTCAAGGTACATGTGATATGTATTGCTCTTTGCTCTAAGATGACTGCTAAAAGCACATTGAAAATGTTGGAGCAACAATTTGATAGAATTGATAATATATCTTATCAAATGTTTACCCATCATCATATACCTCTGTGTTTACTTTGTTCCATTAATCAATTACCTTCCCCAATAATGAGAATGATTGGGTTTTTCTGGTGGCTCAGACGGTAAAGAATCCACCTGCAATGCGGGAGACCTAGGTTCGATCCCTGTGTTGGGAAGATCCCTTGGAGAAGGGAGTGACTACCAACTGGAGTATTCTGGCCTGGAGAATTCCATGGACAGAGGAGCCTGGAAGGCTACAGTCCATGGAGTTGTAAACATGACTGAAAGACTTTCACTTTCAATGAGAATAATTGGGCAACTCTTTTCCTATAAAAAATAAAAAGACAGGAAGTCCTAGCCCTGAGAGACCTGTGGGTAGGGAGCAACTATTCTGGCATCAAGGGACAAAGATTCTGGTCATTACTGCTTTCTGTTCAAAGATTTTGTTTGATCAGAAAAGGGAAATGATGATGCAAATATTCACATATGGAGGCATGAGGAAGGCATTCTGGCTTATCCATGAATTAACTTAAACTTTATCCTAACTAGGACAGCCTGTTTTGTGACCTATTAAACATATGTTGTACATCTGCTTTAACAATAAAGAAAAACTGGGTCTGCATTGACCAGAGTGAAACTGTCCATTTTAAAGATAAATGCCTCCTTTTCTAAGACACCAGTTCTGGTGCTCCTTAGGTGATAAGCCTCCTTTCCCAGGCACCAGGGCTTTCCTGACTCCCTGTGTATGTGCTGATCTGTCTTTTTTGAAACTATGAAGAAATGTACTCTTGTCATGGTAGATGTTTTTATTTTTTTCTGACAAGATATAAAACTTCCCCAAACCATGATTTTCTGGAACGTTTTTTCAGAACTATCGGAGAGACTGCCTCCTGAACTGTAGGCCTCAGTTTGGCTCAGATAAAACTCTCTTTTATTATTGTTATTGTTGTCATTATTATTATACACTGATTACTGATGATTGCTGTCACCAAGACATATACCCAGGCATTGCGAAAAGGCTCCTGGGATGGGCATCATCTCTTTCGGGGTAAAAACTACTGTTTTATGTTGACCAGTCATCCTCATTTGCCCTGGATTGAGATATGTCGAGGCTTTAGTGCTAACATCAAGACATCTGGAGGCAAACTGGGAGGATTAGCCACCCAACAAGTGGAATTTCATCTCCTGCTTAAGTGGAGGCTGTTGTGAGAGGGGCGCTGGTTGATCTTGTGGTGGTCGTCCTGCCAGTCTTTGGTTTCTCTAAGTCATTTCTGTACAAGCATGTCTGCTTTTCTCCCTCCTTGTATCCTTCAAGGGGTATAGGGAAAGTGACCTACCTCAGAGAGGCTAGCTGAGTAGGAGACCAGAGAGGATACTGGTGTGTGTGTGTGTGTGCATGTGTCAGAGACAGAGACAGAGAGCTGGGAGGGGCACTGGGGGGCTGGACTTTAGAGCCCATTGGTGGTGTCAGGCAGGTGATATACATGTGTGTTTATACCAGGAGTTGATGGAGACTGGATGGGGAAGGTTTTCAGCCCTGTATTAATTTGGCCTATGACTATGAGATAGGCACATCTCATTTGGTGCAGTATTTTAAAATATGTTTATGAGTTATTCTGACAGTTTAATCTATGGTGTTTCATGGAGAGAAACAAAAGGGAACCCTCAGAAATGGTTTGTTATAAGGATTATTTTTATTGTGCTGTTGAGAATACATTTGCAACAGAAAAAAAAAAGTTTGGTTGTTTGCCAATTTACAGAGCACTTTCCAAATACATCATCTATCCCTCAGCCTTTTGCTCTTGATGTGATTCATTTGCGCATTTACAGATGAAAATCAATGAGTTCTGAAAGTGAGAAGAGATCTGCTGGGGTCAAATGCCAGAGTTTGCATCTGAAGCACTGGACTCTGCCTCTGGTGACTCCAGACTCCTCCAGGCTCTGGGAGAATGAGTTCTGCCTATTAAGTGCTGAGTCTGGGTCTCTATAACTAAATGGCGAGATGGCAAGTGTGGACTTGGGGGATGTGACTCATCTCTATTTGTATGACTGTGACTGTGACCATGGCCCCTCTCCCTTCTCTGTCTTCAAGTAGGGGAATGAAGCAGTTTCCATGAGGGTGATGCCTAAGACACACGGTCGTCTAGCACCAAGGCTGTATCCACCGTGTCTTCCTCTGTGCTCTTGGACACAAGTGTTGGGGGTGTGATGAGCTGTGTATGCCTGTTTGGATTTTCCTTGATTATGTAAACTGGTGGCTTGTGCCAAGAACATTCCGTTCCCCAAAGCTCTGAGCTTGGTCCCTCCCCTGGGCTGACTTCATTTCCTTTTTGGAGGAGGTGTATTTGTCAAGTTGCTGGGCAGTGATAACCGGCAGTGCCTCTCGGGTGTGAGGTACCTGGATTGAGTTCGGGGACCCCCAACCTGTTGACAATGACAGCAGATGAATTGGTTTTCTTTGTGAATGGCAAAAGGTAAGCAGAAGCTGACTTTTCCTCTGGTTTCCCTGATCCCTGGGAGGAATGTTTGTCCTCTCTATTTTGAGTTTTCACTCACTTGTTCGCCTTCTCTCTTTCTCTTCCTTCAAAGCTATTCCTGAATTTGGGGTATCATTGGGGAGAGAAGACTTTCTTGGGTCTAGATCCAGTCAAGATCCTCATGGGGCAGAGGAGCGATGGGGAGGGAAGAGAGAAGAGGGGTATATGTGAGCACTCCCCTCTCCCAGGCTCCCAGCCTGTAGAGATGCTGGCACCAAGCTGAGAAAGGTGGACAGGGTTCTCGGTGAGATTGGGGGTCACCCACCCCACCTCTATTTCAGTTTTTAATCAAATGTATCCTAAGGCTTTCCTTGCTTTCTTTACTGAGAAAAGGAACAGGAATGTGTTTTCTTGTTAATCTCAGGGTATAATGTGTACACAGCTTTGATTCTGAAATGTCATCCATATCAATGTAACAGCTAACTTGCATGAGGACATACACTGACAAGTTGTGGCAAGTCACAATTCTTGTTTCCTAAAGGGCATGGGTCCCCCCCCCACTCTTGGTTATATGTATAAATATTGCAAACCTCTCACTTTGATAAAAATTGCCCACCTGGATCAACTTCACTGGTGTGCATAGGGACCTAGGAAAAGTGGGGATGGAATGGGGCAGAGGAGGGTCTTATGACACGGGTACCAGTCCTTGCAGCACCAGAAGGGTAAGAATCTTTGCAAATTTTAAGGCAGTTGGAGAGAGCTGTAAACACATCCCTTTGTCTCCCTTGTCGTCCACTTGCCCTCCCTCCACCGGTGCTGAGGTGCTCGCTTCAGCTCCCTGATTGGGAATGAAGTGGGCAGTAAAAGGGTAGCTGTGGTTGCACATTGTGAATGGCCATGTGGGTTTTATGAGTGAGGACCACACCCAGGAGTCAGAGCAATTTTGTTTCGCAATATTGGCAATTTTAAGTTGAGAAGCTAGGTGACTTTGGAGGAAGTTTTCAAGGATTAAAATGCAACGAGTGCTGAAATTGTCAGGGTGTGTTTGGGTAACTAACAGGGGAATGCTGTGAGCTGTTGCAATGTAAGCGGCTTCCAATGTGGTCGGATTCACTTTCAGTGGTATCAGCGGGTGGCGCTGGGGAAGGTAGTCACCCGTGCTCTTTCGGGCGCAGAGTGGTTTCTCTGTGTTGACTTCCTTTCAGGGTTGGCCTCTGACAGCAAACCAAAAGTTTTGGCTTCCACGTTGGTGGTTGTAAGATTTCTGCAGCCAAGAATTCCAAGAATGTTGTTGCACGCAGCAAGCAGTTACATTGGAGAGATTTAAGAAAGAGTTGGAGAAGGCGATGGCAACCCACTCCGGTACTTTTGCCTGGAAAATCCCACGGACAGAGGAGCCTGGTAGGCTGCAGTCCATGAGGTTGCAAAGAGTCGACACGACTAAGCTATTTGACTTTCACACATTGGAGAAGGAAATGGCAACCCACTCCAGCGTTCTTGCCTGGAGAATCCCAGGGACGGGGGAGCCTGGTGAGCTGCCGTCTCTGGGGTCACACAGAGTCAGACACGACTGAAGCGACTTAGCAGCAGCAGCAAGAAACAGTTGCTGAATAGGTCTTCTTCACATATTACTTACACAGAGGCATCTTCCATGCATTCTTCTAAGTGATTTTTGTAATGGGTGAGCAGCTGGATTCAGTGACTTAACTCAAAGGTTTGATGATTTATGAAGCCATCAATTCATGTGTGACAGTGCAAGGTTCCTTCTTTGGGGATGGTTGCTGTGATGCACCAAATCTAGAAAGCAGCATTTCAAGGTCAGTCTGGTTTGTTGAAAATTGTTTCCCTGTGTATTTTATTTTCACCCTAGGAAAGCAATTTAAAAAATTTAGATGGTATTATGGCACCAAGGCCTGCCATCTCTTGAAACTCCGACTACCTCCAGTTTCTGTGATGAATATTGGCACATTTAATTTTGTAAACATGGACTTTTGAGAATCTACTAGAAAGGTGGTGAGGCAAGGCGAGGAGAGATGAGGTGAAAACAGTGCTGTAAAAACTGGACCAAGCAAGGAATTCCCAATCAAATAGAGGCAGCTGTTTCTTCGCAATTCTATTCTCAAGATGGTCTAGATCTTTCTTTACCAGACACTGTGCAAGGAGGTTGCCAAAGAAGCTGATGGAACTTGCTGACTCACTCTTAAGTATGCACTTCCTCCTCTTCCTGTTTCAGACCACTGTCTAGGACTCTTGTCTTCACTCGCTGTGATCCTGGAGAGGGTGTAAAACACTAATGATCAAATACCTCCAGAGCCTTCTGTGGTGGTGACAGGCCTTGGTGACTGTGGCTTCCATTTCCTCTGATTTGAAGTCAGAGTGAAAGGGAAAGAGTTGCCCAGTATTTTGGTATCACTGTAGTGACCATCCCTTTGGCTGGATACCTTTTTTTTTTTTTTCATGTATTTTTAATAGGAGGATAATTGCTTTACAATGTTGTGTTGATTTCTGCTGTATGACAATGTGAATCAGCTATAAGTATATATATACTCCTCCTTCTTGAGCCTCTCTGCCAACCGCCGTCCCACCCCTCTAGGTCGTTACAGAGCACTGAGCTGAGCTCCCTGCCTGTACATCTGCTTCCCGCCAGCTATCTACCCCACACACGGCAGTGCAGACATGTCAGCGCTGCTGCCTCAATTTGTCCCACACTCTCCTTCCTCCGCTGTGTCCACACGGCCATTCTCTGTGTCTGCCTCTCTGCAGTCCATCCTCTATGTCTGCATCTCTGTTCCTGGCTCTGGGGCGGTCGGTCTGGGATGGGGCGGGGAGTGCTGGATTCTTGTTATTCAAACAGTCCATCTCTGGGTCTCTGGTTAGTGAAGATGTTGACCCCTGGAGAAGTCTAGAAAATTCTGCATGGAGAGTACAGCTGAAAGTGTCCAGGAGTGACTCCCATGAGAAGCAGCAGTGATAAATCAACACTCAGTGGCTTACCCACCTACCGCCTTGTTATCAACATTTACAAGCTCCTCCCAGGCCTGAGCCTATGGGACACACATACATGAGAGGAACACAATCTCCAACACCAGGCATTTACCATTTGGGAGCTAATGAACGGGTCGGCAGAGTAGATTGTGATCAGGTAAATTACCATATTCCAAAATGTATTTCAAAGACAAGAATCCCCACAAGATACTCTTCTTAGATATTCTTAGACCATTTTGTTGGCACATAGTAGGTGCCCAATTAATGTGGAAAGGATGGATATCAAAACCCTGAGAAATCTTCTACTAAAGAATTTTATTTTTCCAACTTTGAACTTGAAAAGGTAAACTTAGAAGGAAGTTGCAAGAAGAATACAAAGAAATGCTTGCTAAATGAATGCCAACAAAATGATATGATATATAGGTACATAGATATAAAGATCTATTAGATCAGATCAGATCAGTCGCTCAGTCATGTCCGACTCTTTGCAACCCCATGAATCTCAGCACGCCAGGCCTCCCTGTCCATCAACAACTCCCGGAGGTCACTCAGACTCACATCCATCGAGTCAGTGATGCCATCCAGCCATCTCATCCTCTGTCATCCCCTTCTCCTCTTGCCCTCAATCCCTCCCAGCATCAGAGTCTTCTCCAATGAGTCAACTCTTCGCATGAGGTGGCCAAAGTACTGGAGTTTCAGCTTTAGCATCATTCCTTCCAAAGAAATCCCAGGGCTGATCTTCAGAATGGACTGGTTGGATCTCCTTGCGGTCCAAGGGACTCTCAAGAGTCTTCTCCAACACCACAGTTCAAAAGCATCAATTCTTCGGCGCTCAGCTTTCTTCGCAGTCCAACTCTCACATCCATACACGACCACAGGAAAAACCATAGCCCTGACTAGACAAACCTTTGTTGGCAAAGTAATGTCTCTGCTTTTGAATATGTGATCTAGGTTGGTCATAACTTTCCTTCCAAGGAGTAAGTGTCTTTTAATTTCATGGCTGTAGTCACCATCTGCAGTGATTCTGGAGCCCAGAAAAATAAAGTCTGACACTGTTTCCACTGTTTCCCCATCTATTTCCCATGAAGTGATGGGACCGGATGCCATGATCTTCATTTTCTGAATGTTGAGCTTTAAGCCAACTTTTTCACTCTCCACTTTTGTATATTTAAATATGTAATTAATTGGAATGAACATATAAAGTATAAAATTTTCTTTATGAACCATTGAGGATACATTTCAGATATCATACTTCTTTCTCCCTTAAACTAAGAATAAAGATATTCTCAGATAACCACAATCTATTTATAAAAACCAGGAAATCTAGTGTTACTATATCATTATTATCTAATCTATAGACTCTATGTAGCATGACTCCAACTTTCCTAAAAATGTGATTTATAGCTTTCTCTCCACAACCCCAGGACCCAGGATCACGCCTTGCACTTAGTTCTCAAGTCTGTTTTTGTTGTTGTTATTGTTCAGTCACTAACTCATCTCCGACTCTCTGTGACCTTATGGCTGCAGCATGCCAGCCTCCTCTGTTCACCACTATGTCCCAGAGTTTGCTCAAGTTCATGTCCATTGAGTTGATGATGCCATCCAACCACTGTCTCATCTTCTGTTGCCCCCTTCTCCTCATGCCCTCAATCTTTCCCAGCATCAGGGTTTTTTCCCAATGGGTTGGCACTTTGTATCAGGTGGCCAAAGTATTGGAGCTTCAGCTTCAGCATCAGTCCTGCAATGACTATTCAGGGTTGGTTTCCTTTAGACTTGACTGGTTGGATCTCCTTGCAGTCCAAGGGACTCTCAAGAGTCTTCTCCAATACCACAGTTCAAAAGCATCAATTCTTTGGCACTCAGATGACTGAGTGACTTCACTTTCAATTTTCACTTTCATGCATTGGAGAAGGAAATGGCAACCCACTCCAGTGTTCTTGCCTGGAGAATCCCAGGGACGGGGGAGCCTGGTGGGCTGCTGTCTATGGGATCGCACAGAGTCGGACATGACTGAAGTGACTTAGCTCCTTTATGGTCCCACTCTCACATTTATACATGACTACTGGAAAAACCATAGCTTTGACTGTATGGATCTTTGTTGGCAAAGTGATGTCTCTGCTTTTTAATACTCTGTCTAGGTTTGTCATAGCTTTTCTTCCAAGGAGCAAGCGTCGTTTAATTTCAGATACCTTTTCCTTATAATTTAGGAACATGTGGCACACCTAGTATGGGTTTCTCTAAAGAAACTCTTATCACACGTCTCTGTGTGTGTGTATGTATGCTAAGTCGCTTCAGTTGTGTCTGACTCTTTGTGAACCTATGAGCTGTAGCAAGCCAGACTCCTCTGTCCATGGGATTCTCCAGGCAAGAATACTGGAGTGGGTTGCCATGCCCTCCTCCAGGGGATCTTCCTGACCCAGGGATTGAACCCTCATCTCTTATGTCTCCCGTATTGACAAGTGGGTTCTTTACCACTAGTGCCACCTTGGAAGCCCCTTATGACATTTGCTATCCCCTTAATCACCCCAATCATCGAAACCCTATTGTGCTTGATGATGCAAGAGGAGAAGTGAAACAGGTTTTTACAAATTTCCTTCCATGATTTCCATCAGGACCTGGCACTGCACTTTGTAAGACAAACTTTCAATCTTATTGAACATTCTGTTCATGGGCCTTTGGTTTGAGACTTTTCCTCCATTTCTAACCCGTGTTAGTGCTGTTGATTGTGATAACCCAACTCAGATATACTCTGCTATGATCACAGGCTGACCAAGTCTGGCCATCTACTGCCTAAGAGTCTACTCTCCAGGAGGCAAAGCCAGAGGTCTGTCCCTGGGGTACACAGATGTTATCCAGCAGCTGGAAATGAAATGACATGCTTATCTTAAAGGGGACTTGGCCTTGATCAGCCCAGCACGGCAGGTGCCACACACGTGCTGTCACGGGTCCAGAGCCGAACATGAATGCAGAATTTTAGAATTGCAGGGTGTCAGCTTGCACACAATTTGGCTTGCAGATAATATGTTCATCTTATGGAATGGTCAAGAAAAGTACCTTCATTTTCATGATATGTTTAACACACCTCCATCATCTCTGCAAATTCTTGGGTGAGACAATGGCTAAGTATGTGTTTGATACAGTTTTCTTTTGTGTTTGTTTTTATAGGTGGTGGAGAAAAATGCAGATCCAGAAACAACCCTTTTGGCCTACCTGAGAAGAAAGTGTATCCTGACTTTGGAGTGGGGATGAGGGAGAGGTGCCACTGGGAACTCATTCTCTGGGCCCTAGGCCATTTGCTAGTAACTGGTCTGGAGGCCATGGAGTACAGAGAAAATAGCGCTGGATTAGGGCTCTGGATCTCTGTATTTTAGCCACAACTCTGTCACTTGGCCGCTGTCTGACCCTGGGAAGTCGTTTGAACTCTGTGGGTCTGAAATTCTCAGCTGCCAAGTAAGAATGTTGTCCTTGATACAAGGTCTCACATTTAAGACTCCAGTAACTCCGAGGTTTAATCCTGGGCCTATAAAATAAACAGTTCAAAAAGGCCTTCCTTAGCCCTGACCAGCTTCATGGCCTTTCTCCTCCCCACCAGGAAGAATGGGTGTGGTGTGGGGGGCCTGCCTCAGCAGACCTTTGTTAATGCAGGAATGCGCTTCCCAGGAAGGCTTTCAAGCTCTGCGAAGGGAAAGGGAAACTCAGAGGAGGGGATACTCTGGGGGAAAGGGATGCCTGAGGTGGGAATCGTGTAGAGGCACCACCCACTGTGGGAATGGCAGGTGCCGGGAAGCATGGGGTGGGGCACTCCTGGGGGGTGGGGTGTTGCTCCGCCCCCAGTGTGGGGAGGGCTTCTGTAAGATCCCGCATCCCTTTTGTTCTTTCATAGTAGGAAAGGATTCTAAGACCCTGGAACAAAAACAACAGTAAAGATAATAGGAGCTAACATCTAATGGGCACTGCCCATGTACAGGCAGAGTGCAGGAGATTTGTGTAGGCTGTCTCACTGACTCCACAGCGATCCCTTGACAGAGGAGGAAGTGAGGCTGGGAGTGTTCAGGCACCTGCCTCCCCCACCTCACGTTTTCTGGACACATGCTAGGAGAGCTGGACTTAGCGCCACGGTCTGAACCTCCCACCCATCACTGGAAACTTTCTAGGGATCTGTTGTAGAGTGATGCCCATCCTGACCTCTGTTGACAAACCCTTATAGCTCCCAGAGGTGGGGATGTCTCATGGCTCTCTCCAGTGATGTATTTTGAAACAGCAAAAAGGTGTCTCAACACCCACAGAGCGAACCTGGACTCCATGGCCTTCCCTCTTGTTCTTTCACCTTCTATCAGAGAGTGGCTGGCTCTAATGTACTTTATCCTGGATTTTTGACCTGGAGGGGGCAGGTCTGGAGGTTCATAGCACATGGACCTGATGGTGTTTTTGTAGAGGCAGAGTCACTCAGCAGGATCAGGGAACTGCACAAAGTTCCATTTCCAGCACATCTACCTAGGCAGCCTGGGAAGAGAGGCTCATTCTTAGATTCTTGACATCAGTTTTAGTTTTCTAATAAGGTTGTAAAGACCCAGCAGGCTCAGAAGTTCCTGATCATAGCGTTAGTTGGTTTAAATGCCAAATCTCAAATAAAATCCAACCCTGAAAGATAGCTTCATGTAAATATGAAGTCCCTGTGGCTTGTTGCTGCCTGTGTTAAGAGTTTATTTGTCAGAGTTCCAGGCAAGAGAGAAGACTCTAACCTTGACTTCTACCTTGGCTTCCAGAAAGATCCTCAGGCTAGCAGAAGACCTCTAGACTACTTTGGGCTGCCTCCTTTCATCCTCATGAGCCCCTAGAATGATCTCAGCTGCTGATTTCATAGGTCCAGACTAGTGAAAGGAAAAACTCTAGATGTAGAGAGCCCTCTTCAGCTGTACCTTAAAAGAGGCAGCAGCAGGGTGAAGGAGGAGGCCCCAAATCCAGAATCAGAGAGCTGTGTTTGGGCCCTAACACTCAAAGTAACTGACTGTTACCTTCCAGGGCTCACATTACGTCTTGGGTCTCAGTCTTTCCTCCTTCTTTCCTTCCTTCCCTCCCTCCCTCCTTTCTTTCCTGCTTTCTTTCTTTCTCCCTCCCTCCTTTCTTTCTTTCCTTCATTTCACTGTTTCTGACAGCAGTTCCTGCCCTACCCACTAACCAAATTATTGTGAACATCAAACATGGGTATGAATGCTTTCCAAGTAGATGATGCTCTATCATTGTTAGTTATTAATTTTATCTTAAAATTAGGGAAATAGCCAGGAGATAAGATACTCAGCTCTCTCCATCTTCAGCAGGAAGCTGAAAGACTTGAAGGCCTGGGGGCTTGAGGGAGAAGCAGCAGTGGAGCTTGTGTGTCCCATGGGAAAGAGGCCACCATAATTGCTGTTCTCCAAAGCAGCCTATTAGTTAGGCATTTTTCAAACTTCAAAAAGTATCAGAGTCTTAATTTCTCCCAGGACATAAGCGATGTCTCCAATATTGTCTTCTGACCCAAAAAATATCCTCATTTTAATTTCCTTTCACATATCTTATGGGATGGATATTCAGAAGCCCTTAATGGGCTCTAATTTTTGTGCCCAGACTTCATCAGTCCAAGAGGTTTGGCGAGGGAATGAGGGAAGCCGAACTCAGCAAGTCCTATACTGGCCTGAGTGGCTTCACTGCATGCCCAGCTGGGGTGATGAGGGTTGCCCCACATGCTCCATCTTTGAGGCATCTGATTCACCTGCCCAGTGAGTCCACCAGTTTGGGGTCCTGTTAAGGCCACACCTAGAAGACTGTGATCCCAAGAAGATCTCCAGGTATAGAGAGCAGTGGTGCTCCAGTCCCAGGGGATGACTCATGGGTTCCAGGGCCTTTCCTCCTCTGCAAGTGGAGCTGGCCCCATCCCTGCCTCCCCAGGTTGCAGGGCAGCCTCTCTGAGTGGGAGGTTGTTTGGGCCTCAGGGCTGAGGGCCCTGAGCCTATCTGCGGATGGCCCAGGCATTTCCCAGCAGCCCAACAAAGACTTTTTTCTTTGAGTTCATATTCCTTAACCCTTGACTTTCCAGTGGGGCTGAGAGGAACCAAGCTGGGCTGTGGAGAAGGGGGCTGTGGGGCTTGTACAGTGATGCTCTCCAAGTATGATCGTCTCCAAGACAAGATCATGTATCCTTTGCTTGCTGGCTGGTTGCCTTTGAGGACTAGGATGCAGAGGTCGGCTTTTGAATGATGGTGTGTCTGTGTGTGTCTGTGTGCATGTGTGTGTCTGTATGTGTGTGTATGCACACATGTGGATAAATCCCTGTGTTCCTCAATAGGCTTTGATCATGACCAAGGATATAATAGAATGATATCTTAGGGAGCATCTTCCTGGCATTTAAATATGGACAAGATTCTCCACTGCTGATAAAATGAGCTTTCCAAAATTCAGACTCATTTCATATCCCATGAAATCCTTCAATAGGCCTCCATTGCCCCCAATCTAAGTCCAATTTTTTTGCTCAACATGTGAGATCTTTCAATTTGCCCCACCTTTCCTCTCCAGTTTTCTTTCTCTCCATGGGTCCATCATTCTGCTCATGCAGAAACAGATATTAACTACCAATGCTCCATGTCCACTCATTTCTTGGTCTCTGCACAAGCTGTTTACCATCTTGAATGTCTTTTTTTCAAGGACTTCTCTACCTGACTAACTCTTATTAACACCTTCAGTTCAGTTCAGTCACTCAGTCGTGTCCTACTCTTTGCGACCCCATGAATCACAGCACACCAGGTCTCCCTGTCCATCACCAACTCCTGGAGTTCACTCAGACTCACGTCAATCGAGTCAGTGATACCATCCAGCCATCTCATCCTCTGTCGTCCCCTTCTCCTCCTGCCCCCAATCCCTCCCAGCATCAGAGTCTTCTCCAATGAGTCAACTCTTTGCATGAGGTGGCCAAAGTACTGCAGTTTCAGCTTTAGCATCATTCCTTCCAAAGAAATCCCAGGGCTGATCTCCTTCAGAATGGACTGGTTGGATCTCCTTGCAGTCCAAGGGACTCTCAAGAGTCTTCTCCAATACCACAGTTCAAAAGCATCAATTCTTTGGCACTCAGCCTTCTTCACAGTCCAACTCTCACATCCATACATGACCACTGGAAAAACCATAGACTTGACTAGACAGACCTTTGTTGGCAAAGTAATGTCTCTGCTTTTGAATATGTGATCTAGGTTGGTCATAACTTTCCTTCCAAGGAGTAAGCGTCTTTTAATTTCATAGCTGCAGTCACCATCTGCAGTGATTTTGGAGCCCAGAAAAATAAAGTCTGACACTATTTCCACTGTTTCCCCATCTATTTGCCATGAAGTAATGGGACCAGATGCTATGATCTTCGTTTTATGAATGTTGAGCTTTAAGCCAACCTTTTCACTCTCCACTTTCACTTTCATCAAGAGGCTTTTTAGTTCCTCTTCACTTTCTGCCATAAGGGTGGTGTCATCTGCATATCTGACGTTATTGATATTTCTCCTGGCAATCTTGATTCCAGCTTGTGCTTCTTCCAGCCCAGAGTTTCTCATGATGTACTCTGCATATAAGTTAAATAAGCAGGGTGACAATATACAGCCTTGATGTACTCTTTTTCCTATTAACACCTTAGGACTGGGCAAAATATCACCTCCTCCAGGAAGGCTTCCTTGACCTCCTAAGACTGGGTTAGGAGCCCTTTGTGCTGGTTCTTTGGTGCCACATGCACAGCCCTCCTGCAACCCTTTACCATAAGATATTTAAACTGCATCTTCATGCTGGTTTCTGCTTTCCTGAGTTAAAGGCAAGCTATTAAAGGACAGAGGTTTGTCTGATTCACCTTAATTTCCTCAGCCCTCAGCAGGGTGCCTGGTATAAGGTTGGTCTTCAGTAATGATGTTGGTTGTGTGAGTGAGTGAGAGATGAGCAAAAGGATGGAGGTGGGGAAGCTCTAAGGGCTTTTCACCTGGGGATTTTTGCCTCCCTCTTTGAATGGGAGAAAGGGAGGTGAGTGAAAGCAGAGAAGCAAAAGTAACAGGAGGTTCTGAAATCGAAGTGGCTAAGGGCTTCCCTAGTAGCTCAGCTGGTAAAGGATCTTCCTGCAATGCAGTTTGATTCCTGGATTGGGAAGATCCCTGGAAAAAGGATAGGCTACCCACTCTAGTATTCTTAGGCTTCCCTGGTGGCTCAGACAGTAAAGAATCTGCCTGCAATGCAGGAGACTTGGGTTCGATCCCTGGGTTGGGAAGATTCCCTAGAAGAGGGCATGGCAGCCCACTCCAGTATTCTTGCCTGGAGAATCCCCATGGACAGAGTAGCCTGGCAGGCTACAGTCCATGGGATCACATGACTGAGCAACTAAGCACATAGAGAAAAAGGGACGCATTAGACTTGGGACCTCCCAGAGGCTTCCTCTTAACTCAGCCTCCAGAATCTACCTGAGTAAGAGGCCGCTGAAAGTGTCTCTGGCTTCCATGCTCCAGCCCAGAGGCCTAGGGTGCACCAGTGTGACCCCACAGGACACTGGAGGGGCTCGGGCCCTGGCCTGGGTGGAGAGATGAGGATACTTGTGGAAAAGAGAACATAATGTAGAGTGAGGAGAAGTGACACAAGCATCACAAATCTCCCAGACCCTGCACTCGGGTCTGCTCTGATGGCCTAAATGGTCAATGACCTTAATCTGGGGCTCCAGCCACTTTTCTGCCAATGCCTGCTTGGCTCCCATCTGCTCCTTGCACCATGTGGCTGTGACGACTGTGGAAGGAATTGGAAGCACCAAGACGAGGCTGCATCCTGTGCAGGTAACCAGAGGCTCTTCCCAAGGCTGCACGCCTGCTCTGGATTGTTGGGATGAGGATTGCAGCCTGAGCCAAGGAGGCATTCTGGCCGGCCACCCTCCTCAATTCCTTGTGAAGGTCAGGGGCTAGCTGTGAGGTGGCAAGAGGAGACACCCGAGCCTGAAGCTCCCTCCTGTGTTTGAGTGGCTGGTGACATTTCATGGCCCCATGGGAATCAAGAGATCAACTAGATCCAGTGGCTAGAGGTCTAGTTGTACCAGAGCTGGGGGAGGAGGGGCAGAGGACCTTCCTGTCTGTGCCCAAGTGTGCTTAGGAAGCCCTCTGCCTTCTCAGATTGAAGATTCCAAATGCTGTGTGCCTTTGATCAAAATCCCACCTACTCCCTGCTCCCTCCCACAGGAATTCCATTGCATCTCTCACCTCCCACCCACAGATCACCCAGACACAGGCTCATTAAAATGGCAGTTAGCAAGGGCTGAGTCAGAGACACATGGGTGTCTGACCAAGGCTTTCTCCCTGATGGTATAGAGCACCTGATGTTGGGTTGAGATGGGGAACTCTTTGGGCAAGAGTGGGCAGTAGTCAGGGTTCTGTGGAGTGAGAAAGGATGTTCATAGACTAGGTGGAAGAAGCACAGTGGAAGGAAAGGCCGCTGTTCCCAGTGCTCATGTTAAACTGAGGTCTTTGGGAGGGTGTAATCACAGAAGGTGTCTGAGCTAGACCCTTTTCTTAATATTCCCTGTACTATATCATTCAGATCTTATCTTCCTTGGGTCCCTGACATGAATCCTGGAGCCAGGGCTGCCAGTTGAGCAAGCTAATTATACCCTGAGATGGAGCATCTTGGACCAGTCATAGTGGGGTGAGGTGGTATTACGTCAGAGTGGGGTCCCCTGTGTGGCTTCGCTTCCTAGGCAGGAAAGTGGTAGGTTACTAAACTTGTCCAACTTGCAGCAGGAGTGAGAGGGTTAATGGGGGCTTGTAATTTACTTTGAAACAAATAGAGGAAAGAAAGAAAGAACTATTTAAACACAGGGATCACATCCCAAGAATCAGGGGAAAGCCCTCCCTTTCCAGTGGTACAGAGCCTTGTTCCTGATGCATTTCTTTTGGCTCCAGATAAGCTTAGATTCCACTTTCCCTTGTCCATTTGCGTTTTCCTCTGGGATTCTATGACACCACATTTCCCCCCTCCCTCCATGCTGGAACCCTGTGCAGCCCCTCCTCAGCTCAGTCCCTAACCACTGCAGCGCCCTGGGCTCTGGCCTGGGCCCAGTCCCTTCTCCACCTTCATACTCTCCCGACATGAGTTTAAGGCCATCTCCAGAGCTTCAGGTTGGACCTCTCCTCAGAGATCAGACTCCAATTTCCAGCTGCCTACTTGAATCACTAGATGGATGTCTGACCTCAAACTTAACAAAAACTCTATTTCCCCCCAACTTCGTTCTCCTCTGGTCTTCCTCTGTCTGAGTCAATGGCAAAGCATCCACCCAATTGCTCACGACAAAAATCTAGGAGTCCCCTGTGATGTTTGCATTCCCCACACCCAGTCCATCCAGAAGTAATAGCTACTCTGCCTCCAGACTTTACAATGATTCTTCATTTGTTTCTCTGTCTCCCCTACTACTGTTTCATCCAAGTCACATCCCCTCCCGCCTAGGCCACGTCACTGTCACGATCCCCTGTGTCTTCCCTTGCCCCCACAGCCATTCTTTCTTCAACAGCTAGAGTGATTCTTTAAAAACACAAATTCAATCGTATCAAGCCCTCCTGAAATTCCCCTATAGGTTTCCCCTCATCACACCCAGAATCACAGTCAGGATCCCTAATCCTGGCTGTGAAGAGCTGCAGGCTCTGGCTGCTTCCTGTTCCCCCAGCTGACATCTCTCGTCCCAGGGTTCTGCCTGTCCCGGCCTTTCAGCAGACTTTCTCACTGTCTGTGCTCAGAGCCCTTTTACTCACTGTTCCTTCTGCCTGGGTAACTCACTTCCTTGTTCCAAATCAAGTTCACCGTAAAGGTCACTGTATCAGAATGGCCCTTCTGACCACTCCAAATAGCCACTAGTCACTCTGAGCCATGTCATCTTGTACTAATTCTCTATATAGCACCAACCTTCACCTCGAATTTTCTTCTTTGTTTTTGTCAGTATTTCCCCCACGAGGATGTGAGCTTCGTGAGACCAGGGACTTCATCTCTCTTCTACATGCTCCATACCCAGGGCCTATACTATGCCTGGCACATAATAGATTCTCAGTAAATACTTCTCAAATGAATGACTATCTGGGCTAGGTGCTGGTGATACAACATTCTAACAATTTTACTTGACGTACATTCCAAGAGAGATTCCCAAGAGATTAAAATCTAATGTAGATGAGGAGAATTTCATTGTAATAAAGATCTGGCAGGTCTGAATGAAAACTCTGTGACGTTCAATGCTTTTAGTGAATTCTGTAGCACACATTCCCTAATTCTTAAGTCTCCATCCATTGGACTTCAAGAATTGCTTTCACTTAAGAATACAGAGGCGTTCTAATTTGAAATAAAATACATTCATTTGCTTGATTTTGGATTGTGGGGTAGTGTAGTTGAAAGAACCTGACACAGTTCTTGCATTCCACACGTGTGATCTTACACACATACGTAAATCTCTTAAATCTTCCTCCTCTGTCTTTAGTGAAGAGAGTGGTTCTAATTGCCGCTGTTCTTTGAGGGGGTTCCTATTAATAACTGCCATTGGTTGACTCCCTACTCTGTGCTAGGTATGATGGCTAAGTGTTTTACATAAATGATCTCACTGAATTCTCAGCACAACTCTGGAGATAAGTGCTAGGGTAGTGCTAAACAAACAGATAAGGTTTAGGGAGGCTGGGTAACCCAGCTGAGGTCACAGCTGCTAAGTAGGGACACTAGGGTTTGACTTTGGGCAGTGCAGACTGTCAACAAGGGCTATCTTCAGTTGAGTCATGTAGGAAGCCTGGCAGGGGTTCTGCCAACACAGGTGTCTACGTCATCTGCCCCTTTTAGGAGAGAATCGCCAAAAGTCATGGCTCTCAGTGTGGGTTCTGCACCCCCGGCATCGTCATGAGCATGTACACGCTGCTTCGGAATCAGCCCGAGCCCACTGTTGAAGAAATTGAGGATGCTTTCCAAGGTATGGGCCTTGTGCAGGGCCCAGGAGGCAAAGGGGCAAGTGGGTTTCTGAGGAGGGCAGGGCAGGGGCAGAGTGGAAGCCAGGAATGAACTAGGAGTTCCAGGTACTTTTGAGGGAAAGGCTCAGGCTATCCGATCATGGTAGCTAAGATTTACCGGGAAATTGGCCCTTACTTAATGTGAAGAGCACTTGGTTGGTTTGAAGACCTTCTGGGTTCTCCTGCCTTAGTGTCCATCTTCCTGCACTGTCTTCCTGACCCCACTCTGTGCTGCGAAGGGTGACCCAGAGTGGCTGGGTCCCAGAGTGGCTGGTGTGGGAGGACATCATCTGGGAAATTGCACAGAAGCCAATGACATGGCATCTGCCCTGGCAGCTTCCCCAGAGCAGGGTTCCATGGGGCAAAGGCCATATGAGGAAGGCGGCCCTGATTCTCAGTCTTGGGCCCGGGTGGCTGGACCTGCTATGTCTTCCTCTGAATTGAATAGAGAAGGCTTCCCATCCATTCAGTTTCTTTCAGTGAATCATTTATTCCAGTCAGTTATATGAAGTCTGGTCATATGTCAGGCACTAGACAAGGTACAAGGACACAGGAGTGGAAGATAGCCCCTGTCCTCAAGGAGTCCATGTTTGGAAGGGGATGAGAGTTTATAGTGTAATTTGATAAGCTCACTGATAAAGCTTTGACTAGGAGTCACCATGGGAGGACTTAGGGGGGCACTTGATTCAGTCTAAGCATTCTAGGAAGGCTTCCTGGAAGAAGTGGTAGATGTTTGGAAGCCAGGGGTACAAGTAAGAGGAGGATCATTCCAAGTAAAGAAAATAGAATATGTAAAGAGAGCATTTAACTGAGCTGGGAGCAAAACCACAAACCCCTTAGCTGCCCTGGGGCCAGTGCTGACATTGCAGGTTTTTCCTCGGCCCACAGGAAACTTATGCCGCTGTACAGGCTACAGACCCATCCTCCAGGGCTTCCGGACCTTTGCCAAGGTGAGTGGGGGCTCTGGGACAGCAGTGGCCCGGTTCCTGAAGCAGCAACACTCAGGAATCACAGTTGGGAGCAATGCCAAGGGCCTCTGGGTTACAGAGAAAAAAGATAAGTTGGCCAACTGGCAGGAACTTCTGCTGTAGGTTCCTGGCAAGGACGCTGGGCTCTGCCATTCTTTTCTGGAGTGTGGGGGGAAGTGGTGGTTCCCGTCAATAGACCAGAGACTGTCCTTCCAGGAAAGGCCTGGAGAGCTGGTTCCTGAAAGAGACACGCCACCTAAGAGCAAACTTCCTACAGGGCGATCGGGCTTGGCATCCTGCCTTGGTGTCTGGCATGCTCAGCCCATGGTGCAGATGCTGAATTAGTAACAACCCAGCCTGACTCAGCACTCATGTCCCTCCTCCCTTGCCATCCAGACTGCTTTCTGCAGCTGGCACTCTGCTGGATTTATGAAACTGCTAATTAGATCTCTAGATAGTGTGTGAAGCCCTGCAGTATTCATATAACTCTGAGTGAGAAACCACAGCTGGGATGAACAGGCACCGATTACATAAATGCAGCACACACACCTGCCATATGGCAAGGAGGACGGAGAGCTGGCTTCCCCTTTCTTTGCTTAATCTCCCCAGATTTTACCTGATTCCCCAAATGGGTCAAGTTGATCCTATCAAACTGTCTCATCTCAATTTGATTCTGGGTTGAGGGGAGAGTCACAGACTCCTGTGTCTTTCAGTGAGCTTAGAGTTGGTACAGTGCAAAAAAAACGAGTATTGTGTCCAAATAGTCCAAAAGGGTGGAGGTGGGACCTCTAAGGATGGGAAACAGCACACCCTGGTGAATGCTGTTGATATTGAGGAACCAGGAAGTATGAATTAAATGAAAGTGATTGAAAGCTTAGATTCAGTCTGCAGACCTGGGTTCAAATTCCATTCCATCACTTAATTGATACATGATATTGGGCAAATTTCCTCGTTTCTAAAATGGGGATTATAATAAAACCTACCTTAAAGTGCTTGTGGAAAGAACTCCTTGTAAAGCTCTTAGAACAGTGCCTGGCATATCCTACATTTTCAGTACATGGCAACATAAATTATGATGCTGGTACATTTTTTCCTGTTACCCAACATCTAATCTTCATGTGCTGCTTAGGCTTCCCTGAGAACCCTGGATTGTTAATCTTGTCCATATATTTATTTCATAGGAGGCTTCTCAAAGAAAGATAATCTGACCAGCCCTCCTAGTTTCTCAAAAGAGAAGGACTTTTGGGTGTAGCTGGAAAGTATCCTCCTTCTGAGAGTCAGAGTTTTATCATTGTTAAATGGCTCCTAAGCCCCCTTTATAGCCATACCTCCCTCAATCCTGCTGCCTGGCAGTGTAGAGCAGAGTCAAGTAGAGCTGGGTGCTTTAAGTAGCCCAAGTGACTGGCACACAGAGTGTGCTCAGAAGCTCATGCATGTTACTCACTGGAGCCCCCAAGGCCCTCTTCAGAGCCTTTTAACTTTTGTTTTACACACAGTTCTAACAAACTCACGTATCTAGTTTACATGGCCATGCTGGAAAAGAGTGAGGAAGGAATGCTATAGGAAGGCAGCCTGTTCACAGCAAGAAATGATAACAAAGAAGGAAATGAGGAATCATAAAAATAATCTTGAGCCTAATCATTTTAGCCTGGGCTTCTCAGGTGGCGCAGTGGTAAAGAGTCTGCCTGCCAATGCAGGAGATGCAAGAGATGCAGGTTTGATCTCTGGGTTGGGAAGATCCCCTGGAGGAAGAAATGGCAACGTATTCCAGTATTCTTGTCTGGAAAAGTCCACAGAGAGAGGAATCTGATGGGTTACAGTCCATAGGGTTGCAAAGAGTCGGACATGACTGAGAGACTGAGCGTGCACACACCCAGAAAGAGGAAATCTCTCTGGGGAAAAACCCTAATCTTATCCACCTCAGCAGACCTTGAGGCCAGTGACACATCATCATACGTCACAACAGTTTATGTCATAAAAAACATCAGTGAATTATTAAGAAAAAATATCTAAGTAAGCATGTGCTGGTACTTTAATTATTTGTGAAACATACTTTTGTGAAATACATCCTCCCCAACAAGGATCAGGTGAGAGAGGCTGTTGTCTTACTGTATGCAGGGCCTAGTATTCCCCTACATTACTCCTTCTCCAAAAATAGAGATGAGAAGAGGCCCTCTTCTTTCTGTCCAAACACAGAGGGGAAAGGCAAAGTGTTGTTGTTTAGTCACAAAGTCATGTTTGATTCTTTGTGACCCCATGGACTGCAGCACACCAGGCTTCCCTGTCCTTCACTCTGTCTCCTGGAGTTTGCTCAGACTCATGTCCATTGAGTCACTGATGCCATCCAACCATCTCATCCTCTGTCACTCCCTTCTCCTCTTGCCCTCAATCTTTCCCAGCATCAGGTCTTTTCCAGTGAGTCGGCTGCTCATGTCAAGTGTCCAAAGTATTGGAGCTTCAGCCTCAGTCCTTCTAATGAATGTTCAGGGTTGATCTCCTTTAGGATTGACTGGTTTGATCTCTTTGCAGTCCAAGGGACTCTCAAGAGTAGTGGGGAGGTAGAAAATAGACAGCTCTGAGATCCAGTGGTAAAGTAGTGACCACAGGAGGGGTCTGCAAGCAGGGTGGCTGAGGCAAGTCTGAGAATGCCTGCAGGTTCCCAAAGGACCTTCAGCCCCCTTGGCCTCTGAGAACGTCTTCAGGGACACTGATGAGCTGTGGCTCATCGTTCAGTAAATGGAGGCATGAATGCTGTATTCCATGATTCATGTAGAGAAAGGTACCTCCCGACTACTCCCCTAGGAGCTGGCTGCTCTGAAAATGTGTCTAGGACTGAGCCTGGGAGTTTTCCCCACTCTGGTAGAACTCCATGATTCTATAGTGTCTTCTGGAGCCCTGAGCTGAGACTTCTGCCTCCTTAGGGCAGCTCAGTCAGGTAAACACTCCCTTTCCCACCTTCAGTGCTTTGGTTTTGGGATGTAGCAATCTGGGCTCCAGTCTGTGCTCCGTCATTGGCACCTTGAGAGGTGTTGAACAAGTCCTCTGTCCACAGGTGTTGGGTCAGCAGACCTGTACATTACCTCCCGAACAGGTCCATGGTGAGGAACAAAGAGTGTGAACTTTCTGGCAAGAAGTGCCTGATAAGGAGTGGGAAGCTGTCAGGCACATTCCTGACCCAGCTCCAGTCCTAGACACCTTTGGCAGGAGCCCCACAAAGACTCCAGCCTGGGAGATGCCCAGGACTTGATGGTTTAGAAGTAGAGGCATGAGTGCTGTGAGAACCAATGGGAATTTCTCTCAGAGAGCTTCCTCAGGAAGCAGTACTGAAGCGGGAAAGTGAGCACAAAAAGATGTTTTGATAAAATAGGACCTAGTTTTTATGGAGAAATTTTCTTAAAATTAAATTTCTCTGTTACTTCCAGGAGAGATCCTGTTTATTTAATCTATATTAAAGATTATTTACTCTAGTTATTTAATCTATATTTATCAAATGAGATAAAGTAGCTAAAGCAGAGGCCTTCGCTATGGGCAGAGGCAGGTGGGGTGTGGGGGTGCAGTGTCTGCTGCTCCTCTAGGTGCTGGGGTGGGTTTCAAACCCAGGTTTCATTCTACAGGAATAATCTAGGTTCTTTAGCTTCTGTGAAAACTCTTTGCAAATATCTTTGTTTAACATCTGTGGTCACACAAATATCTCTCTAGAATGGTGGATGCTGTGGAGGAAATGGGAACAACCCGAACTGCTGCATGAACCAGAAGAAAGACCACATGGTAAGTGGGTCTTTTTTGGCCTGGAAGCCTGGGGGCCAATCTCAGGTCAAAGGAGCCAGTGGGCTATCTCCACACTCTGGGCTGTGGCAGCTGGAAGAGGAAACCATTATGTTCAAACTGTGAAGTTGGTGAATGTATACCTTAGCCCTGGATCCTCTGGCAAAACCCTCTTTGTCCCTGCTTCCTGGGAGCTACCTCTCCCCCAACCCAACCCCCACCCCAACCAGCCTGCCTGGGGGCTGTGGATGAGCTCACTTGGACAGAGGGCTGGGCCAGCCCTATGGGGCATTTTAATGCAGGAGACAGTGTATCCCTTACCTTTTCCCCTTTCCAGCAGGTTACTCTCTCACCGTCTTTATTCAACCCAGAGGAGTTCATGCCCCTGGATCCCACCCAGGAACCCATCTTCCCCCCAGAGTTGCTGGTAGGTGATGCCCCCTGACCCCTGGAGACCTGCTGAGTCCCATAGCACCCACTGGGGTCTTTGTGTCCTCTTTCTCCTCTGGGTTTCAGCCTGAATTTTCCCTTGTTTCTCTTACTCCAGGTCCCTGTGCCGCATGTTCCCACAGGGACCCACACTTCTCCTCTTCACACGTGTTGCTCACATGTGAGGAGTGGATCTGTCTGGCATGCGTGTACAGTAGTAGGAGCTCCAAAAGTGTTTGCTTACATTCTGCCTAAATCTCTTGTCTAAACCTCGAAGCAATGCATTCTCCTTTCTGTAAGCTGTCCATTTATTTACAAAACAAAGGAAAAAAAAAAAGGCTGTGTTCAAAGGACACAATCCATGATCTGCAGCCCTGTCTTAAGTACCTCTCACGCCCATTTTCTCACCTTGATGATCTTGCTCCTCCACACCAACGTTTATGGCAAACAGAAAAAACTCAAGCCACTCTCAGATTCTCAAGTGCGGACTTTTCTAGGGGTGGTGAAGGTATGAAGATGACTTTAAGAGTTCACTGGGCCAGAAAGAATGGCTTTGTAGCAGACCACCAGAATATCTTTCTCTGGATCATGAAACTTTAAAAAAACCATCAGTTTGATTTGGGGATTTTCCCTCCTGACTCTGCATTGCCCCTCATGCACTAGAAGCAGCCCTCTATTACGTTCCCTTCTGGTAGCCCTGCTCCTGCCACCCCGTCCCCCTCTCCCCTCCTGGAGACAGTGTGGGACAGTTGAAGCCACCTTGTGGCGGCGACCTTCAGCAGGTCCCATAACCTTGATCCTCAGGCTTCTCCTTTACCTGCAAAAGAAGAGACTAACAGTGCCTTCTTCCCCGAGCTCTTCTAAAGACTAAATGAAATAATGTATGTGAAAGAGCCACAACCCAAGTCCTGCCTCAGTACCAAGCGTTTCCCCTCGCTTCTTCCCTCACATGCACTTTCCCTCTGAATTCAGTACAAAGCAAATCCATAGTTGATCCTCTTGCAAACTGAAAGCAATGGCCCTGGGAATCACAGCGGGGAGGAGGAGGCCACACGGTAAGAAAATGGCATTTTCCAGAGGCTGAAAGACGTTCCACCGAAGCAGCTGCGTTTTGAAGGGGAGCGTGTGACCTGGATCCAATCCTCCACCTTGAAGGAGTTGCTGGACCTCAAAGCTCAGCATCCCGAGGCCAAGCTGGTGGTGGGGAACACAGAGATCGGTAAGGGTGTGGGGCAGCTCTGGGTCAGTCTGTCCAGTTCAGCCCCTCGTGGCTCTGTGTGTCCTACTCTGCCTTCATTTCCCGACTTCACAGGTGGAGGTGATAGTGCCTCCTCTAATGGGCTTCCCTGGTGGCTCAGACAGTAAAGAATCTGCCTGCAGTGTGGGAGACCCGGGTTTGATCCCTGGGTCGGGAAGATCCCCTGGAGAATGGAATGGCTTCCCACTCCAATATTCTTGCTTTTAGAATTCCATGGACAGAGGTACCTGGTGGGCCACAGTCCGTGGGGTCACCAAGAGTTGGACACAATTGAGCGACTGACACTCACTTTTCAAGGGTTGCTCTGAGTATTAACTGAGATCCTTGCTGATTGTTCTCCATAAACATTGACAAAGACCTGGCCCTATGCCAGATATTCTGGGGGAGCCAGGGGTACCCAGATCACCTAGACCAGACTCCTTCCCTTGAGGGTCTTCCAGTCTGAGGGTAAGGGAGCAACATAAGTGTCTGGGCCAGTACCTGACAGACCCTAGGGGTTCCATGAATGTCACTCTCCTGCCCCCTTTTTCTGGGGGTGATGTGGTAAGGCAAGGGAGAGGAAATGCCCAAGTGTGGCTGTGCTGTGTTGCCTGTGTCTGTGGCCACCCCCCAGATATGAGCCCCACACTATGTAAACAGGCCAAGGAAGCTCCAGAGGTGCCGCTCTCAACCCCAGTGCCTGAAGACTCAGGAGCAGAGATGTCCCCGCTAGGCTCAATCCATTCCTACACCTGGCGTGGCCTGTTTCCCCTTGGCTGGGCCCCCCAAGCCCAGTGAGGATCTGGGGAGAGGATGGAGGCTCAGGCCAGGGCGGTCTCAGAGGACCCTCAGAGGCCAGGGCCGTCTCAGAGCAGCCCATTCTAGCCTGTCCGGGCTCCTATCTCTGGCTCTGGAAGAACCCCCCAACCCCAAGCCCTGGGTTCTGGTTGGTTCTGCAGCTGCAGAGAGGAGGGCCCGGCTCAGGTGTGTACTGGCAAAGTGCAGAACTGAGCCATGCTTGTGAGTACACGTGCCATATGGAGTCCCCCGCTGCAACAACGGGACCCACTGGATGGCAGGGTGAGACGTGCCTCAGGTGATAGGATCGCGACGGCCTGTGCGGCCATGACCCGAGGGCCCAGGGTCACATGAGCTAAAGTGGAGAATGACTGGCTGGAAAAATCTTTGGGGCCCTTGGAGGTATGGCATATTCCTTACCAAGAATCACACAATGTCTTAGACTTAGTTAGATTCTAAGAGAAAAGGTATTCACAAAGATATTACAAGCTCCAAATTAGAAAGAATTGCCTAAGATCACTCCACAGCTCTACTCCTCCTCCCTCCCACACCCTACCTCGCCCAGTGCAGCCGTCATGCACCCTACCTCCCCCAATGTAACCATCACGCACCCTACCTCCCCCAGTGCAGCCGTCACACACTCGACCTCCCCCAGTGCAACCATCTACTGCCGTGATGTTGGGGGAAGCTGGGCATCGAGAAAACCTTGTCAAGATGAACCACTTATTGCCTCCCTCTCCCTTCTTTATTCTATGAGCTGATATTCAAACAGACCAGGCTTCTCAAAGCCTGCTCCACCCTTCAGAGACCCTCTGCAGCATGTGAGAAGATGGGGGATGATGCACAGATATTTCCTTTTTAACCTTTTCTATTTGCAACCTTGTGGGTGGGGCTGGGAGGGGTGCTGTGCTGACTGGGTCTGAGGAATAGAGGCTGGTCTGTTCAGAGAGGTTTCTTCCTTGGTTCACTGGAAGGATAGAAATCAAACACAGACATTCGGTCTCATCAAGCCATGTACCGAAAGAACTCAGACAGATATTGGGAACTAGGAGTTGGTTTGAATTTTTCTCTCAGTCATTTTTCCTTTTTGTCTGAATGTTAGACTTTCATATTATATTACTATTATATGCCAACTCTAATAATTGCCCTGGTACTGAAATGTGCCCATTCTTAGCTGTATAATTTAGGAAAGAAAGCTAACCTCCTTGTGCTCCAGTTTCCTATCTATTGTTGTTGTTTGGTGGCTCACTTGTGTCTGACTCTTGGCGACCCCATGGACAGTTGCCCACCAGGCTCCTCTGTCCATGGGGTTTTCCAGACAAGAATACTAGAGTGGGTTGACATTTCCTTCTCCAGGGGATGTTCCCGACCCAGGGATCAAACCCATGTCTCCTGAATTGCATGCAGATTCTTTACCATTGAGCCACCAGGAAACCCTTCTTATCTATGAACAGAGAAAATCACAGTATTTCATAGGGTTATTATGAGGATTAAATGAGTTAAAATATGTAATGTGTTTAGAAGGGTTTCTGACTTATTTTCATGCCCTTTTTCTAATATTGTGAATAAACACACATGCACATAGACACACATGAAGTCAAGTTCATCTTATTTGAGTTCTGATGAGAGAGAGAAAGACATAGCTTCCTGGCTGATCATGTGGAAACTGCATTTTATCCCATGTCTTGTCCATTGCACCTCCAAGTCCCGAGACACTTACAGAGCATGTGAAATCCGTGCTGTCTGCAGAGGTGGGAGCCCTGCAACTTGGGGCTTTTCGTTTCTTTCGAGGCATTGAGATGAAGTTTAAGAATCAACTGTTTCCTGTGATCATCTGCCCAGCCTGGATCCCTGAGCTGAATGCAGTGGAGCACGGACCTGAGGGTAAGGGGGCGGGGGCCCTGCCTGAGCCCACAGAGGGGCTGGCATCCTGGGGATGGGTTGTGCAAAGGATGGTGGTGATCCTGCTGCACCCGCTTTTTCAAGAGTCACCCTGCATGGGGGAAGCAGACACCCTCACTGCTATCCTCCACTGAGCATCCGTGGTCCAGTACCAATGGGCTCGGGGCTTGATATTTTCAGTAATCATTCTCAATCCTGGCTGCACACAGACTCATTCATGAGAATAGGGGGTAGGTGGGGAGGGGGGTTGGGGTGCCTTTTTAAAAAGAAATGCCAAGAGTTCACCCTCAGAGATCTGATTTTCTTGAGTTGAGAGTCTGGTTTAGAGAGAAAAGCACTCTGGTTTTAGGCCTGGGCTTGACTCCTGGCTCTTTTATTAACTGTGTGGCATTGAGCAGGTCACCAGACCTCTCTGGGCCTTAATTTCTTCACCCATATAAGGACATGCATCCTGGTTCATCCTTACTCAGTTGCTATGAAGCTTCCTAGGAGCTGTGTGTGGAAGTGCTTCTTGAGCTGTGAGGTGGATGGCTGTCATTCTGAGCATGTGTTCCCAGGGATCTCCTTTGGAGCTGCTTGTACCCTGAGCTCTTTGGAAAAGACCCTGTTCGAGGCAGTTGCCAAGCTTCCCACCCAGAAAACGGAGGTGTTCAGAGGAGTCCTGGAGCAGCTGCGCTGGTTCGCCGGGAAGCAGGTCAAGTCTGTGGCGGTGAGTCCCAAGTTAGGGGCCCAGGATGGGCACTTTCTCCAAAAGGCGAGGGGGCCAGTCTGGGTTCTATTACAGCCTGGATAGGCCTCAAACTTGTGTTTAGGATTTCCTGGGGGCTTGTTGAAAATGCAGACTCCTGGACCCTGCTCTCAGAGAACCTGACTGCAGATCTGGGTTGGGGCGCAGGGGTCAGGCTTTAAGGAGCCCCACAGGCGCTTCTGATGTGACCCGAGAACCACCCTGGGGGCGCATGTGCTGTGACTCCATCTTCACCCCTGAGGCTGGAGAGATGGGGCCGCCTGCCCATCTATTTCTGAACTTAGCCAAGGCTGCCAGCAGGTGGATGAGAGATAAGTTAGGGAGAAGCCAAAACAGAAAGGCGGACTGCCTTTCAGAATCAGGGGTAGAACCAGAGGTAGAGCCCCTTGAGAGGAGAGAGAGGCCCATGCGTTGACTGCAATCAGCCTTCAGACGAGCCCCCAAATCCAGGGTTTGCAGATGGCGTTCTCACACTTGGCGCCATTTGAGTCTCACAACTGTTGATGGGGTTGGGAGGAAAGCTGACCCTTCAGTTCTACTGTGGTAGCTGTTGTTTTAAATTAGAACAAAAAAACAAAGCATAACAACCTACTCCTAGTCTCCTCGCCCTACCTCAATCGCCTCTTCCAATTACAGATAAGGAGACGCAAACCCAGAAAACTCTAAGTTCCCCAATTCAGATGAAATCTATTTGTGGGAAGGATTTTTCTTTTCCTCCTTCCAGGAGCAACTGGTTTTCTTCCCCTTTTCTAATAATGGGAACTCTGTGTCTGATTGTCCTTATATTCTTTGCCAAGGAGGCTCAGTTGGAACACATTGTTCATCCTTAAGTCTTCCTATTCTCTTTCCTTGATCTTTGTCTTTTATTTCTCTTTCACTAACTCTCTACAGCCTCAGTGATAAACCGTCTCAGCCCTTTCAGAAAAAGGTTGGGTGAAATCAATCAAACAAACAAATGTAAAGGAGCTGATCCTGGTTTACATATAGGTAAACTTCAGAGCTGGGACCCAACCCCAGGCGTTGGAATCTCGTTTTGCATGTTGCCCAAATGCCCGGGTTCTTACTGTGCTGGTCTGGTGTCTACAGTGGGTGGAGGATCTCAGAGCTCTCCCTTCAGCAGATGTCCCCCACCTTCCACATTCAGGAGCCAGATGTGTGAGCTGGGCTTTCCTGGGGCGGGGCTCTCACACGTTCTCCTTGCTTGTCCTAGTCCATTGGAGGGAACATCATCACAGCCAGCCCCATCTCCGACCTCAACCCTGTGTTCATGGCCAGCGGGACCAAGCTGACCATCGTGTCCAGAGGTGAGCTGCCTCATGCAGAGGTCAGGAAAGAGGGCCAGGGCTGGAGTGGAGTCTCACAGGATAAGTCACTTACTGCAGAAGCAGAACCCAAAGTTCAATAGCGCAGCTTTCCTAAAGCTTGGATCCCTGGAAACTACAAAAGAAGATGCACCCAGGCTGGGGGCCAGGAGGGCTGGACCATCACTTAATTAAGAATTCACAATAGGACCTGTCACCCAGATGCCATACTCAGTGGTGCGTGCTGGGGCCAGAGTATGCCACTCAGCATAGCTGATGTCTGGGTTTTCAGGGAGTCTGAGCATTTGTTAAGCACGGCTATTATTAAACATTAAACTATATACCCTCACAATGAAATAAATTATATTAAAGACAAAGATAATAAATACTCAAAATTCACCATTTCCTCATTATTTTCCTTCATTTTACTGCTGTCTATATCTTTGAGGTTATTTCCATTTATTCCATTTGTAGACTGGAAATGCTATGTAATAGTTCACTCCTGTGCCTCTTTCCTTGCTCAAGGGTTTCCCCAAGACCACCTCTAGGTTTAATGACTTTCAGGAGGACAAGGAAGACTCACAGGACTCAGTGTTGAGTCCGCTCATGGCTATGACTTATTACAGAAGGAGAATAGAGAGCAAAATCAGCAAAGGGAAAAGAAGCATGAGGCAGAGGAAACCAGGGACAATCTTCCAGGGCCTCCTCCCAGGGGAGTCACACAGGACACGCTCATTCTCCCCAGGAATAAGTTGAGCCGTGACCACACACATGAAGGATTGTCTACTGGGAACGCTCATTAGAGACTCAGCACCCTGGGCTTTTAGTGGGGCTGGTCATGTAGCTCTGCCTGGCACGTACCAGAAGTCCAGACTTCCAGAAGGAAAGTCAGGTGTTGACCATAAACCATATCATTTGTACAAACATTTTAGGCATTGTAAGCTGTTCTTATCAGGGAATGGTGGGAACTCTCCTGAAAGCTAAGGTCCCAGAGGACTGCCAGTAGCCAGCCTTGTAAGCAGACCTCTCAGAGGGTGACAGGCCTGCTGTGTTAACTCTTCGCTACCCTCTTTTCAACTTCACACTGAGCTATGCTGCTCTGGTAGCTTGACATTGGCCGTTGTAGAAGTATTTATACCACAGAAGCTTGTGAATGCTATGAGTCAGGGCTTTTACTTAAAAAACTGATTGTTAAACTGTCACCAGCTCATCAATGCTTAAGGGTTTCGGATGGAGCACCTGGGTCCCTGCTGTGCCAGCCGCTCCCTCTGACTGTGGGCATCAGGGGCCAGGAAGGAGAATTCCTCTGGTGATCTGTCCTGTGCTTTCTCACACTGGTCCCTCTCTGTCTTGCCTCTGTACAGGCACCAGAAGAACCGTTCCAATGGACCACACCTTCTTCCCCAGCTACAGAAAGACCCTGCTGGGTCCAGAGGAGATACTGCTCTCCATTGAGATCCCCTACAGCAGGGAGGTGAGATGCTGTCAGAACAATCCAAATCAGCCCTGCTCCTGCCAGGCTCCAGATGAAGAGATCAGAGTCTGCCTCAGGGACCACACTTGGCATCTCTCCACTTTAACACTGATGTTCTTGTCTCTGAGCCTGGCCTTTATTAACAAACCATATTCCTTTCTGGACAATGAGGAGTTTCAGGGTTTCGGGCACAGGGCACAGACAAGGAAACCAGACAGGTGGATGTGTGGTTCTGAACAAGTCATTCATCTTCCTGAGCCCCAAATCCTCATCTGTAAAACGGGCCCATGTTTACTGACTGTGCAGATTATTGCAAGGACCGGAAAGAAAGGACTCATTAAGTTCCTGGCAGGTGTCTGGGAGCCAGTGGGTATCAGCAGCTGGTGCTAGGGACACAATTCCAAGAATATACCCAGCTGTGATAAGGCATGCAATGTGCGTGCCAGATGGAGTGGCACCTCCAGTGTGAGTCAGGTCCTCATCTGTTAAACTTGGGCTCGACCAGGTGCTTTTTCACTGATCATGCCCTGGGTTCCCTTGGATGGGTTTCTGCTCCATGGGAAGGTTTTCTGGCCTGGTGGGGCAGGTCTGGGATCCTCTGGCTACCTTGCTCGTGTTCCTTGGGGCCTGTGGTATCCTGACCTGGCGTGGTTTTGTCCTACACATTCCATGGATGTTTAGAAGAGTGATCTGGGAGAGGCCGGAAACTAGCACTAAAGGAGAGTATTAAGGGTTTACAGAGCTGGTGTTCTAGCAAGTGTTACAAGGCATGTTTGCCCTTGCTGATTTTGACCTCCTTAATGAGAATGCTGATTAAATTAAAGCAGTTATGTCCCCGTGGTGGTTTCTTAATGATTTTCCAGCTTGTCTTTATAGGCTATTTTGAACAGTGATTCTCAGAATTTTTGTATTTCACAGATCAATAGAGATGGGGAAAGAAGGAGGCAACAGTCCATTTTGTATTCTCCTGGGTAGAGACATAAACAAAAATCATTTCATAAATGAAAGATTTTCATACCAAGAATTTGGAAGTCTTTCTCAAGAAAGAACAGCCAATGGCCTGACCCTGACCCTGCATGAACCCTGGGAAAAATGTTGCTTTGGACCAGCACAGTCCTGGAAGTGGTTGGAACCTCTGTTCCAGAATCAAGTACAGCTCTGGGCTCACAGCCCCAGTGCTGTGTTAGACATCAGAAATCTCATCAGGAGGGCTCTCCTTGGCTTCTTTAGCAAAAGCCCGGGGTCATTTTGAACCTCAACAGTGTTTCTCCAATACACTTTCCCTTAAACCTCCCACCACTAATATTCATCAGAACTTGGTGCCAGGGACAGTTCAAACCTTGCGCAGAACCTGACACCGATGGGTCTTTACCTAGAAACTACTCACAGTCTCCTCCCATCTCCAAAGACAGAGCCTGGCTTGGACCCAGGGGAAATGTATGCTCAAAGCACAAAGAAAGCTACTGTTTCATAGTGTGAGTCTTCCTTTCAGGAAAAGAGAATTCTAACTGAAGCCGGTAGACTGGTGTGAGAGAAGAGTCAGGGAGAGCATCTATGGAGGCCCCAAGCTGACACTGGGTTTCAACACCCTTTGGCATCTCATTGTATCTGCTTGAGAGGCAGTCATGTTGACAGAGGCTTTGGCCCACTGCCTGAATGTGTCCTTGGACTTCCTGTTTTCCTGACCAGTGGACAGAAATCCTGACCCTTTCCCAGTTTCTGGGAAAATCCTTGGGAAAAGGTGGTAGTTATGTCCTTATCTTTGACCCCTACCACCAGCTCCTGGCTGCTCTGTGATGGTCTTCTGACTTCACCCCACCTTCCCTGCTTCAGACTCATTGTTTGCAGCCTTTGCAAAGCAAGGTGGGAAAGAGGTATTTTTCTGTTATTTTTAGGATGAGTTTTTCTCAGCATTCAAGCAGGCCGCCCGGAGAGAAGATGACATAGCCAAGGTGACCTGCGGCATGAGAGTCCTGTTCCAGCCAGGAAGCACGCAGGTAAAGGAGCTAGCCCTCTGCTATGGCGGAATGGCGGACAGAACCATCTCAGCCCTCAAGACCACGCAGAGGCAGCTGTCGAAGTAAGAGCTGAGACTGTAACAAAGTTACTGCTGCTCCTGCTACTGTGATTACCTGTAGTGCTACCATTGCTGCAACTATTGCTATTACTACTGCTACTACCAAAGCTGCTACCACCACTATGATTACAGCCGCCACTAGTGGTATTACTATTAGTAGTATTGCTCGTGCTGTACTACTGTTAGCATTACTACTGCTGCTGCTACTATGGGTACTATTGCTACTTATTTCTACAGCTACAACTACGATTACTGCTGCTGCTGCTACTATTGGTACTATTACTACTTATTTCTACAGCTACAACTACGATTACTGCTGCTGCTGCTGCTTTAATTGCTCCAATTACTCCTGCTGGTGCTACTCATCTCATTTCTTCTACTACTGTTACTATTGTTCTACTGTTATCATGACTGCTATTCCTACTGCTATCACTGCTGCTGCTGCTAAGTCGCTTCAGTCATGTCCGACTCTACGCGAACCCATAGACGGCAGCCCACCAGGTTCCCCTGTCCCTGGGATTCTCCAGGCAAGAGTCTGGAGTGGAGTGCCATTTCCTTCTCCAGTGCATGAAAGTGGAAAGTTAAAGTGAAGTCGCTCAGTCGTGCCCGACTCTTAGCGACCCCATGGACTGGAGCTTACCACGCTCCTCCGTCCATGGGATTTTCCAGGCAAGAGTACTGCTATCACTACTATGACTAATACTACTATTGTGGCTACTGCTACTATTATAGTTGCTACTACTGTGCTGTCTCTTCTGCTGCTAATACTATTATTGTTGCTACTCCTGGTGTTACTGCTACTGATGTTTCTGTTACAGAAACTATTATTAATGCTATTACTACTACTGTACAGCTACAATAACTATTCCTGTTGCAGCTAGCACTGCTGCTGCCACTATTTCTGCTAATAGAAGTATCCCTATTGCCGGTGCTGTTACTTCTCCTACTAGTAGTATTGCTTGTACTGTTGCTATTACTACTGGTGCTTCTCTTATTTCTACTATTACTTCTGCTTCTACTGCTATTACTAGTGCTTCCACTACTACTATTAATGCTTCTGTCACTGCTCGAATTACTAGTACTAGTACTGCTGCTACTACTATTGCTGTTGTTACTACTACTGTTAACTGCTGCTACACTATTAGTACAGCAACTGCTGTTACTAAGGTTATCATATGGCAGCAGTTGTAGCAAGCACTTTGCTGGCACTGTTCGATGCAATCCTTAAAATAACCATATGGCTAGATAAAGCTTATCTTTGGAGTTAGGCTCCTTGGTTCCAATTCCTGGCTTGAACACTTAACAGATGGGTAATATAAGTCAAGTTACTTAATTCTCCCATATCTCAGTTTTCTCATGGTAAAGTGAGTGTAACAATTTTCCCCACTGTACCTTTTAATTTACATTAAAAGTAATGTTTCATATGAAGCACTTAGGACATTGCTCAGTGTGTGGTAAGAACTCAATAGATTTAACTATTATTTTTTTGTGTGGTCTTTTAAAATTTGTATTTAATCTTAAAGAAGAGGAAATGGAGCCTTAAGGAAGTTAAGTAACTTGCGTGAAGTGAAAGTGAAAGTTGCTCAGTCGAGTCTGACTCTTTGTGACCCCATGGACTGTAGCCCCCCAGGCTCCTCTGTCCATGGAATTTCCCAGGCAAGAATATTGGAGTGGGTTGCCATCGCCTTCTCCAGGAGATCTTCCTGACTGAGGGATCAGATTCAGGTCTCTGCATTGCAGACAGATTCTTTGCTATCTGAAGCACTAGGTAAAGTCACATAACTATAAGTATCTGAGTCACATTTTTGAGCTGAGGTTCATGACTCCACTCACACAAGTGATTCTGAGAGCTGATTGGGAACACTCTCCCATGACCTGCTCTCTGGCAGGTTCTGGAATGAGAAGCTGCTACAGGACGTGTGTGCAGGCCTGGCAGAAGAATTGGCCTTATCCCCGGACGCCCCTGGAGGCATGATTGAATTCCGTCGCACCCTCACCCTCAGCTTCTTCTTCAAGTTCTACCTGACAGTACTGAAGAAACTGGGCAAGGACTTGGAAGATGTGAGTGTGGAGCCTGGCAAGGCCGGGCACGTGTGTGCTCCTGCAGCACGTGTGTTTTGGGATCTGGGAAGCTGACTGAGGTAGGAACGGGCTGTGGACCAGGTGGCAAATGCTCCTCTCCTCTGCATGTCTAAGGACAGAGGAGTAGGGGCCAGGGATCCAGCCTAGAGAGTCACATGGAGATGGAGCCAACCTGGTGGTTGAGAGACAGAGTGCTGGGCTGGGAGTCAGGCATGTGGGTTCTTGTCCTGGCTGTGTCATATGAGAGCTTGAATAGGTCACCACTCTTGCTAAGCATTAGCTGTAAAATCTGGGGGTGGGTAGACCTGATGATCCTTCTGCAGCTGATACAACTGTGATTATGTACTTTGAGTGGGAGTGTAGTGTGATAAGAATGTGAGGTGGGGCTGCTCCGGCCAGGGTGGGTGGGCTTGTTGTGCATTCAGCAGAGGGTGTTGAAGCGGAGCCCAGCTCCTGAGGTGGGTTTGCCAGCAAGCATTTATTTTGTACTTTTTATGTCATAAGATTGTACTGTACATGGTGGGTGGCTAAGTGTGGGAGAGAATAGGATCAATAAAGCCCAGCCTGGTGTGACAACTGAGGCGAGGGAGTTGGGAGGGGGGAGCACAAAGGAGAAAAGGCTTCGCATCTGTGGGGACAGCAGAGATACCTCTTTTATAAACATTTATAATAATTTTTCTGATTATGGAAGTAAAAAAACTTGTGGAAAACTTTAGAAATACAAAAATGTATAAAGAAAAAATTAAAATTACTCTCAGATCTTAGATAAAACCACTGCTAGTATTTTGCTTATTCCTCTGATCTTTTCCCCATGTCTATCTGTCCAATCTGTGTGTAATCCTTTTTGTCTGTCCCGTCTCTTGGTCTCCCTTCCATATGTCTACCTATAAACCTATCATCTTCCTGTCTTTTGATCTGGATATATTACTTTCTAAACAGATTTGGTATCATGCTGCATACAGAGCTTCACATACCACTGAATTTTGTTGAGATTATATTATGAATAATTCCCCTACATTAAATATTTCCCACAAAATTGAGGGGAAAAATAATGACTTTTCCAGGAAGGCTGGGGGAGAAAGATATTCCCAGCAGAGCAGCACACATCAGTGCAGGAAGCAGGGAAACCTTGGTTGGGTATGTCAGAGGAAATAGGGTGCAGGGATGGGAGAAGAGACGCTGACAGAGCCCATGTTAAAATGTTGAGATAGATCCAGCCAGTATCAGAAGGAGTGCAAATGAGGAGATGAGAAAGTTGTTACTTTTACCACTTGGGAACAACCAAGGTTGGGACCAGTGATAGAAATAGTCATGATCACCTGTCACCTTGTCTCCACAGAGTTGTAGTAAACTGGACCCCACCGACACCAGCGCCACTTTACTCTTTCAGAAAGACCCTCCAGCCAACATCCAGCTCTACCAAGTGAGTACATCCTTTATGTGGCTATTATCAGGGGCCCTGTAGCTTCCCTGGTGGCTGAAATGGTTAAGTGTCTGCCTGCAATGTGGGAGACTTGGCTTCAGTCCCTGGGTCAGGAAGATCCTCTGGAGAAGGAAATGGTAACCCACTCCAGTATTCTTGCCTGGAAAATTCCACGGACTGAGGAACCTGGTAGGCTATAGTCCATGGGGTCACAGAGTTGGACATGACTGAGTGACTTCACTTCAGATGATGCTGACCATGGGTGAGTGACTGATTTACATTGTATGTCAGTGCCTAAAGCTCCTTACCATTGTGCACAAATATTTAGGAAAGGAAACAGGAATTATATCAATGTGAATGAAGCTATTTCCCCTCTTGCTCACCTCATTTCTCTCTTGGGCTTGCTCTCACCTTCACCTGTTCCTTAAATTTTTTTTTTTTTCCATTTTGTTTTTTTCTGGTTCCTCCATGGGCTAATGTGCAAAGCTAGGCATTCTCTTGAGCATGCCAAATAAACAAAATTTTTTTTAAAAAATTTCTATTAACAGCAATTTTTTGAGAGGCACTAGGTAAAGGATCAACTTTTAGGATTTTGTGGGCCACGTAGGTTCTGCTACAGTTCCTGAACTTCGTCATTGTAACACAAAAGGTGCCAAAGGCAATACATAAATTAATGTGCGTGACTGTGCACCACTGAAACTTTACAAAAGCGGAGAGTGGGCCAGATTTGGCCATTGTCCACAATTTGTAGACCTCTGCTCTCGAGTGTAACAATCCAAAGCATGAACTCTGGGGCTGACTGCCAGGACTTGAATCCAAACTCTGCCGTCACGTAACTGTGTACACTTGGACAAGTGACTTTCTCTCTGTACCTCTTGGGCAAGATAATTATACCCAGCTGCAGATGTGGGTAAGGTGGGTCCCTGTTTCACAGGGACAGTTGTGAGGATCCTCACAGTTTTGAGGATTCAACTTGTTAATAAAGGTAAATAACTAAGATAATTCCAGTATATAGTAAACTCTAAATAAATACTAGCCATCATTATTATTACTTTGAAAAAAACACATAAAATGGAATTTTATTTTAAACTGAATGCACTTTAGAACATTTTGAAAAATACAGAAAAACATAAAGAAGAAAATAGAAATCACACCAAACCTTACCTCCAAGTTAAAGTGAAAGTGAAGTCACTCAGTCATATCTGACTCTTTGTGACCCCATGGACTTGTAGCCTGCACCAGGCTCTTCTGTCCATGGGATTTTTCAGTCAAGAGTACTGGAGTGGGTTGCCATTTCATTCTCCAGGGGATGTTCCTGATGTTCCTGATGGAACCCAGGTCTTCCACCTTGAAGGCAGATGCCTTACCCTCTGAGCCACCAGGGAAGCTTATTACCTCCAAGAGAAAATTATTATTATGTTTGTGTAAGACAGTGAGATAGTTGCTCAGTTGTGTCCAACTCTTTGTGACCCCATGAACTGTAGCCCACCAGGCTCCTCTGTCCATGGGATTCTCTGGGCAAGAATACTGGAGTGGGTTGCCATTCTCTAGAGGATCTTCCTGATCCAGGGATCGAATATGAGTCTCCTACATTGCAGGCAGATTCTGTACCACCTGAACTATCAGGGAAGCCCATAGGTTTGTGTACTTCTCTCCATTTTTTTCCTATGTGTATATGGACATATTTGCATTTTACCATGTTTTTCCCACAGAATTTGAATCATTACATGTACACATACAATAGTGTATGTCCTGTTTTTACACTTAACATGAGCATTTCCTTCTAATTAAAATTCTTCAAAAATATCTCTTAGCAATTGTGTATTTTCCATCCTGTGAGCTTAGCCTAGTTTATTTACCCAACCTTCAACAAATGGACCTTTAGGCTCCTTGTTTTGTTTGTTCCTGTATAAAGTTAGCCCTCATCTGTGCATGTGGAATCCATGGATACAGAGAGCCGACTGTACCACACCACTTTATAGAAGGGACTTGAGCACCTGTAGATTTGTTCTCCGGGGGGTGTCCTGGACCCAGGCCCCCACAGATACTGCTGATGACCACACAGCGATACAGTGACCACTCTTCAACAGACTTTTTGCCTGCCTACTGTTTCCTTGCCCCTGTGCTCTCCTGCCTCCTCCATTCTCACTCCTCACATTTACCTTGGCCTGAAGCTCTCCACAGCTCCCCAGGGCCTATAGAGGAACAGTGTCCTCTGAAACCGGTGACCCATGTTGTTCCAGGAGGTGCCAAAGGGTCAGTCCAAGGAGGACACAGTGGGCCGGCCCCTGCCCCACCTGGCCGCGGCCATGCAAGCCTGTGGGGAGGCCGTATACTGTGACGACATCCCTCGCTACGAGAATGAGCTGTTCCTCCGGCTGGTCACCAGCACCCGGGCCCACGCCAAGATCAAGTGCGTGCAGTGAAAACACTTGGGGAGGAGGGCGCCGGGAGCACCCCGCCAGACACTGGAGGTGCCACGACAATGAGCCTTCTCCAGGGCCTCCTGGTCCAGAGAGGAGCACAGTGACTTGTGGTAAACCCAGACAGGAGAGGAGCAGGATACAACAGGGGCTCAGTGGTGCCTGGGAGGGTGGGGTGATGATAATGGAGACATAGTCAGGGCCCAGATCAGGAAAGCCTTAGGGGTGCTGACCAGGGATGTTACACTTGGCCCAAAAAGTGGAGCTGCTGAAAGACCTTTATTAGATCTGCACTGTGGATAATGGGCTAACTGCTGCTGCTGCTAAGTCACTTCAGTCGTGTCCAACTCTGTGTGACCCCATAGACGGCAGCCCACCAGGCTCTCCTGCCCCTGGGATTCTCCAGGCAAGAACACTGGAGTGGGTTGCCATTTCCTTCTCCAATGCATGAAAGTGAAAAGTGAAAGTGAAGTTGCTCAGTTGTGTCCGACTCTCTGCGACCCCATGGACTGCAGCCTACCAGGCTCCTCCGTCCATGGGATTTTTCAGGCAAGAGTACTGGAGTGGGGTGCCACTGCCTTCTCCATAATGGGCTAACTTCAGTACAAATCTTCAGAAAACTTGAGTCAGCACTAAAGGGAAGAAAGAGGCCTTAGCACGGCTGGCATTGACTTCTTGTTCCAGTGCCTAGCAAGTTGACCATGACCTTGTGCTTAAGCTCTCATTTTCCCCATGTGTAATAGCATATTTAAAATGATAGTGTCCACAAAGGGCCCAGTAGAGAACAGTCACTTGTACTTGTTTATTAAATTTTGAAAGCCCAAATGGCAAGAACTGCCACCTCTAAGACGATGATGATAATAAAGAATAGATACTCATATCACACTTAATGTTTGCTGCAGCCTGGTTTAAGCATTTTATACATAATGCTTAATCTATCCCTCTCCACAGCCCTATAGGCAGGTCCTATTATTATCCCCATGTTCCAGGTAAGGAAACTGAGTGGTAAAGCAAGAGCCCTAACATGCTGATTCTGGATGATTATTAACTATGATGTGGGTGTTAGCTGGAGCTCTCCAGAGTAAATGCTGTTTGGTTCCCTTGTATGTGGAGACCAGAACAGGGCCTATGGGGACAGACTTGTCCTATTCATCTTATATCCCCTCTAGTGCTCAGCTCATGGCCTCCACATGGTAAGTATCTAAGCAGCATTTGCCAAATAGGATAGGATTGGAGGGAAAAAGAGGAAGAATCAGGGTGAAGGAAAGCCTGTCAAAAAGAAGATAAGGTTATCTGATTGGTTAATGGGTCATCTTTTTTTTAAGAGGAAAATGTTTTGCCATTTAACTTCATGGATCCTTGAATTCTATCAGTGGACCCTTCGAGGATATAGATCTCTCTTCTGAATGATAGTATCTGTTTTTCCTGCAAAGGAATGGATGGTATTGGATGGGGAACTACAAAGAGCAAGACTTATAAGGTATCAAAATACAGTTGAAAGTATTTCAGAGATTTTCTCTACTATACAATCTTTTGGGAAAAAATGACTGATACACAAGGTTGAGGTGTGGCATAGTTTGGCACCTTCTCAGGTGACAGGTCTTCCGCTTCAGTTTTCCTTCCTGACTCCTCACACTCCTCCTTCTTGCAGGTCCATTGATGTTTCAGAAGCTCAGAAAGTGCCAGGATTTGTTTGCTTTCTCTCTGCTGATGATATTCCTGGGAGTAATGAAACTGGAGTTTTTAATGATGAGACAGTCTTTGCAAAGGATAAGGTATATCTTGGATTTAAAAAAATGAAGTCAGTGGAATGAGTATCTAAGCTTTAATTTGTGTTCATTTCTTCAGACCCCTAATCTTGAAAAGATTACGCATTTGCACATATTGTGGCCAGCATCCAACTGGGCAGTATTTGGGACAATCAGTAAAGGGAGAAATATGCCTGGTAGCACTGCTAACTTAAGATGTACTTACTTATTTAATTGATGGCTGCTGCTTTTAGTATCAGACATGGTAGGATGACTCCATGCCAGAGTGGTATTAAAAAAAGGCTGGTGACTGTATTTTAACTAAAAATCAGGTTCTTAGGGTACAATATTAAGCTCCTTTTATTAAAAGGAAATAAAAGTACATTAAACAGAATGTATTATATACATTAATCTATACATTAAGCAGAAAGTAAACAGAATAAAAATTACAATTATACTACTACTATGTGAACTGATAATTCACTTACATGAGAGTTTAACTATTGGTTTCAACCATATATGGAGTTCTGCCAAAAAAAAAAAAAGAAAATTTAAGCATTCAAGGCAGGTGCTACAAAAACCTGTATACTTGTAGGATAGTTCTCAGATAGTCATTTTATAATTCCAGTACAGATCAAATATTGCAAGTTGACGGTGAGTAGGTGTTGCTTAAGGACAAATCCAACTTATTACTGAGGTAAACATGAAGGAGAGAATTCAAAACTACATCCCTGAGTCATTATAACTAAAGGAGAGCGTTTGATAGAAGACAAATTGCTTTACAAACTTCAAGAGCCTCTAAGACCATGATTATGGTTAGTGAGAATTGTCCAGGTTGGACACCCTATATGCTAACAAGCTAAGTCAAGAGCTTAATTGAGTCCTAAAGAGGTAATTATGGGAGACAGACAAGTTAAATATCGGTTCCTATTGTCAAGAAATATTATGTTCCAAAGTGATGAGCTGGACAATTTTTGTTGTTGGGGATGATGTTGGAAAACATCCCTGAAGGAGATACATAAAGTTTAAAAATAGAAACTGAGTTCATTCAATGAAGAGAAAATAATAATTATTAATTAGTTTATAAGTCTAACAACCAAAAAAACTGACTTATAGACTATCATGACTAAGAACCAGTATTTGAGAACTACCGCTTTGGGGCATCTAGATGAACTATGTGACATGATTGCTGCCTTTGAGAAACTTTTGGTATAAATCTGAGAAAGAGAAGATATAAAAGAGTGGAGTGGTAGAAATAAAATGATACTACAAGTCAGAGATTAAGATTTAGTTATGGTCCAGTAATGAGCCAATTTAGATCTTTCTGTCTTGGTTTCCATCCCTTCATATGAAGAACAAGGGTGTTATGTGGATCTGAGTGGACAGATACACTTCATGGTGCCATGCTTTCCTTCTGCTGCTCATGGCAAACATCACTAATCAATCATCACACTTTATCCTGAGCAGCTTCTCAACAGGTTGCACTCAGAATTGGCCCTGGAGATGAATCAAGTTTGCTATTCTAAGACTAGTTATCTCCAAGTCCTACTCCAATTCTGCTAATTCGAAACACTTAGGAAGAAGCACATAGGCCCCAATAGTAGGATAAGAACATGAAACGGTCCCAGGACATTCCTTAAATGTACCTTAGAAAACTATGGGGGTGGGACTTCGTTGTTTTGAACAATCCAAAATAATTTGCTTCATGAGGAATGTGTTATGTTCTTTAACGGTTTGACTCTGTTCCTAGGTGACTTGTGTTGGTCACATCATTGGTGCTGTGGTCACTGACACCCCAGAACATGCACAGAGAGCTGCCCATGCGGTGAAAGTCACCTACGAGGATCTTCCTGCCATTATCACGATTGAGGTAACTGGGGGATGATGGGCTGGCTGGAGAGGGGAACGCTTTCTGTTCCTGGAGACACCTTTATTAAGATCCTCTAGAGGAGATATGAGGTGCAGGTGGAATTTTCCCAGATAAGCTTTTAAATCTCCTCCAGTCCTGTGATTATGTGATCCTGTGAATCCTCCCCCATCGTGATCCTAGACTCAGTCCACTAATGGCCAAACTGAGTTCTTCCTTTCCAATTTCAATTTCAACTGGTTTCTTGAGAGGTTCTTTGCTTTTCCCCAAGAACCAGAATTGTGTGTCTATATTTGAGGAAACAGAGAAACAAGACACCCTGGGTTACAACTGAGCTTACTTTTAGTCTGTGTAAAATACTGGTAGAGATGCATGTGTGATTTACGTGAGGAGAAAGAAGTAATCATTCAGGAGCTTCTTTTCCCCAGCCCCTTAAACTCACCTTCTGTCCTTTAAAGTCAAGTCATTGAAACTTCTTTTTAATCCTCAGGATGCTATAAAAAATAATTCCTTTTATGGATCTGAGCAGAAGATTGAGAAAGGAGACATCAAGAAGGGGTTTTCAGAAGCAGATAATGTGGTTTCAGGTACAGCTGCACCATGCAACAGTGGGAATGGGGTGGCCCTGGTTTCTGAGTGAAATTTAATAGATGTACTTGAGCCCTGCAGCAAGGAAGTGATTTCCTGACATTTTTAACTGAAGAGTCTCTCTGATGTTTGTAAAAAATACTAGACAGAACGTCAGCATCTTAGTCTCCACTCTCCTGTCTCTAGACTAGACATACCTAAGTGATTCTAGAGATGGCATGTTGGATTTGGAAGACTGCCTAGAGAAGATAAGAATCACAGGTGTCTGGCCAGCCTTGGGTCCACCAGGCTCCAAGCTGCACAGAATCCTTGTCCTCCCCATCTGCATGAAGGCAGTCCTCACCCATTGACAGCTAGTGCTCTCTCCTCTCCCCACCTCCTCCCTCTCCCACTGTGCAATTAGGTCTAGAGCTCACATCCTAGGGTAAGGCTACTGATCAGACCCCTTTGGGGTTTGTTTTTTACATCAGTTTCTGTGCATTGCTGTAACTAGTAAGCCAACTCTCCAATTGGCCTGACAACCTCAGCTCTGGAAGATGCAGTTTATTTTCAGCTTCTCAATCACATTCATTAACTCCTTTTCTATTTTTTAAAAAGGTTTACAATGGTTTAAAATGTTTAAAAAGGACTTCCCTGGTGGCTCAGATGGTAAAGCATCTGCTTACAATGTGGGAAACCTGGGTTCAATCCCTGGGTCAGGAAGATCCTCTGGAGAAGGAAATGGCAATCCACTCCAGTACTCTTGCCTGGAAAATCCCATGGACAGAGGAGCATAGTAGGCTACAGTCCATGGAGTCGCATAGAGTCGGACATGACTGAGCGACTTCACTTCACAATGGTAGTTCAAAAATCTTTGATTTCCACTGGCTGCAGTGAGACGAAAGCTTCACACCTGACGTATTTCAGTGTTGTCCTGGTTTCTTTTTTGGGGTTTGGCTGCCAGATGGCTTAGACTTTGAGACTCTTGCCCACCCTGGTTAGGGAACTGAAAGGTTCCTTGTGGACCGTTGGTACTGCCCAGGGCCCTGGACAAGTACATTCTCTCCTTAAGCAAACTCACAACCTCTGCAGCATTGGATTCACTGTGGGGAGTGTTGTCGCTTCCCCAGGTGAGCTGTACATTGGTGGCCAAGACCACTTCTACCTGGAGACTCACTGCACCATTGCTGTCCCGAAAGGCGAGGAAGGGGAGATGGAGCTCTTTGTGTCCACACAGAATGCCATGAAAACCCAGGTAGGAGTCCAGCAGGTCAACAAGGGGCCAGGGGAGAGGGAGACGTGGGCTGGTCCAGGAGGGGACATGAGGGTAGTAGTCTGAAGCCAGGCCCTGTCTCCAACAAGTTGGTATCACTGAGCTTGTTATATAACCTTTCTCATCTATTAAATAGGGCCTGGCATGGATGTTGTAATGGTTAGATGAGTTTTAAAACTTGGATAGAGCCTAGAAAGTGTTAGCTGTTGTCATTCCAGTGCTGTATTGCTTTGGTCAGATCATATCTGACCTCAGTTTCCTCATTTGTTAAATGAAGGAATTGAGCTTAATGAGAGACATGGGGACCACGACATGATTTGTGGTGGCTCAGCTAGTCCTCATTTCTCTATTGTGTATAACATGACAGTGGTTGCCAGTGTTTTTGGCAACTGATCTTACCCTCATGACTCACCAGTTCTTGGCTAAATGGAATAGGTTTTGACCCTGATAGTATGCTGTGAGCAGCTGCTCACCCCTCTGATTAAAACAACTAAACAAGTATGTGAACTCAGCGTGCAGTAACTGATGTGTGCTGGACCCTGGCACCACTACCCAAGGGGTGCCCTGGGACAGGAGGGGGATTGTGGAATCAAGGAATTTCAGAATTCACAGCAATAATTAGGCTTCTGTGTGTCAGGTAGGCTCTGGGTCAAGCATGAAGAAAGTCCTGGGGATGCAGTCACTGGGAGTATTTTGTTCTTTTGCCCACAGTCCTTTGTTGCAAAAATGTTGGGGGTTCCAGTAAACCGGATTTTGGTCCGAGTGAAGAGAATGGGAGGAGGCTTTGGAGGGAAGGAGACCCGGAGCACCCTGGTGTCTGTGGCTGTGGCCCTGGCTGCATACAAGTGAGTTCCAATGGGCTCTGGGGAGAAAAATAAGGCTGCATCTGCTGGGAAGACTTCCTGGGTTTCCTTTGTTGGAAAGTAGATACCTTTTGCTTGGAATTTGCACAGCCTTCTGTTTATAGAACTCTTGAGTATAGGGGTGAAGGCAATATCCCCTGGCTCATTGTGTCCATGTCTTATCTCCTCTATCTGGCTGTGAGTACCCTGATGGCAAGGACACAGCGCACATCTCATAACCCACACCCGTATACCTCTACCTTGTCCAGCATAGTGTCCTGGTGGAGAAAGAAGGCTTCCTTGCAGTTTTTATCCCTGAGACTCATCAGGCTCGGTTGCTGTAGAGATTTCTCACCCTCTGGTGTCTCCCTCAGGACCGGACACCCAGTGCGCTGCATGCTGGATCGTAATGAGGATATGCTGATAACTGGCGGCAGACACCCCTTCTTGGCCAGATACAAGGTTATAGATGTCAGGGGTTGTGCTGGGTGGGCAGTGTCATCTGCTTAGGAAACTGGGGATGAAGATTCAGGGATCCTGGGATACACTCTGACTTTTGTCATGATAACCGATGAAGTTCAAAGAAGAAATAGCAAGGAGAGAAATTCAAATAAGCCAACAGCAACATAGGAGGGTAATGCAGGCCAGCTCCCAGGAGATGCCCCGGGTTGCTGTGCACAACTTCTGTGAAATTGCTATGGGCCAAATCTGGTCTTTGTCCACTCAGGCTCAAACACAATTTATCAGCAGACCTGGGATAAATCCATTCTTCAAAGTGGTCTAATGTTAATGTGCTATAATCCTGGGAGCCCTCCTCTTTGTCCTCTTCTGACTTCATTCCATGACTTAACTTACCAAAAGAAACTGTTTTGCTCATTCCCCAATTCTTATGGGCTCCAAGCAAGTAACTTGGTCTTTGGAGGTTTCAGGCTCCTTGCTCAAGAAATGGCCTGTCAGGGTTTGTTTGTCTAGTTCACAAGAGGTTGGGGAAGTGAAAGCATGTTCCTGCTCGTGCAAAGTGTAACTTTTGCTGTCTGCTGCCCAAAAGCTATGAGGGGGGTCTCTGGTTCCTCTCCTAGTTTCTCTTCCCAACATTTCCCTCCCTGACCTGTCATGACCAATGGTCTCTTTTCTACCTCCTCACTTCTGCTGGTAGAACAGAAGCCATGAGCAGAGAGGAAAAAAGGACGAGTACAGGGAGAAGGGTCCATCAGTGGGAGATGTTGGTTCCTTTCTTCTTTATCTGTGAAGTCTGTGGATCTCTTAAGTTCTCCTTTATTTCATGGTGTGATGTCTTATTCTTTCTGTTTTTTTCCAGGTAGCTTAAGTGGGAGGAGATGGTTAGAGACAGACAAAGGAAGGGAATTATTGAGAGCTGACTCTCCTTTTTACCAGGTTGGATTCATGAAGACAGGGAAGATTGTGGCTCTGGAGGTGGATCACTACAGCAATGCCGGGAACAGCCTGGACCTCTCTCACAGTGTATGTCAGACCTGCCCCTGCATCCTGGGGTGACTGGGAGGTCCATGTTATAGCATGGGTCATTCCTTCATTCCTTTTTATTGATGAAGAATATTCCATTGTATGAAAGGACCATATTTTGTTTCCCATTCACCACTAGATGGACAATTGGGCTGTTTCAACTCTTTAGTTTTTATGGACAGTGCTGCTTTGAATCTTCTCATATGACACAGATTTTTGTCATTTTGAAAATTAACAAAGTTACCTTGATGGTACTATCTTTAAGATTTTTAAATCTTAACTTTATGACTATATTAGTTATATATGTATGCTGCTGTTGCTGCTAAGTTGCTTCAGTCGTGTCCGACTCTGTGCAACCCCATAGATGGCAGCCTACCAGGCTCCCCCGTCCCTGGGATTCTCCAGGCAAGAACACTGGAGTGGGTTGCCATTTCCTTCTCCAATGCATGAAAGTGAAAAGTGAAAGTGAAGTTGCTCAGTCGTGTCCGACTCTTCGAGACCCCGTGGACTGCAGCCTACCAGGCTCCTCCGTTCATGGGATTTTATAGATTCCTGTAAAAAAGAAATTTCAGAAAAACAGAAGTTCTCTATTATTCCCACTTTGGACATGCTAAGGGCTTCTCTAATTGGCTCAATTTGGAAGCTTTATACTTCAGACCTAGGGTAAGAAACTGTTCAGAAAAGAAAACATTTCTAGTAGTCTTACTAACTATAAAACTTGCTTCTTGATGTTATAGGAAAATCAGGTTGAGAAAGATACAGGGCTTATCCTCAAAGATTTTACAAGTGTTAAAATTCAATCCAGCAAATATTTATTGAACCCCTAGGGTGGTGACATAAAGAATATGACATTGTTTCCACCCTCAAGAAGGTTACAATATGGTGGAGACAGATAATAAAAGACAAAATGAAACAGAAGTACAATTGAAAGTACTAAGGAAAGCAAAAAATGGAACTGAGACACATGAAAATCATCTAGGATGACTAAGACTGAAAAGTAACCTGTGGGAAAGAGACTATAAATGGGGAAGTAAACTAAAGCCAGAATGAAACAAACAAATAAAAGCTATCACTTAGCTCATCAAAGAGATGAGTCACTACACTTTAAAGAAAGAACAGAATGCTATTAAAATTGAGCAGTCCAAGAATAAAAATGAAGTCTTATGAATTAAAACTGTCAAAGTGAAAGGGTTGAAAGAAACTGAAGACACGCTCTTAAAAAGGAGGAAACAATGGGGAAAATAGAAGAGAAAATACAAGAAAATCTGAGGACCCATCCAGGAGAGCCAAATAATAGAAGCTTCAGAAAGAGAGAATAGGAAAAAGAGCGAGGAAGAAAACTGTTAAGAAGGAATTCAAGAAATTTCCCCAAGCTGGTGGGCATACATTTTGAGATTAAGAGAGCCCATCTAGAAACCAGCACAATAAAGGTAAATAGACTTATGGCAGTTCTTTTCCTAGTTTTTTAAGGAATCTTCATACTGTTCTCCATAGTGGTTGCATCAGTTTGACCAATTCATGTTGATGTAGGGCAAAAACCATCACAATATTGTAAAGTAATTATCCTCCAATAGAGTAAATAAATAAAATTTTTAAATATTTTTAAAAATTAAAAAAAAAGAAAATAGACTTATGCTAATTTACATTATTGTGAAATTTCAAAAACCTGGGGACAAAGGAGATTTCACAATTTTCAGAGAGGACAAAACCAGGACTCATTCCAAGAACTGGAAAGGTATTGATTAGATTTCTCAGTACTGGCGAGCAAATGATTTCAAAATGCTGAGGGTAAATGAGAAATTTATTTCCAACCTGGAATTCTATATACAGCCAAATCATGAGTTAAAACTGAAAGCAGAATAAAGACATTTCAGACACGCAAGTTCGCAAAAAGGCACCTCTCTATATACTCTTTTTGGAAAGATTGAAGGTTGTACTCCAATAATATGAAGGTAAAACTATGAAAGGGGAAGACATGGAATCTAGAAAGAGGAAATGCAATGTGGAGAGAGGCAGAGGGAATCATTGGGATGAATTTGAGGGGAAAATCTGTGAGTGACAGCTGAACAGACGCGTCAGACTGTAGCCCGCCAGGCTCTTGTCCATGCAGTTCTCGAGGCAAGAATACTGGAGTGGGTTGCCATTTCCTTCTCCAGGGGATCTTCCCAACCCAGGGATCAAACCCGGGTCTCCTGCACTGCAGGCAGACGCTTTACCATCTGAGCCACCAGGGAAGCACCACCACAGACACCTGGGGCAGCCAATTTAAATGAAAGTTGGTCAGAAGGCTCCAGAAACAATGTCTTAAAAAAGATGAGCCTTGATAGAAAATCAAATATGTTTGAACATATTGAAAACAGTTTTTTAGAAATACATGCATAGAAAATAAAGCCAAGGTAAAAAGTAAAGACAATTATTAGCTCCAAGGGGGAAATATCATCAATAAAGAGAGAAGTAATTCTAGCATAACTCCAGGGTTCAACTGTAAGTGATGTTTACAGAATTATTACATGGACTGTTAATCAGATCAATATACAACTATATAGGGATGGTGGGAGACAGGAGGCCGGTGTGTACAAAGACAAAGAGGGTTGGGGCGGGGGTGGGGGAGAGAGGACTAAATCCTCCTTTCCCATGATGGGAAAACAGTATAAAAGTCTAAAACTGAACAAGAAATGGAAATGTAAACACATTATTTAGAGACGTGGAAGACAATGTAAACGACTGGCAGAGTAAGTGGTTGCTTCTGGGAAGTGTAAGGAGGGGCTGCTGGTTTGCATTACATGACTTATGGAAGTATTAGATTCTTAGAACTATTTGTAGTACAAGTTTAATGGGAATAAAATCACCAACTTTTTAAAAAGAGGCAAATGATCAATTCCAACTAGAGGATCTGGGAGGGGCTTCCTCATGTGGGAGCTGTAATGGGGATTTTAGCAGGTGGATATGGTGGGGGGTGGGTGGCGGGGGAGAGGAGAAGGCAATGGCACCCCACTCCAGTACTCTTGCTTGGAAAATCCCATGGATGGAGGTGTCTGGTAGGCTGCAGTCCATGGGGTCGCTAAGAGTCGGACATGACTGAGCGATTTCACTTTCACCTTTCACTTTCATGCATTGGAGAAGGAAATGGCAACCCACTCCGGTGTTCTTGCCTGGAGAATCCCAGGGATGGTGGAGCCTGGTGGACTGCCGTCTGTGGGGTCGCACAGAGTCGGACACGACTGAAGTAACTTAGCAGCAGCAGTGCATAGATATGGGAGAAGGCAATGGCACCCCACTCCAGTACTCTTGCCTGGAAAATCCCTTGGACGGAGGAGCCTGGTAGGCTGCAATCCATGGGGTCGCTAAGGGTCGGACACAACTGAGCGACTTCACTATGGTGGGGAGGGGCATTAAGGTGAGAGTAACAGGCTATCAGAAAGAGGATAAAAGATATACTGGGAAAAGGTCAGAAAGTGTCCTGAATTCCACACTTAAAGATATACAGACTTTATTCTGGTGTTAACAAGTGGCACTCTGAAGCAAGTGCCTGCTTTGCTATGATCTTACCTTTAGTATGAAGCATAGATTAGAGGGAAAGAGACGCAGTCCAGGGGTGCACTAAGAAGACTGTTGTGATATCCCAGGAAAACAATAATACTGTGGGCCTAAAGAAGAGCGGTTGACTGTGGGGCTGGCAAAGGCAGGGATGGGTGCAGACGTTGAAAGCTCGCCTCCTTTTTTGAGGAGCCAATGAGATATATGCACTGTTCTCTCTCAATCTGGTTTCTTGTGTGTACTTCAGATAATGGACCGAGCTCTATTCCACATGGACAACTGCTATAAAATCCCCAACATCCGGGGCACTGGGCGGCTGTGCAAGACCAACCTGTCCTCTAACACGGCCTTCCGGGGCTTTGGGGCGCCCCAGGCTATGTTGATTGCCGAGAACTGGATGAGCGAAGTTGCAGTGACCTGTGGGCTGCCTGCAGAGGAAGTAAGCTGGGAATTTGGAGGAACAAGTCAGAGGGGCTTAGCCTACTTTGGATTTTGGACATCTCCGTGGGGGTAGAAGATGGGCAGGTGCCGGGGAGGGGAGGGAAGCTCCACTTCCGGTTACGCCCCACTGGTCTCTTGCCACGGCCACAGCCTCAGCGTCTCTCTGCTTGGGAAGGTGCGGTCGAAGAACCTGTACAAAGAAGGGGACCTGACCCACTTCAACCAGAGGCTTGAGGGGTTCAGCGTGCCCAGGTGCTGGGATGAGTGCCTGCAGAGCTCTCAGTATTACGCTCGGAAGAGTGAAGTTGACAAGTTCAACAAGTAAGCGCTGTGGGGGAGGAGCCTGACGTTCTGGGGTTCTCTAGGGTTTCAGATTTTGTAGCCTTTTCGCTGAACTCAAAATGAGAATAACTTACTAGATAACTGAGAAGGCTGCTGTGTTTGCTGACTCATCCATAGCCATCTCTTTGAGATCCTGAAATGTTCTGCAGCCCAGGGGCCCCCGGGTCACAGCACTCAGGATCATAGCAGTGTGGTACATCTTCACACTTTTGTCTGCCTTCTGGGCAGACAATGCTTTGGCCCAGGACTAAGAACATCATAATTATGTGCCTGCCTCTGACACCAATCTATAAATATGACCTTGGTAGTCACTCCGTTGGGTCTCAGCTCCATCATCTGGAGAGTAGGGATAAATTGTGCTGGCCTCTCTCTCACAGAGTTACTTGGATAAGCAAATATATAGCACAGAGGAAGTATTATCAGCAACAAGGCACACTTCTTCCCTGGCGGCGTCACAGTCCAAGACCACCAGAGCGCTCTGACCCAATCCTGATCCCTCTCAGGGAAGCAGAGTGATGACTCTTTAAGGTTGAGACTTTTAAGGTTCCAGCTCCACTGGAGGATCCAGAACCCAAATGCCCACTGTTCTCACTTTGTCTGCCTAATCGAAGCACAACTCAGTTATGACCAAGACTGAGTGGACACTTCCAAGGACGCCTTGTTCCAATTTTACAAAGATATTGCATGAAACATGTCCAATCTGACATGAGTATGGTGGAGAAATATGAGATTTTTTTTTCTTTCCTCTAGGGAGAATTGTTGGAAAAAAAAGAGGATTGTGCATAATTCCTACCAAATTTGGAATAAGCTTTGCAATTCCTTTTCTAAATCAGGTAATTGCTTTGTATAATTTTGTCCATCTTCCCTGCCCTGGGGTCCCATTCCCCTCTGTTTGCACTGTTGCAAGACTTCCCAAGTGGCACAGTGGTAATAATGATCTGCCTGCCAATGCAGGAGACACAAGTGATGCAGATTTGATCCCTGAATCGGGGAAGATCCCCTGAAGTAGGAAATGGCAACCCACTCCAGCGTTCTTGTCTGGAAGATTCCATGGACAGAGGAGCCTGGCAGGCTACAGTCCATGGGGTTGCAAAGAGTCAGACATGACTGAGCACAACACAACAAGAACATATTGTCATGGGAGCAGGGCTTAGCAGAGGAACTCTCTGCTGTTTAAATGAAATTGAATTTGTACATCCCTATTGGACCTGGGGTCAATGCCTAGTTATTATTTTCCTGACTATTGGACTATGGACAGCTGCTCTGCCTTTCTGATCCCATCTCTTTGTCTGGGGAAGCGGGGCAAACATATATGACTGCCCTCCCTCTAAGGATGGGTGACAGAGAGAGATTTTTTTTTTTTAAAGTTTTGCAAACTACTGAAGGTCTATATTATTAAATCATGAGATGTATACTACTTTGATTTTTTTGTCTGAGGTTTCTATTCAAAATGCTACTGCTGGTTTTCTTTTTCCTGGGCTCCAGTACTTTTGGTCCTGGGCCTTAAACTGAGTTAGGATTTGCTGAATTTTGTGTTTGGCATCCTTTTCTTCCCTTAGGCAGGAGCCCTGATCCATGTATACACAGATGGCTCCGTGCTGGTGAGCCACGGGGGCGCAGAGATGGGTCAAGGCCTTCACACCAAGATGGTCCAGGTGAGCGGTCTGGAGATAGTGTCCATCCTCCCCAGCACTGTGATGTCTGGGGGAGATATGATGCTGTGAAAAAGTGAGCAGTGCCACATCCCGGAAGCAGAGGCAGGCCCAGGTTCTGGCCCTTACCCAGCTGCTTATTTACATGTGACCTTGGGCAAGCCTGCTCCTCTTCTTGGCCTCAGTTTCCCCATCTATGCAAAGGTGTTGGTGATGATTCAGGCCACTTCCATCACTGACACTTAAGGGCTCTGTGCCTGTGAGTAAGGTGTGTGTTAAAGGTAACTGGCTTCCCTCACACATGTGAGACTCCTCTCAGTGGACCTGGATTAGAGTTGTCACACTTGCTTGGCTTGTGGGCACTGGCCAAGATGAATCTTTTTTAAAGCCAGGGTTAGTTTTAAAAAGGCATCGTTCATCACCGTCAGGTTTATGAATATTTTGAATCCAACCAAACCACTCCATAAAATGTTGCTTCAGATTCAGACTGATGTGAGAACATCCCAGCCTCAGTAGAATTGTGGTTTATGAAATTATTTTCTTACCTGTTAAGAGTGAATCTGAATCCCACCTTGGGGAGAAGGCAGCCAAGCCCTTCCAGGCCCTTCCCTAGAAGGCAGTGTCCTCTCTGTTCACAGGTGGCCAGCAAAGCTCTGAAGATCCCCATCTCTAAGATTTATATCAGCGAGACCAGCACTAACACGGTGCCCAACTCCTCTCCCACAGCCGCCTCTGTCAGTACCGACATGTATGGACAGGCCGTCTATGTAAGGAGCCTCGGGGGTTGCCAAGCTGAGGGCCAGCCCGAGGCAGGGGGCCGGGAGAGTCCCCGGGTAGGAGCTGCAATGGCTCCCTTGCGGGCTTGTGGTGGTGGCCATGCCTCTGGTTCTCTTCACCAGGAGGACACCAAGCTAAAAGAGGGGCCCAGGAACCATTACCGCTTCCATCAAGGCCTGGAAGGATGAGCGTGGAGGGGGAGGGGAGTTGGAGAAATGCAGGGGATTCTGGGAGGACACACACCCTGGTGGTAGAACTGAGCAGGAGACAATGGATCAAAATTGAACCTTGATTGGGGGTCAGCCAGGTCAGACCCTGTGCTTCCCCCACCCCAAGGTGGGTAATGTCATCAGACAAAGGAGTTTGAAGGGAGAAGACATCTCCTTAGGGATCCTTCAGCATTTCCCCCTCGTGTCAACTTCAAGACTGAGTCGTGTAGTGCTCTCTGCACAAGGGCCAGTGGCTCCTACCCTGGGCCTAGGACATTCCTGAGAGGGTGGCATGGCTGTCTGAGTGGCACTCTGGGCACAGCACTGCTTGGAGAACCTCAGGATTTTGCTTGAGTTGGGGAATGCAGAGGACTGATGTGTCTACCATGTGGGCTGTCTTCTTTAGGAAGCTTGCCAGACCATCCTGAAAAGGTTGGAACCCTTCAAGAAAAAGAATCCTGATGGCTCCTGGGAAGACTGGGTAAGTTTGCAGACAAAAGAGAAATTAAGAGCAGGGTTGTGTCCCTGACCCTGGGCAGGAAGAGGAGGTCAGGATCTAGTCACAAAGGCAAAGAGAAGCTGAGGTGTCTGTATGCTTTCACAGGAGAAGCGAATGTTCAGCCTTGCTGGCCCCCTTCTCTACAACATTCACAGTTGAGGGAAGTCACTTGAGAATTTTTGATCCAAGATCTTGAGAGCCCTGAGGGAATTGGGGGTTCACCTGCCCCGAGCATCAGAAGATGGGGGTGACTGCTATTCCTGCTTCACTGAGAATTCTTCTCTCGGAGGTCATCCCACATTCCATTCATCTGCAGTCTTAAAGAGTCTCATTTTCTTCAAATCTCCATTTCTGAGAGGGCTGCCCCAGGAGCCTCCCACATTACCCAGCTCTGGAGTCTGGGTCCACAGAGACTCTTGTCTGTGAGGGAACAGGGAAAAAGACATTGTGTCCATGCTCAGTCAGTCACTTCAATTGTGTCCGACTCTTGGGGACCCCGTGAACTGTAGCCCGCCAGGCTCCTCTGTGTGGGATTTCCCAAGCAAGACTACTGGAGTATGTTGCCACGCCCTTCTCCAGGGGATCTTCCTGACCCAGGGATCGAACCCATGTCTCCTGCTTGGGAGGAAGATTCTTTACCACTGAGCCACCTGGGAAACTCCAAAAGACATTACCCACAAATTTATATCATGCCTTTGATTTTAGGAGTGATACAAGCACTCATGAGAGGAATGAGCCCAGCTCTCTGATTTCTGGTTTAGAAGCCTACAGGCCAGAAACCCTCAGAGGGAAGCTGCCAGGAAGTGTCTCTCAGATGGGAGACTCAGCTCCGCCCACAAGCAAACATGCCATGGTGGCCCCGCTTGACCTTCCCCTCATGTTGCAATGAAAGGACTGGATACAATAGTAACCCATAAAATGTGACCACACATGAACCAACTCAGATTGTACAAGTCCCCCTCAAAAGAGTCAAAGAAAAGAAGCTGTTTCTCCTAGACCTACTCATCTTATTGTGCCTCGCACAACCTGTCCTTCCCTGTCCACACTCATAGATACCACGTGAGTGTGGGTTGATTTTTGTAGTGTGGGTTTTAGCATGGATTTGTAAGACAATGTCAATGTTTTCAACGAGTCTCTACAATCTGTTGACCTGGGCTTTGTCTTCGTCTACTGGCCATGTAGTCCAGTGTTCCTTATAAGCAGATAACCCTCCAAAAGGGTTTTATCAGAAGAGTGTGATTGGGACATGATAAGCATCAAAGCTTTTTAGTGTCTGTACTGTATTGAAAAAGGCAAGCTATTATTGCCACCACTACTATCTATCTATATTTTTGATGTCATATAGTAAAGATCCTAGAGAAATCCTTTCTGTAAACTTTAGTTTTCTCATCTGTAAAATGAATATAATAATAGTACTGATCTTATAGGGTTGTACTGAACACTAAGTAAGGCAGTGTCTGCAAAGGAGTCAATAGCATCTTTTATATAGTAAAGCCCTTGGAAGTTGACAATGATCATGATGCAAGCTACATCAACAGCAAATTAAATTTAGAACTGTGAATATTGAAAGAGAGAGAAGGAAGAAAGAAAGGAAGGAAGGAAGAATAAAATAAAAATTTATTATGTAGTTGTTGTTTGGTTGCTAAGTCATGTCCAGCTCTTTGCAACCCCATGAACTGCAGCACACCAGGCTTCCCTGGCCTTCACCGTCTCCTGGAGTTTGCTCAAACTCATGTCCATTGAGTCAGTAATGCCATCCAATTATCTCATCCTCTATTATCCCCTTCTCTTCCTGCCCTCAGTCTTTCCCAGCATCAGGGTCTTTTCCAATGAGTCGGCTCTTTACATCAAGTGGCCAAAGTATTGGAGTTCAGTTTCAGCAGCAGTCCTTCCAGTGAATATTCAGGATTGATTTTCTTTAGGAGTGACTGGTTTGAGCTCCTTGCAGTCCAAGGGACTCTTGGTGAGAGTCTTCTCCAGCACACAGTTAAAAAGCATCAATTCTTCAACGCTCAGCCTTCTTTATGGCCTAACACTCGCATCTGTACACAACTACTGAAAAAACCACAGCTTTGACTATACAGACCTTTGTCGGCAGAGTGATGTCTCTGCCTTTTGATACACTGTCTAGGTTTGTCATAGCTTTCTTCCAAGGAGCAAGCATCTTTTAATTTCATGGCTGAAGTCACTGTCTGCAGTGACTAAAGAGATAGGATGGATGGAGAGGTGGACAACTTTATTAATAGAACACAAGGCTAATATGTTAAGTAAAGAATGAGCATTGTACAGAGTTGCTGTTGTAATGGCCAAAGTAGGGAGTCATCACAGGAGAGGTGGATGAAGAGGCAAGCTTGAGCTGATTGTTGAGGAAGGATTTGGACAGATACAGCAGAAGAAGCACATAAATGAAGGTGCAGAAGTGTAGAGATGAGAAGGATTGGGAGAGAGTTAACGCTGGAGTTTTGATTGGAGTAGCAATGATGTGTGTGTTACTGGAAGCCATAGAGAAGACTAGAATCCTTACTGTCAGGCATTTGCTCAGTGGCTCTGTACACAATGCAGAATCATGGAAAGCTCTAGAGTAGGTGAGTGACAAGGACTGTGTGGTGTGTTAAGATGATCCCTCTGACTGGACTGGGCTACATGGCAGGGCGGGAGGCAACTTGAGGCTGGAAGACCAGTTAAGAGGCTACTGTGGTGCTCCAGGCTTCAGATGACCAGGGCCTAGTACAGGGGGTGGTAGTGAAGAGCAGGAGGTGCCATGTGGAAGTGAGAGTCACTGTTGATAAAAAGCTGATCAGCTTCCAGGTGAGGAGGAACAGCTCATGAAAGTTTGGTGCCAGGCCAGGGTTTCTAGAAGCCATGCTTCCCTCTTCCTCATGCCATTCCCTCTCCTCAGGTCATGGCTGCCTACTATGATAGAGTGAGCTTGTCTACCACTGGGTTTTACAGGTAAGTAAGGTGCTGACTTTGCACCCCTCACAATGAGTTGTCATCCTAACCTCTGCAGGCCCCTCCAGCACTGCACTCTGTCAGCCTTCGGTCAGGAGAGAGCAGGTCCATCAAAATGCTTCTCTCCCCAATGGATTGCCACTAACTTCAGTGTATTGAAGGGGCCCTGAAATACGTGAGCTTACCAAACTATGTGCCAAAAGCATGAGCTATCATATCAAAAGACCTCTGTTCTAGTTCTGGTCTTAAAGTGTACCATTCCACTTGGGGGGGTCACTGGTCCCTCTCTGAACCTGTCTCCTCTTTTATGACATAATGGGTCCACCACCAGCCATACCCCTCAGCATTCTCCTGTAAGAACCAGGGGTGTCTGGTGTTCTGAGGGTTACCCATGCGTGTTACTTTGTGCTATGCATCAGATTGCTTTAAGCAGGCTCTCCTGCAAAAGAATGAGAGGAGGATCTAGAGCACGTGGTCTTGTTACAAAATGTAGAGTGGAACATAAAATGAGATTTAGAAAAAAGCGTCTTCTGAAACTTGAAAATTCAGTGAGACCCTGTTTCAGCAGAGGCCCTGCCTGTCTGATCTAGAAGCTGTGAAAAGAAATGATCATATTTTCTGTTAGCCATAATGTTTTAGCTTTCTCTGGGAAATTTAAGACCTTTTCTTTCATGGATCAGTGGACGTGGAAAATAGTTGAATGTTTGCTTTAAAAGGTCTTGTGTGAAAATTTATAAATATATAGACTATATATGTAATATATATATGTATTTTTTAGGGCAAAGCAATGTTTTGCCAGTGCTCCCTGGTTATGTAACATTTGACTTATTACATAACCATTACAAACACAAACTAATGAAGATTTTCTTATAAGTTCCTATTTCATTGTTAGAGTTGATAGAACTGGAGTTTTATCGGGGAACACCCAGATGAACTTGATAAGGTTAGAGGTCAAAGAACATGGCCATCTCTTGAGAGAAGGCTTTTCCCTCAGCCCTATATTGGTTTTGTTTTCATGCAAATTCTTATCACATCAGCTCACATTATTCTTTCTGTGTAAGGTAAAGAATAGCTCGGTTACAGAGTGCTATAAACAGAGAATACACACACACAACCAGTGTAGCTCATGCAAAATTGGAATCATAATATAAGATAGTCAGGATTGAAAAAAAAAAGTCATGTTGATATTTGGCAGAAAACAACAAAATTCTGTAAAGCAATTATCCTTCAATCAAAATAAAGAAATACAAGAAAAAAGAAATGAACCAAGTCTAAAACCTAACACCAAATGCTAGAATAAACTTGCTAATAAATTTTTAAAAAGGAATAGAAAAAAAAAAAAAAAATGCAAAAAAGAACATCTGCTTTTTTTTTTTTAACAACGCTTTGCTCAAATCATCTGTTGAAACTTAGGAGGGGTCCGTAGATGAAGAGTAATACCAGGTGGCTGCACCCGTGTTGGCACGGGTTACTGATCTTGTTACTTTTCACCTTGAGAAAGGTAAGCAGCCCCAGGGGAACTTGTATGAACAGCCCAGGAGCCAGCCCAGAAGGAACCTTTGGTTCTGAGATCTTGAATTCTAATTCAGTAGATCCTTTGGAGCGTGACTTGCACGTCCTCCATGAGCTCAAGCAAACCTGTCACCTCTGTTTCTACCACGTAGAGGCGGGCATGCTGGCCTCTGCACTGCTCAGCTCTGCAGAATGATTCATATGAAGGCCACTGGCGAAATGGAGCAGAGACAAGGGGCAAGATGCTCGGGCGTGCAGGGGTTTCATGGACAGGTTCAAAGTGTTCAGAACTCACAGACTTTTTAAAGAACAGCTGAATAAAAAATAAAGCCTTTAGGGTCTTAAGATTTTATGGGACAAACTCTTTGTATGTGTATGAGTTGGGAGGGGGGACATGTCCATCTTATTCATATGCGATATTTTCTCTTCTCCCCAGGACACCCAACCTTGGCTACAGCTTTGAGACCAACTCAGGGAATCCCTTCCACTATTTCACCTATGGGGTGGCTTGCTCAGAAGTGGAAATTGACTGCTTGACTGGGGATCATAAGGTGAGAAGTTTGCAAAACTTTAGTATGAAAGGGGAAAAGAGAAACATCTAAAACTGTAATACAAAGAGTGGAGGAATGAACTTTCTGGTTGGGAAAACAGTGTGCTAAGTCATGGCTTGGCAAACTTCCTATAAAGGACCAAAAAGTAAATATTTTAGATTTTCTGGGCCACAGAGACTCTGCCTCGGTTATTCCACTCTATCTTGTAGTAGGAAAATAGATATGAATGTATGCAAAGAGATGAGCACGAATGTGTTCCCACAAAATGTAACTTATGCACCTGGAATGTGATTTTCATATCGTTTTCATGTCACAACATATTCTTTTTATTTTTGTCAGTCATTTAAAAACATGAAAACCATTATTAGCTCACAAGTTCCACAAAAGCAGAGGACGGGCTGCATTCAGCCCATAGAGTGTAATTTGTCAGTGCCTTTCTTACATGATTGACCTGGACTCAGGTTCAAAGCCCCAGGAAACTGGGTGCCTGCCCTTCCTACTCACACTACTGCCTGAGGGTGCTTGGAGCTCTCTGCTTGGGAAAGAACTATTCCTATTGCTCTTAATAACCTAAGGGTTGCCCTGACCCATCTATTATTCCATACATCCCTTTCTTCTCAAACTGCTTTTGTTTTGCTATCCATTCTAGAACCTCCGCACAGACATTGTCATGGATGTTGGCTCCAGTCTGAACCCTGCCATCGATATTGGACAGGCAAGACTCCTGGGGGATCAGGGTGGTGAGGGACTTGGCCACTGATGTGCCCCACTGCCTCCTAGGATCCCTGGCCACCGTGTCTCCCCTGCTGTTATTTTTAAGGAGGTCTGAGCATGGTGCCATGTGAGTCCCCCTGAGAGTGGGATTTAGTGGATGAGAGTCCACCCAGTTCCTGAGGCAGAAGACAAATCCACATGGATAAACTTGAATTTCTGCATTCACACGGCAGAAAGCAAGATGATGGGCAGTGGGAACACTGAATATTCAAACACACACGTGGCGCCGAGGGGAGTGAAGATTGAGTTTGAGTTCAGTGTGCAGGCAGTGGGGTCTCAGGGCAGAGGCATCTTCTCCCTCTTTATTCCTCTTCCACTGATGATGGCTGTTGTACTCTAGCAAGTAAATTCTACCAAGCCTGAGGTTGTGGAGAGTCCACCCCAGGTTCCAGCAAGAGGAATAAAGGGATGGCTGGAAGAAAGTCACTTTGGGAAAATATGAGAATATTGAGCAGAGCAGGTAGAACAGGAGGGGGAGAAATCAAGAACATGCGGTAGAAAAGGTTCATTGTATTTCCCAAAACTGGACAATCACTGAGTATATAGAAACTTAGTCATAAATCTGTTTTTTAAGTCATTGAACAATGGTGTGGGGAGCCCCTCCTATGGGCAGGCACTGAGTTTAGCATAGCAGACGCAGATGCTCAGCGTCTGGTCTCCCTCTCAACACACTTGTTTAGCTGTGATGGTGCCACATACCGTGATTCTGAGCAGTGAGGCTGGGAGAGCAGACACGTGGGCCAGCAGAGCGTGGCATGTGCCCTTCAAGAGCTCTGTGAGCTGCAGCAGGGGATGTCTTCTCCCAGAGGGCAGGCAGGACTGGGAGTTCAGAAAGCCTGGAATCTACTAACCAAGACAGCCCTGTCTTGTGCTGTGTGCTTAGTCGCTCAGTTGTGTTCCCCTCTGTGCAACCCTGTGGACTGTAGCCTGCCAGGCTCCTCTGTCCGTGGGGATTCTCTAGACAAGAATACTGGAATGAGTTGCCATGCCCTCCCCCGGGGATCTTCACAACCCAGAGATCGAACCTGTCTTGTGCGACTGCACCAAAGTACATGGTCCCTCTCAGTACACGGGGGGTAGTGGTCCCCTGAGGGACACCCTCAGCCACCATTACCCTGTGAGCTCACTTCTCAGCTCGGGGATGCCGTTTCTCCCGTGGCATCATGGAAGGAACATCTGCATGGGCTCTGAAGTAGGTTTCATAGGAAATAATGCCTACCACTGCCTGTCCCCCTCCTGGAACCGCTGACAAGTTCTGAAACCGATTTCAGTGTCCCTACCTTTGCTCTGCCTACACCAATGCTGGCAAAGGCCCAGATGGGTTATCCCAGGCTGGGGCAGGAGCTGGGGAAGGAAGCAGTAGAGGGCTGTTTTCAGCTTCTCTCCAGTTCGCCTGGGCAGGTGGGGCTTGGTGCCTGCTTTGGAAAGCAGCACCTATCTTTGGATGGGAGGTGGGAGGCAGGGTAGCCATGGTTTCTGTCTGTCCTGCAGGTGGAAGGGGCGTTTGTCCAGGGCCTGGGCCTCTTCACCCTGGAGGAGCTACACTACTCTCCTGAGGGGAACCTGCACACCTGCGGCCCCAGCACCTACAAGATCCCCGCGTTTGGCAGCATCCCCACAGAGTTCAGGGTGTCCCTGCTTCGTGACTGCCCCAACAAGAAGGCCATCTATGCCTCCAAGGTACTATCGCCCTGGTCTGTGCTGCCTTCCCGTCTGCACTGTGGGAAACCACCTGCCTTGGGGGTCTGCAGGGAGCTCGCATGGAAGAGAGAGAGAAGGCCTGGGGCAGATGATGAGCGGGCGGGGCTGGAGGTGGGATGAGGGGGGCGGTGAGCAGACCCGCCTAGGAGCACAGGGCACTGGGTTGAGGATGCCACCACCTCCCTGTCATTTAAGCCAGCTTTCGGGGTGTACTCAGAGGGATTCCTTAGGTCAGTCTCATTATAGGTCAAGTCCTGCCCTACACCCACGTCTCAGGTGTGCATCCCTGAGGCTTGGTCCCAGAGATGCTCTCACAGGTCCTGCACCCTTGTCGTCTCTTGAGAATCAGCCCATTCCCCTGTGCACACACTTTCACCTCCTTCAATGACCGCCGCTAGACCTTGAGGCTTGATCAGCATGCCTGGATGCTTATAACTACCCACGGTTTCCTCCATGTCCCCAATAAGTATGAAAAACAGTTAATAAAATTCATTAAACTGATTGACACAGTTGTTGGTCTAAGAAGGAAGACAGATAACTCCTTGTAATCAATGAGACACATCTCAGTTTACTTTCCCATGGGAGGGCCTGGAACACTTGTGGTCCTTGCCGTCGGCTCTCACACTTTAGTGTGCGTCGGGTCACGGGGCTCAGGATAAAAAGGTAGCTCCACGGGACTCACCCTTAGAAATTTTGATTCAGTAGGTGTCGGGTAGGGTCCTTAAACCTGCATTTAAAAATATATATATTTATTTATATTTGGCTTCCCTGGGTCTTCGTTTCTGCGTGGGCTTTCTCTCTTTGCGGAGAATGGGGGCTGCTCTCTACCTGCAGCGCCCGGGCTCTAGAGGACAGGCTCAGTGACTATGTTGCATGGGCTTAGTTGCCCCACAGCATATGTGATCTTCCCAGATCAGGGATGGAACCCATGTCCCCTGCATTGGTCGGTGGATTCTTAACCACTGGACCACTAAGGAAGCCCAGGCCTGCATTTTTAACAAGTCTCCCTGCGGACTCTGTATGGGCAGTCTCTGATCTATGCTTTGGGGGATGAAACCGCCTTTGCTAGAAAATAGTTTCCATCCTGTTGGTCGTGATACCTCTGTTTCAGCAACTTGTAAGTATAATTATGGTGACTAAATATTGGTGACAGAGTTGCAGGTAGATTATTCCGAGGTTTATTGCCCTGAGGAAAGGATCAGATTTTTTTTTTGTCTGTAAAATATAATGCTTTATACAACTTTTAATGGTCCATTATATTCGCATGGTGTCATCAGAGAAAATCACACAATGAAATTTAAAAGACATGTGCCTACAAGGAGGAATCATTTATTAGACTGCTTGTTCTCGGCCCCTGTTTGAGCTCCTGCCTTGCTGTGGGGTCCCTGGGGTCTCCAGCCCTGCAGCTGTGGAGGTTGGCCCTCCCCTGATTCCCTGTCTGTGCTCTGCTCTTGTCCACTCAGGCGGTCGGGGGAGCCGCCCCTCTTTCTGGGCGCCTCCATCTTCTTTGCCATCAAGGATGCCATCCGCGCAGCTCGAGCTCAGCACACAAATAATAACACGAAGGAACTCTTCCGGCTAGATAGCCCCGCCACCCCAGAGAAGATCCGCAATGCCTGCGTGGACAAGTTCACCACTCTGGTACGAGGGCCCTGCAGTCCAGGGAGGTGGGGCCACAGGCTGGGGAAAGTCCTGCTGCAGAGGGAGGGCTGAGATGTTAGGCTGTCTCTCAGCCTTCCTGTATGTTAGGCTGGGAAGCCATGGGTCCACACCGCCTTCTGCCATGAGGCACCGCCTCCAACTTGGAGGAAGATAACAAGAATCCCCTGAAAGCTGCAGGTTGGGCTGGGCCTTCTGAGAGGAAGGAGGGCTGTGTGATGCGCTTATCACCCACTGATTTCATTATTTCCATAAAGATGAGGATAATGGATAAAACTCCAGAAGAGCCTCATCTTTAGCGTCTACCAGTGGCATTTTTGAGACCCTTCTTTGTTAAAGACACTGTGTGAGGTACTAAGGAGATGGAGAGGGAAAAAAATGAATTTGTGAGATGGAGCACATTTGTCCTGTGATGACCCTGTGCCGTGCTGATACCGGGGATGCGTAAGTGCCCTGGAAGGCATTGCAGCCTTTTCGGACACCAGCTGATTGCCCTGTGTGGTGACTGGTTACTGCCTTGGAGGTGTGTGTAGCAGTGGACTCCATGGTCTCTGGAATCATTTGGGGAAGTCCCTGTGTGATACTTGTGAGGAACAATGCCTGGTGAAAGGAGACCATGCCAGGACAGATTTGTCCACTGTCGGAGCCTCAGAAGCAGCCCAGTCTCTGAGTTGGACCGAGTGGGCCTTGCACTCACTCTCCAAAGGCTTTTGCAGCCTCTGTTGAGTTAGCAGAACCAGATTCTTCCTGATACCCAAGTTGTATCTCCTCCTGGGTATTTGATAGGAAATTTGATAGACATTTTGGGTTTCAGAGGGGGAAGGTACAGGAGAGTCCCTGGAGACAGGCAGATCTGCAGTCAGCACAGAGGGTGAGGGAGGTGGATGGGTCTCCAGTCAGGTGGCACTTCAAGTTGTGCAATAGATTTAGCCTCAGGTTGAGACACACACACAGACCATGTGCAGGGCTCCCAGGCAGCAAGGATGCCTACAACTGTACAGCAACCTCGCTGTAGCCCAGAACCTTCCCACCATGGCCTCAGGGCTGACAGTAATCCAAACCCACCTTCTCTGAGACCAGAGCTGCTGCGTGGCTCCCAGTAAGCTCACAGAGATTGCAAAATTAGCTCCTTGCAAACCCTCTGATGCAGAAGTCAGTGATCTAATGCAGAAGTCAGTGATCTGATGAGCCCCTCCCTCTGAGGCCCCGGACTCAAGCAAAGATTCTAACCCAAGTGCCTTGGCTATGCTGCAACGCAGAAGTGATTTAAAAATCCCTGCTATGGATTTTCATGAGCAGCTGATCCATGAGCCAGTTGGGCTTTTGAAGAACTGTGAGTGGCATGTGAGAAAGGACCACTTCTGTATCTGGTCATCCCAGTATCTCCAGAGTCTGCCACAGTGCTTGACACATGGGACATGTACAGTGAAAATTAATGAATGACCAGGATGTTATGGGGTCCTGCCCCGGAGGCATTCCCCGCAGCTGGGACTGCAGAGTGGTGTTTGGTCTGGGGGTGGTGGTTGGCAGCGCCGGGATGTGGCGCAGTGTCCTGAGCTGTAGGAAGACCCTTCAACCAGTTCTCCATTGTTCCTTCTTAGTGTGTCACTCGTGTGCCAGAAAACTGTAAACCCTGGTCTCTGAGGGTCTGAAGAAGAAGCCCCATAGGAGTCTTCTTATGCTACCCTGGGGATTCCATGGAAGATGAAACTTGCCCTGCAGAACACGAATCAGTGAAAGTTTCAGGATGACAGAGGTGTTATTCTTCAGGATGGCAGTTGGAAGAACATTGAATGGATTGGAAGATTTTGATAAAAATATGATTTATAATCATGATAATAAGCAAATGCAAAACTACTAGGCCCGAATGGCTAATAGGCAATTAGCATCATTTCATGTCAGTTTTAATCATGTATTTGATATAGGTGTAGGAAGTATTCGTGCTGTGTCCTAACTCCCTGAACAGCTTGTATACACTCAAGTGTTAACAGCATCTTTCCTTCAAAGAAGATTCTAACATGCCTCCAGAAGCTTAAAATAGAGTTACTCTAAGCCTGTGTATCTTCCTCAAAAAGCCTTTCCTTTGATTCAATAAACATCATATTATAACCTCAGATCCACACTTAGATTTGCATTGGGACAGTGAGGTGCAATTCAAACCTCTGATCACTTCATTGGAGAGAATAAAGAGAGAAATTCATTACTTGAATTGTCTTCTTAAAAAAATTTTTTTTTTAATTTACTTATTTGGCTGCGCCGAATCTTAGTTGTGATACACAGGATCTTTTAGTTGCTGTGTGTGGGATCTAGTTCCCGGACCAGGGATCGAACCCAGGTTCCCTGCATTGAGAGTGCAGTCTTAGCCACTGGACCACCAGGGAAGTCCCATGAGTTTAACCTTCTTAAGTTGCATGAAGTAAGATTAATCCATCAAAGCAAAAGCCAACAAACCCAATTATTCAGTACCTACAATGTGCCAGTTTCTTCCTCTTCCTCTGTGCATTAAGAAAAGATCGGGCTCAAAAATCTTCAATTGAAGCCAGTAGTTCCCATCTAGAAATGAGGCTACTCGAATTAAGGTCAGCCGGAGGAAAAACAGCCAAGGACATCCCAGCTGTTTCTCTGTGACCTTAGACTGTCACTTCCCTATTCTGTGCTTCATTTTACTGCAAAATGAAAGGATTGTACTGGAATACTCTCGTAAGGTCTTCTTTGGATCTAAAAGTCTATAAATACATGACCTGAAAACTCCAGTTATTCAAGAGATCTGCAGGGCTCAGAGGCATGACTCCTTTACTATGATGTGCTTGTCTGGGTTTAGATTCCCCCCAGTTGAAAAGAGAACAGGAGAAAGGCAGGTATTCCCTCTGCTGGCTCTGACGGGTGATTTCCTCACTATCTGGTGCTGATGGACAGTGTCGCCAGGTCATGTGCCTTCACTGTGTAAATATCCAATATTCTACTGGATGAGGTCCACGGTTCTGGCCCGGAAGGACTGTGGAAACCACGCATTTGAGCCCGGTTCTTGATGTTACTGATAAATGAAACGGTCAGCTGGTTGGCACATGAGAAATGCCTATTAATCATCATAATCATGACAAATGCTGACATCTGCCATATATTAACCAGTATGCATTGCTAGGGAATCCACACACCAAACTCACAGGTGCACACACATACACACATGCATTTCCCTACAAAATTCCTTTCCTCAGAATATTCTGGATTGTTTACAGCATGGTTAAAACTGAGGCCCTTTAGAAATAACACCAATATTTGCATTGAGATCTGCACAGGTCTGTTTCATTGGTTTTCTGGAATATTCTATTAGGGTATGGTTAGGGTATAGGACGTGGCCTGAAGCTGAGACAAAAGTGAAGTCATTTAGTCGTGTCTGACTCTTTGCAACTCCATGGACTGTAGCCCGCCAGGTTCCTCCATCCATGGGATTCTCCAGGCAAGAATACTGGAGGGGGTTGCCATTTCCTTCACCAAGCGATCTTCCTGACCCAGGGATCGAACCCAGGTCTCCCACATTGCAGGCAGATGCTTTAACCTCTGAGCCACCAGGGAAGCTGTGACAGGTCAGCTGTTAATAGTGAGGTTATCAGCGCTGAACAATGACTGTGAATTCCCTTCTGAGCTTAGGAACAGAGGCAAGGCAGGGTGGTCGTGAAAATCAAACAGGCAAGTGCTCTGTGAGCTGTAAGTTACTGTGCAGTTCCAAGCTGTTGCCCTCCTCAGACATCTGGCCTTGGCTTGCTGTCTTCCTCTGTAGACTCCTTCAACTTAAGGGTCCTTGGGCTTAGGATGCCAGCATTGCCTGCAGTATCACACTGCAGCCGGCAGGAGGCGGTGGAAGACCAAACGTGAGACCGTCCTCTCCAGCGGGCCCAGCAGCATGGCCCTCTGCTATGGGTTAGATTCTAGGCAGCTTATTTAGTGTCTCCGAGTTTGTAGACCCGACACCTTCAAAGTTCTCTTCAAGAGCTGGATTTGAAGCTGACTTAGGATTTCAGACTGACAAAAACCTCAAAGGAGCTCAGAAGATGGGGGTCAGCTGTGGGTATCTGAGCTTCAGGTAAACAGCTGACAGGGGAAGGCAGGTCTCACTTTCTTAGTATCTGCAGCTTGTCCGCTGCCAGTTTTCACATTTTACTTGTATGTGTGTGCTCAGTTGTGTCTGATTCTTTGTGACCCCGTGGACTGCAGCCCACCAGGCTTCTCTCTGCGTGGGATTTTCCAGGCAAGAGTACTGGAGTGGGTTGCCATTTCCTGCACCAGGGGATCATCTGGACCCAGGGATTGAACCTGAGTCTCCTGCATCTCCTGAATTGGTAGGTGGATTCTTTACCTCTGAACCACCTGGGAAGCCCTTTTACTAATGAAATCTCATTTAATCATCCCAGTGGCCTTAGGAGGTAGCACTTTAATCTCTGTAACAACATGAGAAAGAAATCCTACCCATAACTGTGCAGAGGGATTACTCATGGGCATTGACTCCTGGAAAACAGGCTGTGACTGGGCCATGCGGGTGGGGAAACCTGGCGTATACTGGGCGACAATCTGCCTGTCAGAGTGGACCCATGCTACCCTGGCTCCCAGAGGCTGGTGGAGGCCCCCGAATGCCTGTCTATTCGCCTGTGCTTTGGGCAGCTTAGGAGTCTCACAATGACTTGGCCAAGTTGTGGACTGTTATCAGAGGCAGCTGAAAACTTCCTGGGAAGTTAAGGTGTCTGGGAAGCCAGGACAGGAGGACAGGATGGATGGAGGTTGTAGGAGGAACCCTGGGCAAGGGATAAGGGCAGAAATCATCCTAACTGATTGATTTAGAACTGGGAACATCCATGAGCCCATGATGTTTTTATCTTTAGCGGAGGGGGAGCCTGGACCATTCCTGCCAATGCCTGTTTTAAGTCCTGGGACAAAGCTCTTTGGAACACACAGCTTCCTTGATCTGCTGAGGCTTGAAGTCACCCTGGGGCCCCCAGGCTCAGGGACTTACCCTTGTCTCTGTTCTGGACTGTGGGAGAGCATGATCCCAAGGCAGGAGACAGATCCCAGGACAATCGTGTCACCTGATACAAAGCAGCCCACCAGAGGGAATGGAAATGTCAGGAACTACCCAGAGGGTTTGGGCCTCATCTCTGTCCTAGAACAGGCCTGACCCTGACCTTGCATAGTCCTCTAGACCGATTTGCATCCTAGAACTGGAAAGGCCCTGGGAACCATCAGACTCAAGCTTTTTGTTTAAGAGCCGAGACTCATAAACCCTGAGAGGGTAACTAACTTGTCTAGGGTCCCACAGCCCTTTAGTGAGAGAGACAAGCTTATGACAAGACTGCCTGAATCCTGGTCCAGGTGCTTTAAACTAAATTGTACACCCACTGGTAGAGCGAGCCTTCTCTGAGGCAACCTCAGATTGTGGGGGACATGCTAGAAATCTAGTCATGTGGGTGGGAAGAAGATAGGGAGAGCTTGGAGCCCAGGAATACCTCACTCGTCTGTGCTCTAGGATAGGATGCTGCAGTGGGAATCCTTCTGAAGCCCTCCAGGTCGGACCAAACAGTAACTGTGAAACATCCCCTTGTTCCAAATGAAGGGCTAAATCACCCATGCGAGACTTGCCGGAGGGATGGCTGAAACTGACTTTGCTGCTTTTAGCTCATGACCTACCTCAGGGAATAAATGAAATAGAGAGTTTGAGAGACTGGAGGGAGAGGATGTGTGAAGATCTTTGAAGAGGGCAAGATGTATGTCCTCTCTGTTGAAGAGACGGGAAGGAGGGAGGAAGAAGGAAAGAGAGGAAGATTGTGTATGAGGCAGGGTTTCCCTTCACTCGGCCAGGAGAGGGGAGCTTCACAGGGTGCACTCAGAGACCCAATCCTGAGAGCTGCTTGAGTGGCTGTGGTTGGATCAGCCCGAGGCACAGAGCAGCAAGAAGAAGGGGGTGAGAGCGAGTTACACATCCACCAGTGTTCGGGCAAGGATACCAGTTGTGGCCACACTGGAGGGAGCCACCCGTGAGGACTGCCTGGAGGGGGAGATGTAATCCCAACAGAGGGAGGGACCACTTTATGCCCAGAATCAACTTGCTCCACTGGCTATGAGAAATGCTCACACATCCCTGCCTGCCTCCTCTGTTTCAGCCTGACCTCCACTACCACACTCCTCACTCCCAACACAGATCTTTCACCAGGGAGAAGGTGGCAGGGCCCTCCACTGTGCCTCTGTGATGGCTGGCGCCCGATCCCTGGAATCTCTTACTCAGAAATCTTCCCTGAGAGTGAGCCCTGAATGTTGGGGGAGGAGGCTTAGGGGCAGCGGTGCCCAGGCTTCTCCGCTTACTCTGATGTGCTCAGAACATCAGCCTAATAGCACAGAGTATGTTTCTGAGAATCCGGGCAGCCTGTGGCTTGCTGCCCTCTCCCCCTGCCTCCCCCCATCAGAGCCTAGCTGGAGTGGAGACCAGGGCCCTGCCTCTGTGCAGCCAGTTGTCTTAGTCATCAACAGTGTTGAACTGACCCATGCGTGTGCCCTGTGTTCTTCCCATGAGATGTGTATTCCTTGGGGTCCTCCTAGCTGTGTACTGTGCTGGGGGGAGGCTGGACTGAGCACCTGTCCTGGGCAGTGGTAAACATGCCAGAGGCAGCACTTGGCTGTTTAGGAATTGAGGGTGGGCAAGCCAGTTAGCTCCTCTGAACCTTCATCATTTCATCTGTAAAATAAGCTTGGATAATCATACCACTCCTGCAAGAAATTATTGTTTCCAAATGGACACCCATGTATCTATCTCAGCATGGGAAATTGCCCTTCCTGCAACAAAATTATAAATGAAGGTACTCAACTTTAATACCTGCTTACAGTCAGTCCTTTATCAAACCAATATAATTATCTCCTGCTATAGTTTCTTAAAGCATTTCTATGTATTCAGACAATTACACAAAAGTGTATCTGATTATAAACACAACCCTCGAAACATGACTAACAGACCAGACCAAGGTATCGTCCTGATTCTGTGAGAAAAACACAGAAATATCCAAAACACTTTTCGTGAAATAGCTCTTCTTTTCCATGACTGCAACCAGAACTAAATACTGTGTATAGAAATTACTTGTGGTGATTAAAGCATTTGAGAATCTAGATTGACCATTAACATCTTACCAAGACAAGCTTTATATGTAAACTCCGTGAGAGTAAGTTCCTGTGATGGGCTGATGGGAACCTCAAGGAGGGCTTTGTCTGTTACTCATCCACTCATTCTGCCATCCATTTGTTCCTTTATTCAAGAAGAATAAAGTGGTGTCTATTTAAAATAAGTATTTGGTTATTTATCTGCCTGTGCAACTCTTTTCCTATAACAGATATTTGAAATTTAAGATGGTACTCTTATTTTATTTAAATATAGATATTCTATTACTTTATATTTGTTCCAGTTATTAAGCCACTCCTTCGGCTCCACAATAACTCTATCTGCTCAATAACGCTGGGTGAAACCGTGTAAACCGCATTCTTACTCTGTCTGCGCCCGCTGCTACAGTCTGCCAGTAGAGGGCAGTAGAGGGCGACCGTGGGGCTGGAGGAAGCGATGGACGTGTGCTCCATTCTATTATTATTTGCCTCTTTTTAAAAAATTAAATCTATTTTTAAATGAAGCAAAGATTAATATTTTTAATGATAAAAGGTACAATTCACAAAGAAGATAGACATCATAAAACCACTGGACACCTAACAACAAAGAAACAGATATACATAAAGCAATAATCAGAAGAAATACAAGGGAAAAGAAAAAATTACAATCATAGTGAGACATGTTAACATTTCTCTGAGAATATTTTATCAAGTGTATAAAAAATAATAATAGGAGCATCTTGAATGATGCATTAATAATTTAAATTAATATATTTCTACTTAGATTAATTTATGTTAATCTTACATCCTACATAAATATATTTAAAGTTTTGTATCTCATATGTTGTTATCAGATGTCCATAGGACATTTAGAAAAACTGGAAATAATATAAACATTCAGTTCAGTTCATTTCAGTTCAGTCGTTCAGTCGTGTCCTACTCTTTGCGACCCCATGAATCGCAGCACACCAGGCCTCCCTGTCCATCACCAACTCCCGGAGTTCCATGTCCATCAAGTTAGTGATGCCATCCAGCCATCTCATCCTCTGTCGTCCCCTTCTCCTCCTGCCCCCAATCCCTCCCAGCATCAGAGTCTTCTCCAATGAGCCAACTCTTTGCATGAGGTGGCCAAAGTACTGCAGTTTCAGCTTTAGCATCATTCCTTCCAAAGAAATCCCAGGGCTGATCTCCTTCAGAATGGACTGGTTGGATCTCCTTGCATCCAAAGGACTCTCACTAAATTTCAAAAAGTATAATTTTTTTGTGTGTGATTCAGTTATACATATACCATATACTATTTTTTAAATTATTTTTCATTATATGTTACTACAAGACATTGACCATGGTTCCCTGTGCTACATAGTAAACCTTTGTTGATTGTTCCATATCTTTTTTTTTTTAATTAGAAATCTTGTATCCTATTCACACTATGTCAAACAAGTAGAATCAAAATGTCATAAATTTTTTAGTTAGGCAAAAAGTCATGTTTTCTAAAATATATATATTATACATATTATTTACATATTATGTATACAAGAGCTTTTTCACTATGCTTGATAAAGACATGAGAAGGAACATCAAACAAAAAGAAGAGATGAAGAAATTGGAAAATGTAAAATAAGTGAATTGGGAGCACTGAATGTGAGATAGAAGAAGTGATGCAAAGTAGATAAAAGTAAACAACCCTCACATAGGCCAGTTTTTCAACAGAGCTGCTCATTAGAAACATCTCTGGAGCTCTGGAGAAAAAAGCAACACCTGGGCATCGGTATTTTTCAAAAAACTCCAAGGTAATTCTGATATGCATTTGGATTTTAAAAAGTGATTACAGGTTTTTTTGTTAAATGATAGTTTTGGTGATATAGAATTCTATTATTTTTCTGTTGACCAATTGTGATACAATGGTTTTAAGTGATAATAGGTATCTAATCACAATAGTAAAAGATGTTTATCAGTTTTCACAATCAATAGCCAGACAAAAAATAAAAGCTAATTATAGTTTCATGCCATAGTGGGAACACGATTATCCTAACAATATAAAATAATTACATACAATTTGGGGGGTCGAGCAGACTGATGTGACAAGTGGCAGTGCGTATGTGCACACGTTTTCATCTGCTCAGCCGGTCTGTGTCCTTTGGTTGGTGCATTTAACCCATTTACATTTAAGGTGATTACAGATATATATGATCCTATTACTGTTTTCTTAATTGTTCTGGATTTTCTGTAGGTAGCTCTTTTCCTTCTCGTTTCCTGCCTAGAGACGTTCCTATAGCATTTGTTGTAAAGCTGGTTTGGTGGTGCTGACTTCTCTTAACTTTGGCTTGTCTGGAAAGCTTTTGGTTGCTCCATCAAATCTGAAGGAGAGTCTTGCTAGGTAGAGTATTCTTGGTTGTAGGTTCTTCCCTTTCTTCACTTTAAATACATCATGCCATTCTCTCTGGCTTGTAGAGTTTCTGTTAAGAAATCAGCTGATAGCCTGATGGGAGTTCCCTTGAATATTGCCATTTCCCCCTTGTTGCTTTTAATATTTTATTTCTGTCTTTAATTTTTTTCAGTTTAATTACTATGTGTTTCAGTGTGTTCCTCCTTGGGTTTACCGTGCCTGGGACTTTCTGTGCTTCCTGGACTTGGTTGACGATTTCCTTTCCCAGTTAGGGAAGTTTACAGCTATTATCTCTTCAAATATTTCCTCAGGTCCTTTCTCTATTCTCCTTCTGGGACCCCTATGATGCAAATGTTGATGCATTTAATGTCCCGGAGGGCTCTTAGGCTGTCTTCCATTTCTGTTCCTTTTTTTTTTTTTTTCTATATTCTGTTCTGTGGCAGTGATTTCCACCATTCTGTTCTCCACGTCATTTGTCCATTCTCCTACCTCAGTTATTCTGCTATTGATTCCTTCTAGTGTATCTCTGTTCTTTAGTTATTCCAGGTCTTTGGTAAACATTTCTTGCATCTTCTCAATCTTTGCCTCCATTCTTTTTCCAAGATACTGAATCATCTTCGCTATCAGTATTCTGAGTTCTTTTTCTAGAAGGCTGCCTATCTCCACTTCATTTAGTTTTTTTCTGGGGCTTTATCTTGTCTCTTCATCAGTGACATAACTTTCTGCTTGTTCATGCTGATTCAGTTCAGTTCAGTCACTTAGTCGTGTCTGACTCTTTGCGACCCCGTGGAATGCAGCATGCCAGGCCTCCCTGTCCATCACCAACTCCTGGAATTTACTCAAACTCATGTCCATTGAGTTGGTGATGCCATCTAACCATCTCCTCCTCTGTCCTCCCCATCCCCAGATTCATCTACCTGACTGTCGTCCCTTCTGATTTTCTTATGCTGTCAGTATCCATCATCAATCAGCTCTTCCTTTCTATAGTCACAAATATTTCTAGGTCCATTTTTCAATTCTTCATTGTCACAGCAATTCATCTTATTAAACAATAACCGGCCATACAAGCAGTGAAACATCCTTCCAAGAAAAATTTAGCAGTCTACATATATGTGCTACGCCCTGGAAGGAAAATAAAAGATGAATAAGGCTCAGATGCTGCCCTGAGTGGGCTTTCCAGGTGGCACTGGTGGTAAAGAACCCACCTGCCAATGCAGGAGACGTAAGAGATGTGGGTTCAATCCCTGGGTTGGGAAGATCCCCTGGAGGAAGGCATGGCAACCCACTCCAGTATTCTTGCCTGGAGAATCCCATGGGCAGAACCTGGCAGGGTCATCCATAGAGTCACAAGGAGTCGGACAGGACTGAAGTGACTGCCCTAAGTATCACATCATCTGGTAGGAGAAATACGATGTATGTCAATAACCGTAATTATATAACCCAGGTGGACCGTGACAATGGCTGAAGAGGCTTGGGGGCAGAATGCTTTGAGGCTTAACAGCGGATACAGCAATAGATGGAGAAACCAGAGAAGGCTTCGTGGAAGTGGTATTTGTACTGAATGATGGTGCTAAAGGATGGTGTGTGAGTTTCCTATTGCTTCCATAACAAATTACCACAAATTTAGTGTGTTAAAACTACACTTGGTAATGTACAGCGTGGTGACAATAATTACTCATACTGTACTACATACTGGAGTTGCCAAGAGCGTTGTAATCACACAGCTCTGTAGGTCAGGTCTGTGTGGTGCTACAGGCTCCTTTGCTTAGTTGCACAGGGTCACAATTAAGGTGTTGGCAGGGCTGTGTTCCTTTCTGGAGGCTCTTTAGATGCATCTGCTTCCAAGTTTATTCAAGTTGTCAACTGGATTCAGTTCCTTGTTGTGGCAGGACTGAGGTCCTGATTCCTTGCCAGCTGGCAGCTGGGGGTCTGTGCAGCCACTCCCATCCCTCCTCACACTTTCCATGTGACCCAAATCCACCCCCCAGCAGTGGGGGTTGAATCCTCTCATGTTTTGGAACTTCTGCCTCATCTCTTCTGACCTCAGCTAGGGAAATTGATTGGATCAGGCCCACTTAGGTAATCCAGGCTAATCAACCCATTTTCAGGTCTGTAACCTAATTAACATCTGCAAAGTCCCTTGTGCCTTGCAAGGCAGTGTATTTACAGGATCCAGGGATTAGGATGAGCACATCTTTGGAGAGCTCTTATCCTGCCTGCCTCTGATGGGCAGAAGTTACATATGCTGGGCCTGGCCAGAGGGCTCTTCAGGCAGAGGAAATGGAAAGGATGAACCTTGGAGGCCAGAGATGACCTGCAAGGAGCAGTGAGAACAGCCAGCCTTTCTCCTGGGGTGTAACCATGTCTTCCGAACATAGGATATACGTGCGAGCTCTTGGGTCAAGTAACAGCCTCTGAATGAGAATAAGGCAAACGCAGGGGTGTAGGAAGCGCAGGGCCACCTGCCTAGTTCCACGGTGGAAGCTAGAGACCTGATGTGGATATTGAATTCTTCAGCGTTGCAGTTTGTCTTTTTACATTAACAAGACTTACATTCACAGGGCTCTAGTATGTCCTCAAAGTTCTCATTTATAAGCACCCGGACGAAAACACGTAACTACTTTTCACTCCCTGGGACATCTTAAATTTATTTCACGCATTACAAAGAGAAGTATCCTGACAAAGTTATATATTCACTGTCCAGATATAAGGGAAAAAAACACAATCGTGGAAGAAAATTAAGTCTTATTTATTTTGAAAACCAAACCACTAGGAAAATATATCACAGTCTTGAAACAGCAGACAGACAATATTGTCCTTTCAAGTAGTAAGTCGGTAAAAAGACAAGGTCCTTATCAAAATGATAAGGGGCCAGAACTGGGGCAAGAACAACGCATATAGCCAAGGCCCTGGCACAAGAGGCATTTGGTGATGGAGGGCGGGCCCTTTATCGCTCAAAGGAGCCACAGCTCATCCCTGAGTCCCTTACTTTTCCTCCCTTGACTTTTTTTGTTGCCAGGGGATTGTCTCAACAAAGCTCTGTTATTTCAGGGGGCAAAGTAAGCAACACTGGGTTTAGGCTTTCGTTCTGTTTCATTACAGATTTTTCCAAAGCCCGTCCTTCACAACCCTCTTAATTGAGTAGCTAATAGTTCCTCTTTCACTGTTCATTCCTGAAGATGAGCATATTATACTGTCAAAATCCCGTTTCCGCTCAAGGCCGAGTGTCGCTGTAAGATTGTCTGGCCGCTCCGCGGACTCTGCCGCAGGTGGCCTCAGGGCCCACCACGGCTGCCAGGGAGACGGAGAGCACCTGCTTCCCTTCCCACTGTGAGGTCACTTCTTACAGTCCTGCAGGGTCTCCCGGCTGAATGATGTAATGTGTGAGAATTTTAAGAAACACACATCCACATCTTGATGGTCAGAAATGAGTACCTGCAGGGACCTTTTCAAAGTTTTTATCCAAACTGCCTCTCCCAACTTTACATTTTAACATCATGCCCTTGTCTATAAAAGAAAAACAAGCAAAACAAATCCCCTGGAAACCCCCTGCCCCCTTCTACATTAGTGACTGCATGGATTTTACTAGTTTGTGGAAAATGTTGTAGTGATCCTTGTGGTAAACAGCAGGTGGACACCAAATAGAAACATCTCCTTTCATACTTCACTAGACCGTAAGCTGGTTACGTGAACCTGCCAGCCTCTTGGTATCTGTGCAGTAAGAGGATCTGGTACCTTGGAGGGCCCTGGTTGGGTACAAGGGACACTCCCTATTGGCAGAAGTACTTGCCACATGAAATTCAGGCTCACAACAAACCCCCTGCGCTATCTGTGACCCAAATTTTAGCACCGCTTTTTTTCCATTTCACTTTCTAGGATTGAAACACAAAGGAACCAGCGTCCAGAGGAAAGAAACACAGGCCTTTGACTTGCTGCCATTCTTAATTTCCTCATTCATCAACTCTCCTTAAAAGACCCAAATCCCCATTCCTCTTTTTAAATTGATTCCTGCCCTCAGCCCTGATAGCCACTAGCAGACAGCTATTTCCCAATGGAAGAGAGAGACTCCTTCATCTTCCTGGTCATGGTTGGGATGAGGTTCATGTGGTCATCCACACACTTGGTCACGCAGGTCTCCAGCTGCCGCTTCACGTGAAGCTCCTTACTCCCTGCGTCTATTGAATCTTTGGCCTTGTCATTGCAGTACATGGTGCACCGGGCCAGGCGGTCCTGTGGCAAGAAGGAAAAGGGTAGAGAAGCTGAAAGGCTGACCTTCATTTACCAAGTGCTTATCATGTGCCACGTTCTACACTACGTGTTTTGGCTTGACATGTATTATCTTGATCAATTAAAGGGACACAACAGTGGAACTGACCAAGACTGTCCTGATTAAAAGAGAGGGTGGCACCGTGAGGGCCCAGACAAAGCATTCCTAGAAAGCAGTGAATGACCAAATAAATTGTAACAAGTGCCTTGGAGGAAGTAAGAAGGAACTAGAGGCTACTGTTACTCAACTACAGACTTTCAAACACCTTGATTTTATAAGGTCTGGCATTGCTACAGAAAAATACTCAATTCAGCAAATATTTATTGAGCTTCTATTACATGCTAGGGACCCTACTGTTCGGGAATACAGAGATGAGTAAAACAGATAAAGCTCTTTCTTTCACTGAACTGATATTCCAGTGGAGGGAGATGGACAAACTAAGTGAAGACGTTGGGGAAACAGCTGGATATGTGAATCTGGATAAGGACTGAAGCTGCTCTAAAGATATGAATGCAGGAGTTGTCAGTATATAGATATTTGCTATGAGACTACAGAACTAGATTGAGGTCCAAGCATAACCCTGGGCACTCCAGTGCTCTTCAGAGATTGGAGAGAGTAAAAAAGACAGTAAATGAGAACAAGAAAGGAGCAGGGTTGCGGGGGAGACCAGGAGAGTGAGCTATCCTATCCTGGTGGCCAAATGAATAAAGGTTTTTAAACAAGGGGGAGAGTGATCCATTGTGTCAATGATGTAGGCAGACTGAGTAAGATGAGGAATGAGAAATGACCATTGGATTTAGCCCCATGGAAAGGAGTGGAAAGAGTGGTTCTGGCGCAGTGGAAAAGTAAGTCTGATTGTAGGACTGAACAGTGAACGGAAGAGAAAGTTGTACAGTAATTCAAGAAGCAAACTTTGAAAGACTTGTAAAATAAAGTGTCAAACACAGAGAAACCGTTTGGAGTTTCATGATCTTGGAGAAGTTATCCTTTTACAGTGCCAGTCATTTTGAAGAATTTTACATAGAATATAAAAATGTTTCACATTGGATATAAATTTGTCCACATGAACAGAATCCCAGGCTATGAAATACTGATTCAGAAGTGGGCCCTTTTCCACCCAAGTTTCAGGAATGTATACCCAGAGGAAGGGAGTAAAAGGAAGCTGGGGACACCCTTTGCTGCTCCAGAGAGAAATATGGGGCAGGGCGGGGGGGAGAGGAGGCTCTTAGTGACCTCAGAGAGGCTTACGAGTCAGGCATCAATGAGTCAACCAAAATAATGCTTCATGTAAAAGACTGTGCTTTAGTGACACTGGAGCTGCCCTCTGGGTACAGCAAGTAGGGGCATCCTGGGTGGGAAAACCCACAAAATGATGGTAGGATCTTGCTCTAATCTGTACCTTTTAAAGACTGGGTTATTCCACTTTCCTGGGGATTCTGCTATTGTAAGAATGAACTAACATATTTTACAAAGCTTCATACTGTACAGTATACATATAGTTGATGTCTATGAAGAAAAAAAAAAAAGCATAAGTCTCTTGGTCACGAACTCCCTTTTGCATTGTTTCTATGGGAAATTCTTAACAGCACTCAACCTCTAGGACCTTTTCCAGAATTTTAAACCCTGTAAAGACGAGCCGGACTGTCACAGATGTTAACACAGAAACAAAACACTAAAGCCAAGAATTCTGAACCAACGCTTGCCATCTGCAAAAGAGCAACACCTAGGGCTGGAGTGGTCTGGCTGGGGTATTCCTCACCTGGAACTTCTCCAACTCGCTGGTCACCAGGGCCTGGGCTTGAGCCAGAGGTGCATGGCAGCGCTCAATGCACTGGTGCACTTGCTGCATGGACGCCTGGCTTTCTTCACAACAGGCGGCGCTGCACCGGAACATAAGGCCCTGTGGGGGGAGGGCAGAGACGGGTGAGGCAGGAAAGCCTTCGTGCAGAGATGACCACCACCGAGTGCAGCAGATGCTAGGGGGCGCGTCGCACCTGCCCTTCTCCTTAGAATAGACACCAAGAGCTTAAAACCACGAATGCAGAGTGTTTCATTGCCGCTAGCTCACTGACAGTTGTTGAACCGAAGGCTGGATGGACGGGGAGGATGGTGGAGGATGAGATGGGGCCAAGTTCTGAAAACCAGGTGCCTAAACCACAGGGTTCAGAGGTCAGCGATCTAGTAACCATCCACCAGGGGGCAATTGGTCCACTGACTCCAGGGACACCTTGACAAGCGAAACCACAATCCGGTCAGGGAAGGGGGATCAACAGCCGCACAACATTCAGGGGATCAGAGTGGAACAACATATGAGACATCGGGGCGTGAGCCGAGGAGACCAGGCCATTGAGGAAGCCGAGCACCGTCAGCTTTCCGGTCTTTCACCTTGGCGGTGCTCTTTGGGCAGGCTATGGCTGCTCACCTGCGAAGCGGCCGCGCAAGACGGAAGGTGGGGGAGGCTGAACACCTTACTCCAGGGGACTTCTCAACCCTGACAAAGGGACACCCCCTCCCCTGCCTGGCCTGGGGGGTGGGGGGCGGGCAAACGGCCTTGCGCGTGGCGAGAGCGCACAGATTTCATTCGCTCAGCCGAAGCTCCAGTTCTAAGAGTGAGCAGTGCTTCCAAGGACGCAGCAACGACCCCAGGGACACCCCGACCCGGGTCTGCAGGCTGAGAGGCAGTGGTGCGGAAGGATCCTGAGGCGGCTGCGGCAAGGGAAGAAAATCCCGCACCGTACTCGCTAACCCCCAACCCCGGGTCGGCTCCCGCCCCGCTACCTGCATCTTCCGGATATTCTCCCTCTCCAGACTCTTCACCATGGAGTCCACCGCCTCCTGCACCCGGAGCTGCTGCAGCTCCGCCATGGCGACCCGCGCGGTTCCCGGCTGCGCCGGCGCCCACATGGCCTCCCGCGCACAGGCCCGCCCCTTCGCCGCCACTTCCCGGGTCATCGCAGCGCGCCCTTCCCCTGCCCACGCCGCCCCCTAGCGTCCGAGAGGAGTAACCGCACTCCTGGCGGCCCGCTCCCGCGGCGCTCCGGGGTCCCGCCCCTGGTGTCCCCGCGCACCCCCCGGGATTCTTTACCAGGTCTGCGCACCTCTGATAGTGCCAAACGGTTCTTTTTCTCCTTACCTGTCTGGGTCCCTGTTCCCCTCTCTTACTTAAAGTTCTTTAAATTCATTTTTGTTTATTTTTAAGAAACTAAATGCTCAAAATTCTCCAAGCCAGGCTTCAACAGTACGTGAACCGTGAACTTCCAGATGTTCAAGCCGGATTTAGAAAAGGCCAAGGAACCAGAGATCAAATTGCCAACATCCGATGGATCATAGAAAAAGCAAGAGAATTTCAGAAAAACATCTATTTCTGCTTTATTGACTTTGCCAAAGACTTTGACTGTGTGGATCAAAACAAACTGTGGAAAATTCTTTAAGAGATGGGAATACCAGACCACCTGACCTGCCTCCTGAGAAATCTATATTCAGGTCAATAAGCAACAATTATAACTGTACATGGAACAGACTGGTTCCACATCAGGAAAGGAGTACATCAAGGCTGTATATTGTCACTCCGCTAATTTAACTTACATGCAGAGTACATCGTAAAGAATGCTTGTCTGGATGAAGCACAAGCTGGAATCAAAATTGCTGGGAAAACTATCAATAACCTCAGATATGCAGATGACACCACCCTTATGGCAGAAAGCAAGGAAGATATAAAAAGCCTCTTGATGAAAATAAAAGAGGAGAGTGAAAAAGTTGGCTTAAAATTCAACATTCAGAAAACTAAGATCATGGTATCCAGTCCCATCCCTTCATGGCACATAGATGGGAAACAATGGAAACAGTGACGGACTTTATTTTCTTGGGCTTCAAAATCACTGCTGATGGTGACTGTAGCCATGAAATTAAAAGACACTTGCTCCTTGGAAGAAAAGCTATGACCAACCTAGAGAGCATATTAAAAAACAGAGACATTACTTTGCCAACAAAGGTCCATCTGGTCAAATCTATGGTTTTTCCAGTAGTCATGAATGGATGTGAGAGTTGGACTATAAAGAAAGCTGACCGCCAAAGAATTGATGCTTTTGAACTGTGGAGTTGGAGAAGACTCTTGAGAGTCCCTTGGACTGCAAAGAGATCCAACCAGTCCATCCTAAAGGAAATCAGTCCTGAATATTCATTGGAAGGACTGATGCTGAAGCTGAAACTCCAATACTTTGGTCTTCTGATGTGAAGAACTGACTCATTTGAAAAGACCCTGATGCTGGGAAAGATTGAAGGTGGGAGGAGAAGGGGACAACAGAGGATGAGATGGTTGGATGGCATCACCAACTCAATGGACAGTTTGAGTAAGCTCTGGGAGTTGGTGATGGACAGGGAGTCATGGTGTGCTGCGAAGAGTCAGACACGACTGAACTGATAATTGATTTACACTGTTGTGCCAATCTCTGCTGTACAGCAAGGTGAAAAAAATATTTGATACGATTCACGTAAAAGATAGGTGTGCAGATCTTAGATGTAAACAGCTTGATGAGTTTTAACAGGCCTTGACCTTTCCCTTTCAACCTCTGCCCTTTTTCCCCCTATTGCTCCTGACCCCAAGCAACCACTGATCTGCTCTTTCACTACAGATTATCCTTTTCTTTTCTAGAATATAATATATGTATTTATATATAAATCATTCATTCCTATGTACCTTCACCTAACATAACACTTTTGAGGCTGAGCCTTATCTTCAGTTCTTTTTGCTGTATTATTCTGTAGTATTCTATTGAATGGAGGTACAGCAATTTATTTTTCCATTCCCCTGTTGATGGGCATTTGGGCCCTTCCCAATTATTCTGAATAAAGTGGTGACTGTGAACATCACTGAGCAAATCTTTTGTAGACATAAATTTGCATTTCTCTTGGGCAAATAAATATCTAGAAGTGAAATCATTGGATTGTTGGTAGATATATTTATGCATTCATTTCTAATAAGAAATTGTTAGCTTCAAAGGCACAATGTGGGAGCTACAGATATTCAGTTGACAAGGAAGCATTTATGTGTCAGCAGCAGTGAGCTGTTTTGGAGCTTCTGAAATAGTTCTGTCTGGAAAACCCCTTCCCCCACCTCCTATGCATTCGTTTATGAGGACTTCCCTGGTGGCTCAGTGGTAAAGAATCCACCTGCCATTGCAGGAGTCTCAGGAGATACGGTTCAATCCCTGGGTTGGGAAGATCCCCTGGCAGAGGAAATGGCAATGCACTCCAATATTCTTGCCTGGGAAATCCCATGGCTAGAGAAGCCTGGACAGCTACAGTCCATGGGGTTGCACAGAGTAGGACAGGACTGAGTGACTATGCATGCAGGCACGCACGGTTCCAACCCTTCCTGTTACAGGCTACTTCCAAACTTTAGTGAGTTTTCTGTCTTATTAATCTGGAATTATTTCTAGTTCTCCCAATCTAAAGTCTGCTCAAGGTCTGCAGGTCTACAGAGGAAAGTTCTAATGCCTTAGAGATGGACTGCCAGGCCCTTCAGAATCTGCTGGAACCTACCTTTCCAACATCAATCTCTCTACTCACTACCATATGCCAGCCATGCCCAGCCACTGCTGCTGCTGCTGCTAAGTCGCTTCAGTCATGTCCGACTCTGTGTGACCCCACAGACGGCAGCCCACCAGGCTCCCCGATCCCTGGGATTCTCCAGGCAAGAACACTGGAGTGGGTTGCCATTTCCTTCTCCAATGCATGACAGTGAAAAGAGAAAGTGAAGTCGCTCAGTCGTGTCCGACTCTTAGCGACCCCATGGACTGCAGCCTACCAGGCTCCTCCATCCATGGGATTTTCTAGGCAAGAGTACTGGAGTGGGTTGCCATTGCCATCTCCAGCTCAACCACTGACAGCCCCCCAAACATGTCAACACCCCTTCCCAGGTCCCCAGACCACCAGCTGTGCCCCTTGTCTGAGGTGCCCTTCCCCACCTCTCTTCTTCACCTTGTGGGCTCCTACTGAAGACTTGGTTTAGATGCTACACAATTGGTGTCTTATCCTGAATGCTCCTGTAGTGCTTTATGTTTTCTGCCTTTTTCCTATCACAGTGTCTTTTTTACAAAGCAAGGGTCTCAAACTCACCAACATTTTGGGTCCTAGAGGCGGCACCAGTGAGTGAAGCTAGTATGGAGTAAGTACCTGTGTGGGCAGAGTGATGGGGACTATGATAGACCAAAGAACGTTTTCAGCGTTTCCCCTTAAACAACATGGCCATACAACACGAGGTAAACCTGATTCTTCTTTTGTCACGTGATTAAACTGCTTCCTTTCTTTTTCATTACCCTCGCTAGCTCGTGAGCCTTTTGAGGACGTCGTATTGTTCTTTCCGTTTTCCTTAGCACTAGTAACAGTACAACACACACACATAATCAGGGAAATTTTACTGAAGACAGTAATGAGTAAGAAGGCCATGGCTTATCTTTCTGTAAATTTTCTCCACTTTCAAGTTTGCCTGATGGGTGGTGTGGCCTCTGGCCCGCTCTGTGTACTTGGGAAGATTCTGGGTGACTTGGTGAAAGGCTTTTGGATAAGACGGAGCAAAACCAAGCCCCGTTGGGAGAAATAACTCTAACTAAAACCCTAGGGGCTGTGGACCCTGGGCAAGGGATGGGAGAAATCTGGTTGGGACCTGGCTAGAGGTTGTTCCTAGTCTTACCAACCCCCTAGTCCCTCAGCCTTCATCTCTCTGAGCCTCAGTTTCCTAATCTGATGAAAAGAAAAAAAAAAAAAAGAGAGAGGGAAGCAAATTTATATTCATTGGCTGGTTTCAGGGAAGTACATAGAATAGGGTACTTTTAGGTTCTCACAGGAAAATCTCTTTTTAATACAAATAATTATTATGGAGAAATTTAAAGAATATTACTAAGAATTATTATTAAGAAACAAATCATTGAACAATGAGCTTACTGGTCACTGGAGAGAACAAGATGAGATGTGGGATGTTTTATGGTGAGTTTATGACAAGACTGAGGAGACTTGAGGTGTTTTCACCTAAAGCAGCAACTTCTCTCACCCTTACCTGCCTGCAACCCTGGTGGGTCAGAGGGCTCACCTTCCTTGGAGACGTTTAAAGCCCAGTTCCAGGAAGATAATACAGATTGGCAAGCATGTGGCTCTGGAAGTGTCCCTCTTATATATTTTCTCTGTTAAACAATATAGCTGTGAGGGCTGCGGTCAGTAGGAAGTCAGCCCAGTGTTTGACAACTTGACAGATCTGGATTTGATTTCTACTTTGCCTCTTACCAGTGATGTCATCTTAGACAAGTTATTTATTTATTGGGGGCTGTGCTGGGTCTTCGTTGCTGTGAGGGCTTTTCTCTAGATCCTGTGAGCAAGGGCTGCTCTCTAGTTGTGGTGTGCAGGCTGCTCACTGCAGTGGCTTCTCTTGTTGAGGAGCATGGGTTCTAAGGCATTCGGGCTTCTGTGGTCGTGGCTTCTGGGCTCTAGAGCACAGGCTCAATAGTTGTGGTGCATGGGCTTAGTTGTGCCGAGACATGTATGATCTTCCTAGACCAGGGATCCAACTCGTGTCTCCTGCATTGGCGGGCAGATTCTTCACCACTGAGCCACCAGGAAATCCCTAGACAAGTTATTAATACGTGACTACCTCACCATGTGGTTGTTCTGTGACTTTTGCCCCTGGATAATGTCTGCCTCCACTCAGGCCAGGCAAAACTAGTCTAGTCCTTTCTTCATGTAATTGTAGACATCTTGATACTTACAGAGCAAAGTATCCCAGAAGGAGTCTCTTCTGCAGGTGAAATATCATCTTGAGATAGCTGGACCTGGGACCCTCTACTGAAATGCTTGCACCTGAACAAATGTCTCCTTGAGCCAAAGAATACAAAGAAACTGTAGGTGATTGAAAATAACTGCATGCATTGCAGTTGGGGCCATTATGAACAATAGGATACAAGAAGGACATAAACCAACGGTTATTTCTGTGGTGCCTGGGGCAAAAGTGAGGTACTGCGAAAGGTCCTGCATTCAGTATTACCAAGGGGGTGAGCAGACCACCTAGCAATGCCCCCTGCCCAGCCCATGGATCCTCACTACCCACACCCCCCGCCCCCCGCCACCCCACTGTTAACCCCATTTAATGACCCAAGCAGCTCTCCTCGGGGACCTAGTTCTTGTCTTCTCTCCCTCTTGCTGCAGCACAAACTGCAATAAAGTCTTGCCTGAAATTCTTGTCTAGTCTCTTATCAATTTCTATTGATTAAAGAGTCCTAGGGCCCAGGTCAGTAACAATCTGTGTCTCTGGTCAAGAATCATAGAATTTAAAAGTATGGCACCCCACCCCAGTACTTTTGCCTGGAAAATCCCATGGACAGAGGATCCTGGTGGGCTTCCAGTCCATGGGGTCGCTAAGAGTAGGACACGACTGAGCGACTTCACTTTCTCTTTTCACTGTCATGCATTGGAGAAGGAAATGGCAACCCACTCCAGTGTTCTTGCCTGGAGAATCCCAGGGACGGGGGAGCCTGGTAAGCTTCCATCTATGGGGTCGCACAGAGTCGGACATGACTGAAGCGACTTAGCAGCAGAGATCTGTTTGCTTTTGCAAACTTTTTAGAAGAATCATTTGTTTTCAAATGTGACAACTGGGGAAAACTCCAGTATGAAGAACAGATGAAGATGTTATTTTAACAGTCTAAATTAACTTTCCAAGTTCAAATTTCAAAGAATTGTTTATTTTAAAGACTATCCAGATAGCCACTGGCCAAGTTATTAGAATTTAAATTAAATGTAAATAAAAACAATTCAGCTCCTTAGTCTTATGAGCCACAGTTCAAGTGTTCACTAGGCAAACTTGACTACAGTATATAGACACAGAGCATTTCCTCCATCACAGAAAGTTCTGTTGAACAGCACAGCTTTCAAACAATGAGGCTGTTTTGCTCAGGGTTGTGAATGATGTTCCTATATCCCTATAGCAGTCTCAGATCTAGTGAACATCTTGGTTTGACTTTACTTGCGCAGACTCTAGACAACCTTGATTTCACTGGATGAGTAGTTACATACTGTGGTCCTTTCCAACAGCTCTTTTTTTTTTTTTTCAGTCTCAGAATGGCCTTCCATTAAGCAAAGGTGACAGAAGAAGCTTTAGTTGGAGCCCAGACCAGAGTTATTTAACCCAGTGGCAAAATAACTAATGATGTCTTGTGGGTTAAAATAGGGCAAAGAACTTATATGAGCAGGTGTTTTTTGAAGGATAGCTCAGAAAGTATTTAAATATATTTTAAAAATTAGAATTTTGAGATGTGTGAAATACTCAGGCCTCTCTTGTGGAGCCCTAGGCTGCTGCGGGGCACGGTTTGAAAACTCTTGATCCAAATCAAAGTTCTCATGAAACTGGGTCCTAAAAAGACAAAGGGATTCCATATGGTCACACAGTAGGTGATTATCAAAAGGGGAGTAGAAATAGATTTTTCTGACTCAGTCCAGTGTTTTTCATATACTGTTGAAACGATAAGGTCCAAACATGGCTTCCCCCATCATCTGGGCCCTGGTCTTCCGGGCCTTGGTGGTAGGGAAGATAGGCTCTGAAGCTGGACCTGAGCTGGGAACTGAGCTTGGCCTCACCTTTCTGATTTGGGATGTTGTCTTTGCTGATAACAATAGCAGCTTCCATTTATTGAGCACATATTGTGTGCCAGATATACTATTATCCTCATTCAATAAAGAGTGTCAAATGCAGAATGAATCCAGACTTGTTGCAGGAAGGGGAACCCCTTCTAGGGCCTGAAACTGGGTTCTTGTCTAACACTTGGAAATGAATTGTCCGAGGAGACACATGTGCTGACAAAGCAAGAGATTTTGTTGGGAAAGGGCACCGGGTGGAGAGCAGTAGGGTAAGGGAACCCAGGAGAACAGCTCTGCCATGTGGCTCGCAGTCTGGGATTAGTTTCCGAGCTGTCTTTAGCCAATCATTCTGACTCAGAGTCCTTCCTGGTGGTGCACGCCTTGTTCAGCCAAGATGGATGCCAGAGAGAAGGATTCTGGAAGGTGGTCGGACATGTGTTGTCTCCTTTTGACCTTTCCTGAACTCTTCTGGTTGGTAGTGGCTTATTAGTTCCGTTTTCCTTACCAGGATCTCCTGTTGTAAAACAACTCATGCAAATGGTTACTATGGTGCCTGGTCAGGGTGGGCGGTTTCAGTCAGTGTGCTTCTCCTAACAGACTTAATAAGGAGGAATTTTAGTTCAAAATGCTTATTGTAACGGGGGAGGAAGACTGCTTTAAAGAGGCACGTAACTATTGCAAAAGGGAGCACGCGTTGACCGAAAGACCTGCAAATTTCTTCAGAGTTAGGCAAAAAGGGTTTTCCTTTCACAGAGCAGTAAACAAAGCTAGAGAGACCAGGGTGCAAGGAAGTGGGATGAAAGGATGGTGAGATTAGATAGTGGATCAGAGATTGTTTTACCCTGAGGCTAGTTTATTTTCTGGGAAGCATCCTTTAAGAGGTGGCCACCTCCTGCGAAGAGTTGACTCATTGGAGAAGACTCTGATGCTCAGAGGGATTGGGGGCAGGAGGAGAAGGGGACGACAGAGGATGAGATGGCTGGATGGCATCGCTGACTCGATAGGTGTGAGTCTGAGTGACCTCCGGGAGCTGGTGATGGACAGGGAGGCCTGGTGTGCTGCAGTTCATGGGGTCGCAAAGAGTTGGACATGACTGAGCGACTGATCTGATCTGATCCTTTAAGAGGCTATATGCTGGTTCAGGCTGAGGGTGGACAGGAGTTCAGGGCACTGGAGAGGGGAGAAAAGCTTAACAGAAAATTTGGTTAACAATAACAAGTCTTATTCTGATTGATCAATAGGGACAAGCAGTTCAGCCACGCATTTGTAAAACAACAAATAAGAATTTGGAGACTGTGTGACCTCCAAATAAGTAAACAAGGAAGGCATCTGCACCCTTACAAAGTCTTATGGGGAGGGGTGGGTCCTTACAGTGAGGTATTTTTAGAACACAAAGGGTGAGAGGATTTCTTAATCTTCACCGGGCCCAGGTTAAATTCCATATTGTCCAGGAAGCAGGTTTAGAAGTCAAGCAAATTGATTAAGGTCACACAGCTAAAACACAGCCAAAATGAGACTCAGATAAGATCTGATAGGCTCCAAATCCACATTGTACTCTGTCAACTAAGGGCTTCCCTCATAGCACAGTTGGTAAAGAATCTGTCATGCAATGCAGGAGACTGGGGTTCAGTTCCTGGGTCAGGAAGATTCCCCTGGAGAAAGAAATGGCAATCCACTCCAGTTTTCTTGCCTGAAAAATCCCATGGACAGGGGAGCCTGGTGGGCTACAATCCATGGGGTCCCAAGAGTTAGATATGACTTAGTGACTAAACTACCACCACTGTCAACTAAAAAGAGATGCACGATGTGAGAGTTGTGAGTTAAGTTTCATCTGGGGCAAAATGAAGACTGCAGGCTGGGAGACAGTGCCTCAGAGTTCTGAGAAACTGCTCCAAAAAAGTAGTGGAGGAATGTCAATATATGTGATTTTGGTGAAGGGGGAGTTCAACGCAATCGAGCACTTATTTGACATAAGGTTTTCTGCTAGTCACAAGGAGCCGATGTCATCATGAAGGGATTTAGTGCTCTTCTAGATATGAGGAGATGCAAGGATTGGGATCCTGAACTCAGTTTCTGAAAATATCTAACCATCTAAAGATCTGTTCCACCAGTTTCCCTGGAACATAAGGTGCTTCACTCTCCAACTGCACTTCCTTCAGGGCGTGTTGAACGTCAACAACTCAACAGCATAGGATTCAGATAGCAGATGGCATATGCCCTTGTTGTTGTTGTTCAGTCACTGACAAGTGCCCATTTGTAGTTGCTAACTCCTATGGGCCTCTCTAGCCTAAAATTGTATAAATGGGTTTATCAATTGGAGTACTTCTCATATCACTAGGTGGTGTCCTGGTCAGGTGTACTTGGCAGGTTCTTATTGCACAGAATGTCCCACTTTGCTGATGATGATGGTGAAACTGTGCAACCTTGGGACTTGAACCCAAGGTCTTTTAATTGGGGTCACACACCTGATCTCAGAACTTAATGAAACTCAAGTTCTTTATGTATCATCACAGAGAGAATTCAGGAGAGACAAAGTGTGAGAAGTGGATTTCTGTAGAGTGAAACACTCCATTTCAGAAGGCAAGAGGCATTTGGATATGGAGGTTGCCAGTTTTTATAGGGATGGGCAATTTCATAGGCTAATGAGTGGCCAGTCTGGTCACATGGACCACAGCCTTGTCTAACTCAATGAAACTATGAGACATGCCATGTAGACGGACAGGTCATGGTGAAGAGTTATGACAAAATGTGGTTCACCAGAGAAGGGAATGGCAAACCACTTCAGTATTCTTGCCTTAAGAACCCCATGAACAGTATGAAAAGACAAAAAGATAGGACACTGAAAGATGAACTCCCCAGGTTGGTAGGTGCCCAATATGCTACTGGAGAAGAGTGGAGAAATAACTTCAGAGAGAATGAAGAGACAGAGCCAAAGCAAAAACACCACCCAGTTGTGGATGTGACTGGTGATGGAAGTAAAGTCCGATTCTGTAAAGAGCAATATTGCATAGGAACCAGGAATGTTAGGTCCATGAATTAGGGCAAATTGGAACTGGTCAAACAGGAGATGGCAAGAGTGAACATCGACATTTTAAGAATCATTGAACTAAAATGGACTGGAATGGGTGGATTTAACTCAAATGACCATTATATCTACTACTGTGGGCAAGAATCCCTTAGAAGAAATGGAGTGGCCATCATAGTCAACAAAAGAGTCTGAAATGCAGTACTTGGATGCAATCTCAAAAATGACAGAATGATCTCTGTTCGTTTCCAAGGCAAACCATTCAATATCACGCTAATCCAAGTCTATGCCCTGATCAGTAATGCTGAAGAAGCTGAAGTTGAATGGTTTTATGAAGGCCTACAAGACCTTCTAGAACTAACACCCAAAAAGGATGTCCTTTTCATTATAGGGGACTGGAATGCAAAAGTAGGAAATCAAGAAACAGCTGGAGTAACAGGCAAATATGTCCTTGGAGTACAGAATGAAGCAGGGCAAAAGCTAATAGAGTTTTGCCAAGAGAATGCACTGGTCATAGCAAACACCCTCTTACAATAACATAAGAGAAGACTTTACACATGGACATCACCAGATGGAGAACACCAAAATCAGATTGATTATATTCTTTGCAGACAAAGATGGAGAAGCTCTATACAGTCAGCAAAAATAAGACCGGGAACTGACTGTGGCTCAGATCATGAACTCCTTGTTGCCAAATTCAGACTTAAATTGAAGAAAGCAGGGAAAACTACTAGACCATTTAGGTATGACCTAAACCCTTACGTTTATACAGTGGAAGTGACAAATAAATAGATTCAAGGACTTAAATATGATAGACAGAGTGCCTGATGAACTATAGATGGAGGTTCGTGACATTGTACAGGAGGCAGTGATCAAGATCATCCCCAAGAAAAAGAAATGCAAACAGACAAAATGGTGGTCTGAAGAGGCCTTACAAATAGCTGTGAAAAGAAGAGAAGTGAAAAGCAAAGAAGAAAAGCAAAGATATAACCATTTGAATGCAGAGTTCCATAGAATAGCAAGGAGAGATAAGAAAGTCTTCCTCAGCGATCAATGCAAAGAAATAGAGGAAAACAACAGAATGGGAAAGACTAGAGATCTCTTCAAGAAAATTAGAGATACCAAGGGAACATTTCATGCAAAGATGGGCTTGATAAAGGACAGAAATGGTATGGACCTAACAGAAGCAAAAGATATTAAGAAGAGGTGGCAAGAATACACAGAAGAACTATACAAAAAAGATCTTCATGATCCAGATAGCCACAATGGTGTGATCACTCACCTAGAGCCAGACATCCTGGAATGTGAAGTCAAGTGGGCCTTAGGAAGCATCACTAAAAACAAAGGTAGTGGAGGTGATGGAATTCCAGTTGAGATATTTCAAATTCTAAAAGATGATGCTGTGAAAGTGTTGCACTCAATATGCCAGCAGTTCAGTTCATTTCAGTTCAGTTGCTCAGTCATGTCTGACTCTTTGCTGACCCCATGAATCACAGCATGCCAGTTCTCCCTGTCCATCACCAACTCCCGGAGTTCCATGTCCATCAAGTTAGTGATGTCATCCAGCCATCTCATCCTCTGTCATCCCCTCTCCTCCTGCCCCCAATCCCTTCCAGCATCAGAGTCTTTTCCAATGAGTCAACTCTTCGCATCAGGTGGCCAAAGTACTGGAGCTTCAGCTTTAGCATCAGTCCTTCCCAAAGAACACCCAGGACTGATCTCCTTTAGAATGGACTGGTTGGATCTCCTTGCAGTCCAAGGGACTCTCAAGAGTCTTATTCAACACCACACTTCAAAAGCATCAATTCTTCAGTGCTCAGCTTTCTTCACAGTCCAACTCTCACATCCACACATGACCACTGGAAAAATGATAGCCTTGACTAGATGGACCTTTGTTGGCTTTTTAATATGCTATCTAGATTGGTCATAACTTTCCTTCCAAGGAGTAAGTGTCTTTTAATTTCATGGCTGCAATCACCATCTGCAGTGATTTTGGAGCCCCCAAAATAAATTCTGACACTATTTCCACTGTTTCCCCATCTATTCCCCATGAAGTGATGGGACCAGATGCCATGATCTTAGTTTTCTGGAAAAGGTCAGTTTTCATTCCAATCCCAAAGAAAGGCAATGCCAAAGAATGCTCAAACTACCGCACAATTGCACTCATCTCACACGCTAGTAAAGTAATGCTCAAAATTCTCCAAGCCAGGCTTCAACAGTACGTGAACTGTGAACTTACAGATATTCAAGCTGGATGTAGAAAAGGCAGAGGAAATAGAAATCAAATTGCCAACATCCACTGGATCATTGAAAAAGCGAAAGAGTTCCAGAAAAACATTTACTTCTCCTTTATTGAGTATGCTAAAGCCTTTGACTGTGTAGATCACAACAAATTGTGAAAAATTCTTAAAGAGATGGGAATACCAGAGAAGCTGACCTGCCTCCTGAGAAATCTATATTCAGGTCAAGAAGCAACAGTTAGAACTGGACATGGAACAACAGGCTGGTTCCAAATCGGGAAAAGAGTTCATCAAGGCTTATTTGATGAACTTATTTAACTTATATGCAGAATATATCATGAGAAATGTTGGACTGGATGAAGCACAAGCTGGAATCAAGATTGCTGGGAGAAATATCAATAATCTGATATGCAGATGACACCACCCTTATGGCAGAAAACAAAGAAGAACTAAAGAACCTCTTGACGAAAGTGAAAGAGGAGAGTGAAAAAGTTGGCTTAAAACTCAACATTCAGAAAACTAAGATCATGGTATCCAGTCCCATCCCTTCAAGGCAAATAGAAGGAAAACAATGGAAACAATGAAAGACTTTATTTTTGAGGGGGTCCAAAATCACTGCAGATGGTGACTGTAGCCATGAAATTAAAAGACACTTGCCCCTTGGAAGAAAAGTTATGACCAACCTAGACAGCATATTAAAAAGCAGAGACATTACTTTGCCAAGAAAGGTTTGTCTATTCAAAGCTATGGTTTTTCCAGTAGTCAAGTATGGATGTGAGAGTTGGACTATAAAGAAAGCTGAGCACCAAAGAATTGATGCTTTTGAAGTGTGGTGTTGGAGAAGACTCTTGAGAGTCCCTTGGATAGGAAGGAGATTCAACCAGCCCATCCTAAAGGAAATCAGTCCTGAATATTCTTTGGAAGGACTGATGCTGAAGCTGAAACTCCAGTACTTTGGCCATGTAATGCAAAAAACTGACTCATTTGAAAAGACCTTGATGCCTGGAAAGACTGAAGGAGGGAGGAGAAGGGGACAACAGAGGATGAGATGATTGCATGGCATCACTGACTCAGTGTAAAACCATTTACCACAGATAAGGACTCGAAGCCACATGGCTGGGACTTGAACCCAGCCAACACCCACAGTACCTGGTTTCAGGAACTAATAAACCTCAGATTCTTCATGTGTCATCACAGAAAGAATTCAGTGAGACAAAGTGATAGGTAAGAAGTGGATTTTTTCAGATACAGAGAGAAGCACATTCCACAGACAGAGTGTGGGACACTGCAGAGGGTGAATGTGGTGGCAGTGAAATGTGGCATGGCTAGTTTTTATAGGCTGGGTAATTTCATATGCTAATGAGTGGGAGGACTATTCCAACTATTTTGGGGAAGGGGGTGGAGATTTCTTGGATTTGGGCCACCACCCACTCCTTGGTCTTTTAACAGTGCTTTGGAACTGTCATGGCACCTCTGGGTGTGTCATTTCATTTGCTGATTCAGGATCAAGTTCTAGTCTTGTCTGCCATCTTGGTCCCATTTGATTCTAATAAGTTTATGTTGTCTCTGGGCTATGTCATTCTTTTGAAAGTTATGCCCTGCCCCTTTCCCTCCTGTTACAAATGGACATGAGTCTGAGTAAACTCTGGAGTTGGTGATGGATAGGGAGGCCTAGTGTGCTGTAGTCCATCGGGTTGTGAACCACTGAACTGAACTGAACTGAATTCCTCCACTCATTCAGTTCATTCCATTGAGTTGGTGATACCATCCAACCATCTCATTCTCTGTCGTCCCCTTCTCCTCCCACCTTCAATCTTTCCCAGCATCAGGGTCTTTTCAAATGAGTCAGTTCTTCGCATCAGGTGGCCAAAGTATTGGAGCTTCAGCATCAGTCCTTCCAATGAACACCCAGGACTGATTTCCTTTAGGATGGACTGATTGGATTTCCTTGCAGTCCAAGGGACTCTCAAGAGTCTTCTCCAACCCCACAGTTCAAAAGCATCAATTCTTTGGCACTCAGCTTTCCTTAGAGTCCAACTCTCACATCCATACGTGACTACTGGGAAAACCATAGCTTTGACTAGACAGACCTTTGTTGGCAAAGTAATGTCTCTGCTTTTTTAGGGAAAGAGGTGCGAATTTCCAAGTGTTGGGCTACTGCCTACTTTTTGACCTTTTCTGATTGTCCTTGGAACTGTCATTGTACCTGTGGGTGTGTCATTTAGCATCCTGAGGTGTTACAATGATCATATACTGAGGCTCAAGGTTTACTGAAAGTTGAATCTCCCCACTATCTTGGTTATAGTTAATCTCAACCAGTTTTTGTCATGTCCTGTGGCTGTTCTTTTTTTTAAAGGTTGTGCCCTGCCCACTTCTCTCCTGTTTCAGTGTGGGTTGGAGTAAGTGGTGGATTCACTGCTATTATATCTTTGAAAATGTGTTTACTCCCAACACTGTTAGATGCTAATGAAAGAAATTGTAAGACCACGGAAACAGAAGGAGAGACATTCTATTTTCTTGTATTTAAAGAATCAATATTGTTAACACTGAAACAAGAGAGAAGAGGGCAGGGTATAACCTTTAAAAGAATGATATAGCCCCAGGACACAACATAAACTGATTAGAGCCAAATAGGTCCAAGGTGGTGGATGACTCAGCTTCCACTAGACCTCAAGCCTCAGGATATGCTCACTGTAACACATCAGCAAGCTAAATGGCACACCCACAGGCATCATGACAGTTTGAGGGTCAACCATCGAAGATCAAAATTTGGGGCAGTGACCGAATTCCTGGAAATCTCTGCCCCTTCCCTCAAATAGTTGGAATAATCCTCCCTCTCATTAGCCTATGAAATTACCCAGCCCATAAAAGCTAACCACCCCACATTTTGAGGCTGCTCTTTCTTTCTGAGATGGTCCACACTCTGCCTGTGGAATGTATTTCACTCTAAATAAATCCATTTCTTATGTATCACATTGTCTCTCATTGAATTCTTTCTGTGGTGAGACATCAAGAACCTGAGCTTCACTGGGCCCTGAAATCGTGTGTGATCTCAGTTGGAAGACTGTGGGTTTGGGCCAGGTTTGAGTCCCAGCACATGGGTTCAAGTCCCAATTTGAGGTGAATGGTTTCAATACTACCCAAGGAAATCTACGAGTTCAGTGCAATTCCTATCAAATTACCAATGGCATTTTATATACAACTGGAACAAAAAAAATTTATATGGAAACACAAGAGACCCAGAATAGCCAAAATAATCTTGAGAAAGAAGAATGGAGCTGGAGGAATCATGCTTCCTGACTTCATACTATATTACAAAGCCATAGTAATGAAAGTACTATGGTAATGGCATGAAAAATAGAAATACAGATCAATGGAACAGGAAAGCCCAGAAATAAACCCACATACCTATACTCAATTAAGCTATGACAGAGGAGGCAAGAATATACAATGGAGAAAAAAATAATCTCTTTAACAAGTGGTGCTGGGAAAAATGGACATAGCCAGAATCCTCTTTGACATGACGTAAATTGCAGCAATATTTTTTTGGCTCCATCTTCTAGAGTAATGCAAACAAAAGCAAAAATAAACAAATGGGACCTTATTAAACTTAAAATCTTTTCATTGCAAAAGAAACCATACCCAAGGAAATAAAACAAAAAGATACCTTAAAGAATGGGAGAAAACATTTATAAATGATGTGACCAACAAGGGCATAATTTCTAAAATATACAAATTGCTTATACAGCTCAATAGCAAAACACAAACAACCCAATTAAAAAATGGGCAGAAGATCTAAATAGACATTTCTCCAAAGAAGACATACAGATGGCCAACAGGCACATGAAAAGATGTTTAACAGCACTAATTATTAGAGAAATGCAAATCAAAGCTACAATGAAGTACCACCACTCACAAGTCAGAATGGCTAGCATCGAAAAGTTTACAAACAATAAATGCTGGAGAGGATGTGGAGAAAAGGGAATCTTCCTATACTGTTGGGGATGTAAATTGGTGCAGCCACTATGGAGAGCAGTATGAAGGCTCCTTTAAAAACTAAAAATAGTGTTACCATATGATCCAGCAATCCCATTCTTCTATATATATCTGGAAAAGGCAGAAACTCTAATTCAAAAAGACACATGCACCCAATGTTCATTGCAGCACTATTTACAATAACCAAGATATGGAAGCAACCTAAATGTCCAGTGACAGATGAGTGGATAAAGATGTGGTTCAATTGTATATGCAATTGAAACCATGTGCATGCTAAGTCACTTCAGCCGTGTCTGACTCTTTGCAACCCCATGAACTGTGGCCACCATGCTCCTCTGTCCACGGTATTCTTCAGGCAAGAATACTGGAGTGGGTTGTCATGCCCTCCTCCAGGGGATCTTCCCGGCCCAAGGACTGAACCTGCATCTCTTACATCTCCTGCTTTGGCAGGCAGGTTCTTTACCACTAGCACCACCTGGGAAGCCTATGAAGTAGTACTCGGCCATAAAAAAGAATGAAATAATGCCATTTGCGGCAACATGGATGGACCTAGAGATTATCATACTGTTGCACAAAGGAGAACTCCTTCCAGGGCCCAAGAATGGGCTCTTGTCTAACACTCGGAAATGAATTAGCTGAAGAGACACACGTGCTGACAAAACAAGATACTTTATTAGGGAGAGGCACTTGGGCAGAGAGCAGCGGGATAAGGGAAACCAGGAGAACTGCTCTGCTTTGTGGCTTGCAGTCTCGAGTGTTATGGTGATGGGATTAGTTTTGGGGTTGTCTTTGGCCAATCATTCTGACTCAGGGTCCTTCCTGGTGGTGCATGCATTGCTCAGCCAAGATGGATGCCAGCAAGAAGGATTCTGGGAGGTGGAAGGACATGTGGTGTCTCCTTTTGACCTTGCCTGAATTCTTCTGGTTGGTGGTGGCTTATTAGTTCTGTGTTCCTTACCAGGACCTCCTGTCGTAAAGCAACTCATGCAAATGGTTAGTATGGTTCCTGGTCAGGGTGGGTGGTTTCAATCAGTGTGCTTCCCCTAACAATACTAAGTGAAGTAAGTCAGACAAAGACGAATATAATATGATATCACTTACATGTGGAATCTAAAAAAGATGATGCAAAAGAACTTATTTAGAAAACAGAAATAGACTTGCAGACATAGAAAACAAACAAGGTTATTAAAAGGGAAAGCGGGGAGTGATAAATTGGGAATTTGGGATTAACACATATACAGTACTATATATAAAATGGATAAACAACAATGACCTACTGAATAGCATAGGGAACTTTTTTCAATATCTTATTAGAAAAACCTATAATGGAAAAGAATCTGAAAAAGAATATTTATATATTCTCTCTCTATATATATATAGTCCCTTGGACTGCAAGAAGATCCAACCAGTCCATTCTGAAGGAGATCAATCCTGGAATTTCTTTAGAAGGAATGATGCTAAAGCTGAAACTCCAGTATTTTGGCCACCTCATGCGAAGAGTTGACTCATTGGAGAAGACTCTGATGCTGGGAGGGATTGGGGGCAGGAGGAGAAGGGGACGACAGAGGATGAGATGGCTGGATGACATCACTGACTCGATGAATGTGAGTCTGAGTGGCCTCCGAGAGCTGGTGATGGACAGGGAGGCCTGGCGTGCTGCAGTTCATGGGGTCACAAAGAGTCGGACACGACTGAGCGACTGATCTGATCTGATCTTGATATATATATATATATATATATATGTATGTATACAGGTGACTTCCCTCGTAGCTCAGTTGGTAAAGAAATCTGCCTATAATGCAAGAGACCTGGGTTCGATTCCTGGGTAGGGAAGATCCCATGGAGAAGGAAATGGCAACCCACTCCAGTATTCTTGCCTGGCAAACCCCATGGACAGAGGAGCCTGGTGGGCTACAGTCCACAGGTTTGAAAGAGTTGGACACAACTTAGCAACTAAACCATCATATACGTATACATATATATGTGTTGTTGTTTAGTTGCACAGTTATGTCCAACTCTTTTTGCCACTCCATGGACTGTAGCCCTCCAGACTCCTCTGTCCATTAGATTTCCCAGGCAAGAATACTGTAGTAGGTTGCCATTTCCTCCTCCATGGGATATTCTCAACTCAGGGCTGGGACTGGCATCTCCTGCATTGGCAGGCAGATTCTTTACTATGAGCCACCTGGTAAGCCCACTTGCATGATTAGATTTAGGTTAAACAATAGCTGTGAAAAGAAGATAAGTGAAAAGCAAAGGAGAAAAGGAAAGATATAAACATCTGAATGCAGAGTTCCAAAGAATAGCAAGAAGAGATAAGAAAGCCTTCTTTAGCGATCAATGCAAAGAAATAGAGGAAAACAACAGAATGGGAAAGACTAGGGATCTCTTCAAGAAAATCAGAGATACCAAAGGAACATTTCATGCAAAGATGGGCTCGATAAAGGACAGAAATGGTATGGACCTAACAGAAGCTGAAGATATTAAGAAGAGGTGGCAAGAATACACAGAAGAACTATACAGAAAAGATCTTCACGACCCAAATAGCCACGATGGTGTGATCACTGACCTAGAGCCAGACATCCTGGAATGTGAAGTCAAGTGGGCCTTAGAAAGCATCACTACAAACAAAGCTAGTGGAGGTGATGGAATTCCAGTGGAGCTATTCCAAATCCTGAAAGATGATGCTGTGAAAGTGCTACACTCAATATGCCAGCAAATTTGGAAAACTCAGCAGTGGCCACAAGAGTGGAAAAGGTCAGTTTTCATCCCAATCCCAAAGAAAGGCAATGCCAAAGAATGCTCAAACTACCGCACAATTGCACTTATCTCACACGCTAGTAAAGTAATGCTCAAAATTCTCCAAGCCAGGCTTCAGCAATATGTGAACCGTGAACTTCCTGATGTTCAAGCTGGTTTTAGAAAAGGCAGAGGAACCAGAGATCAAATTGCCAACATCCGCTGGATCATGGAAAAAGCAAGAGAGTTCCAGAAAAACATCTCTTTCTGCTTTATTGACTATGCCAAAGCCTTGACTGTGTAGATCACAATAAACTGTGGAAAATTCTGAAAGAGATGGGAATACCAGACCACCTGATCTGCCTCTTAAGAAATCTGTATGCAGGTCAGGAAGCAACAGTTAGAACTGGTCATGGAACAACAGACTGGTTCCAAATAGGAAAAGGAGTACGTCAAGGCTGTATATTGTCACCATGTTTATTTAACTTCTATGCAGAGTACATCATGAGAAATGCTGGACTGGAAGAAACACAAGTTGGAATCAAGATTGCTGGGAGAAATATCAATAACCTCAGATATGCAGATGACACCACCCTTATGGCAGAAAGTGAAGAGGAACTCAAAAGCCTCTTGATGAAGGTGAAAGTGGAGAGTGAAAAGGTTGGCTTAAAGCTCAACATTCAGAAAACGAAGATCATGGCATCTGGTCCCATCACTACATGGGAAATAGATGGAGAAACAGTGGAAACAGTGTCAGACTTATTTTTCTGGGCTCCAAAATCACTGCAGATGGTGACTGCAGCCATGAAATTAAGAGACGCTTACTCCTTGGAAGGAAAGTTATGACCAACCTAGATAGCATATTCAAAAGCAGAGACATTACTTTTCCAACAAAGGTTCGCCTAGTCAAGGCTATGGTCTTTCCTGTGGTCATGTATGGATGTGAGAGCTGGACTGTGAAGAAGGCTGAGTGCCGAAGAATTGATGCTTTTGAAGTGTGGTGTTGGAGAAGACTCTTGAGAGTCCCTTGGACTGCAAGGAGATCCAACCAGTCCATTCTGAAGGAGATCAGCCCTGGGATTTCTTTGGAAGGAATGATGCTAAAGCTGAAACTGCAGTATTTTGGCCACCTCATGAGAAGAATTGACTAATTGGAGAAGACTCTGATGCTGGGAGGGATTGGGGGCAGGAGAAGAAGAGGACGACAGAGGATGAGATGGCTGGATGGCATCACTGACTCGATGGATGTGAGTCTGAGTGACCTCCGGGAGTTGGTGATGGACAGGGAGGCCTGGCATGCTGCGATTCATGGGGTCGCAAAGAGTCGGACACGACTGAGCGACTGATCTGATCTGTTCTGAAACATTTTGGGCAAAAATTCTATATAAGTGATGCTGTCTACTTCTGCTATCATTCCTTAATCTCACAACTGTGACTGTATATCCATTTTCTTCTACTTTTATCCCTAACGCCATTTCTTTCTTGCTTTCTTGGAGAAGAATCTCGTCTAGCCCTTCTCCTTTAGTAGTACTCTTTTCTCTTCCCTCCGAAGAGACATTTTTCAAACTGTGGGTGTTAAGTCACTAGTGTGTAGTGAAATACACTTAGGGGATTGTAACTAGCAGTTTAAAGAACAAAACAGAATAGATTTAGAATGAAAGAAAAAATATCCGAATGCATGGCATATGGTAAGGGCTAACAGCACTTTTATGAGAACTTTTATTTCTGTTATATATATAAATGTAAAATCACAATTTTTACTGGGGTTAATGGTCAAAAGTGTTTGGAAAGGCCTGCACTGGAATGTCATGTTGGGCAGAGGTCTAGGTTCTGTTGAAAACACAGGTTTACAGATCCAGTCTATGGCTGAACATCAAAGTCTTCAGTATTCTTCACTTATCTCTGACATCTATCTTTGCATTAATCTACTAACACACTTCCCTTTTCTTTTCTTTCCTTCTCTCTAAAAATTGTGGACAATCCTGCTATCTCTCAGGGGTGCCATGGCAAGCCATGATTTAGTGTCTTTGAGGTGTGAGGTAAATAATTATTATTGTTGGGAATCTTGTATTTCTCTCTCTCCCACTGTTATTACTCTGGTTATCATAGTGGAAACAACAATGATAATGCTAATATCACTATTAGCATTGATATCAATTAGCATGATTAGCAATGATAATGATAATAATAATAATTCGTGGAGCCTGCTGTGCGTCAGGCTTTGGGAGAAGAAGGACTGATGAGCCCCCATAAGAAGACCTCTTATGGGGCAGTGTTCAGTGCATTCTGCAGAAGGAGATCTGAGGCTGGTCACACCTGTTCTTAACCCAAGGGGCTCTGGTTCTCATGACATTGAAGAAACTTTGGTTGAAGTCTTTGAGTCTGTGACGGCCTTAAGCCTTCCTTTCTCTTGGACTCATATTCTTTATCTGTAACATGAGTGGGATTGGATTAGACCATCTCTATGGTTCTCATCAACTTTACTCCCTGTGGCACTCTTTACCAACAGATGAAGAGTCTCTTGCTAATTGGGAAACATAGCTGGCAGCCAAGTTTTGAAGAGTAAGAGTGGAGGAGAGATCTGTTCTGAGACCTTGTCAAGACTAGGGGGATGTGGTAGGGATTGAGGGTTAAGTGGTGAAAACAGTGGCAGTTAAAGGGCATTAAGAGGACAATTGGTCTCCCTGATAGCTCAGTTGGTAAAGAATCCACCTGCAAAGGAGGAGACCCTGATTCAATTCCTGGGTCAGGAAGATCCCCTGGAGAAGGGATAGGCTACGCACTCCATTATTCTTGGGCTTCCCTTGTGGCTCAGCTGGTAAAGAGTCCACCTGCAATGCAGGAGACCTGGGTTGGGAAGATTCCCTGAAGGGAAAAGCTACCCACTCCAGTATTCTAGCCTAGAGAATTCCACAGATGTATGGGGTCACAAAGAGTCAGACACAACTGAGCAACTTTCACTTTCACTTTTTCATGATGACAATAGTCTCCCGAGGAGACCAGGGACAGGAGAGAAGCTTTAAGAGAGAATTCAGGGAGTTACCAAAGACTGACTTCATCTGCTATAAACACAGACTATTTTAGCTGCTGTAAACACCATGCAGTGCAAGTTTTAAAGATATATTTGAGTTCAGCAAGAAGAGTATGCAACAGATTTGACTGACTCTAGGTATGAATGTGTGTGTGTGTGTTGGGTGGTTCAGGTACTGGCCACATGAAAATGTCCATGAATGACTGTAAATACAACAGCAGTTTTCCTTTCAGGCTGCAAATAAATTTGACTGAGTCAGTAAGAAAAAAGAAAAAAAGAAGAAGAGTACGCAAATAGCCTAGGTTAAGTTTCTCTTGGGGATAAAAGAATGTCAGGGAACCTCACAAGAAGTCTAGACATCTCAGGTCCAAGTGCACAGCAAGCACAAGCAGCTTCTTCTTCTGACCTTGGACCACTGTGAGTCATTGAACCCTGAAGAAATGGAAAGGTTGCCTTCAACATTTAAAAATAAGGTCTGCATGCTTACTTGTGTTATTACATCACCATAACTTAGACAGTACTGGGGAATGATTGTGGGCTGGGAAGGGAAGTTGCCATTCAGGAAGTCAGTACGGAGGTGAGTGAGAGGGGCTGAAGGAAGGAAGGGAGGGGCTGTCATCCATTGGGCTTTGGGGCCTCCAGTTGCTGCCAGTGGCTCCTGGCCAGGAACACAAGGTGGGGAGGCAGGACCCTCGGGTTCCAGCTAAACTCTTAGTAGACTTGCAGGGTGGCCCCATCTGAGTACCAGATAGGGTGGGATACATTTATGCTCCCAACATGAGGTGATGTTGGTAATAATGAGACAGATAATCAGTGGGACTCCCTCTTCCCTGGTAGAGGCATGGTGAGTTGCTTAGCAAGGGGCCAGGTGAGCACATTCTTACTAGACAGACAAGAGATGGGAAGAATGCCCTTGGTTCACCTAGGTTAGCCCAAGATGACCTCAAGCTACCCAGAGGAGAATGGTACAACCTTCTCAGGAAGGAGGTATAGGGTGCAGTCCAAACTGTGCACAAGGACAAAAAAGCTAAGATGTATTTGATAGGGAGATGTAAAGAAGATATTACACCTTCTGGACAAACACACAAGGGTGGGATGTCTGAATGTGGTGGGGGGAGGGTGGTGGGAAAGGGAAAGGAACTAGCTAGCAGGTATCCAAAGAGGTCCTTGGAGTACAGACAGGTTGTCTGCATAGGAACTGTGGTGTTGGAGAAGACTCTTGAGAGTCCCTTGGACAGTATGGAGATCCAACCAGTCCATCCTAAAGGAAATAAGTCCTGAATATTCATTGGAAGGACTGATCCTGAAGATGAAACTCCAATATTTTGGTCATCTGATGCAAAGAACTGACTCATTTAAAAAGACCCTGATGCTGGGAAAGATTGAATGTGGGAGGAGAAGGGGACAACAGAGGATGAGGTGGTTAGATGGCATCACCAACTCAATGGACAAGAGTTTGAGTAAACTCTGGGAGTTGGTGATGGACAGGGAGGCCTGGTGTGCTGCAGTCCATGGGATCACAAAGAGTCAGATACGACTGAGTGACTGAACTGAACTGAACTGAAGGGTTATATCTTTCCAGACGTAATCAGAAAGGAAAAGGAAGATCTGCTAGTTCTAATAGAAAAAATCCTGAAAGGGACTTCCCTGGCGATCCAGTACTAAGACCCTGAGCCTCCACTGCAGGGGTCATGGGTTCAATCCTTGGTCTGGGAACCAAGATCCTGCATGATATATAGTGTGGCAAAAAAAAAAAAAAAAAGAATCCTGGGAAAGAACTCTGATTGTCCTGGTTTGGGTACCAACCAAATCTTGGTCCAGTTGCTGTCATGAGGTGGCTTAGGCACTAAGATGAACTCAGCCTCATACATGTGTACCCGATGGTCAAGACTGTGGGTCTCTCATCAGATAAGGTGTGGGAGAGGAGTTGATGGATAGAGTTTTAAAAATAGCCACTAACATAAACAAATTCAACACATTGTTATGAAAAACAAGACAACAATAATATACATACCATAGCTAGTTCAATAAAGATAATTAAATAAGTTAAAAGAAGATAAAAGATAATTAAATAAGTAAAAAACAGACCTGAACTAAGATAATCATGGAGAACTATAATTATTAAAATATGCAAAATGCTATGCTAATATGCTTTAACATCTTGATAAAATTCTTTTTTAGAATAATATAAATTATCAATATATGTTTAAGAAACTTCATGCATAGATGAGTTCTTTCGAGTCTTCTAAGAAAAGAATTCTCATAATATATAAAGGGTTGGATAGCAGAGAATTTTATGATCTGAAGAGACAAGTAGAGAATGAAAGATCCCCCACCAGCAAACAAACAAAAAGGCCTTATAAACTAGTGAATGAACATGAATGCAAAAATACTAAGGGGACTACTTCTGAATAAAATCAAGGAGTATATTATTTGATTATTTCAGGTTTTCAAGTTTTTATTTTTAATTAAAAATTGTGCATTACAGAAATTAAAATCATTTGAAAGTGAAAGTCACTCAACCATATCTGACTCTTGGGACCCTATGGACTATAGCCCACCAGTCTCCTCTGTCCTTGGAATTCTCCAGGTGAGAATACTAGAGTGGATAGCCATTCCCTTCTCCAGGGATGGAACCCAGGTCTCCCACATTGCAGGTGGATTCTTTACTTTTGAGCCACTAGGGAAGCCCCCAGATTTGAACAGCAACAAAAAGGCACTCTGATTAATCAGCATTTTACAGCCTTCAGGACACCCTGGGCCAACTTGCTTTTCTTTCCCACCAGCTTGCTTTAGATTTTAGATTTCTGTCTTCCCACCCAGCTTCTTCCTTTACCAACAACCGAGTTCTTTTCCTTCCCTGCCAGGAGGACAGGCAGATGGGAGAGGCAGGCCCAAGCTTTTGTCAGTAGTTCTCCATTCTTTGATGTGGAAAGGGGGAAGCACAGTCATTTAAACTTGCACCAACCTCTTTGCATCTGCAGACTTGAACAGTTAAAGAAGTAAAATGAAAAAGCAAGGCTTGTGGCATGTACAGTGCACTTTGGTTACAACTCACCTGCTGGCTTCTCTTGTTCAATTGTTTCTTTTGAAGGCAGTGGGTTTCCTGTTGTGTTTCCGTTTTCTTCCATTTCTACTTGTCGAATTTCTCAATCTCAGTCATACCGGGTTTATCAGACATGGTCGCTTGAGAAAGTGGAGTGAGGCTAGGGAGTCCAGTCTGCAGTGGCCGCAGCCTAGTGTAGGAGTATATTTAAAGAATAAAGGTTGTGTTCAGGTAAGGTTTGCTTGAGGAATGCTGATACAGTTCAACATAAAAGATCTGTTAGTGTATATTGTTCATTTCATCACAGATCAGATCAGATCAGTCACTCAGTTGTGTCCGATTCTTTGCGACCCCATGAACTGCAGCACGCCAGGCCTCCCTATCCATCACCAGCTCTCGGAGGTCACTCAGACTCACATCCATCGAGTCAGTCACCCACAGGTTAAAGGCAGCAAAAGTGATCAAATGATTGTTTCACTTAGTTCAAATATAATCAAGTTGTGCTCATGCTTAAAGCACAGTCATGGCTTCCTAACACATTTAATGTTAGTCCAGTATATCAGGCCCGTATATCATCAGTACACAATCAGGCCTCCCTCTATAGTCTTGTCCCACCATCCCACCCCCATCCCACCTCTCCTTGCTGTGCTGTGACCCAGCCCTATGGGCCTGTTTCCTTTTTCATTTGCACCAGCTTCCATCACATCACATTTGCAGGTGCTGTTCCCCCACCCACAACACTCTTCCTTCTCATTTAGGCTTAGTTAATGCCTTCTCCTTTTTCAGGTCTAAGTATAGTCTTTGCTTCCTCAAGAAATCTTTCCTGGGCTTCTCTGGTGACTCATGGTAAAGAATTCATCCGCCAGTGCAGGAGACACGGGTTCCATCCCTGATCTGGGAAAATCCCACTTGCTGTGGAGCCACTTAGCCCCTGCGCCACAACTATTGAGCTGGTGCTATAGAGCCCAGGAGCTACAACTGCTGAAGCCCGCATGCCCCAGAGCCTGTGATCTGCATCAAGAGAGAACACTGCAGTGAGAAAACCGAGCACTGCAACTAGGGAAAGAGGGAAAGGCCCGCACAGGAACAAAGACCAAGTGCACCACATATGTGTGTATGCATGTGTATATATGTGTGATGTGTGTGTGAGATATATATGTGTGTGTGTGTGTGTGTGTGTGCATGTGTGATATATGTGTGTGATGTGTGTGATGTGTGATATATTGTGTGTGCATGTGTATATATGTGTGATGTGTGTGTATGTGTGATATATATGTGTGTGCATGTATATATGTGTGTATGTGTGATATATATATGTGTGCATGTGTATATATGTGTGATGTGTGTATATGTGTGATATGTGTGTGTGTGCATGTGTATATATGTGTGGTGTGTGTGATATATATGCGTGTGTGTGCATGTGTATATATGTGTGATATGTGATGTGTGTGATATATGTGTGTGCATGTGTATGTATGTGTGATGTGTGTGTATGTGTGATATGTGTGTGTGTGCATGTATATTTGTGTGTGTATGTGTGATATATATATGTGTGCATGTGTATATATGTGTGATGTGTGTATATGTGTGATATATATGTGTGTGTGCATGTGTATATATGTGTGGTGTGTGATATATATGTGTGTGCGTGCATGTATATATATGTGTGATGTGTGTGATATGTATGTGTGTGTGCATGTGTATATATGTGTGGTGTGTGATGTGTGTGTGTGTGTGTGCATGTGTATATATGTGTGATGTGTGTATGTGTGATATATATGTGTGTGCGTGTGTATATATGTGTGATGTGTAATGTGTGTGTGCGATATATGTGTGTGTGTGCATGTGTATATATGTGTGATGTGTGTGTGCATGTGTGATATATATGTGTGTGTGTGCATGTGTGATATATATATGTGTGTGTGTGTGCATGTGTATATATGTATGATGTGTGATGTGTGTGCGATATATATGTGTGTGCATGTGTATGTATGTGTGATGTGTGCGTATGTGTGATATATATGTGTGTGTGTATATGAGATGTGTGTGTATATGATATGTGTGTGTATATGTGTGATGTGTGTGTGTATGTGTGATGTGTGTGTGTGTATATGTATACATATAAATCTTTCCTTACCTCTCTAATCAGTGAAATCTTTCCTACTCTTGTGCTCTTCAAGCTGTAATGTTTGAGATTCTGTTAAGATATATGTTAAGATATAGATCCTGATTGGGGGAGGGACTGGAGTTTCTGTTTTCTAGTAAGCTTCCTGGTAAAGCCCTTACTGCTGGTACATGGACCATACACTGAGTGTTGTGACCTTTTTCTTTCTCACACCTATTGTGATTGTACTTTTACATCCATTGTGTGATTAAAAATATATATATATTTATTTTATTTATTTATTTTTGTCTGTGTTGGCTTTTTGTGTTGGACTTCCCAGGTGGCTCAGTGGTAAAGAATCCACCTGTGATGCAGGAGATGTGAGTTCAACCCACTCCAGTGTTATTGCTGGGAAAATCTCATGAACAGAGGAGTCAGGTGGGCTACAGTCCATGGGGTCACAAAGAATCCAACATGACTAAAGCAACTGTGCATGCACACAAGGGGAACATTAGGAGCATATGTGATAGATAAAGTGTTTATATAAAGGGCCTGCCGATCAGAGAAAAAGACAACTCAGTAGGAAAGTGAGCAGTTCACCACACGGAAGCCACCCAAAATAAAGTCTGACACTGTTTCCACTGTTTCCCCATCTATTTCCCATGAAGTGATGGGACCAGATGCCATGATCTTTGTTTTCTGAATGTTGAGCTTTAAGCCAACCTTTTCACTCTCCACTTTCACTCTCATCAAGAGGCTTTTTAGCCCCTCTTCACTTTCTGCCATAAGGGTGGTATCATCTGCATATCTGAGGTTATTGATACTTCTCCCAGCAATCTTGATTCCAGCTTGTGTTTCTTCCAGTCCAGCATTTCCCATGATGTACTCTGCATAGAAGTTAAATAAACAGGGTGACAATATACAGCCTTGACGTACTCCTTTTCCTATTTGGAACCAGTTCATCATAGTTTGTTACAATAGCCCTAGGAAACCAATGTACCGTGAAATAATATTAATAATAATATCTAGTTTCACTAGAAACTTAAGAAATCAGAAAGAAAACAAAGCACTGTTTTTTACAACACCATTCAACTTGTGAGGTGGTGGCAGGATAAAATCAACTATCAGTGAAGATGAAAGGAAAAAAGGAATGTTTATACAATAATAGTGGATGTAAAGGGTACCATTTATCCATAGCACAAGGAAGGCCATTTGACAGTATGTATAAAAACCATAAATACATGAAAACTTCTAGACCCAACAATTCTTCTAAAAAGAAAAACCTAAGGAAATGATCAGACATGTTTGGAAAGATGTGAACAAGGATGTTTAGCACTTATAATATTCCATATTTGGAAGCAACTAAATGTGTAAACATAGAAAATTAATTAATAACTAATGAATGTACTATATAATGGAGTAACCTGCAGACATAAAGAATGATGCCGAGGGAGCAGTTTCTATTGATGTGGAAAAATGCATATTTGATTGACTGAGTTACTTGAGAAGTCAAATAAGAAAATATTCTGTGCATAAAGATTTTATATTTATAAGAAATGAACAGGTTTATATGCATAGAAGAAAGTTTGGAGGGTTACACAATAAAATGTGTTAAGGTTTGTTACCTGTAGATGGTGAAATTATTTTCTTCTGTATGTTTACATTTTCTTCAACACATACGTCTGTCTTGGTTATATAAAAATTATTTCAAGTTAGAACCTTCCACCATAGTTAATGAGCAAGAGAGTTAGGACTCTTAGGGTTGCAAGAGTTGGACATGACTGAGTGACTGAACTGAACTGAACTGAGAGTTAGGACTGATTTTTTCATGTAATAGTGCAACTCACTCAACAGCAACACTTTCCCTTTAATTCTAATTTTTAATCAGAGGATAAGTACTTTGCAATATTGTGATGGTTTCTGCCATACATCAACGTGATTTAGCCATAGGTATGTATATATGTGTTCCTTCCCTCTTGAATCCCTGCTCCTACCTCCCCATCCCACCCCTCTAGGTTGTCACAGATCTCCGACTTTGGGTTCCTTGCATCATACAGCAAACCTCCACTGGCTATTTATTTTACATATGGTAATATATATGTTTCAATGCTATTCTCTCAAATCATCCCGCCCTCTCCTTCCCCCACTGTGTCCAAAAGTCTGTTCTTTCTGCCTGTGTCTCCTTCGCTGCCCTGTGAGCAGGATCATCAGTACTATGTGTTAATATATGATATTTGTCTTCCTCTTTCTGATTTACTTCTCTCTGTATAATACGCACTAGGTTCATCCACCTCATTAGAACCAACTCAGATGCATTCCTTTTTATAGCTGAATAATATTCCATATCAGCAGTACTTTAAAATTATTATTATTTTTTTCTATCAGGCGCCTTCCCCACAAAACCTTAAGGCCATATTACTGCTCAGATGTAGTAGGTGGACAAAAAGGCAGCCTGAGAAAGCTCTGGCCCCCAGCAGGGAACTGGTGCTGCGGCTTGGGTTTCCATCTCGATTTCATCTGTAGTCACAGCTCTGCCCAGATTGGCTTAACGACAGGCTCTTCTCACTTGGTTTTCTGAGCAACGTGTATCTTAGAAGTGGGAAGACACACCGAATGCTGTTTTAATTCCAGAGGACACGGCCCAGCCTTGCTCAGTGCCTCCTTGCTGGGGACCTGCCTTAAGTCACTCTATCTTTGTACCAACAATCTGATTATTGTAATGACATTTTTTTTTCCTTCATACCTCCTTCAACTCAAAGAAAACACCCTCCTACTCAATGTCTATTTCTGTTCTGCTCGTATGAATCACTTTAAGGGTTAACAGAATTATCTCTCCTCTGTCTGTAGCTTTGGGAAAGCAGATATGTGCATGTGAGCTGGAGAACAGAGGATAGGTGGGGCACACTGGAGCTTTGATTTCTGTTCTGATGGGTTGCTGGAGAATGCAAAGTGCTTCTGTTAGAAGAGGCATCTTGGTAGTAGTTAATCATGAGGATCTCCAGTTAATCTCTCCATATATATGAATGTACCCACACATAGGGTATACAAGATGTTCTATAATTATTAGTTACTTTATTATCAGGGATGATTCTGGTTGACTTTTTGTTTTTATTCTGCTGAACACAGTGAAGTGGAACAGAAAAGATTCAGGACAGACATTGGAATAGCTTTTGCTCTTCAAGAGAGATTTGTGACCAGAGCTTAAGCCTCCCAATCAATGGAGCAGGTCCTGCCTTGTCTTCTTTGCTGCTTACAGACCACTGCAGGGAGAAGTGACTCTTGGTATGTGCCAGGCACATTAATAACCACTTTGGTTCTTAAGTGCAATATTGTCTGACCTCACTGTGTGACTTTTAGGACCACAAAACATATTTGATGAAACTTGTTGTTCAGTTGAAACAAGTTCAGTTGTGTCTGACCCTTTGTGACCCCATGGACTGCAGCACGCCAGGCTTCCCTGTCCTTCTCTATCTCCTGGAGTTTGCTCAAACTCATGTCCACTGAGTCGGTGGTGCCGTCTAACCATCTCATCCTCTGTCGTCCCCTCCTCCTCTTGCCCTCAATCCTTCCCAGCATCAGGGTCTTTTCCTTTGAGTCAGCTTTTCACATCAGGTGGCTGAAGGATTGGAGCTTCAGCTTCAGCATCAGTCCTAAAGAATCAGTTAATAAAGAAATTTCCCTCAAATTTATAAGTTTTATAACAGTTTGAGATATACTGACACATTTGCAGAGGTTTTTTTGAAGGCAGAAACAGGTGAAATTGTATTTTTCTTTCTACTTTTCAGTATTTTGCCAAATTTTCTTTAAGAACAACACATAACTTTTATAAATGTGAACATCATGAGAAAAAAGAGAGCCCTGAACCCCAAAGCTCCTGGGGCTGACGGCTGAGGTCCTCCTGTCTGAGCTTCTGCCCCACGTGGAGACCTTCACCACAAGCGGGTTGCCCTACCCTGGGTCAGGTCACAGCCTAAGAGGTGGCAGGTCACGGACCTCCTTGACCCCACAGTCCTTCTGAGTTCATTCAAGGATGGGCAGCTGCTCCTCTGCCCCTTGGCCGCCTCCTCTTTCTCCAATACAAGCAGGTGTGTGGGCCTTTAAGCCTTCCCCTTAGCTCTACCCACCCCCAGCCCACCCTTCAATGGCAGATGGAGCAAGTGGGGCAGTCAGTCAAACTCATAAGGCCTAGTCATCTAGAGCTGAGACCTAGGGAGCTCATTGTTTTTCAATCCAAACCTGCTCGTATTTGGAGGTGGGGGGAAATTTTTTCACACCGGAAACAAATTGCTCTCTGAGCCTTGCACATCCACCTTGAAACTCTAGATCATACCCATCCATCCAAGTACAAACAGTCCACCCAGTGTTTCTCCAACTGGGGAACTGCTGGGGGCCTCCATGTATTCTCAGAGGTTGCGCATCCTGTACAAGTTTTTAATATTTTCATTTATTGATACTCTTAGAGAAAATAATATAAATATATTAAATATTTAAACATATTTATATACAATATAAAGTAATGCTTTATACTATCCAGCTGACCAAATTGTGAATAGTACTTCTGTATAACTTCAGGGTTCATGTTTTCACGTTTGTGTCTTTGATTACTGTCACACTGGCTCTAAAGTGATTCCCCAAAGTGATAAGTATTTAAATTTATACATTGAAGTATTGGGAGTTACCTGGGGGTCCTGAGACTCCACACTCCCAATGCAGGAGGTCCAGGTTCAATCCTTGGTCAAGGAACTAGATCCCACATGCTGCAGCTAAGACTTGGTATATCCAAATAAATACTTAAAAAGAAGAAATGGAAGTATTTTCTCTGATCATAGCCTTGAATAGGCTAGTGGGAAAATCTTCAAAATCAGTCTCAGGCCTGGAACTTTCCTCAAAAGAAGTCCATGCATTTCTCAAATGTGAACGTAACTGCCCTAGGTTGTTCTGCCCAAGCCCACTCCCTCTGCAGGGGACTCCCCTTTCCCGTGCTCACCTTGATGCCTCTCAGCCGTCCCCCGCTTCCCAGGCTTCTGTCGTTGTGCCCCCCTAATTAATTCACAGCTGGAACCCTCATGAACACCTGACTCAATTGTGGGCTTTGCTGTGGGTGAGTGAGGGCCTTGGGCCAGTCTGTGGTTTCAGGATGAACAGAGGGGCCAGAGCCTCTCCCAAGCAGGCCTTATGGTTTTCATGTGTATCTCAGGTCTCAGCAGCAGGGGTCACTGCACGAAAGGTTATAATCATGTGGCAACTTTTCAACCAGCCTCCTGGTGTGAGTAACAAGGGAAATCAGGCAGCTTAGCACCACTTGTTTATCCCATGGGGTCTGTTTAACTATGTGCACAGGGGAGCTGAATGGATTTGACTTTATCGTGGCTTCTGCTAGCATCATCTCCCACTCCGCAAGTTTTGCTGAGACTAAGGACACAGATTCAGTTCAGTTCAGTCGCTCAGTTGTGTCCGACTCTTTGAAACCCCAGGAATCCCAGCACGCCAGGCCTCCCTGTCCATCACAAACTCCCGGAGTTCACCCAGAATCACATCCATCGAATCAGTGATGCCATCCAGCCATCTCATCCTTTGTCGTCCCCTTCTCCTCCTGCCCCCAATCCCTCCCAGCATCAGAGTCTTCTCCAATAAGTCAACTCTTCGCATGGGGTGGCCAAAATACTGGAGTTTCAGCTTTAGCATCATTCCTTCCAAAGAAATCCCAGGGCTGAGCTCCTTCAGAATGGACTGGTTGGATCTCCTTGCAGTCCAAGGGACTCTCAAGAGTCTTCTCCAACACCACACTTCAAAAGCATCAATTCTTCGGTGCTCAGCCTTCTTCACAGTCCAACTCTCACATCCATACATGACCACAGGAAAAACCATAGCCTTGACTAGATGAACCTTTGTTGGCAAAGTAATGTCTCTGCTTTTGAATATGCTATCTAGGTTGGTCATAACTTTCCTTCCAAGGAGTAAGCGTCTTTTAATTTCATGGCTGCAGTCACCATCTGCAGTGATTTTGGAGCCCAGAAAAATAAAGTCTGACACTGTTTCCACTGTTTTCCCATCTATTTCCCATGAAGTGATGGGACTGGATGCCATGATCTTCGTTTTCTGAATGTTGAGCTTGAAGCCAACTTTTTCACTCTCCTCTTTCACTTTCATCAAGAGGCTTTTTAGTTCTTCTTCACTTTCTGCCATAAGGGTGGTGTCATCTGCATATCTGAGGTTATTGATATTTCTCCCAGCAATCTTGATTCCAGCTTGTGCTTCTTCCAGTCCAGCGTTTCTCATGATGTACTCTCCATATAAGTTAAATAAGCAGGGTAACAATATACAGCCTTGACGTACTCCTTTTCCTATTGGAACCAATCTGTTGTTCCATGTCCAGTTCTAACTGTTGCTTCCTGACCTACATACAAATTTCTCAAGAGGCAGATCAGGTGGTCTGGTATTCCCATCTCTTTCAGAATTTTCCACAGTTTATTGTGATCCAGACCCACCCAACTAGACTGCAAGTTATTCATAAACTCACTCAATTGTTATGCATAGTAAAAAAATAATAAAATCTCAAAATAAGGGCCAAAGATAAGATCTCTGTTTTAAATACTTAACATGTTGCAAGTTCCAGCAATAGCTCCAGCTCTTCTCACCCTCCCCATGACTCCGAGTAGCCTGCCAGTCCGTGTGGGCCCCAGAGTCCCCTCAAGGTCAGAGAGGTGATCGTATACTTAGCATGCCTATGAATCTTCTCCAAATCTTTTTTCGTCCTGAGACTGTGAAACAAAACCGTTACCATCCTGGTCAGGTTACTTACTCTTCTGGGACTTAGTCTATCCAACTGAAAATGGGGTTGGATCCATGTTTCTAAATTTTTCTTCTATGAGGTGATTTTGAAATCCTAAAACCAACCAAACTCTCAAAATAATACAGATGGTATTTTTTTCTTAAACATATTTAAAAACATGCAATAAAATAGGAACACACATATATGGTAATGCTTATCATGTAATAAACTATCTTTAAGGGATGGTGAGCCTGGCCTAGGCACATAAGGTGGAGACGTGCTGCACAGATGAGCAGTGATTATGATGGTGATGGTGGGGTCCAGACCCATTGTCCATGTGATGATCACTGCTCCATGCGAGGCTTTTTGTCTCATAGTTATTGTCCAATTTTATCATGGTTTGTGCTTTTTGTTCTTCATGCAATAAAAATAGTTGTGTTTTTCTTAGTATTTTCACTCCAACATATGAATATACTTGGGATCATTTTGTGTAGCATTTAACTCCCTTGTGAGACTGTTTTGGCTGATTAGTTGAATCCAAGTGATTCCACTCACATTCTGTCAACAGATGATGATTTAAAAAAAAAAAATCACTTGTCAAATTTCTTAAGAAAGCACACTGGTTGTAAGATCTGTTTATTTACTTTTAGATCAGGGAATGTATATTCAGTTCAGTTTAGTCACTCAGTCATGTCCGACTCTTTGTGACCCCATGAACCGCAGCACTCCAGGCCTCCCTGTCTATCACCAACTCCCGGAATTCACTCAAACTCATGTCCATCGAGTCAGTGATGCCATCTAGCCATCTCATCCTCTGTCGTCCCCTTCTCCTCCTGCCTCCAATCCCTCCCAGCATCAGAGTCTTTTCCAATGAGTCAACTCTTCGCATGAGGTGGCTGAAGTATTAGAGTTTCAGCTTTAGCATCAGTCCTTCCAAAGAACACCCAGGACTGATCTCCTTTAGGATGGACTGGTTGGATCTCCTTGCAGTCCAAGGGACTCTCAAGAGTCTTCTCCAACATCACACTTGAAAAGCATCAATTCTTCAGCACTCAGCTTTCTTCACAGTCCAATTCTCACATCCATACATGACTACTGGAAAAACCATAACCTTGACTAGACGGACTTTTGTTGGCAAAGTAATGTCTCTGCTTTTGAATATGCTATCTAAGTTGGTCATAACTTTCCTTCCAAGGAGTAAGCATCTTTTAGTTTCATGGCTGCAGTCACCATCTGCAGTGATTTTGGAGCCCCCCAAAAATAAAGTCTGACACTGTTTCCACTGTTTCCCCATCTATTTGCCATGAAGGGATGGGACCAGATGCCATGATCTTCGTTTTCTGAATTTTGAGCTTTAAGCCAACTTTTTCACTCTCCACTTTCACTTTCATCAAGAGGCTTTTTAGTTCCTCTTCACTTTCTGCCATAAGGGTGGTGTAATCTGCATATCTGAGGTTATTGATATTTCTCCCAGCAATCTTGATTCCAGCTTGTGCTTCTTCCAGCCCAGAGTTTCTCATGATGTACTCTGCATGTCACTTAAATAAGCAGGGTGACAATATACAGCCTTGAAGTACTCCTTTTCCTATTTGGAACCAGTCTGTTGTTCCATGTCCAGTTCTAACTGTTGCTTCCTGACTTGCATATAGTTTTCTCAAGAGGCAGGTCAGGTGGTCTGGTATTCCCATCTCTTTTCATCTATATTCATGTGGATATAATTCAGGAAATGTAAGAAGAAAAAAAGTTCAGAGGCCCCATTCAGTAGGAACTTAGGAATCTACCAATCAAAGCAAAGTGTGTGCATGTGTGTGTACACCTGGGTGCATACTGTGTGTGAAGGAAAAACACTCAGAAATAGGAAGACTTGGAGTAACCGGAATGGACAAGGGCTACTCCCAGAGCTTGTCAGGAAACACCTTACTGAAGGGACTGCTTCCAAGGCCACCTAGACACAGAGAGACAGACACATGTTCACAGACACAAACAGAAACGTACTCAGAAACACACACACTCAGACATAGACAGGACTAGAGAAACACACGCAGACATTCTTTTATAAGAAGGTTTTAGTCTGGTGCAGGCATGAGAGGAGACACAAGAGGGGCTCAGGAAAGCAAAGTTTATTGCGCTCGTGAGTCCCAGAGACACGGGGTGTTGTGCAGAGCCGAGAGAGACACAGGACTGTGAGGAGGCAGGAGTGAAGGGAGCCCTTAAGCCATGGGTTTTCTCAGGGCTTCCATGAAAACAGCAAGGCAAGGCAGGGTGAGCATTTTAGAACTGGTCAGTTTGAATAGTTCCAGTGGGCTTTAAGGTTGGTTCCAAGTCACTGGAGCAGGCTGGGCACCACTATAAAACTTATAAGACCTGGTCATTCAGAAGTGAGCTCCAGGGAACCCTTTGCTGTTTATCAATCCACATCTGCACTTACTCAGTGCAGGGGGTGGATGATTTTTGGGGTACCTGGTCCAGAGGATTAAGGCATAGGAATATTGCTTCCAGGTCAGATAAAGGAGATGTGACCTGGCTCTGGAATGTTTGGTTTGCATCCTGGCTGGTCCTTTGCTATCCTCAGATATGCAGATAACACTACCCTTATGGCAGAAAATGAAGAGGAACTAAAGAACTTCTTGATGAAGGTGAAAGTGGAGAGTGAAAAAGCTGGCTTGAAACTCAACATTCAGAAAACTAAGATCATGGTATCCAGTCCCATCATCACTTCATGGCAAATAGATGGAGAAACAATGGAAACAGTGACAGACTATTTTTCTTGGGCTCTAAAATCACTGTAGACAGTGACTGCAACCATGAAATGAAAAGACACTTGATTCTTGGAAGAAAAGCTATGGCAAACCTAGACAGTGTATTGCAAAGCAGAGACAGTACTTTGCCAACAAAGGTACATCTAGTTAAAGCTATGGTTTTTCTAATAGTATGTACGGATGTGAAAGCTGGACCTGAAGAAGGCTGAGGATCGAAGAATTGATGCTTTTGAACTGTGGTGCTGGAGAAGACTCTTGAGAGTCCCTTGGACAGCAAGGAGATCAAACCAGTCCATCCTAAAGGAAATAAGTCCTGAATGTTCATTGGAAGGACTGATGCTGGAGCTCCAGCACTTTGGCCACCTGATGTGAAGAGCCAACTCATTAGAAAGAACCTGATGCTGGGAAGGATTGAAGGCAGGAGGAAAAGGGGGCAACAAAGGATGAGATGGTTGGATGGCATCACCGACTCAATGGACGTGAGTTTGAGCAAACGCAGGGAGATGGTGAAGGACAGGGCAGCCTGGTGTGCTGCAGTCCATGAGGTCACAGAATCAGACACAACTTAGCAACTGAACAACAATGAAGAGAGGGGGCTGTCTCTCCTCAGCAGGAAAGGTTTTTTAAGATGTCAAAATACAATAATGTACAGAAAATGATATAGTATAATTTAATATATACATATAAAACAGACATGCACTCAGACACAGACATACACAAAGATGCACAGTACTCCTCATTCAGATCAGATCAGTCGCTCAGTCGTGTCTGACTCTTTGCGACCCCATGAACCACAGCATGCCAGGCCTCCCTATCCATCACCAGCTCTTGGAGGTCACCCAGACTCATATCCATCGAGTCAGTGATGCCATCCAGCCATCTCATCCTCTGTCGTCCCCTTCTCCTCCCGCCCCCAATCCCTCCCAGCATCAGAGTCTTCTCCAATGAGTCAACTCTTTGCATGAGGTGGCCAAAATACTGGAGTTGCAGCTTTAGCATCATTCCTTCCAAAGAAATCCCAGGGCTGATCTCCTTCAGAATGGACTGGTTGGATCTCCTTGCAGTCCAAGGGACTCCTCATTAGTGCAATCTCTTTTCAGAAATGTGGAGGTGCTCCAGCCATGCCCTCTCTTTAAAAGAGTTTCTTGATAATCGGGGCTATTTCCAGTTACATCCATGGTGCAATGAAACCACTCAGTGTTCTGACCAGCTAAAGGCCTTTGCATGATAGAGTTAGCCTTCACTTTCTAGGGGAATTTGAATCCCAAATTTGAAGTCCTTTCTGAGACTCAGTAGATCTCAAACTTTAGTCTTCTGATGGTTCTCTGGGAAGCTGGGCCTTGGGCTCCATGCCTCTGATACTGAAGGATTGAAGAGAAATCCAGGGATCTCACATTTTTATGAACCCTCAAGTAATTCTGATGCAGGAATTTCATGGAAAAACATGTCATCAAACTGTCTCAGAAATTTCATTGATACAACAGAGTATTTACTAAGGAAATCAAGGTACTGAGTGTTACAGTAAAAATATACAAGAACCACCTAGATTGCCTCTTTCCTAGGAATCACCTTCTTTATTGTTCTTATAAGCAGAAGGTACTTCTAATCCTCTTTCTAGTCTAGACGATAAAGCCAAATGGGCCCGTCTATAACATATTGGCAAGGTACTAGATTTCCCAGTTTCCTGGACTCATAGCAATGATATTGGCCTCAGAGGGCTTTGGTAACTTCTGGAATTGCAATAATAGTTTAGCTTCTCAAAACTTAAAAAGTTATATTATTCAGGGAGCAAATACAGTTAATTTCTTGATCTACTATAACATACACAAACACACATTTTATTGAAAAAGTTTCCGGACAGTTCTTATACCCTCATTAATTTATATTTCATCCCATTCTGTTCTGTTCTACTTAGTTTAAAAAAAAAAATACTGGTCATGCTATACTAGATTGAATTCATGACCCACTATTTTAGTTATCTATTACTGCATAACACATTACCCCAAACATCGTGTCTAAAAATAGCAAAAATCATTTTATTATCTCCCAAGTGATCTGTGGGGCAGGAATTTGGGAAGGGCTCAGCATGGCTGCTGTTAGGTCTGGGTGGGGAAGATCCTCTGGAGAAGGAAATGGCAACCCACTCCAGTACTCATGCCTGGAAAATCCCATGGACAGAGGAGCATGGTGGGCTACAGTCCACTGGATCGCAAAGAGTCAGACAGGACTAGCGACTTCACTTTCACTTTCAGCATGGCTGCTGTTAGGTCTGTAAGTGGTTGTTAGTGCCTGGGGCTGGCACGGTGTGGGCCTGAATCACTGTCTCTCATGTAGTCTCTCCCTGTGGTCTCTCTACATGGGCTAGTTTGTGCTTCCTCACAGCATGGCAGCCTGAGGGTACTTGAGTTGGTTACACGTGGCTAAGGGCTCTAAAGCTGAAAACAAGAAAAATAGTAGCCTAGCCTTGAAAGTCATCTAGCATGACTTCCTCCATAATCGCAATAGAATACATTGATATTCTTCTCCAACAGAAGAATATATAACATAAACACCACCTCTTTTTAAAAAATATTTACTTATGCATTGGGTCTTAGTTTCAGTGCAAGGGCTCAGTAATTGCAGTGTGCTCAGTTACCACACCACATGTGGGGTTTTGGTTCCCTGACCGGGGATAGAACCTGCATCCCTTGAATTGGAAAGCAGATTCTTAACTACTGGACCACCAGGGAAGTCCCTAAGTCCATCAAGATGGAGTTTAGTGTTGGGTGGAGTGCCATATTGTAGGCAGAGCAGTTGAGATGGGAGACACTGCCATCTGCGGAAAATGCAATCTACCACACCCTCTTAGAGGGCACCATTGCAGTTTGAACAATCGTCCTCTAGAGGGCACTCTTGTGATATGACATCGGCTCCATTTCGCTATGAGAAATTGGGTGGAGTGATGGGTGGGGTGATGGAAAGAGAGAAAAAGGAATTTGGGTGTTGGCTAAGGTGGAGCAGCTCATCCTTTCTGAATTGGTCATTCTTTCTGTTGCATAGAACATGTTGGCAGGGATGTGCGTATGTGTGTGTGTGGTCATGTCGATATCGTAGGACAAGGAGGGCTGGTGACAAATTTTAGGGCTTTATGCCTGTGTGCGCTCCCCAATCCCCACCCCTTTGCCTAGCAGAAGGCCTTGTACAGGGATCTGCTGTGACAGCTAGGCATAAAGTGCCTGTGGGTCACCAGGCAGAATTAAGTTTTCCCAAGGTTTGGGAAAGGAGAGTGCCACCTGTAGCGCCTCCACGGAACCTGCAATTCCCAATAAACTGTGGCTGGCTCCATGCCTGCAGTGCTCAGAGACTGGAATGGTGGTTATTTGGAAGAAGACTGAAGATGAGTTAGTAAGTGAGCCAGTCCAGGAAGTGTGTATACAGTGAGAAGAGACTAAGAAGGTGATCTATAGCCCGATGTAGGAGGAAAACCTGGGAAGAATGGTGGCAGGGGCTGGGATAGAGTTTTCAGGAAGAGGGCGTGGGCCTGAGGGCCAAGTATGGCAGCAAAATCAAGACTGAAGACACCATCAGATCTGGCAACATGGAGGCTGTTGGTGGTTTTTATGATGACGTTTGGGGGAAGCCAGCTGGGCAGGGTATTGCAGGAGTTTAGTAGTGATGGGAGGAAGGAGTAAAAGGGTGGAAACTGGAGAGGTGGACAGGTCCAAGAACTGTTTTTGAAAAATCTTGGCCATGACTAAACACGTATATAGGGAAGGGAAGGAAAGGAGACAGGGAAAGGGAAACCAGACTAAAGAGGAGTAACTGATACATCTTGGTCCAGAGAGGAGTGGAGTCTAATGCCCAGACTGAGCGATGAGGCTTGGAAGGTGGCCATTTTTTCTAAGAGAAAGGAACTTGAAGCAAAGAAGAGGTTGAGGTTTAGGTAGAAGGAGTGATGAGCTGAGCTAGTTCAAGTTGCCTCTGCTTCCAGAGTAAGAAGTGAGAAGGAGTAAATGGCTTGAGAAGAATTCATCAGCCCCTTGGGGAGGAATGAAAAGTCTGTTTAGTTTCAGCTCACACATATTTAGGACCTATTCTGTATAAAGTGTTTTCAATGACATTACTTTATCCTTTTCCAGCAGTGTATGAAATAGGAAATATCCCTATTTGCAGGCTCTAACCTCCTCCTTTGGAGAAGGTGATGGCACCCCACTCCAGTACTTTTGCCTGGAAAATCCCATGGATGGAGGAGCCTGGTAGGCTGCAGTCCATGGGGTCACTGAGGGTCGGACACGACTGAGCGACTTCACTTTCACTTTTCCTTTCATGCATTGGAGAAGGAAATGGCAACCCACTCCAGTGTTCTTGCCTGGAGAATCCCAGGGATCAGGGAGCCTGGTGGGCCACTGTCTATGGGGTCACACACAGTTGGACACGACTGAAACGACTTAGCAGCAGCAGCAGCAACCTCTTTCTTGGTGAGTTTCATGCTTCATCTAAGCATGAAAGGAGTATGGCCATGAGGAAAAGAGGGGTGTGCTGGTTCCGGGTCAGTCCTGGAGCTCAGAGAACAAACCATAGTCTTAAATTATCTTCTAGTGTCCTCTTTCCTTGATTTTCTTCCTTTATTCCCCCTCCTCTCTCCTCCTCAGGTTGCTTTCAGGAACTTCAAAGTCTTCTATCTGTGTCTGAAGACCAGTTTACCTGCTAAGAGCATCCTTTTTAATAAAATAACCAACAACTGTGGAGTACTCTGTAGCTTTTACTATATATTTACATGTGGGGTGTGTGTATGTGTGTGGGTGTCTGTGGTGGGGGTGGATTTTGGTGGCTTCTCTTATCTGATCCAGGAGCACCAAGCTTAGACCCAGCTCAGCTCTTCCTTGCCTTCCTCAGGACAAACAGCTGAAAGAGCTCTGTGAACCGAAAAATACCAGCCTGCAGATGTCCCTGCCTGTAAGGAATACCCAACCAACCCTCGGGCCAAAGGCTAGGGACAAGAAGTAGAGGACTACTTAGTGATTTGTGCTTTGCTCACCTCAATCAATGGGCCTCTACTTTAGGAGCGGAGAGCTAAATGCTTAATGGGGCTGTCTGGGCCATAGGCTGGCAGTGGCTGCCTCTCTCTATTGAAGGCCATGCTCTTGGACAGTTCTTTTTCATATCTATGGGTCTCTTTGGGTTACAGTGACCATTCCCCCCATTCTCCTCCAGTTCTAGAGATAGTAAGAGCTCCCTATGATTGCTTCACAGATACTATGCAGGATTATTGCTTTCCCTTAATCCTGTCTGGCTCTAGGTCAGTGATCACACCATTGTGATTATCTTGGTTGTGAAGATCTTTTTTGTACAGTTCTTCTGTGTATTCTTGCCATCTCTTGTTAATATCTTCTGCTTCTGTTAGGTCCATACCATTTCTGTCCTTTATCGAGCCCATCTTTGCATGAAATATCCCCTTGGTATCTCTAATTTTCGTGAAGAGATCGCTAGTCTTTCCCATTCTGTTGTTTTCCTCTATTTCTTTGCATTGATCGCTGAGGAAGACTTTCTTATCTCTCCTTGCTATTCTTTGGAACTCTGCATTCAAATGGGAATATCTTTTCTTTTCTCCTTTGCTTTTCACTTCTCTTCTTTTCACAGCTATTTGTAAGGCCTCCCCAGACAGCCATTTTGCTTTTTTGCATTTCTTTTCCATGGGGATGGTCTTGATCCCTGTCTCCTGTACAATGTCACGAACCTCATTCCATAGTTCATCAGGCACTCTGTCTATCAGATCTAGTTCCTTAAATCTATTTCTCACTTCCACTGTATAATCATAAGAGATTTGGTTTGGGTCATACCTGAATGGTCTAGTGGTTTCCCCTGCTTTCTTCAATTTAAGTCTGAATTTGGCAATAAGGAGTTCATGATCTGAGCCACAGTCAGCTCTTGATCTTGTTTTTGCTGACTGTATAGAGCTTCTCCATCTTTGGCTGCAAAGAATATAATCTCTCTGATTTTGGTGTTGACCATCTGGTGATGTCCACATGTAGAGTCTTCTCTTGTGTTGTTGGAAGAGGGTGTTTGCTATGACCAGTGCATTCTCTTGGCAAAACTCTATTAGCCTTTGCTCTGCTTCATTTTGTATTCCAAGGCCAAATTTGCCTGTTACTCCAGCTGTTTCTTGACTTCCTACTTTTGCATTCCAGTCCCCTATAATGAAAAGGACATCTTTTTTGGGTGTTAGTTCTAAAAGGTCTTGTAGGTCTTCATAGAACTGTTCAACTTCAGCTTCTTCAGCATTACTGGTTGAGGCATAGACTTGGATTACTGTGGTATTGAATTCAGAGAAGGCAATGGCACCCCGCTCCAGTACTCTTGAATGGTTTGTCCTGGAAACGAACAGAGATCATTCTGTCGTTTTTGAGTCTGCATCCAAGTACTGCATTTCGGACTCTTGTGTTGACCAGGATAGCTACTCCATTTCTTCTAAGGGATTCCTGCCCACAGCAGTAGATATAATGGTCATCTGAGTTAAATTCACTCATTCCAGTCCATTTTAGTTCGCTGATTCCTAGAAAGTCGACGTTCACTCTTGCCATCTCCTGTTTGACCACTTTCGATTTGCCTTGATTCATGGACCTGACATTCCAGGTTCCTTTGCAATATTGCTCTTTACAGCATTGGACCTGGCTTCTATCACCAGTCACATCCACAGCTGGGTATTGTTTTTTGGTTTGGCTCCATCCCTTCATTCTTTCTGGAGTTATTTCTCCACTGATCTCCAGTAGCATATTGGGCACCTACTGACCTGGGGAATTCCTCTTTCAGTATCCTATCATTTTGCCTTTTCATACTGGTCATGGGGTTCTCAAGGCAAGAATACTGAAGTGGTTGGCCATTCCCTTCTCCAGTGGACCACATTCTGTCAGACCTCTCCACCATGACCCGCCCATCTTGGGTGGCCCCACACGGCATGGCTTAGTTTCATTGATTTGGCAAGGCTGTGGTCCATGTGATTAGATTGACTAGTTTTCTGTGACTATGGTTTGTGTGTCTGCCCTCTGATGCCTCTTGAAACACCTACCATCTTACTTAGGTTTCTCTTAGCAGCCACTGCTCCTGACCTTGGGCAAGGGGTATCTCCTCACAGCCGCCCCTCCTGACCTTGAACGCGGAGTAGCTCCTCTCGGCCTTTCTGTGCCTGCGCAGCCACTGCTCCGTGGACTTGGGGTAGCTCCTCCTGGCCCCTGCCCCTGACCTCAGGCGTGGGGTAGCTCTTCTCGGCCGCTGCCCCTGACCCCGGACACCCCCTGACCTCAGACGCTCCCTGACCTCAGACGCTGTGTCCTTAGACCAAGATAATCATGATGGTGTGATCATTCACCTAGATCCAGACATCCTGGAATGTGAAGTCAAGTGGGCCTTAGAAAGCATCACTATGAACAAAGCTTTAGTGGAGGTGATGGAATTCCAGTGGAACTATTTCAAATCCTGAAAGATGATGCTGTGAAAGTGCTACACTCAACATGCCAGCAAATTTGGGAAACTCAGCAGTGGCCACAGGACTGGAAAAGGTCAGTTTTCATTCCAATCCCAAAGAAAGAAATGCCAAGGAGTGCTCAAACTACTGCACAATTGCACTCATCTCACACGCTAGTAAAGTAATGCTCAAAAATCTCCAAGCCAGGCTTCAGCAATATGTGAACCGTGAACTTCCTGATGTTCAAGCTGGTTTTAGAAAAGACAGAGGAACCAGAGAGCAAATTGCCAACATCTGCTAGATCATCAAAAAAGCAAGAGAGTTCCAGAAAAAACATCTATTTCTGCTTTATTGACTATGCCAAAGCCTTTGACTGTGTAGATCACAATAAACTGTGGAAAATTCTGAGAGAGATGGGAATACCAGACCACCTGATCTGCCTCTTGAGAAACCTATATGCAGGTCAGGAAACAACAGTTAGAACTGGACATGGAACAACAGACTGGTTCCAAATAGGAAAAGGAGTACTTCAAGGCTATATATTGTCACCCTGCAGAGTACATCATGAGAAACTCTGGGCTGGAAGAAGCACAAGCTGGAATCAAGATTACTGGAAGAAATATCAATATATGCAGATGACACCACCCTTAAGGCAGAAAGTGAAGAGAAACTATAAAACCTCTTGATGAAAGTGAAAGAGGAGAGTGAAAAAGTTGGCTTAAAGCTCAACATTCAGAAAACGAAGATCATGGCATCTGGTCCCATCACTTCATGGCAAATAGATGGGGAAACAGTGGAAACAGTGTCAGACTTTCTTTTTCTGGGCTCCAAAATCATTGCAGATGGTGACTGCAGCCATGAAATTAAAAGACACTTGCTCCTTGGAAGGGAAGTTATGACCAACCTAGATAGCATATTCAAAAGCAGAGATATTACTTTGCCAACAAAGGTCCATCTAGTCAAGGCTATGCTTTTCCAGTGATCATGTATGGATGTGTAAGTTGGACTGTAAAGTAAGCTGAGCACCGAAGAATTGATGCTTTTGAACTGTGGTGTTGGAGAAGACTCTTGAGAGTCCCTTGGACTGCAAGGAGATCCAACAAGTCCATTCTGAAGGAGATCAGTCCTGGGTGTTCTTTGGAAGGACTGATGCTAAAGCTGAAACTCCAATACTTTGGCCACCTCATGTGAAGAGTTGACTAATTGGTAAAGACTCTGATGCAAGGAAAGTTATGACCAACCTAGATAGCATATTCAAAAGCAGAGACATTACTTTACCAACAAAGGTTCGCCTAGTCAAGGCTATGGTCTTTCCTGTGGTCATGTATGGATGTGAGAGCTGGACTGTGAAGAAGGCTGAGCGCCGAAGAATTGATGCTTTTGAACTGTGGTGTTGGAGAAGACTCTTGAGAGTCCCTTGGACTGCAAGAAGATCCAACCAGTCCATTCTGAAGGAGATCAATCCTGGAATTTCTTTGGAAGGAATGATGCTAAAGCTGAAACTGCAGTATTTTGGCCACCTCATGCGAAGAGTTGACTCATTGGAGAAGACTCTGATGCTGGGAGGGATTGAGGGCAGGAGGAGAAGGGGACGACAGAGGATGAGATGGCTGGATGGCATCACTGACTCGATGGATGCGAGTCTGAGTGACCTCCGGGAGCTTGTGATGGACAGGGAGGCCTGGCGTGCTGCGGTTCATGGGGTCGCAAAGAGTCGGACACGACTGAGCGACTGATCTGATCTGATCTGATCTGATCTGATGCTGGGAGGGAGTTGAGGCAGGAGGGAGAAGGGGACAACAGAGGATGAGATGGCTGGATGGCATCACTGACTCGATGGACATGAGTTTGAGTGAACTGTGGGAGTTGATGATGGACAGGGAGGCCTGGCATGCTGCGATTCATGGGGTCACAAAGAGTCGGACACAACTGAGAGACTGAACTGAACTGAAGCCTGTCGATGTGGCTGTAACTTAACATGCTGTATCTCAGTCGCTCAGTCATGTCTGACTCTTTGCAACCCTATGGACTGCAGCACACCAGGCTTCCCTGTCCATCACCAACCCCTGGAGCTTGCTCAAACTCATGTTCATAGAGTCGAGATGTCATCCAACCATCTCATCCTTGGTTGTCCCCTTCTCCTCCTTCCTTCAATCTTTCCCAGCATCAGAGTTTTTTCCAATGAGTCAGTACTTTGCATCAGGTAGCCAAAGTATTGGAATTTCAGCTTTAGCAACAGTCCATCCAATGAATGTTCAGGGCTGATTTCCTTTCGGATTGACTGGTTTGATCTCCTTGTAGTCTAAGGGACTCTTAAGAGTCTTCTCCAACACCACAGTTCAGAAACATCAATTCTTTGATGCTCAGCTTTCTTCACATTCCAACTCTCACATCCATATATGATTACTGGAAAAACCATAGCTTTGACTAGATGGACCTTTGTCAGCAAAGTAGTGTCTCTGCTTTTTAATATGCTCTCTAGGTTTGTCATAGCTTTTCTTCCAAGGAGCAAGTGTCTTTTAATTTCATGGTTTCAGTCACCAACTGCAGTGATTTTGGAGCCCAAGAAAATAAAGCCTCTTGATCTCATTCTCCTCAATTAACTCGCTGCTGGGTGTGCCCTTTCTTTTCACCTCACTCTTTCTTGAGTCCTTTGTGCCCTGGTCGTAGTTTTATGAAAGTTTTGCCCAGCTTTAGGGGTCCCAGTGAGCCTTTCAGATGTTGCTTCCCTGAGGCCCTTCCCCGGGGAACTTGGGGCTGTGAGGGTAGAAGAAGGAGGCTTTGTAAGGGATCATGCAGGCCCCTCATTCTCCCTGACTCTCCTCCATTTCCCCCACAGGCCCTAAAACCCTTAAGAAGCCCAAGGATGCTCTGGAATGAACAGATGATGACTAGGTCTTCTAGTCTGTTCAGAGGGCTCAAGGCCCTTTAGAACAGGAATCAGAACAGGATAATGCCTGGGACCTGGCCTTTTGTTACCAAGACTGTTTCCCCAGAACCAAACCCCGGCCCCTCTTGAATAGAAAACAATTACTCTTACCTAAGTTTCAAGAAGAAGCTGCAAATAAAAAAAAAAAGAACAAAAACTGCTCAGAACCAACTAGGCCCAAGATACCAGAAGACTTGACTTCCAGCAGACCTTGAACCTCACTACACACTCATTGTAATATTTTAGAATGCTAAATGACCCACCACTGCCAGGACAGTTGATAATTGCCATGACAACAACCGGAAAAGCCTATCAGATCAGATCAGATCCGATCAGTCGCTCAGTCATGTCCGACTCTCTGCCACCCCATGAACTGCAGCACGCCGGGCCTCCCTGTCCATCACCAACTCCCGGAGGTCACTCAGACTCACATTCATCGAGTCAGTGATGCCATCCAGCCATCTCATCCTCTGTCGTCCCCTTCTCCTCTTGCCCCCAATCCCTCCCAGCATTAGAGTCTTCTCCAATGAGTCAACTCTTCGCATGAGGTAGCCAAAATACTGGAGTTTCAGCTTTAGCATCATTCCTTCCAAAGAAATCCCAGGGCTGATCTCCTTCAGAATGGACTGGTTGGATCTCTTTGCAGTCCAAGAGACTCTCAAGAGTCTTCTCCAACACCACACTTCAAAAGCATCAATTCTTCGGCGCTCAGCCTTCTTCACAGTCCAACTCTCACATCCATACATGACCACAGGAAAGACCATAGCCTTGACTAGGCGAACCTTTGTTGGCAAAGTGATGTCTCTGCTTTTGAATATGCTATCTAGGTTGGTCATAACTTTCCTTCCAAGGAGCAAGCGTCTTTTAATTTCATGGCTGCAGTCACCATCTGCAGTGATTTTGGAGCCCAGAAAAATAAAGTCTGACACTGTTTCCACTGTTTCTCCATCTATTTCCCATGTAGTGATGGGACCAGATGCCATGATCTTCGTTTTCTGAATGTTGAGCTTTAAGCCAACCTTTTCACTCTCCACTTTCACTTTCATCAAGAGGCTTTTTAGCCCCTCTTCACTTTCTGCCATAAGAGTGGTGTCATCCACCTATCTGAAGTTATTGATATTTCTCCCAGAAATCTTGATTCCAACTTGTGTTTCTTCCAGTCCAGGATTTCTCATGATGTACTCTGCTTATAGGTTAAATAAACATGGTGACAATATACAGCCTTGCCGTACTCCTTTTCCTATTTGGAACCAGTCTGTTGTTCCATGACCAGTTCTAACTGTTGCTTCCTGACCTGCATACAGATTTCTCAAGAGGCATATCAGGTGGTCTGGTATTCCCATCTCTTTCAGAATTTTCCACAGTTTATTGTGATCTACACAGTCAAAGGCTTTGGCATAATCAAAAAAGCAGAAATAGATGTTTTTCTGGAACTCTCTTGCTTTTTCGATGATCCAGCGGATGTTGGCAATTTGCTCTCTGGTCCCTCTGCCTTTTCTAAAACCAGCTTGAACATCAGGAAGTTCATGGTTCACATATTGCTGAAGCCTGGCTTGGAGAATTTTGAGCATTACTTTACTAGCATGTGAGATGAGTGCAATTGTGCAGTAGTTTGCGCACTCTTTGGCATTGCCTTTCTTTGGGATTGGGATGAAAACTGACCTTTTCCACTCTTGTGGCCACTGCTGAGTTTCCCAAATTTGCTGGCATATTGAGTGAAGCACTTTCACAGCATCATCTTTCAGGATTTGGAATAGCTCCACTGGAATTCCATCACCTCCACTAGCTTTGTTCATAGTGAGGTTTTCTAAGGCCCACATGACTTCACATTCCAGGATGTCTGGCTCTATCTGAATGCAGAATTCCAAAGAATAGCAAGAAGAGATAAGAAAGCCTTCTTCAACAATCAATGCAAAGAAATAGAGGAAAACAACAGAATGGGAAAGACTAGGGATCTATTCAAGAAAATCAGAGATACCAAAGGAACATTTCATGCAAAAATGGGCTCGATAAAGGACTGAAATGGTATGGACCTAACAGAAGCAGAAGATATTAAGAAGAGATGGCAAGAATACACAGAAGAACTGTAGAAAAAAGAGCTTCACGACCCAGATAATCATGATGGAAAAGCCTATACCAAGACTGAAAAAAGAGTTGCATCAGTTCTGGATTCAAACCACACCCCTGTTATCAAATCACTCATGAATATTCATTGCTCCCACCCTTTCTAATTCTGTCCCCTTTACCTCAACCCTTCCATGTATTTGGTGTCTCCACCCAAACTGGGTTGAGAAGTGGATTTGTGAACTAGGTGCCTTCTTCTCCATGCTTTGGCCAATAAAAAAAGCTTGTATTGTTCTAGTCTTATCACTGGTTTTGTTACTGGCTATGAATTGGAGGGATTTGATTTAGGTCATACCTGAATGGTCTAGTAGTTTTCCCTACTTTCTTCAATTTCAGTCTGAATTTGGCAATAAGGAGTTCATGGTCCGAACCACAGTCAGCTCCTGGTCTTGTTTTTGCTGATTGTATAGAGCTTCTCCATCTTTGGCTGCAAAGAATATAATCGATCTGATTTCGGTGTTGACCATCTGGTGATGTCCATGTATAGAGTCTTCTCTTGTGTTGTTGGAAGAGGGTATTTGCTATGACCAGTGCATTTTCTTGGCAAAACTCTATTAGTCTTTGCCCTGCTTCATTCCGTATTCCAAGGCCAAATTTGCCTGTTACTCCAGGTGTTTCTTGACTTCCTACTTTTGCATTCCAGTCCCCTATAATGAAAAGGACATCTTTTTTGGGTGTTAGTTCTAAAAGGTCTTGTAGGTCTTCATAGAACCTTTCAACTTCAGCTTCTTCGGCATTACTGGTTGGGGCATAGACTTGGATTACTGTGACATTGAATGGTTTGCCTTGGATACGAACAGAGATCATTCTGTCATTTTTGAGATTGCATCCAAGTACTGCATTTCGGACTCTTGTGTTGACTATGATGGCCACTCCATTTCTTCTGATGTTCAAGCTGGTTTTAGAAAAGGCAGAGGAACCAGAGATCAAATTGCCAACATCCGCTGGATCATCGAAAAAGCAAGAGAGTTTCAGAAAAACATCTATTTCTGCTTTATTGACTATGCCAAAGCCTTTGACTGTGTGGATCACAATAAACTATGGAAAATTCTGAAAGAGATGGGAATACCAGACCACCTGATCTGCCTCTTAAGAAATCTGTATGCAGGTCAGGAAGCAACAGTTAGAACTGGTCATGGAACAACAGACTGGTTCCAAATAGGAAAAGGAGTACGTCAAGGCTGCATATTGTCACCATGTTTATTTAACTTATATGCAGAGTACATCATGAGAAATGCTGGACTGGAAGAAACACAAGTTGGAATCAAGATTTCTGGGAGAAATATCAATAACCTCAGATATGCAGATGACACCACTCTTATGGCAGAAAGTGAAGAGGGGCTAAAAAGCCTCTTGATGAAAGTGAAAGTGGAGAGTGAAAAGGTTGGCTTAAAGCTCAACATTCAGAAAACGAAGATCATGGCATCTGGTCCCATCACTGCATGGGAGATAGATGGGGAAACAGTGGAAACAGTGTCAGACTTTGTTTTTCTGGGCTCCAAAATCACTGCAGATGGTGACTGCAGCCATGAAATTAAAAGACGCTTACTCCTTGGAAGGAAAGTTATGACCAACCTAGATAGCATATTCAAAAGCAGAGACATTACTTTTCCAACAAAGGTTAGCCTAGTCAAGGCTATGGTCTTTCCTGTGGTCATGTATGGATGTGAGAGCTGGACTGTGAGGAAGGCTGAGCGCCGAAGAATTGATGCTTTTGAAGTGTGGTGTTGGAGAAGACTCTTGAGAGTCCCTTGGACTGCAAGAAGATCCAACCAGTCCATTCTGAAGGAGATCAATCCTGGAATTTCTTTAGAAGGAATGATGCTGAAGCTGAAACTCCAGTATTTTGGCCACCTCATGCGAAGAGTTGACTCATTGGAGAAGACTCTGATGCTGGGAGGGATTGAGGGCAGGAGGAGAAGGGGACGACAGAGGATGAGATGGCTGGATGGCATCACTGACTCGATGGATGCGAGTCTGGGTGACCTCCGGGAGTTGGTGATGGACAGGGAGGCCTGGCGTGCTGCGGTTCATGGGGTCGCAAAGAGTCGGACACGACTGAGCGACTGATCTGATCTGATGAATTGGAGGTGGTCAAAGAAGAGATGGCAAGAGTGAATGTCAACATTCTAGGAATCAGCAAACTGAAATGGACTGGAATTGATGAATTTAACTCAGATGACCATTATATCTACTACTGTGGGCAGGAATCCCTCAGAAGAAATGGAGTAGCCATCATGGCCTACAAAAGAGTCCGAAATGCAGTACTTGGATGCAATCTCAAAAATGACAGAATGATCTCTGTTCATTTCCAAGGCAAACCATTCAATGTCACAGTAATCCAAGTCTATGCCCCAACCAGCAGCGCTGAAGAAGCTGAAGTTGAATGGTTCTATGAAGACCTACAAGACCTTTTAGAACTAACACCCAAAAAAGATGTCCTTTTCATTATAGGGGACTGGAATGCAAAAATAAAAAGTCAAGAAACACCTGGAGTAACAGGCACATTTGGCCTTGGAATACGGAATGAAGCAGGGCAAAGACTAATAGAGTTTTGCCAAGAAAATGCACTGGTCATAGCAAACACCCTCTTCCAACAACACAAGAGAAGACTCTACACGTGGACATCACCCAGATGGTCAACACCGAAATCAGAGAGATTATATTCTTTGCAGCCAAAGATGGAGAAGCTCTATACAGTCAGCAAAAACCAGACCAGGAGCTGACTGTGGCTCAGACCATGAACTCCTTATTACCAAATTCAGACTTAAATTGAAGAAAGTAGGAAAAACCACTAGACCATTCAGGTATGACCTAAATCAAATCCCTTATGATTATACAGTGGAAGTGAGAAATAGATTTAAGGGCCTAAATCTGATAGACAGAGTGCCTGATGAGCTATGGAGTGAGGTTCGTGACATTGTACAGGAGACAGGGATCAAGACCATCCCCATGGAAAAGAAATGCAAAAAATCAAAATGGCTGTCTGGGGAAGCCTTACAAATAGCTGTGAAAAGAAGAGAACTGAGAAGGAAAGGGGAAAAGGAATGATAGAAACATCTGAATGCAGAGTTCCAAAGAATAGCAAGAAGAGATAAGAAAGCCTTCTTCAGTGATCAATGCAAAGAAATAGAGGAAAACAACAGAATGGGAAAGACGAGCGATCTCTTCAAGAAAATCAGAGATACCAAAGGAACATTTCATGCAAAGATGGGCTTGATAAAGGACAGAAGTGGTATGGACCTAACAGAAGTAGAAGATATTAAGAAGAGATGGCAAGAATACACAGAAGAACTGTACAAAAAAGATCTTCACAACCCAGATAATCATGATGGTGTGATCACTGACCTAGAGCCAGACATACTGGAATGTGAAGTCAAGTGGGCCTTAGAAAGCATCACTACGAACAAAGCTAGTGGAGGTGATGGAATTCCAGTGGAGCTATTCCAAGTCCTGAAAGATAATGCTGTGAAAGTGCTGCACTCAATATGCCAGCAAATTTGGAAAACTCAGGAGTGGCCACAGGACTGGAAAAGGTCAGTTTTCATTCCAATCCCAAAGAAAGGCAGTGCCAAAAATGCTCAAACTACCGCACAATTGCACTCATCTCACACGGCTGCTGCTGCTGCTGCTAAGTCGCTTCAGTTGTGTCTGACTCTGTGCGACCCCATAGACAGAAGCTCACCAGCTTCTGTGAGCTCCCCCGTCCCTGGGATTCTCCAGGCAAGAATACTGGAGTGGGTTGCCATTTCCTTCTCCAATGCATGAAAGTGAAAAGCGAAAGGGAAGTCGCTCTCTAGTAATGTTTAAAATTCTCCAAGCCAGGCTTCAGCAATACATGAACTGTGAACTTCCTGATGTTCAAGCTGGTTTTAGAAAAGGCAGAGGAACCAGAGATCAAATTGCCAACATCCACTGGATCATGGAAAAAGCAAGAGAGTTCTACTTTATTTCTGCTTGATTGACTATGCCAAAGCCTTTTACCGTGTGGATCACAACAAACTGTGGAAAATTCTGAAATAGATGGAAATACCAGACCACCTGATCTGCCTCTTGAGAAATTTGTATGCAGGTCAGGAAGCAACAGTTAGAACTGGTCATGGAACAACAGACTGGTTCCAAATAGGAAAAGGAGTACTTCAAGGCTGTATATTGTCACCCTGTTTATTTAACTTGTATGCAGAGTACATCATGAGAAACGCTGGACTGGAAGAAACACAAGCTGGAATCAAGATTGCCAGGAGAAATATCAATAACCTCAGATATGCAGATGACACCACCCTTATGGCAGAAAGTGAAGAGGAACTAAAAAGCCTCTTGATGAAGGTGAAAGTGGAGAGTGAAAAAGTTGGCTTAAAGCTCAACATTCAGAAAACAAAGATCATGGCATCCGGTCCCATCACTTCATGGGAAATAGATGGGGAAACAGTGGAAACAGTGTCAGACTTTATATTTTTGGGCTCCAAAATCACTGCAGATGGTGACTGCAGCCATGAAATTAAAAGACGCTTACTCCTTGGAAGGAAAGTTATGACCAACCTAGATAGCATATTCAAAAGCAGAGACATTACTTTGCCAACAGAGGTTCATCTAGTCAAGGCTATGGTCTTTCCTGTGGTCACGTATGGATGTGAGAGTTGGACTGTGAAGAAGGCTGAGCGCCGAAGAATTGATGCTTTTGAACTGTGATGTTGGAGAAGATTCTTGAGAGTCCCTTGGACTGCAAGGAAATCCAACCAGTCGAGCGCCGAAGAATTCATGCTTTTGAACTGTGATGTTGGAGAAGACTCTTGAGAGTCCCTTGGACTGCAAGGAGATCCAACCAGTCCATTCTGAAGGAGATCAGCCCTGGGATTTCTTTGGAAGGAATGATACTAAAGCTGAAACTCCAGTACTTTGGCCACCTCATGCGAAGAGTTGACTCATTGGAAAAGACTCTGATGCTGGGAGGGATTGGGGGCAGGAGGAGAAGGGGACAACAGAGGAAGAGATGGCTGAATGGCATCACTGACTCGATGGACATGAGTCTGAGTGAATTGTGGGAGTTGGTGATGGACAGGGAGGCATGGTGTGCTGCTATTTATGGGGTTGCAAAGAGTCGGACATGACTGAGTGACTGATCTGATCTGATGAATCTGACCAGGAAAAGAACTTCCTGGACTGGGACAAGAGGTCTTGTGCCAGGCCAGGACCCAGGCATGGGTCTGGTTGACTAATTCAGTAACAACTTTATCCACTGCCTCCATTCCCCTGCTTTTCCCTCTTAGTGGAGGTTCCAGACTTCTTATACCACAAGGTGTGTAGGGGCAGTGAGGTCTGGCTGGAAGAAGGTTGAGAAGACGTAGGTTCAACTTTCCTTGAAACTTCCACTGCAGGGTTTTGCTGGAGACTCGGCATTTTATGAGGAGGCTTGTAGGGAGCTGTAGTGAGGATGGGGTGTCGATGAGATTTTAGAGGGAAGGTTTGAGCCTTGCTCACTTACTCTTAGTCCTGCCACTAGCTACCCTTTTGCAAGGAACTGGTGATGCTAGTTCTCAAATAAAAAATTATAAATTTAATGTAATTTAAGTTGTAGGGGATCAAATCTTGCCACTCCAAAATATCTCTTTTGCATATAGAGTATTTTGAGCTGGAAACAATCAAGGCCCAAAAGACTCATGAAAAAGCTTTGACCTTCTCCCTAACTGTCTAAAAGAATGAAGACAGAGAATATATCCCAAGAAAGAAGTTATCACCATAGGTAACTATAGTATGAATTAGGTGTATAGATAGAGAAACGCAGGAGACACAAGAGATGTGGATTTGATCCCTGGGTTGGGAAGATCTCCTACAGAAGAAAATGGCAACCCATTTCAGTATGCTTGCCTGGGAAATGCCATGGACAGAGGAGCCTGGGGGGCTACAGTCCATGGAGAGGCAAAGAATCAGACACAACCAAGCACATATGTACGCATGTGCACAGGGAAGAACCTAGCAAAGTCTCTGCGAAAATTCCTCTCTGTGTCACATTGTCTTTGCATGGCCCAGGAAACATTTATCTACCAAACATTTGCTTTTCTATCTCTATGTCAATGGCCTTCCTCCCCTTTGAAGTCCCAAATCACTACCCTCAATATTCTCTTTTGTCTTTAGCTGAAGGGAGTATTTAAATGAAGATTTCAGTCATTTTGGCTTGTTACTCAGTTTTTCTGGGCCTCTTCCATATATACTTGTTATTAAACTTTTGTGTGATTTCCTCCTATTAATCTGCCTCTTGTCAATTTAATTCTTAGACCAGCCAGAATAACCTAGAGGGTAAAGGAAAATGTCTTCCTTCCTGACAAGGTGAAACTTTGAGAAGGATTTTCATGGAATTTAACAAAACTAATATGAAAGGTGTCAATTACAAACTGACACTTACCATAGTCACTTGCCATCTACCTCTACAAGGATTAAATCATGTGCTTGTGCAGCTGCTGATTTTTAATGCCCCTTGAAAGGAGTTCAGGGTGGAGAGCAGAAATGAGACACTCTGTGCTTGAGGTCAGAGGCGGGGTAGGGGAATGGGAGTGGGGTGGAGGGGGTGGAAATGGGTGGGGGTCGGGGGAGGAGAAGGGAACTGACAAAACAGGTCTTCGGATAGTTAGATGTTTTCAGGAGCTGATTTTTTTTTTAACTTTTCATTTCAGAAATATTAAGATTATGGTACACAGAATTGCTTATAAGCATCTTGGCTAGTCCTCTTGTGATTTGGAAATCAGGATTATTCCATAACAGAACAGTTGCTGAGTAGTCTACTCAAAGAGCCCTGTTTTGATTTTGTTGGATTTATCTATTTATTTTTTGACTGTTGTGGGTCTCCATTACAATGTGCGGGCTTTCTCTAGTTGTGGCTTCTCACTGTGGTGGCTTCTCTTGTTGCTCTTCTAGGCGAGTGGGCTTCAGTAGTTGTGACACATGGCGCATGGGCTTGGGCTTAGTTGCCCCGCGGCTAGTGGGATCCTCCCAGACCAGAGATTGAACTGGTGTCTTCTGCATTGCAAGGTAAATTTTTAATCATTGGACCACCAGGGAAGTCCCTAGGAGCTGATTTTTTTTAAATCTTATTTATTTTTTTATGGCTGTGCTAGGTCATGGTTGGAGAAGGCAATGGCACCCCACTCCAGTACTTCTGCCTGGAAAATCCCATGGGTGGAGGAGCCTGGAAGGCTGCAGTCCATGGGGTCGCTGAGGGTCGGACACGACTGAGCGACTTCACTTTCACTTTTCACTTTCATGCACTGGAGAAGGAAATGGCAACCCACTCCAGTGTTCTTGCCTGGAGAATGCCAGGGACGGGGGAGCCTGATGGGCTGACGTCTATGGGGTCACACAGAGTCGGACACGACTGAAGTGACTTAGCAGCAGCAGCAGGTCATGGTTGCTTTGTGAGGGCTTTCTCTGGTTGCAGTGAGCGGGGCCTTACTCTTTGTTGCCATGCGTGAGCTTCTCTTGTTGCAGAGCACAAACTCTAGGCGCAGAGGCTTCAATAGCTGTGATTCAGGCTCAGTATTTGCAGCTCCCAGGCTCTAGAACCCGACAGGGGCTTAGTTGCTCTGCAGCACGTGGAGTCTTCCCAGACCAGGGATTGAATCTGTGTCTCCTGCTTTGGTAGGCAGATTCTTATCCTTTGTGCCACCAGGGAAATCCCAGGATCTGATTTTATGAGTCCAATTCTTGTTTGTATCTACTCAAAGCATTAAAATCCTTCATAGTGATGACTGCTCCTCATGACTAGCAGAAACCTGCCTAAAAAAATATATGCTTGATGGCCTGTATCTCCCCTTCACCAAAATCTCGTATATACTGACCTCCCCACAACTGCTCCCTGCCTCTTTGGAGCAGTTTCTCAGAGTTATCTGAAATGCAGTCCTCATTTTGCCCCCAAATAAATTTAACTTTAAATTCTCATATTGTGTTTTTTTTTGGTCAGCACAAAAAGGGTAAAAGGTCAAGAAGAGCTAAGACAATTTTGAAGAATGTGTTGAGAGTGTTTTCCTTTAAGTTATTAAGACATTATAAAACTGTAGACATTATAACTGAATTTTGCATAAGGATGAATTTCTGAGGTCTCCATTTGTTATGGGAACTTGAATTTAATGGCAGAGGCATTGTGGATTATCAGATCAGATCAGATCAGTCGCTCAGTCATGTCCGACTCTTCGAGACCCCATGAATTGCAGCACGCCAGGCCTCCCTGTCCATCACCAACTCCCGGAGGTCACTCAGACTCACATCCATCAAGTCAGTGATGCCATCCAGCCATCTCATCCTCTGTCGTCCCCTTCTCCTCTTGCCCCCAATCCCTCCCAGCATCAGAGTCTTCTCCAATGAGTTAACTCTTCGCATGAGGTGGCCAAAATACTGGAGTTTCAGCTTTAGCATCATTCCTTCCAAAGAAATCCCAGGGCTGATCTCCTTCAGAATGGACCGGTTGGATCTCCTTGCAGTCCAAGGGACTCTCAAGAGTCTTCTCCAACACCACAGTTCAAAAGCATCAATTCTTCGGTGCTCAGCCTTCTTCACAGTCCAGCTCTCACATCCATACATGACCACAGGAAAGACCATAGCCTTGACTAGGCGAACCTTTGTTGGAAAAGTGATGTCTCTGCTTTTGAATTATAGGGAAGAGTAAACTATTCAATAAATATGCTGGGACCAGTGGCTCTCTGTGAGAAAAATAAAATCTCCACCTCACATCACACACACAAGAAGTCTCATTTAGATTAAAAGCCAACTGTGGAAGAAAAGCATTAAAACAAACGTTATTTTTATGGAGTACAGATAGATTTCTGAAACAAAACAAAAAGCTCCTATGAACTATTGAGGAAAATTGTGTTGTTGCTGTGCCCAACTCTTTGCCACCCTGTGGACTATGGTCTGCCAGGGTCCTCCATCCATGGGATTTCCCAGGCAAGAACACCAGAGTGAGTTGCCAGTTTCTTCTCCAAGGGATCTTCCTGACCCAGGGATCAAATTTGCAATTCTCGAGTTGGCTGGTGGATTCTTTACCACTGAGCCACCAGGGAAGCCCATAGAGGAAAATTAGACAACATTAAAATTCAGTCAGTTCAGTTCAGTTGCTCAGTTGTGTCCGACTCTTTGTGACCCCATGGACTGCAGCACACCAGTTTTCCCTGTCCATCACCAACTCCCAGAGTTTGCTTAAACTCGTGTCCATCAAGTTGGCAATGCCATCCAACCATCTCATCCTCTGTTGCCATAAAAATTAAAACCTTGCAAATACTAAAACACATCATAACCAAAGTGAAAAGACAAGCTAATAGACTGAGTGAAGATATCTGCCATGTATATAATAATTAGTACCCAGAATACACACCAAGAAATAAAAAACAAATAACCCAGTAGAAAATTGCTGTTTGTATAAAAATCAGTGACTCACAGAGAAAGAACTGAGTATTTATAAACTAATGGATAGATGCTCAACTGGTAATTAGAGAAATGCCCACTAAAACAAGACAAGAGTCTATAATGGTCACGCTGAAAAAGAAAAAAAAATCAACTCTGATAGGCTGAGAGCTGGAGAGCAGCTGGTAAATGGGAACTCTCCCACATTGCTGGTAGGAATGTAAAGTGTTTCAATTGTTTTGAAGAATAATTGGTCAAAGTCTTGGGGGAGATGAATATCTGACTTATGACCCAGCAATTTCACTCTAGTGTATCCTCTAGAAAAACTCACAGTAGTGCACAAGTCAGTGTGAGTAAAAATGGCCACTTCAGCTCCTCTGCTAAGGGAAACGTGGAAACAACCTAAATGGTCCTCAATAGGTGCATGCCACTCTTTTGTTTTTGCTTTGTTTTTAATCTCCCTTTCTCTCTGGATCCGGTGGGGTCAATGTGGTAGAGGCCCCCAGGACTGGGATCAACACGGGCAAGAAGCAGAAGCAGGGCCAGTGCCTCTATGAGGAACAGGTACAGAAGCCTCTGAAGCTGGTTCTAAGAGCAGGAGGAAACAAGGCCCCTGGCAGGTCAGCACACAAAAGCATATCAGCTTTATTAAGTGAGATATAATTCACAGACCATCGAACTCACCTGTCTAAAGTGTTCACAAGCTGGAAACAAGGTTGCTGGGAGAAATACCAAAAACCTCACATAGGCAGATAATACCACCCTTATGGCAGAAAGTGAAGAGGAACTAAAGAGACTCTGAATGAAAGTGAAAGAAGAGAGTGAAAAAGCTGGCTTAAAACAACATTCAGAAAACTAAGATCATGGCATCCAGTGCCATCACTTCATGGAAAATAGATGAGGAAGCAATGGAAACAGTGACAGATTTATTTTCCTGGGCTCCAAAATCATGACTGCAGCCGTGAAATTAAAAGATGTTGGCTCCTTGAAAGTAACCTAGACAGCAACCTATGACCAACCAAGACAGCATATTAAAAAGCAGAGACATTGCTTTGCCAACAAAGGTCTGTCTAGTCAAGCCTATGGTTTTTGCCAGTAGTCATGTATAGATGTGAGAGCTGAGGGCCAAAGAATTGATGCTTTTGAACTGTGGTGTTGGAAAAGACTCTTGAGAGTCCCTTGGACTGCAAGGAGATCAAACCAGTCAATCCTAAAAAAATCTAGAATAATCACCACCAGCCCATACAAGCACTATAGGATAAAATGTGTAATATACTTTACAACAACAAATACCATTTATTACAAAGACGTGAAGACACTGTTGCACTCAGGTGAGCAAACTCTAAGCCTAAACCAAACTCAGATTCTGAATCAGTGCATAATCTTTATGGCAGACTCACAAAAGACTAGAGAGTGAAAAGGTGAATCAGATACCTTGCAAGGAGGGAAGGACCACAGCTGCCAGCTAAGGGAGGAAGAAAATCTCTGAAGACTGATGCGGAAGTCTTCAAAATTTCCATGGAGGGAAGTAAAAAGAAAGAAATGTGCTTAAAATGTAAGTAGTTCTGAGGGAGAACAAGGGCCCCTAAGAGGTCTATGAGGCAGACTGGCCCCATAGTTGGAAGATGCGGAGGAAATTGACTGGAAGATCAGCTGAGTTGCAAAGACCACATGGCTAACCACACAGAGACTTCTGCATTCTGAGGAGCCAGAGGTAGGAGAATCAGGCCGGTGTCCTATAAGTCTGGGGATGGCTTTGGTCTGGTGTGAATATGGATGAGGAGGCAAACTGAATCCCAGATCAGATCAGATCAGATCAGTCGCTCAGTCGTGTCCGACTCTTTGCGACCCCATGAACCGCAGCACGCCAGGCCTCCCTGTCCATCACCAGCTCCCGGAGGTCACCCAGACTCACACCCATCAAGTCAGTGATGCCATCCAGCCATCTCATCCTCTGTCGTCCCCTTCTCCTCCTGCCCTCAATCCCTCCCAGCATCAGAGTCTTCTCCAATGAGTCAACTCTTCGCATGAGGTGGCCAAAATACTGGAGTTTCAGCTTTAGCATCATTCCTTCCAAAGAAATCCCAGGGCTGATCTCCTTCAGAATGGACTGGTTGGATCTCCTTGCAGTCCAAGGGACTCTCAAGAGTCTTCTCCAACACCACAGTTCAAAAGCATCAATTCTTCGGCAACTCAGCCGTCTTCACAGTCCAGCTCTCACATCCATACATGACCACAGGAAAGACCATAGCCTTGACTAGGTGAATCTTTGTTGGCAAAGTGATGTCTCTGCTTTTGAATATGCTATCTAGGTTGGTCATAACTTTCCTTCCAAGGAGTAAGCGTCTTTTAATTTCATGGCTGCAGTCACCATCTGCAGTGATTTTGGAGCCCAGAAAAACAAAGTCTGACACTGTTTCCACTGTTTCTCCATCTATTTCCCATGTAGTGATGGGACCAGATGCCATGATCTTCGTTTTCTGAATGTTGAGCTTTAAGCCAACCTTTTCACTCTCCAATCCCAAGGCACCACTATTTTGAGGTTGTGAGTCATGCCCAAGGGCATATTGTCCTAGAATCACAATGGGAAAAAGATAGAATTGGTATTTCCAGTTTACAGACTGAGAAACCAAAACTAAGAGAGGTTAAGTGATGTGCTCCTGGTAAAACTGTCCCAAGTGCTCAAGCTGGGCGTGGCTCCCAAACGTGTCCTTCAGTCACAGGAGGCCTGAAGGAAAAGGTGTGTAGAAGTCAAAAGGTTCCGGTAGTTGGTGTAAAGGACTTGTTTCACTAAAAGATGTCTGTCTTCGTTTAATTAGTTAACTCATTCTAGGGAGGAGGCTTCAGTGTAATTCTCCTTTTTATAGAAAGGTCAGCCGGGTGGGGCAGGCAGCTGAGGAATGCATGCTTTTTCGTGAGTTCAGGCTTCCTGATTCATGGGGTGAGATTTAGCTTTCTTATGGTCTCTCTGAGAAGGATGAGCTCATTGGTGGTGACAAGAGCAGTTCTCTGTCCTTCTTTCTTTTTTCCAAATGCTGGGAGAAGTGGGATGTGAGCTCTCAAATGTCACAGAAGCTTACAAAATGCTGACTCCCGAATGCCAGGCATAACTGGGGTTGGCTCAGAACGTGGAGACAGGGCAATACCATCATCTGCTAAGAATTCATTGTTAGGCAGCTTGCCTGGGACACAATGGCAAGCCTGAAACAGGAGGCATAGATGTGGGGTGGGGTGGGGGCAGGCAACCTGGGGTGTGTCTTTGAAAACATAGCCTTCTGGGGGGTGGGGTAGGAGTGGGGAGAGGAGCAGTGCAGGATTGGTCAACAGGCACATGGCATGTGGGTTTAGGGCACCAAGAAGCAAGGACACAAAAAACCCTGATGGAATAAAGCAAAACAAAACATACACCCAGACAAAGAAAGGGAGGGGGGAGCACTTGTTTGAAAAGATTTGATATTCATTGCTTTAAAAAAGCACTAAAGTAGTCCTGGGAAAATTCAGAACTTTGTTTAGAATCACAAATGGTGGGTGAACACCATGACCTTTGAAGAGTTTTTAGGGTGCTATTTAAATTAGGAGGTCTTCTAGGTTGAATGGTGCCAGACTCCCTTGTGGGCAGAAGGGCAGCGATAGCCTGATGGACATGCCTGAGCCCCTGAGTAAAACCCTGACTCTTTCCCAAACGGCTCTAGAGGGTGAGCAGTTGAGGTGGGATTGCTGCTGCTGCTGCTGTCGCTTCAGTCGTGTCCGACTCTGTGCGACCCCATAGACGGCAGCCCACCAGGCTCTCCCGTCCCTGGGATTCTCCAGGCGAGAACACTGGAGTGGGTTGCCATTTCCTTCTCCAATGCATGAAAGTGAAAAATCAAAGTGAAGTCACTCAGTCGTGTCCGACCCTCAGTGACCCCATGGACTGCAGCCTACCAGGCTCCTCCACCCATGGGATTTTCCAGGCAAGAGTACTGGAGTGGGGTGCCATTGCCTTCTCCGGAGGTGGGATTAGAGGTTGTTTTATTTGTGTCTTTATTCTTTGTGTATTCTCCAAATTTTCTCCTGTGTATATGTATATTTGAAAACAATTTTGTTAAAGTAAGATCACACAATATGTTATTGAGTTCTTCCTGAGCATAATTATGATTTATAGTAAGAATGACCATCACTACTTTTGGAGTGTTTTTTTTTTCTCTGCATTCATACACAAATATATAGAAACACACAGATGACAATGATTATTTTGTGTGGCTTTTAACAAACTGAAATGACATTGGACTGTACCTTTCTTTCTTCAACTTGCATTTTTCACTCAACAGCATGTCTTGTTGGGTATTACGACACATTGATCTTTTTCACTCTTCTACCTGCAACATGCTAGTTTGTAGTATGGCTTTATTAGATTGATTTAGCTGTTCCCTTTTTCATAGACATTTAGGTTGTTTTGATTTTGCACTACTGCAAGCAAAGCTTTAGTCAACTTCTTTTATCCCAGTTAGCTGGACATGTGTACAAAGGTCTCCTCAAGGCAGATAGACAGGAACAGTGGGTCCTAAGATTTTAAATTTTAATAGATACTGGCAACTTGCCTGCAATAGGAGCTGTAATAATTGACATGCCCATAGCAGTATGAAAGAATTCATTTCCCACAACTTCGTTAACACTAGATCATAAGGAAAAATATTGCCAGTCTAATGAATGTGATGTCTCATTGGTTTTCTTTGGCATTTCCCTCATTTCAAGGGAGGCTATTTTTATTTATGTATTCATCCTTTCCTGTATTTAAATTTTTCTTCAGGAAACACATGCTACTTTCATAATACTGAAAGGAGTACTGTTTTTCTTATTCTCCTCTTCCTCCTCCTTGTTGCTGTTGTTAAAATAGCCACAAGCCATACAGATGACTCTGCTCTGACGGCCTAAGTCAAATGCCCATTTCTGGCACCATCACTGTTAGGAGGCAGGAGGGCCTGTTGCTGTGGGGAGGTGAGTGGGTTCCCCTGATTGGCTTGCACTGCACTCCTGCAGCTGGAGAAGGGCTCAACCTCAAGTCCCGCTGGCCATGGCTGAGCAGAGGAGGGATTTGTTTGTGCCAGGACCCTTTCAGTCCTGATATTCTCTGACTCTAAGAGGTACTGAAATTCTGTTCATTTAATCCATGATCTTTTTGTTGAAAAGAACAGAGATCTACTCAAGCCAGATCAAGTGATAAATTGGATTTATTTGGGAGTTGAGGAGGAAGTAGGTGGTATCTCCCAGAACACAGGGCAGGTAATAGAGCTGGGCTACTGTTTTGTTTCCAGGCGAATTATTTTTTGAGACTGAGATTGTCTTGGCCAATATTTTATTTTATTTATTTATTTTTGGCTGCATCCAGTCTTAGTTGCAGCATGCAGGGTTGGCAGCAGGATTGCCCATTGCAGCACACAGGCTCTCTAGCTGTGGCTCACAGGCTTAGTTGCACTGCTACATGTGGGATCTTACTTTCCCAACCAGGGCTCAAACCCGCATCCCCTCCACTAAAAGGTGGAATCTACCCCTGGACCACCAGGGAAGTCCCCCAATATTTTATTTAACATAGATTCACTGTAGGAATTATAATAATTTTACAAGCCAATAGCATACAGGATAATGTTGCTTCAGTTCAGTTCAGTTGCTCAGTCGTGTCCGACTCTTTGCGACCCCAGGAATCACAGCACGCCAGGCCTCCCTGTCCATCACCAACTCCCAGAGTTCACCCAGACTCACGTCCATCGAATCAGTGATGCCATCCAGCCATCTCATCCTCTGTTGTCCCCTTCTCCTCCTGCCCTCAATCCCTCCCAGCATCAGAGTCTTTTCCAATGAGTCAACTCTTTGCATGAGGTGGCCAAAGTACTGCAGTTTCAGCTTTAGCATCATTCCTTCCAAAGAAATTCCAGGGCTGATCTCCTTCAGAATGGACTGGTTGGATCTTCTTGCAGTCCAAGGGACTCTCAAGAGTCTTCTCCAACACCACTGTTCAAAAGCATCAATTCTTCGGCGCTCAGCCTTCTTCACAGTCCAGCTCTCACATTCATATATGACCACAGGAAAAACCATAGCCTTGACTAGGCGAACCTTTGTTGGCAAAGTAATGTCTCTGCTTTTGAATATGCTATCTAGGTTGGTCATAACTTTCCTTCCAAAGAGTAAGCGTCTTTTAATTTCATGGCTGCAGTCACCATCTGCAGTGATTTTGGAGCCCAATAAGCCAATAAAGAAACATCCTTCAAACCAATGATAGGTTAGCTACACTGTTGTTCCTGGCAATGGGAAATGAAAGGAATAAAATGCAAATTTAGTTCAAGGTGTACCTTCCTATCATTTGGTTCTCAGGAGAGATGGCTCAGCCTAGGGGTCCCCAGCCCCCTGTTAGAAACTAGCTTGCACAGCAGGAGGTAAGCAGCAGGCAAGCTACTGAGGTTTCATCTGCATTTACAGCCACCCTCTATCACTCCCATTACCTCCTGAGTGCCACCTCTGGTCAGATCAACAATGGCACAATATGTAATTTGCTTCAATCATCCTGTAACTCCACCCGCACGCCACCCCACCCCCCAACATCTGTGGAAAAATTGTCTACCAATAGTGAAGGACAGGAAAGCCTGGTGTGCTGCATCCTTGTGGTCACAAAGACCTGCACACAACTGGGCAACTGAACAACAGTGTCAGGAAAAGTACACATTTCCTTTCCCTTCCTCCTACCCTGGGCCCAAAACCCCAATTCTGGAAATCTAAACTAAGTTTGGTTTTTTTTGCACAAAGATGTTTTATAAGTCATATATATGATACTGATAACTTGAAATGGGCAAAATGCCTTGTACTCAAAGGATGGCTAAATAAAATATGTACATTCAATAGTCAAAGCTATGGTTTTTCCAGTAGTCAGGTATGGATGTGAAAGTTGGACCATAAAGATGGCTGGGCGCCGAAAAATTCATGCTTTCGAAATGTGGTGCTGGAAAAGACCCTTGAGAGTCCCTTGGACAGCAAAGAGATCCAACCAGTTCATCCTAAAGGAAATCAACCCTGAATATTTATTGGAAGGATTGATGCTGAAGTCAAAGCCCCAGTACTTTGGCCACCTGATGTGAAGAGCCGACTCATTGGAAAAGACCCTGATGCTGGGAAAGATTGAGGGCAGGAGGAGAGAGGGGTGCCAGAGGATGAGATGGTTGGATGGCATCATTGACTCAATGGACATGAGTTTGAACAAACTCTGAGAGATAGCAAAAGACAGGGAAGCTTGATGTGCTGCAGTCCCTGGGATTGCAAACAACTGAGCAACCAAACAATGACAAATTCTATGGCATATTGGGTTGAAGTTCATTAAAATTTAGAAAAAGCAAGGAACATGTACAGTATGATATAATAATAGTAAGTGAAAAATAGACTATATTTTTGCATAAAGTATGATCACAGCTATATATATAAACCAAAATGTCACATGTATATATAGATATGGTAGTCTGCTTGTCATTTGACAATAGGTGCTTCTCTCTCTCCTCTTTTTTTGTATTTTAAAATTAAAAAAAACACACATAGATTTTATAAAGGAAAAACCTAGAACTTTATTTGAAAAGAGACAGCTTGGGCCTCTTGAGCCCTGAGCCATGTGATTTATGGTTTTTCTTAGTAATGTCTAAAACCCATCACTGCTAGACTCTGAGTCCTGGGAAGAAGTTAATTACATGATGGCCAGAGTGCTGTAACAGTTCCAAGAACTGGCCTCAAGGAGATGGAAACAAACCAGCCCTGGAACTGTGCTCAAAACTAAATGTACTAAATGTATATTTAGTACAGTTGTAATGTACTCAAAACAATCAAGATGATGCTGGTCAGACCACGACATGACCAACTTCAAGATGACTGTCAGAGCTGACTGCGCCGATTCTGAATGAAGCCCCCTCCCTCTGTCTATACAAGCTCTTGCCCACTGATTGCCAGTGAGGGAGAGTAGGTCTTTGGACAGGCATCCACCCACTTCACTCCCACCCCAGTTGCCGGCATAGAAAATTAAGCAAACTTTCCTTTTCACCAATCTGTCTCTTTACTGGCTTTTGAGCAGCAAGCAGCTGGACCCACTTTTGGTTACACTTTGGCTCCGTTCCTGCACCCACCACTTTGCCAGCATCCCAGGAGCAGGGGCCTCCAGGCTGAGGAGCTCGGTCCTCCATATGAATTAAGAGCAACGGTGTGCCCCATCCAGTTCTTCGCTACAGAGAAGTGTCTTCTCTGACCCACGGTTGTGTGCTTCTGCAGTGGGACTGAGGATTTGCTAAAACCAGAACATTTTCTTCTGAGAGAGCTGAGGACGTGTATGTGTGTGTGTGACAGATAGACAGAGACAGAGAGGGAGAAAAAGAGAGAATAAAATTCTGAGCTTAATAAATCTACTGAGAAGGGAGTCCAACCTGCCTAACATCCCCTGGTATCTGTCTGTGCTGCATCCTCCTTTGATCATTGAACACCCTGAACTTCCCAGATTTCATCTCTTTTCTCCTTTACCCAATTCTATCCTGCCAGAGGAGGTTGCCCTCATCCAAGTGGTACATTGTATCCCTTACAGCACTCATGTTCTTCAGACTCTGGCCCAACCTGCTTATCACTGAGATTTTCCATCTCCAGGGGCTGCCAAGTGGCTTCTCACATCACCAGAGCTCTTCTACACAGCAAGTGAGCTTCCCCTATTACCCCTTCACTTTGCTCGGAGATTAAGACATCAGCAGAATCAATACATAATGACTGAAACTCGGTGACGATAAAAGCCAGGAAGAGGTACAGGGTGCGATGGAAGCTCTCTGGGACTTGATGAATCAGTGGAGGACTGTTAGGGAAGGCTTCAGTGAAAAAGCAAGGGTGAAGGGGTGAGTATGAGTTAGGCAGCTGATGTGAGGTGGGTGCAGCGGTCAGGACTTTAATTTGAGTTCCAATCTCTTGGACATCTTGCTTTGGAGTGGGGCCCAAGGTTCTGCATTTCTAACGGGCTTCCACATGTTACTTGAGTTGCTGGTATCAGGACCTCATTTTGAGTAGTGAGGGTCTATGCCAGTGATTCTCAGCCTTGGCTGCATGCTGAAATTATCCGGGAGGTTTTAAAAATACTGATGCCCGGTGCTACCTCCAGAGATTTGGATTTGCATGGTCTTGGATGCAGCCTAGGCATTCAGGTTAAATGAAAGAAAACAAAAAACATCCCCCGCTGGGGAATTCTGATCTATCATCAGAGTTGAAAATTCTTGATCTCAGTTCAGTTCAGTCACTCAGTCGTGTCCGACTCTTTGTGACCCCATGAATTGCAGCACGCCAGGCCTCCCTGTCCATCACCAACTCCGGGAGTTCACCCAAACTCATGGCCATTGAGTCAGTAATGCCATCCAGCCATCTCATCCTCTGTCGTCCCCTTCTTCTCCTGCCCACAATCCCTCCCAGCATCAGGGTCTTTTCCAATGAGTCAACTCTTCATATGAGGTGGCCAAAGTATTGGAGTTTCAGCTTTAGCATCAGTCCTTCCAAAGAACACCCAGGACTGATCTCCTTTAGAATGGACTGGTGGATCTCCTTGCAGTGCAAGGGACTCTCAGAGTCCTCTCCAACATCACAGTTCAAAGGCATCAATTCTTCAGCGCTCAGCTTTCTTCACAGTCCAATTTTCACATCCATACATGATCACTGGAAAAACCATAGCCTTGACTAGACGGATCTTTGTTGGCAAAGTAATGTCTCTGCTTTTGAATATGCTATCTAGGTTGGTCATAACTTTCCTCCCAAGGAGTAAGCATCTTTTAATTTCATGGCTGCAGTCACCATCTCCTTGATCTAGGAAGAACTAATAGTATGAGTATTGCTATTATGTGCTCAGACTCTAAGTCATGTCCAAAACTTTGTGATCCCATGGACTGAAGCTTGCTAATCTCCTGTGTCCATGGAATTTTCCTGGCAAGAATACTGGAGTGGGTTGCCATTTCTTCCTCCAGGGGATCTTCCTGACCCAGGGATTGGGCCTGTGTCTTTTATGCTCCTGCATTGACAGGTGGATTCTTTACCACTAGTACCATCTGGAGGCTAATGAGTATTGCTACTATCACCCAGGAATGGCTCAAATTGACTTACAAGAGCCAGTTCCTAAATTCTCAGGAATTTTGTGAACTGGTCATTAAACATCAGATCAGATCAGTCGCTCAGTCGTGTCCGACTCTTTGCGACCCCATGAACCGCAGCACGCCAGGCCTCCCTGTCCATCACCAGCTCCCGGAGGTCACCCAGACTCACACCCATCAAGTCAGTGATGCCATCCAGCCATCTCATCCTCTGTCGTCCCCTTCTCCTCCTGCCCTCAATCCCTCCCAGCATCAGAGTCTTCTCCAATGAGTCAACTCTTCGCATGAGGTGGCCAAAATACTGGAGTTTCAGCTTTAGCATCATTCCTTCTAAAGAAATTCCAGGATTGATCTCCTTCAGAATGGACCGGTTGGATCTTCTTGCAGTCCAAGGGACTCTCAAGAGTCTTCTCCAACACCACTGTTCAAAAGCATCAATTCTTCGGCACTCAGCCTTCTTCACAGTCCAGCTCTCACATCCATACATGACCACAGGAAAGACCATAGCCTTGACTAGGCGAACCTTTGTTGGTAAAGTAATGTCTCTGCTTTTGAATATGCTATCTAGGTTGGTCATAACTTGTCTTCCAAGGAGTAAGCGTCTTTTAATTTCATGGCTGCAGTCACCATCTGCAGTGATTTTGGAGCCCAGAAAAACAAAGTCTGACACTGTTTCCACTGTTTCCCCATCTATTTCCCATGCAGTGATGGGACCAGATGCCATGATCTTCGTTTTCTGAATGTTGAGCTTTAAGCCAACCTTTTCACTCTCCACTTTCACTTTCATCAAGAGGCTTTTTAGCCCCTCTTCACTTTCTGCCATAAGAGTGGTGTCATCTGCATATCTGAGGTTATTGATATTTCTCCCGGCAATCTTGATTCCAACTTGTGTTTCTTCCAGTCCAGCATTTCTCATGATGTACTCTGCATATAAGTTAAATAAACATGGTGACAATATGCAGCCTTGCCGTACTCCTTTTCCTATTTGGAACCAGTCTGTTGTTCCATGACCAGTTCTAACTGTTGCTTCCTGACCTGCATTAAACATAGGCATTATTAAATATCAATTTATATAAATTTGCAATTAATAAATTATATAATTATAATAAGCACAAACACATAACTTACTTATTTTCTTATATTTTTTTACTATACCATGTTTTTGAGGGTATTGACTTTTGCTTTTCTGTATGGTGGAAATACTATATAGATGTATACTACTGAAAATCTTTCTAACTCATTGTGTAGTGACTTAATGTTAGTAACTTGAAAACTGACTAAGGTCTTGGTATTTATTTGATGTTAATATTTATCTCACAGAAACTAGCAAAGGCTACAGATCAGGGCTTGCTTTATATTATTTTTTAATTTTTTTAAATTAAAAAAATTTTGTTGACTAGGCTTAAGTGATGGAGGAAATATTAATTGAGATGAACTTACATGTGTAGCGTATCTTTGGCTGTTACATTGTGAATAGAACAAAAATTAAAAAATATTCTTCTAGTATTATAATGAGAAAGTCAACTATAAATGAAATATCATCCAACACTCAGAACTATACTCATCCGATAATTGCCACCTATCCATACAAGAAGTTGCTAAAACTCAGTGAAAGCCTTCTTGACTTACTGATTAATTGGCTACACAGAGTGTACAATAAAAAGTATTTTATTACTATTTGTCGGAGAAGGCAATGGCACCCCAACTCCAGTACTCTTGCCTGGAAAATCCCATGGACAGAAGAGCCTGGAAGGCTGCAGTCCATGGGGTCACTGAGGGTAGATGACTGAGCGACTTCACTTTCACTTTTCACTTTCATGCATTGGAGAAGGAAATGGTGACCCACTCCAGTGTTCTTGCCTGGAGAATCCCAGGGACAGGGGAGCCTGGCGGGCTGCCTTCTATGGGGTCACACAGAGTCGGACACAACTGAAGTAACTTAGCAATAGCAGTAGCAATTACTATTTGTAAATTGTGTACTACCCATCCTTTCTATAAACATCTAAATGCAGAGTTCCAAAGAATAGCAAGAAGAGATAAGAAAGCCTTCTTCAGTGATCAATGCAAAGAAATAGAGGAAAACAACAGAATGGGAAAGACTAGGGATCTCTTCAAGAAAATCAGAGATACCAAAGGAACATTTCATGCAAAGATGGGCACGATAAAGGACAGAGATGGTGTGGACCTAACAGAAGCAGAAGATATTAAGAAGAGATGGCAAGAATACACAGAAGAACTGTACAAAAAAGAGCTTCAAGACCTAGATAATCATGATGATGTGATCACTGACCTAGAGCCAGACATCCTGGAATGTGAAGTCAAATGGGCCTTAGAAAGCATCACTACGAACAAAGCTAGTGGAGGTGATGGAATTCCAGTGGAACTATTCCAAGTCCTGAAAGATGATGCTGTGAAAGTGCTGCACTCAATATGCCAGCAAATTTGGAAAACTCAGCAGTGGCCACAAGATTGGAAAAGGTCAGTTTTCATCCCAATCCCAAAGAAAGGCAATGCCAAGGAGTGCTCAAACTACCGCACAATTGCACTCATCTCACACGCTAGTAAAGTAATGCTCAAAATTCTCCAAGCCAGGCTTCAGCAATATGTGAACCGTGGACTTCCTGATGTTCAAGCTGGTTTTAGAAAAGGCAGAGGAACCAGAGATCAAATTGCCAACATCCGCTGGATCATGGAAAAAGCAAGAGAGTTCCAGAAACACATCTATTTCTGCTTTATTGACTATGCCAAAGCCTTTGACTGTGTGAATCACAATAAACTGTGGAAAATTCTGAAAGAGATGGGAATACCAGACCACCTGATCTGCCTCTTAAGAAATCTGTATGCAGGTCAGGAAGCAACAGTTAGAACTGGTCATGGAACAACAGACTGGTTCCAAATAGGAAAAGGAGTACGTCAAGGCTGCATATTGTCACCATGTTTATTTAACTTATATGCAGAGTACATCATGAGAAATGCTGGACTGGAAGAAACACAAGTTGGAATCAAGATTGCCGGGAGAAATATCAATAACCTCAGATATGCAGATGACACCACTCTTATGGCAGAAAGTGAAGAGGGGCTAAAAAGCCTCCTGATGAAAGTGAAAGTGGAGAGTGAAAAGGTTGGCTTAAAGCTCAACATTCAGAAAACGAAGATCATGGCATCTGGTCCCATCACTGCATGGGAAATAGACGGGGAAACAGTGGAAACAGTGTCAGACTTTGTTTTTCTGGGCTCCAAAATCACTGCAGATGGTGACTGCAGCCATGAAATTAAAAGACGCTTGCTCCTTGGAAGGAAAGTTATGACCAACCTAGATAGCATATTCAAAAGCAGAGACATTACTTTACCAACAAAGGTTCGCCTAGTCAAGGCTATGGTCTTTCCTGTGGTCATGTATGGATGTGAGAGCTGGACTGTGAAGAAGGCTGAGTGCCGAAGAATTGATGCTTTTGAACTGTGGTGTTGGAGAAGACTCTTGAGAGTCCCTTGGACTGCAAGAAGATCCAACCGGTCCATTCTGAAGGAGATCAATCCTGGAATTTCTTTAGAAGGAATGATGCTAAAGCTGAAACCAGTATTTTGGCCACCTCATGCGAAGAGTTGACTCATTGGAGAAGACTCTGATGCTGGGAGGGATTGAGGGCAGGAGGAGAAGGGGACGACAGAGGATGAGATGGCTGGATGGCATCACTGACTCGATGGATGCGAGTCTGAGTGACCTCCGGGAGCTGGTGATGGACAGGGAGGCCTGGCGTGCTGCGGTTCATGGGGTCGCAAAGAGTCGGACACGACTGAGCGACTGATCTGATCTGATCATCCTTTCTATCAGTAAAATGTATATGCAAGCAAGCCAACTCATTCAAACTGATTATTGACCATTTACCAGTACCACACTGAGTTGGAGAAAGATAGGGAAGACAGCCAGGTCTTGGAGGTGTCCTTTTGGATTCCTGGCCACATTTAACATGAGGCCACCAGTGCCCAGGAAGGCAGAGCTGCAGCCTTCCTTTTGGGCTCTTGCATTTCCTTAGTCTCCTTCTCCCACCTTTTACTTGGAACCTTTTAAGTTCATTTGGTTCCCATGGTATCCCTCTGACTGCTTCAAACTCAGAATCTCCCCATCTTTGCCCCATTCCTTTGGGTTGCTAACTCTCCCTAAGTAAGAGGCTGCCTGGGATTCCCTGGGAGAACCCAAAGCAGCAACTTGTTTAGCACCCCAGCTCCTAGTTTGTCTGGGTGAAAGGATTCAGTTCAGTTCAGTCACTCAGTCATGTCTGACTCTTTGTGGCCCCATGGACTGCAGCACGCCAGGCCTTCCTGTGCATCACCAACTCCCAGAGCTTACTCAAACTCTTGTCCATTGAGTCCGTGATGCCATCCAACCATCTCATCCTCTGTTATCCCCTTCTCTTCCCACCCTCAATCTTTCCCAGCATCTGGGTCTCTTCAAATGAGTCAGCTCTTTGCATCAGGTGGCCAAATTATTGGAGTTTCAGCTTCAACATCAGTCCTTCCAATGAACACCTAGGACGGATCTCCTTTATTATTTTTTTTGTGTTTGTTTTCACACAGTTTATTCAGAAGTTTAGAAGATAAAATGTGGGCATCCCCCCCTCAATCATCCCATGCCACTTTCCAACATACAGACTATCACCCTCCTCATTACCCATGCTTACCACATACTCTTGCAAAACACACAGGGGTTAAGACCCCAACTATTTGGTAATCCAAAGAAATTAGATAGTTACACAAAAGACTCTTACTTCCTTTTCACCAGCAAACCATGAATGAAAGAATAAGGGGCAAACACATGATCTTCATCCAGAGTTAATATTTCCCTAAAATTCTTTTTCCTTCCTCTAAGTCATTAAAACCCAAAGCAGTTTCACTTGCTACTATCACTTTGATATTCCTTTTTTTTCCTGAATGGCTAAGCTAGGACATACTTTCCTTTCATAGCTGATGTTTACAACCTCAAGACTGGCAGGAAGCAGTATCCCAGTTGTGACCTGGCCACACACTCTGCAATACACAAAGTTACCTCGTAGGTGCAAATGATGCTGTAAGAGTCATCAAAATTTTTTAAAGCAATAATGCATTGATATGGAGCCTCCACATTTTTCTGATGCAGCAAAAGTTCTCTAAAGGTGGTGGCAGCTGTGAAAGAAAAGGCACTTCGTGCTAAAATTCAGAGTGTCTCTCTTCAGAGACCACCCCAGCAGACAGGCCTGGTCAGCCCAGGCCTGCCGGTGACCCTTTAGGGTGGAAAGGACCATCCCCCAGGAAGGCATCTGCAAAGGAAAAATTTGTAATCATGATTCCAAGGCAAAATGGTTACTTAAAGTTGAGAGAGGAGAAACACTGAGAATACAAATACAGTCGCACCAGGGACTGAGGCATGAACTGTACAAGCATCTCCAGGCTGGCTCTGCACTGTGTACTGAGCTGGTTCCCTCACCCTTGCAAGGAGGTCCTGGAGACAGAACAGGAGCAGCACCTTAGCCAAGAGGGTTCCAGGCTGCCTGCTTCCGCCCAGGCTCCACTTGCTGTGTTCTCAGAAAGGAGCCGAGGTCCTGTTGGCAGCACTTGTAGGTATTGCTGGTCCATGGCACTATCTGAAGGGATTTTCTGATACAGTCGTGAAGAGAAGGTGAGGATTTTCCACGTGATCTGAGATTCCTTTGCAATGCCCAGCAGCCTTTGGGCCTTTAAGAGCAATGATGGATCAAGCTGGCCTCCTGCATCAGCACTCAGAAGAGTAGCATGAGTATTTTAGATGGGCAAGAGCAAATAAATCAAGATGGATTGAGGGTCTTTATCCTAGGACCATAAATAAAATGCACCAAAATTAGCCTCATCCTAATTTTGAGATTCTGCTGTGAATGGGAACATAGAATTGGAGCCCCTGGAGTTGAGGAAATAAAAAATAATTCTTTTTTTGAAAAGAATGGAGGCTATAAAAAGCCACTTGCCAGAGGCTGAAGTCTGGGGAGAAACCACCATAATCACCCATTCAGAATGGCGGATCATTTTCTTCCAACAGAACACTGGCTGCCGACGCTCTTTATTGCTTTATTTCCTTTAGTACTATGAACTTTAAGCCGTAAAGAAAAAAAAAAAAAAATACTTGGTGGGCTTGACAGGAAGCATGTCACAGAAACACAGAATTGGCTGATAATAAGTTTATGTTACAGTCTTAAAGTTGGATTATGGCTGTTTTTCCCCCTTCTTTCTGATGAACTTAGGAAAAGTTGAGGTTTTTTTAAAAGCACCAGATTGGCTCATGATGCCTCTAAAGAAGCAGGACAGCTGTTCGTGCCCAACATAGTAGAAACAGTTGTCTTTGTTCTACCAGTCATCAGATGTGTTATGGAAGAGAATCCACTTACTATCACCATGTTCACCACGTTGGTGGGTTCCGTGAACTTCCTGGAAACTCTTTCCAAAAGAGTATGTGAGAAGAAAACCATGATGTTATACAAAGAACAAGATTTAGGATCACATTTCAAGGAAAATTATTTTGCTGCTTTCATGTAGGACTTCCCTGTGCAGTCAGGCCCTCAAAGCACTTGTAGGTGTAATTGATGAAGACCCAGTCTTTGTTCTTGTAGTCTGTCTCAGGGTGATTACTTGTTGCCACTGTTGGCTTAAGAATCAAATTCTGGAAACTCATCGAAGTTTGACATATCATCAATGCTTTTGATTTCAATAGATATTGCAGTAGGTCTGTCTCTGATATGTTCCAAGTGAACACCTTCAAAAAAAAAAAAAAAGAATTATTTTCTATTTCCTCAACTCCAGGGGCCTCCAATTCTATGTTCCCATTCACAGCAGAATCTCAAAATCAGATCCTTGGCTTTCTCAGAAATAGGAACCTCTGGAGGAAAAGTCAAAGTTTCTTTCCAGTTCATCACCTTCTTGTATGTCTCTGGAGGGGGGTCTCAGAACAGAAAGGTGGGTAGCCAGTGAGCATTTCATATATGATCACCCCCAGCGACCACCAATCACAGAGCTTGTTGTACCCGGTCTGTGCCTACCGTGGAGAAGGCTAGCTGACGTCTATTTCTTTTCCAGGTTTCTGCTTTCCTTTTGGAATTCATGCTCTGAAAAGTGAAATCACTGGGGAGGCTGTGGTTCAGATTCCTATAAAATTCTGTTCCATGTGCTTTCTTCAGTCCTGTGTAAAGGCCAAAGTCAGAAAACTTCACGTGGCCCTTGCGGTCCAGGAGAAGGTTGTCTGGTTTGACGTCTCTGGATGAACCCAAGTTGGTGAATAGAGTCTATGGCTAACACCTGTTCTGCTACGTAAAACTGAGTCTCTTCTTTCAGCGTGTCTTTTTTTATCAACAGGGTCATCATGTCCCCTCCAGGCAGGAACTCCATGAGTAGGCAGAGGTTTAGCTTATCCTGAAAACTATAGAACATTTTCACAACCCACAAACTGTCTGCCTCCACTAGAATGTCACGCTCCGCACGAATGTGGCCAACCTGCTCTTTTTCAAGCCTATCTGCTTTACGAAGTATTTTCATTTCATACACGTGGCCCGTATCCTTCTTCTGAACAAGCCACACCTCACCAAAGGCTCCTCTGCCTATTACTTTTAAGGACACAAAATCTTCCAGCCCAAGTCTTGCTCTCTTCAAACGAACACACTCTGTTTCCTTCCAAGCACGTGCTGATCTCCGGAGTTGTTTCTCTTCAGCCTTGAGGCCTTCTTCTTCCATCACTTTTTCTAACTTCTTCTGTCTCATTTCTCGTTCTTCATGTTGAGCAATAAGGTTGTTATAAAAGTTCTCCAGTGTCACTTTGATTATTGTCACCCTTTCCTTTGTGTGACTACTCATGGACGAGCAAGGTGTTGGGTCTGTCACTGCAGTGGCCAGCATCAGGGTCCTTTCCAGTGACTCGGCTCTTCACACCGGGTTGCCAAGTTATTGGAGCTTCAGCATCCGTCCTTCCAATGAAATTCAGGGTTCATTTCCTTTAGGATGGGCTGGTTGGATCTCCTTGCAGTCCAAGGGACTCTCAAGAGTCTTCTCCAACACCACAGTTCAAAAGCATCAATTCTTCAGTGCTCAGCTTTCTTTAAGTTCAATTCTCACATCCACACATAACTACTGGAAAAACCATAGCCTTGTCTAGAGGGACCTTTGTTGGCAAAGTAATGTCTCTGCTTTTTAATATGCTGTCTAGGTTGGTCATAACTTTCCTTCCAAGGAACAAGTGTCTTTTAATATCATGGCTACAGTCACCATCTACAGTGATTTTGGAGCCCCCAAAAATAAAGTCTGTCACTGTTTCCACTGTTTCCCCATCTATTTGCCATGAAGGGATGGGACCAGATGCCATGATCTTCGTTTTCTGAATGTGGAGCTTTAAATCAACTTTTTCACTCTCCACTTTCACTTTCATCAAGAGGCTCTTTAGTTCTTCTTCACTTTCTGCCATAAGGGTAGTGTCATCTGCATATCTGAGGTTATTGATATTTCTCCCGGCAACCTTGATTCCAGCGTGTGCTTCATCAAACCCAGTGTGTCTCATGATGTACTCTGCATATAAGTTAAATAAGCAAGGTAACAATATTCAGCCTTGACGTACTCCTTTTCCTATTTGGAACCAGTCTGTTGTTCCATGTCCAGTTCTAACTGTTGCTTCCTGTCTGGCATACGGGTTTCTCAAGAGGCGGGTCAGGTGATCTGGTATTCCCATCTCTTTCAGAATTTTCCACAGTTTGTTGTGATTCACACAAAGACTTTAGCATAGTCAATAAAGCAGAAATGGGTGAAAGGATTAAGCATCTTATTTTCCTGAAGAGAGTTTAACTTCCTTGTATGTAACAGATTGTGATTACAATAGTAGTAGCTAATATTTACTATATTTTTATTACTAATGGTAGCTGATGTTTTTGAGGAGTTACTCTGGGCAAGGTGCTCTGTTAGGAGCTTGACATGTACTGCCTCTGATGCTCACCACCATCTGTGAAATCATTTTACAGATGAGGAAATTAAAGCTCATAGAAATTCAGGAGCTGAGGGTCCGATTGACTAGGACTTGGATTCGAATCCAAGGTCTGTGTGACTTCAAAGACAGTTACTGAAAACTACTATTTTATGCTGAGCATGTTCTCTAGGCTTCTCTACAGTGTAAGAGAAAAATTCATTAGCTTAAATTTTTATAGAGCACTACTTCTCTTCCCCAAGAAAGAAGGCAAACTGGGCTGCTTGAATAGGTCTTAGAAGGTTCACTGAAAATGTAATTAGACTATTTTCTGGGAAATAGTCTCTTTTGACCGAGCAGGTTATTTGATGAAACAAAGCTAACCTCCCTGATCTTTTCCTGTCAGACTGATTCCCAGGAGCAAACTAACAGCAATGGGGACTGACAGCTTCGAGGTCTCCCTCTGAATCTCTTCCTCTCAGTTCAGCTCCAGCCATGCCTCACCTTGTACTCTTTCCAAATAGTCTATACTTTAGCCAAGTTACTTTGCACCCAACTTTGCATGTATGTCCCAGGGCATTGTGAAACCAGGACTAGATAGAGGATGCCTAAACTCTTAACCTATTATATTAATAATAAAAAATTACTTGAAGAAGTGGATGGTGGTGAAGACGTGTGTGTGCATGCTAAATTGCTTCCGTCGTGTCTGACTCTTTGTGATGCTATGGAGTGTAGCCCGCTAGGCTCCTCTGTCCATGAGATTCTCCAAGCACGAGTACTGGAGTGGGTTGCCATGCCCTCCTCCAGGGCATCTTCCCAAACAAAGGATCAAACCTGCTTCTCTTACGCTGGGTTCTCTACCACTAGCACCACCTGGGAAGCCCAGGGATGAAGATAATGGAAGATAATGCCCTACTGAGCCCTTCCTTTCTTCCTTCCTTCCACCCATCCATCTTGCCTTCCTGCTTTCATAGCAGGAAATCCGGGATAGGTGGTCTTGGTGATAATGAGTGGGAGTGGGCTTGTCAAGGGAGAGTTTAGTGAGTCTGATTCAGGACTCAAGGAAGGGTCCATGAAACCAAGGCAGGATCAGCAGAATGGGACTGGCAGGCCAGGCTTGGGGAATGGTGCACAATGGGGCAAGGGAGGAAACTCGGGATGGGCATTTGGGCCTAGCATCTTGACAGCAGAGGCTTGGGATGATAAACAACCCCACGCCTGAGTATCTTAAGACAACAGTTTATTATTTCTGATGATTTGTGAGTTGCCAGGCAGTTCTTCTTTGATCTCACTTGGGAGCACTAATGCAGTAAACAGTCAGAGGGCATCTTACAGCAGCTGGAAGGGCCAAGTCGGTCTCATTCACAGTGACAGTGGGTGCTGGCTGTTAACTGGGGTGCCTCCGTTCTCCATGTAGCCTCTCATCCAGGAGTAAGCTCTACGGACTGGAAGACATCATTTCACGAGAGCAAAGTAGGAAGCTGCAAGGTCATTTAAGGCCTAGGCTCTGAAACTTACACAGCATCACTTCTTCCACATTCTGTTGACCAAACTTGGTTGCAAGGACTGCCCAAGTTCACGTGGATGGAGACATAGAGTCCATCTCTTAATGGGAGGAGAGGTAACACTGTATTGTAAAGAGGGCTTGGGCCTTTACTGAAAAGACTGACCACAAAGATCAAAGCAAGTATGTGGAAGCCCTGGGGTCAGAAGCAGTGTCTGCGCTGGTGATATCATCTCTCTTTAATTCCCACTGACATGAACCTGATAGTGGTCTCAGACTGCCTGCTTGATTCCAAATTCCCTGTTTCTGCTTTGTGCCTTGTGAGAAGGTGAGATGGAGCAGACCAGATGAAAGGACAGGGTTCCCCCAAGCGGGTGGAGCTTCCTGCCTGCCTGTCCCCAGGGTGGCAGGCTGAGCCTCACTGCACTGCCGCCTCAGGCCCTTCCCACACAGAGCTGCTCTCTGGCCACACTTACAACCCAGGAGCAGTGGAAGCTTCACAAACAAGATGAACCCCCTTAGCAACAGGCAGCTGTTGTCCTGGAAGAAAAAAGGGGAGGCCTTCCTGTGCCCCTGTGCCCACTGGAAAGCCTACCATTGTTTGGGGGTATCTGAGCTTTACATGCTTCAGGGGAATTCAAGTCTGGTGTAGTTAGAGGAAGGGAGTGTAGGACTGGGGACATGGTGACCACAGGCCAGCCTGGAATTTCACCAAGTGCCCTTGGCCTGCCTTCACACCACATGGCAGGGTAACCGGGCAGAGCTTTCTCCAACCAGGACTGTTCCTTTGGCAACTGAGCAGTGACAGGGACAAGGGAAGAGTCTCGACCAGCTGCTGCTGATATGGGTCTGTAAACTACTGCTGTCATTAAGGCAAAGAGAGATGGGGCCCTCCTGCCCCTCGCCACTCCAAGCTTACTCCTCCCAGGCCCACAGCACTCACAATGAGCCCATGGCCACTTCTCCAGTTTGCTCTGCAGAGGACATTTAATCTATTTTAGACTAGAGGTGATAGAGCCCAGGACCCTGGTCCTTCCCCAGCAAACATGACCCAGCTCTGTCAGTTCTGGCTCCAGAGAAGTTTTAAGCAAACGTTACTCTCCTGGTCCCACCCCCTGTTTCCTCGGGGGACTGCCAGATCCCTCCCTGTAGCCCCTTCAGCACCAGAGCCAATCCTAGGTGGCTCTCCTCCAGGGGACTAGAAGGATTACTCCTTTCAGGCTGGGCCAAATGGCATTTCCTGTTTCAAAGAAGAGAGGCTTATTGTGGAGAGGTCTGTAGCAGCTTTGGCACCTGCCAGGGGAAGAGGTACTTATAAAGTAAGTCACGGAATGCAACTTGACTTTCTCTTGAAATGCAAATGAGGCTTAAAAAATCCTAGGGATGTGCTTCTGGGCACAGTTAGCATCTTGAGATGGGCTGAACCAGAAGATGCTGGGGGTGAAAAGGGCATGGGTTTGGTATGAATGGGTCCACGTATGCGCAGGGGCGCAGACATCCATGGAGAGTGGATGCATACGAAGAAAGGTTTTCAGAATCTTTGACGGTCACTGATTGCCAAATTCAGACTTAAATTGAGGAAAGTAGGGAAAACCACTAGACCATTCAGGTATGACCTAATGCAAATCCCTTATGATTATACAGTGGAAGAGAGAAATAGATTTAAGGGCCTAGATCTGATAGACAGAGTGCCTGATGAACTATGGAATGAGGTTCGTGACATTGTACAGGAGACAGGGATCAAGACCATCCCCATGGAAAAGAAATGCAAAAAAGCAAAATGTCTGGGGAGGCCTTACAAATGGCTGTGAAAAGAAGAGAAGCGAAAAGCAAAGGAGAAAAGGAAAGATATAAGCATCTGAATGCAGAGTTCCAAAGAATAGCAAGAAGAGATAAGAAAGCCTTCCTCAGCGATCAATGCAAAGAAAGAGAGGAAAACAGAATGGGAAAGATTAGAGATCTCTTCAAGAAAATTAGAGATACCAAGGGAACATTTCATCTAAATATGGGCTTGATAAAGGACAGAAATGGTAGGGACTTAACAGAAGCAGAAGATATTAAGAAGAGATGGCAAGAATACATAGAAGAACCGTACAAAAAGATCTTCACAACCCAGATAATCACGATGGTGTGATCACTCACTTAGAGCCAGACATCCTGGAATGTGAAGTCAAGTGGGCCTTAGAAAGCATCACTATGAACAAAGCTAGTGGAGGTGATGGAATTCCAGTGGAGCTATTTCAAATCCTGAAAGATGATGCTATGTAAGTGCAGCACTCAATATGCCAGCAAATTTGGAAAACTCAGCAGTGGCCACAGGACTGGAAAGGGTCAGTTTTCATTCCAATCCCAAAGAAAGGCAGTGCCAAAGAATGCTCAAACTACCACACAATTGCATTCATCTCATATGCTAGTAAAGTGATGCTCAATATTCTCCAAGCCAGGCTTCAGCCTGGCATGAACTGTGAAATTCTAGATGTTCAAGCTGGTTTTAGAAAAGGCAGAGGAACCAGAGAACAAATTGCCAACATCCACTGGATCATGGAAAAAGCAAGAGAGTTCCAGAAAAATATCTATTTCTGCTTGATTGACTATGCCAAAGCCTTTGACAGTGTGGATCACAACAAACTGTGGAAAATTCTGAAAGAGATGGGAATACCAGACCACCTGACCTCCTGAGAAACCTCTATGTAGGTCAGGAAGCAACAGTTAGAACTGGTCATGGAACAACAGACTGGTTCCAAATAAGAAAAGGAGTACATCAAGGCTGTATATTGTCACCCTGCTTATTTAACTTCTCTGCAGAGGACATCATGAGAAATGCTGGGCTGGAAGAAGCACAGGCTGAAATCAAGATTGCCAGGAGAAATATCAATAACCTCAGACATGCAGATGACACCACCCTTATGGCAGAAAGTGAAGAGGAACTCAAAAGCCTCTTGATGAAAGTGAAAGAGGAGAGTGAAAAAGTTGGTTTAAAGCTCAACATTCAGAAAACTAAGATCATGGCATCTGATCCCATCCCTTCATGGCAAATAGATGGGTAAACAGTGGAAACAGTGTCAAACTTTATTTTTTTGGGCTCCAAGATCACTGCAGATGGTGACTGCAGCCATGAAATTAAAAGATGCTTACTCCTTGGAAGGAAAGTTATGACCAACCTAGATAGCATATTAAAAAACAGAGATATTACTTTGCCAACAAAGGTCCATCTAGTCAAGGCTATGGTTTTTCCAGTGGTCATGTATGGATGTAAGAGTTGGACTGTGAAGAAAGCTGAGTGTTGAAGAATTGAGATATTACTTTGCCAACAAAGGTCCGTCTAGTCAAGGCTATGGTTTTTCCAGTGGTCATGTATTGATGTAAGAGTTGGACTGTGAAGAAAGCTGAGTGTTGAAGAATTAATGCTTTTGAAGTGTGGTGTTGGAGAAGACTCTTGAGAGTCCCTTGGACTGCAAGGAGATCCAACCAGTGCATCCTAAAGGACATCAGTCCTAGGTGTTCATTGGAAAGACTCATGCTGAGGCTGAACCTCTAATACTTAGGCCATCTATGTGAAGAGTTGACTCATTGGAAAAGACCCTGATGCTGGGAGGGATTGAGGGCAGGAGGAGAAGGGGACGACAGAGGTCGAGATGGCTGGATGGCATCACTGACTTGATGCACGTGAGTTTGAGTAAACTCTGGGAGTTGGTGATGGACAGGGAGGCCTGGCGTGCTGCAATTCATGGGATTGTAAAGAGTCGGACATGACTGAGCAACTGAATATTGAACTGAACTGAACTGAACTGACTGCCCTTTCCTTTGATCCTGGACTTTTCATCTCCTAAACCTGCCAGTAGAAGCTCATTGAGCTGCCCCAATCTTATAGGAGCAGAATGATCAACACTCAGTTCACTAAGCTCTTGCTCCCAGGCTTTGGCTGGCACAACCCAGGATCCAGGTGTTAGCCCCTGCCTGAGAAGACTGGTCCTCCTAGATCAAGGCTTATGTTGGCTCCTTCTAGGGTATCTGCTCATGCACTTTCCCTCTTTCAACACTACTCATTTAAATCGGTCCCTTTAACAGAAGCAGTTGCAGTGCCCAGAGCCTAGATTTCCCCTTATTGGGGGATGAAGGGTGACTGGGTGAAAGAGAGGGGTTGACAGTGCCAGTGAGGGAAGTGAGTTGACTAATGGATCAGGGTCTGCTCAGGGTCAGAACAACTTGGCATCTAGAAGGGTCTTTGAGGGAGAGGGTGGGAATTGGAGTAGGAGATGGAGAAGAGAACCCAGGACTGTCTGACACAAATCTGTCCGACAGGAGAAGGAGGATGTCCATGGGGGAGGAAGGTAGTGTGAGGTGGGTGGGTGGGAGGCGGAGGGGGGAGTTGGGAATGACTGAGATGCAGGATGGTGCCAAGTCCACAGCTGGAATGGAGCCCCTGAATTTTGGGGGCTGTGACCTGGTGATCTGGCTCCTGACCTTCTCTCTAGCCACACATCTGGTTATTTGGCCATTTGCCTCTTATACTTCAGCCATACAGAGCTGCAGGGTCCACAAGTCTGGTCTTTTTCTTCCAGGCAAGTGCTCAAGCTATATCCTTGTTTTAGAAAGTTCTTGTCTTTTTCTGGGAGTGGAAGGACCATTTGTGTTGATTCAGCTTAAATGTCTGCAACTCCAAAAAGCCTTTTGCCAGGTAAAGTCATGAGTGTCTTCCTCTGCAATCCCCAGCCCCCTTCGGTACCTCTCAGTTATGGCAATTAGCATTTTGGTGTGTAATTCTGTGCCTGTGCAGATTTCTCACTGGACTGTAAGCTCCCCGAGTCAGATGAATTCATCTGATTACCCGTTTGAACATTAAACTTTATCTTTTATGTGGCTTGTCTTTTTGAGTCAGTGACTGACATCTGGTAAGCCCAAAGTTTTGGAATGTTGTTCTGGTTTATGTAATTCTGGAATGTTCTGGAATGAGGTCCTGGTAGGGCTCTCGATTTAAAAAAAGGTCCTGGTACTATCTCTGACAGGACAGGTAATAAGCATTCACTAAACCAACTAATGAGCATCTTAGTGGAGATTAAAGGCTGGGTAGGTGTTTTTCTAGCCTATACATATAATTTAAATTTAAATCTTTATTTATTTTACATTGATTTGTCTAGAAGCTGTTTTCTTAGGTGCAAACACTGAGCCATGCATATTTTCATTGTAAAAAGGAAATATAAAATATCCATGAATTGCAGGAGGCCCTTCAGCTCCTGGCAAGCTGTCAGTTCCGTATCCCGTGAGGAGGCACCTATTGTCTTGCAGGTGCTGTGTGTTTCCTAATCCCCGCTCTACCTGTTTCTCCATGTCTTAGGTCTTCTTTTGAGCATAGAACATCTTTTATTCTTTCCTCTTCAAAGATTTTCTTTGGACTCTGATAGCAATTCACGTTAACTGTAAAAATGTGCCAAGTACAGAATGATATAAAGATGCAGAAACCAAAAAATCCTACTCATATTCAGTACCTACTGGCATTAACTATTTTGTCTTGTTTCTTTCCTTTTGATTTCCTTTATATTTTTGACATATATATTGTAGATGTCATTTTTCAATATTTTTCAACAATTTTCAATATTGTATCTTGTTTTCTTCATCTGACACTACTTTTTTTTTAAGCAATTTTTTTGTCATTTAAGCAAAAAACTTTGTAAACAGAATTATTTTTATTTCTTTCTTTTTTACTTTATTGAGGTATAATATATAGTTTATATATATTGAAGGGAAGTGAAGTTGCTCAGTCGAGTCCGACTCTGCAGTCCCATGGACTGTAGCCTACTACGCTCCTCTGTCCATGGGACTTTCCAGGCAAGAGTGCTGGAGTGGGGTGCCATTTCCTTCTCCAGAGGATCTTCCTGACCTAGGGATTGAACCCAGGTCTCTCGCACTGTAGGCAGACGCTTTATCATACATAAATACAATATATAGTTGATGTATAATATATGTCACAGGTATACAATATAATGATTCATATTTTTAAAGGTTTTATTCCATTTATAGATATTATAAAATATTAACTGTATTTCCTTGTAGCTTGCTAACTTTACACTAATAGTCACACCTCTTAACCCCCAACCCCATCTTGCCCCTCCTCTCTTCCCTTTCTCTATTGGTAACCACTGGTTTGTTTTTTATGAGTTTTTGTTATATTTTTTGTTATATTCACTAATTTGTTTTATTTTTTAGATTCCACATGTAAGTGATATGATACAGTATTTTTTTTCTCTGTCTGACTTATTTCATTTAGAAAAATGCAAGTCCATCTCTATTGTTGCAAATGGAAAATTTTCATGCTTCTTTATGGCTCAGCAGTATTCCATTGCATGTGTGTGTATTTGTGCGTGTGTCGCACCTTCTCTATCCATTCACCTGTTGATGGACCCTTAGTTTGCTTCCATACCTTGGCAATTGTAAATAATGCTATTATGAACATTGGGTGCATATATCTTTTCAAATTAGTGTTTTTGTTTGTCTTGAATATATACTCAGGAGTGGAATTTCAGGCTCATATGGTAGTTCTGTTTTTAGAACTTTGAGAATAAATCTAAGTTTTAATGGCTGGCTGACATTCTGTTTTGCATGTTGCTGTTGCTCAGTCGCTCAGTCATGTCTGACTCTTTGCGACTTCATGGACTACAGCACACCAGGCTACCCTGTCCTTCACCATCTCCTGGAGCTTGCTCAAACTCATGTCCATTGAGTCGGTGATGCCATGGTTGCATTTCATCCTCTGTCATCCCCTTCTCATCCTGCCTTCAATATTTCCCAGCATCAGGGTCTTTTCTAATAAGTTGGCTCTTTGCACCATGTAGTCAAAGTATTCGAGCTTCAAGTTCAGCATCAGTCCTTCGAGTGGATATTCAGAGTTGATTTCCTTTAGGAGTGACTGGTTTGATCTCCTTGCAGTCCAAGGGACTCTTCAGAGTCTTCTCCAACTCCACAGTTCAAAAGCATCCATTCTTCCACACTCAGCCTTCTTTGTGGTCCAACTCTCACATCTATGGAAAAACCATAACTTTGACTATACAGACTTTCGTCAGCAAAGTAATATCTCTGCTTTTTAATATGCTGTCTAGGTTTGTTGTAGCTTTTCTTCTGAGGAGCAAGCATCTTTTAATTTCATGGCAGTAGTTACCATCTGCAGTGATTTGGGCTTCCCTGGTAGCTCAGCTGGTAAAAATCTGCCTGCAGTGAAGGAGACCTCAGTTCGATTGCTGGGTCAGGAAGATACCCTAGAGAAGGCATAGGCCCACTTCAGTTTTCTAGGGCCTCCCTGGTGGTTCAGACAGTGAAGAATTTGCCTGCAATATGGGAGACCTGGGTTCAATCTCTGGGTTGGAAAGATCCCCTGGAGGAGGGCATGGCAACCCACTGCAGTATTCTTGCCTGAAGAATCCCCATGGACAGAGGAGCCTGGTGGGCTACAGTCCATGGGGTCACAAAGAGTCAGATATGCCTGAGCATAAACACAGCAACTAAACACAAATGTGTGTCTATTTTGCATATAGCTAATTAATAATTTTTCAAAGGTAAACTTATGACTTTAATACAAATATAAAGTGAACATGTGTCAAAGATTTTATTTAAATCACTAATGAATGAGGGAACAAGTAAGATGCTACACTTGGTTCAAAAGGGAATTTAAAGAACTACACCATAGCGAATGCTGAAGTACATTTATGAATAGATATAAAACTGGCCTGTCTAGAGGGCAATAATCAGTCGCATCCCACTGGATTTGATTTGTTTGCATTTCTGTGGATAGAGGGAATTTGCATTACTATCAGTTTCTACAATTTACACAGCTGGGTGCTCAGTCACTCAGTCGTGTCTGACTCTTTTCGACCCTGTGGACTGTAGCCCACCAATTGTAGAATAGCTCAAAGACAATGAAATGCAATTATAACCAAGTAGTCCTTTCTGGTCATTTGGAAGTCTTTTACGATTTTCCTCGTGAGGTGTAATAGGATTTTACCTGGCCTTTAGGACTGTGTGTGTAGTGCACCTGTGTGAACGTGTGTGCCATGCGATGCCCGGATATCTCCTTGGTTGAGAGAGATGCAACAAATTGCTGAAGATCTGGGGCTCACAGGTCCTCATTTGTAGAGTAAGGATAGCTTAGATGGTTTCTTAAAACCTTTACAGAAGTTCTGATGTCCACAACTTCTCTAATTACCTAGGGGCAAAGGTCCACACAGGACACTTAGCTATTTCTTTGCCTAGCTCTACTCATTCTTCCTTTTAGCAAGATCATACAGGTAAAATATTTGATTCTGAGTTCTCACATTAAAGTCATATTTAATAGATTGTGAGATTAAAAAATATTTTTAATTGAGGGGTATCAAACATCCATTGGATCATGGAAAAAGCAAGAGAGTTCCAGAAAAACATCTACTTCTGCTTTATTGATATGCCAAAGACTTTGACTGTGTGGATCACCACAAACTGTGGAAAATTCTTAGAGATGGGAATACCAGACCACCTGACTGGCCTCCTGAGAAATCTGTATGCATGTCAAGAAGGGACAGTTAGAACTGGACGCAGAACAACAGACTGGTTTCAAATCTGGAAAGGAGTACGTCAAGGCTATATTGTCACCCTGCTTATTTAACTTATATGCAGAGTACATCATGAGACACACTGGGTTGGATGAAGCACAAGCTGGAATCAAGATTGCCAGGAGAAATATCAATAACCTCAGATATGCAGATGACACCACCATTATGGCAGAAAGTGAAGAAGAACTAAAGAGTCTCTTGATGAAAGTGAAAGAGGAGAGTGAAAAAGTTGGCTTAAAACTCAACATTCAGAAAACTAAGATCATGGCATCGAGTCCCATCCCTTCATGGCAAACAGATGGGGAAACAATGGAAACAGTGACAGACTTTGCTTTTTTGGGCTCCAAAATCACTACATATGGTGACTGTAGCCACGATATTAAAAGACACTTGCTCCTTGGAAGAAAAGTTATGACCAAACTAGACAGCATATTAAAAAGCAGAGACATTACTTTGCCAACAAAGGTCCATCTAGTCAAAGCTGTGATTTTTCCAGTAGTCATGTGTTGATGTGAGAGTTGGACTATAAACAAAGCTGAGTGCCGAAGAATGGATGCTTTTAAACTGTGGTGTTGGAGAAGACTCTTGTTAGTCCCTTGAACAGCAAGGAAATCCAACTAGTTCATCCTAAGGGAAATCAGTCCTAAGTACTCATTGGAAGGACTGATGTTGAAGCTGAAGCTCCAATACTGTGGCCACCTGATTTGAAGAACTGACTCATTGGAAAAGACCCTGATACTGGGAAAGATTGAAGGTGGGATGAAAAAGGGATGACAGAGGATGAGATGGTTAGATGGCATCACCAACTCAATGGACATGAGTTTGAGTAAGCTCTAGGAATTGGTGATGGACAGGGAGGCCTGGCGTACTGCAGCCCATGGGGTCGCAAAGAGTTGGACACAACTGGACGACTGAACTGAACTGAAAGCATTTTCATAGGTGAATGACTATTGTTTTATATCATGGTACATAAAATAATAGTGTTTGATGATGCTTTCAAATTGATGAAATATACACTAGCTTTACAGAAAGGAAAAAGAAGCCCTATAAAAGTAAACAGATCACTAGATGAATTAACATTTCAAAAATGTTAAAAAAAAAACAACCCAAGACAACAAACAAAATCTAGGAGTCTTAGAATTGAAAAAATAAGACACTTGCCTTTGGTTAGTGGATGAAGAAAGAACTAGAACATGAACTTCCATCAATCTATTGGGTAATCCAAATAAAACATAACAAACAACAATCCAAAACTTTACTATTTTTTCCTGATCACAAATGTGGAATATTATTTGGTCAAAAAAGGGTTAAGCTACAATGTGGATGAACCTACAAAACATGCTGAGTGAAAGAAGCCAGACACAAAAGGTCACATATTGTATGATTCGATTCATATTTAATTTCTATCCAGAATAGGCAAAGTTATAGAGACAGAAAACAGATGAGTGATTGCCAAGGGCTGGGAGGAATGGTGAATAAGTGCCTGCTTAATAACTGTGAGATTTCCTTTCAGATCAGATCAGATCAGTCACTCAGTCGTGTCCGACTCTTTGCGACCCCATGAACTGCAGCACGCCAGGCCTCCCTGTCCATCACCAACTCCCGGAGTTCACCCAGACTCACGTCCATTGAGTCAGTGATGCCATCCAGCCATCTCATCCTCTGTCGTCCCCTTCTCCTCTTGCCCCCAATCCCTCCCAGCAGCAGAGTTTTTTTCCAGTGAGTCAGCTCTTCGCATGAGGTGGACAAAGTACTGGAGTTTCACCTTTAGCATCATTCCTTCCAAAGAAATCCCAGGGCTGAGCTCCTTCAGAATGGACTGGTTGGATCTCCTAGCAGTCCAAGGAACTCTCAAGAGTCTTTTCCAACACCACAGTTCAAAAGCATCAATTCTTCGGTGCTCAGCCTTCTTCACAGTCCAACTCTCACATCCATACATGACCACTGGAAAAACCATAGCCTTGACTAGATGAACCTTTGTTGGCAAAGTAATGTCTCTGCTTTTGAATATGCTATCTAGGTTGGTCATAACTTTCCTTCCAAGGAGACAACGTCTTTTAATTTCATGGCTGCAGTCACCATCTGCAGTGATTTTGGAGCCCTCAAAAATATAAAGTCTGACGCTGTTTCCACTGTTTCCCCATCTATTTCCCATGAAGTGATGGGACCAGATGCCATGATCCTAGTTTTCTGAATGTTGAGCTTTAAGCCAACCTTTTCACTCTCCACTTTCACTTTCATCAAGAGGCTTTTTAGTTCCTCTTCACTTTCTGCCACAAGGGTGGTATCATCTGCATATCTGAGGTTATTGATATTTCTCCTGGCAATCTTGATTTCAGCTTGTGTTTCTTCCAGTCCAGCGTTTCTCATGATGTACTCTGCATATAAGTTAAATAAACAGGGTGACAATATACAGCCTTGACGAACTTCTTTTCCTATTTGGAACCAGTCTGTTGTTCCATGTCCAGTTCTCACTGTTCCTTCTTGACCTGCATACAAATTTCTCAAGAGCCAGATCAGGTGGTCTGATATTCCCATCTCTTTCAGAATTTTCCACAGTTGATTGTGATCCACACAGTCAAAGGCTTTGGCATAGTCAATAAAGCAGAAAGAGATGTTTTTCTGGAACTCTCTTGCTTTTTCCATGATCCAGCGGATGTTGGCAATTTGATCTCTGGTTCCTCTGCCTTTTCTAAAACCAGCTTGAACATTAGGAAGTTCTCGGTTCACATATTGCTGAAGCCTGGCTTGGAGAATTTTGAGCATTACTTTACTAGCGTGTGAGATGAGTACAATTGTGCGGTAGTTTGAGCATTCTTTGGCACTGCCTTTCTTTGGGATTGGGATGAAAATTGACCTTTTCCCATCCTGTGGCCACTGCTGAGTTTTCCAAATATGCTGGCATATTGAGTGCTGCACTTTCACAGCATCATCTTTCAGGATTTGGAATAGCTCAACTGGAATTCCATCACCTCCACTAGTTTTGTTCGTAGTGATGCTTTCTAAGGCCCACTTGACTTCACATTCCAGGATGTCTGGCTCTAGGTCAGTGATCACACCATCGTGATTATCTGGGTTGTGAAGATCTTTTTTGTACAGTTCTTCTGTGTATTCTTGCCATCTCTTCTTAATATCTTCTGCTTCTGTTAGTTCCATACCATTTCTGTCCTTTATCGAGCCCATCTTTGCATGAAATATTCCTTTGGTATCTCTGATTTTCTTGAAGAGATCCCTAGTCTTTCCCATTCTGTTGTTTTCCTCTATTTCTTTGCATTGATTGCTGAGGAAGGCTTTCTTATCTCTTCTTGCTATTCTTTGGAACTCTGCATTCAGATGCTTATATCTTTCCTTTTCTCCTTTGCTTTTCGCTTCTCTTCTTTTCACAGCCATTTGTAAGGCCTCCCCAGACAGCCATTTTGCTTTTTTGCATTTCTTTTCCATGGGGATGGTCTTGATCCCTGTCTCCTGTACAGGGTCACAAACCTCATTCCATAGTTCATCAGGCACTCTATCTATCAGATCTAGGCCCTTAAATCTATTTCTCACCTCCACTGTATAATCATAAGGGATTTGATTTATGTCATACCTGAATGGTCTAGTGGTTTTCCCTACTTTCTTCAATAAGTCTGAATTTGGCAATAAGGAGTTCATGGTCTGAGCCACAGTCAGCTCCTGGTCTTGTTTTTGTTGACTGTATAGAGCTTCTCCATCTTTGGCTGCAAAGGATATAATCAATCTGATTTCAGTGTTGACCATCTGGTGATGTCCATGTGTAGAGTCTTCTCTTGTGTTGTTAGAAGAGGGTGTGTGTTATGACCAGTGCATTTTCTTGGCAACTTCCTTGAGGAAAATGAAAATGTTTTAGAATTAGATAGTTGTGATGCCCAACACTGTGAATATATTAAATGTTACTCAGCTGTATGAGTCAGTTCAGTTCAGTCGCTCAGTCATGTCAGACTCTTTTCAACCTGGACTGCAGCACACCAGGCCTCCCTGTTCATCACTACCTCCTGGAGTTTATAAAATGGTTAAAATCAGAAATTTCATGCTATGTGTATTTTGCTACAATAAAAAATTTTAAAAAATCACTGCCATGAAAGTAATACTTGTTGTAAAAAAATTTTAAACATCTGAGTTGTAAAATAGAGAAAATGGAAATTATATTGGTAAATATTTAAAAACAAAAAAACAATTTATTTATTCAATTTTGGCTGTGCTGGGTATTGCTGCACGAGCTTTTCTTTAGTTGGGGCAAGCAAGGGGCTACTCTGCAGTTGCAGTGCGCAGGCTTCTCCTTGCAGTGTCCTCTCGTTGCAGAGCATGGGCTCTAGGGTGAGCGGGCTTCAGTATTTGTGTCTCGTGGGTTCAGTAGTTGCGGCTCCCAGGCTCCAGAGCACAGGCTCATAGTTGTGCTCTATTGTAGCCCACAGGCTTAGCTGCTCTGAGGCAGATGCTGTGCTATGCTATGCTAAGTCACTTCAGTCGTGTCCGACTCTGTGTGACCCCCATAGACGGCAGCCTACCAGGCTCCTCTGTCCATGGGATTTTCCAGGCAAGAACACTGGAGTGGGGTGCCATGCCTGATGGGACCTTCCCAAATCAGGGACTGAATCCTTGTCTTCTGTAGGTGGGTTCTTTACTACTGAGCCACCAGGGAAGCCCAGTAATTTTTTTTTTTCTTTCTCAGTATTGAGTTTCTTGGTGATTAGAGCCTACAACTTACTGTCTGTTGCTTTTTGTCTTAGTGAATCCCAGGACTTAACAGTGAGGCCCACAGTGAACCAGACACCTGAAGTTCTCCCCCGCTGCTGTTATGGAGCCACTCCTATCCTTGCAATGGCTTCTGTAGATCCATTCAATGAGACAGGAAATCAGTCTTGGGGCCTTTACCAGCATTTCTAATGCAGGCCCCAGAAGTCTCTGAGGGGGATAACTCCATCTTCCAGAGCCTGAGCCATCACTTCGAGTCCTTTTCCCATTTCCTTACATCTTCACACATGTACATTAGAACACAGAGGTATTCACAATTCAGGGATAAAGACAAGAGCCCATACAAGTCCCCCATGAGGGCCTCAGGTGCAGTGAGAGGAGACCCTTGCCTTGCATGATGAGACGTGCCAGGAGATACCTCAGAGAAGGTGCTCTGAGGGGTGAGGGAGAGAAGACAAAGTTTCTCAGGGGCTGAGCCCTGCAAGGTGTTTAGAAATTATATATGCAAAGTTCTATTTTCTGAGAACTGTTGCTTAAACCTTCTCTGCATTTCTACCACAGGAGCCATAGTTCTTGCTTCTGGACCACTTTGAACAAGTAGGAAGTGGGGATGGAGAGATAGTTCCAGAGATAGAGAAGAAGGGCTGAAGACCAGAGGCAAGAGAGAGATTGGTATGTGGGAAGACCTGAAAAGATTTCACCTGGGTTGGTGTTAGAGTTTGTGAGGGTCCCAGGGTGAGAGGTGGGCTGAAGGATCTGAGCATAGAAGAGCTTCAAGGTTTGACTACTTTATCCTAAGATCAAAGTGAGCCATTTTGATGCCTTATCTTCCTTCCTGGACGCAAGAACATTTAAGAAGGTGTTTGTGGCTCAGCTGGTAAAGAATCCACCTGCAATGAGGGAGACCTGGGTTCTATCCCTGGTTTGGGAAGATCCCTTGGAGAAGGGAAAGGCTACCTACTCCAGTATTCTGGCCTGGAGAATTCCATGGACTGTACAGTCCATGGGGTCATAAACAGTCAGACACAGCCGAGCAACTTTCACTTTCACTTTCTTCCCTAAAGGCCACCTGTGTCTATATTGACAGTTGTTCCAGCATAAAATCTCTTCTCAGTAAGTTTGTTAGAGGCTTCTCCCTCTCCCAGCAACCTCTTGTCAAGCAAGGAAAGGAGTTTATCCTACCACTCCTAAGTCTTCATAGGCAGAAGTCCATGCTAGTCTTTCTCCCAAATTACTTTTCTATCAAAGAGCATGTGGCTCTTCCCACTTCAGTACCCCAAGTTGGACACTTTACCAAGCAGTCAGTTCCCTGCCTTGGGTTATAAATCAGGCTGTAGCCCACCTGGCAGTTGGGCAAGGGCCAGGGGCCAAGATTCTCACTATGGCTCAACGTGCAGACTTTGGTTTAGCTGCTGGTTTGGGTCTGTATTTCAACCACCCCTTTCTTCGGATTCCAGGGGTTTGGAGTTTATCTGGATCTCTTTCTCTAGAGACTACTCTTCCTGGAGGTGGGAAACGGTTGTCCTCTGTTTGCTTACTCAAGGAAGGGATCAGTGCAGGTTTAAAGGGTTCCATTTATGGACTTGCCATCACTCTGTCTGATTTAGCGCCATAGTTTATTCCTTGTTCTGTGGTGCAAAGTGCCTCCCATCTCTGAGCATTTGGAGTTCTGCTTAGAAATTCTAATAGGTACTCTTTCTTCAGGTACTCATGTTTACTCTTGGCCTCAGCAGTTTTTTTCTTCTACGTACTCTATTATTATCTAGGTTATAGGTGGCTGTTAATTTCATCAGAATTGGAGTTTGTTTTTCATTCCCATTGTTTTCAGGTGATTTCTGGAGGAAGGAACGCCTTTAGTCCACTTACTTAAATCTGAAAGTCTTCTAAGCTTTTATTTTATGTAGTTAAAGATGTTTATGTTTTCCCTTACTGCAGTGGTTCTCAATCTGGCTATGTATGAGAATCACAGGGAAGCTCTAAAAAAATACCATTGCCTTAGCCTTGTCACAGATTAATTCCACTCCTGGGAGTGAGCCAGGGTCTCAGATAATTCTGAGCCACAGATTGGGCTGAGGCTTAAGATTTCTACCATAAGGTTCTTCACACCATCATTCTTTTGAGCCTGGAAAGACTGTTCTAAACCAAAGTTTTATAAATCTCCTGTCTTTTCTCCCTCAGGTGTATTCTTTTGTACCCAGGATCCTCCAGAGAAAAAGAGTGGCTAGAATGGAATAATAGAGAGAAAGAGAGGGAGAGAGAAGGGGGTTTATTATAAGGAGTTGCTCACATGATTATGGGGGCTGGTGAATCCAAAGTCTTTAGCACCGGTATTCCAGTTTGAGTTTGAAGGCTGACAGACTTCTGTAGAGCCAGGAAGAGCTAGTGTTCCAGTTCAAAGAGCTGCTGGGCTAGCGAATTCCTTTTTACTTGGAGGAGGGTCAACCTTTCAGTTCTGTTCAGGTCTTTGCCTGATTGGATATGGCCTATGCACATTAGGGAGAGCAATCTGCTTTACTCAGTCTGCCAATTTAAATGTCAATCTTATTCCAAAACACCCTCACAGTAACACCAACAATAATGTTTGTAGACTTCTATGGTGGTCCAGTGGTTAAGAACCTGCCTGCTAATGCAAGGGACACAGGTTTGATCCCTGGTCTGGGAAGATCTCACATGCTCCAGAGCAACTCAGCCCATGCACCACAACTACTGAGCCCACACTTTAGAGCCCTTCGGCTGAAACTATTGATCCTACGCACTGCAGCTGCTGAAGGCTGCACGCATAGAGCTCATGCTCCGTAACAAGAGAAGCCACTGCCAGGAGAAACTTACCAACTGCAGTTAGAGTGCAGCCCTGACTCGCTGCCACTAGAGAAAGCCTGTGTGCAACAACAAAGACCCAGCACAGCAAAAAAAAAAAAAAAAAAAAGAATAATGTTGTCCAAATATCTGGGCACCTCATGGCCTAGTCAAGTTAACCATCATGGTAGGTATGGTTTGTTTGTTTGTTTGTTTTTTCCCATTTAGTTCTTTAGTCTTTGTGGAATTGATTTTGATATATGGTGTAAGGTCCTTACCAAAATCTAAAATGATTTATTTTACAAATAGCCAGCCAATTATCCCCGCACTTTATACTGATAGTTCTTTTCCAATTCCATTGATTTGGGTTTCAATTTTGTTTAGTTTTACCTCGGCAGATGCTCTTTCTTTTAAGCATCTTATGTTTCTTTTATATAAGATTTTTCTAGGCTGTTTCACCTAACATCATGCTCCATACCTTGAAGAAAAAGATAAATTCTCCCTCTACAGAAAAGAAAAACAAACAATAGAAAAACCTCACAAATTTCATCTCTGGCAGGGCACCACTCTGCTTAGACACTCCATCCACATGATATAATATCATTAGTTAACTTGGCCTTGTGTGTTCCGAAGAAGCAAGTGTCCTGTGGGTTGGGTTTTGGTAGTCACATCATGGAAGGGTGTCTGAGTGGTGATAGGGTTTGGCCTGGGAAAACAAGTAGTGGGAGTCTAGGAGGAACATTCCAAAAATGTGGGATGTAAATTTGATGGTGAAAAGAGTAGCTTGGTTGGGGATGAGGAAAATTATCTACCAGGTTACCTGCTGCCTTCATTTCTGGATCTGGGAAATAGGTCTTCTCTGACTCTCTACTCATGGCACGTGGGAAATTGGAAAAACATTTGCAGTGTGCTCAAAAGTCTTTAAAGAGGAGCCAAAGAAGACTACAAGGCATTTATTCATTAAGTACAAAAGTCTTTCAACTCCCACTCTACCCTCCCCCTCCCCTACAACCTGGGGACCTTGGTTATAAAGAAATAATGTAATGACTGTGTTGCAACATGTTTTTCCTCTGGTCTGTTTCTTATCCCGCTGGTTTAGACTTCCAGCTTTAGGCATTGATTGGGAGGGGGTCTCCCAGAGTTGGCCTACTTGAAAACCAGGTAATCTGAGCTGGAGGAAAAAAGGCACCCCCTTCCCCCAGCTGGTTAGCACACAAAACACAAAGCTTTTAACTCAGATCAGAGAGTTTGGTTGTTGGTCCTTCTCTGTGAGCCGAGGGGCTGAAGTCAGTTGAGTTTGGTTGAGAAGGGAATGGCAAGAATGTGCTCACTTTTCCTAGAGTGAAGAATTTGTTGGAGTGGGGTTCGGGGGGAGGCAAGGAAATTGGCCAGAATGGGAAAGGAGGAGCTGGAGAAGAGTGCAGTGTGCTAAGAATGTGCTTGAAATTTATCAGAAGCAGAGGCCTCCTTTCATGAAATCCTGGCTCTTGGGGTTGGTTGATGTGTTTTTTTCCAAACTCTAAGCTCCCATGATTCAGGACTGTGGCTTTAGTAATTATCCAAGTACTACTCTGCCCTTGTGTGTAAATGGCCAATTACCTCAAACTGTCAAAAAGGCCCAGAAGGCTCGAACAAGGATCAGTTCACCACAGTCAGGGAATGAACTGACCCAATTTTTAAAAGTTCCAGGCATAGAGCTGGAGAAAGCATGGCTTTGTGTGGGTATACGAAGTGTGGAGGAGTAATGGAGTCTTTTATTGAAAAAAAGAGCAATATCGAGAAAAAATTTACATGCATATAATTTACCTGTTTACTGGTGTAAACAGTAAATTCCAGTAAAGACCAGTAATTGACTGGTCTTTATATACACACAGTTGTACAACCATCATCACAGTGAATTTTAGAACAGTCTATAATCTCAAAAAGAAATCCATATCCTTTAGCAACCCAGGCCATCAGGTTCCTCTGTCCATGGGATTTCCCAGACAACAATACTGAACTGAGTTTCCATTTCTTCTCCAGGGGATCTTCCTGACCCAGGGATTGAATCCACCTCTCCAGCAGATTCTTTACTGCTGAGTGACCAGGGAAACGCTTCCTATTCTGGACTTTCATATTAATGGAATCTTGTAATACATGGCCTTTTGTGATGGTCTTCTCTCATTTAGCATAATGTTTTCCAGGCTCATCTATGTTGTACCGTGTATCAGTATTTGTTTTTATGGCTGGATAACATTCTGTTTTATGTGCATGCTACCTTTTTGTTTACCCATTCTTTGGTTTATAGACATATGGATTGTTTTTACCTTTTGACTGTTATGAATAAGACTGCCATAAACATGTCTATGGGGTCATACAGAGTCAGACATGACTGAAGTGGCTTAGCAGCAGCAGCAGCAAACATCCATGTACAAGTTCCTATGTGGACTTATGTTTTTAATTCTCTCAAATATATATCCAGAAGTAAAACTGATGAGTCAAATGTTAAGTGGTAATCTTCTTGAGAAACTACCAAACTTTTTTCCACAGAAGCTGCATCATTTTATATAACCACCAATAATATACAAGAATTTCAATTTCCCCACATCCTAACAATGCTTATGGTTTTCCTTTTTTTGATTATAGCCATCATATGATTATGAAGTGTTATCTCATTGTAATTGGATTTGCGTTTTCTTAATGACCAATTGATGTAATTTTCTCATAGGGTGTGGAGTAACAGTTTCTCTTTGTTCTTTTGCTTATGGTTACCCAGCATCATTTGATGAAAAGACTGTTCTTTCCCTGTTGAATGGTCTTGGTACTCTTGCTGAAAATCAGTTGACCGTAATTGACCATATATGCATGGGCTCTTTTCTAGGACTCTTAATTTTATTCCATCAATCTGTATGTCTATCTTTGTGTTAGTATCACACTGTCTTGATTATGTTCAGTTCAATTCAGTCACTCAGTCGTGTCTGACTCTTTGTGACCTCATGGACTGCAGCACGCCAGGCTTCCCTGTCCATCAATAACTCCCAGAGCTTGCTCAAACTCATGTCCATCGAGTCAGTGATACCATCCAACCATCTCATCCTCTGTCACCCCCTTCTCCTCCCACCTTCAGTCTTTCCCAGCATCAGGGTCTTTTCCAATGAGTCAGTTCTTCCCACTAGGGGGCCAAAGTATTGGAGTTTTAGCTTTAGCATCAGTCCTTCCAATGAATACGTTGATTTGCAGTAAATTTTGAAATGGGAAAGTGTGACTCCTCTTTTGTTCTTTTTCAGGATTGTTCTGGCTATTCTGGTCCCATAAAACTCCATATGACTTTTACAATTATCTGGTCAGTTTCTTTAAAGAAGCTAGCAGGGATTCTGATAGGTTTTTTGTTGAATCTGTAGATCAGTTTGGGGAGTTTTGCCATCTTACCAATGTTAAGTCTACCAATCCACAGACGAGGGACTGAACCCATATCCCCTGCATTGGCAGAGGGATTCTTAACCACTGGACCACCAGGGAAGTCCCAAGTTTTGCATTCTTTTGTTAAATTTATTCCTAAATTTTATTCTTTTTGTACTTGTAAATGGGATTATTTTCTTAATTTAATTTTAATATTATTCATTGCAAGTGTAAAGAAATACAATTGAGTGCTTGCTTCGGCAGCACATATACTAAAATTGGAATGACACAGAGAAGATTAGCATGGCCCCTGCGCAAGGATGACACAAACAAAAAAAAAAAAGAAATACAATTGATTTTTGTACTTCTCATATCCTGCAACCTTGCTGCATTTATTAGTTCTTACAGTTTTTAGTGAATTTCTTAGCATTTTCCATACAAGAGATAATCTTTGAATAGAGATAGTTTTATTTCTTCTTTTCCAATCTGGAGGACTTTTATGTCTTTTCCTTATCCAACTGTCCTGAGGAATGATGCCTTAAAAGTCTCAGTTCAGTTCAGTCGCTCAGTCATGTCCAACTCTTTGCAACCCCATGGACTGCAGCACGCCAGGCCTCCCTGTCCATCACCAACTCCCAGAGTTTACTCAAACTCATGTCCATTGAGTCGGTGATGCCATCTAACCATCTCATCCTCTGTCGTCCCCTTTTCCTTCCACCTTCAATTTTTCCCAGCATCAGCATCTTTTCAAATGAGTCAGTTCTTCACATCAGGTGGCCAAAGTATAGGACTTTCAGCTTTAGCATCAATCCTTCCAATGAATATTCAGGACTGATTTCCTTTAGGGTGGATTGACTGGATATCCTTGCTGTCCAAGGGACTCTCAAGAGTCTTCTCCAGTGCTGCAGTTCAAAAGCATCCATTCTTCGGCACTCAAATATCTTTATAGTCCAACTCTCACGTCCATACATGACTACTGGAAAAACCATAGCTTTGACTAGACAGACCTTTGTTGGAAAAGTAATGTCTCTGCTTTTTAATATGCTGTCTAGGTTGGTCATAACTTTTATTCCAAGGAGCAAGTCTTAAAAGTCTAGAAAGATCAAAATGTACTGGAACAACCTCTGGAAAGAAACTCAGAAATGTACTGACTGTACGGTCAGAGTCCTTCTGAGTGATCACATATGCATCCATTTATCTAAAATGAAGAAAGAAAGAAAAGAGAAAAAAATCATTTAGAGAGAACATTCATTGTGTCCTAAAGTCTAATGAGAATGCCCTTCTCCTTCTTTTGAACTAATACATTTCTTTTTCAATGGACACTCATCCAGGACTTCTTTTGGGCATGCTGTTTCCAGGCAGAAAGCACATGGTGTTACAGGATTAGTCAGTACTGAGCAGAAGGCTTAGAGGCAGATAGACAAGCCAAACTGATAATTATATTCTCATGAAAACAACACAGTCTATGCAAGCGATGTAGAGAGAGCTATGGGAGCAGAAAAGAGGGAAAACTGGGGGAGGAAAAAGGGGGAACAACTTCCAGTCCAGAGAGCAGACTGGATTGGGACATCTTGAAAAGCAGATGGGAGCCCCAAATGTATTTCAGTTCAGTTCAGTTCAGTCGCTCAGTCGTGTCTGACTCTTTGCGACCCCAGGAATCCCAGCACGCCAGGCCTCTCTGTCCATCACCAATTCCCGGAGTTCACCCAGACTCACGTCCACTGAGTCAGTGATGCCATCCAGCCATCTCATCCTCTGTTGTCCCCTTCTCCTCCTGCCCCCAATCCCTCCCAGCATCAGAGTCTTTTCCAATGAGTCAACTCTTTGCATGAGGTGGCAAAAGTACTGGAGTTTCACCTTTAGCATCATTCCTTCCAAAGAAATCCCAGGGCTGAGCTCCTTCAGAATGGACTGGTTGGATCTCCTTGCAGTCCAAGGGACTCTCAAGAGTCTTCTCCAACACCACACTTCAAAAGCATCAATTCTTTGGTGCTCAGCCTTCTTCACAGTCCAGCTCTCACATCCATACATGACCACAGGAAAGACCATAGCCTTGACTAGGCAAACCTTTGTTGGCAAAGTGATGTCTCTGCTTTTGAATATGCTATCTAGGTTGGTCATAACTTTCCTTCCAAGGAGTGTCTTTTAATTTCATGGCTGCAGTCACCATCTGCAGTGATTTTGGAGCCCAGAAAAATAAAGTCTGACACTGTTTCCCCATCTATTTCCCATGAAGTGATGGGACCAGATGCCATGATCTTCATTTTCTGAATGTTGAGCTTTAAGCCAACCTTTTCACTCTCCACTTTCACTTTCATCAAGAGGCTTTTGAGTTCCTCTTCACTTTCTGCCATAAGGGTGGTGTCATCTGCATATCTGAGGTGATTGATATTTCTCCCAGCAATCTTGATTCCAACTTCTGTTTCTTTCAGTCCAGTGTTTCTCATGATGTACTCTGCATATAAGTTAAATAAACAGGGTGAATATACAGCCTTGACGTACTCCTTTTCCTATTTGGAACCAGTCTGTTGTTCCATGTCCAGTTCTAACTGTTGCTTCCTGACCTGCATACAAATTTCTCAAGAGGCAGATCAGGTGGTCTGGTATTCCTATCTCTTTCAGAATTTTCCACAGTTGATTGTGATCCACACAGTCAAAGGCTTTGGCATAGTAGTAGATATAACGGTCATCTGAGTTAAATATACTCATTTCAGTCCATTTGAGTTCACTGATTCCTAGAATGTCGACATTCACTCTGGCCATCTCTTGTTTGACCACTTCCAATTTGCCTTGATTCATGGACCTGACATTCCAGGTTCCTATGCAATATTGCTCTTTACAGCATTGAACCTTGCTTCTATCACCAGTCATATCCACAGCTGGGTATTCTTTTTGCTTTGGCTCCATCCAGTCATTCTTTCTGGAGTTATTTCTCCACTGATCTCCAGTAGCATATTGGACACCTACTAACCTGGGGAATTTCTCTTTCAGTATCCTATCATTTTGCCTTTTCATACTGTTCATGGGGTTCTCAAGGCAAGAATACTGAAGTGGTTTGCCATTCCCTTCTCCAGTGGACCACATTCTGTCAGATCTCTCCACCATGACCCATCTTGGGTTGCCCCACAGGCATGGCTTAGTTTGATTGATTGAGACAAGGCTGTGGTCCTAGTGTGATTAGATCGACTAGTTTTCTGTGAGTATGGTTTCAGTGTGTCTGCCCTCTGATGCCCTCTTGCAACACCTACCGTCTTACTTGGGTTTCTCTTACCTCGGGTGTGGGGTATCTCTTCACGGCTACTCCAGCAAAGCGCAGCCGCTGCTCCTTAAGTTGGACGAGGGGTATCTCCTCACCGCCGCCCTTCCTGACCTTCAACATGGGATAGCTCCTCTAGGCCCTCCTACGCACGCGCAGCCATAGCTCCTTGGACGTGGGTTGGTCCTTCTGGCCGCCGCCCCTGACCTCCAACGCCGGGTAGCTCCTCTCCGCCGTTCCTGTGCCATTGCAGCCTGGCACTCTCGGCGGCTGCCCCTGACCTCGGACGTCTCCTCTTGGCCGCTGCCCTTCGGACATGGGGTCCTCCTGGCTTCTGACCGCAGATGTGGGGTAGCTCTTCTCGGCCGCGTTTAGTGCGCTGGTCGTCGCAGCCATGTCAAAGCCCCTGCTACTGCTACTGCTAAGTCACTTCAGTCGTGTCCGACTCCGCGTGACCCCATAGACGTCAGCCCACCAGGCTCTCCTGCCCCTGGGATTCTCCAGGCAAGAAAACTGGAGTGGGTTGCCATTTCCTTCTCCAATGCATGAAAGCGAAAAAGTGAAAGTGAAGTCGCTGAGTCGTGTTCGACTCTTAGCAACCCCATGGACTGCAGCCCACCAGGCTCCTCCATCCATGGGATTTTCCAGGCAAGAGTACTGGAGTGGGGTGCCATTGCCTTCTCCGTCAAAGCCCCAAATGGCCTTTAACCACACATCAATTCCCTAGTGATTTCTCTTTTCTTATTTGGCTTCTGTGCAAATTGGAGTGTGTAGACCCCTCAGCAGGAGTCCTCAGAAGACTGTGGATAACTGGTTCAAAATCTGGAAACTGAAACTGGCAGACCGAAAGTCTATTCTAGGTCTTAAAATTTTAACTCCAGTGTTTTATCTAGTCAACAATAGATCATATCTCCCACAAATATTAAACCTTTGGTTTTAGAGGTTTAACAAAACCCCTTTGAAGACTGCTCCTGTTTAGAGGACTGTATACTGAGAGGGTGATCAAGCATTCTGGTTTGCTTGGGACTGAGGGGTTTTCCAGGATACAGAACTTTGCTTGCTAAAATTGGGATCATCTCAAACTGGGATGGCTGGTCACCCAACAATCTGACATTGTGATGGTGCATTTGGGGCCTGCTCAACTGGATGAAGTAGAGCAGACACCTGTGACTTCCTAAGGCAGGATTTGAATGGAGGCCCTTTGTCCCGAGTGAGGCAGAGCTCTGGAGAACAAAGTCCCACGACAGACAGCCCTGGGGAAGAAGGTTGCTGGGAAGAGAAGGATAACAAGGATGAGTAATTTCTCTCAAGAGGCCAAGAGGAAGTTATGTTTCTGCTTCCTGGTTGGCCCCAGCTGCTCTTTCTCTGTTTCTCCTCTCTCCAGTCTGATAGGTGTTAGCTCTGTGATCTTGGGCAGATCACTCAACTCCTCAGGACTCATGTTCTGAAACAAGCAGGTGAGGTGATAAGGCCCATTCGTACGGCCAGCCTTCTGGGACCTACAGTTTGAAATTATGAGACACTCAGGGAAAGAAGTTCTGTGGAAGGTGGGTGAAGGGTACAGTCGATTCTGGCTTGATGCCTCATTCTCAAATTCCCCAGGGATGACAGGGCACTCCCTTCCTGAGCTGCACCCTTTACAGTAAGTCCCATGAGCCTCTAGGAGAGGGCGGGCTGAGTAAGACCATCAAACCCACCTGAAAATCTTGGTCAATGGCTCTGGGGAAGTCGGGGGCTGCGTCCCATCTGACAGGGAGCCTGGTTTTGGTGTGAGGGAGGGTGAATCACCATCCTCTCCTACCTGATCTACCTGCCTACGAAGAGATGAGGAGAGTCTCCCCTATTGACTAATGATACATTTTAAATGACTCCAAGCTACCTCAAAAGTCTGTCTCTGTTCTCCTGAGAGTACTGATTGCAGAATGATACCTTCTGGTTTCATAACTGGACAAAATCCACCTCAGTTCATGCACATGTTTGTGCTTGCACGAGCACTTGAGAGGGAGAGACAGGGAGGGAGGGAGGGAGGAAGTCATGGCCACGAGAGATTTCCTGAAGTAATAACCGATGGCATAGTAACTCCCTCCCACTCTTTAAAAGTGACTCCATTTTCTGAAAAATCTTTTTCTCTCCTTTTTTCTCCTTCCCTGATTCCATATGCTCTTCCTTGCTACAGGAAGTCCCTATCTGATCCCTTAAGAAACGAGCTTAAGTATTCCCCCTCCTCAGGCTCACTCGGACATCCAATTTCTCCCTTTTCAGCATTGCTGGGGTGGAATACATGGGCCTGTACTTCCTTTAACACAATCTGAATTGTTTTCTGATAGTTCCAGGGATATTAGTGTCCTCTTCCCAGGACTGTCACTTCCACAAGGGCAGGGCTGGAGCTGTGCTGTCTACATCTTCTGTATATCCTGGGCACCTGGGCTGGGTGCAGCAGGAAGTGCCACCCCGCTAGAATGTTCTCCTCACCTGCCGCTGGCCAGTTCCAGTACAGGGCTGGGACTTCCCATCCTCATCTCATCTGTGGAGGTTACATTTAAACCTCTCCCACACACTGATCTCTCCTTCAATTTGTTATCCTGGCAGGTTGGGTTGATTCATCCTGCTGTGTTTATTATTCCTTAAGGCTATTGAGCATCCCTGGAGGAGGGCATGGCAACCCACTCCAGTGTTCTTGCCTGGAGAATCCCCATGGACAGAGGGGCCTGGCGGGCTACAGTCCATGGGGTCGCAAAGAGTCAGACATGACTGAGTGACTAAGCACAGCACAGCACATTGAGTATCAGGGTTGGAGCTTTTCCCTAACTAGGATGATAAACCAGAGTTTGGCCAGTGGGTGGCCTTTCCTTAATGAATGAAAAATGAGCTATAAGGTCACCCCCAAAGACTGCTTATCTGCTTTGTTCTCTTTTGGAGAACAATTAGCACTCTGTGGCTATGAAAGCCACCAGTATCATGGGGATGTCTAATTGTGTTTATGTACAAGAGTGCCTTTTATTCTCTCTTCTGGCGCCAAATTTCATTTTGATTGTATGTGAGGGCGGGGAGTAGAAGCTAACTTTTAAAAATTAAAGCAATGTGGATATTAATTATTATTATTGACATTCTAGCAGGAAAAAACCCTCACATTCAAGAAATAGGGGGTTCACTTCCCACACTCGCCTGGGCAGCCTGTGGAGTGGCGTCTGGGGACCCAGATGCAAGGAGAGGAAGTCCCCTTGGGCATCTCTCCCTCCCACTGAAGATGGGGACCAGTGTGGGACCAGTTACTCAGGACCATTCATTCACTCATGTTTTACTGTGCACCTGCTGAGTCTTTGCAAATGAGAGCACAATATTTCTGGCTTATATATTTATGTTTTGTTTCTCACACATGAACTCTGGTTTTTATTCTTTCCTTTTTAAAAAAAAATTATTTATTTATTTTGGCTGCATTCAGTCTTGGTTGCGGTGCTTGGAATCTTCATGGCAACATGCGGGATCTTTTATTCTAGCTCGTAAACTCCCCTTTAGTTGCAGTTTGAGGGCTTAGTGGCTAGTGACTGGGGATCACACCCACGTCTCCTGCACTGAGAAGTGGATTCTTCACCTCTGGGCCACCAGGGAAGTCCCTGAACTCTGGCTTTTCTCTTTTATAAATTCCTATATACTGTGCACCTGGTTAATCAGCTCTCTTTGGATTTAATTTGCAGTTGGACATTGAAGGAAAAAGCAAAATGCTTTTTATGAAGCAAAAGACACTTAAGATGCCAGGCATGGTGAACCATTTGAACATGTCACACTTTCCATGAAGGCAGTGCTTGGTGCCAGGCCCATAAAAAGTCCCAGGGACTGACTGATGCTGACTCATCATCAGGAAGCAAGGGGGCATTAAGCTCTGCTGAGGCATCTTAACAAATGGGAGGGCATCTTGTGTGACCGGCCTGCCCCACTGACTTTGTTAAGGAAAGCCCTGTGACAGCGAGGCAGGGTGAACACAAAAGACATGGGTGGGTTTTGACATTTTGCTTTGTGTCCAGTAGTATCTAGTCCCGCTGACAAATGTGGGCCAAGGTACAAGTAACCAAAGTTTCCTCTTATTCATAGCAACTTGCACATTTGTAGGGCCACAAGACCTTATTTGCAAAGGTCAAGTGTGTCCAGACCAAGTGAGTGGAGCATTTGATTTTACTTTGAACTCTGGTGTCCCAGTGCCCCAAATATGGGGTATAATTAATAGCATAGCCCCCACTGCTGCTTTGTTTTTTTTTTTTTTTTTTTTTTTTTTAATCACCACATACTTTGCCCTGATTGCTACAGTTTCTGTGCTATCTTTATGGCCAGTTTCTTACGGAATCAGAAGACCAAGTATTTTCAAGACTTGAAACGGCCTTTCTTACCAGTTTGGATTGCTGTTTTGATCTTGGCTTTGGTGGCTTTCCAAACATAGGCAGGCACCAACAGATTTGCCTGCAGGAAGTGGCTGCAGATGTGGGAAGGCTATGAAGAAAGTGTGAAGCCAGAGGAGGGAGGTGCGGCCCCACCCCGGCTTGCCTGCTCCGTGCCGGCTGGCTGTGTTGGCTGCGGCCTGAGGGATTGCAGAGCCCTGCTCGTGTGGGCCCAGGCCAGGGCCACAGCAGAGTCTTCATCTCATTTGCATTTGCCTCTCACTCTCTAACTCCAAAGTTTTGTTCCATGTGAATGGACTAGAGGCAGGACCCCATTTCTTTCAGAAAGTCTTCTGTTAATTCTGTATTTGAAGTGGAGATCTGTGGAGATGGGTGAGGAGAGTCTGACAGAAGTGGGAGTGTCTGACAGGAGTGATTGGAGTGATTCAGAGGAGGAGCTCCTAAAAGGTTGATGAGTGCCTCTTCAGAGAGTCTCTCTGTCTTTCCCTGGTGGCTGAACTGAGGGTCCCCAGCCTCAGCATAGCTTCTAGGTCCAGGTTCTACCAGACTTGCTCAAATCTGGTCTGCAAGAGGAGGAAAATTTGAACAACGCTCTGCTTGTATCTTCAGAATAAAATGTTAGTGGGTAGGTGTTATGGTTTTTTGTTCATATTATGGAATCATGTCCCCCTCAAATTCAAATGTTGAAGTCATAGCTCCCAATACCTCACAATGAGACTATATTTGGAGATAGGAACTTAAAAGAGGGAATGAAATTTAAGTAAGGTTATTGGGGTGGGTTCTAATCTGATATGACTGGTGTCCTTATGAGAAGAGATTAAGATAAAGGCACACAGAGGGAGGGCCACGGGAAGACATGGGCAGAAGGCAGCCATCCACAAGTCAAGGGGAGAGGCCTCCAAAAAAGCCAGCCTTCTAACACCGTGATCTCAGACTTCTAGACCCCAGAACTGTGAGGAAATATGTTTCCATTGTTTAAGCCTCCCAGTCGGTCGTGTTTGTTATGAAAGCAATTCTTTCCAGGTAAAGAATCTGCCTGCCCATGCTGGTGACACGGGTTCAATCCTGGGCTTGGGGAGATCCCCTGGAGAAGGAAATGGCAACCCATTCCAGTATTATTACCTGGGAATCCCATTCCAGAGAAGCCTGGCAGGCTACAGTCCGTGGAGTCTCAAAAGAGTTGGACATAGTGACTGAACATCAACAAGTAATCAGTACACTGGGGCTTGTGCTCCTGATTCTTCTGGCAGCTGTGAACTGCTTGACTAACCCTAGGTGTTGTATGGACAGTGTGTGTGTGTGTGTGTGTGTGTGTGTGTGTGTGCGCGCGCGCGCGCACAGTTTTTAGTGAGCATTTGAAGGATATTGTCCTTCTCCCCCATCAAGTCTTACCATAGACTTTGTATTTCACTTTTTTATTCCTTGTAATCTTTTCCTCTTGGTTTACTGGGAAAATCTGGGACTGGGAGTTAGGAGACTGAAGCACCAGCTCCTGGAAAATGGTGATCAAATTGTGTGACCTTGTTGGTTTTATGCTGTCTCCTAGGGCCTTGCACTCCTGGCCCATAAAACTAAAGTTCTCCCAGCTCTGCCAGGCACTACAAAGAGTACACCACTTACCTCACACTGGTCATGGGAGTGAGCTCTATCTCTTTTCAGGTTGCCCATTTCTTTCATTCATAAAGTGGCTAGAAAATGCATTCCTGCTAATATCTGCTAGGGAGGCCATCGCAATTAGAGTCCACATGTGCTCATAAGTGAACAAGGAAGAATAGTTTTGATTCCAGACATTAGATCTGAAATTCTAGAGCTGTAAGTTAAATTCTCAAGGCCACCTCTGACTTGCTTTCTTCAATGAGGCAAGTTGATGAATTCCTCTTTGCTTCAACATAGGCAATGGTTGAGGTAAAATCAGATGTTGTTTGAAAATGGGATGACCATGGGGATGAAAATTGTGCAAAACTGGAAGAATGAGCTACAAGTTCTGTGAACTTGGCACCTATTCTCCGGTAGCTTTTACCATTTTGGTAGCCTGACTTAGCCTATGGTTTGGTGTTCAGTCTTGGTCCAAAGGAAGTATAGACCTTCCTCTCTTTCCCCTCTCTGTGTGTGGGCTGCTCAGTTCAACCTCAGAGTGCTTTGTCAGCTTACCTGTTGTAACATTTAGTGGACCCTGTGTGTGTCATGTGGCCCATCCTAGGCATTACTCACCTGAAATCGGAGGCCACTAACCATTTTCCTCATGAGCGCCTGGTGGCTTCCTGTTTTCCTTTAACTCTCTTCAGTTCATGCAGCTTCATATATGTAAAGACTTCCTATGTATTCAGAACCATGAGGTACACAGAGCCACATACAAAAGGATTATATGACCCAGTCCAAGACTCCAGGGAGCTTACGGTTTTCCTGGGAGGATAAGATACTTACATGACACAATCAGAACAGTCAAGATGTCAGAGCTATAGTCTTTTGGGCGGCTGAATAGAGGCTCCAGTTCTCATGTAGGTGATCAATCGGTAAATTCCAAGACTGGTGAGGATGGAGAGAAATCTGAGGTGGCTGCAATATTCAGGAAGGACTTCAGAGAGAAGATGTGGGCCTTGATCTGTCCTTGGTATTTTTAGGTGGGACAGGTGATACAGGTTTATCTGGGTGTATTTCAAGCCCTAGAGGATCAGGAAGAATTCCCAAGACTCTGATAGAAGTGAGACATTGGGTTGAGGGAGAGAGCTCTTAGAAGAGGTAAGAATTAATAGAGAGATGGGGCAGAGATGGAAAGTGGACTTGAAAGAACAGCTTGTTTGATTTGGACTGTGTGAGATGGTTTCCAAACAAACATCCCTCCCCTCGTCTCTCCATCTCAGGCCTTTTTTGGTTTCCAGACTCTGACGTCATGCCTCAGTGCAGCTGCAGTTATGTATCTTTTCCTTTCCGCTTGACCTCCCTTTGCTAAAGCACCACTTTCTTGGCACCCAAAATGGAGTGCACTGCCAGTGGAGCAGATGAGAGACTGATTTTGGACTGTCAGCCCTGATGGAAAGCAGAGGGCTATTGCATGCCTTGGGGAACTGAGGCAGCCACTAGAAAATGGTGTGAGAAGGCTCTTCTGAGAGGGTGGAATTTGGATGCCTAGAAAACCCTTCTCTAGAAAATGGACACGGGTAGGCCTCATTCCTTCAAGACTCAGTCAGGACCATGACCCCTTTAGGTGGAACCCCAGGATCATTCCCCTCCAGCGGGGCAAGGATGGCACTGTTCTGGGAGTGAGTTAGTGTGATGGTTGACCTGGTGAGGTCTGAGGACTGAAGGGAAGACAGGGAGGCTGGATGGGGCAGCAGCTTCCTGCAAGCTAATATAGGAAACTGAATTTCTAATGGCAGAGAGCAGATTTTCTTTTTACCCTGACAGGAGAACCATTTCTTTGAAAGATGGCAAGAGCTATGGTACCACTGTCATTTAAAATATCATCAGGAAGAAATCTGGGTGGGCCTTGATCCTTCCTGAGTGGAGTAATGGACACATGACCTAATAAGAGTTTCATTAAGATGATTAATGATTATCTCAGGGGCCTTAGAAATGGTACCTTCCCAGAGCTCTAGAACACTCTTGAAAATTATTTCACCTATGCTCATGTCTTCCCAAGATAGATGAGAGAAGGAGAGGGCAGGCCCATAGAGGGATGAGCACAAATTGATCAAAAACAAGATTTCCTTCCCTTATGCTGGTTCTACCTGCATTATTCTTGGGAGGTTAAGGTTTGCTAAGGCTGGTCACCACATTAGTTGTTCTGATCTGACTCTGATTGTACACTAGGAAGAGAGGACCTCCATGAACCAGTCAACTCAAAAGTCAGTTTTGTTGCTTATTAGCAAATCACTGAACAATGCAGAAGTGACAGCAGAATTTGGGCTGGATGTCTTCCTGGCAGAGTTTTGACATAGGGAAAAAAAGCAGTTCACTTATTTTGTGAGCTTGTGGAGGCAGGATGACTTGGGGGTCAAGAACAGGGGCTTTTAGCACGCCTGGTTCACATCTGTGCCCCTTGCTTAACAGCTGTATGCTCTAGGCCATGCAGCTTCTTCAAGCCTCAGTTCCTTCATCAAGGAAATAAGAATAATACTCCAAATCTAACACACACTTTAAAAACTTGATGATGCAATATATGCATGGCATATGCATGGTAGTTAATCAGTAAATGATATAGGCAATAGTCACTGTTATTGTTTATAGCTAAGACGTGGATGAAAAAGATATTTGATAGATTTAATGAGATGGGCCATTTGGCAAAGAAATTCATTATAATACTTATTGGGGGCTTCCCTGACAGTTCAGTTGGTAAAGAATCCACCTGCTATGAGAGAGACCTGGGTTTGATACCTGGGTTGGGAAGATCCCCTGAAGAAGGGAAAGGCTACCCACTCCAGTATTCTGGCCTAGAGAATTCCATGGACTGTATAGTCCATGGGGTTGCAGAGTCGGACATGAATGAGTGACTTTCACTTTCACTTTCCTAATACTTGTTACTAAAAGTGAACAAATAGGGACTTTCCTGGTGGTCCAGTGGTTAATGCAGGGAATGAGGGTTTGATCCCTGGTCAGGGAACTCAGATCCCAGTGTGTCTGTGTGTGTGCTCTTTTGCTCAGTCATGTCCAACTCTTTGTGGACATGGACTGTAGACTGCCAGGCTTCTCTGTCCATGGAATTTTCTAGGCAAGAATACTGGAGTGGGTTGCCATTTCTTCCTCCAGGGAATCTTCCTGACCTAGGGATCGAACCTGCTTCTCCTGCATCTACTGATCTTCCCGACCTAGGGATCAAACCTGCTTCTCCTGAATCTACTGCATTGGCAGGCAGATTCTCTACCACTGTGCCACCTGGGAAGTCCATAAGATCCCACAAGTTCCAGGGCAATTAAGCCCACATACCATAACAACTGAGCCCCCACGCTCCAGAATCTGTGTGCCACAACTAGAGGGTCCTGCGTGCTGCGATGGGAGATCTTGCATGCCACAACTAAGACCCGAGGTCCAAAAAAAAGCAAACAAAAATCAAAAACACTAGTAGATATGTGAGTAGCAGAGATGCCCTTGAACTCCCCACCCCCGGCCCACCTCCATGCTGGCCACACCTGGCAATAACTTCTGACCACTGGGCAGCTGACTGAGTCTAGCTATCTGGCTTTCCCCACCCCATGACCAATAAGAGTACAGTGCCCTTTGCCTTGCTGGTAGCTAACTCGAAGGTCCAAACTGGAGATTATAATATATGCAAAGGATATTTACTGATCAACTGCCATATGCCAGACACTACTGTAGGAGCTGGGAATCTAGCCATGATTAATCAATTCCTTGTGAACATACCTGGAAGTACCCGCAACAATCAAACGAACAAGGTCATTTCTAGTGGTGATGAGGGCTGTGAAGACATAACAAAGACTCTTGATAATGTTGAAAGTGGCTTTTAAGGCCACTGGGGCTAATTCCATTGTGCCTACTTATGCATACATGGGATTCCGGGGCAAAACTTCTGACCTCTGAGCCCCAGAGGCCCCCAGATCCTCTGAAATACAGAGCACCACTGAGTGTGGGAGAACCTTGGAAAATCCTTTCCCCTCTTCTTGGGATCATATTAACAGTACTTATATCCTAAAGGGCCCCTTTGCAATAAAATTTATATGTTTCCACCCAACTCAGTACTATCCTGTCTCTCCCAGTTGCTCGGGTCTCTGTGCTATTTGAAGGCTTAAAAATGTGTCGAGTCCTTGGGATTACATGTTTCTTAGTCAAACAGAAATATGTTCCCTCTTTTTCTCCTCCAGGCAGAAAAATATCTCTGGAAACATATACCAACTGATGCCAAATGCCTGGGAGTCAGGAAGAGTGATACCTGCCAAGACTTTAAAGTTGGGTTTTTATCCAAAGTGAAAATTAGGGAGCTGGCTTTCCTCCGCTTTGAATCTGTGACACAGGAAACTGAGTGGGCCCTGAACTAGAGGTCAGGGGAGCTCAAGCTCTTTGGAAGTTATTAGTCACCTTACACCAGGCAGATTTCTGAGCATCCCTGGGGCTGCTTATCTTTGAAATAAGTCAGTCCAAGAGTTGTTGTGGGGGTAAAACGAGGTAATGGCGAACCCCTAGTGCCTCAGCTGTGAAGCCAGCAGGCTAGTGGCAGACAAGGGATCAGCTGGAGGCATGGGCTAGGGCTGGAGGAATGGAGAGGTGGGTGGTATCTGGGATGTCTGTATCTTAGAGGGCACAGTGACCTTCAGTATGAGCCAGCCTCTGCCAGTATCCACCGAGTGAGGCCACGGGAGGTTTCTGAGTAGAACCCCAGTTCTAGGGCTTAGTTCTAGAGTGCAGAAGACAAAAGCAGGGCATTAACCAGCAGCTGAGGGTAAAGGTAGAATGTGCCAGGCTCCTGAAGGCGGGAAGTGGTGCATGATAGGCAAGAAGTCAGGGCCCAGGTGATGTGTGTTGGGGCTCTGTTTTATCCTCCTCAAGGCGATACTCAGAAACCCAAAGCAGAAAGTGGATTGTTGGCCTGAGGGAAGATTACAGGGAAGATTGTAGTGACCCTGTGGACTGTAGCCTGCCAGGCTCCTCCGACTATGGGATTTCCCAGGCAAGAATGCTGGAGTGGGTTGCCATCTCCTCCTCCTGCAGATTTACTGACCCAGGGATCGAAACTGCATCCCCTGTAGTTCCTGCATTGGCAGACAGATTCTTTACCACTGAGCCACCTGGGAAGCCCAATATACCCCAGGTCTGGTTAAATCAGCTCAGGACCTGAGGCTATGCTCACAGGCCTTTAGGAACTGTGGCCAAAGGGGGACCAATGCATGTTGAATAATGAAATGTGGGTGACATGACACAAATATGGTAATAGTAGTTTACATTACTGAGTTCATTCAATGTGCTGAGCACAATGTTTTATATGCATATGCCTTATATGCATCAGCTGATTAAAATTGTATTTAATTTTAATCTTCCTACTAATCCTGTGAGATATCCCCCATTTTGCAGATGGAGAAATTGAGGCACAAAAAAGTTAAATAACTTGCCTCAGGGTTGTAGTGGTGGAGCTGGGATTTGAAACCAACTTTCCCTTATTCCAGAGCCTGTGCTCTTATTTTGATTTTACTAAGTGATAATAACAAATAATAACAGAAATCACCACAATAATGATAGCAGCAGAGGTTTTAGGGCTCCGTCGTGTTCTGTGTAAGCACTGATTCCATCTGGTCCTCACATGACTGGTGACATCGATGGAGTCTCTATTCTACAGATGAGAAAAATGGGACCAGAGAGTTAACTTGCCAAAGGTTACACAGCAGTAAGAGGTACAGCCCAAACTAAAACCCAGGGTTGTCCTAAACCTCAGGCTGTCTCCTCAGCCCCTGGGGCCTGGACTGTGAGCTCATCATTCCTTGACAAATGTGTTCTTAACGTGACAAGCTTGTTCACACCGAACTAATGGCACTCAGGAAATGAAAGGCCTGCGTGTCTAGTCCTAAGACAAGGATTCTTTTCCTTTTCACCCTTCCCTCGAGCACCACTGCCTTTGTGACCCTCCTTGCCTGCTACCTAATTGGGCATTGGAAAACTCTTGGAAAACACACATTCTCTCTCTCAGGCTGAAAGTTGAAATTAAAGCAGGAGAGACTTCTGCTGAGAACAAGGAAACACTTGTCTGTAAGGAGCATAAAATTCTTTAAGTGAGAACTAGGTGAGGGCATAGGGGAATCTTTGAACTATCATTGCAATTTTTCTGTAAGCCTAAAACTATTCTAAGAAATAAGGTTTATTTAAGGAAAAGGGAATGTGAAAGCACAGTATCTGAAGACATGCACAGTTATCGCACGGAAGAGGAAATATACATATAAATAATAAATACAAGGTAAGGCTCAGCATCACCAGTATTGGGGGACGTGTAAAGCCGCTCTACCATGGATCTGAACCTCCACTAGATGGCCAAGAGGGCTTCCCAGGTGACTCCAGTGGTAAAAAATCTGCCTTCCAATTCAGGAGACTAAAGGGATGCAGTTTCCTTCCCTGGGTCAGGAAGATCCCCTGGAAAAGGGTGTGGCAACCCACCCCAGTATTCTTGCCTGGAAAATCCCATGGACAGAGGAGCCTGGTGGTCTACAGTCCACGGAGTCTCACAGAGTCAGACACTACTGACGTGACTTAGCACGCAGATGGGCAAAAATTAAGAAATCTGACAATGCCTAGTATTGGAAAACAATTATTTAGCATTTTTTGTAAAGCTGAATATTTGCATGTCCCATCAGTTCCACTTCCAGACATACATCTGAGAGAAACTCTTGGTACATGGTCGCCGGGACGCACGAGGTAGTTCACAGCAGCACTAGGTATGATAGCAAAGAACTGGAGACAACCGGGGCAAACATCATGGAGAATATGGGCGGATAAATAGTGCTGTGTTCACGTGATGGGCTGTCACTCAGCAGTGAAAACGGATGGAGTGCAGTCACTGTGTATACATATTAGTAAAATATGTTGGGATAAAAAGAAAGTCAGGAAGACGTTATATACAATATAAGTTTTTTCTAAAGGTCTTGCTGTTGTGTCGCCAAGTCGTGTCCAACTCTGCAGCCTCATGGACTGCAGTGTGCCAGGCTTCCCTGTCCTTCATCATCTCCTGGAGTTTGCTCAAATTTAGGTCCATTCGATCGGTGATGCCATCCAACCATTTCATCCTCTGCTGCCCTTTGCCGTCCTCCTGAGTTTTCCAGGTGGCACTAGTGGTAAAGAGTCCACCTACCAATGCAGGAGACACAGGAGATGTGGGTTCAGTCTCTGGGTCAATAAGATCCCCTGGAGGAGGAAATGGCAATTCACTTCAGTATTCTTGCCTGGAAAATCCCATGGCCAGAGGAACCTGGCAGGCTACAGTCCATGCGGCTGCATAGAGTCAGACTTGACTGAGCAACTAAGCACTCCTCACAATTCTAAAGGTGAAGAGTAGGCAAAATTAGACAATACATTGTTTTGGTCTAAATAGCTCTAAGATGTGTTTCCCTGGTAGCTCAGCTGTTAAAGAATCCGCCTGTAATGCAGGAGACCTCAGTTCGATTCCTGAGTCAGGAAGATGCCCTGGAGAAGGGATAGATTACCCACGCCAGTATTCTTGGGCTTCCCTGGTGGCTCAGATGGTAAAGAATCTGCCTGCAATGCAGGAGACCTGGGTTCGATCCCTGGCTTGGGAGGATCCCTTGGAGGAGGGCATGGCCACCCAATATAGTATTCTTGCCTGGAGAATCCCCATGGACAGAGGAGCCTGGTAGACTACAGTCCATGGGGTCGCAAGAGTCAGACATGACTGAGCGACTAAGCACAGCACAGCTCTATGATAAATTGTATACATGTCAATAAAAGGATGATAAAAACAAACTGAAACTAGTGTTTGCTCTTGGGAGCAGGGTGAGGGAGGCAGGGTTTTGGGATGAGAAAGAGCATGTAGGAATACACAATTTATTGGTAATGTTTTAGATCTTAGAGTTGGATGGTGTACTCTGGGTATTCATTATATAATGCAGTAAATAAAACATCCATGAATGAACAGTAAAAACTATAAACCAATGCTGGGCACCAAGATAGTTGCCATCCAAAAAAAAATGAAGATAAATTCTTAAATTTTTTATATAATAAAAACTTATAAAAATAGGTAAATATAAATTAAATGTTACAAAGTGATAAAAATGAAGTAAATGGAAATACCAGTAAGTCAATAAATGAAGTAGAAAGCCCTCAAACCTTCAACTGTATTTTTGCTTTTCAGGTATGACAAACATGGGAAGTCAAAGCAGTGGGAAGCAGTTACCACTAAAGATGCTAGTGTGGCCGTGGTCCCCTGCACTGTGAGAGGGAAAGGTGCTGGCCTCTCAGGATTAGTGTCAACCGTGAGCACTGCCTCCACACATCAGGGCTTCCAGTGTTCTTGTTCACTAGTGGCACAGACAGTCCATAAACACCCACCCAGACACAAAGCTCTCTTCTCAAAGCAAGTCCGAAGTACCAAGCTCACTGGGAAAGGATGCTCACATCAGCCTGGGTTATTCTCAGCATGAGCCATCTTCTCAGATGACTTGGCTCTGGTCTTGTGCCCAGGGAACCAGTGCACACACCTCTCTCCCTCATGGGGCAGGTGACCATGTTGTCCTCTCTTAGCAGTTGGGACCCTCCAATCAATTACACTGTTGTCATAAGTTTGCATGTTAAAAGAAAATGGTCAAGGTATTGATATCCTTCTTTCCAGAAAGCTCCTTGACCTTTTGTCAAGTTTGTCCACTTAATCTCTCATAACATTTAAGTTCCTTTCTAAATGAATATGGGCAGGAGGAGAAGGGTATGACAGGGGATGAGATGGTTGGATGGCATTACCAACTCAATGGACATGAGTTTGAGCACGCTTCAGGAGCTGGTGATGGAGAGGCAAGCCTGGTGTGCTGCAATCTGTGGGGTCGTAAAGAGTCAGACACGATTGAGCAACTGAACTGAACTGAGGGATGGTCAACCTAATTCTAACTGCTTATAGAATTAAATCCAGGACTTTTGTAAGCAAAAAATAAAAGTAATCAGATGTACAAATAGATTAAAATCTTTGTCCTTTGTCTCTCCAGAGCCACATGTGCCTTCTAGATTTATAGCTACCGAACAGAGAGAGGCCATTCAAGACTTCCACAAATGGATGTCTGCTTGAAGATTTCTTGTGGTTTTCATTGTTACAAACAGAGAAGATTTAATAGGCTTTAAATGATCAAGTTTCTGATTAAAAACAGATACATTAAAATTTGAATTCACTGGGCACTATCCTACTACATGGGTAAAAGTAGAAAAAAAAAAAATAGAAGTCACTACAATAGATCATATTTTCCAAAGGGAGCACTACCTATTCCATTTCATTTTGTAAGCACCTGGGCAATAGCAACCCATTCCAGTGCTCTTGCCTGGGAAATCCCATGGATGGAGGAGCCTGGTTGGCTACAGTCCATGGGGTCTTGAAGAGTCAGACATGACTGAGTGACTTCACTTTCACTTTTCACTTTCATGCATTGGAGAAGGAAATGGCAACCCACTCCAGTGTTCTTGCCCGGAGAATCCCAGGGACGGGAGCCTAGTGGGCTGCCGTCTATGGGGTCACACAGCGTCCAAAACGACTGATGTGACTTAGCAGCAGCAGCAGTACAATGTGAACTTGACACTTCTCCATTGGGGGGTGGGGTCTCTGCTTCATCCCCTCGAGTCTGTGTGGGCCTGTGACTGGGTGGCTGGTGGTGTGTTTTAGTCACTAAGCCCCACTCTTTGCGACCCCATGGACTGTAGCCAGGCTCCTCTGTCCATGGGATTTTCCCAGCAAGAAGGCTGAGGTGGGTTGCCCTTTCCTTCTTCAGGGCATCTTCCCGACTCAGGGATCAAGCCTGCATCTCCTGCACTGCAGGCTGATTCTTTACCACGGAGCCACCTAGTGAGACTGTATGATTACCAAGGCTAAGTCCGTCGTAATATTGTTATAGATTTTCCTGCCTTTCTCCGGATGCTCTTGCTGGGAACCCAGTCATCAAGTTGTGAGGAAGCCAAACTGCCACAGAAGAGGCCGTGGTCACAAGGTGTTCTGGTCACAGCCACAGCAAAAGACCCAGCTGGCAGCAACCTCCAGACATGCGTGCAGCCATGCCTTCAGATTATCCCAGCCTCCAGGCTTTGAACCATCACAGCTGACACTGAGTAGAGCAGAGAATGCTCTTTGCTGAACTCTGCCCATGTTGCAGACTTGTGAGCAAAATGAAATATATGTATATTTTATGAAAAAAAATTTTTTTTAATTTAATTGAAGTATAGTTGATTTATAGTGTAGTGTTAGCTTCTGGTGTGTAGCCAAGTGATTCAGTTATACACACACACATATATATGTATTTTTTTTTAACTTTTTATATTGGGGTATAGTTGATTAGGGCTTCTCAGGTGGTGCTAGTGGTAAAGAACCCATCTGCCAGTTCAGAAGATATAAGAGACGATGTTCGGATTTGATCTCCGGATCAAGACGATCTCTGGAGGACGGCAAGGCAACCCACTTCAGTATCTTTGCCTGGAGAATCCAATGGACAGTGGAGCCTGGCAGGCTCCAGTTCACAGGATTGTGAAGTGGGACACAACTGAAGCAACTTCACACATACACGTAGACATAGTTGATTAACAATGTTGTATTAGTTTCAGGTATACAGCAAAGATTGAATTATACATATACATGTATCTATTCTTCTTTATTATAGTTTATTACTGAATACTGAATATAGGTTCCCATGCTAAATAGTAGGACCTTGTTAATCTATTTTCTTTTTTTATTTTTGTCTGCTCCACATGGCTTTGCAGCATCTTAGTTTCCCGACCTGGTCCATGGCAGTGAAATCATGAAGTCCTAACCACTGCACTACCAGAGAATCCTCTTATCTCTTTAAAAAATGTTTTAAAACACTAAGCTTCAGGTGGTTGGTTATGCTACCAATGCCGTGGCCACTTCCCTGTCCTTCTCTAACTCGACGGCTCATCAACATCCAACACGGTTATTCTCCTCCTCCTGCTAGAAACAGTTGCCCCTTTTAGCTTTCCAAGATCTGCTCTCTATTGCTGTGCTTTCAAACCTGCAGGCAATCCCTTCCCAGCCCCATTGGTCTCATCCGCATATTACTCACTGTCGCCAATAGGCTCTTGGCTCCCTACTTTATATCTTCAGCTTTGACCTCATCACAAAACTCTAGATTCACCTATACAAACACATAAAAGATGTCCTCACCAAGATACCTATAAATCATAGCGAATGTTAACTTTCCCAAACAGAACAAAGGACTCCTCCCCAAGTCGAGTCTTCTCCAGTGTTTCCTACTTTTCCTCCTTTCAGCTCAAGCTGAAAATCGAGGCATCATTCTGGAGTCCTCCCTTCCCCCACCCCTATCCCTCTATCTATAAACCGTCAGTAAATCCTGTCAGCGTTACCTTCATGGCGCAGTTTCAGATACGGCCCTGAGCTCTGCCTCTCCTGCATCATCTTTTTCTAGCCATCATCCCTCACATGGACATCTGCTGTGGATTTCTACCAGCATTTTCTAATTTCACTCTTATTTTCCTTCAATCTTTTTACAACTGTCAGAGTACTTCTTAAAAATGTAAACCATCATGTCATTCCACTTCCTGAAATCTCTTAATACTTTCCCATTGACTTAGAATAAAATCCAAAGTCCAGTAGGGGCTGTAAGATCTGATACCAACTGACCTCTGACTGCCAAGCCTCTCCTATTCTGTATCCTGTACCAATGTCCCCACCCTCACCACCATGCTGCTGCTACATCCATCTTCTCTTCTCTTCGTTCATTAAAAAAAATATTGATTAATTTATTTTTGATTGTACTGAGTCTTCACTGCCTGTGTACGGGCTTTCTCTAGTTGGAGTGAGTGGGGGCTATTCTATAATTGTGGTGCACGGGCCTCTCGTTGTGGTGGCTTCTCTGGTTGCAGAGCACAGGCTCTAGGCACACGGGCTTCAGTAGTTGAGGCCCGGCGGTTCAGTAGTTGCAGCTCGTAGGTCCTAGAGCACGTAGGCTCCATTAGTTGGGGCTCACCGGCTTCGTTGCCAGTGGCATGAGGAATCCTCCCAGACCACGGATTGAACCAGTGTCCCTTGCATTGCAAGGCAGACTCTTATCCACTGTACTATCAGAAAGAGAAAGTGAAAGTGAAGTGGCTCAGTCGTGCCCGACTCTTTGCGACCCCACGGATAGTAGCCTGCACCAAGCTCCTCCGTCCATGGGATTTTCAAGGCAAGAGTACTGGAGTGGGTTGCCATTTCTTTCTCCAGGGAATCTTCCCAACCCAGGGATTGAACCCAGGTCTCTCACATTGTAGACAGACTACTTTACCGTCTGAGCCACCAGGGAAGTCCCTTAATTTACTTTTTAAAAAACTTTTGTTAAATTAAAAAAAATTTTTTGCCACACGTGGAATCTTAGTTCTCCTACCAGAGATCAAACCATGCTCCCTGCAGTGAAAACACAGAACTTAACCACTGGATCACCAGAGAATTCCCTTCTCTTAGCTTCTTGAACATTCCATTGTTATCATGTCAGGGTCTTAGCGCATTGCTGATGTCTTCCTGTTTTCACCTTTCTCAATCTGCACTTATTGTATTTATTGCTTTGTTTACTTGTTTTGGGTTTATTTCTCTTCTCTGAAAATAGATGCTCCAAGTGGGCAAGGATCTTTAGTTTCTGCTCACTTCGGTTTTTCCCCAACATCCAGGATTTTGACTGGAACATGGGAGGCTCTCAATAAATATTCATTAAGATTCATTTGAATATGTGAATGTGCGTTGCGGTCTCAAATAAAGATCATAATGATATCAATTCAACTCTATCAATCTCTTTTATGTGCCAGGCTCTGTGCATTCTTTCTTTTGCATTAAATCCTCACTACAACCCTGTGAAGTGGAAACTGTTATCATACACATTTAACAGATGAGGAGGCTGACTTCAAGCAGTTACCTGACTTGACCAGGCTTTGCAGCTGTTTAGTGGCAGGTCCAGGGTTCAAACTCAGACCTTTCTGACTCCCAGACTCACAAGCACTGCCTGTCAGCAGCACCCCTGAGATTCATACTCTAATCATGGCTGGTAGGGGACACACATGGGCCAGTTTCAGGAAATCCTCTTTGAAGGGTAGCCAGGGGAACTTTTGGGGGAACCCAATAGCAGTGAAAATGTGAAAGTGAAAATATTAGTTCAGTCGTGTCCAACTCTTTGAGACCCCATGGACCGCAGACTTCCAGGCTCCTCTGTCCATGGGATTTCCCAAGCAAGAATACTGGAGTGGGTAGCCATTCCCTTCTCCAGGGGATCTTCCCAACCCAGGAATCAAACCCAGGTCTCCTGCATTGCAGGCAGATTCTTTACTGTCTGAAGCACCAGGAAAGCCCACAATAACAGGTATTAAAAAGAACACAGATAAACAAAAACAACCCCCCCTCCCCAACAGCTATTTTTATTTCCCTTTCTGGTGTTCTATCTGGCTGGCCTGGCTGGGGATGGGAGCAGAGTGGCAGAGGAGGGCAGGAGAGATGGAAGCCTTGGGGAGTTGGTGAGGGATATGGGTGGTTGTGGCAGGGATTATCTGGCCTCACCCATGACATTGCTCTCTAAATTCTATGGCCTGCATTTCTGAAGTTTTCCTCCAATCTAGCTTCTCCTCTGTGAAGAACCCATATATATAACAACCTATATATCACATCTCATTCTGAACAATGCTCCTTGTTCCTTCCTCCTTCTAGAATTCAGCATCACACCCAGCCAGGGCTTTCTTCTGAAGTGCTCCTGAAAAGCCCTGATGGTTTTCTCTGGTCCTGGTGACACATCATTCCCAAGAGGCTCCAGTTCCCTTCTTAAGCCTCCACTCCTGCCTGCCCTGGGCCTGGGCATCCCTCTTCCGGATTCATCACATCCATCTTATTCTCTTTTCAGTCACTGTACCTTTATAAATGCTCCATCCTCTGCACAAAATGCCTTCTATCAGCTGAGAAGGAATTTTCTAAGATTAGCACTCAGAGTCCTGGAAACCTCCTGCAGAGCAGCCCTCGAGTGTTGTAGCTGCTGCTGCTGCAAAGTCACTTCAGTCGTGTCCGACTCTGTGCGACCGCATAGACAGCAGCCCACCAGGCTCCCCCATCCCTGGGATTCTCCAGGCAAGAACCCCGGGGTGGGTTACCATTTCCTTCTCCAATGCATGAAAGTGAAAAGTGAAAGTGAAGTCACTCAGTCGTGTCCGACTCTTAGCGACCCCATGGACTGCAGCCTACCAGGCTCCTCCACCCATGGGATTTTCCAGGCAAGCGTACTGGAGTGGGTTGCCATTGCCTTCTCCATGAGTGTTGTAGGGCCCCGGCTTAATTTGGCTGCCTCTTCCCCCGTCTATGGGCTTCCCTTGTGGCTCAGCTGGTAAAGAATCTGCCTGCAATGTGGGAGACTTGGGTTCGATCCCTAGGTTTGGAAGATCCCCTGGAGAAGGGAAAGGCTACCCACTCCAGTATTCTGGCCTGGAGAATTCCCTGGACTTTATAGTCCATGGGGTCACAAAGAGTCGGACGTGACTGAGCGACTTTCACTTTCCCCAGTTTATGGGCTCCTTTGGGGTGCTAATTCTTTATTGTATTATTTTTTCTAAAATTGTTATTTTATATTGGAGTGTAGTTGATTTACAATGTTGTGTTAATTTCAGGTGTATAGCCAAGTGATTCAGTTATATATGTACACATCTATTCTTTTTCAGATTCTTTTACCATATATGTTATTATAGAGCAATAAGTAGAGTTCCCCGTGCTATACAGTAGGTCCTTGTTGGTTATCTGTTTTATATATAGTAATATGTTACGTTATGGAGAAGGCAATGGCACTCCACTCCAGTACTCTTGCCTGGAAAATCCTAGGGAAAGAGGAGCCTGGTAGGCTACAGTCCATGGAGTTGCAAGAGTCAGACACGACTTAGTGACTAACCCACCACCATCACCAAAGTGTTATGTTACTCCCAAACTCCTAATTTATCCCTCCCTTATCATTGTATTCTTAAAGTCTGTCGTGCATGGCAGTGTTGGTGCTTAGTAAGTATATTCTGAGTGAGTGATTGAAGGAAAGAAAGCTTGTACTTTGCCTTTTTCAACTACATGCCAAGGAGAAGGGATGTCTCTGGTGCTGGGGAGGACGATGGTGTCTATACCAACTCTGAGTGAGGACTGTTGTTTGCAATGTCTCAGGTAAAGGAAAGCAAGCCAGTGCATGGCAGTTAGGGTGAGACACTGTGTTTTCTCTGTCAACAGTTGGCAGGAGATATGGGAGAGCTCTGGTGATGAGGAACTCAGCCTGGGAAACCTCAGGAACTCACCTGTACACAGGTGAGGTCATTTGACTATACACCTGTGAAAATGAACAGTAGGGGTTAACCACAGCTGGCTTTCCACCTCTTCTTGCCCTGCTCCACCCCAGCATGGTGCTCATGTCCTGTACCCAAAACACCTGCCTGAGGGTGGGTGATGGTGTTTGCTTAGAGAAAGCTCCAGAAACTGGCCTGACTTTGGCAAACAAGCCTCTAGCAGGGGTTCTCAAACTTGACTGTACTGGGCAATCACTCGGGAGCTTTTGAAAGACACAGATGCCTGGGCCCGTCCCTGGAGATTTTCCTTTAATTGGTCTGGGTGGGGACCAAGACTGGTATTTTAAAAAAGCTCTTCAGGTGGTTCTAATGTGCAGCCAGCCTGAGAACCCTGTTGTAAATGGATTGGACAGAATGTTCCTTTCTTGCTCAGATGGGAGAAGAGCCTTGTCTGGAAGGGGCTGAGAGCTGGCTCCTCCTGAAGCTCCAGGCCCCGCCCATCGCCTGAAGGCCCCAGCAGGACTTTTACTGCAAGACAAGAGTCTTGCACACTTAAACTGCGAAGGGCCAGGTAGTAAATGTTAGGTTTCATGGACCATCTGGTGTGTGTCAGAGCTACTTTAACTCTGGGGCTGAAGTGGAAAAGCAGCCACAGACAATGTGTAAATGAATGAGCACAGCTGTATTCCAAAGAAACTTCATCTACGGAACTGAAATGTGAATTTCATACAATTTTCTTGTTTGATTCTTTTTTCCAGCCATGTTAAAATGTGAAAACGATTCTTAGCTCATGCACTAGATACAAAAAGTGGTGGTATGGATTTGGCCTGCCAGCCCCCTGCTCTAAGAGATGGGTGGCAGCCACTCTTCACAGCTTGATGGATGGCAAATCCCTCCCCACTCCTTCCCATCCCTAGGCCTTCCTATCTCTCCATTGATAATGATCAGCAGCCAGCTCTCAGGACAAGGAGTGTCAGTCAGATGGGAATGCTACTTCAGTTACTGCTGCACTTCATCCGGAACAAAAGGTAAAGATAAACCTTAGGTTTTCAGCTCTTTGAGTCACGGATATTCTCCAAGTTGCTGAGGGCTCTGTAGCATGACTGTGAACAAACACCGTTCCTTATGGCATCCTCAGAATGAGGAAGGAGGAAGCAGCAACAGAGACACTTAAATACTCTATGAAGGAGTGACTGGAGAGCTGTTGTCTCATTTAGTTAAGCTTACTTCCCTCACGAGTTTAGAGTCTGGAGCAGATCCTCTTGGATGCTGCCCATGTCCTGGCCATACTTCCTGCTGGTTCACCTTCCGTGTTCTCTAAGAGGTCCCACATCCAGCTCCACAGGGTAAATCGTGAATAGTCTAAGTCAAGAAATAGATACAGAAAAGGCAGTTCCTCTTCTCCTTCTGGGCCATTGTCTTGTGTGCCTGTTGATGCCTGCATGCTGATGCCTGGAACTGTGGCAGCTCTATTGGAACCATGAGGAGAGTTAGTCTGGCCAGGACGCACCAAGGATGGTGAGCAGAAAGAGGGAAGCAAGTTGGATCCCTGATGACATCGTTGAGCCACTGGATGAACCAACTCTGGAGCTTCCCTCCTCTGGATTCCTAGTTATGCGCCTAAATATCTCTATTGTTGAAAGTCATTTTAGGTTTGAGTTTCTTACATTAAGCATTAAAACTGAAAACATTAAAACTCATACTGAGGTCTGGAAAGATATATCCTCCACAACATCCAATACTGGACATGTAATAGATTCCTTGTTGATTAAGGGAATAATTTAAAATGCACACATCCAATTATTGTCTAGCAAAGAGACTTATAAAGAAGCTCCCTTGTAAAAAGTGTTGCCTCTTCCAGTGTTTCTGGCAGGGTAGCTTTCTCTATATTACTTAAAGACTCGTTGACATGTAACAGTAATCAGGAGGCCCAAGGTCCCTTTTCATCTGAAGAGCATGCAGCCCAGGAACTGACTTCCCACCCAGGCTGGTAACCAAAACTTTGATGATGAACCTAGCATCTTCTGTGCATCTCATAATTCAGAGAGAAGGACTAATAAAATCAACATGTAATCAGTCAGTCAGATATTTGCAAAGTTGCCTTTGTAACTCTGGGTTCTATCTCATAGTTTGTAATGCAAATAATATCCTCCTTTCCTGTTCCAATTACTTTGGCTACTTAACACATTACTCTGAAACCTAGTGATGTAAAACAATCATTGATGATGCTCCCAAGTGCTGTGAGTCAGGGGTTCAGATAGAGCACAGTGGGAAAGCCTTACCTCGGTGGGGCAGCTTGAAGCCTGGGACTAGAATCATTTGAAACATCAGTCATTCACAGGTCTGGTTGTTGATGCCAGATAGATTGGGAGATCCAAGGGTTCTATAATTTCTCTCTCTATATAGTCTCTCTATGTGGTCTTTTAAGGACAGCTTCAGGGTATCTGGACTTCTTACATGTTGGCTTAGGACTCCTCAGGTGCAGGTCTGGAGAAAGACAGCTAGATGGAAATCACATTGACTTTTATGACCCAGCCTCAAAAGTTATGCAACATCACATCCCCCTATTCTATTTCTTCAGGAGCACAAAATTCAGCCCACATCCAAGGGGAGGGAATACAGATTCTACTTCTTGATGAAGGAGTGGCCACAACACTTTATATTACATTACATTATATGACAGAGGATGAGATGGCTGGATGGCATCACTGACTTGATGGGTGTGAGTCTGGGTGACCTCCGGGAGCTGGTGATGGACAGGGAGGCCTGGCGTGCTGCGGTTCATGGGGTCGCAAAGAGTGGGACACGACTGAGCGACTGATCGGATCTGATCTGATAAGAAGATTATGTGGGATGGGGTAACTGGTTCATGCTCCAGCCTAAACCTTCACCCTCTCTCTAGGGCCTGTAGGGATTCTAGGATGTGAAGGCCAACAGATACAAAATTGGCCTGCCCTGAAGCTGAAACCCCTGCCAAGGGTGCCCATCATGTGTAAAATAATGATAGTGCTGCCCTTAGGTTGGCTTGTTAGTAAGGAGCTTGGATGGGTCCCTGATAACTCCGTTAGGGCTTCTGCCTCAGAGAAAAGGGTGCAGATCTGTGTGACTCCAAGAGAGCTCAGCCTGAAGTCAGATCCAGAGGAAGCCTTGATGCTTGGTAACTGGAGTCTTCTTGCCTTTAAACTGTTGCCACAGATTTGAGCGGTTGTTAAGAGACCAAAAAATAAATCAACATGCTGATGATGCCTGTGCTTGAATTTTTAGTCTGAGAAGCACTTCAAGCTACATGTTTTATTGACATTTTAAACAAGCATTTGAAGTTCATTTCAGCTCAGTAAGCAAACAATCAGTTACTAGATGTACACAGAGATGAGAGGAAGAGAGAACTGCCAAGTGGAGGATGCTGAGTGGTGGTGGGGATGCTCGGTGAGGGTGGGATTGGAACAGGGACATCAGGGCTAGTTAGGAAGGCGGGAGCTGCCCCAGCGTGCTCTTAGGAGGCGGCTGTGCACCCTCACCCTGCTTCCCACAGGGAGCAGAGAGCAGAAATGCAAACAGATTACATCAAGTCAAGACCAGATCCTGGAGTGAAAGAGCTGTGTATCTTGAGTAAAGAGGAGGAGGAATGTTCCTTTCATTGGCATCCCTTAACTGCAGGAATCCAAATCCTTTTCTGACAGCTTAAGCATTGCTGCAGTGAAACCAGCTTCACCCCAAATCAGGGACTGGTAACAAGAAAGTTTGCCATGTCACTGGGAATGACAATACTAGAAAAAAAGAAAAGAAGCAAGCAGTATGGATGGAGAGTGAATTCCTAAAGGTGAAAAGGTAAATAAATCAACTTAATCTGGAAGTCTCAAGAAGGATTGGTGCTTGGGCTCAGCTAAATGGGAGAGTAAGCTTGTCTAGGAGGTTTTGGAAAACCAATTTCTAGCCCAATGCCCAGAGGCATTGTTTAAGATGTGTTGAATAGGAAGGGTCCTTAAATGAGGAGGTGAACTGAATTTGCTTAGAGAATTTGAAGGAATGTATCATTTCAAGACTCGCAGAACTAGTCTCCTGTGAGAGCCAAGGACTAGGCCCCTTGGACTAAAATCCTGAAATAGGAAGAGCCAGTGAGCCATAGTCTTGGGCCCATGGTCACCCAGAATCTGACCCAGAGGACAGGAGGGTATTTCTCTGGATTTTGGTACCTTAGGTTGGGGTGCAGACCCTTATATACTTGCTGCTGCAGCTGCTGCTGAGTTGCTTCAGTTGTGTCTTTGTACCCCCATGGACTGTAGCCCACCAGGCTCCTCTGTTCATGGGATTCTCCAGGCAAAAATACTGGAGTGGGTTGCTATTTCCTCCTCCTGGGGATCTTCCTAACCCAGGGATCTAACCTGTGTCTCTTATGGCTCCTGAATTGCAGATAGATTCTTTACCACTGAGCCACTGGGGAAGCCATGAACGTCTTTTTCAGTCAGGATGGCTGATCCCAAGGAACTCATCCCAAGGAACTCAAAAGGAGAAAAGTGATGCCGCCTTGGGTACAGTGATTGTCCCTGGGAAATAAGTGACCATTGGGAGCTCTGTAGGAGAAAAAGGCTTGTCTTGAACCAGAAAGGAAGCTAAGGAGGGGTAAGTGATTGGTTAGGAGGGTGCTTCATCTCCATTATAGAATTGTGATCTCAAGCTGGAACAGCTTGAAAAATGTGGACCAAGTTATACATTTTTTCATTGATTTGTGTAAATGCACATATAGTTATTGATATATGTAATTCTAGGCAATTTCTTTCTGAGTGCAAGGAAAGTGTTAGGCAACAATGTGCTTGCAACACCCTGTGCTTTAGCTGCAATGAGGTATCTTGTGTGTGCCCTGCCCTATATCACTGTGAACATCCTACTAGGAAGTTTCAGGTTTTTACTCTTTAAGGTCTTGTCTGATGAAACTCAGTGTCAGTGTGAGAAATCCAAAGTTTCCAAGTGTCTCCCTGCTCTCCATCTTTTAAGACCTCCAGTATAAAAATTAAACACTGGTTAGTATTCGAGCTTGAGTCTGGTACGTTAGACCACTGAGCCATTCTGACAGTTGCACTGGTTAATGTTGAGCAAATCTTCTCTCTAAAACATTTTAATGTGGTTTACTTCATTTGAGTGTTTATAATTGCCTTTCTATTTAAATGATCCATGGAAGTGGAAGTGGAAGTGTTAGTTGCTCATCCATGTCCAACTCTTTGCAACCCCATGGCCTGTAGCCCATCAGGCTTCTCTGTCCAGGGAATTCTCCAGGCAAGAATATTGGAGTGGGAAGCCATTCCCTTCTCCAGGGAATCTTCCTGACCTAGGGATCGAACCTAGGTCTTCTGCATTGCAGGCAGATTATTATCGTATAGAGCCACCAGGGAAGTTCTAAACAATCTATATTTGATTTTAAAATGTGAAGGAGATTTTTGATGACTGAGAAACTTCTAAGATCCTTTTCCCCATTGAGTGCTTCAGAGAAGGCAGCAATGAGTGAAAAGAAACACCGGTGGATCCTCAACTGTCCGTAGAAAGCAGTCCTGGCTTCATGTACAAGAGGAGATGATCTGCCACTGGAGTAGGCCAGTGTCTGGCTCTGGACCCTCAAAGATGAAACTATAAGGTTCTGTCCTGTGAAAGCTAAATGTCACCTTTATACTCGGGAGAGCTTAGAGAGAGGACACAAGGCTCAGGAATAAACAAAGGAGGTATTAGTAGGTTTCTCTGTTGTCAAGTGTAGGAATGATTCAAAATATTTTTTTAAATAAATTCCCACAAAAAGGTAATACCCAATTACATTTTTATATAAGTATTTTTTTTACAGAATTCCAATAATATAAAGTAATGAAGTGCTGAATATGTTCCAGCAGGTTTTCTCTATGCTTCACATATGTTAATTCTCCACTGTGTACAAGCTGTGAGACCTTGAGCAAGTTACTTCATCCCCTTGTGCCTCTGTATCTACATCTGTATAATGGAAGCAGTAATAGGAGCTCCCTTATAGGGTGGATATGAGGATTAAAAAGTAATGGCTACCATTCATTGACTTTTCTGATTTCTTACCACATGGCAGTTATTATTCCAAGCGCTTCATATGAATAAACTCATTTAAACATTTTGTTTGTATGTGTAAAGAAATATTTATTTTTTGAAAGTAGAATTGTACAGTATGTACTATTTTGTCATTTTAAATTACATTAAATAAAACAACTTCGTTGAATAAAACAGCTGGGACATTTTGTCTGTGTCATTCAATGTTCTTATCACTTATCATTTTAATGACTTCTTAGAATGCCATAAAGCTGATATAATTTATTCAACCAGTTCCCTTTTCATGGACATATATGTAGTTTTCAGCTTTCATCTACCATAATCATTTTGACGAACAACCTAATAGTTAAAATTTCTCTCGTGTTCATGATGGTTTCCTCAGAATAACTTTCTAGAAGTGGAATAGCTGCATATGCATTTTAAACAATGTCTATGCTTTTGCCTGGAGAATCCCAGGGACAGAGAAGCCTGGTGGGCTACAGTAATAGGGTCACAAAGAGTCGGACATGACTGAAGTGATAACACACACACACACACACACACACACACACACACACACGTGACTTTCAGGCAAGCCTGTTTGCATTTCTCTTTCTACCAGCAGTTTGGGTGTAGAGGATTCTTGTGCTTCCCACCCTCCACTCTCACACCATGAGCAGCCTTCCACCCCAAATTGTGAATTTGATGGTGGAAAATGTGGCTGCCTGTCATATTAATGTATATTTCTTCAGTTTTTGGAGAAGCCCCTCTTAACTTGAGTTGATCTTCACTTGGCAATTATATTTTCATGTGACTCTCATACGACTTCCCTAGGATATATTCTTAGAAGTGAGGTTACTGAGTCAAGGGAACACCTATTTCACGGTTTTTATTATGGTGGCATATTGCTCCTCCAAGAAGGTTGTGCCAAATTACTTTCTCTGGTAGAGTAGACTATTCATTTCCCCACACTGTAACCAACATCCGGCATTATTGTTGTTGTTACTTTTATGTGTTTACAGATTCAGTTATGCAGTATGTCATAACCAGAGGTGGGAATATCAGGGAACAGATGTCAGCCCTAACTGGGTACAGGGTACTGGAGTACCTGAGTGTGTTATACACCCCTTTAGTTGCTGGACATGGGGTATGAAGCAGGTGCCATGGCAGCTAGTGGAGTGGAGAACCTAGGGACTCTGGGTAACCACTCTTTATTAGCCAGTCTGGAGGTATTATGCTGCTTGAACACAGAGTATGACTTTATCAGTTACACCTGCTGCATCCCACTCCTGGTCCTGGCCCTACAGGGAATCTCATTAATTATTTATGAGGTTGAATGTCATTTATTGCCTATTTGCATGTTTTTCCTTTTGTCAGTTGTATGCTAATTTTCTTTGCTCCTTTCTATTTTTTCTCATTGACTGGTACAGACATTATATATATATATATATTGACTGCCATTTATGTTGAAAATATTTCCTTCAGTTTGTTATGCAATGTTCAACTTTAGTTAAGGTGTCTTTTCACCTATGAAGAGATTTTAAATATTCAGTTCAGTTCAGTCACTCATTCATGTCTGACTCTTTGAGACCCCATGGACTGCAGCACTCCAGGCTTTCCTGTCCATCACCAACTCCCGGAGCTTGCTCATACTCATGTCCATTGAGTCGGTGATAGCATCCAACCATCTCATCTTCTGTCGTCCCCTTCTCCTCAGGCCTTCAGTCTTTCCCAGCATCAGGGTCTTTTCAAATGCGTCAGTTCTTCCCATCAGGTGGCCAAAGTATTGGAGCTTCAGCTTCAACATCAGTCCTTTCAATGGGTATTCAGGACTGATTTCCTTTAGGATGGACTGGTTGGATCATCTTGCAATCCAAGGGACTCTCAAGAGTCTTCTCCAACACCACAGTTCAAAAGCATCAATTCTTCAGCACTTGGCTTTCTTTATGGTCCAACTCTCATATCCATACATTAAATACTAGTGTAGTTAAATTTATCAATCTTTTACCCTTTATGGTTTCTGCCTTTGGTATCATGGTAATAAAGCTTTTTTCTTCACCAAGATTACATAAATGTGTACCTACTTTTCGTTTCATCAGTTCATTTTATGCCTTTAAATGTTTATGTTGATGCTTCGTGTCAGGTATGGGGATAGTCTTGCCCTCCCCCCAGTGTTTCTCCGGGTGCCTCACACCATTGCCTTGAGATGACTTACACTCACATGTCTAATTTTTGTATGTACTTGGGTCTATCTCTGGGCTTTCTGTTTTGTTGATTTGTTTGTCTGTTTCTCTATCACACCACATTGTTTTCAACTTTTCAGTGTTGTGGTCCATATTAATACCCGATCAGTGGGTAGTTAATGAATCTCACTTTCAAATATTTCTTTGCTATTTATCTCTGTTATTTTCCAGCTGAACTTCCAAATCATGACGTCAAGTTTCAAGAAAATTCCATTTGCGTTTCAGTTGGTGTCCAAACAAACTTACAAATTATTTTGAAGGGACTGACATCCTTCCAAAAATGCACCTTCTCGTTCTGAGCAGCACTTCCAGTATGCTGTATTTCCTTGATTCTAAGACATCACCAAGTATGAGCCACATCATTAATCTGATAACAGATTTTTGAAAGCCAAACACTATGTTCTATTCAGAATTTAATGATTCTTCTAAGTTACTCTTATCCATGGACAGTAATCACAGTGACAGGATCCCCCCTCTGTACTCCCCAGCTTCAGCAATCAGGAAATTTATTGTCTTACATATTTGGAAGTTCTGAGGTCAAACAAGCTTCAACGTGAACCAGCTTGTCAACAATGTCATCAAGGTTGCAGCGTGGGTCCCTTTTTCTGCTCTGCCTTTCTGATTGGACTGGCGCCCCCTTCAGGCTGCTGGATGAAGCGTTTCCAGCACTGCATCTCCGAAAACAAAAGGGCTGCCACTTTTTTTCTTAGGAATGAGGACTCTTACTAGAAGCCCCAAGGCTTTTTTTCCCTCGTTGCAAGAATAGGATCACCAGCCCAGTCTGAAATCAATCTCTGACTGAAGATGATGGTGGTTGATGGTCTCTGATTGCCACCATAATTGTTTAAGGCCAAATAGAATGTACCCTCCAAACAGACGGAGAAGGCCATGGCACCCCACTCCAGTACTCTTGCCTGGAAAATCCCATGGACGCAGGAGCCTGGTGGGCTGCAGTCCATGGGGTCACTAAGAGTCGGACACGACTGAGCGATTTCACTTTCACTTTTCACTTTCATGCATTGGAGGAGGAAATGGCAACCCACTCCAGTGTTCTTGCCTGGAGAATCCCAGGGAAGGAGGAGCCTGGTGGACTGCCGTCTATGGGGTCGCACAGAGCCGGACACGACTGAAGTGACTTAGCAGCAGCAGTAGCAGCAGCAGAATGTACCCTAGAAATGATGGCAGTGGTTGTTCATAACTGGAGATCTTGGACCTTGATGACTAAGAAAATAAATATGAGCGACAACAAAGAATACCTGCCTGTGAGTTAACTTGCTTGATTTAGTTAAACTTTGTTTTGTTGAGTTAATATTGGGTTGGCCAGAAAGTTCCTTCAGGTTTTTCTGTACCATCTTAACAGAAAACTCAACAAACTTTTTGGCCAAATCAATACTATTGGAAGTTAAAAATACGTTCTGAAAATCAGCTGGGAGGTTTTTTGATTTTTTTTTTTTTTTTTTCCTACACTGGGCAGATTCCAGGATCTTAAATCCCAGACACTCTGGGGTAAGAACTTAGTCCTAACAACCAAGAAATTCCCTGGGAGCTTTTGACAGATAGACACGCAGCACCTCATGGATAATTCTTCAGGGTGACTTGATCCCACCAATCTCTCCTAGCCTTGAAAATTTTGAGTCAATTCTGAGGGACTGCTTAACTGAGCTGCTTTGGACATGACAGGAAAAGCTCTAACACAACTTTCTGCTTCAGAGTTTCATCATAATGTAATCTTTTTTCAAAGTTACATAAATCGATGATTAGGGATACAAATTCAAGTTAAAAGAGTAAATTGGACTAAAAAAGTGTAAAGACACAACTTAAACAGGAGTCAGATGAACAAATTCTATGCATGGAGTATTTCCCACATGCATGGCTAATAACCACAGCATTTTAATTTATTTCTGTGCCTGGTGGCTGGTTAAGTTTCTCTTGACATTGATAGTAAGATATACCTTGATTTCTACAACATTAAAATGTGAAAAATTCTTCATTTTAAAATAGAGGTAGTAAAACAGAATGGTGATTTATATAATACTCTGTTGAGACACAGAATTAAGCTTAAAGTCCATCTTAATAGTAAATGACTGAAAGTAATAGGATGCTAAGGTAAAATGTTACTAAGGTACTAAGATAAGGTAAACTTACTAAGGTAAAATGTTAAGGTAATTTTTTTTTTAAGTTACAAAGATACTTAAAGGTAAAGTAAAAATGTTTACTAAGGTAAAATGTTAAGTTATACACTTCATTTAAAAAAATCAATATGATGTGGAGGATAACTCAGCAATAGGGCACTTGGAAAAAGACTGAGGGATTTTGACAACATCAAGTTCAAGGTGAGCTATCTAATGTAATGGATGGTAGCAGGCTAATATTTTCGTATATTAATTTTTGTTTCACTCTGTGCATTTCCTTTTCTCTTGTTTACATTTAGGCAAGAAAACCCTAATCCTTCGGGAGAACTCAGTTTAAGGAGCTCAAAGGGAGAAGGGGAATTCAGTGCAGTCACTGATGGCTGGTAATCTTTCCCAAGCTAGAAATTTTTTCCAAACTGATGGGGGCAGAAGAGGGAGAGAGGTTGGAGGTGGACTCTCTCTTCATGGTATTCAACTGGAAATGTCCAGATTCCAGATAATGACTTGTAGGGACTCTAGGCACACAGGCCTTTAGATGGTCTCAGAAAAAAGATCTCTTGCCTCTCATGGGACACAGTCCCAACACGGGTCCCTGGACCCAATGGACCCTGGGAACAGAGGTCCATGAGCCTTTCAGGGGACACCTGTGAGGACAGATGGCTGATGATCAACGGGACCCTCTACTCCTACCCCAGCGATACCAAGGCACTGATCTCATAGAATCTTGGAGCACTGACGTAATCCTGGGGAAGAATGCACCAGGGATAACCAAGTTATCCAATTTGCTGCCATCCTGTTGGGAAAGAGACATGGAATCAGAAACTGAGTTATAAAAAATAAAGAAAGAGATACTTTTTGCACATTAGAATTTGGCCACTGAAGTGCCCACAGTTCCTAAGGTTGGACTGAACTGACAGCAGCAGCTCTGAGGTAGCCCGTGGTCCTCTGCACCAGACACTGTATTTTGTTCCAGGGGCCTGGGTTTTAAGTATGCAAGCAAATGGAAATGCATTTGTCCCTCTAGGGCATGCTCAAGGTTCCCTCTCCCACCTTAGACCTTCCCCCCGGGATGTGGCTCAGAGGCAAGGAGGTCACAGGGCCCTCCTGCTAGGACCGGGGACACTCTGAATGAGTCTTCTTCTTTTGTGAGGTCTGTGAGAAAAGATGCTCCAGCAGCTGCTGCCAGTCTGGGAAGCTGGGAAGCCTGAGGTGAGTCAGTTCTGCTTTGATCTTACAAGAGAGCCCTCACTTTTCCTTTCTCTCTGGAATGGACTGAGTTTAACATGTGTGTTTTGGGAAGCAGATTCATTTGGTTTTAAAACTGGGTCTTAGGCACATAGCTGGAGTCTCATAGTTGTACACAAGCCCATCCAGCTCGCAAGGGGCAAAATCTTATTAAATAAGGTGATTTGAGGGAGGCTGATGGAATGATGTGCTCCTGGTAATTTAGAAGACCACTGTCCTCCACCTGGCAAGCCTAGCAAGCCTGCTTCACTGCTACAAAGTCTGTGGGAGACCAGCCCCAAGGGAGACCAGCTCACCTTCCCTCAAGCATACCAGGATCAGTCCAGTCAGCCTGCCTTCCAATTTATGGCAGCCCCTACATAAGTCCAAGACTTCCAGCATGGAGTGGGTTGCCATGCCTTACTCCAGGGGATCTTCCTGACCCAAGTCTCTTATGTCTCCTGCATTGGCAAGCAGGTTCTTTACCACTAGTGCCACCTGGGAAGCCCCTGAGTACACGTGCACCACCAGAAACCTGAAACCTGCTTCCACAAAGCAGTGGGCTGATTCCAATCTGACTGTCCTCCCATCCTTTTCTGCCCCCAGTCCTCCTACTGTGCCTTCTGGAACTCAGTTTGTCACCAGAAAAATTGCCCGAGTCTTCAACCTCTGCTTTGAATGAGCTTGTTTAATGGAAACCTGGCTGTTTACACAGTGCTCTTTTTATATCTTTCTCAAAGTCCAACACTTTGGCCACCTGATGTGAAGAGCCAACTTGTTGGAAAAGACCTTGATTCTGGGAAAGATTGAGGGCAAGAGGAGAAGGGGGCGACAGAGGATGAGATGGTTGGATGGCACCACCGACTCAAACATGAGCTTGAGCAAACTGCGAGAGATAGGGAAGTACAGGGAAGCCTGGTGTGCTGCAGTCCCTGGGGTCTCAGAGTCGGACACAACTTCAGTGAGTGAACAAGATAAAAGAGGCTAGGTCTTGTGGTCTTTGCTCCTTGTGGCACTCCAGGAAGTTTCTCCCTCTTTTTCCTCAAAACCCCCAGTTTCTGTGAAATGTGTGCCGTCAGATTCTACTCACAAGCTATCCTTCCTTGTTAAAGTCTCCATCACATCTTCTCTAGTAGGATTTTAGCAGCTTCTTCACCGTCTTCCTCTCCAGCACCGCTTCCATCAGCATTCTGGGTGACTTCAAAGTCTACGTAGATGATTCATCTCACCCCTGGTCTTTCAGTTTCTTTCCATGGCCCTACCTGAAACCTTGTCACTAGTAACTGGACCATCTCCAAAGTCTAGATTTCAGCACCCTAATCTCTGGTTACTATGGCCACTTGTCTTTCCAGATCATTTAGCCTGATTACTCCAATGATTCCTCAATTCCATAGAAACCTCCAGTCCCTTGACTGCCATTCTTCTTCCTCATAGTCTCATTTATTTCCTCATCCAACATACATTCCAAGGTCAATACTCTTGCAAACACAATTCCTTTGTTCTTCAGTGGCTCCCTAGTATTCCCCAAGCAAAACAAATAAACACGACCCTGGATAAACTCATCTCTCTGTCTGCTCCACTCCTGAGCAACAAACATGGCTGAAGAAAAGTCTCATCACCACGCTGAATGCTCTTGCTCTTCAGCCATGACCATAAATCTCAAGAGGGCTCTTGGTGCTTGTTACCCGGATGTACTGCCTGTACAGTTTGCTTTTCCATTCATTTGTTTTTTCTCTCCAAGAGGATTTTTGCACACCTCACTGTCTCCATAAAGTCCAACATTTCCTCCTCCTTCTTATACTCAGCTGGCAACCTCATCTTTATTTCAGTGATGAAAACGAACAATATCTCATTTTACAATCGCCCAGTTAACCAGCCTACTTACATGTGTCCCCATATACTCTGCTTTTGTTTTTGGTGCGGCAGAGGCATTATCTTGTTTTCCTGTCTAAGGCTAATTTCACTCATGCCCGGAAGCCCACCCTCCTGGCCTCCCGTAATTGTCTCTTATTGCTCCTCCATCATTAAAATGTTACCTTCTCTACTGGATTATTCTTTCTTTCTTTTTATTTTTTTTTTTTTGACCTCACCCTGCAGCTTGTGAGATTTTAGTTCCCTGACCAGGGATTGAACCCAGGCCCTAGCAGTGAAAACGCTGAGCCCTAACCACTGGACTGCCAGGGGAGTCCCTGGATTACTTTTTAGAATTTTTATTGAACCACTGGATTACTCTTATCAAAAAATAAACATACCAGGATATCTCCCAAATTAAACAAAACCTTTCATCATCTTCAAATCCCTTTTTGCTATTGCCCCCCACCACCCTTCATTTTGACCCAGTGTTGAAAAGCTATTTATATACTGTCTCTTCTTTCTCAGCTCCCTCTTTCACCCTAACCCACTTTAATCCAGCTTTTATTTGCACAACTCCACTGAAAGGACTCTTCTCAACATCACCAGTGCCTTCCATTCTTTCAAATCCTAAGTTTAGTTTTTCAGTCCACATTCGACTAGCTTCTTGGCATCTTTGGACACAGTTAATCATTCTATTCTTTTCGAAGCAGCTTCTGTACTACCCTCTCCTGGCTTTCCTCCTTCCTTGCTGGAAGGTTTTCTTTAGTCTCCTTGGCTGGTTCACTCTCTTTTAGGCCTCTAGATGTTGGAGGTCTTGGAATTCTGTTCTTGACTTATTTATTTGTTCTCAAGTGGGCTTCCCAGGTGGTGCTAGTGGTAAAGAATCTGCCTGCCAATGCAGGAGACACCTCTTGTGTCAAACATAGGTTTGATCCTTGGATTGGGAAGATTCTCCTGGAGCAGGAAATGGCAACCCACTCCAGTATTCTTGCCTGGAAAATCCCATGGACAGAGGAGCATGACAGGAACCTGACGAGGTTGCAAAGAGACACGCACGCCTGAGTGTCTGAGCACAGGGTGACCTTATTAGTCCCATGGTGTTAAATATCATCTTTGTGGTGATGACTCCCAAATTTATCTTTTCAGTCTGATCTCTATTCTGAACAATGGACTCATATATACAATTGTTTACTTAACAACTAAAAACATCTCAAACTTAGCATGTCTAACACTGTTCCCTCAGCCCATTCCTTCCCCAGTCATCCCCATCTCAGGAAATGACTCTGCTAGTCATTACTCACTATTCTATTCACTGGCTTGGGTGAATTCACTAGCTCTGATTCCTCTATTTTCCTCATACCACACAGTCCAAACTACTGACTAGTTCTGCTGACTCTAGAAATATTCATCCCCAACCCGACCACATCCCACTTCTTCCACCAATCCCATCTTGATCCAAGGCACTACATTCTTGCTCAGATGATCGCAATAGCCTCTTGATTTGTCTCTCTTCTTCCATTCCTGCTCCTTGTAGTTCCATGTATTAACTAAGAATTATCTTTTAAAACGTAAACCATATTTTAAAATATGCAGTGTTCTTCTGCTCAAGATTCTCCAGTGCCTTCCCATCACACTTGAAATAAAATCCAAACTGCTTACCTCATTTCACCAACTCTACCTAATCCAACCCCCAAGTCTCTCTGATCTTATCTCCTTCTCCTCTCTGCCCTCCGATCTACTGACCCCAGTGCTTCCTTTAAACTTAAGCTTTCCTTCTGTGGGGTCTTTGCGTGGGCTGTATTTTCTGTCTGCAATACACTACCCTATACTGTCTCATGTCTGATGACCTCACTTCAATCAAGTCTTAAGAATTAACTTATCATGCCACAGACAGATGGAGAGATATACCATTCTCTTGGATTGGAAGAATCAATATTGTGAAAAGGACTGTACTACCCAATGTGATCTACAAATTCAATGTGATCCCTATCAAACTACCAATGGTACTTTTAACAGAACTAGAACAAAAAATTTCACAATTTGTATGGAGACACAAAATAGGACCCCGAATAGCCAAAGCAATCTTGAGAAAGAAGAAAGGAACTGGAGGAATCAACCTTCCTGACTTCAGACTATATTACAAAGCCATAGTCATTAATACAGAGTGAAGTAAGTCAGAAGGAGAAAGACAAATATTGTGTATTAATGCATGTTTATGGAATCTAGAAAGATGGTACTGATGAGCCTGTCTGCAGGGCAGCAATGGAGACGCAGACATGGAGAACAGACTTGCGAACACAGTTGGGGAGGGAGTGGGTGGGATGAACTGAGAAAGGAGCATGGGTACGTTTACATTACCATATGGAAAACAGATCGCTGATGGGAATTTGCTGTGTGACACAGGGCACTTCAACCCAGGGCTCTGTGACTGCCTAAAGGGGTGGGATGGGGTGGGAGATGGGAGAGAAGTTTAAGAGGGAGGGGACATATGTATGGCTATGGCTGATTCATGCTGATGTATGGCAGAAACCAGCACAATACTGTAAAGCAATTATCCTCCAATAATTTTTTTTTTTTTTAATTATCAGTGGAAACTTCTCTGACCTTCCTATCACTTATCTCCATGGCTCTTTGTCACCTGATCCTCCTTTATTTTCTTCTCTAGCACTTACATTGTATCAGCCTTGTATTGTTTCTTATTGCCTGTTCCCTGTATTGGAATGTAAACTCATGAGAGCGAAGACTTTTTCTGTCTTTTCTCAATCATTATATCTCCAGTGCTGAAACAATGACTCTGATGTGAAATTTTATTCCGAAATCTTAGCACTGTGTGCACTGATGCCAAACAGAAATACGGAGACAGAGCAATGAAGAAGGAAAGAGTGGCTTTATTTCTTTGCCCAGCAAAGAGGGAACACAGCAGGCGAATGCCTTGGAAACTACAAACTCTCCCTGAGGAATAGGAAGAGATCTTGTAGACAGGGTTCCTGGTCAGGGGGATAGGTGATAAGGGTCAAGGCAGTGACAGACTTGAATTCTTCTGATGGGTTGATGGTGAGGTAAGTAGGAGCCAGCATCATCAGTCTTTAGGTTTCAACTGACCTGGGGTCTCTGTGTTTGTGGGCAGCATATCATCATAAATTGTTATTCCCTCCCACCTAAACAGTCTTACAGAGACTGAAAGATCTTTTTGCGTATCCATTGATAGGGAACTATGACCTGGCCCCAAGACTGATCCCTGGACCCGAAAGATTCCCCCAGAGGAGGAAATGGCAACCCACTTCAGTATTCTTGCCTGGACATCCCATGGACAGAGGAGCCTGGCAGGCTACAGTCTATGGGGTCACAAAGAGACATGACTGAGCATACACAGCTGGACATTCCCCAGACCTCCTGCATCAGCATATCTCGGGAAAGGAGACAGGAGTCAGCAAACTGACCTTGAAATCCAGCTGGATGAAACAGCCTAGGAGGTCCTTCCTCACTCTAAAAGCCTGTGATTCAAATTCTAATGCTGTTCATTCGCTGGGATTAGCTGAAGGCCCTTGGGCATGTTGCTAAACCTTTTGGGCCTCCATTTTGTCATCTTTAAAACAGAAGTTAAGCTACAGTCTCTTCCTGGCTCTGGACTCCCATGTTTTCTTAATTTTTGCAAATTATAAAAATTTGAAACATGAGATATAACTGTCATATAACATTGTATTCATTTAGGTGAACAACATAATGATTTGATATATATGTCTATTGTAAGATGATTACCGTGACACAGTAATAATCCTTATCCGTGGTCTTACTTTCTGTGGTCTCAGTTACCCTTGGCCAACCATGGTCTGAAAATATTAAATGGAAACTTCCAGAGGTAAATAGTTCATAACTTTTAAATCATGTGCCATTCTGAGCAGCGTGGTGAAATCTTGCATCCTCCAGGGACATGGATCATCCCTTTGTCCAGCATATCCTGCCCACTTACCACTTAGTAGCCATCGTGGTCACCAGATCAGATTGACTGTCACAGTATTGCAATGCTTGTGTTAAAGTGACCTTTATTGTATTTAACAATGGCCCCAAAGCATCGTGATGCTGGCAATTCAGATATGCTGAAGACAAGGTATAAAGTGCTTCATTTCAGTGAAAAGGTGAGAGTTCTCAGCTTCATCAGGAAAGAAAATAAAATTGTCTGTTGAGATTGCTAAGACTGACAGTAAGAAAGATTTTTCTATCTAAAAAATTGTAAGGAAGGAAAAAGAAATTCATGCTAGCTTTGTGGCTGCACCTCAAATTGCAGAAGTTGCAGCCACAGAATACGATCAGTGTTTAGTTAAGATGGGAGAGGCATTGAATTTAAGACACTTGAGAGGGAGAGAGACCATATTCACATAATTTCTATTACAGTATATTGTTACAATTGCACTTTATTATTATAATCAGATCAGATCAGTCGCTCAGTCGTGTCCGACTCTTTGCGACCCCATGAACCGCAGCACGCCAGGCCTCCCTGTCCATCACCAGCTCCCGGAGGTCACTCAGACTCGCATCCATCGAGTCAATGATGCCATCCAGCCATCTCATCCTCTGTCGTCCCCTTCTCCTCCTACCCTCAATCCCTCCCAGCATCAGAGTCTTCTCCAATGAGTCAACTCTTCGCATGAGGTGGCCAAAATACTGGAGTTTGAGCTTTAGCATCATTCCTTCCAAAGAAATTCCAGGGCTGATCTCCTTCAGAATGGACTGGTTGGATCTTCTTGCAGTCCAAGGGACTCTCAAGAGTCTTCTCCAACACCACAGTTTAAAAGCATCAATTCTTCGGTGCTCAGCCTTCTTCACAGTCCAACTCTCACATCCATACATGACCACAAGAAAGACCATAGCCTTGCCTAGGCAAACCTTTGTTGGCAAAGTAATGTCTCTGCTTTTGAAAATGCTATCTAGGTTGGTCATAACTTTCCTTCCAAGGAGTAAGCGTCTTTTAATTTCATGGCTGCAGTCACCATCTGCAGTGATTTTGGAGCCCAGATATAATAGTTATTGTTAATCTCTTACTGTACCTACTTTATAAATTAGCTTTATCACAGGTATGTATGTATAGGGGAAAATACATATATGGTTCAGTACTAGCCAAGGTTTCAGGCATCCACTGTGGTCTTGGATGGTATCTCCTGTGGATAAGAGGATACTGCATAAGTTTAGTTAGCATCCAATACCACACACAGTTACAATTATTTTCTCTTGTGATGAGAATTTTTAAGGCTCTTAGCAACTTTCAAATATAAAATACAGTATTATTAGCCATAGTCACCATGCTGTACATTATACCCCCAGGACCATGCGTCTATTTTCTACCTCGTCTCTCTTTATTTGTAGCTTTGATTGTAGCTGGTTACAAGAGAATGTGTTGTGTTTTTTTTTTTTTTTTTTAATGTTTGTTGAAATGAAATGAGAAGTAGTAAATGCTCAATAAATTTTTGTTAATTGATAGCTAGGTTTAGGGTTAGTCAAAGGAGACCATTCAAAACAGGAGGAAAAGCCACATCTTAAAAGTCAGGAGCTTCACAAACTTTGGCTCACTTCAGAGCTTAACATGAAAGCTGTTATTTAAGTTGTGCTTCTGAAGAGGGTTGGAGCAGGGAGGCAGCAAGCTACCATCACAGGACTGCTGTGGGCCAGTACATGCTCTGCCAACCATGCCTGCTGCCTGAGAGAGGCTTCCCCTGTGTGGCTTTATCAAAGGCCGCGGGCTGCCCGCTGGGCACACAGAGCTGCTCCTGTGTGGGCACAGAGACTCCTTGTCGGGCTGCCCCTCAGAGGAGCCACAGGTCTGGTTTCCATCTCCTCTGTAGAGAGGAGGATAAAGTTTGAAAGGGAGGCCTATGGGGTTTGTCCAGATCCCAGAAGTAGCAGGCAAGACGAGTATTTACGGGCACATCTATGGATGCTGGCGCCTCAGGCTGGTGACTTTGGCTGCAGTTTCCATCTACTTTGTTTTTAAGAGAATACCTAGAAGAGAGAAGAGCTGCGTTCTAAAGTCAGGGACATTCTCTCTTGCTGGGAATCAGATGGAGGCTCCTTGTCTGCAGGAACTTCTGTGGGTCCCGTCAGCTAAAGGCAGCTGTTCAGCGGGTCAGATTGCCTGGCTGGGGCTTGGGCTCTCCCAGTAGAGTCTCCCCACCATTTCTGAAAAGTCCGCCTTCAAGAATATCTGGCTGAGCTCTTTCTGCTGAGGGCCATCCCAAAGATTATGGCCTTGGTGAAGACTCCCAGGTGGTGACTCAGCGACTCTCACCCCTCAACCCCACTCAGGCTCTGGTCTCACCAAGCCATACTCAGGAGTCCTCAAGTGCCCTCGCTACTTGATCTCCTTCCTTGTTCTTCCCTGAGTCCTGTCTACAGAGATAAACCTCTAGGACTCACCAGAGACCTAAGAACAGAATGCCATCCCAAGTGTCTTTTTCCAAACACATTTCCCCCAGGGAAGAGAATTTGCATTAACTAGGCATCCACTAAGTGTGAGGCACCCACTATGTGCTTTACACTAATTCTCTCCAGGGTAGGATGTGAGATCCTCAAGGATGACCCACTGGGGAGTAAGAAGAGCACACTAAGATTTCTATTTATATGTATATTCTAATCCAATAAATAAGAAAGAAATTAAGTATGTGCTGTGTTGTGCTTAGTTATGTTCAACTCTTTAGGACCCCACAGACTGTAGCCCACCAGGCTCTTCTGTCCATGGGGATTCTCCAGGTAAGAATATTGGAATGGGTTGCCATTTCCTTCTCCAGGGGATCTTCCCAACTCAGGGATAAAACCCAAGTATCCTGCATTGCAGGAGGATTCTTTACCTTCTGAGCCACCAAGGAAGCCCACGAATACTGGAGAGGATAGCCTATCCCTTCTCCAGGGGATCTTTCTGACCCAGGAATTGAACCAGGGTCTCCTGCATTGCAGGCAAATTCTTTACCAGCTGAGCTACCAGGGAAGCCCCGAAATTAAGTAAACTTATATTTAATGGAAACTAGCACCTACATGCCCAGTTCATGAGGTATCTTGAGGGTAGGGTGGGGGTTACAGTCATGCAAAAGCTGACGTGGCATCCCCAGGCTTTTGTTTGCTCATTTTTAGTATATTGAGACAAACTGTGGTGAACATTAATGGATTTATGGATTTTAAAATAATCCTCACACAGTGAACAAATGGCTTAAACAGAGGCCACAGGTTGAGTTCACTTCAGTTCAGTTGCTCAGTCATGTCTGACTCTTTGCAACCCCATGAATCGCAGCACACCAGGCCTCCCTATCCATTATCAACTCCCAGAGTTTACTCAAACTCATGTCCATTGAGTCGGTGATGCCATCCAATCATCTCATCCTCTGTCGTCCCCTTCTCCTCCCGCCTTCAATCTTCCCCAGCATCAGGATCTTTTCAAATGAGTCAGTTCTTTGCAATGAGTGGCCAACGTATAGGAGTTTCAGCTTCAGCATCAGGAAATGAGTCCTGACAAGATGATGGTAACAAAGGAAAAAACTGGTAAAGAAGAGTATTTGAACTCTGACTTTGCATCCACTATCTTTATGGGGACCCTACTTCTAAGTTTACAGCCTGTTTTGAGATAATAGCTAAGGATGATATAAAGCCGTTACATTTAGCAATGTATTAAAAAACTAGGCATGAAAAACATGAAGGCAGGTCTCTACAGCTTTCCAAAAATGTTTAAAATCATGAAAAATCAGCCCTGTTTGTGAGGAAATTTTATTAAACTTAATAATACAAGTTTAAAGTCCCTGTTGAAGCGTCTAATGCAATAGAGTGTTAGTTGCTCAGTCGTGTCCAACTCTTTGTGACCCCATGGACTGTAGCCCACCAGGCTGCTCTGTCCATGGAGTTCTCCAGGCAAGAGGAAAGGACAAAGTCACACACTACTGGAGAAACACATCCTAATTTCCTGGCTGAAACACACAGAAAACAATATGGCCAAAAACTATGATGTATTCACCTTTCAGAAAAAGAATATTAAAAATTGTTGAATGATGTTGAAAAAAAACATTGCTTAAGATTTGAAGCAACAAGTGTTAGCATAAAGCATTAAATGTCTCAGGCTTCCCTGGTGGCTTAGACGGTAAAGAAGCTGCCTGGAATGCAGGAGACCCGGGTTTTATTTGGACTACTTAGACATTTACATCGGAGAAGGCAATAGCACCCCACTCCAGTACTTTGCCTGGAAAATCCCATGGATGGAGGAGCCTGGTAGGTTGCAGTCCATGGGGTCGCTAAGAGTTGGACATGACTGAGTGACTTCCCTTTCACTTTTCACTTTCATGCATTGGAGAAGGAAATGGCAACCCACTCCAGTGTTCTTGCCTGGAGAATCCCAGGGAAGGGGGAGTCTGGTGGCTGCCATCTGTGGGATCACACAGAGTCGGACACGACTGAAGTGACTTAGCAGCAGAGATTTAACTAATGTAACTATAGATATGATTAGATTTGAATCTGCCATTTGATCATTTGCCCCATCTTTGTTTTTTTTTCTCTTTTCCTGCCTTCTTTTTGATTAATGAGAATTTTTTATATAATTCCATTTAAGCTCGAATATTAGCTTAATGGGCTTCCCAGGAGGCACAGTGGTAAAAAATCCACCTGCCAATGCAGGAGCTGTAGCAGAGGTGGGTTTGATCCCTGGATTGGGAAGATCCCAGGGAGAAGGGCATGGCTACCCACTCCAGTATTCTTGCCTGGAGAATCCCATGGACAGGGGAGCCTGGTGTGCTACCAGCCCAGAGGGTCACAAAAAGTTGGACATGACTGACACCACTTTCATTTTCACTAGATTTCTCAGTGAAAGATAGAAGTGGAACATTTGGATAGAAGCAGTGCTACTTCTAACATGTTTCACCTTATGGTAATTCCTAAATTCTATTTCAATGAAGAAATTACATGAACATTTTGCTTCGTTTTAGAATATAAAAAGCCATAAGAGCTTGTAGTAAACACGCTGCTGCTGCTGCTAAGTCGCTTCAGTCGTGTCCGACTCTGCGCGACCCCATAGACGGCAGCCCACCAGACTCCCCCATCCCTGGGATTCTCCAGGCAAGAACACTGGAGTGGGTTGCCAGTGCCTTCTCCAATGCATGAAAGTGAAAAGTGAGTAAACACACTAGTATTGAGAAAAAGCTGGATAAAGATTTTAGAAAGTCATTAAATGTTTTTGCATCCATTAGAGACCTGAGGTCTCAAATCAAATTCCAGGGGAGTGAGAAGCTCTTCTGGGGAGAGCTCCCATACTCATCTTTCCTAGAGTAAGGAGGAAAGAAGTTGCCAAAAGAGCAGACAGGTAAGAAGAAAACAGCTGAAATTTTAATGAATTCTTAGGAGTCAACTTTTGTTCCAGGAGGACAATTTAGAATCCTCAGAAGGCTACACCCAAGGGGAACCCACAATTCCTTGCCAGATGTTTGGTCTGAGTTTCTACCAAGTTCTCATGGAAAAGACTGGGGATGGAGACCTGAGAAAGCCCTCTCCTCTGTTTTGCAGACGCACGGGAACTTCATTTGCTCCCCAGATTCTTCTTTCATATGACGCAAAAGCCACATGCTTCTGGAGTGAGAACAGGAAGGAAAATCTGTAGTCCCTTGGCCATAGGCAAAAAGCTGCTACCACTGGACTAGAGGTAGAAGTAAAACCATCTGCTAGGGGAGGAAAAGGAAATCTGCTTGAGGGGTTAGAACATATGTAGAATCTAAATATTAGTCAAAATAGCAGGAAGGATGAGCAGGAAGGATGGAATGTTACTGTTCTAACATTTTGTAAGTATACTTATATTTGACAGCAAACTACATCTTGTAAACTGCAGAGTAATCATCAAAAAGTAAAATAAAGAGGTATAACTATTAAGCCAGTGTATTTGTGTGCGTGTGTTCAGTTGTGTCCAACTCTTTGTGACCCTATGTGAGCCCACCAGGCTCCTCTGTCCATGGGATTCTCCAGGCAAGAATACTGGAGTGGGTAGCCATGCCCTTCTCCCTGGGATCTTCCCAACCCAGGGATCAAACCCACCTCTGCTACAGCTCCTGCATTGGCAGGTGGATTTTTTACCACTGTGCCTCCTGGGAAGCCCATTAAGCTAATATTCGAGCTTAAATGGAATTATATAAAAAATTCTCATTAATCAAAAAGAAGGCAGGAAAAGAGAAAAAAACAAAGATGGGGCAAATGATCAAATGGCAGATTTAAATCTAATCATATCTATAGTTACATTAGTTAAATCTCTGCTGCTAAGTCACTTCAGTCGTGTCCGACTCTGTGTGATCCCACAGATGGCAGCCACCAGACTCCCCCTTCCCTGGGATTCTCCAGGCAAGAACACTGGAGTGGGTTGCCATTTCCTTCTCCAATGCATGAAAGTGAAAAGTGAAAGGGAAGTCACTCAGTCATGTCCAACTCTTAGCGACCCCATGGACTGCAACCTACCAGGCTCCTCCATCCATGGGATTTTCCAGGCAAAGTACTGGAGTGGGGTGCTATTGCCTTCTCCGATGTAAATGTCTAAGTAGTCCAAATAAAAGGCAGAGAGTTTCAGATTGGGGGAAAAAAAAAAAAAAAGCAGGCCTGATTATATTTTCCACAAAAAAACCTCTATTTTAAATAAAAATACATAGATAGGTTAAAAGTAAAAAAAATTGAAAGAGATATGTCATGTAAGCAGTAATTTTTAAAAAGGTAGAATGGCTATATGAATACTAGACAAAGTAGACTTCAGAACAAGGACTATTATCAGTTAAGGTGAGGTGAAGTCGCTCAGTTGTGTCCAACTCTTTGTGACCCCATGGACTGTAGCCCACCAGGCTCCTCCATCCATGGAATTTTCTAGGCAAGAGTACTGGAAGGGGTTGCCAAAAGAGGGATATTACATAGCAATAAAGGAGTCAGTTCATTAAGAAGACATAACAACTCGAAGGGGGTTCTCTGGTGGCTCAGACAGTAAAGAATCCCCCTGCTATGCAGCAGATCCAGGTTTGATCCCTGGGTCGGGAAGATCCCCTGGAGAAGAAAATGGCTACCCACTCCATTATTCTTGCCTGGAGAATCCTATGGACATAGGAGCCTGGGGGGGCTACAGTCCATGGGGTTGCAAGGGGTCGGATACAACTGAGCAACTAACATTTTCACACTTTCACTTTCAACAGCTCTAAGAGTTTTCCAGGAGTCACTGGTGGTAAAGAATACACTGTAAGAGATGCAGGTTCGATCCCTGGATCAGGAAGACCCCTGAAGGAGGGAGGGCACGGCAACCCACTCCAGTATTCTTGCCTGGAGAATCGCATGGACAGAGGAACCTGCTGGGCTATACTCCATAGGGTTGCATAGAGTTGCACATGACTGAAACAATTTAGTAGCAGCAGTAACAACTCTAAATGTACATGCACTTAATCAAAGAGCTTCAAAACACATAAAGCAAATGCTGATGGAATGAAAAGAAGGAATAGACAAATCCACTCCATTAGTTGGAAACATCAAACAAGTTCACCCTTAGCTCACCCAACACTGGGGGTTATGATCCTGAACTTTCTTCAAGCTATATCCTCTCTTTCTAAAAATCACCTAGAGGGAAGATTCAGATACCTTAGCATGATTTCCTCATTTCTGTCTTGAATCAGTAGGCATGGTCAAGTCTTACTTAGACTTTTAGAGCAGTCTATTATAGATGTCCATAATGGAGAAGAGATAGGTCAGAGGCTAGAGGAAATACAGACCAATGTCTATCTGGACCTCTTCATTTTACTATTTGGAACAATGAGGGCCAGAATCCTGAAATAAAAGACCTGAGGTCACACCACTGGTTAGCTGTAGAGCCAGGACTAGAACTAGGACACCTGCCTTCAGTCCAGTGCTGTTTCTGGCAAAGGAGGGGAAAGGTGTGGGGATCAGAGTGGAGGGAAGAAGAGGAGGGAAGGAGAGAAGACTTGAATTATGTGAAGTTCCTGAACTTCAGGCCCTGCAGTACTGTGGTGGAAGGAAGTTGGGAATGGTACATACATTGGACATAGGGACACCTTTCAATACTGTTGAAGGGCTTTTAGAGCCACCATGAAGAGCCTCAGGGACTTGGGGGGCCATTACCTGGGAAAATTCAGTGATGGATCAAGACGAGCAAGCCAAGGGAAAAGATTTCCTTTTGGAAATCGAGTGAAGAAGTCGTGTTGTTATAATTTTCCTTATGTCCCCAATAATAAATAGAGTTTCTGGAACATAGGGGACCATTCCTTCCACATATTTCACCCACATACTCATCCCTGCCTGGCTTCATCTATTTCAGTGTAGGTATGTTTTTCTCTGAAGGAACTCTTGTGGGGCTGAAGACACTGCTCAAAGCAGAGTTTCTCGGTCCAAGCAGGGTACAGATACATCCAAGGTCCTGCCTGCTGGGTCTCATCATCCTTCTCTCCTCCACCACAGGAGAATGGTTAGATATCAACTAAAGATGTTGCTCATTGTGGAGTGTCTAAAAGGCCAGGAACCCATTTGAGGACCACCAGCTGGGAAGAGAGCTCTGAACCAAGGCCTTTGAACAATGACGTTAGCTTTAGCTGATGCCTTAAAAGTAAGTGCCCATTGCTTTCCCATTTGTTGTTATTCAGTCGCTGAGTCATGTCTGACTCTTTGTAACCCCACGGAATGCAGCATGCCAGGCTTTCCTGTCTTTCACCATCTCCCAGAGTTTGCTCAAACTCATGTTCATTGAGTAGGTGATGCCATCCAACCATCTCATCCTCTGTCATCCCCTTCTCCTCCTGCCTTCAATCTTTCCCAGTTATAAGATCTTTTCCAATGAGTCAAGTCTTCACATCAGGTGGCCAAAGTATTGGAGCTTAAGTGTCAGTCTTTTCAATGAATATTCAGGACCAATTTTCTTTAGGATTGAGTGGTTTGATCTCCTTGCAGTCCAAGGGACTCTCAAGAGTCTTCTCCACCACCACAGCTTGAAGGCATCAATTCTTTGGTGCTCAGCCTTTTTTATTGTCCAGCTCTCACATTCGTACATGACTACTGGAAAAACCATAGCTTTGACTCTATCTGATCCCTTTCAACCCAGCTACTCTTTGCAGTATTTATGATTTTCATTTTATAGCTGAGGAAACATGTTCAAATGCTTAAGTCAGTTCCCCAGGGACATGGGCTGGTAAGAGAAAAGCTTGGAGTGGGACCCAGTTAAGCAGATCTCTACTTACCTTTGGAGGATGAGAGAGACATATCAAGGGAGTAATTGATCTCATACTGGCGTGGTCTCCCTTAGGCAGCCTTGTGTGAAAAACAGAGAGAAGGCCAAGGTGGGTCAAGAGTCCAGTTCTGCCTGGGAGAGTCAGCATTTCACAGACAGGGAAACATTTGAGATGACTCTAAAACAGCTTCCTAAATTTGGCTGCTCATCAGAAACAACCGAAGAAGTTAAAAAACAAAACAAAACACCGATTCCTGGACTCTTCCTCAGACCGATCAATTTAGTACCTCAGTGGGGAAAACTGAGAACAGGCCTGCATTTGTCCCAATAGCTGTCCCTGTGGCCAGATGGAGATCCTTGAAGGGCTGGCAACTGGGGCCAGCCCCAGGGGGCTTCAATCTCATACAGTGGAAGACAGTCCCCTCCACTCCTCTTCCCTGAGTGGAGAGAGGGGCTTCTGAATGGAAGGATGGGATCCTGTCTGCTGCTCTGGCACCAACTGGGTCCAGAGACCAGGATCTCATGGACAGGACAGGAGCCTTTCCATTTTGTGATCTGGGCCACAGGCTAGTTTACCGCCGTCTGCCCTGGGACTGTGCTTACAGAAATTATTTCTTTGTCAAAACACACAACAGTGAGCCTGCCTTGGCCCCAGGCTTCTGTTTCATAACTTTTTATTGGAGCAGAAAGAAGGAGCACATTATTACTCTTCTGCTCCATGTTTTCTCATGGCTCAAGAGAGCAACAAGCACTTTGTGCAAACAGAAAAGCCGGCTTTGTTGTCTGAGGACAGGGAGGTGAGAGAGACAAGATGAAGACCTTTCACAGACCATAAAAGAGACGCACCACATAAAGCAGGCTTGGGGCGAATGGGCAGGAGGCCTTGAGAATGGTGGAAAGAAATCATTTGCACACATTCACTGGCTCGTCCAAGTTTTACAGGTTTCAGTAGGAAAAGTGATCTGGGCAGGTATGTGTCAAGTCTCTCTGGCAGAACCCTTTCTACTAAGAGGACCATTCTCAGATGATTTCATGCAATGATGATGCTTTTTATAAAACCAAGGGAGTCAGTCCAGTGTTGAGGGCATTTTGATGTTTAAGAAATCATGGTACTAATATCTGACAATGAGGAGTGGGCTTCCCATGTGTCACCTGCTCCTCCCTGTGACCTGAGGTGGCTGTTGTCATCATCAGCTACAGAGGCGGAACCGAGGCCCAGAGACTGAGTTCCTCAGCTCCCATGGCAGAGCCAAGTTCAATTCCTAATGTGTGCATACGTTTTACTTTACTCTGGTGATGCTGGAAGCCATTCAGTAATTTCCCAGTGTTATTGGTGTCATGAATCTGAATTTTTAAAAACAATTTTTTTGAAGCATAGTTGATGTACAACGTTGTGTTGATTTCTGCTGTACAGAGGAATCTGAATTTTGCATGTTGGATTTTCTTCAAGTAGAGCACAGAAGTCGATTCAACCGATAAGTTAGCACAGCCTAGTAAGATGTGTACATGACTTTGAGGATCCTTCTTTATGAACATAATTACATTTCTCAACAGTACAGAAGTGAATAAACAAGTAGAAATTTCCCCGTAAGCTAGGTCTCTTCTGTCTCCACCTCTGGATAAATGCTCTTTCTAGAACAATGACTCTCAAATTTCACTGAGCATCAGAATCACCTGGAGGGCTTGTAAACCAGATTACTGGGCCTCACCCCTGGAGACTCTGACTCAGCTGGTCTGGGAAGGGGCCTGAGAATTAGCATTTCTAATAAATTCCCTAGTGATGCTGAGGCTGCTGGTACTTGGAACTCATTTTAAAAAACCACTTTTATAGTGTTATCTTTCTACGTGTACACAAGTACATATCTCTATAGCTCTGCATATGCACAGATGATTGAAAATGGACCCATGCTTTACTTACAATTTTAAAATTTGTTTGTTTTCATTTAACAGACAGCATTCCAACTCTGTAGATTAGAATCATCATTCTTTTTTAAAAAATTATTTTGTTGAAGTATAGGTGATTTACAATGTTGCGTTAATTTCTGCTATGCAGCAAAGTGATTCAGTTATGCATATATATATATATATATATTCTTTTACATATTCTTTTCCATTATGGTTTAATCACAAGATATAAAATATAGTTCCTTGTGCTATACAGCAGGACCTTATTGTTCATACATTCTATATATAGTAGTTTGCATCTGCTAGTCCCAAACTCCCAATCCATCCTGGGATCATGCTTTTAAATGGCTGCATAGGAATCCATTGTATGTTTTATCTGACTTATTTAACCAGTCTCTATTACAAAGAAAGCTGAGTGCCAAAGAATTGATGCTTTTGAACCGTGGTGTTAGAGAAGACTATTGAGAGTCCCTTGAACTGCAAGGAGATAAAACCAGTCAATCCTAAAGGAAATCAATCCTGAATATTCATTGGAAGGACTGATATTGAAGCTGAAACTCCAGTACTTTGGCCACCTGATGGGAAGAACTGACTCATTAGAAAAGACCCTGATGCTGGGAAAGATTGAAGGCAGGAGGAGAAGGGAATGACAGAGAATGAGATGACTGGATGGCATCACCAACTCAATGAACATGAGTTTGAGTGAACTCCGGGAGTTGGTGAGGGACAGGGAGGCCTGGTGTGCTTCAGTCCATGGTGTCCCAAAGTGTCGGATGTGACTGAGTGACTGAACTGAACTGATTACTGAATGTTCAGATTGTTTCCATTTTTTTCCTACTATGAACAATACTGCTGACTTTTCATGGATCTTTACACATTAATGCTAACATTTCTGAAGGATAAATTTACAAAAGTGGGATTCAGATGGGTGATAGTGATTACTCTTAAAATTACATACAAGGGCTTCCCTGGTGGTCCAATGGTTAAGAATTTGCCTTTTGATACATAATACACTAGTTTGATCCCTGGCCTAGGAAGACACCACATGCTGCAGAGCAACTAAGCCTGTGTGCCACAATTACCAGGCTCTTGAGTCTGCAAGCTGCAGCTACTGAGCTCACATGCCCAAAGCCTGTGCTCCACAATAAGAGAAGCCACCACAGTGAGACGTCCGAGTTCCGCAATTAGAGAGTGGTCCCCCTCTCTGCAACTGGAGAAAGCTGTCATGCAGCAACAGAGACCCAGCACAGCCAAAAATATAATAAATAAAAAATTTTAAAACTGGCAAGTTATTCCCTACCCTCATAAAGTTTGTTCCAAATTACATTCCTATCGGTAGAATTTGAAAAATTTCTCAATACTAAATATTAAGAATAATTTTTATTCATTTATCTGTCTTTTCTAGCAGCACCACACAGCATGCACTGTTCTCTGACAAGGGGTGGAACCTATGCCCTCTTGCAGTGGAAGCGCAGAGTCTTAACCACTGGATGGCCAAGGAAGTTCCAAGAATCATTTTATCTTTGCTTATCTGATAGGTGAAATCTGTTCTATTGTTATTTTGATTTGTATGTCTTTATTAATGAAATTCTGAGGTTGATATTCTCCGCAATCTGATCCACTTGTGTTCTCAGTCCAGCATTCCATGATGTACTCTGCTAGTTAATAACATGGTGACAATATGAGCCTGACTACTCCCTTGGAACCAGTCTGTGTCCTGACCAGTCACTGGCCCGCCTGCAGATGAGGAGATCAGGTGTCTGTATCCCTCCCGAATCGATGTGAACCGTAGGCGATGAGATGCGCGCGAGGGATGTGTGCTCTGGTCCCTGCCCACAGCGACGGAAGCACGACGGGGGAGACACGGGAGATGAGTGGCGTGGAGCCGGTGGATTGGGACTGACCTTCTCTGTGGCCACTGCGAGTGTGGAGTGAGCACCACGCATCTCATCAGGACTGGAAGCCCACTGAATCCTCACCTCACGCTGCGAGGATGCCTGGCCTGACACGAGGCCGGATCCCTATGATTCTGGCGGTCGGCTCGGCTGCCACCCTCTCGCTCTGTGTCCCCCGTCCCGTGCCGGATGGCCGGGTCAGTCCTCGTCCGAGCAGAGGCCCCGCATGGCATGTCCCGGCAGCGAGGCCAGAGAAGAGATGAAAGGAGAGGAGAGGCAGGAGAAGGAAGGGAGAGGAGGGGCAGCAGAGAGATAGAGGAGAGGAAGATGGGGAAGGAAAGGTAGAGGACGAGAGGGAGAGGAAGAGGGAGGAAGGACACAGAAGCAAGAGAGAACAGGGCCAGTAGGAGGTTCGTGGATGATGGATGTGAGAGTGGACGTGGAAGGGAGGGAAGAGATGGAATGTGGTGGGAGGAGAGAGTGACAGAGAAAGCAGAAGGAGATTCTGGGGAGGAATGATGCAGCTGAACCAGAGGACTGGAGAGTGAAGGAGAGACCAATGGGGAGGGATGAGGGAGGAGGAGAAGGGGAGAAGAGGATGAGATGGCGGAGGACACTGACGATGGATGCGAGTGAGTGACTCGGGAGCGGATGGACAGGGAGGCCTGGCGGGGGATGGTGCGCAAAGAGTCGGACACGACTGAGCGACTGATCTGATCTGATTAATGAAATTGGGCCTATGTTATTGGCCACTTACATTTCATCTCAGCCGTGTGCCTGCTTATATCCTTTGCCTATTTTTCAGAAGAGAAATTCAGAATGGCAGAAAAATTCATGGCAGCTTCCTCATTGTACTGTGTGTGGCTTGGGCTCCTGACTCCCCACTGAAGCAATTTGGAGGTGCTACAGAGGAGGAACAGGAAACAAGCCACAGAAATGAGCAAAAATGATTAAAGGAGTGAGTTTAGAAAAGCAAAATAAATAAAGATTGTTTGGGCCAGAGAATAGAAATGGGAAGTTGGAAGGACTCACCATTTCTTTTTTTTTTAATAATTTAATCAATTTACTTAATTTTGGCTGCACTGGGTCTTTGTTGCTGTATGGCTTTTTCTCTAGTTGTGGTGAGCAGGGTCTGCTCTCTATTAATAGTTGCGTGAGCTTCTCATTGCAGTGGCTTCTCTTGTTGTGGAGCACAGCCCTAGGGTACAGTCTCAGTAGTTGTGGCACCTGGGCTCAGCAGCTGTGGGCAGTGGGCTGAGTTGCCCCACAGCATGTGGGACCTTTCTGGACCAGGGATCGAACCCATGTCCCCTGTATCAGCAGTCAAGATGCTTTACCACTGAACCACCAGGGAAGCCTGGACTCACCATTTCTGAATGGTAGGTCTGTCTTTTGGTGGCTGATATGTACTCCTTCTGCTGGGAACCAACTTCAGGTCCCAGAGGCAGGCTTTATTCAGTGTGAGGAAGGTCTTTCTGAATATTCTATTCTTAGAGACATTTCAACTCAATGGGTGATAATTTTGGTGCAGTCCCTCCTACACTCAAATCACAGAGCATGATCTTCCAAATAGCTCTGTGTTCCTTTCTTTTAAGTTAGAGAAATTTAAGATACAGTGGTTAGGTCAATCTGATCTCATTTAATTAAAAGTTTGGGGCTCTTTTCAACCCACAGACTGCCATGGTATTTGAAAGTGTCCCTCCCTCCTCCCCAGCAGCATGTGCTTTCAGCACTAAGATGGCTCATTTACGAGTTATGTCCTCTGCCTGGATTCTGACTCTGGCAGCAGAGTCAGCAGGGCAGTAGCCCAGCTCAGCAGCTGAGGGGTCCCTTCTTCCCGTGGGACCGGAGCCAGTGTTATGCGTTCAGGGAGTTTTCAGTGGTCGAATACGTCCCAGAGGTCAGCCCTCCCCGTGCTCTCTCTCTGCTGCTGCCCCATTGCAGCGAGCTTGACTCCAATCTCATTACTGGGCTCCTTCCCCTGTTCCCCAGAAGGCATCCTCTTGTACCCAAAGCATTAGTGAGCAATGCAGTAAGAGGAAGGTACAGTCAAGGCCCTGGGAGACCCTGGCTTCTCTTTCCTATGTATAGAATTACAGAGTCCAAGCTAGAACACTGAGGCATCACCTACTCCTCCCAAACCCTCCCCTCCCCCTTCCATTAGTGACTGTCTCTTATCAAACCCGTCTAAATTTTGCTCTATTTTCTCATCCTTATCACCCCTTCAGTCTGAGTCCTTTCCCCCTTTCCTGAATGAATGCTTTGGCCTGCTGGTTTCTTCCTGTCACCCCACCCTCCAGACCACTTAACCATATAGCCACTGGTTCATTGGTTCACTCATCTGCCATTCTTGGTCTTTGTGCCATGCACATTTAATAAAGGCCACAAAACTGAATTATTAATTACAAAGAAGACATGGAGGTAATCAACCCTCTGCGTTTAAAGGAGTTGGGGTGCTTCCTGAGGTGGGGTTCGAGAGGCAGATGAACTTGAGGTGGGCCTTGAGGTATGAAGTGAAGTGAAGTTGCTCAGTCGTGTCCGACTCTTTGCGTGGGCTGTAGCCTACCAGGCTCTTCTGTCCATGGGATTTTCCAGGCAATAGTCCTGGAGTGGATTGCCATTTCCTTCTCCAAGGGATCTTCCTAACCCAGGGATCGAACCTGGGTCTCCTGCATTGTAGACAGATGCTTTACCATCTGAGCCATCAGGGAAGTTAACTATCTACCTTGAGGTATGCTGCTGCTGCTGCCAAGTCGCTTCAGTCATGTCTGACTCTGCGCAACCCCATAGATGGCAGCCCACCAGGTTCGCCTTCCCTGGGATTTTCCAGGCAAGAACACTGGAGTGGGTTGCCATTTCTTTCTCCAATGTGGTATGAGTAGATAAAAAATATCATGAGTAGTTCATCCAGCAGTCATTCCTCATTCTTTCTTGCTGCAGTGTTTCATAGTTTCATGTGCTCAGGCAAGCTACTTCTGATTCCAGCCACAGATGGGAAATTTGATTCATTCATACAAGTCATAGTGATTCCCCTTTCAGCCATTAGCTTAGCCCATTAGGACCTGAGGGGAAGATGTCTGGGAAGGCTTCTGATAAAGGTTTCCTTCCCTCATGAGAACAAATGTATGGAAAGAAAAGCTCCTCTTCCTCACAGTTGTTACCATACATGTATGTGATTCCTGAAGCCACAGCAGCCAGCTTGCAACTGTGAGGAGAGATATTGTCAACATGCTGAGGTTGGTGGAAAGGTAGAAAGCATTTGGATTCTTTAAGGTCACAAGCATGTGAATCAACTAACTCTGGAAACTACCCACCCCAAACTCCCATGTTTATTTAAGTTTCCTTTAGTTGGATCTTCAGTTACTTGCAGCCCAAAGTATTATTCAGGTAAGACACAGTCTGATGGGATGACTGTTTCCTGGTTTGGGTCCTGCGGTTACTGTGGGCACTGTTCATTTTCCTGATTTTCCCAAGGTCAGGTTTGCAGACTGCAGGACGTATTATTGAATACTGACTCTGTAGCCTAGCCTGATGGAGACCTGTGGGAGCAGGGGCTAGAACAGGGGTCAGAGAGACCCTCGTCTTTTTATTCTTAATATTTAAGCATTATTTATTTATTCAGCAAACATTCTTAAGTACCTAGTACCTGTCTAGCACTATTCTAGGTGCTGTGGTGACCAGAGAAAAAGGCACAGTCTTTGTTTGGAAGGAGGTGATTCCAGTACAGAGGTGACCATGTACTGATGTAATACAGGAACATCGTGATATGCTATCTGGAAGCATAAAGAAATGGCCACTGAGTGAACTATGCGCAAATTAGAATTTATAAGGCTTTAGTTTCTTTTTCTTGGTGTGTGTTCCTCCATTCTTTTTTAAATTGAAGTTTAGTTGGTTTACAATGTTGTATTAATTTATGCTGTACAGCAAACTGATTCAGTTTTATATATATATAAATAAATATATATACATTATTTTTTAAAGTATTGTTTCCTGCTATGGCTTATCATAGAATATTGAATATAATTCTCTGTGCTATACAGTAGGACCTTGTTGTTTATCCATTCTGTATATAAAAGCTCGGGCTTCCCAAGTGGCACAGTGGTAAAAAATCCACCTGCCAAGCAGGAGATGCAGGTTTGATCCCTGGGTCGGGAAGATTCCCAGAAGAGGAAATGACAACCCACTCCAGTATTCTTGCCGGGGAAATCCCATGGACAGGACCCTGGCAGGCTACAGTCCATGAGGTTAGCACAATTATGACAGAGCACCCACGCATGCATATAAAAGCTCACATCTGCTAACCCCAACCTTCTACTCCATTCTTCTCCCAACCACCTCCTCCTCGGCACCACCAGTGTTAGAGAGGCTCTCTTACACTCTTATCTTATGCCAGTGCCCAGCACACCCAGAAACCATAGACTGGAAAGGCATCTTGGCTATCATCTGGGTCAGAGGGCAGACAGGTGATTTATATGAATGCACAGGCTGGTGTTTGCTTATTAAACATGTAGAAATAGCTTTTATTTCACGAATAAAGATGCCCTCTTTAATTTTTCTTAGTGCAGATGGATCTTTTGGTTTACCTTTCATTGTTTTTATGGGAATGGAAAAATGAAGACTTGTTCTATTGAAAAGTAAACTCAGCCTCCAGGTTGGTGGGGAGACATAGTCTTGGGAAATACAGTGGACTGGAATGGGTGCCCATCTAGAGGTGAAATGTGTGGGTGGCATCAAGTGATTGTTGCCACATGAAAATCTTGGAGCAGTATGATAGGTCTGCTGACCTCTCAAGAGAAACCTGAAATCTGATTTTAAAATGTGTATGTGTGTGTGTTGGGGGGGAGGATATAGCCTGTTGCGTGGTGAGCACGTGCATTCTAGGCAGAAACATCTTGAAGCAGAACCTAGGGACAGAGGTATTTGGGGTTAAGAGTGAAAAGTGGATGGGAGAGATAGAGACAGGAGCTTGGGCTTTTGAGGGAGAGATGCTGAATTCTTGTCTAGGTGGTAAACATGAAAATGAGCTTAAAAAGCACACTCTAGGAAAGAAAAGCCTGAAGAAGAAAACCACTCACAACTCTGCTGTATAAAGAAACACTACTTTTTAATCTTTTCTTTTATAGTTTTTTTTTTCTTTTTCTCTTGCAGTGTTCCTTCCTGACTTTAGATTGTGAGCATCATTAAAGCTTTTGGCACATTTTGGCACACTTATTTTTGACTGGCAATAATTTAAATCTATTAAATATGCAATTTAAATCTATAAATAACTTAAATCTATGAATGGCAATAACTTAAATCTATGAAAAGTTATGACCATCCTGGACAGCATAATAAAGAGCAGAGACATTACTTTGCTGACAAAGGTCCATCTAGTCAAAGCTATGGTTTTTCCAGTAATCATGTATGAATGTGAGAGTTGGACCATAAAGAAAGCTGAATGCTAAAGAATTGATGCTTTGAACTGTGATGTTGGAGAACACTTTTGTGAGTCCCTTGGACTGCAAAGAATTCAAACCAGTCAATCCTAAAGGAAATCAGTCCTGAATATTCATTGGAAGGACTGATGCTGAAACTGAAACTCCAATACTTTGGCCACCTGATGCAAAGAACTGACTCATTGGAAAAGACCTTGATGCTGGGACAGATTGGAGGCAGGAGGAGAAAGGGATGACGGAGAATGATATGGTTGGATGGCATCACTGACTCGATGGACAGGAGTTTGAGCAAGCTCCGGGAGTTGGTGATGGACAGGGAAGCCTGGCATGCTTCAGTCCATGGGGTCACAAAGAGTTGAGCATGACTGAGTGACTGAGCTGAACTAAACTGAATTTAAATCTAATACCAAGGCCATATCTCATGTAACCCCAAATATTCTAATTCTGTCAGAAAAAGAAAAAAAAAACTTCTTGAATCTTGGCTGGTTGCTGTGTTCACGATACGTGTCACTTGTCACACTTCTGCTGTAGGATGCCTGCACCCCATGCTGGGGAGCAAAGTGAGGGGGTGATAGGAGAGAATAAAATCTGGCAGACAGAGAAATCTAAGGAGAGGACCAAGACTAAGCCAGTCACTGGAGATCTTTAAGTGGAATTTAAATGCCGAAGTGGGATTCCCTCTATGAAAGTTTAACTAAATAAACATCCTGGGTGTAAATTGCATGGGCTTCTGGGCTCCTTAGGGGCTCTGGGAGTGGGTGGGAAGTGTGTACATATTCATTCTGCTAATGTTACTCTCAGATCGCCAGGTTAAGAGTGGAAGAAAGGGTTATCAGCAAATCCATTCCTGGTCGACTCAAAGTACTCACTGACAGATGGCCAATAGGCACATGAAAAGATGCTCAATATTGTTAATGAGTAGAGAAATGCAAACCAAGACTACAATGAGATATCAACTCACACCAGTCAGAATGGCCAGCATTAAAACGTCTGCAAATAATGAATGCTGGACAGGGTGTTTTCTCCACACCCCCTACACTGTGGGTGGGAATGTAAATTAGTGCAGTCACTATGGAGAAAAATATGGAGGTTTCTTAAAAAGATAAAAGCAGAACTACCATATGATCCAGAAATCCCACTCCTGGGCATATATTCAGAGAAAACTCTAATTTGAAAAGATACATGTACCCTAGTACTCCATAGTGTTCATAGTAGTACTATTTATAAGAGCTAAGGCATAGAAGCAACCTAAATGTCCATCAACAGATGAATGGACAAAGAAAATATGGTACATATATACAATGGGATATTAACTCAGCCATAAAAAGAATGAAACAATGCTATTTGCAGCAATACGAATGGACCTAGAGATTACTTAGTGAAATAAGTCAGAGAAAGACAAATATCACTTATAAGTGGAATCTAAAAAAATACAGATAGATGTATTTACAAAACAGAAATAGACTCATAGACACAGAAAACAAACTTATGGATACTAAAGGGGATAGTGTGGGTAAGGACAGGGAGAGATAAATTAGAAGTCTGGGATTAACATATACACAGTACTATATAGATAATAGACAAACAACAAGGACCTACTATATAGCACAAGAAACTATGTTCAATATCTTATAAAAACCTATAATGGAAAAGAATCTGGAAAAATACATATATATTTAAAACAGAGTCACTTTGCTGTACACTTGAAACTAACACAACATTGTGAATTAACTATACTGCAATTCTAAAAAATGGTTTAAAAAGTACTTGCTGAGCAGCAATTTCCCACCGTTAGTCAGCGAGTGAGGTCCTCTAGCTGTCCCCTCCCGGGCAGGTGCCCTGGGGTGGGCTGGAAGGGGTGTGAGCAAGGAGGGCCTCCAGGAGTCCCTGAGGAATCAGCTGGTTACACGGCCTCTGAGTCTCGTCTTTGTGTCTGTCACCTCTCATTGCCCTCTGGTTCAGGGGTGGGGGCCCTGGCAGACACACTATACCTGTTTGTTATTGTGTGAGTCTCCCCGAGGGTATGTTCCTGTGCCTTGTGCAATGACGGCTGAGTGGCTGGGCACAGGTCTGCATGTATTTCCCAGGCAGCTGGCGTGATGAAACCTGGCTGGCCCAGTTCCCCAGTGAACACTTGGCTCCCCTTGTCTCTACCCTGTTCCCTTGACAGACGCCTGACTTGGTAGAGGGAACCAGCTTCAGAGATCCTTCACAGCACACCTACACTGAAATCTTGCTTTCTGTGCATGTAACACGGTTCCCAGGGATCAATGAGGGTGAAACCAACCAAACAAACCAGTGTGCAGTGCAGATTGTTTGTACTGCTAATAATAATGAATACAATAGTTATTTATTGAGCATTTGCTATGTGCCAGTCTTTGAGCTAAGGGCTTTTATGTATTAACTCATTTAAGCTTCATGAAACCTCTCTGAGTTTTAATAATGAGGAAACAGAGGCCCATGAGAGCATATAACAAACAACCAAAACAAAACACCTCCAGCAGGCCAGGAGGGTTGAAGGAGAGCTTCCCAAGGAAAGGACACAAGCTGAGAGCTGAAACGTTACCAGTTTTTGTAAAGCTTATATTTGGTCAACAAACTGAATTCTTTAAATTAATTGCAATAGAGTTTTTAGTTGCTTTGCTATGGTTTGCTAATGGTACAGTTTAACCACTTGTAATATTTCTTCTTTAAAAAATATTTATATTTCTAATTAAGGACAAGAAGCAACAGTTAGAACTGAACTTGAAACAACGGACCAATTCAAAATTGGGAAAGCTGTATATTGTCACCCTGCTTATTTAACTTATATTTTGTACATTATGCAAAATGAGGGCCTGGGTGACTCACAATTCATCTCTGACTCTTTTGCGATCTCATGGACTGTAGCCTTCCAGACTCCTCTGCCCATGGGATTTTCAGGTAAGAATAGTGGAGTGGGTTGTCATTTCCTTCTCCAGGAGATTTTCCCACCCCAGGGATGGAACCTGTGTCTCCTGCATTGGCAGGTGTATTCTTTACCGCTGAGTCACCAGGGAAGCCCCATAGTGTGTTTTTAGCTGTCCCTTATCTTTGTAGAGGGAGAAGGCAATGGCACCCCACTCCAGTACTATTGCCCAGAAAATCCCATGGATGGAGGAGCCTGGTGGGCTGCAGTCCATGGGGTCGCACAGAGTCGGACACGACTGAAGCGACTTAGTAGTAGTAGTATCCTTGTAGTGCTGGGATATGCTCCTTTGGGGAGGAAGACATTTTCCTCTACTCTTCTAGGTTCCTCTGGCTGGTCTAAGAATTAAATTGACATGAGACAGGAGAACAAGAGAAAACCACACAAAATTTAATAGCATGTATACATGGGTGTGCTCAGTCGTGCTCAATTCTTTGTGACCGCCTGGACTATAGCCCGCCAGGCTCCTCTGTCCATGGAATTTTCCAGACAAAGAATACTGAAGTGGGTTGCCATTTCCTTGTCCAGGGGATCTTCTCAACCCAGGGTTCACACCCACATTTCTTATGTCTTCTGCATTGACAGGTGGGTTATACATGGGAGAGATTTGGAAAATGGACCAACTCACTGAAATTGCTCAAGCTCTCACCGTCTTCAGCTAAAGACATACCATTTTACCATCTTCAGTTAAAGACAAACGGGGTAGTGGTTTGGGGCTTCAAAAGCGAAGACCATTCACATGGAGATGAAAAAGCAAGTGTTTGGTAAATAAATGGTTGATGGACCATGCAGAGACAATGGGACACAAAATTTTAATTAACAGGCTTTGCTGGATTCCTCCCTGCCTACACACCTGGTTCCAACTATAGTTTTCTATGATGATGGCTTCCTTCCTAGAAAGTTCCTCTATCCATTTCAGGCAGTTAGAGGGAAGATCAAAGTTTCTTCTTGAGTTTTTAAAAAAGCCTTGATTGTCTTCAGCTTGAAATAATCTGCATGACAAAGAGACATTTTGGGGTGGCAAATTTTGTTGCCCTACAACCCTATTGGTTGTGGTATTTTTTTCTTTAAATGGACTTCAAGTTAAAAAATCTAAAATTTTATTTAGAATTTTTCAGCGTTCATCTATAAATGAGACTGAGCTATAGTTCTCTGTTTCTCTTTCCCTAAGTTGTTTGAACATCTTGTTATTTTTGCTTTGAATTTGAAATGAACAGTTCTCTAAGCTCTGGAATGATTCTAATTCATTGAAGGAGAAAAGGAAGACTTTGCTAAGCAAGACAAGAAACCCAGAAGCAATTAAGGAAAAAATAGAATTGACTACATACATAATATTTTTAATGCAGTATGCGTGCGTGCTCATTTGCTTTGTGTCTGACTCTTTGCAACCTGTAGACCACCAGGTTCTTCTGTCCATGGGATTCTCTAGGCAAAAATACTGGAGTGGGTTGGCATGCCCTCCTCCAGGGGATCTTCTCGATCCCGTGATCAAACCTGCATCTCCTGTATTGCAGGTGGATTCTTTACCCACTGAACCACCTGGGAAGCCCTACCACAGCACAATACACCATGAAGTCAAGAGATAAACATGTTGGGAAAACATTTATAATACAAATGACAGAAAAATAGTTATTATCACACAAAAAGATTCAAAGTATAAGGAAAAGAAAAATAGCTGATTAAAAATGAATAAAGAATTTGAATAATAATTCAAAGAAGAGAAAATCTAAATGGCCAATTATCATATAACAAGATGTCTAATGTCATTAATTGTCAGAAAATGTAAGTTAAAACATCACTGATACACTTTTTCACATATTATGAGGCAGGAAATAGATGGGCCCTAGGGTGAGCAGCTGGAATTCGTTCCCAGTAGACAGAAACTCCAAAATAGCAGGAGCAAGAGAGGAGGCTGGACCCTCCCCAGGTAAAAGAGAAGAGATCACATATTTCTCATTCTCAAATTCAAGGAAACCTTCCCTATGATAAAGCTCCTTGGAGGTCCAAAGTGGAGTGATGTCAAGCTACCCATAGGTCTTTTGACTGGAATCCAGCTTGGCTAAGAGATGGGAGAGCACACGCATGGGAGGTTCCTGAGATACACCAACTACAGACTCAGGACCAGGCAAAGCAGGATGATTGGCCAAAGGGACTCAAAAGCTCCATAAAAGCTATTCAAATTACCACAAGGATGTGGCTCTCTCTCTGAGCCTGCCTGTGTCTATCCACACATACTCTTTTCCCTCCTAATAAACACTTGTTTCACTACTTTCCATTTCTTTGTGGATACTCATTTTCTGCAAAACTGTATAGGCCAAGGCCTTGTCACTGGCCACTTCTGGTGTCCAGAACTCAGCAGTCTCTCAGCTGTGGCCTGACTTCACTCCCTGGCCAGGAACTGAAATCCTGCTTAAAGCCACTGCAGGGCAAGGCCAACTTAGATCAATTAGATCAGTTAAAATGGGAAAGGCTTTTTTTTAAAACAATGTATAGAGGTTGCAAAAAATAGGCACTCTATCTAAAGATAGATATGTGAATTATTATAATTTATTTAGAACCAATCCTAGCACGTGTGCTGTAAGGCTAAGTTACTTCAGTTCTGTCTGACTCTGCGTGACCCTGTGGACTGTGGTCCGCCAAGTTCCTTTGGCCACCCAATGAGAAGAACTGATTCATTGGAAAAGACCCTGATGCTGGGAAAGATTGAACACAGGAGGAGAAGGGAATGACAGAGGATGAGACGGTTGGATGGCATCACCAGTTCGACGGACATGAGCTTGAGCAAGCTCTGGGAGTTGGTGATGGCGTGCTGCAGTCCATGGGGTTGCAAAGAGTTGGACACGACTGAGCAACTGAACTGAACTGATGGCAGACACTGTTAGTTGCCTATCCAGCATCCACAGCTTTTTTCACGGAATGCTTTATCCTGTTTCCTCCATCAGAATTTCCCTGAAGGCTCACTCTAGGTGGGCGGCCTACCCGCGAGCGCCGCACTGAGAGCACCCGCCACTGCGAGCGCCGCACTGAGAGCGCCCGGCCTACCCGCGAGCGCCGCACTGAGAGCCCCTCGCCGGCTGCGCGGCGCACTGAGAGGAGCTACCCAACGACCGAGGAAGGACGGCGGTGAGGACTGGCGCACTAAGCACGGCCAAGAGGAGCTACCCCACGACCGAGGTCAGGAAGGGCAGCGGTGAGGAGATACCCTTCCCCCAAGGTGAGGAAGGGTGGCGGTGAGGAGAGACCCCTCATCCAAGGTAAGGTGCGATGGCTGTGCTTTGCTGGAGCAGCCGGGAAGAGATACCCCACCCCCAAGGTAAGAGAAACCCAAGTAAGACGGTAGGTCTTGCAAGAGGGCATCAGAGGGCAAATACACTGAAACCATACTCACAGAAAACTAGTCAATCTAATCACACTAGGACCACAGCCTTGTCTAATTCAATGAAATTAAGCCATGCCCGTGGGGCAACCCAGGATGGGCGGGTCATGGTGGAGAGATCTGACAGGGTGTGGTCCGCTGGAGAAGGGAATGGCAAACCATTTAAGTATTCTTGCCTTGAGAACCCCATGAACAGTATAAAAAGGCAAAATGATAGGATACTGAAAGAGAAACTCCCCAGGTCAGTAGGGGCCCAATGTGCTACTGGAGATCAGTGGAGAAATAACTCCAGAAAGAATGAAGGGATGGAACCAAAGCAGAAAGAATACCCAGCTGTAGATGTGTCTGGTGATAGAAGCAAAGTCCGATGCTGTAAAGAGCAATATTGCATAGGAACCTGGAATGTCAGGTCCATGAATCAAGGCAAATTGAAAGTGGTCAAACAAGAGATGGCAAGAGTGAATGTTGACATTCTAGGAATTAGCGAACTAAAATGGACTGGAATGGGTGAATTTAACTCAGAGGACCATTATATCTACTACTGTGGGCAGGAATCCCTCAGAAGAAACGGAGTGGCCATCATGGTCAACAAAAGAGTCCGAAATGCAGTACTTGGATGCAATCTCAAAAACGACAGAATGATCTCTGTTCGTTTCCAAGGCAAACCATTCAATGTCACAGTAATCCAAATCTATGCCCCAACCAGTAACGCTGAAGAAGCTGAAATTGAACGGTTCTATGAAGACCTACAAGACCTTTTAGAACTAACACCCAAAAAAGATGTCCTTTTCATTATAGGGGACTGGAATGCAAAAGTAGGAAGTCAAGAAACACCTGGAGTAACAGGCAAATTTGGCCTTGGAATACGGAATGAAGCAGGGCAAAGACTAATAGAGTTTTGCCAAGAAAATGCACTGGTCATAGCAAATACCTTCTTCCAACAACACAAGAGAAGACTCTATACATGGACATCACCAGATGGTCAACACCGAAATCAGATCGATTATATTCTTTGCAGCCAAAGATGGAGAAGCTCTATACAATCAGCAAAAACAAGACCAGGAGCTGACTGTGGCTCGGACCATGAACTCCTTATTGCCAAATTCAGACTTAAATTGAAGAAAGTAGGGAAAACCACTAGACCATTCAGGTATGACCTAAATCAAATCCCTTATGATTATACAGTGGAAGTGAGAAATAGATTTAAGGGCCTAGATCTGATAGATAGAGTGCCTGATGAACTGTGGAATGAGGTTCGTGACATTGTACAGGAGACAGGGATCAAGACCATCCCCATGGAAAAGAAATGCAAAAAAGCAAAATGGCTGTCTGGGGAGGCCTTGCAAATAGCTGTGAAAAGAAGAGAAGTGAAAAGCAAAGGAGAAAAGGAAAGATATAAACATCTGAATGCAAAGTTCCAAAGACTAGCAAGAAGAGATAAGAAAGCCTTCTTCAGCGATCAATGCAAAGAAATAGAGGAAAACAACAGAATGGGAAAGACTAAGGAGCTATTCAAGAAAATCAGAGATACCAAGGGAACATTTCATGCAAAAATGGGCTCGATAAAGGACAGAAATGGTATGGACCTAACGGAAGCAGAAGATATTAAGAAGAGGTGGCAAGAATACACAGAAGAACTGTACAAAAAAGAGCTTCATGACCCAGATAATCATGATGGTGCGATCACTGACCTAGAGCCAGACATCCTGGAATGTGAAGTCAAGTGGGCCTTAGAAAGCATCACTACGAACAAAGCTAGTGGAGGTGATGGAATTCCAGTGGAGCTATTCCAAGTCCTGAAAGATGATGCTGTGAAAGTGCTGCACTCAATATGCCAGCAAATTTGGAAAACTCAGCAGTGGCCACAAGATTGGAAAAGGTCAGTTTTCATCCCAATCCCAAAGAAAGGCAATACCAAAGAGTGCTCAAACTACTGCACAATTGCACTCATCTCACACGCTAGTAAAGTAATGCTCAAAATTCTCCAAGCCAGGCTTCAGCAATATGTGAACCGTGAACTTCCTGATGTTCAAGCTGGTTTTAGAAAAGGCAGAGGAACCAGAGATCAAATTGCCAACATCTGCTGGATCATGGAAAAAGCAAGAGAGTTCCAGAAAAACATCTATTTCTGCTTTATTGACTATGCCAAAGCCTTTGACTGTGTAGATCACAATAAACTGTGGAAAATTCTGAGAGAGATGGGAATACCAGACCACCTGATCTGCCTCTTGAGAAATCTGTATGCAGGTCAGGAAGCAACAGTTAGAACTGGTCATGGAACAACAGACTGGTTCCAAATAGGAAAAGGAGTACGTCAAGGCTGTATATTGTCACCATGTTTATTTAACTTATATGCAGAGTACATCATGAGAAATGCTGGACTGGAAGAAACACAAGCTGGAATCAAGATTGCCAGGAGAAATATCAATAACCTCAGATATGCAGATGACACCACTCTTATGGCAGAAAGTGAAGAGGGGCTAAAAAGCCTCTTGATGAAAGTGAAAGTGGAGAGTGAAAAGGTTGGCTTAAAGCTCAACATTCAGAAAACGAAGATCATGGCATCTGGTCCCATCACTACATGGGAAATAGATGGAGAAACAGTGGAAACAGTGTCAGACTTTATTTTTCTGGGCTCCAAAATCACTGCAGATGGTGACTGCAGCCATGAAATTAAAAACGCTTACTCCTTGGAAGGAAAGTTATGACCACCCTAGATAGCATATTCAAAAGCAGAGACATCACTTTGCCAACAAAGGTTCACCTAGTCAAGGCTATGGTCTTTCCTGTGGTCATGTATGGATGTGAGAGCTGGACTGTGAAGAAGGCTGAGCACCGAAGAATTGATGCTTTTGAACTGTGGTGTTGGAGAAGACTCTTGAGAGTCCCTTGGACTGCAAGGAGATCCAACCAGTCCATTCTGAAGGAGATCAGCCCTGGGATTTCTTTGGAAGGAATGATGCTAAAGCTGAAACTCCAGTATTTTGGCCACCTCATGCGAAGAGTTGACTCATTGGAGAAGACTCTAATGCTGGGAGGGATTGAGGGTAGGAGGAGAAGGGGATGACAGAGGATGAGATGGCTGGATGACATCACTGACTCGATGAATGTGAGTCTGAGTGACCTCCTGGAACTGGTGATGGATAGGGAGGCCTGGCGTGCTGCAGTTCATGGGGTCGCAAAGAGTCAGAGCGACTGATCTGATCTGATCTGATAACTGGATAATGAGCAACATTGTTCTTTTTGTTCACACTAAGGATATCAGCAGAAAAACATATAAGAGCTTGGGTTTCTCAAGCAATACCTAATGTTACTTACCTCCAGACCCTTGTTATGGGAGGAAAAACAAATCCTTATTTGTTTAAGCCTTTGTTATAGGATTTCTGTTACTGGTAGCTAAATATACTTCTAAGTAGACACATGCAAAATTTTGACCTAGCCATTCCCATGTGAGAGTCCATCCTAAAGAAATTAACATACCAGTATATAGAAATTTGTGCTTAATATTGATTTTTGGAAGCAAAGTACTGAGAACAAATGGAATGTCTATCAAAAGCCATACAGCTCAATAAAATGTATTTAATATATTCATACAATAAAATGTTGTATAACTATTAGAATGATTTGAACTGATGTCTATTCACCTCGAGGGGTGTTCATAATGTATATTCTGTGAAAAAGAGCAAATTGAATAGTTAATACTTATAGTATAACCTATTATTTGTGAAAAAAACTGTACAAGTGGATAAATGTTTGTATATGTCTAAACAGCACAGAAAAGACGGATAAAAATGCCTACAGGAGTGAGGGAAGTAACACAATTGACTGAAAAAACGCAGTAGAAAAAATAATCTGTCTTAAGTTATCAAACTTTATTTTTATTGAACTGTGAAGAAAAACATCTAATGTGATATAAACATACATGAACAAATTAACGAATTTCAGATCATCACTTTTACTACTAGAAAGCTGATTTTTGTGTAGGAAAGTGAGCCATTATTTCTTTTTTTTCAAAGTTATTTCTTGTCAAATAAATTTCCCAAAGACACACTTTGTCTAGAATGAAAAAAATAAAATCACACATCTGAGGAACTACAGTACTTGTGAATGCCCTTCAAAGTCGTTTTGGAGATGTTATCTTGACAAAGGAAAATGCCAAGACTTAATCCAATTTTAATTAGTGAGCAGAGGCAGACACCTTCCTTCATGTGACGTGAGCAGTGCAATTTTCGCCCCTTACAGTTAAAAAAATTCCATTCATATTAAGACACTAATTAGTTACATAACTTCTGTGTAGTGCTGCAGCCCGCCATACTGTGCTGCCAATTCATTGTGTATCGAAATGTCTGGGTTAAGCCAGGGTGGGAATCTAGTATACAGAGTTAATTACTGTAGTCATCAGTAATTCTCTTTTTAATGTTTTAGCAACAAAGAGATTCCTGGTGAATGACACAACAAACTTAAATTCTCTTTCCATACTGAATGAGGACTCCATCACATTGCTTCATACGAAATGCCAGTTTAACAGCAACATAGCAACAGCACTGTTTGCAGTTACGCTGACTAATTTTGACATTTGCACATCAAACTTTACAAGAATGTTCTCAATGCAAAATAATTTATTTCTCAATGTTGTGCTAATATGGTCATATGTCCAAAAACACTTTGCTCATGCTAACTGTCCCCCCTCCCACCTAAAGACCAAAGCAAACAATACCTTTGGATTCCATGAATAGGTTCACTTAAATGTATGATATTAATTATATTTATGCTCTTATCAGTTACAAGAAAAAAAACCCCACAAATTATCTAATTGTTTTCACCTACTTGTCCTGAATGTTTTAAACCCTATCTTCATCATGCTGAGCAATAGTATTTTCAGTAAATATGTAATTATGTATCGTTGAGACAAAAACAACAGAAATAGTGCATTTCTTCCGTTCGGTGATTTTTTTCATGTTATTCCTTTTCTACACAATGGGGTTTTTAGTTATCTTTTTTGTTTAGTAATAGATTTATTGAGATATATTTGCTATACCATGAATTTCCCCCCATTCTAAGTATACCATTAGCAGTTTTTAGTATACTCACAAAATTGTGCCAATGTACCATCACTGTTGCTTTAGTACATATCTACCTTCCTTCACAAAGAAGCCCTGTACCCGTGAGCAGACACTTTCTTCTCCCCTCCTCAGATCCTGATAACTGCTACTCTACAGTTATCTATTTTACATATTAAGCATTTCATGTATATAGAATCATACCAGTGTGTGTCTACTGTGACTGGCCTCTTAGTATTGTGTTTTTAGGATTCATTTATGTTGTAGAATATATCAGTACTTTATTCCTTTTATGGTTGCTCAGGTGGTAAAAAAAATCTGCCTGCAGTACAGGAGGCCCTGGGGTTGATCCCTTGGTCAGGAAAATCCCCTAGGGAAGGAAATGGCAACCCACTCCAGTATTCTTGCCTGGAGAATTCCATGCTCAGAATTCCATGAGCAGCCTGGTGGGCTACTGTCCACAGGATTGCAAACAGCTGGACATGACTGGGCAGCTGACTAATACTTTCACTTTCAGTATGAATATATCACTTTAAAAAATCTATTCATTCGTTGATTGACATTGGGTTTTTCTACTTTTTAGCTGTTATGTATAATGCTCCTATGAATATTCATGCACAAGTTTTTATGCTGACATATATTTTCAGTTCTCTTATGTTTATACTTAGGAGCCAAATTTCTGAGCCATTTAGTAATTCCATGGTTAATCATTTCAGGAATTGCTAAACTGTTTCCAGAGTGGTTGTGTCATTGTATATTTCCACCAGCTATGTATGTAGGTTTTAATTCCTCCACATCCTCATCAACACTTGTTATTATCTGACTTCTTGATAATAAGGTTTTGATTTGCATTTCTTTTTTAATTTTTATTTTTTTAATTACAAAAGTATGATAACACATTTACAGGAGACTTGAAAAATACAGAGCAAGGTTAGATATAGTTCCACTACATATTACATTTTTTTAAAGTAGATAAATTAAGACTTTAGTTGGAATTTCAATATCAAACTCTTGAAAATTAATAGAATGAATATACAGAGAAGTAAAAGGATATAATAGACCTGAAAAGCTCTGTGAACCAATTCAACATAATTAAGATTTATACAATTTTCACACAACAGTAGTATACAAATTCTAATGATTAATGATGTTGAGCATATTTTCATGTGTGTTGGCCATTTGTATGTCTTTGGAGTGATGTTTATGCAAATCCTTTGCCTATTTTAAAATTGGGCTATTTTTATTGTTGAGTTGTAAGTTCTTCATATATTACATTATCTTTGAAAATTCTCTCATTCTGTGGACTGTCCTTTCACTCTCTGGATGGTGTCCTTTTAGACACAAAAAAATTTTAATTATGATAAAATCCAATTTATCTAATTTTTCCTTTATTGCTTGTGCTTTTGGTGTCTTATCTAAGAACTTTGCCTAGCCCAAGGTCAAAGATTTACTCCTATGTTTTCTTCTAAGAGTTTTATAGTTTTAGTTCTTATATTAGGGTCAAGAGGCAACAGTTAGAACCAGACATGGAACAACAGACTGGTTCCAAATTGGAAAAGGAGTATATTAATGCTGTATATTGTCACCCTGCTTATTTAACTTCTATACAGAGTACATAATGTAAAATGCTGGGCTGGATGAATCACAAACTGGAATCAAGATGGCCAGGAGAAATATCAACAACATCAGATATCCAGATAATATCACTCTAATGGCAGAAAGTGAAGAGGAACTAAAGAGCCTCTTTGTGAGGGTGAAAGAGGAGGGTGAAAAAGTTGGCTTACAACTCAAAATTAAAAAACAAACTAAGATCAAGACACCCACTCCCATCACTTCATGGGCAATAGAAGGGGAAAAAAATGGAGTAACAAATTTTATTTTCTTGGGCTCCAAATCACTGTGGCTGGTGACTGCAGCTATGAAATTGAAAGATGCTTGCTCCTTTGAAGAAAAGCTATGACTAACCTAGACAGCATATTAAAAAGCAGAGACATCATTTTGCTAACAAAGTCTGTATAGCCAAAGCTGTAGTTTTTCCAGGAGTCATGTATGGATGTGAGAGTTGGACGATAAAGAAGGTTGAGTGCTGATGAACTGATACTTTTGAACTGTTGTGCTGGAGAAGACTCTTGAGAGTCCCTTGGACTGTAAGGAGATCAAACCAGTCAATCCTAAAGGAAATCAATCCTGAATATTCTTTGGAAGGACTGATGCTGAAGCTGAAGCTTTAATACTTTGGCCACCTGATGTGAACAGTCAACTTATTGGAAAAGACCCTGATGCCAGGAAAGACCAAAGGCAAAAGAACAAGGGGGTGGCAGAGGATGAGATGGTTGGATAGCATCATCAACTCAATGGACATGGATTTGAGCAAACTCTGAGAGATACCGAAGGACAGGGAAGCCTAGCGTGTTGCAGTCCATGGGGTCACAAAGAGTCAGACATGACTTAGTGGCTGAACAACAACAACAAGCCACTGTTTTGAGTTAGTTGTCATATATGGTGTGAGATAGGGTCCAATTTCATTTCTTTGCTGGTGGACATCCATTTGTCCTAGCACCGTTCATCAAAAAGACTGTTCTTTCTTCATTGAATTGTCTTGGCACCCTTGTCAAAAATCAGTTAGCCATAGATGTATGGTTTTATTTATGGACTTTCAGTTATATTCCATTAATCTATTCTTAGGTCAATTTTGTTCACCCTTGTGCCTATGCCATACTGCCTTGATTACCATTGCTTTGTTGTAAGTTTTGAAATCAGGAACAATGAGTTCTTTTTGTTCTCCTTTGTTTTAGCTATTTTAGATCACTTATAATTTCATATGAATTTTATTTTTTAAGTTTTGGCTGTGCTGGGGGATATATTAAATACAATTCTCAGAATTTTCCCTAAATAGAGTGGTCTGCCTATTTAAATTTTCTGTTGGTGACTTACATTTTTAACAATAAATTGATCAATTCATGGAGGTTTAAAAGTCATTAGCATAATTATTAGCTTTCTTTGAAAATAAAATAAAATTATTCACTATTATTATAATGCTTTATTACTTTGAATTTTGGAGCTATCTACCATTTTTTTCTTGTTAGAACTTGCTTGAGGTTTGTTCCAAGAAAACAGTCCTGAATTTATTCATTGAACTGAATGTTTTTTTCATTGTTGATTTATGTATTCCTGGTTTTATCTTTATTTTCTTCCATTTTCTTCAGGCATTTAATCGACTCTTCTGTAAATTATTGAGTTGAGCATTTATTTTGTTTGTTCTTTGGTTAACTTAATAGAGATTATTTTACTTCTGAGTCAATTGACTACGGCTTATAGATTTTGATATGTACTGTTTTTCTGTTATTTTGTAGTTGGTTTTTTTTTTTTTTTTAATCAAGAATCTCTTTTATTGATTATCAGAAACATTACAAACATCTAGTATGAACAAATTGTAACATGATAGTGTTTAGTTTGAACAATTAATACATTTCAGATATAATATTATACATATTTCAATGCTATTCTCCCCAATCATCTCACCCTCTCCTGGTCCCAGAGTCCAAAAGTCTGGTCTATACATCAGTGTCTCTTTTGTTGTCTCGTAAATAGGGTTATTTTTTACCATCTTTCTAAATTCCATATATATGCGTTAGTATACTGTATTTGTGTTTTTGTTTCTGGCTTACTTCACTCTGTATAATAGGCTCCAGTTCCATCCACCTCCTTAGAACTGATTCAAATGTATTCTTTTTAATGACTGAGTAATATTCCATTGTGTATATGTACCTCAGCTTGCTTATCCATTCATCTGTGGATGGACATCTAGGTTGCTTCCACGTTCTAGCTATTGCAAACAGTGCTGCTATGAACATTGGGGTACAGGTGTCTCTTTCAATTCTGGTTTTCTCAGTGTATATGCCCAGCAGTGGGATTGCTGGATCATAAGGCAGTTCTATTCGCAGTTTTTTGAGGAATCTCCATACTGTTCTCCAAAGTGGCTGTACTAGTTTGCATTCCCACCAACAGTGCAAGAGGGTTCCCTTCTCTCCGCACCCTCTCCAGCATTTATTGCTTGTGGACTTTTGGATAGCAGCCATACTGATTGGCGTGAAATGGTATCTCATAGTGGTTTTGATTTGCATTTCTCTGATAATGAGTGATATTGAGCATCTTTTCATGTGTTTGTTAGCCATCTGTATGTCTTCTTTGGAGAAATGTCTATTGAGTTCTTTGGCCCATTTTTTGATTGGGTCATTTATTTTTCTGGAATTGAGCTGTAGAAGTTGCTTGTATATTTTTGAGATTAGTTGTTTGTCAGTTGCTTCATTTGCTATTATTTTCTCCCATTCTGAAGGCTGTCTTTTCACCTTGCTTATAGTTTCCTTTGTTGTGCAAAAGCTTTTAAGTTTGATTAGGTCCCATTTGTTCATTTTTTATTTTATTTCCAATATTCTGGGAGGTGGGTCATAGAGGATCCTGCTGTGATGTAAGTCAGAGAGTGTTTTGCCTATGTTTTCCTCTAGGAGTTTTATGGTTTCTGGTCTTACATTTAGCTATTTAATCCATTTTGAGTTTATTTTTGTGTATGGTGTTAGAAAGTGTTCTAGTTTCATTCATATGGAGGGGTCTTGTTTTTGTATCCATTCAGCCAGTCTCTGTCTTTTGGTTGGGGCATTCAACCCATTTACATTTAAGGTAATTAATGATAAATATGATCCCGTTGCCATTTACTTTGTTGTTTTGGGTTTGAATTTATATATCCTTTTTGTGTTTCCTGTCTAGAGAATGTCCTTTAGTATTTGTTGGAGAGCTGGTTTGGTGGTGCTGAATTCTCTCAGCTTTTGCTTGTCTGTAAAGGTTTTGATTTCTCCTTCATATTTGAATGAGATCCTTGCTGGGTACAATAATCTGGGCTGTAGGTTCTTTTCTTTCATCACTTTAAGTATGTCTTGCCATTCCCTCCTGGCTTGGAGAGTTTCTATTGAAAGATCAGCTGTTATCCTTATGGGAATTCCCTTGTGTGTTATTTGTTGTTTTTCCCTTGCTGCTTTTAATATTTGTTCTTTGTGTTTGATCTTTGTTAATTTGATTAATATGTGTCTTGGGGTGTTTCGTCTTGGGTTTATCCTATTTGGGACTCTCTGGGTTTCTTGGACTTGAGTGATTATTTCCTTCCCCATTTTAGGGAAGTTTTCAACTATTATCTCCTCTAGTATCTTCTCATGGTCTTTCTTTTTGTCTTCTTCTTCTGGGACTCCTATGATTCGAATATTGTAATGTTTAATATTGTCCTGGAGGTCTCTGAGATTGTCCTCATTTCTTTTAATTCGTTTTTCTTTTTTCTCCTCTGATTCCTTTAATTCTGCCATTCTATCTTCTAATTCGCTAATTCTATCTTCTGCCTCTGTTATTCTACTATTTGTTGCCTCCAGAGTGTTTTGGATCTCATTTATTGCATTATTCATTATATGTTGATTCTTTTTTATTTCTTCTAGGTCCTTGTTAAATCTTTCTTGCATCTTCTCAATGCTTTTCTCCAGACTATTTATCCATGATTCCATTTTGCTTTCCAGATTTTGGATTAATTTCACGATCATTATTCGGAATTCTTTATCAGGTAGGTTCTCTATTTCTTCCTCTTTTGTTTGGTTTGGTGGGCTTTTATCCTGTTCCTTTACCTGCTGGGAATTCTTCTGTCTTTTCATCTTGTTTAAATTGCTAAGTTTGGGGCGTCTTTACTGTATTCTGGTAGTCTGTGGAGTTCTCTTTATTGTGGCGTTTCTGCACTATATGTGGGTTTGTACCGGTGGCTTGTCGAGGTTTCTTGTTTATGGAAGCTTGTATCGGTGTTCTGGTGGGTGGAGCTGGATTTCTTTTCTCTGGGGTGTAGTGGAGTGTCTAGTAGTGAGTTATGAGATGTCTATGCTTTTGGGGTCGCTTTGTGTAGCCTGTGTAATGGAGCTCAGGCTGTGTTCTTGTTTTTCTGGAGAATTTGCTTGGTATGTCTTGTTGTGGAACTTGCTGGTCTTTGTGTGATGCTTGGTTTCAGAGTAGGTATGGAGGCTTTTAATGAGCTCCTGTCAATTAGTGTTTCGTGGGATCAGGGTATGGACTTAAGCCTCCTGCTTCCAGTTATTGGTCTTATTTTTACAGTAGTCTCAAAAACTTCTTCTTCTATAATGCATTCCACAACTGGACTGCTCAGAGATGTTCACGGAATTATACATAGAAGGAAAAAGGGAGGAAGGAGACAGAGGTGGTCAGGAGGATAAAAGGAGGGAGTGTGAAGGAGAGAGACAGATCTAGTCAGTAATCAGTAAAGAAAAGAAAAAAGGAAAGGAAAAAAGCAAAGGACAAAAAGGAAAAAGGAAAAAAAAAAAACAAAACAGGGTCGCAAAAGTTATATCTAAACGTGGAGATTAAAGAAGTACTAGAGGATAAAAAAAATAATAATAATAAAAAAATAAAAGAAACAAAACAAACAACAACAAAAAAAAAAATTAAAAGGGAAAAAAAAAAATTTTTGTTTTCCTTTTTCCAATTAAAAAATAATAAAAATTTAAAAAATATATATATATTAAAAAAAGAAAAGAAAGAAAAAAAAAAAGGAAATAATGATGGGAAAAATAGTAACAATATATATAAGAGTTTCTCTATTATTGTTGTGGGTTCAGTTCATTTTCAGCTAGTTCCTTGTTCCGGCTTAAATTTCTCAAGATCTATAGGCCCCTTTCTCTGTGGTTGTTCTGTATAGTTCTTTGTTCTGTGCACGGTTCGGCAGTGTTCTGGGCCAAGGCCCGCCACTCGTGTGGTCGGCGCTGCACAATCTGGATTGCCGGCCCAAACTACTCCAGTTAGGCAGCACTCCAGACAATCAGGCGAACGAAGTCTGCGCTGAGGCCCGCAGAGGGGGAGGGGTCGGCGACGGGAATGGCGGGCGGGCGGGTGGGGGAGGGGATGGGGTGGCCCTCGTGGGAGCCGCCGGCACAGCGGGCGGGGGCACGCCTGCGCGGGAGTGGCCGGCGGGGGAGCGTCCAGTGGGGGAGAGTCCCGCGGGGGAGCGTCCCTCTGGGGAGCACCGGCAGCGGAGCGTCCCGCGTGGGAACGGCCAAGGTGTCTCCCTGCCCAGCCCCGGCTCCCCAATGGCAGATGCGGGCGTTTGCAGCGGTGCTTTTCCGCTGCGGAAGTTACCGCAGGGCCCGCAGTCTGTGGGTTCTAATTGCTCAACTGTTCTCCTCCCTGTTATGATAGTCTCCGTGTTTCCCAGGTTCGGCGCAGATTCCGCAGGGAGAGTGTTTCCTGGTGTTTGGAAACTTCTCTTTTTAAGACTCCCTTCCCCGGACAGAGGTCCGCCCCTCCCTCTTTGTCTCTCTCTGGCTTCTATATTCTTTCCTACCTCCTTTAGAAGGCAGTGAGTTGCTTTTCTGGGTGTCCGACGTCCTCCGCCAGCACTCCGAAGCTGTTTGTGGTATTTACTCGGCGCCCAGATGTCCCATTGATGAATTTGTGGAGGAGAAAGCGTATTCCCCGTCCTAATCCTTCGCCATCTTAACCGGAAGTCCCTGCCACCTCTTTCTGTAGTTGGTTTTCAATTTTATATTTACCCATCTGTCTCCTGGCCAAATTATTTGAGGCTTTTTTTTCCTTTTTCCTTTTTTATCTTTTGACTGCACTGCACAGCTTTGATCTTAGTTTTGACCAGGGATCAAATCTGTGCTCCCTGCATTGAAAGTGTGGAGTCTTAATCACTGGACCACTGGGGAAGACCTTATTTGAGTCTTTTCTTAATGAAAAGAGTAAGTTGTTATTATTCTTGTAGATGTTCAAATCATATGATTAATTTATAATTTTAGTATATTGTCTTTAGAGAATGTGAATCATACACTTTCAGGGTCAACCTTAAAGTTTGCTCTAATTCAAAGTGCATGGCTTTAAAAAAAAAAGATTGTTTCCAATTTACTTTGTATATGCTCTTTACCTTATGTCAGTATTTCAAATACTCAAGTAAACACCCCAGTCACAGACTGATTGCTTTTGAGAGTGTTTATGACTTCTCAAAGTTCAACTCAAAAACCATACCATTGGCACTGGGTTCTCAGTATGATTTTACTAGAGTTACATCATCTGTACTTTCTTTTCCAGAATGAAAATAACATAGTGTTCACCTCTATAGAGTACTCATTAGTATGACTTATAGTGTGAAGCTGTTGCTACTGAATTATCTCACCTTTTGTTTGACTGCAAAACTATTTTGTCCTGATTGAAGATATTTTTAGTGGATATAGGATTTAGGTGCAAATGTCCTTAAGATCAGTGAATAGACTCCTGCAATATAACACAATAATAACTCACTATCTAGTTAATGTATCCATTCAATTTATCTAGGAATTTAGCCATCATCCACCTATTCATTCATCCTTTCAATTAATTTAGATAACTGCTATATGTCATATTAATAAGTCTGATGTTAAATATTTAGTGGTAAAGAAAACAGACATAATTCCTGGAGCTATTATCTAGTGGGGGAGACAGACATTAATCTAGTCAAAAAATACATATATAATTAAAAACCATGATGAGTACAACTATTTTCCTAGTGAACATGATTCAATGATGGAGAATAATTGTAGTGAGAGAGCTAGTCAAGATAGATTGAGTGGAAAGTAAGGGCCTCTTTGTTGGGATGGCATTTAACTGAGAATAAGGGATGAGAAGGAGCTGGCTACAGAAGAGTTGGAATGAGAAAGCTTTCTAGGAAAGCAAGGATGGTTCAATTTTGAGAGCTATTAATATGACTTATTATCTTACAAATAAAAGGAGAAAAACCGAGATAACAACCTTAAGAGATGCTAAAGAGGCATTTGATCTAGTCTAGGGTCTTTTGATTTTAGGAGATAAAAGTGTATTCAAACTGGCTCAAGTGAAAAGAGAATTATTGTAAAAGCTCAGGGGCTCAATATAGCAGAAACTGCTGTATAGCCAGGTACCATCAGAGACTAAATTTGATAGTGCTTAGGAATGGGAATGACTTTATCTCCCTCCATTAGATGTGGCATGCTTTTTTTTTTCTCTCTTCTATGAATTATTTTTGCAACCTTTTCCTCAGTTTTGTTATCAGTTTGCTCGAAACCCATCATGGATGGCCCCATTTCCCCAACCCCATTTTACCCACCATGGTCTTTCTCCTTCCTGGTAATTCATGGACTAAACAGCGGCTTATCATAATTATTTGGCTTCTCAGGGTACTCAGGGCTGTCACAGTCTGGGGCAATAAAATGAGCTATCTTATAAGAAGAGATACTCTCTGACAGGCATCTTGAAATGTGTTAGAGGCATAATAGAGCACACATTTGGCTGAATGCTAAATGGCTATGTTTAGACTCAGCAGTGTACTAAACTGGAATATCTTCAAGAGGCAAAATGGGAACTTCTGGTTACAAGAAAAAAATCCAAATTTCATGAAAAAAACGTGATTTTTATTACCTCTATTAATTAAAAATATTTAATTAATTATAGCACATGTCTTTTTTTTGGTCACATCATATGCTGTTGGACCATGTAATTTCAACTGTAGCTTTTGAAGATTGTTCCACTGTTAGCATTACACAGGTCGCTAAGATTTGTGTGTGTCTGTGTCCAGGTGGTGGAGGGTAGAAATTAACGATCCTATGGCAACTTCCAACCAGAGGATGATGGGAGTTGATAGATAAGGGCCCCAGATCTTCAGAGGCTCAATTCGGAGGTGACATTATATTGTTCCTCAGTGGTGACATTATGTGGTTCTTCAGTGAGAGCCCAGTAAGACTGAACCCCAATTTCACACAGTGGTAACTAGCTCAAGGTACCTATCATTGGCTTTTTCTCATTCTTTTTCCTCACTCTTTTTGGTCCTTCACTCCTGCTTCCTGGAATTACCTCCAAAATAAATTATTTATCTTCAAGTTTTCATCTCAGACCTTGCTTTTGGGGGAATCCACATTTTAAAGTGGACACATTTTAAAGTTTGGCATTATGGAAGGGAGATATAATAATTTTTTAGTGGTCAGTTGCTAGATTGCTCCTGTATTTGCTCTACTACCTATTTCCAACATATAAACAATGTTTCAATTGAAATAAGAGTATAATTCACATCATTGCCTGTTTTGATTTGAGGTCTCCCTAGAGAATATATAGGAATCCAAGTCTACATGCCCTACGCACAATGAAGCAAATAATACCAAAGCATCAGAGTTTGGAGCAGAGAAAGGTTTATTGCAGGGCTCATGCCTTAAAATCCCTGAACTCCCTCAAAAACTTTCAGCAAAGCACTTTTATAGGAAAGGGGGCGGGGGGTGGAGTATGGTTAGTTGTTGCAAACTTCTTTGTGTCAGATCCTTTGTTCTTGAATTCAGGTCATGCTGAGGTTACAATGGTCCTGTAAACCTTACTAAAACAAATGTTATTCTGTGTTCTGACAAAAACAGGCAAGGTCCCAAGACTCGACTTTCACCCTCTGAGATCTGTGTCTTGGCTAAGAAGAGGGGTCCCTACACAAGCTGGTTACCTTGCCCAAGAGCATTCACCCAGCACCCAGTCTGGGTCTTCCTGCCAGTGCTGAGGCCTGGCTGAGGAGGCAGATCTCAAGGCCAGGTTCCCCAGATCCCCCCCAGCCATCTTCACTGAGGGAGCCAGGCGCCCAGGACTCAGCTGGCCCTCAGGCTCCTTAGGGAACCCAAACAGGGGCTGGGTCCTGCAAACTGCCACTCCTGGATACTATCACCACCATCAGGTCTAAGTGGTGGGGATAAGGGAGAGATTTAGCTGTTTCGAGGTCTGGGCCCAGCCAATGGACAGCCATGGCCAGGGCTCTGGAGCTATGCAGGACACAGCCTTCAGCCTGTCCCGGGGGCCCCCAGCTCACTCGCTGGCCCGAGGCCATGCAGCCTGGAGGGCCCTGGGGAGAAGGCTGAGACCCACCTCTCGCTGAACCTTCTGTCAGGACCATGGTGAGGCTGAAAATTGGCTGAGTGGCTAAGTGTCTCATACCATTCATTGCATGCTGCAAGCCTGCTCCATCCCTATTACAGACAAACTCAAGAATGACTAAAGCTCTAGGATAAAACCCCTCCCATCGTTCTCCTCTCATCTATGCATATCTTCTCATTTCCAGTCAGAAGATGCTCACAGGGCTCCGGGCCTAGTAGTTAATTTACTAGACTAAGGAAGTTTACTGGATAAAGATTATCAGTGAGAAAATAAATGGAGCCATGGAGAGAGTGAACATTCTCCAAAGGCTCTACTCTTTTGTACGGGACTAACCTAGCTCCTTGGAAGGAAAGTTATGACCAATCTAGATAGCATATTCAAAAACAGAGACATTACTTTGCCAACAAATGTCCGTCTAGTCAAGGCTATGGTTTTTCCTGTGGTCATGTATGGATGTGAGAGTTGGACTGTGAAGAAGGCTGAGTGCCGAAGAATTGATGCTTTTAAACTGTGGTGTTGGAGAAAACTCTTGAGAGTCCCTTGGACTGCGAGGAGATCCAACCAGTCCATTCTGAAGGAGATCAGCCCTGGGATTTCTTTGGAAGGAATGATGCTAAAGCTGAAACTCCAGTACTTTGGCCACCTCATGTGAAGAGTTGACTCATTGGAAAAGACTCTGATGCTGGGAGGGATTGGGGGCAGGAGAAGGGGACGACAGAGGATGAGATGGCTAGATGGCATCACTGACTTGATGGACGTGAGTCTGAGTGAACTCCAGGAGTTGGTGATGGACAGGGAGGCTTGGCGTGCTGCGATTCATGGGGTCGCAAAGAGTTGGACACGACTGAGCGACTGATCTGATCTGATCTGATCTGAACCTAGAGAGTAGAATGGTAAAGGATTAAAAAATTCCTGTCACATTGAAGTAGATACATAGACCAATGGAATAGAATTTAGAGCTCAGAACTAAAGTCTTGCGTATACAGTCAACTAATATTTCACAAGGGAACCATGAATATTCAATGGAGAAAGGATAGTTTCTTCAATAAATATTTTTTAGAAAACTGGATAAAAACATGTAGAAGGAGGAAATTGGACCTCTATCTTATTATACTCACAAAAATTAACTTGAAATGGATTAACAGCTTAAATGTAAGATCTGAGACTGTAAAACTTTCAGAAGAAACCATAGGGAGAAAGGTCTTTGAATTGCTTTTGGCAATAATTTTTTGGATATGACCCGAAAGCAAAGCAACAAAACCAAAAATAAATAAGTGGGACTATATTAAACTAAAAAGCTTCTGCACAGTGAAAGAAGAATAAAATGAAAAGACAATCCATAGAACAGGAGAAAATATCTGCAAACCATCTATCTGATAAGGGGTGGATACCCAAAACACATAAGGAACTCATGCCACGCAATGCGATCAGATTGAAAAATGGGCAGGGGATTTGAATAGATATTTTTTCCAAAGAAGACATGCAAACAGCCAATAGGTACCTGAAAAAAAAACTCAACATCCCTAATCATCAGGGAAATGCAAATCAAAAAATTTTTTTCTAAAAAAATTAAAAGCAGAACACCCTTTTATTTTAGCAATCCCACTTCTTGGTATATAACTAAAGAAAATGAAATCTGGTTCTCTTTCTTGTGCATTGCAGCATTATTCACAATAGCCAAGCTATGGAGACAACCCAAGTGTCCACCAATGAACGAATGAATGAATACAGTTGTACCCTGTACACACAATGGAATATTGTTCAGCCATGAGAAAGAAGGGAGTCCTGCCATTTGTGACGAGATGGATAAGGCTTGAGAGCATTATGCTAAGTGAAATAAGTCAGAGAAAGACAAATACCACATGTCCTCACTTATATGTGGAGTGTAAAAAAGTTAAATTCAGAGAAACAGAGCAGAGTAGGGCTGCCCAGGGCTTGGGGTGGAGTAAGGGGAGAAGGTGGAGAAGTTTGTCAAAGGAAACAAACTCACAGTTGTAAGATGAATGAGTTCTGGGGATATAATGGACAGCACTGTGACTATAGTTAAAAATATTGTATTGTATACTTGAAACTTGCTAAGAGATTAGATACTGAATGTCTTCAATGCACACACAAAAATGGTATCCATGTGAGGGAGTGGAAGTGTTAATTTCTCTACTGTAGTAATCATCTTGCAACAGATACGTGTATCAAATCATTGCACCGTGCACCTTAAACTTATACAATGTCATATGTCGTTTCTATCTCTATAAACTTGGGGGGGAAATATTTCTGTCAAATTCACTTGGATTGGGACAAAGTTCATGGTAAGATACTGGTCAGAAAATGTATTTTTGCCTAGAATCAAAGCTTTTATGATAGATAGGAAACCAGGGAGAATCCCAAAGACCTATCTGACTGTGAGGTGTCTAATGGTAGCAGAGCATCCAACACCAGATCTGGATAACCTAGCCCCACAGGACCCAGTGAGCCCACATGACATTGGTCTCCTGCCTCCAGAGACAGACATTAGTCTAACTAAAGCCCTGAATAGCTGAGGATCTTTCTTAACAAAAAGTTATTGCATCACCTTGCTCCACCCATCAGGCTAAATGCTCAGGCTACAAAGATGTATAGGAAAGAGGTTGTTGACCTTGAGAAGCTCATGACCTGGGACACAAGATGATCCTGGGCACAGGACAGCTTGTGGAGAATTTGCTAACAAACAGTGGTAGCAAAGTGAGATGACTGTCTTAACGTGAGTATTAATATGTACAATGTATTCTGGGTGCCTAGGGAAGGCTCTGCATGGGGGCTTCAAGAAGGCTCCAGAGAGAAAGTGAGGTGTGAGCTTGTTCTTGAAGGACCACAAGTTTGCTCAGGCCAAGAAGCAGAAAAAGCCATTTCTAGCAAAGAGAACCGCGAATGAAGAGAGGTGCGAAGGGGCCTGGCAGACAAGCGAACAGCTTGAGAGTGAAGGCTGCAAACGGATGGTGACCTGCAGACAGATTTCACTGGGGCCCCAGGGTGGTTTATGAATTTGAGCCATATTTAGAAATGGAAATATTTCATGAAAAAGTCCAGATTTTCTGCTTCTTTTGGAAAAAAAAAAAAAGAAAATCAGACCACCTTGCTGGATACTCATCATGGGCTGGACCTGCGACATGATCACCCCCTTCAGAAGAGGCCTGTGCACCCCATTTTATCCCAATGTCCACCTCCCACACCAAGTTCAATCTACTCATGGGCATTTATGCTGCCGCCTAGCAGTTGCCCTAATTCAGATTAACAGTGTCACTCCTGGTGGCATTTGAATTTTTAGCCTCTCGTTAAGCACTCCTAGAAATTACAGAGCAAGGTGGAGGTTGAGGGGACCAAGATGGGCAGAATTAAAACTAGCAACTGTGGGGAGCCATTACCACTCAAAGCTGAAGGGGCAAGGGGAGGAAGTTGTGTAAATGAAGTGTGATGAGACCTGGGAGGAGGAAGGGCCTTGGAAATCCCAGGGCTGATCTCCTTCAGAATGGACTGGTTGGATCTCCTTGCAGTCCAAGGGACTCTCAAGAGTCTTCTCCAACACCACACTTCAAAAGCATCAATTCTTCGGCGCTCAGCCTTCTTCACAGTCCAGCTCTCACATCCATACATGACCACAGGAAAGACCATAGCCTTGACTAGGCGAACCTCTGTTGGCAAAGTGATGTCTCTGCTTTTGAATATGCTATCTAGGTTGGTCATAACTTTCCTTCCAAGGAGTAAGCGTCTTTTAATTTCATGGCTGCAGTCACCATCTGCAGTGATTTTGGAGCCCAGAAAAATAAAGTCTGACACTGTTTCCACTGTTTCTCCATCTATTTCCCATGTAGTGATGGGACCAGATGCCATGATCTTCGTTTTCTGAATGTTGAGCTTTAAGCCAACCTTTTCACTCTCCACTTTCACTCTCATCAAGAGGTTTTTTAGTTCCTCTTCACTTTCTGCCATAAGGGTGGTATCATCTGCATATCTGAGGTTATTGATATTTCTCCCGGCAATCTTGATTCCAGCTTGTGTTTCTTCCAGTCCAGCATTTCTCATGATGTACTCTGCATAGAAGTTAAATAAACAGGGTGACAATATACAGCCTTGACGTACTCCTTTTCCTATTTGGAACCAGTCTGTTATTCCATGACCAGTTCTAACTGTTGCTTCCTGACCTGCATACAGATTTCTCAAGAGGCAGATCAGGTGGTCTGGTATTCCCATCTCTCTCAGAATGTTCCACAGTTTATTGTGATCTACACAATCAAAGGCTTGGAAAACTCAGCAGTGGCCACAAGATTGGAAAAGGTCAGTTTTCATCCCAATCCCAAAGAAAGGCAATACCAAAGAGTGCTCAAACTACCGCACAATTGCACTCATCTCACACGCTAGTAAAGTAATGCTCAAAATTCTCCAAGCCAGGCTTCAGCAATATGTGAACCGTGAACTTCCTGATGTTCAAGCTGGATTTAGAAAAGTCAGAGGAACCAGAGATCAAATTGCCAACATCCGCTGGATCATCGAAAAAGCAAGAGAGTTCCAAAAAACATCTATTTCTGCTTTATTGACTGTGCCAAAGCCTTTGACTGTGTAGATCACAAATCAACTATAGGCAAATTTAATAAAACAGATAAGAATTGCACCATAAAAACAAACAAATAACCTTGATCTCTCCTTCAGAGCCTCCCACAAGCTGAACCGTAAGCCAGAGGGCAAAAGAACCCTACAAAGGCTGTCCACAGCCAGGCCCGGGGAGAGAGGGGTGGAGAGTGGCTCTGGGAAGGCACCAGTATATCTAGGCACGTGGGGATGGAGAAGAGCCAGGAAAGGCCCTCTCCTGTGATCCCTGCACAGGGGCCCTCCTGAATATGGTTAAGCCACAGACTCTGAAGCCAGCAGGCAGAAGGGAAAAGGGCTGGACAGGGCCTGAGATGCCCCTCCATCACCAAGAAGCTCCAGGAGGCTACAAGACCCACAGCAAAACAGGGGAAAGACAGAGGCTTAGGTCTGGGTTCCCAAAGACTATTCTAGAAGGGTGCTGTGGGTCAGACTTGTGTCTCTTTACCACTAGCGCCACTTGGGAAGCCCAATATCTTGCAGTTTTCGAAATGTCTTTGTTACTGAGCTTTAATTTAACTCCATTGTAGTCAAATAACATGCTTTGTTATAATTTGAATCTTTTTCATTTAACTGGGATTTGTTCTGTTACCTGATCTACATCATTGCTAAGTCTTTTTGTATGATTCATTTTTCTCCTAACAGTAAGTAATATTTTTCTCCCTCACACGCCGGGTAATATTGAACTAGAGGTCAGACATTGTAAGTTTTATCTTATTGAGAGTTTAAGCCTTGTTCTGGGATAGAGTTATGAGGAAATGTTCATTCTTTCCAGATCTGCAGTTCATCTTTATCAGGTGAGACCAGCACAGGCAAAATGGTCCTTCTGAGGACCAAAGCAGTACTCTTCTGAGTGCTCAAGCCGATGGCCCTGTTATCCCAATGTTTCTCAACTCTGGTTGTGGAGAATGGAAACTGTTCCCAGACCTCTGTGAGGCTTGGGAATTATTCCTCTCCTCATATCTCAAGGTGACTACTGTGCTCTGTTTGGGTTTCTCCTCCCTGAACTTCTGCCTGAAGATGCAGCTGTAGATTTCCTTCATCTCCTTCTCATCTATAAGAGCATCATTCTCCTGTATTGCATTGCTGTTTAGTGTCTGAAAACCACTGTCTTATTTTTTTCTATTTTTTTTTTTATTGGAGTATAACTGCTTTACGAAGTTGTGTTAGTTTCTGCTGTACTACGAAGGGAATCTGGGGAAGGAAATAGCAACCCACTCCGGTATTCTTGCCTGGAGAATCCCATGGACAGAGGTGCCTGGCGGGCTTACAGTCCATGGGATTCCAAGAGTCAGACATGACTTAGTGACTAAACCACCACCACCACCACCACCACCTGAAGTCAGCAGGTGGGAGGGAAGGGGACTGGGCAGGGCCTGAGATGCCCCTCCATCACCAAGAAGCTCCAGGAGGCTACAAGACCCACAGCAAAACAAGGGGAAGACAGAGGCTTAGGTTTGAGTTCCCAAAGACTATTCTAGAAGAGTGCTGTGGTAGGTGAAGGTTTGGAGTGCTGGGATAACACAGGGACTCTTGGGCTGGAGATGGTGGTCAGGATGCTGGAGGAAGATCGCCCCCAGAGATCTTCTGGCTCATGTTGTAGATCACCAGGGCACCCACTATGTCCCTGCTGGTCACCCAGTCTCTGCTTGATCACTTAGGTGTTAGGGAGCACAGTTATCCAGGGGATGGCTCTGACCATGAGAAAGACTCGCTGCTGAGCTGGTCAACTTCTTTGCCTCTGGCCTGCGACTTGAAGGCACAATGAATACCTTCCTACGTCCTCACTCCTCTGGGTCCTTAACCACCTCTCAAGGTGGTGTCTTGGGACCACAACTCTCTGAATGCAGCCCCTTTCACCTCAGCTCTCTGGAAACATTTCTTCTACACTCCCCCTCCCCCACGCCTGCTTTTACCTTGAATTGATGTCACTAGAGAATGGAGGAGGCCTCCCTTGAGCTGGACAGTTTATCAATGGCATTAGTTTTATCAAGAATCAGGCTGAGCAAGTGGGTGTTTATAAGTTTTATCTCACTCAACAGCTCCTTGAGCTAAACAGGCAGGGACTGGAGGCTCAGAAAGACTCAAAACCGCCCCAGGTGACACAGCCCAGAAGTGGGGCTGCAACCACACCCAGGTTTGCAGCTCCAGGCCTCCTTCCACAACAGGGACCCAGAGCCCCTGGGCTCTGTCTGGGGAGCTTCTTGTACAAAGGCATGGGGAGACCACGCTGCAGGGCTGGGGCACCACTGTTTGCTCTGTTCTGATGCTGCTGCTGCTGCTGCTAAGTCACTTCAGTCGTGTCTGACTCTGTGCGACCCCATAGACGGAAGCTCACCAGGCTCCTCTGCCCCTGGGATTCTCCAGGCAAGAACACTGGAGTGGGTTGCCATTTCCTTCTCCAATGCTCTGATGGGACAAGGTTTAAATGATGCCAGCTTGTCACAGCACAGTCCTTCTGGGATGTCGCATTTCTAGACCTGGGGAGAGTCCTTTCCTAGAATATGCAGGGCAGTTAAGCCCAGGAGTGGAGCTCTTCTCCTGCCCAGTTCTCAGCCCCACTCCCCTAACCCTGGGAGGGGCTCCAGTGGCAGGCTTGGACTTGCCCTAGAGGACTTCATGGCAGCGGGGCTCCTCCTGTCCTGGGGCACTTTGTGCTGCTGCACCTCAGGGCCTGAAGCTTCCGTTGAGTAAATGTGCCTGGAGAGAGGTTTTTTTTTTTTTCTTTTCCCCAATCTCCTTTTTATTTTCTGGGTAAATGTCACCATATTTCAATCTCACATCTGAAATCTGGCTCCTGAAAAGCCATTGTCCAGGCCTGCATAACCTCAAGTACCCTGCAGTACTCCTCAGGGGCCCCTGTTCCCACAGGTGTTCTCTCCCTTGCTTGCTTTAGATAGTCTCCCTTGAAAGGAGGGTCCAGCCTCCATGTTTCCCCAGGGCTAACATCTGCTGAGTATTAAGGGATACTTAAGCAGGGACTAGGGTGGCCAGCCCTGGGAGGATATCTCAGCTCTGAGCATCAACCCTCTCTTATGCTAAAGGCTCCCTGGGGCTTGGTGTATTCCAGAAGTCAGTAGGGATAGGATTAGAATCATGGGGAGAGATTTTAAAAGATGCTCAAGCTCCACCCCAACAGATTCTAGGATTCAATTGATCTGGGGAGAGAGATGCTAGCCTAGTAAAACAGGCATTGCTAGACCCAAGGTTGTATGACCATGGGCATGTCATTTCCTATTTCTGAGGATAAAAGCCAGAAGCATAAGGCTCAAGACCTTGAAGCCTAGTCCTGGGGAGAGCAAATTGGAAGACGGAATTTCAAGAGACGGGGAAAGAGAGTTGGGGTTAGAATTCCAGGCTGCTGCTGGGTAGGGAGCTCCAAGCTAGGGAGAGCAAGGCTAGGCCACACTTCAGCACCCAAAACTGGCCAGGCAGGAGCGAGGGCACAGAGCAACCAGGCAAAGCAGGGGTCTGAAGTGTGGGCCGACGGCATCCACAAGACCAGGCCCCAGCTATGCAGAGCATGGATGCAAGTCACACATCACCGGGATAAATGAGGGAAGGTCTGGTTGATTCCAAGTTCAAGGGAGCTTTTTCCTGGGATAGGTCCTTCCCCACCACCCTAAATAGTCCAGTGCACCAGACACCAGAAATGGAAGAGGGAGCCTTGGCAGGAAGGCTTGGAAATTAGGGAGAAGAAAGGGGTCAAGTAGAAAATCCAGTGGTTTAGAAAGCGGGCCTGGAGATGTCCCTGAAGACTGATTAGGGTCATGAGGGGGACATCGAGTTCAGGTCTGTCCCTCCCTCTCCTCAGAGGTGGGTAAAGGCTCTGCTGAGGGACAGATACGACAGGACACTCAGAACAAGGAGTTGCCTGGGTGGCTGTCTTCCTGTGAGGCCAATGCTAAGACCTTTGAGGCCTGGACAGTGGGCTCCGCAGGCACCTCCTTCGCTTCAGAGAGCTGGATTTGTCTTGCAACCTAGCTCTTGCTTCTCACAGCGACAGTTTCACTCTCCCCTGCTTCACCTGGCACACCAGCGGCCCATGCATGGGTTAGAGGGGCAGAGGCTTGTATGGGAATTTAAGTGCAGTGAGGCTTGTAAGAACTGGGTTGACAGTTTTAGAACAAGTCCTTACAGTCAGAAACTGAGCAGAGGGGATTGGGGGTGGGTGTGAGCAGTGGTGTGGAAGGAGATGGACAGGCCTGTTTTTTTCTTCAACTAGACTGAGAAGATCCAAATAAATGCAAGCCTTACCTCAAGACTGTAAGGCTTGTTGGCCGTTAACCTTGAATGCTATCGTGTTAAGTTTCACTTCCCGTGAATATCCTCTAGAAAACCTTTCCTAAAAACTCTAGGGCCACCTGAATTTGCCCTTCCTGGAATCCTATGGCACCATGGTTCTCAAACTCGAGTACATATCAGACTCATCTGGAAGGTACAGAGGGCATGGCATCTTGAGAGTGTAATAGGTCTGGGGTGGGTCCTGAAAATGTGCCTTTCTTAGAAGCTCCTGGGTGATGCGATAGTGCTGGTCTGGGGACCACATGTGGAGAATTACAGCTATTAACACACATACTCCTCTACATTACAAGTTCAGGCTTTATTTGTATTTTGTCTGGAATGAGTCCGGAATTATTTTCTGCATGTCAATTGATCTCAGGCAGATTCTGATTCCTTGGGGCAGGGATTGTCTGTTTCATCTTCCACACTAGTTAGCGTATTGTTGGACATACAGTAAATGAAATATATATTGAGAAGAACTTCAGAGAATTTGGTTTTTACAAGCATATAGGGATCAACTAAAGTTAATTTTAGGATTCCCACATTTTGCAAAAGAGCATCTGTTTTTTTTTTTTCGCACCATTCACATTTGCAGAGAAAAATCTTAATGTACTTCAGCCATCTCCCAACCTCATGAAAGAAAAGCTTCAGTCTTGATTTAGGAAAAAAAAAAAAGAGTTCATTCCTTCATCCTTCCAAACAAGGTACAGTACAACTGACAACAATACACATTACTGAAAAACACAACTGCATTTTATATTGCTCACTACTCTTTAAATAAGTATAATCCAGATATTAAAGAAAAGAACTGCTAATCACATTAATGCATTACAGAAATCAAAATTAACTTACCACACAAAATAAATTAAAACATTAAATATTAACCTTTTCAGTGCAACATATACAGAAGTCAGAGTAACAAGTTCTAAAAAAAAAAAGCATTGGGTTTGTTATAATAAGATAGTGAAAAGTTGAACACTTCAGTATTATTACACTAGGAAGAGGCGTTGTGTTCAGTACTGTGTGTGTGTTTACCATGAGACCTTTTAGAAAGCCTGATAAAATCAGTGGCTAGAGAACAGGTCTTCTATTGGAACATTAAGAACAAACATATGTGTTCCTCTTGTTTTTGTGATGTCCTCCTTGGTCCTGGGCTTTTGAATGTCCCCCCTGCCCCCTCCTCAGCTGAGCAGGTTGGGAGAAATCAAAGCCCAGATCCCACTATAGGATCAGGATCTCCCGAGCAGTGTTGGAGCCTCTTTGAACTGTTCCTGTCAAGATGGCCTGGAAGACCAGCCAGCGGTCCACGTGCACTGAAGCAGCCTGGACCCGGTGGAAGAGCAGCCAGAGGTACATGTGCACTGAAGCAGCCTGGACCTGGGAAACCTGAAGATGCAGACACATGCTCCACCTGCATAGACCAGGCTCCCCAAAGCTCTGGAGGTGCACCTCCTCCCTCACCAATGCGGGTGGGGGTAATGTCAATTCTACCATCTCCTTTCGTGGGAAAATAGACTCTGGGGACATTCAGCCCCTCTCCTCTGCTGGCACACAAGTCTTGCTTGTTTGCCACACGTGTTTAGATGTGTCTTCCAGATCAGGATTGGCTGCTGTATATCCTTCCATCTAGAAGAAGACGTTTCCTGCCAGCATGCTTAAAGAAGTCACAGCCTGTACAGCAGTGGGAAAATCCAGGCTCCATTGAAGATTTGGAAGCAGTCTCTCCCTTCCCCTGCCCGTTTTAAATGGGGGTTTTGCATTTCTCCTGAGACAGATATTGGAAACAGCTGTGTTCCCCATCCCCCGGTGTGCAGCTGCTTACCAGGTCAGATCTTGGGAACAAGTCCCTAATCATAATGAACTTGGCTTTGTAAAAAGCAAGAAAACACAGGGAACCTACAGAGTTGGATTAGAAGATGATTTTTAACCTGAAAAGGGGGCATTTTTATATCTAACCAAAGAAGTACCTATTACAGACTGGACACTGATCCTTCCACAGTAGGTGGAGAAAACCCCACAAGACATTCCCAATATCAGTTCTTGCTCTTTAAATGCAACCGGACCTCAAACAGTCTCTAAAAGACTGAGGAAAGACTGTTCTAAAGTAAATATGTGATTTCAGGTTAAAAACCAATGATGCCACTCCACTTCCATTAGTCTCTCTATACCGGAATCAGACTTTCAGGAAAGCCCAATGAAAAAAGCGGGGGTAAACTGGGGTCCACAAACCAGTGTCAACTGCATCTCTGGGGCTGAAGCCCCAGCCCGCAGATCCGCTGCTGTAGGACCTGTGTAAGGAATGCAAACCTAAGCGTATATTCTCTCATAACTAGACCCCAGAAGCTATGTCAGTTACGCTGCTGGCGAACAGATTCCATTTCTAATCTCGGTGCTTTGGGTGTAGCGTCATTCAACACAAGTGCCAGAACTGCGACACAGGTCATACAATTTTCTCAACTGTGAGAAACACAGAGAAAATGCATTGAAATAGACATGCTGGGCAGAAGAATTCTAGCAGGACAAAACGACCTGGTAGGAATTTCAAGCTCACCTGACATATTTTAAAAGTCCCTTTCATGAAGTGAGGAGCTAGAAGCACTGAAGGGTTAATAGGTAGAGCTCTCCCATTTTTCAAATATTGGTGAATAAGAGTTCCCTCACATAAGGAGTTTACAAATTATTTCATTGTTTCCGTTTGCAAATTTTAATAACAATTCCTAGGGATGAGCCTCACCATGAAGTTGGAGTGAACCGGGGTTTCCCACAAGCAGGCCCATTGGGTTGGAGAGTACCCAGGAGAACAACTTCTCCTTCTCTGAGGGAAAAGCAAGACCCATGTGATGGAGGCAGCTTATTAAGAGTTTTTGTTTTAAAACAAAAAACAAAAACCTAGCATCCTGAATGGAAAAGAAAAATAAAATCACTGGAATAATTCTCCTAATGCTTAAAAAATAAATAGTAAAGTTCAATTTATCCTTTTCAAAATAAAGCAACAAATCAACCAAGTAACAACATGGAAAATAAATGACTGGTCCCCTTTCATGGGTGCAACCCCAAATGCCTGTTGCTCTCTGCTAAAGCTCTATGTCTAAACAGATTCTCGGACGGCCCACCAGAAGGTTAATAGGTTTAATAAGAGCGGTGTAGTCACTTGTGTTTCCTCCTTGTAGATACACACACAGACTCTCTTCCTCTTCCTCAATAAGGTGCCAGGTCTCCACTGTAAGATCTGCTAACTTTTCAGCAGGAATGTATCGTAGGGCATTTACCAGTTTTGTGTATTAAATGGCATGATCTCTGAACCCCAATCTTTGCTCCCATCAGTAACCCCTCCTCTGCTTCCATCTCCACCCATCCTGGTGCTTCCCCCACCACCGCCCCAAGTTTTAGCTGTCCCAAAGAGACCAGGCATTTCTAATCAGTCTAGTTTTTTGGCCAGCAATACATGGATCATTGATGTAGATGTCTGAAAGGCTTTTTCGCTTTTTACACTGACTTAAGAGATTAAAATAAAATCATCATCCATCTAATAAATAAGAAATTATCTCTGAGGATGGTGACAGCTCAGGAAGGTCTTCAACGTCATGTGTCCATGGAAGACACTGGGCTGGTTGAGGGTTTCATGACAGGACTGGTACGGCTCTTCCTCCACTGGCGTCTTCATGTAGCAAAAAGCAGTGATGCTTTTTTTCACCGTTTTCCCCAATAAGCAGATAAGAAAAAAAAAACTGTAACAATTATAGGAACTCCAGTGTCGGGCACGATGGAGACTATTGTGGGGATGCGGGTCTGGTATCCGTAACTGGCAGAACACACCACACACACCTGGATGCAGATGACGAAGCACATAGGTCATTAGGTAAATAGGAGGTCCACCTCGTGCCGTTCATTTCTGACCAGTCTTTAAACTGGGGTCCACCGATTTCTTCTCCAGGTCACATCGGATAACCCCAAGCAGACAGAGTTCTGGACAGAATTTTGAAGGAAGGCCCACGTAAGACAAAAAGCCTGCACAGGTGATGGCAGGCAGAGAAGGAAAGACCTGCTGGCCCATGCCTGGCAGCCCTTGCTTTGCCAAACTCAAGAAGTCCTTTTTCCCTCTGGCTGCTCCAGGCCACCTGGCAGAACTCCTCCTCCGGGCTCTTCAGACCACTGGAAGGAAGGAAAAACAGGTTACGCTCTGCAGGCCACACTCCAGCCAGGCTGGGAAAACTGGCATGGGACAGAAACCTGGGGATACACCAGCCCAAGTCCCTGGGTTCCCTTGGGCGGTCAAGTCCACACTCTGCTGGTTTGACCACAGGGGCAGTAGCTCCTGAATCTGTGCTTTCAGCACCAAAGGAAAGAAGGAAATGGGGACACACGCTGTTGAAGGCCTTCATTCAACTGGAGGTGATTCAGCCCATCTGCAGCCAGTTCCCTCAGCAGCAGCGGCTTAGTGAGCAGCTCATGAGCTAGTCAAGGGCTCTGGCAGCAGAATGGCTTCCTCTAAGGCCATGGAAGAATAGACCCCCTTGTTTCTCAATGGGTGGGCCCTGAGAGTATCCTCTGTGCCTGTCACGGGGAAGCAGGGTGCACCCAGTCCCCAGCAGCTCCTGAGTCCAGTCCAGCCTGGACATCTTCCTGCACTGGTCTCTCCCAGGTTCCCTGGAGGTGGAGCGTACCCATCATCTTAAGAAGAGGGGCTTTAGCCTTGGTGGCCATCTCTGCAAGGTCAGACCCATTGCTGGGTTCAAAGCCAATATTCTCTCAAAATGTAGGTAGAGAAGAAGTGACATTAACAAGAAATTTGCTGCTACTGCTAAGTCGCTTCAGTCGTGTCCGACTCTGTGCGACCCCATAGACAGCAGCCCACCAGGCTCCCCCGTCCCTGGGATTCTCCAGGCAAGAACACTGGAGTGGGTTGCCATTTCCTTCTCCAATGCATGAAAGTGAAAAGTGAAAGTGAAGTCGCTCAGTTGTGTCCGACTCTTAGCGACCCCATGGACTGCGGCCCACCAGGGTCCTCCGTCCATGGGATTTTCCAGGCAAGAGTACTGGGGTGGGGTGCCATTGTCTTCCCCAAACAAGAAATTTACTCCACCCTAAATGACTCTGCCAAGGTGCAGACTGAGGGTACAAAAATACTATTAATTTTCTTAAAAAGCCATACACAATTTTTTTCTATTGGTGTTAAAAGACCAAACAAAAATGTTTATCTTCATTAGCTCAACGCATGGTCCCCCAAGGTAGTGGAGGAAATGGGAGTGTGGACTTTAGAGGCCCTGGGTCTCATCCTAGCTCTCCCAGGGACTCAGACCTTCCACACAGGTCTTTGGCAGACTCAGTTTACTCACACCCTCTTCAAGACTACTTCGAGGATCAATGAATTAGCACATTCCTAAACCAAAAGAACCGCTTATGCACAATTACTATGGCTCTTGAAATGAAGATCAAGTAAAGGCGGTCCCTTGCCTTCAGTTCCCTCCAGGTGAGACCACCAGGAGGCCTAAGGAGTGCAGCAGGCACTTTCTCCCTGTCCTCTCCACACAACCCTGAGCTGACTGTTTAGTAGATAAGCTACCCTCAGGTGGATGAGGCTGGGGTAATTGTCTCTTGACGAACCACTTCCTAAAAAGGAACGCTAAGTTTATGACAGTCTTTTGGTCAAACAAGCATTCCAGAAACTCATTCATATGTGACTTTTCAGAGCCTGTCTGGATTAACTTGCTATTTGACTCCAGGAGCCCAGAGCTAGGGATGCTCAGAAAAGGCTCTGGAGATGTGAGTCTGGCATCCTAGCCAGATGTCCAATCTTTTTCACGGATGTTGGAGAAAATATTCATGGAACAATGGTAAGCTGAATGAAGATCACAGGATTCTAAGAGTTCAGAGTTCTTCAAGACCTTCTAGAAGCTGCATCTCTCATATCACTGCTGGAAAAGGGAAGATGATTTCTCAAGAGAAAGAGAAAGAACGTCTTTTGTGTGTCTCCAGTCTGTGATACACCAGGTTCTTCATCTCAGTACTTATTTAATTTGCACGACATCTTTTTAATGAGAAAACCAAGGCTCAGAGATGTTAAGTTACTTGTTAAAGGTTACATGGTCACAGGTAAGGATGACAGAGCACCTTCTGAGGAAAAGACACATTGGAATAAACTGAATCTGACTTGGTAGGATAAATGCCCTCTTCTTTTTCTCCCTTCTTTCTGCTTCACCCTCCAAGAACTTCTGCCCTGACTTGGAGCAGATGGTCTTTTTCTCTACCCAACAGTGTCTCCCGAGGGAAAAGTCCTCCCTCGAGGCAGCCTCCTTACCTGTTTCTGAGTGGCAGCAAGCAGTCCTTCCCTTCAGGAGGGCACTGGGCTTCTCATGCCGGCAGATGAGTGCCCGGCACCACTCACAGTGTTTTCGGACCTCGCAGCAGCTGCAAGGGTGCAGAGAACACGGGCTGGGTAGGAGTCTGGCAGGAGCACCCAGCTGGTGCAGTGTCTGCCGGAGGGGCTTGCTGGGCAGCTCCGGGCTCTACCTATCCTTCCCCTGGAGCTTCCAGAAGGACAATCACAGCACAGGGCTGAGGGCTTTGCAAGGAGGTGGCCTTTGGGGCCACTTGCGGAAGGATCTGTTGGCCACCCCAAAAGACCAGCTCTATGTGGCTGCTCCTCTCTGGGTTGGCCAAATAGGCTCCAGTTGACAGAGGGGACCGGTCACTCGCCACCCCCCACCCCCACACCGGTGGCCCAGCTGTTTGCTCCATAAAGCAGAAGTTGGGTCACTTAGAACCACTGTCAGGACTGGGCCAAAACAGCCACTTCAGGCTGGCAGGGCTGTGTGGGCTCGGGATGGGGTCATCCATCAGGAGCAGCCAGCAAGCAGTAAAGCAGGGACTGTAGGTAGACTGTATGGACCCACGGAGGGAATGAAAGAATGAGCCAAGCAACTCCATGGCTTCAGATCTTTTTCTGAAGACTAACACTCTCTGGTCATGGCAAACTCATCCTCTCAGAGCACCTGCTACCCATATTTCCAGGGAATATTGGGCCAGTATTCTGGCCCAATACTGGAAATACAACCCTTGGGTCTGTCCCTTTGCAGACCAATCCAATTAGGAGATATAGGCAAGCAAATGAGGCTAAGAACACCTGGAAAGGGGCTCAGGAAGGCTTCCTGGAAGATGCCAGGCAGCGACTGAGGTCTGGAGGAAGAGCAGAGGGAGCAACAGTGGCTTTAGGATTTGCAGAGAGGAAGGGTTGCTGTTAACTGCACACAGGAGGCTTGGAGCCTTTTCTAGTTCCCTCTGGAACCCCTGCACACCCCCATAACAATGGTGAAGGCTCCAAGCCTTTGGCTCTGCTTCCAGTCAAGGCTCATTTGCTGGAGATCTCCCGGACTGTGTGCCCTTCATACCGCTCAGCTTTCGCCAAAATCCCTCTTCGCTTTGCTAACACCAATCAGACATCACAGTGGTAAACTGCCGAGATGGCCCTGCTATCTGGGAGCACTGCAGATGGCCCCAGGAAGGCAGGAGGTGGGGGAGTAGTGAAGACTTACTGTATCAGCACACATGTGATGATGAGGACAGCCAGGGCCACGATGGAGACCACCACCAAGGCGGTGATGGCCTGCTTCTTCTGGCTGGCAGCCACCACGGCCAGGAGGTCTGCGTGTTCACAGCGTGCACCGACGTACCCAGAATGGCAGCTGAGGAAGACAGGGACATCAGCACGCTCTCCGGGCAGAGGTCTCATTCGCCCTACTCCCCAGGAGGACTGGACTGGAGAGACCCAAGCCCTACAAAAAAGCCCAAAGGGGCCCCTCCAGCTCTGGCTATTGGAGGCAAAGGTGTCGATAAAATTGCTCCAACTCCCCTGCATAGGCTTCTCTTGCTTGGAGAAAGAGGTAACTCATCAGCTTATCATCTGCGGAGGCAAGGTGCTGCTGAAGCACTTTGTTATCATGGTTACTATGCCAGATCCTGGGGGAGTGAGGAACGCAGCAAATGTGTCTAGGACGTGAAGCTCATTTTGGCAGTTCATAAAAAACCAGGTTATTTTTAAACTAAATGTGTGTATTCAGAATTCCCAGTGACGAGAGAAAGAAAACATGCTAAACCAGCAGGAGACAAAGACTGTGGCTTGATTTTTATCTTCTTTGTCAGGGTTAATTAGTCCTGCAAGTATTTACCAGGTGATCCAGTGCACAGGGGCACATACTGGAGTAGAACCAGCAGCACTGTCTCATAATTGTAGGACCTGAAAAGCCCCCGGGGTCTTACATTTGTGATTCCCTTAAACCTGGGCTTCCAGACCCCAGATGCCAGGAGTCACAGGATAAATACAGGGTATTTCCTGGAGGATAGCTTTTGCTCAATGTTAACAAAATTTTAATCATTTTAATGTTAAAAGAACAGGTACTGTATGGGTTTAAGATTAAGGCAAACAGGAGATGTTGCAAAAATGGCTGCTTAAGGCCACAGCCTGGGATACTGGAGCATACAGCTTCGGTCTCTAAGGCTGCTTAATGGAAAAGTTTCCCACTAGTGCTCTTTATTCCAAAGCTCAATTGTTATGTACCTCATTTAAAGGCATTTTTAGTTTGAGTTCAGGTACTTGCTTTAAGTTACAGATTAATTTACATTTGATCCAAGTTTTCTCATTTAGTCTTTGCACAGAAAAGTCAAGTCATTTGCTTGTGACCACCATGCGAGGGAGGCTCAGGAGGTAAAGAATCTGCCTGCAATGTGGGAGACCCTGGTTCAATCCCTGGGCCAAAGAGAAGATCTCCTGGAGAAGGGAATGGCCACTCACCCCAGTATTCTTGCCTGGAGAATTCCTTGGACAGAGGAACCTAGTGGGCTACACAGGGTTGCAAAGAGCCAGACTCTGCCAAGGAAGAGAAACACATTCCCAGATCTGTGGACCCCAGGGTCTGGGTTCCGGCTCACTCAGCAGGCCGCTGCCCCTGTATACTATCCAGGATTGGGATAAAAACACTGCAGATTAAGCTCTTGATCATGAAACAGTAAATGAGACTTGAGGTTCTAGGTCCAACAATGCAGGGTTCTCCACAGACCTAAGGAGAGAGCAGGCTCTGGGGAGGAGGAAGATGCGGGAGCTCTGGCAAGAAGACTTTGCTTGAAAAAGGATCTGGACCACGGAAGTGTGAATAACAGCACAGACTCTCACAGGCTCAGGCTAGGAGGAAGATGACTGGGATGGGGAGGGTTATGAAACAGGGGCAAGCTTTTTTTTTTTTTTGGTTGGTTTTAATAACAAGATCACATGAAGGCCAAAGTCAGGAAACAGCTCACCCTGTAGGCCGGGGAGAAAACAAAGGCACTGGTCCCTTTCCACCAGGAGAAAGCTAAAGTGTGGACCAAACTTGAGACTGAGAGGCGATAAACAGCAGGCACAGGTGATGCACAAATGAAGTTGTGAGTGTCTACAGGGAATCTTGCAAAGGGTGCCCCTTCCAGCCATTCCAAGTTTTCACTCTGCACCCTGATCGCTCTCACCTGGGTTGTGGGCTTCCTCCTCCTTTCATTTAGCAACCAACACCCCATATCTGCAGGACCCTAATCTACCCCTTCTACTTTATCTTCTGTCACTTAGATTTCAGCCAACCCATCAGCCCCCCACCCCCCAGTGTCAACTAAACTAGTGCCAGCACATAGACACTCAGGACACACACCTGTTTGTGAATGAATGAGTGAATGAATGAATGAATGATTACCTTCCCCTTGTCCATCTCAGCTCCTGCTACCTTCTCTACCTGTGACATTATTCCTCACTTCCTTCCTCAAACTCCATCTCAAAGACCACATTCTCCAAGAAGATGTAATTTGAAGACTCACTGATTCATTCATCCATCCGTCCATTTTCCAAAGCTCTTTCCATGGATCTCTATAGCCTGTCTTTCCCTAAAGGTCCTTAGGACTATGCCCACCTCTGTGACTGCCCTTCCCGCCAGCTTCACTGGAGGCCAGCCTCTAGGCTCCTGCAGGCAAGACTGAGCTCTACAAAATTCTGGTGAACCACTGAACAGAAGAGGGTTGGGGAGCCTGGGCTTTGTTAGATGTCTAACCAGGAATTGTGGCCAAGTCAATGAGACTTCTCTGTAGTTCGGTGTTGGTGTTGCTTTCTCCTAGGGAGGGGAGTGTGATGATGATTTGCACAGCCATTATGAAAGGTCCAGGCCATAGGAGAGGCAATTTCACCCAGCTTAAACTCCTCTAACCCACAGGCTCTGGGAGAGGAGGATTCAAACATCTCCTCAACTGCCTCAACTGCTTGGTTCCAGAAGCCCTATGAACTAACAAATCAACGCTGGGGACTCCAAGAAATCATATTTAAATAAAAGAGTGGGAGCCTAGTGCTAATTACAACATTAGCTTATTGAAGGCTATGCTAAACTCCTACATTAATCATCTCTGTTAATCCCAACAATAACAACTGCATGTGAGGTCTGGGCTGCTATTTACCTTGTTTTACAGATGGGGAAAGAGGGTGGGGACTGGATTCTAGAGTTGAAAAACTAAGGATCTTAACTGTGAATGAGACCTTTCTGGTGTAATGCAAATTGATTTGGAAGATACTCTGGGATATTGATTCAATGGCAAACTCACAAACCACATAGCAAAAGAGAAGATGGGCTACTGACTGCCCTGTAAAGAGGTCTTTCTGCTGTGGGTATAGCAAATTGCAAAGATGCCCCCAAACAATGCCATCTTAACTCATCAGGAAAGCAGCCCCCAGACTGAGTCACACTTTGCTGACTTTCTTGTTCTTTCTAACATGTGAGTGCTGGGCCCTTCACAACCAGCCTTGCCTCAGAACTGCTCCAGTGGAGGTCCGAGCCCATTAGGAATGTCTTCATTGTCCCCTTAGGGTCACAGATGCAAACACTCAAACCCCAGTCTCACTGAAATAGGGTGCTCAGCATGTTTCTGAATGAAACCTTCCCTGGTGAGGCATGAGAGTTACATGAGTTGTTGCCAAATATTGGGTTGGCAAAAAAGTTCATTTGGAATTTTCTGTAAGACCTTCTGGCCAACCCAGTACATGAGACTCTAGGTCACAGCCTACGTGAGCTCTTAGAGTAGCGAGTCTTAGCACCAAGCAGCCCAACTGCACTGGGAGGCAGAATAGCCTGTGATCAAGATACTCGTGCTCTTCCCAGGACCTCCCAGATTAAAGCCTCTGAAAATGGGGCCTGGGTGTCTAAAAGAAAAGGCTGAAGGTATTCTGATGAAGCCAAAGTTGAAAGCCACCATGAAGCCACCAGTGAAATCAACTCTAGCTGCACAATGGAATGGCCTGGGGAGCTTGGGGGAAAAAAAAATCTTGATGTCCAGGCCACACCCCAGACCAACTAAGTCAGAGTCCCTGGGAGTAAGGACTGGCATCAGTATTTTTAAAGCTCCCAGATGAGTCCAACGGGCAGCCAGGGTTAGACTTCCTAAGGCAATTTAGATTTGCTGGTTTGGGGATGGACAGAGGGCTTTTTTTTTCCCCACCACTCATCTGTAATATAGGCAGGCTTCTCAGTTGCTCTTTACTGGGGGAGGGGGCAAGAAAAGGTTTGGTGACAAACATTTTTATAAAATTTCCTAAGCATCTACTAATATTAGACTTAATTATGCCAATTATTGTAGCATAAATCACACAATGAGGGGAAGCATCACCTCACCTGCTCACAAATGACTCACGCTTGACTCAGCTGCTGTCTCGACCTCAGGTAGGCACCGGATCCCACCTGGCTGCACATCAGAATCACCTGGGAAGCTTTGGAAACTGTCAAGGCCATGGCCACACTCTTGGAGATGCCCCTGACCAATTGGTCTGGGCACCCCAGTGACTCTAATGTGTGGCCAGGCCTGAGAACCACTGAGGCAGAACAGTCATTTAAGCTATAGACTCGAGAGCAACACTCCAAAGTCTGCCCCTTTCCTCTCTCTCCCCTATTCCTCTCCCTCTGGCATTTCCCCAGGGTGGAAGCTGTACAATGGGTCTTCTAATTCAGGTGCAGGAGAAACCCGAGATGGGGCACCTCTGTTTAAGAAAGGAATCTGAATAAAATAGGAATTATTCTGTCACCACGGGGAATAGCAAATGTGTAAGCCTGAACATTTTTTTATACCATTTGATCATTCAATTTCATCTGTTGAGAGTGGGTATTGTCAAACACAAGGAATGCTGAGTTTGTCTTCATAATTTGGAAAATGAGCCTCTGGAATCATATACAGGCTGTTTTCCCCAAATAAGAACCGAAAAGAAAGTAGTGCCCTAAAAAAGAGAGGGCAGAGTGCAGCACAGGAGGGGCAAGGATCCTGTCTGAGCTGAGAAGCCATGGTGGCTGAAGATGAGGGGCAATGTGCTCCAACCAGGGGGTCCCTGGGACCTTCTCTGCTGTGTGCTGATTCAGTCTGGAGGTGGCTTTGGTGCTTTCTTAGGAGCTGCTGCTGCTACTGCTAAGTCGCTTCAGTTGTGTCCGACTCTGTGTGACCCCAGAGATGGCAGCCCACTAGGCTCCCCCATCCCTGGGATTCTCCAGGCAAGAACAGTGGAGTGGGTTGCCATTTCCTCCTCCATTGCATGAAAGTGAAAAGTGAAAGTGAAGTCGCTCAGTCGTGTCCGACTCTTAGCGACCCCATGGACTGCAGCCCACCAGGCTCCTCCATCTGTGGGATTTTCCAGGCAAGAGTACCAGAGTGGGTTGCCATTGCCTTCTCCTTCTTAGGAGCAAACGACAATAATTAAATGATGAACAATATGCCTCTCTTTCTCCTCTGCTCAGGCCTTTCAGACCTTCTAGCCCTGTCCAGGTGCCCAGTTTTTCCCCCTAAGTCCCCTTTGCACCTGGTTCACAGTGCATTTTAAAATTTTAAAGAAATGGTGATAATGCATGTAAACTGTGCTCTTACATTTTTTTTCTTCTTAAGGAAAATATCCTCTAATTAGAAAAATAATGGTTCTAAGCAAATTGCAAAGTAGAGAGTGGAGAGAAAAAGAAAGTCCACATTACTGCACATCCGACCACCTCAAAGTCTGACAAGTACTTCTTCTATACAGTTTTCTTAATATAGTTAATATTTTTTTAAAATATTATTTTGTATCAATTTTTCATTTGACATCTCTTCACCATTTTACTATGTCATTAGAAACATGCAGGAGTTGTTTGAAATGGTTGTAATTTATACAGAGTTTGCTTCACTGAACCCTTACCATTTAGACTGCATCCAATTTTCATTTCATAAATAATGCCAATGGATTATCTTTGTGTACACACTTTGCTTGCGTTTGAGATTACTTCCTCAGGATAGGATCCCATAAGTGGGCACAGCATGGTATTGACTTGGAGCCAAATCGTCATGGGTTTAAATCCCATTCCCCACTTAATGCCTGTGTGACGTTGAGCAAGTTACTTAACCTCTCTGTCCCACTGATTCTGTGTCAGTAAACCACAGAGTAACAAAACTTACCTCATAGAGTTATGAGCATTAAGTGAGTTAACGTCTTGTGAAGTGCCTGACACAAAGGAAGAGCTGTATGAGGGCTAAAAATGTAAATAAAAGAAGGAAAGCATTTTAAAGGCTCTTGAGAGACACTGCCTTCATAAACAATGATGTACTCTCTGGCTGGAGGCTAGTGTTCTGAATTTTAGTCAAGGCTTTTGGCTCAGACCCTAAGATAAAGTCTTTAATATGGGGGCCAAGGACCAAGTTGACCAACAGTTAGGGACTAAGGTTTTAGAAAAATATTTATACCAACTTGCCTTAACCATGGAGAAAATCCACAGGGTTGGGGTAGGAGTGGGGACACTGAGCCACAGGACACTTGTATTGGGCTTACCCATTCTTGGCTTTGGGGTTTCCCTGGTAGCTCAGCTGGTAAAGAATCTGCCTGTAATGCAGGAGACCCTGGTTTGATTATTGGGTTGAGAAGATTCCCTGGAGAAGGGATAGGCTACCCACTCCACTGCAGATGGTGACTGCAGCCATGAAATTAAAAGACGCTTACTTCTTGGAAGGAAGGTTATGACCAACCTAGATAGCAGATTCAAAAGCAGAGACATCACTTTGCCAACAAAGGTTCGCCTAGTCAAGGCTATGGTTGTTCCTATGGTCATGTATGGATGTGAGAGTTGGACTGTGAAGAAGGCTGAGCTCCGAAGAATTGATGCTTTTAAACTGTGGTGTTGGAGAAGACTCTTGAGAGTCCCTTGGACTGCAAGGAGATCTAACCAGTCCATTCTGAAGGAGATCAGCCCTGGGATTTCTTTGGAAGGAATGATGCTAAAGCTGAAACTCCAGTACTTTGGCCACCTCATGCAAAGAGTTGACTCATTGGAAAAGACTCAGATGCTGGGAGGGATTGGGGGCAAGAGGAGAAGGGGACAACAGAGGATGAGATGGCTGGATGGCATCACTGACTCGATGGACGTGAATCTCAGTGAACTCCAGGAGTTGGTGATGGACAGGGAGGCCTGGCGTGCTGCGATTCCTGGGGTTGCAAAGAGTCGGACACGACTGAGCGACTGATCTGATCTGATCCCTGGTGTCTCAGATGGTAAAGAATCCACTGCAATGTGGGAAACCTGGGTTCCATCCCTGGGTTGGGAAGATCCCCTGGAGGAGGGCATGGCAACCCACTCCAGTGTTCTTGCCTGGAGAATCCCCATGGACAGAGGAGCCTGGCGGCTACAGTCCAAGGGGTCGCAAACAGTTGGACACAACTGAGTGACTAAGCACACATCCTTGGCCTCAACAACAAGATTTGCCATGACCTATAACCTCTCTGCTTGGGGCACTTGGGGAGGAGTGTACTGGAGGGGTAGGGGCTTCCTCGTGGCACATGGTCTACTCGACTTTCACTATTCCTTCAGCAGGACCTGAATCCTTCAGCTGTGGTCATGGTTAACAAGTTACTGATCACAATGGTGATGGTGCTGATGAAGGCTGCTCTTATACTGTGCTGGGAACTGGGCTTGACTGTTCTCTGATGCTCTAACAGCACCTTCTGTAGTAATTCAACAGATGAATGGATGAAGATGTGGCACATGTATACAACAGAATACTACTCAGCCAAAACAAAGAAGTAAATAAGTCATTTGCAGGAACATGGATGCAAGTAGAGGTTATCATACTAAGTGAAGTCAGAAGGAGAAAAGGCAAATACCATATGATATCCTTTATATGTGGGATCTAAAATACGACACAAATGAATTTATCTACAAAACATAAACAGACTCAGAGACAGAACAGACTTGTCTGTTGCCAAGGATCAGTGGGTGGGAGAGGGATGGACTGGGAGTTTGGGGTTAGTAGATGCAAACTATAACACAAAGAATAGACAAACAAGTCCTACTGAATAGCACGGGGAGCTCTATTCAATATCCTGGGATAAACCATGATGGAAAAGAATATATACAAGTATGTAATTGTTACTCTGCTTTACAGCAGAAATTAACACAATACTATAAGTCAACTCTACTTCAATAAGCAATAAATTTAAAAATAACTTTCTGTGATGATGCAAATAGTGTCTGTATGTGTGGCATCTCATATAGTAGCCACTCGCTGCCCAGAGGTACTAAGTACCTGAAATGTGGCTGCTGCTGCTGTTGCTAAGTCGCTTCAGTCGTGTTCGACTCTGAGCGACCCCATAGACGGCAGCCCACCAGGCTCCCCCATCCCTGGGATTCTCCAGGCAAGAACACTGGAGTGGGCTGCCATTTCCTTCTCCAGCGAGACTGAAAAATGAAATTTTAATTAAATAAGTTAAACAGCCTCACATGGCTAGTGGCCCCTGTCTTTGACAGCAAAAGCTGTACATGCGTTATGGTCACTGGGGCCTCCTTACAATCCTGAAAAATACTCATCTCCCCATCTTATACACAGAGAAACTGAGGCTTAATGGTGCTAAGTCACTTGGGTCTGTCTGACCCTGAGATTTATGCCTTTAACTGCTGTGTGATCCTGCCTGGTGTGTGAGCCTCAGTATCTGCTTCCAGTGAGGGCAGAGAGAAGGCATGCACTTCCTCAAGATCTGTGGTTGGGTGATGTCCTAACTTCTCCCCCAAACCCCACCACCTGCTGGTTGTTGAGGTGATAGAGCTACATGAAGTGGCTTAAGTACCAGCAGGAAAACCGCCCCCAACCCTGGTCTCTCGGGAGGCATGTTCTCAGTTGCGCAGGCAGCCTGCGGGCTTACTGAAGGCGGTCACCCCTCTCTGGGAGTTCGACTGTTCAGATCCCAGTGGATGGCTCTGTGGCCAGAGCCAGGTGGAATATTTTCCTTGGCCGACAGCAATGTGCTTTCACACTTTGCTGTGGGAAAATCAGTGAGTTCATTCACCGAGGGGCATTTTGGACTGTGAGACACTTCAACGAATTGCCACAGGCTCCCAACACTGGAACCTTGAAAACGTGTCACCTGGGTGACTCCCTTCAACTGTTTTCCTTTGTTTGAAGGTTCCTGCAAGCAGCAGACCAACACTTTGCAGAATTTGCCTCAGGGGAAAAAAATGGTGCTTGAGTCCTAACCTTGCGTTTCTCTGGTTTTACTAACTGCCTTTGGAAATTCTTCACCTATTTGTTTTCTAAAGTGGTTGGTGCCTAGCAGGGATTTATTAAAAAGAGACCAAAAAATACAATCTAGGGTTCATGTGGAGCATAAATATTTCAGGATGATGTTCACTACCTTTGGCAATTTCTGACTAGTTATTTGTTTTAACTTTTTTTCATAATTTCATATTTTAGTGTGAGATGTCACTTTAACTCTGGAGACCCAAAGACTATTATTCTTATGGGAAACAAAGCTTAAGAGCCTACAGTATTTTAGAAAGAACTCCCTCTTTTCAGACTATAATCTTCGGCCCCTGTGGGTTCTCCTTGTAAGTCCAAGACTGACATGCCCTTAACCTCAAGGTTTGCGAGTTTTACTGATAGGATGAGTGTGTCAGTTCCCCCAGAGCTAGGGCGGTTCTTAAGAGCAGGAACACCACGCTTTGCTTTCTCTGCACAGACTCAGAATTTCTGATCTAGTGGCAATGAATGAATTAGAATACTCTTCTAAGTACTAAAAGTACAAAGAGGTATAAGGTATGGTTCTGCCCTCACCGAACTTAGAGGCTCATGTGGCGACAGAAATGATCAAAGCCGGTGGCTGTGAGCAGAAAAGAAGGGCGAAGGATGATGGACTGGCGGCAGCTTCGGCGTCAGGGAGCAGTGGGCAGAGGTAGAAACTGGGGAACTGGAGAGGGCAGGCTGAGCTCCAGAGAAGCTGGGTGTCTGCTTGGAGCTGTAAACCTGACTTCCAAAATGCAAGCAATTAATTAAAACCACAAAAGAATAATTCAGGTTCATCTACCGCTACATGAAACATGTCTGTGTGTTGAATACCGCCCCTAGGCTGCCAAGACTCAATGGGGAAACTGAGGTAAAGACGAGGTAAAGTCTTGCATGGCCATGCCTCCCCAGAGACAGTCAGCTTCCCCAAACTGCAAAAGTGGATTCTATAGACTCTGCCCTTGACTCAGAGGAAGGAATCCTTGAGAGTCTGTGCTCAGGGCAACATGGTTGGGAATGACCCTGACGTTCCCCTGGCGGAAGGTGTGCCTGCAAAGGGGCAGTGCCAATAACTTTCCTGGAAACAAAAGCTTAGCTTTTTGAGGCAAACTCTGTGAGGCTAAGGCAGAAAGAGTACCCTCCAGGGCAGCAAAACACAACATGGGTTTGGGGAGCTAGAACTGATGGGACTGAATCCCAGCTCCACTGTATATGGGTTCTGGGCCTCCGAGCAAGTCGCCTAACTTCTCTGAGCTTAAGTCTTCTGATTTACACAATAAGGGCAAGAATCTCTACTTGAGAGGAAGGATGAGAGAACAGCATGCGTCACTGTATGCAGAGCTGGGGCTGGCACGCAGTTACAGTTTTTACCCAGAGCTCACTATTATCATTTATAGTAATAGTTACAGTGTGAGTGGGGAGAGAGACGGCCAGCTGTCCAGAAAACCAACATTAATGGCATGTAAATGTGATGGACAATGATCTCCTTGAGCCAAAAGCAGAGCTTGGCACCCAGACTGAGGAGAACAAGAGCGCCCCCACGCCTCACTCTCAGAAGGCTTCCACAGCCAGTGGGGCTCAGCCACAGGTCGGGTTATTGCTCTGGGTCTCTGCTGACCCAGGCTCAAGGCTGCCAGCTCTCAACATTTAGAACAGCCCCTGATCTGGTGGAAACACTAACCTTCTGACACAATTTTGGCCAGAACTGTCCTCTCTCTCCAAAGAAGACCCTCTCATCACATAGCTGGGGGTAGCCAGAAGTCCTGGCACTAGACGTGACTGGAAGGGAGAAGACCCTCCACCTGCTGCACTGGAGACTTCCTGAGATCTGGGCTAAAAAGTCGCACTTCCTTCAGGGCCAGTGTTTTTCCTCGATGATCAGGCAAGTAACAAAAACAATCCCATCAGTCCCCAGGGCTCCCATGTGTATTTTCATAAGAGTGGTAATCATGAATGACAGTGACTCTTGTCATCAGCATGCTGTGTATTTATGGGGTGGGCAGGAGGGCTCTTGGCTCTGCAGATGTGACCTGGGCCCTTATCCAGTTCTCCTGGAGGAAGGTGGCCAGTGTGCCCCTCCAAGTGAGGCCCAGAGGCACCCCAAGGGGCCACTGCACAGTCTCACACAGTTGCACCTCAGGAAAAGGAGAGTCCTACCCACCACCGTTTACTGTGGCAGGCTCTCCCAGTCCCCTTGGCTACTCCTGATATCCTTCAGCATCGTGGATAAGAAAGCAGCTTTAGGAGTCAGACCAGCCAGGTCTGAATGTGCACTCCCCTCTGTGATCAGGGCACAACCTCTCCATGCCCTGGAGTCATCATGAGGATTACATGAGTTAACATGTGGATCGTGCTTAGAACAGTGACAGGCATGAAGCAAAGCTCAATAAATGCTGGCTTTTTATTAACATTTAGTATTATTTACCAGTACCAGTGGCTTCCCAGGCAGTGCTGGTGGTAAAGAACCCACCTGCCAATGCCAGAGACGTGTGTTCAATCCCCCAGGTTGGGAAGATTCCCTGGAGGAGGGCATGCCAAGCTACTTCAGTATTCTTGCCTAGAGAATCCCCATGGACAGAGGAGCCTGGCAGGCCATGGTCCATAGGGTCACAAAGAGTTGGACATGACTAAAGTGACTTAGCACACACACACTGGTACTATTAGGTTGGATCATATAAAATTGCTGACTTCCATTTCCACCTATAAAAATGGCATTTTCATAGAGATGGATGGTTCTTAAAGGGAGTGGAGGACAATTTTGCCTCCTCCACAAAGCCCCCCACCCCAGGGTACATTTGGGAATAGCTGGAGACATTTTTGATTGCCATGACTGTTGAGGGGAGGTGGTACTGGCACTTGGAGGGTAAAGGCCAGGGATGCTAACATCCTTCAGCCACACAGGCGTGCCCAAACAACAAAGGGTTACCCAGCCCCAAATGTCCACAGTGCCAAGGCTGAGAACAGGGCCAATTTACAGTATTCCCCCATGCACAGGTTAGCTTTCTTAAAACATCCCTTTCCCAAACTGATGGCTCCCACTGGCTAGAGAATAAAGGCTCACTTCCAGCAGGCCCTGGCCTCCAACTCACCTGCAGGTTTGTCTCCTCCCTGCTGTGGCCACACCGACCCATAACAGTACAGCTAATAAAATAAGCCAGAAGTGCACGCAAAGGGTTGGGATGCATGAGTGTCCAGGCCTGGAGTAACTTCTCTGCTTTCCCCGTCAGCCTAAGCCGAACACCTGCTCTAGAAGGCTTTACTTATGTGCCTTTCTTGCCCAGTCAGGCTGACCACTGCAATCACTGCTGCTGCTGCTAAGTCGCTTCAGTCGTGTCCGACTCTGTGCGACCCCATAGACGGCACCCCACCAGGCTCCCCCGTCCCTGGGATTCTCCAGGCAAGAACACTGGAGTGGGTTGCCATTTCCTTCTCCAATGCATGAAAGTGAAAAGTGAAAGTGAAGTCACTTGTATCCAACCCTCAGAGACCCCATGTACTGCAGCCTTCCAGGCTCCTCCGTTCATGCGATTTTCCAGGCAAGAGTACTGGAATGGGGTGCCATTGCCTTCTCTGATTGCAATCACTGGTGGCTTTTAACTAATGTAACTCCTGGGTCCCATTCCTAGAGATTCTGATTCAGTGGGTGTGGGTGGGCTCAGCTATATTTTAAGAAGCAACCCTCCCTGCACCCTGACCCCCATTCCCCACCCCCGCCCCACCTCATGCTGGGCCTGCTATGCCCATCTTTGTTCCCAAGTTGTTCTGTCCTGTTGCCAATCAGGCACACCAACCCTTTGTGTGCCCTTCTGGCTTATTTTATTAGCTGTGCGGTAAAGGTGCCAGAGGGCACAGACTTCATCTCAGAGGTACTGGCCACTCAGAGGGATCCAACCCAGTGTCTTGCTCTCCAAAAATTCTAAGTAGTGAATTAAACTTAAATCCAAGATTAGGAGTTTGGGATTAACAGATATATACTACTAGATATAAAATGGGTAAATAATAGGGACCTACTGTATAGCACAGGGAACAATATTAAATATCTTATAATAACCTACCATGGAAAAGAATCTCCAGAAGAATACATGTATTATATATATATATAAGTATATAACTGAATTGCTTTGCTACACACCTGATACTAACACAACACTGTGAATCAACTACACAGGTGTGCTCAGTCATATCCGACTCTTCTGCAACCCCATGGACTGAAGCCCACCAGGCTCCTTTGTCCCTGGGATTTTTCAGGTGAGAATACTAGAATGGGTTGCCCTTTCCTCCTTCAGGGGATCTTCCCCACCCAGAAATGGAACCCTCATCTCTGGTGTCTCCTGAATTAGCAGGCAGGTTCTTTACCACTGAGCCACCTGGGAAGCCCAAATTAACTATATACTTCAATTAAAAAAAAAAAAAAGGAAAAACCTCACTTGAATCCACAGTTTCAGACTTTGTTGAACCCAGGAGCCACCTGAGATGCTTGTTAAAAATGCAGACACCCAGGCTCCACGTCCTAGGAATTCAGCCTCAGTGCCTCTGGGCCGGGACCAGCAGGGTTGAGGCAAGCTGTCCCTCAGCCCACTGTTCTGATTCTCCATTATGTTTGGGTTCAGGGCTCTCAGGCGGCTCTGGCATGGCTTGTGGAGGTAAATGCTGTTTTAAGTGGTGGCTGGAATGCCTGCAGCCCCAGCACTGCAGACCACAAGGGACACTTACACACACGCTGGCTTCTCCTCCTGCACCAAAAACCTGCAGGTTCCATGGAAGCAGAACTGACTGTGGGAATCTGGGCAGTCATTAAAATGGGACACCACAGCTGCAGCCACGGGCGGGTCTGCTGGGGAGAGAGAAGACATTTGGCTCAGATTCAAGGCACAGCAAGACATCCCACAGGTCCCCACCCCCCTGGAGAAGGAGCCCGGATGGCTGGGGTTTCTAGTCCCTACCAGCATCTCCTCCTCAGCTCTCATGAATTATCTAACGGCCAGTCCAGAACCTGCTTGTGAGCTTTCCAGGGGGCTTTACTTACTTAGCTTTGTATGAAACAAAACAGTCTCCCCAAAAGCCTCAGTGTAATTCAGAGATATCACGGCAATTTTACTATTTAAAGCCTATTCCCCAAGAACGACCTAATTTTACTTTTGCAAAATGATAGAGATCATTTTTTTAAAAGACAGCCTCCATAAAAATCTGTTTTAAAGGCAGGAAACTGAAGAAAATTACAAAAAAGTACTATTTAACCATTCAGTTGATGCTGAGGAAGAATTATGATGCAAAAAGATGTTCATGATACACAACTGTAAGAGAAGTAGTACACTTCCAGTGTGGTCTGTATAGTATGATTCTATGCAAACACACAGAAATTTAGACCTGAAGAAGTCTGGGAAGGATTTACAGAAACATGGAGGCAGGGTCTCTCTGGGGTGGTGGGATCAGTTGTGGTCATGCCGTGAAGATGACTTAATGCATCCAAGTCTACCTGGGAGTGACACTGGCAGGGCTGGGAAAGCCAGGGTGGCGGTGGGGAGAGGGAACAGAGTCAGGTCCACTCGGAGCTCTGTGACTCTCAGGAGCTTGGGGCATCATGAGACCTCTCAGGCTGCTCAGAAGCACTGTAAGGAACCACACGTCACATACTGACCAGCCCAAAGGGATTTATTAGACTCCAGTAGCCCTGTTTTGTCCGAATAACCCTTCAGACACGGTAGGTAGCTATTTCAAGATGGCATGACAGATGTTTTTGCTGCATCTTTCAAAAGGTTCTCTTATATTTGTGTTTGGGTATTTAGGGACTAGGTCGTTCTCATATATTTTTTGGGGGGGGGGGAATATATGTGCATGGAGCTCTTGTGTTTTTGAGTGAATTAAACTCCTATTTCATATTGTAAGATTTTCAAACATCATGAAATAGTAAACTCATGTTGCTATCTATTTATGATTTGCTTCTAGAAGTATCATAATTTTGGAAAACTCATAATTCTAATGGAAAAAACAGAGCCTAAAAAGCACAGCTTTGATGCTTTCAAATTATGGTGCTGAAGGAGACTCTTGAGAATCTCTTGGACTATAAGAGAATAAACCAGTCAATCCTAAAGAAAATCAACCCTGAATATTCATTGGAAGGACTGATGCTGAAGCTCCAATACTTTGGTCACCTGATGCGAAGAGCTGATTCAGTGGAAAAGAGCCTGATGCTGGGAAAGATGGAAGGCAAAAAAAGAGGCAGAAGATGAGATGGTTAGATAGCGTCACCAACACAATGGACATGAAATTGAGCAAACTCCAGGAGACAGTGAAGGACAGGTAAGCCCGGCTTGCTGCAATCCATGGGGTCACAAAGAGTTGGACATGACTTAGCAACTGAACAACAACAAAAAAACAGCAGAACCCTTGATGCAGAGCCCTTAGAGGTCATGACCTTGGGCTGAGGAGGCAGAAAGACATGGATTAGGGTCCTGCCTCTGCTGCCTGGATGCCATTCTGAGCTTCCACCTCTGCGAGACGGCGAGTCCTCTGCCTCGTGGTGGCTCTGAGGCTGAGCGAGGCCATGCGTATTAAGTACTATGCTCACTGTTAGCTCTTCTGTTATCAGCATCCACAATCCCATGATGCTAATGAGTCCCCACATGTTACCAGACCACTCTACTATATAATCTCCTCCTATCCCCGTAAGTTCACTGCAGTGTGACTAAAAGTCCAGGGGTACCTTTCAGTCACTGAAGATAGTGACTTTCACATGTGAAGACCAGCAGAGAAGCCCCAAGCCAGGACAGTTGGCCAACCCTGCTCCTGCCTGCAGCACGTCCCTGCCCAGCAGCCGCCTCCAGGACACGGGGGCTGATTACAGTGACCTGCGAGTCCTGGGCCCAGGTGGTTCATGAATGGCTTGGCCACTTGCTGACAGCAGACACTGGGATGATAAGTTGAGGCTGAAAGGGTCTGCTGTAGGTCACATAACCAGCATTTCTGTGCTCACTAAACTCATCAAGGGGCAAATATGGGGAGAAGAAGGGACTGGAGACCAGTGGATCTAATTTGATTAGATGTCGAAAGAGGCTTTTTTGATAAGCTCTATAAAAGGCCTTTTAGAAAACCCTCTCCAAGTGGCTATTGCGAGTCCCCTGTTAGGGCTCACAGCCAGGCTCCTTCACGTGTGATCTATGGGCTGACAGCTTCATATCCCTGCAGCTTGTCAGAAAGCCAAGTTCCTGGGCCCCACCCAAGACTATGGGATTAGGATCCCAGGGGTGGGGCCTAGGAATCTGTGTGACGAGCTGCTCAGCCCAAGTGATTTTTTTTTTTTTTAAAGTCAGGTTTATTGAGACAGAACTGACATACAGTACCTTTTGCCCTCCGGGTGATTCTGATGGGCACTCATCACCAGCACCAAGCTAGTATCACAGGAAACAATGGAGAGAGACAAGAGGCCTCTCAGAAGAGGAAAACAACAGAGCTCCTGAAAGCTCCTCTGTGATACTAAAGCCTAGAATCCACTGACGGTATTGGTGGTGAAGTGTCAGGTCAACAGAAACATATTAAAAGGAACTCTTGGAATCTGTCTGTGGCCCCAGAGCTGATGGGGCAGGAGGAGACTCAGTGTGGCGATCTTGTTTAACCTGTATTTATGGATATTTTACCTCATCTCATAAATGACTGGAGGCTTTATAAAAATAGGTACCACAGAAAGGAGATGCAAGTGAGAAAGGTGTGTGTGTGTGAGAGAGAGAAAGAGAAAGAGAGAGATGGAGAGGGAGGAAGGGACTATTGGGTGGAGGGGGGAAGGAGAGAAGATACACAGAAAGGACAGAGGGGAGGAGAGACAGAGATGGAGAGAGGAGGGTGGAGGAGGGAAGTGGGGGAAAGAGGAAGAAACAGAAAGAGACAGAGACAGGCAGTGAGAATGGGAAGGGCAGAGCAAACAAAGGAATATAGGGCAGGGGTCTAAATGAACCAAAAAGTCAGGTATCAGGTTACAAATGGAGACACATCAGAGTCCTGAGCACGTGCAGATGTTCCACGCCTCCAGGCCATCTAAGCCAGGATGCATACAGTCCATTAGATAGAAATGCACCCATTTTGCGGGAGGAGGCAATGGCATCCCACTCCAGTACTCTTGTTTGGAAAATCCCATGGATGGAGGAGCCTGGTAGGCTACAGTCCATGGGGTCTGGAAGAGTAGGACACAACTGAGCTACTTCACTTTCACTTTTCACTTTCATGCACTGGAGAAGGAAATGGCAACCCATTCCAGTATTCTTGCCTGGAGAATCCCAGGGACAGAGGAGCCTGGTGGGCTGCCGTCTATGGGGTTGCACAGAGTCGGACACGATTGAAGCGACTTAGCAGCAGCAGCAGCAGCACCCATTTTGCATACGCAGGACAGGCTCAGCTTTGCCCGAGTCTATGGTCAGAGGACAACTTCTACAGCTGCTTTTGAAGGGGACTTCAAGTGTTATGGTGAACAACATCTTCCAGGAAGACAGGGCAGAGACACTTGCCAATGTCACCGTCTGCTGTTCAACAGCTAAGAGCCAAGGAGCCCAGGCGATGGGGAAACTCCCTGCCTTCGTCACAGTGATGAAGGCGAACACGGCTGCTTTGCTCCCTGCAGTCAGAGAGCAGGATGAGGTGGATGCTTAGAAGGTAGCCTCCTGGTCTTTCACAACCCACTGTTCTGACTCAACCCCCAGTGCTGAGGGGACCAAGGGATGCTAGGTGATGATCATGATCACTAAAATATTGTTTATTTTAAACCCCCTTTTCCTGACTACAAAAGTGATACATCACTGTGGAAACCTTTTGTAAGTGCCAATGTAAAATAAAAAACATTTTCGAGAATAAAACTCATCCTTAATCCACCACTTTGGGAGAACTGGGCTTGCCTGGTGGCGGCGTCGTTAAAGAATCTGCCTGCAATGCAGGAGACCCCGGATTGATCCCTGGGTTGGGAAGATCCCCTGGAGAAGGAAATGACAATCCACTCCAGTATTCTTGCTTGGAGAATTCCATGGACAGAGGAGCCTGGTGGGCTACAGTCCCACATTGCCTGTGCGCCTGCACACACACACACACACACACACACACACACACAGACATACTCATGAAAACTTTTTTCTATTCTGTCACATGAGCCTGACCTCACGTGACATCCCACACATTTTAAGAGTGAGCATTTAGTTCAAGGTCTGCATTGGGTGCCATCCTGGTGCTTAACCCTGAGCAGCTCAATGTGTGCACTGAGGGTGGTTCCTGTTTCCAGTCCAATGGATCTGGGGGTGTGTGACCTGTCCTGGGGAAATGGATGGGGAGGAGCAGACCAGACATGGTCCGAGGCTGGGCCACCTCCTGGCCCTTTGTACTTACAGCAATCTCAGGGGGCAGCCTGGCTAAGCCTCCTGGGCTGAGAAACCTAAAAGCCCTGCGCAGCATGCGAAGTTCCCCACAGGTCAGGGGGAGATTTTATTCCTGTTTTGGGGCTTTTATAGGTATTTGCCTCAGGTGCCATTAGAATCTGCAGTGAAAACCCCAACACCGCAGCATGGTATGCTCACAGACGAGACCTGTCCTACTAATGCTAACACAAGCTAAAGGGATGCTGTGGAGAAAAGGGGCTCTGGGCACGGCTGGGAAGGGAGAAGACGGCTTTGCTTTCTGAGTGTGCCTTACATGCTGGGTGGGCGGTCACATCAGGTGGAGGATTTGCTGGTAACTTACATAACTATGGAGCTTCCCTGGTGGCTCAGAGGTTAAAGCGTCTGCCTCCAATGCGGGAGACCCAGGCTTGATCCAGGGAAGATCCCCTGGAGAAGGAAATGGTAACCCACTCCAGTACTCTTGCCTGGAGAATCCTATGGATGGAGAAGCCTGGTAGGCTACAGTCCATGAGGTCGCAAAGAGTTGGACACGACTGAGCGACTTCACTTTACTTTTCATAACTATGAGGGGCTTCCCTGATAGCTCAGTTGGTAAAGAATCTGCCTGCAATGCAGGAGACCCCGGGTTGACTCCTGGGTCGGGAAGATCCACTGGAGAAGGGATAGGCTACCCACTCCAGTATTCTTGGGCTTCCCTTGTGGCTCAGCTGGTAAAGAAACCGCCTGCAATGCAGGAGACCTGGGTTCAATCCCTGGGTTGGGAAGATCCCCTGGAAAAGGGAACGGCTACCCACTCCAGTATTCTGGCCTGGAGAATTCCATGGCCCATGGGGTTGTAAAGAGTCGGACATGACTGAGCAGCGTTCATTTTCACACATAACTATGAGCCATACAAGGAAACACCCCAACTCCCAGCATCTTCCCAGAGAAGTCTTTCAGCGTGCCTCTGTCCCTCTGTTTCCCTTCCCCCTCTTCTCTCTCCTTATTTTTGCTCTACCCTGCTCTACTTTCTCCCTCTTAGTTTTTCTTTCTCTTCTCTCTGGAAATTCAAGTAAACATCAAAGTGAAGGAAGGAAAGGTCTAGACAACTTAAAACAGAAAACCCCACTTCACTTGGAAAAGAAAAGTGAGTCCAACAGAAACTCCAAGGAGGCCCTGGGGGGTCCAGGCAGGGAGGAGTGAGTAGGCTGCCCCTCCTTTGGGCTCCAGATCCTGCCCTCCTCTCCTCCAGGCACTGGGTCTGATGCACATGTGGGCTGATTGGAAAATCAAATGCTCTGGTTTGCAGAACAGACCTCATACCAAGCCCATCTGCAGTTGGAGTTTTGAAGCCCTTCAGTTCCTGTTGCTCTGAAATTTATGAGAGGCCTCCCCAGCTTGTTAACCAAATGCATATCTCGCAGACACTGCTGTTCTCTCATGAAGCTATGAAAGCTTTGCCTAGAGACCACAGACCCACTAATAGGGCCTGGAACCCCTGCCCCACTCACAGGAAGAAGTTCTGGAATAGCAATCTAGGGGCTGTGGAAACGGCAGATTCAACTCAAGCAGGGGTCTCTGCAGTCAGAAGGGTCAGAGGCAGCCAACTGAATACCGCCTTCTAACACCCCTGCTCCCCCACGGGTGAGGGGGAAGGCATCCACACCGCTGAGGACAATCACCTCCTTGAAAAACAGCCCTAATTGGACTTTCTGCAGAGCTGGTCCCTCGGAGCCGACTCCTCAACTCTCTTCTGCAGACATCAGCAGTTGCGAACACATTTGCCTGTTGTGAAGCTTACATCATTTATAGTCATTTCATTACTTCCTCAAATATGGCTAACTTTCTGACAGTTTAAGAATGACACCTGTTTTTTTAGTGGAACTTTCAGACAAGTTTTTCACCTGGGGCTGAGTATTTTCTCTTCAGACACTAAAGTGTCTAAAGCCAACTAATGCTTCTGGAATGTCTAGAAGAAAAGGCAGTAGATGAATTTTATGAAGATGGGAGCTGGTCAGCAGCCCCTGTGAAGTTAGGGGAGCGGATGGAGCTGAGTGCATCTGAGATCAGCTTGCTGGTGCTCCCAGGGCCAAGGTCAGAGGCACACACTCCTCTGGGGCTTGGTTCTGGGGTGAAGGCTCGCTTTAGCTCCCAGTGAGCCCATTTTACAGGGATGGGACTCCAGGCTTTACATGAGCCAACGCACAAACCTGCAGAATTAGCTGGCGTGTGAGGGGAAGGCCGGTACAGAGGCTTACACCTGGGCAGCAGAAGTGCTAAGCCAGGGCTTGGAGAAAGGGGTGGTGCAGGGCACAGGCACCTCCCCAGACAGAGACTGGTGAGCAGGGACCCTGGTTCCTCTGGGCATTAGGGGAGTGAGAAAAAGAACTATCACAAATTTTAGAAGTGATCCTGATGAGGAAGAGCACTGTCAGCACTGAGTGTGCTAACGCTTCTGACCTTTACTACAGAGAGGAAGGCAATGAATGAGGGCATTTCCTGTGCCAGTGTGAGGGGCAGATGAACAGGGTGTGGTTTCAAGCGAACAGCGGGAGTCAGCAGAGTACAGGAGAGTAATCTCAGTTACATTCACAGGAGTAGGAAGATACATCTCATTCCTAAGGGCTACTAGTCATCACTTCATGGGAAATAGATGGGGAAATAGTGGAAACAGTGTCAGACTTTATTTTTCTGGGCTCCAAAATCACTGCAGATGGTGACTGCAGCCATGAAATTAAAAGACGCTTACTCCTTGGAAGGAAAGTTATGACCAACCTAGATAGCATATTCAAAAGCAGAGACATTACTTTGCCAACAAAGGTTCGCCTAGTCAAGGCTATGGTTTTTCCAGTGGTCATGTATGGATGTGAGAGTTGGACTGTGAAGAAAGCTGAGCACTGAAGAATTGATGCCTTTGAACTGTGGTGTTGGAGAAGACTCTTGAGAGTCCCTTGGACTGCAAGGAGATCCAACCAGTCCATCCTAAAGGAGATCAGCCTTGGGTGTTCTTTGGAAGGAATGATGCTAAGCTGAAACTCCAGTACTTTGGCCACCTCATGTGAAGAGTTGACTCATTGGAAAAGACTCTGATGCTGGGAGGGATTGGGGGCAGGAGGAAAAGGGGATGACAGAGGATGAGATGGCTGGGTGGCATCACTGACTCGATGGACATGAGTCTGAGTGACCTCCAGGAGTTGGTGATGGACAGGGAGGCCTGACATGCTGCAATTCATGGGGTCTCAAAGAGTCGGACACAACTGAGCGACTAAACTGAACTGAACTAGTCAATCGAGGGGAGCTCAATTCTGAATTTGGGATGTGTGTGGTGGTGGTGTGATATAATCACTCAACTCATTCACAAACCAAGGGCAGTGAACACTTTAAAAAGGACAGATATAAAGCAATCTGAAAGCAGTCTGGCTTCACAGGACCATCATTTAAGGGGGAATGATCATTTGTTATAGTTAAGCAATGAGAGAAAAGTAACTCTGAGAAGCTCTGCCATCTCCTGCCATCCCACTGATGTCACTGATGCACCATTTTTGTCACTACCACCCCTACCCTAAGACTTGCAATTTTCCGAAAGCAAATCTTTTACATCAAAGATAATATACTATTTCTATTACATGATCCCCGAATACAGATTTACTCAGTTTTAAGCAGTTTTTTTCCAACACTGGCAAATTTTGACCCTAGTTGATCTTCATCTTCCTCTGGTCTTAATCTGACCTTTAGACCCTGCCCACTGCTCCACCCCCACTTAAGAGCATGGAGACCATGTTATCTTCTTAGATCTCAAACCACCTGTGGGGTCAACATCACTATTCTCTATTTTTCAGATGAGGAAACAGAACTAAAGCTTAGGTAACCTTGCCAATGCAGCTAGAAAGTACTGGAACTAGACTTTTATCTCAGTTCTCTTTGATTTTAAGAGACTAAAGGGCTATAGAAGATTAGAACACTATTCAGTCCAGGAAGACAGATGCTGAGAAGTCACATAATCAAACTCAATCAGACTCTGCAAGTCACGTGGCTGTGAAGAAGGGGAATACTTAGCTTCTTAGGCAGTTAGGAAACTAGATGACTTTCTAATAATCAGAAAGGGGCACTTTTACGAGAAGCAAGAGGAAGTATTACTTTATCTGGGGGAGGAGTAGGGGATGGTACATGTGAAACTTATTATTCCCATGAGGGAGCAGTGACTGCAAAACATACATGAAAAAGAGATTTCTGTCCACAGATGATGGTTAATTGAGGAGTAGTTGCAAAGAGGGTGGGGGCTGGCCCACAGGATAGTACCGAGGGTCACAAAGCCCGCCCGCCCCAGAGCCCAACCTCTGGGCTACGTGATGCTCATGTCCAAGAAATCGGGAGATTCTGGCTCAAAGCAGGGTTAAACTGGACTCTGAATTGCTTTTGCAGCTTTAAACGAGATGCTGGGTGGGGGTGGGAGGGGAACCTAAGGGAGCATCTGAGCTCATTTAATCCCCTCTGAGCATTTCTCTCTTTAGGATAAGACTCAAGGGGAATCAGATGTGATGGAACCAAATTTAAAGAAAGGTATCGGTGAAGAAACAGACAACATATTTCCTACAAAGATACTGGCTTTAAGTAACACAACACCTGTGTGTATGTGAGAGAGAAAGAGGGAGGGGAGAGGAGGACAGAAAAGAAAACAGATACATATTCAGAGAGAAAATCACTCACTGGTGGTATCTGACACCAATGGGGTTCATTCTGCTTGTGGTTATTTCTAAGGCAAAGGCAGAACTTGCATTACTTTTGGTACCTTTTTCTAATTCAACAGAAGAGAATCAGATAACATGAATATAAAAACAATTTGACTGCTTCATGTCCCGTCTAAGGCAGGCTCCCCAACCTCCAGCATCCAACCTCAGCTCATCTAATGAGCTGGTATAATAATAAAAGAAATAAACTAAACAATAAATGTAACACCTTGAATCATCCCCACCACTCCCCGCCCCCCACCCCCGACCAATCCCAGTCCATGGAAAAGCTGTCTTCCACAAAACTGGTCCCTGGTGCCAAAAAGGTTGGGGACTACTGATCTAAAGTACCTGGGTTTATGATGTAAAATGATTTCGAAAAAGGGACATGGAGATGAAAAAGAGTTTTGACCATGCTGCTAAGTCGCTTCAGTCGTGTCCGACTCTGTGCGACTTCATAGACGGAAGCTCACCAGGCTCCCCTGTCCCTGGGATTCTCCAGGCAAGAACACTGGAGTGGGTTGCCATTTCCTTCTCCAATGCATGAAAGTGAAAAGTGAAAGTGAAGTCACTCAGTCGTGTCCAACTCTTAACGACCCCACGGACTGGAGCCTACCAGGCTCCTCCGTCCATGGGATTTTCCAGGCAAAAGTACTGGGGTGGGGTGCCATTGCCTTCCCCGTTTTGACCATGGTCCTTATGTAAAATATAAAGAGATGAGGTCCAGTGTATATGAGGTTGGTTGCCTTAGGATAGAAGCCCAGATAATGTATTTATAAGAGTCAAGAGGAAGGTAGCATATAATTGAATGGGTGCTGGCAAATTGGTAGATACAGTTGTAAGAGTCTGGAGGAGTTCTCTTCTGATGGCTTAAATTTTCTGAGTGAAATAGTAAGCAAGTTCATCTAAAGTTTCCCAGTAAATTTGGTGTTTGCAGCAATTTTTTTTTGACCAATACTCTCCTTAAAATTAAAGCACCATTCTATTTCTAAAAAACAAAGTACCCGGGCTTAAATTTTTTAACCCAATATGGGTTTTCTGAAGTTGGACTGTGGTGATGCTAATAAAGATGATTACTGTTATTATTAATAGCAGTTATAGTAGTAGTTGTCCGTCGGACAGCAAAGAAATCAAACCAGTCCATCCTAAAGGAAATCAACCCTGAATATTCATTGGAAGGACTGATGCTAAAGCTGAAGCTCCAACACTTTGGCCACCTGATGTGACGAGCCAACTCACCGGAAAAGACCCTGATGCTGGGAAAGATTGAAGGCAGGAGAAGGAGACGACAGAGGATGAGATGGTCGGATGGCATCACCGACTCAATGGACATGAGTTTGAGCAAACTCCAGGGGGTGGTGAAGGACAGGGAAGCCTGGTGTGCTGCAGCCCATGGGGTTGCAGAGTTGGACACGACTGAGTGACTGAGCAACAATACCAGTGATACACTGTCTACTAAATGCAAGCACAATACCCAGCATTTTATACAGAGAATTCTGTTTAATCCCCACCAAAGTCCTGTGAGGTGCTCATTACTATCCCAGTCTACAGATGAGGAAAGTAAAGCCGAGGGAGGTTAAGGATGTTCAATGTTGCTAAGTTAGCAAACGGTGGAGCTAAAACCAGAACTCATGGGTTGGCAGACTCTAAAGCTCCTGAGGGTGTGTCACTTCAGAGAGGGGTGTGTGTGTGAGAGAGAGGGAAAGGGAGAAAAAAGAGGGAGAGACAGAGAGACAGGGTTGGGAAGCGGGAGAAAGAGCCAAAGAGTGAGGTGAGGGTTAAACCCTCATGGGCACCTTCTGCAGTTAAGACAACTCTTTCATTTGAAGAGTAAACTAATCAGGAATTACCATGAAATTCTCAGGGCTATTTTAGAATTAAAAGTGCTAAAAGTCCCAAGGCAAAATGGTTTTAATTAGCAAAGAGGTTTTAGGAATCTAAAATACAATTTCAGTGACATCAAGTGAAGTGTGGGCTCCTCATCTACAGATGCGCAGCATTATGAATTTCAACTTGGCCTCTTACATGTGTCCAGCTTCCACCAGTAATGCCACCTCCTCCCCTAAAGTTCATGGGGAAGGGAGAGAGAGGCATGTGTGAGATGCCCCCAAGTAGCCCCCAAACTGCATTTTAAGTCCATGAGTTGGAAAAAGAAGGGAAATACACAAGACACGGAAGATCACCCATCCCCAGTCAGCTCTTCTTTTTCCTCCAGACCCCATTCTCCAGCCCCTGATTGCTTCTTCTCTACCTTGGCCTTCATGATTTAAAGCAAAAAACCAAACTAAGAAAATTTCCAGTCATGACTTTGCTTTGAAGACTGAAAGTCAAACCTCCCACCTCTGTTACAATTTAATAATTTGATTTCAGAGACAGATCATTTCTTTCTTCTACATCTTCAAACCAGAAAGCCCCTTGTTCTAATTACATCCTCTTGGGTGTCAACCAGCATTTTGAAAAGATTTCATTTCAAACTTCCGTTTACAAAGTAAACAAGGATATCTACCTTTGGCTCTCATCAGCCAGCGCTGAATCCAGATGTGAACGGCTCTGGGAACCACAGCTGAGCCCTGCTAGATGGGGAATTCTCTTTTGACTTTGTTGAAGGAGCAGCCCCGTTGGAGCCTGGGGCTACCTGGGTTTGCAGTCTCTGTGTGTTTCTGTTCTCCTCTTTATTAATAACAAAATTGTTAGGTGAAGAGGTTGGCAGGAAACCCTCAATTCCCCCTTAGGAAAAAATGCTTCCTCTTGTTGAGTCTTTGAACCATAATCCCTTCAAACCCTCCACATTGAGTATATGTAAGCACTATTGGGATGACTGTTTTTCTGGAACATTCTATGCCCTCAGAACTTTTGACAGATGCCTTTTTCTTTTACAGTCTGCAGATGCAGTCTGGGTAGATGAAGGACACTCCTCATTGTAAAGTGAGGAAACAGAGGTATCCAGAGATAAATTTAAGGCAAAGCTCAACAGCTTTAAAAACTCAGATGTGATTTTTGTGGCTGGGACTTTGTCCCATGACAAATACATTACTTGTCCTTTTCAACCTGGGTGTTATATTGATGGTTTTTGGCTGCCCTTAGATAAGAGTCCTTTAATCAAGATTATATTCCAGAAGGTAAACCATGAGATGTTGAGAGAGTGGTGGGATTCTGGGCAATCATTTTTTTAAAAATAATTTTTCAAATTTTATAAAGTGAACATTTAGAGTTTGAAAATAAACATTGTTTAACATTAAAATTGCACAATATTAAAAAGGTAAAGTTTAAACAATTTTTATATAGAAGACCAACCTTTAGAAATTTAGATTTGAATCTGCACGGCATAAATTATGTTACTGACTTGTGTTTTATCATTATAAAGGAAGAGGAGGAGGGAGACACAAAATAAATGTTTAGAGAAGACAGATGATGCTCAGATGAAAGACGTTTAATAAAAGCTGACCTCAGGCTTGGCCTCTTAGGCATGTAAACCTCACATGCTTCCACTATCTACTCCACTTCCAACTCCTACACTCATTTTTTTTTTTTTTTAAATTGAAAGAGGACGGTAAGGAAACCATTCTGTGAAGGAGGCAGGGAATGAGAAGGAAAAAATCTGTGGCAGAAACTCCCATGAGTTCCTCCAAACCTGTGTTCCTTTCCTTCCTAGACACATAGACTACACTTCTCAGAATCCCTTGCAGGTAAGTGTGACCATGTTATTATGGCCAATGGATGTGAGCAGAAGTTATATGCACCACTTTGGTCCAGAGAAGCCTCTGCAGGGGGATCTCCCTTTTTCTTTTTCCAGCTGCTGGCTAGATGTCCTTCCAGGGGCACAGAGCCTGGGTCTTTGGATAACTGCAAGGGAAGAAGTCTGAAGGGCCAGGAACACCGGCACAGACTTTGAAATACGCAGGAAGTAAACAGCTTGGAGAATCCCAAGGATGAAGGAGCCTGGTAGGCTGCGTCATTGATGGGGTCGCACAGAGTCGGACACGACTGAAGTGACTTAGCAGCAGCAGCAGCAAACAGCATTCAGGGCTTGTCTGTTGCAGCAGGGAGTGTAACTCAAGTGCTAAGCCTGAAGTATGGACAGTGTTTGGGGGTTAGTGAATTTCTAATGAGGGAAAAATCCTCTTAATAAATCACTTCCTTTTCTCCTTTTTTCCCATAGTCCTTTCTGGGAACCTCATCCAAATACCAACAGTTCTTACACTTAGAATCTCAAGTCCACCTGACTCTTATTGGAGCCTCCAGTTTGAACCCTTTGCTCCTCACTTTAAGGTATGTTCTGTCCCGTCTCCAACCTACAAGGGTCAGATCAATGCTCACACCCCTTTGCAGGGTTGGTGATAGTCTTTGGGGGCCAGGAAGGACCTGTCCTTGCAGAATGTTTATGAGACCAGCATTTGTAACTGAGCAAAGGCAGCTTCTTCAAGTGGAAGTCTGAGAACATGAGCACTGTTGCCACAACTTTACAGCAGCCAAGGTCCAGCTGTTTTGACTGAAATGACACAAATGATGTGTGTCAATACTAGGTTATCAAATCTCTCTGGACAAAAAATCACCAAGGCAGGATAGCACCGTGTCTACCATATCTTCAGTCCTCCTGATACAGAAGGTGGTGCCCTACAATTTTCTCGAAATTGTTACCTCTCGTATCTCACCAGTCATAAAATCTTAAATCACCAGAAAAAAAATACATGACCATCTACATCAAAGGATCGTGATAACATCAATATCACTGGGGGCTTTCCACGCAGCCTTTAGTTTTACTGGTAGTGTCTTATTATAAAATAACTTTTATAACAGTGCCAGAAAGAGGTTTATAATTTGTTATTTAAAAAGTAACACATGTTCATTGTAGAAATTTTAGAATATCTAAAAGTGCTAAGAAAATTAATTGCCATTGCTGAGAAATAACCACTACTTTCTAAAATATTTTACAAATGCTTATTTTTTTCTAGTAGTTTTCTTTTTTCCATTGTTGCTGTCCTTTTCAGAGAAGGCAATGGCACCCCACTCCAGTACTCTCACCTGGAAAATCCCATGGATGGAAGAGCCTAGTAGGCTGCAGTCCATGGGGTTGCTATGAGTCGGACACGACTGAGAGACTTCACTTTCACGCATTGGAGAAGGAAATGGCAACCCACCCCAGTGTTCTTGCCTGGAGAATCCCAGGGACAGGGGAGCCTGGTGGGCTGCCGTCTATGGGGCCGCACAGTCGGACACGACTGAAGCGACTTAGCAGCAGCAGCAGCAGCTATCCTTTTGCATCAAGAACTATGATTCTTTGACTTTTCTAACGATCTAGAGTACATATATTCTCTTTTAATCTATTGATGGTCATCTTTAAGTTTAAAATATTTATTTTCCCTACTTATCAAAGTTAAGAATGAAACTAGATATTTCTTTTAGATAAGAAATGTAGTGTGCTTTTATTTCTTCCTTTCTCTTGTCCCCAGTTACCAGTTAGTACAGTCCCTGGTGGCTCAGAGGTTAAAGCATCTGCCTGCAATGTGGGAGACTTGGGTCTGATCCCTGGGTTGGGAAGATCCCCTGGAGAAGGAAATGGCAACCCACTCTGGTATTCTTGCCTGGAGAATCCCATGGATGGAGAAGCCTGGTGGGCTACAGTCCACGGGATCGCAAAGAGTCAGACATGACTGAGTGACCTTACTTCACTTCACAGTCTGATTTCATGTCCCTTCTAGTTATTTCCATATGTAACTTTAAGAATTAATTTTGACATCTGTAGTAGGGTAACTAAATCAACAACCGTTACTTGGACACACATCATCACTGCTTTTTCTACACCACATCGTCCCCATTTGGGGGCTTTTAATCCTGATACACATGCTATCTAGCCGTAGAAGATATTTGAACATTTTTCAGGAAGAGCCTGTGAGGGTATGTCTACATCATGAAATATTATGTGTCAGAGAACATCTTTCTGTTTACTGTTGCTGCTGTTGTGTTGCATCAGTCGTGTCCGACTCTGTGCGACCCCATAGACGGCAGCCCAACAGGCTCCTCCGTCCATGGGGTTCTCCAGGCAAGAGTACTGGAGTGGGTTGCCATTGCCTTCTCCATTCTGTTTACTAACCCATGTTTATGGCTTTGTATGTGAATAACACTTGGGTCACAATCTGTAGACCCTGTAAGGCTGCCTTCCACTGACTTGTGGCTTGTAGTTGATGAGGGGCTGGCTTCATTGTAGTATTCTTTCTAAGAAACCTGTTTTTTGTTTTCACCTGGATGCTTATGAGATTTTTTTCCTTTGTAATGAAAACTTGTCAAGTTACATCGAAAGTTAATGCTTTCATTCTTAAGGACACATCTTTTTCAGCTTGAGTGAGTGAAAGTTGCTCAGTCGTGTCCGACTCTGCGACCCCATGGACTATACAGTCCATGAAATTCTCCAGGCCAGAATACTGGAGTCAGTAGCTGTTCCCTTCTGCAGTGGATCTTCCCAACCCAGGTCTCCAGCACTGCAGGTGGATTCTTTACCAGCTGAGCCACAAGGGAAGCCCAAGAATACTGGAGTGGGTAGCCTATCCCTTCTCCAGGGGATCTTCCCAACCCAGGAATCAAACTGGGGTCTCCTGAATTGTAGGCGGATTCTTTACCAACTGAGCTATCAGGAAAAGTTCTCTTTAATTTGTCCATGACTGTGTTAACCTTAGTTTGCTCTTTTCTTTCTTCATTTGGAAATATTATTATCTGTATACTGGGTCACTTAGTTCTGTTTTTCACATTTTTCTCCTCAGTAATTTTATCTTTGTGTCCCTGAGCTCCTAGTGCTATTTCTCAGGTTATTAAAAAAAAAAAAAAAATCCAGTGATTTGATTTACAGTCATATCCAACCTGTTGCTCATTGGTCCACTGTGGATTCAAAATTGGTTGCCATGTTTTTTCATCTCCTTGCAGTGTGTGTGTGTGTGTGTGTGTGTGTGTGTGTGTGTGTGTTTACTAATAGCTCCCTGCTGTGGTTTCATAGATGCAATGTCAGCTGCAGTCTCAAAGACACAAATTAGAGGTAATTCAACATCTTCTCCATGATAAAGAATCTCCTGCGGGTTCGATCCCTGGGTCGGGAAGATCCCCTGGAAAAGGGAATGACAACCCACTCCAGTATTCCTGCCTGGAGAATCTCATGGACAGAGGAGCCTGGCAGGCTACAGTCCACAGGGTCACAGAGAGTCGGACACGACTGAAGTGACTTAGCGACTTCACTTTCACTTTTCATGCGTTGGGGAAGGAAATGGCAACCCGCTCCAGGGCTTTTTGCCTGGAGAATCCCGGGGACAGGGGAGCCTGGTGGGCTGCCGTCTATGGGGTCACACAGAGTCGGACACGACTGAAGTGACTTAGCAGCAGCAGTAGCATAGCATAGAGACACTTGCTGAAATTCCTCAAGAATATTCTTCTCATATAATAAATCTTTTCATGTGGTCAGTAAAGTCTTGCGTCATCGTCTTTACAGACAAAGACCTACCTTGTAGAGTATGCTGGAGAGTTAAGATAGGTTCCATTAGAGGCTGCGTGGCCCTGTTCAACACTTTGGGCCCAGATAAAGATAGAAAAGGCCAAGTTTAAGTACTGGTATTAAATAGCTGAGGAATCTGTTCAGTAGGAGGCAGAGCAAGTACAGCAGAGGGTTTTATCTTTGTCCAGTTTTTTCTTCTCTTGGTCGTTAGGCACCCATGCCATGGCAAGAGTAAGAGCTGACCAAGCTCATCACTCAGAGAGGCCCTCACTAGTGTCCTTTCTTGAGGTTTAGAGAGGATCCAGACAGACGGACCTCCTTCACCCCACTGCCACATGGCCAGCTCTTACCCAAATACCCCAGTCTTCCAAGGTGTTGATTCTGCTCCTGATAATCCCCTCGCCTCCTGGGGCGGGGGAGTGGGGGTTGCTGCTCTGGGGCAGATGGATCCCATCTGTACACTCACTGGCAGAAATTCTTCAGAGCTTCTAGTACTGCTGAAAGTTTAGAAATAATTTCATGTTCCATTGATCACTCATTTCAATGAGTGTCCAAGGGCAGATGGGAAGAAGAAGGAATGAAAGTGGTATGCTCAAGTCTCCCTTTCTGTAGGAAATGACATTTCCTACATTATGTGCACACAGGGTGACCAGTGTAACACTGCCTCACCACCCCCATCAACTACTTTTTTCCAGGAAGCTATTTTTACCATGAGTGCATTCTCACTTCTCCCTATAGAATCCCCAGTGAAGTGTCAGCGAGTACTTTCCGCAGGCTCAGAGTGGATTGGTTTCCCCCTGGTAGATGTCTAAACCAGCCAGTACCCCCAGAACTGTATCTTCACCCCTCTCTCCAAGATCTGTTGGGATACCCAAAGAGAAAAACTCAGTCCTGCCCCTTCCAAGATCTAAAGGCTTTGTACCATAAAAAGTTGAGAATTTCTGATTTAAACCCACAGTTCAGTTCAGTCGCTCAGCTGCGTCCGACTCTGCAACCCCATGGACTGCAGCAAGCCAGGCTTCCCTATCCATGACCAACTCCTGGAGCTTGCTCAAACTCATGCCCATCAGGCTGGTGATGCCATCCAACCATCTCCTCCTCTGTCTTCCCTTTCTCCTCCTGCCTTCAGTCTTTCCCAGCATCATGGTCTTTTCCAATGAGTCAGGTCTTCACATCAAGTAGCCAAAGTATTGGAGCTTCAGCTTCAGCATCAGTCCTTCCAATGAATCTTCAGGACTCATTTCCTTTAGGATTGACTGGCTTGATCTCCTTGCAGTCCAGCAGACTCTCAAGAGTCTTCTCAACACTACAGACTAAGTGTAAACCAACCACATCAGAACTCTGTTCTTAAAAGGAGAAATGTTAGAGGATTCTAGAAACACCAAGGTCATTTTACCTGTTAATAGTTTTTCTAAGCCATACTGGTTCAGAAACAAAGATATTATATTTTGATGAAACAGTTCTTTTCCACCAAAAGCAAAATAATAGAAATAAGGCTCTAAAGGGTCCCATATCCCCAGATTCTCCCCTAACCCAGAAATGAAATATTACAGAGATGGAGGTGCTCATATCTAAATTTATGGCTAGCCCAGAGCCCATCCCTCCATATGGCATCCCTGAGGCGGGCATCCAGCTGTGCTTGACTCTTCTTATACACAGGTGCTCACTACCCTCTAAGGCAACTCCTTCTACTTGGGTCAGCTTATTGCAATGAGGTTCTGCCTCAAACCAAGTTGACTTATGCCTCCCTGAAAACTCTCTGATTATCAGTTTGACTCTGTCCTTGGAAGCCACACAAAATATCTCTTCCAGAAAACAGTCCTTTCATGTATTGCAGTCAGCTTCCAAATGTCTGAGACTCTGTGGTGATAACTCCCATCAAAGCTGGCCTTCAAGGTGGGTCCCAGTGATCCCCAGCTCCTGGTATCCATGGCCTTGTGAATTTACCTCCCATACTATGTCAAGGGTGACCAATAGAATATGGATGGTATGTGACTTCAGAGGCTAGGTCACAAAAGGCACTGTAACTTCTGCCTTGCTTTCTCTCTGATCATTTACCCTGGGGGAAGCTAGTTGCCAGGTCATCAGGACACTCAGTGGAGAGGTCCACGTGGCAAGAAACTGAAGTCTTCACCCATGAGTTATGTGAAGGAGCCATTATTCAGTCCCTAGTCAAGCCGCCAGATGACAGTTCAGCCCCAGTTGACATCTTGAAAGCAACCTCTGTAAGAGACCCTGAGCCAAAACCTCTTAGCTACACTGCTTCATAATTCCTGAGTCTCAGAATCTGTGTGGGATAAATGTTTACTGATTAAGCTGCTAAACTTTGGGGTAATTTGTTACACAGCAATACATAACTAAATCACTCCAATTTCTATAAATGTTCTTTAAGTGGGAAAGTCTGTAAACTTTTTACCTCAGGACAGATCCTGACTTTTTTTAGTGCCCTTCTTAAAATAGTCCTGCATGATAACAACAAAAATAACTATTACAAAAACCACTTTACCAAATGCTTTAGGTTTCCATGCATCATCTGAGTTAATTCTTACAGAAGCCCTGACACACAGTTCTATGAGTCTAACCATTTAAACTCAGCAAAGGCCACAGGCCTAGAAAAGGTCAGTTTTCATTCCAATCCCAAAGAAAGGCAATGCCAAAGAATGCTCAAACTACTGTACTATTGCACTCATTTCACATACTAGCAAGGTAATGCTCAAAATCCTTCACGTTAGGCTTCAACAGTACATGAAATGAGAACTTCCAGAAGTACAAACTGGATTTAGAAAAGATAGAGGAACCAGAGATCAAACTTCCAACAGCCGTTGGATTGTAGAGAAACCAAGGGAATTCCAGAAAAACTTCCTCATTGACTACACTAAAGCCTCTGACTGTGTGGATCACAACAAACTGCAAAATTTTTAAAGAGATGAGAATACCCAGACCACCTTACCTGCCTCCTGTGAAACTTGTATGCAGGTCAAGAAGCAACAATTAGCACTGGACATGGAACAACGAACTGGTTTAAAATCGGCAAAGGAGTACATCAAGGCTGTATATTGTCACCTGCTTATTTAACTTATATGCAGAGTACATCATGCGAAATGCTGGGCTGGATGAATTATAAGCTGGAATCAAGATTTCCAGAAAAAAATATCAAAAACCTCAAATATGCAGATGATACCACCACCCTAAAGGCAGAAAGCAAAGAGGAACTAAGGAGCCTTTTGATGAAAGTGAAAGAGAAAAGTGAAAAAGCTGTCTTAAAACTCAGCATTCAAAAAACTAAGATCATGGCATCCAGTCCCACCATTTTATGACAAACAGATGGGGGAAAAATGGAAACAGTGGCAGATTTTATTTTCTTGGGCTCCAAAATCACCGTGAATGGTAACTTCAGCCATGAAATGAAAAGATGCTTGCTCCTTGGAAGAAAAGCTATGACAAACCTAGACAGCATATTAAAAAGCAGATACATTGCTTTGCCAACAAATGTCCGTATAGTGAAAGCTATGGTTTGACTATAGCCATGTATGAATGTGAGAGTTGGACCATAAAGAAGGCTGAGTGCCAAAAAATTGATGCTTTTGAACTGTGGTGCTGAGGAAGACTCTTGAGAGTCCCTTGGACTGCAAGGAGATCAAACCAGTCAGTCCTAAAGGAAATCAACACTGAATATTCACAGGAAGGACTGATGCTAAAGCTCCAATAATTTTGGCCCCCTGATGGCAAGAGCAGACTCATTGGAAAAGACTCTGATGCTGGAGACGATTGAGGGTAAGAGGAGAAGGGGCGACAGAAAATGAGATGGTTGGATAGTATCACTAAATCAGTAGATATGAGTCTGAGCAAAATCCGGGAGATAGTGGAGGACAGGGATGCCTGGTGCGCTGCAGTCCATGGGGTCACAAAGAGGTGGACATGACTTAGCGACTGAACGACAATAGTAACTACTTCTTAAAAGTCTACTACTTACAAATCCCCAACAGGGATGGAATGACTTTTCTACAAGTTTCCTTAGTACACTGAGATGTAATTCACTTGTAACCCTGAACATAAATTCACTTACGGCACTAGGTGGTCTTTTACTAGGGTCCTCTCTAGACTATTTCTTATTTGTGAAGTTTGTTTTATCTTCTCTAGTTTGAAGGGCTCTCTCCTTGACAGAAAAGAGGAAAACAAAATTACAGTCAGTAGTAGTTTTTTCTTGGTTCTGCACTAACCTCATTCCATCTGCCCCAAGGAATGGATATATTCCTTCCTTTTTTACCTGTCTGCTCCCAAATAGAGCTTTAAAATCCCTTTTTTCATGTGGCCAACAGCCATGTGCTGCTGCTGCTAAGTCACTTCAGTCGTGTCCAACTCTGTGTGACCCCATGGATGGCAGCCCATCAGGCTCCCCTGTCCCTGGGATTCTCCAGGCAAGAACACTGGAGTGGGTTGTCATTGCCTTCTCCAATGCATTAAAGTGAAAAGTGAACGTGAAGTCGCTCCAGTCGTGTCCGACCCTCAGCGACCCCATGGACTGCAGCCTTCCAGGCTCCTCCGTCCATGGGATTTTCCAGGCTTCTATCCTCACATCTTTCACTTTTTCTGACATTCTTCTCAGCACCCAGGGTAACACCCTGCCAGCACCCAGGGTAACACCTGCCATCCAGGAGGCACCAATGTGCTCGATCACTCAACAAAGTGCCATTCAGTACTGTTCTTTGTCATATCTCTTGGGACATGTCTTTTTATCTTCTCTCCACAACTTATTACAGAGCTCACCCTTGGAAGCTACACTCAGGTCTTCTTTAAATGTTTACTCCTTGTCTTTCTCATGTACCCTCTGACTATGAACTCAGAATTATCACAAGCCTTCCAACCTCCCCAGGCCACATTCCCTTTTAGAATCCTAGTCATTGGATCACTTTTGGTTTTTCTCTGAATTTTTGGAGACTCTGCTTTTCTGAAGCTGAACGATACCTAGTGTTTCCTTTTTTCCTGTTGGAAACTTTGAATTGACACAGAGACATGCTAGCCTGTTATGCTTTCTGGTCAAGGTTGCATTCAAAGAAGCAGGTGTTTCTGTCTTCTCCAGCTTCTGAGTAATCCAACAGGTATGCAAAGAATCTTTCGGGTGTTCCATTTGTGGCATACTGAGATTTCCAGAAAATGTACCAATCTGACATTTGCTGTCAAACCACATTCTATCCCTATGACTACTTTGTAATCAGGATCCATGCAGTATTAATTATTTGGATAAACCATCTATCTGTAGAATTGATCCATGATGATATTACTCTTGATATTCCTTTTAAAAAAACACACATGAATCAAACATCCATGCCTCTATTAAGCTTATGGTCAACAAATTTAGGGCTGACTGACAAATATTTCTCCACTTTCAAGCAGCACCCAGATTTTCTTTTCCATGATGGGTTTATACAGGTTTATGAAAACAGCCAGGCACCTACCCTCCCTTACGGAATTTGCATCTTGAGAAGACACAGAGATAATGCAGGTAGAGTTCATGTAAGACAACTGCAGTGTGTTGAACACAGTTCTGTCCTGAGATGCCTGGCTTCCTGGAGGCATCTATTTCCAAGTATGATTCTCTAGCTTTCTTGCTGTTTTGTGGGCTTAACAGCCTTCCAACAAGGTTGCATTTGTTTACGGTAGCCAGAGCTGATCGCTGCAACCATAAAAACCCTAGTTGATATACTCCAGGACAAGGCATATTCTCCGATGACTTACTCCAATGATGTTCTTTTCACCCAGTCTCTAATGCCCACAGCATCTTGGAATCACCCATTCAATTCACTGGACTCATCCATCTATTTGTGTTTCAGAAACATTTCCCTAATGAGCCCAAATGACATAAACTGATTAAAATGTGAAGTTTAATTTATTCATTGCCCCCCAAAGCAAACTCTAAGACTATAGTTACCCAAGATTTTAGGTATTGTTTATATAGTGCTATGTTCTGCATTATTCCTGTCCTTTCTTTAAGGACAGGAATAATGCAGAATTATTCCTGCATTAAGCTTTCCCTTTCTAAATTGATAAATATAACTTCATGGTCTCCTTTAATGTGTTGAGAAATTTAAAAATAAATACAATATTATAACTGAGAACTGAGAATCAACTCAAAGGGGCTTAGTGCAGCTTAATTTTCAAACTATACCTGCCACCCCCTCCACAGCATCTGGCTTTATATTTTTATTTGAATCTTCATCTTTCTTACCCCAAAATTTCTGTTTAAGGACATACTGATTAGCTGGGGGCTCTTTTGCCAAACACTTGCTTATTTCCCTGTTTATACATGTTACAGCCCATCTCTTGACAAATCTTTATAGGCTATGGTCATAGAGATATATAAAGTCTATACAGGCAACAATCTCATTTTGGTGGTTGTGTTGGCCCTTCTCTATCGTGTCTGAGATGGATGGTCCAGAAAGACCAGATACCTACCAATTAGCTACACAAGGGTCAATACTGCACTCTTCAACAGAAGTAACATTTCACATCTGTACTGCCTTTCCTGGAATTGAGGAATCTTAGGGTCTTCTACTCTTCCAGGTGTCGAGGTGATGGTCGGTATTCGAAAGACAAAAGCTCACATAAGTCTCCATTAATCTGTCCTGAGTATATTTTTCCTCACCTTCCAAATCAAGAAGTCATTGCTTTCTACTACCCACTGGAGTGCAGGTGTCCTGCATGCAGCCACTTGCAAAACACTTTTTGTGAATGGGGAAGGTCTATGTTTGCCTCTGGCAATGCAGCAGAAATGCCTTCTGTAGACCTAGATGGTGAAACCACGAACATTCTGATCTATTCCACAGAGGCCCTTATGGGAAGGAGGGCCTGGGAAACAAGGGCAGGACATTTTACGTCCCCTGATCCTGATTTAGGCAGCTCTAGGGAGTACTCCTCCCAGTGCACTAGAAGCCACTTACATGGTCTCTCAAAGACAGCTGAGCAAAGCCCATCCAGATTCTTACAACTGTACCTCCTGCCCTTCTTTTCTCCCTTGTTGTGATAACTTTTGAAATTTCTAAAAGCAACATATGTTCAAGGCAGAAAACTTGAGAGAATATAAAAAGCACAAAGAAAGGAAAAAAACTAAGTCACCTGTAAGCCCATCACTCATAAATAACCACCACTAGCACATCACTCAGGGATAACTCGTATCAGCACTTTGGAGGATATCCTTTGTCTTCATTCTGTCCCAACAGGAATAAAACAATGCTCTCATGAACATTTCTCCAACCCAGTAATATTTATTTCAATCTTTAAACTTTTTATTTTGTATTGGGGTATAGCCAATTAACAATATTCTGGTAGTTTCAGCTGAACAGTGAAGGGACTCAGCCATACATATATCCATTATCCACTATCCCTGAAACCCTCCTTCCATCCAGGCTGGCACATAACATCGAGTAGAGTTTCATGTGCTATTCAACTGGTTCTTGCTGGTTATCCATTTTGAACATAGCAGTCCAACCCAGTAATATTATTGTACAGGGTAATCTTTAATGGCTGAATTCTTTGACTAATACATTTTCTTTAACCAATCTCCTCTAGTTGGACATTCTGATAGCTTCCTAGTAACTCACTCTTGTAAATAATATAGAACTGAATATCCTTCTACATAGATCTTTGTTTATGCACACTTATGATTATTTTCCTGGGAGCAAAATTAGCATGACAAAGGAGTTCTCATTTCTAAGACTTGAGACATACTGTCAAGCTGCATTCCAGGACATTTGTAACAACTTAGGCTATGCCAAAGCCTTTGAGTGTGTGGATCACAATAAACTGTGGAAAATTCTGAAAGAGATGGAAATACCAGACCACCTGACCTGCCTCTTGAGAAACCTATATGCAGGTCAGGAAGCAACAGTTAGAACTGGACATGGAACAACAGACTGGTTCCAAATAGGGAAAGGAGTCCGTCAAGGCTGTATATTGTCACCCTGCTTATTTAACTTCTATGCAGAGTACATCATGAGAAACGCTGGGCTGGAAGAAGCACAAGCTGGAATCAAGATTGTGGGGACAAATATCAGTAACCTCAGATATGCAGATGACACCACCCTTATGGCAGAAAGTGAAGAGGAACTAAAAAGCCTCTTGATGAAAGTGAAAGAGGAGAGTGAAAAAGTTGGCTTAAAGCTCAACATTCAGAAAACAAAGATCATGGCATCTGGTCCCATCACTTCATGGGAAATAGATGGGGAAACAGTGGAAACAGTGTCAGACTTTCTTATTCTGGGCTCCAAAATCACTGCAGATGGTGATTGCAGCCATGAAATTAAAAGATGCTTACTCTTTGGAAGGAAAGTTATAACCAACCTAGATAGCATATTAAAAAGCAGAGACATTACTTTGCCAACAAAGGTCCATCTAGTCAAGGCTATGGTTTTTCCAGTAGTCATGTATGGATGTGAGAGTTGGACTGTGAAGAAAGCTGAGTGCCGAAGAATTGATGCTTTTGAAGTGTGGTGTTGGAGAAGACTCTTGAGAGTCCCATGGACTGAAAGGAGATCCAACCAGTCCATTCTAAAGGAGATTAGTCCTGGGTGTTCTTTGGAAGGAATGATGCTAAAGCTGAAACTCCAGTATTTTGGCCACCTCATGAGAAGAGTTGACTCATTGGAAAAGACTCTGATGCTGGGAGGGATTGGGGGCAGGAGGAAAAGGGGACGACAGAGGATGAGACAGCTGGATGGCATCACTGACTTGATGGACGTGAGTTTGAGTGAATTCCGGGAATTGGTGATGGACAGGGAGGCCTGACGTGCTGCAATTCATGGGGTCGCAAAGAGTCGGACATGACTGAGCGACTGAACTGAACTGAACTGAGGCTCCTTAAGAAGGAGACGAATATTTCTATTCCTTCCCAACACTGAACATTATTTTCCCTTTCCCTCCTTGTCAGTTTCATGGAGGCATATTAGAATCTCTTATAAAAAATTGCATTTTCTTGATTACTTAGGATGCTGAATGTTTTTCTCATATGATTAGTGGCATTTGTATTTCAAATTTGGTGAATAAGCCACTTTTATCTTTCATCCAATTTTGTGCTGATATGTTGTTTCCTGTTTATTTGTAGAAGTTCCTTAAAATAATAGGAATAATAACTCAGTATCCTGTTATATACACATATTGCCAATAATCTGTGTTTTGTGTCTTCATCTTGTTAATGCAGAAATAACCTCAGCATTGTGATTAGATGCCTTCCCTTTCTCAAGATTATAAAAATATTTACCTAAGTTTCTTTCTACTGTTTCATTGTTTCCATTTAATTCTAAACAATCTATCATTTATTTTATAGTGTGTACTTTATTATTTTATAAACAATTTTCCCAATGCCATTTATTGAATAGTTCATAATTTCCCTATTGATCTGAATGTTACCTTTACATAACTATACTTATATTTTGGTCTTTCTATTTAGTTCCACTGAGATTCCATTTCTATATCAGTACCAAATCACTTTACTTATTGTAATGGTGTAATATGGTTTAATATGTGACAGTACAAATTTACCACGCTCTCTTGCCCCCATCACTCATTTTTAAAAAACAGATATTTTCATCTGTTTATTTATTCCAGTTGAACTTTAGAATCATTGACAAGTTCCCTTCCTAAAATATCCAAATCTTTTAGAGACTGACATTAGAAATTAGAGATAACTGGCCCATTTAAATATGAAAATTTCCTAGTCACAAATATGCTGTGATTTTCCGTTTATTCAAATCTCCTTCACGCATCCTGCAATCAAGTTCCAAGGAACTCTGCACTCAACAACCACCGCTGTTGTGTAATGCCCTTGGCTTGGTGTGAACCACCCCTGATACGATCTGCAAAGGCCTGCAGCCTCACTGGCCTGCAGCAGCACTGTGCACAAGAGGCTGGAAGGACGCAGCACAAAACACTGAGTTGGCAGCCTGGGTCCCAGTGGTGACGAGGACACTCACTCGACTTTGGCCAAGTCACTCCCTTCCCTGGGTCTCAGTTTCTGTATGCGTGCTAAGTCACTTCAGTTGTGTCCAACTCTGTGCAGCCCTATGGACTATAGCCTGTCAGGCTCCTCTGTCCATGGGATTCTCCAGGCAAGAATACTGGAGTGGGCTGCCATGCCCTCCTCCAGGGGATCTTTCTGACCAAGGATTGAAACCACATCTCTTGCATCTCCTGCACTGGCAGGCAAGTTCTTTACCACTAGCACCACTTGGGAGGCCCACGGGTCTCAGTTTACTACCCTGTAAAATTGATTTCCAAGGTTCCTTTCATATTAAAATTCTGATTCTATCAAAAGTGAGATGGTGGATGAGGGAGCCCTTTGAGGAGCATGGACTCTCATAGAAATGTCTATTATTAATACTAAGCTTAGGTGTTGAAGGAGTAACAAATAAAGAATGATTATCTTAAAATGCAGCTAGTTTAATCTGAGAAAGCTTGTTGGAGAAAAGTGAGCTTGAACACGGGATCTCCATAAGGGCACAGAAAATATGTGCAATCAGTCCCCCAGTGTGGGGCAGATGTACAAATGTGCAGAGGCAAGTGGTCAGGGAAGTGGGTGGGGGAGGCAGAGGTGACTTGATCTGATATGACCATCACTTCATGGGAAATAGATGGGGAAACAGTGGAAACAGCAGCTGACTTTATTTTTCTGGGCTCCAAAATCACTGCAGATGGTGACTGCAGCCATGAAATTAAAAGATGCTTGCTCCTTGGAAGGAAAGTTATGATCAGCCTAGACAGAATATTAAAAAGCAGAGACATTACTTTGCCAACAAAGGTCTGTCTAGTCAAGGCTATGGTTTTTCCAGTAGTCACGTATGGATGTAAAAGTTGGATTATGAAGAAAGCTGAGTGCTGAAGAATTGATGCTTTTGAACTGTGGTGTTGGAGAAGACTCTTGAGAGTCCCTTGGACTGCAAGGAGATCCAACCAGTCCATCCTAAAGGAGATCAGTCCTGGGTGTTCATTGGAAGGACTGATGTTGAAGCTGAAACTCCAATACTTTGGCCACCTGCAAAGAGTTGACTCATTGGAAAAGACTCTGATGCTGGGAGGGATTGGGGGCAGGAAGAGAAGGGGACAACAGAGGATGAGATGGCTGGATGGCATCACTGACACAATGGACATAGATTTGGGTGGACTCCGGGAGTTGGTGATGGACAGGGAGGCCTGGCGTGCTGCAGTTCATGGGGTCACAAAGAGTTGGACATGACTGAGCGAGTGAACTGAACTGAACTGATGTGACCAGATAGTGGGAACCACAGTGGACTGAGTTTTCATATGTCTGTTACTTTTAGCTCAGTCTTGAGCAGCTGTTCTACAGAACTCACCCACTCTACAGAGAAGGCCTACTCCAGAAATTCCAGTTCATTCCTAAGATTTCCTTGGTCCAAAGATGGCCAAAACATCCAGGTAAATTAATTTAGGGGTCTTGGCCTTGAATCAGACCTTTCTAGGCACTGAGAGGGCATGGAGAACACAGAACACAATGACTTTTCGTAGGAGACAGGATGGGGCCTGAAGACCGTTGGTGGGGTCCCCAGCACGGGAGGCCAGAGCAGGAGCTGCCCCTCTAGCCCACAGCTGGGCCCCAGAGTGAAGCACAGACAGGCCATTCCCCCAGAGCTCGGCTGGGGCCCCCGCACCGTGCTGCTTCACACTGCCTGCCTCCCCGGGCAGGTGAGCGTCTTCTCCCACCAGCTGCCGGGGAGGTGGGTGTTGGAATGCTGCTCTGAGACACCCCGGCCTCACTCAACCTGGCGTTTCACACACCCATTCCTTAGCCTCATTCTCAGCCCATTTCATTCCTCTTCCCACGCAGTGTTTACCAAGTTCTCTCCTCCCCACAGACAAAGCACGAGACCAGGGTTCCCGGGGCTGCATAGAGAATGTTCCCACAGCCAGGCGAGCCGCCAGAGTGCAGACACAGGTCGCCACCCTGTCGACAGAGGCCCTCGGCCACCCATTCAGGGGAGATGGACCCCAATGTCCACCTTGGAGTGACTCATGTTTCTCGTCAAGTGAGGTCTGAGAAAGAAGGGCTTTTCCTTTGGGGTTTGCAAACAATAATTAAAAAACCTCAGAGGAAAAGGAAGATGAATTCTGGTAGCTTTGCTGTTTGTATACATGGCAGGGGACAGCAGTCAGGGGACCAGCGAGAACCTGGGCAGCATGTTATCATGACTGTGTGGCCATCCGGCATCTAGCCGTACGGTCTCTTCTATAGTCTGGGACCTCACTGTTCAGTGTGGTCCGCAGACCAGCAGCATTAGCACTGCCCAGGAGCTTGTTAGAATGCAGAGTGTCAGTCCCACCTGGACCTGCTGAAACAGAACCTGCATTTTAACCAGACTCCCCGCTCCCTACATCCCCCACGGAGGGAGCGTTGTATACACACTGCAGTTTGCTAAGTGCTGCTCTGGACTAGCACTTCTCAATCTTGGCCACACTGGAGTCACCTTGCAAAAGTACCTATGCCTGGGTCCACCCCTAGAGATGACCATTTAATTGTTCTTGGGTGCTGCTGGGACCATGGGATTTTTTTTTAAGACTCTCCTAGTGGTTCTAATATGCAGCAAAGATTTAGAACCACTGGTCTCATATATATAAATAAATTAAAAGAAAAAAATTAAGAAATTCCTTTTGGAATTCCTGGACTATAAACAGAACCATAGAAATCTTTGCAAACAACTAAACAAAATTCACTGAAAAGAAATTGGACATATAGCCACTGATGTGATGTGCCTTCCTATATGGTGCCAATCAGTGATGTCCTTAAGCAGAGAAAAATAAAAACAAAGTTGAATCCTACTCTTTGCCTCTCTCTCATCTCTTAGTAAAATAAAACCTCCTTCATATAACAATTTTCAAACCATGGGAAGTGGGACTATTTTTGTGCTCCAGTCTTATTAAAACAATTTTACTTCTGTGTCACAAATTCTGGGTCTGATAACGCGTTCTGCACTTTGGTCCCATAAGCACAGTGGAAGTTCTTGTGTTCACTTGCAGAATACAGAGTTTCCTTTTACTCACATACTCCTTTAATGTAGTTGGACATCAATCTTTCTAGCCTAGAAAGGAGGTTTTATTTCATTGCCAGGGAACAGAACTTCCAAAAAACACAAATGTCTTTCAGCATCATGTTGGGTAAATAATCAAGGGGGATGAATTGGTCTCTCTCTGACTTCCTGCCTTATTTTGCTTTAAACTCATAGGTGAGCTATGAAAAGACATCTGCCCTTGCGTTCCAGCCACCTAGGCAGGACATCAGCCTCAAAGCCAAGTCTCAGCTTACAGGGCTTCCTGCACTTCACACGTTTACCTGGCCTGGGAGCCAACACAACACGGCGCAGACATATCTGTGTACCAGTGAGTGCCTTTCCCTTCAATTCAAGCCATTCATAAAACTGACTCAGGAAAATAAAAAGTGACTCCTGGCTTGGGTTTCTCCAACCATGGCAGGTCTGACATATGACATGACCATAGTCAGCAGGAACCGACAGTGGAAAAAACGGCCAGTATTCAGTATGTCAAGCCCAGGGGCCACACAGAGTTCACCACCCACCCACCCACCTTTAATTTAACTCCTAAAGAAGGTACTGTTAGCTCCCACGCCCCATCAGAAGCCCAGCATGTTCTCTGAGAGCTGGGCTGAGGACAAGGGCCAGAGCTGCTGGATGGTGCTTCTCCCGGGCTGTTCAGCCCCAGGTGTGCAGCGTCAGCACTGCTGCTGCAGTGGGGACCCCGGGACACACCCATGTTGAGGCAGGGAACCATGAGGTGCCAGCAGGTTGGTCAGGAGCAGCGGCTTATGGTGTTTGGGCCATATCAGACAACAACCTTCCAGGCCAAATCAGACTTTCCAGCGTGGCACAGTCCAGAAGTCACGCCACCATGCAGAGGAACTGTGCTCTACTCAAGAGGGCCCACTTGCACTTCCGTGAGTCTCCCTGGCCTATGGAATGACCTATAAGACAGCTGGTTTTTAAAGACGTTCATTTCCTTCATCATCTTGAGAATTAATAAGGAACATGTGTATACTGTGAGATGTCTCCCTTTCACCAGGCCCCAGCCAGCCAGGCCTCCTTCCTGGAGATAGTGGCCTAACAGCATTTTATGCACAGGACTGTTCCCAGAAGGGCTCTACTCTGACAAGTGATAGGCTTTCTTTGCTCCTCTCTTGTCCCCTGAGTTGGACCATAAAGAAGGCTGAGTGCTGAAGAATTGATGCTCTTGAACTGTGGTGCTGGAGAAGACTCTTGAGAGTCCCTTGGACTGCAAGAAGATCAAACCAGTCAATCCTAAAGGGAATCAGTCCTGAATATTCATTGGAAGGACTGATGCTGAAGCTGAAGCTCTAATACTTTGGCCATCTGATGCGAAGAATTGACTCACTGGAAAAGACCCTGATGCTGGGAAAGATTGAAGGCAGGAGGAGAAGGGGACGACAGAGGATGAGCTGGTTGGATGGCACCACCAACTCAGTGAACGTGAATCTGAGCAAACTCCGTGAGATAGTGGAGGACAGGGAAGCCTGTTGTGCTGCAGTCCATGGGATCACAGAGTTGGACATGACTGAGCGACTGAACAACGACAACAACGTCCCCTGAGAAAAGGCTCATATTTAGCTTCCTTGCCATGTGGGAGATACCACGACTCTGCATCCTACCCTTAGGGACTCCTAGGGCACCAATCCACACAACCTGGACTAAGAGCTTCCACAGCCCAGGAAATGAGTTGCACAAAGGTATATCTCCAGTGTCCTGGAGGTGACACCTCCAATTCTACAATTAAAAAAAAAAAAATTAACTGAGCTATTTATCTGTGCAGAAAACTTACTACAGAAGAGAAAAATGTGGCCTACTTTCAAGGATCTTATGCTCCGGTGAGGTTACCACCCTCACTCCCAATTTGTGCTGATACAAAGGAAACAAAAACAAAGGTATCTAGAGGGCTGAGAGGAAAGGAGGAAAGTCTACAGAAAAAACCCAGGCCTCAACTCAGTAAGGGACAGAAGAAAGGCAAGAAGAGCGCCAGAGGTTCTCTCATGCTGAGGGAGCCTTCCACAGACAGCTTGGGCTTAACAGGTATTCAAATGTGGCCCTTCCTTCTCCACAGCTGGCCAAGGCAGGGCTAAGGAGAGAGGACTCTAGAGCAGGAATTAATGAGCTCCATCTTGGATCACGGTCAGCTGAGCATGGCTCTGGCATCTTCTTAGCCGAACTGTACATCCGCTGAGGGCCAAATAAGGTGAGAGGGTGCACGTGTAAGCCATCATCCCTATTTCTCACTCCCCACCAGACAAGCAGGTATTTTTCCCCATTTAACAGACAAGGAAACAGACCCAAGAGGTTAAGTGACTCGCCCAAGGCTGCTCTGCTGGTTGGCACCAGAGCCACGACTGGTTAATCAAGCCCTGAATTTTTTCTTCCTTTCTCACTATGCAAGGGTGTTTTGTTCACCTCGGTGTTCGTTGATATCCCTTTTGATTATCGAACTGACTCTGCGCAAAGTAGGGGTTTTCCATATCCCCATATTTAACTTCAAAACCTCAGCTCCATTTCACAATGTTTCCACACGATGGGATAACATGTTGTAACGATGACCCCCTGGCATGCCTCTCAATCACCAATTGTGCTTCCAATGTGCTCTGAAAAACAAGGGTGTCTTTCATGTCATTCCCTGATAAACACGACTTTACTTTTGGTGTGAATGTGCCCAATGGCGATAAGATGAATTCATTCCCAATTTAAAATGTAGCACTGATTTCTTATAGGCACAAACTTCTATTTGAAAACTACATGTATATATTTATCTTTAACACAGTCAAACTTAAATATTAATAGATATTGATTGTAGTTCTTGTGCTTATATGCAGAGGAAACAATGTATGTGATAAAACCCCAAAATACCCATGTGGTGGTGGTGGTGGTGGTATTCGCTCAGTCGTGTCCGACTCTTTGTGACCCCATGGACTGTAGCCTGCCAAGCTCTTCTGTCCTTGGAATTCTCCAGGCAAGAATAGTGAAGTAGGTAGCCCTTCCCTTCTCCAGGGGATCTTCCTGACCCAGGGATCGAACCCAGGTCTCCTGCATTGCAGGCAGATTCTTTACCATCTGAGCCACCAGGGAAGCCCCTAAAGCCCATGTACCACATTATTACACTCTGTGGTATCAAGTCACAACTCTCACTGCTAAAGTTTTGAACTGTTTTCTTCAGCAACACTTACTGTGCACCTTCTGGCAGCCAGAATGCAGACCCACTCTCCCTCCTGGGCAGGTCCCATGGGTCTGCTGGACAAGTAACTATGGACACTTGGGCTGCTCTTTGGCAGGGCCTTGATGTGACTTTATAATCTCAAACTTCTCCTTCTGTATGTGCAAAACTTTGCAGCAATTTGGAATAGGGCGTCTGAGTAGGAGAGATATAGAAAATCCTTCTAGAAAGATCTCATTATCATAGGAGAGTCCATCAGGCCTGCATGCCCCATCTTTGACATTTTGCAATCCGTTTGTTGTAGTTCTAATGGCCTCTGACCCACTTGACTCCTCAGCATTCACTGTGATATTCCAAGATCTGCATATGAGGACGCACCACACACCCAGGCACACACCTCAAAAAGCACAATGCTAAAAACAGTGTAACCAGCTTCCAAAACAAATCAACTGAAATCTACTCACTAGCCTCACCCAACTTACCAGTGTCAACACATTTGTTACCTAATGACGGTAAACAAATGCTGAAGGAGGACCAGGACTTTAGAGCAAGAAGTGAACCTTAAGGATGAAGAATCAGAGACCTAGAGAGGTGACTTCCCAAGTTCATGACCAGAATCTCCATCTCTGAACTCACCCGTAGCATAACTAATGTATAACGTAGTAAAGTTAATGTATAACTATGGCTCAAGTAAAAGTTTGATATTTCCTCCTTTTCTAAATGTATTTTTTTCTACTCCTGCTATGCCAAATTACCACAAACCACACGGCTCTTAAAACAACACAAATTTATAATTTTATTGTTTTGTGGGTCAGAAGTCTGCAATTAGTCTTACAGAGCTATGATCCAGGTGTCACTAGGAGTGGTTCCTTCTAAAGACTAAGGAGATTCATTTCCTTGCCTTTCCCAGCTTCTAGAGTCAGCCAGAACTAGTCCTTGACTGGAGACAGCATCACTTCAATGTCTGTTTCCTTCATCTCCTCTCCTGCTCTAACTTGGAGCTCATACCTTCCTCTTATAGGGGCTCTTTTGATGACACTGGGTTTATCCAGGTAATCCAAGATAATCTCCCCATTTCAAGGCCCTCAATTTAGTTAATCTGCAAAGTCCCTTTTTCCATGCAAGGTCGAATATTCACAAGTTCTGGGGTTCAGGATGTGGACATCCTTGCTGCTGCTGCTGCTGCTAAATCGCTTCAGTCGTGTCCGACTCTGTGATTATTCAGCCTACCACACCTAACAAAAGAATTCTATCTTCCCAGTAATCTATTGTCTGCAGAAGAATATTTGCAAGTTTGATGGGCTTCCCTGGTAGCTCAGCGGTTAAAGCGTCTGCCTGCAATGCTGGAGACCCGGGTTCGATCCCTGGGTTGGGAAGATCCCCTGGAGAAGGAAGTGGCAATCCACTCCAGTATTCTTGCCTGGAGAATCCCATGGACAGAGGAGCCTGGTGGGCTACAGTCCACGAGGTCGCAAAGAGTCCGAAAACGACTGAGCAACTTCACTTTAAAATGTAAAAATGGGTAGAGCAGGAGGAAAGGGAAACCTATTTGTTTTTACATAATCTGAGAGCCAACATAGTTAGAAATTCAATCAAATGACTATGTCCACATGTACTGAACTAACGTAAGCAAGTGTTCAACAGTTCCAAACCGTAAATGAGAAATTTGGACCCTAATTCATAGTAACCTGAAAGATACAAGCCTGAAGAACTTCCATCAAAATAGAAAAATAAAACTCTAAACATAGGCCATCAAATGTATCACTGCCATTACCTGTACACTCCGTTGGCCCCTCAGATGGTGACCTAAGCACTAACTGTTCCATATGGTTCAGCAATACAGACACAGGCTCTGCCCATCCATTTCAAACAACCTGAAACCTTCCCCAGCACCTCTTACCATCTCGACATTTGGAGTTCTGATAAATATCTTGCTGCAGTGAACTTCATCATAGCTAGGTCACACAAATCAACTCATGCTTATTTCCTTAGGATAAATTTTAAATTTTTAGAAGTGGTATTTCTGGATCAATGGGTAAACAGGCCATTTAAAAATTTTATAAGTATTTCCAAACTATTCTTGTGCAAGTGAGAGAACTTACACACCCAACAGTACAAGTCTCCAACCTTATCTACTTTGTACACAGTACTTATTTTTATCTTAGCTAATTTGACCAATGAAAATGCTATCTTGAGTTAATCTGCATTTCTTTGATTATGAGCAAGGCTGGATATCTTTTCTATGTTTTTTGGCCACAGGTACTGATTGTTTTGTGACTTCTCTATTCAAATAATTTGCTTGTGTTCTTACTGGTATATTAAAATTTCTGTTAATTTTGTAAGAGTGCTTTATGTATTATTAAAGACATGAATTCTTTTTGGGATTAAAATATTGGTAAATATCTATGACTTTTCTTTATAATGTTCTTTCTATGATATTCAGAAAATTACAATTTTTACATATCTACTTTACTTTATGCTTTCAGTCCTCAATGTTCTGATTAGTTTTCCTTTTATATAAATTATATATTCACCTTCATTAATATTTTTAGATTAACTCTGTTTCCGTTTAAAAATATTCCAATCAGCTAGAACTTACTTTAGAATATCACTAAGTTTTCATATCCAACTTTGTTTCTTTTTCAATGTTTAGCCTAAGATCCCAGAATCATTTGTGACATCATCTTCTCTTTCCTTAGGGCTATGAAATGCCACTTTGCATCACTTCAACCTGTTACATGTAATTGGCTCTCTTCTGGAGCTTTCCAGGCTGGCTCATGAATGTATCTATTCTTGTGCCAGGATCATAACATGTTAATTAGTGCAGCTTTATATTAATTGTTAACATTTGATGGTACAAATCTCTCCACCTTTTAAATCAACATTTTTCTCATGCTTTATTCTTAAAGCTAAACTTTAGAATCATTTACTCAAACTCCCCATTCCCCATTCTGATCCCGTGTAAAGACTAACTAGGGCCTTCCCCTGGTGGCCCAGAGGATAAAGTGAAAAAGTGGAAGTAAAGTCGCTCAGTCATGCCCGACTCTTTGCAACCCCGTGGACTGCAGCCTACCAGGCTTCTCCATCCATGGGATTCTCCAGGCAAGAATACTGGAGTGGGTTACCATTTCCTTCTCCAGGGGATCTTCCCAACTCAGGGACTGAACCCGGGTCTCCTGCGTTGGAGGCAGACGCTTTAACCTCTGAGCCACCAGGGAAGCCCATAGGAATCTGCCAATGCAGGGGACACAGGTTCGATCCCTGCTCCAGGAAACAGCCACGTGCAACTAGGCCCACGTGCCACAACTGCTGAGCCCACACGCTCCAGAGCCCTTGCTCTGCAACGAGAGAAGCCACAGCAGTGAGAAGTCCACGCGCCATGACTAGAGTAGCCCCTGCTTGCCGCAACTAGAGAAAGCCTGTGAGCGGCAATGAAATTCTAGCACAGCAAAAAAAAAAAAAAAAAAAAGACTAACGAGGACTGCTTGGGTTTATAAAGTAATAAGCAGCAGAACTTACAGTTGACATCATTGTGCTTTGCTATGGAGACACGGTCCTCATTATGCTAATATGCTATGCTATGCTAAGTCGCTTCAGTTGTGTCCGACTTTGTGCGACCCCATAGACGGCAGCGCACCAGGCTCCTCCGTCCCTGGGATTCTCCAGGCAAGAACACTGGAGTGGGTTGCCATTTCCTTCTCCAATGCATGAAAGTGAAAAGTGAAAGTGAAGTCGCTCAGTCGGGTCCAACTCTTAGCGACCCCATGGACAGCAGCCCACCAGGGACCTCTGTCCATGGGATTTTCCAGGCAAGAGTACTGGGGTGGGGTGCCCCCCAAGTCAAATCAATTACCTTAAAACGAAAGCTATGTAGTATTCTTCAGACTCTGAGCACATCTTTTAGAGTTTATTCCTACATAGTCTAGAGTTTATGTTTTGAACTATTTTGAAAGTGGCCTTCCTCAGTACACATTTAATTGGATATTAGGAAACCACTGATGATTTCCTTGCAGAGCTGTGTGCTGTGCTCAGTCACTTTAGTCGTGTCCGATTATTTGCTACCCTGTGGACTGTAGCCCTCCAGGCTCCTCTGTCCATGGGATTCTCCAGACAAGAATACTGGAGTGGGTTCCAATACTGGAGTGGGTTCCCATGCCCTTCTCAGCAGGATCTTCCTAATCCAGGAATCGAACCAGAGTCTCCTGCGTGCGTCTCCTGGGTCTCCTGTATTGCAAGCAAATTCTTGACCACTGAGCCACCGGGAAAACCTCTGATTGTTTTCTTATTTCTAAAAACTAGCCTTTAAGATGTGCATTACATCTCAGAAAAGACTCACCCATAATCCTCAGGCTCAGGCAAATGTCTGTAACTCCCTCCAAAATATGCTTCTGCTGCAACACTTCCTTGTTGCCACCAGGTTCTTTTGTACAAAATGATGGGAAATGATCTATTTCAAGGACCATGGACAAGAAGTTTTGAGCCACAGGAATAAACAAAATAATTCCTATTCATAAACCCATGAAGGATGAGAATAAGGCAAAAAATTAAACCATAACGTCAGCAGGCAGGCAAACTGAGATCAAATCTCAGCTCTTTGTTACTAATTCTGACCTTGAGCAAGTCCCAAAAACACTCTGGGGACTCTGGGCCTGAGGTTCCCGGTGCATCAGTAATGAGTGTTGTACAGATGCAGTGGTGATGTAAAGGGCAGATTCATTCATTTCTTCATTCACTCACTTACATAAATACCAAGTGCCTTTTATGTGCCAAGCAGATTTCTCTGGTGGATCTGTCATAAAGAATCGACCTGCCAATGCAGGAGACACAAGAGATGCGGGTTCCAACCCTGGGTTGGGAAGATCCCCTGGAGAAGGGTATGGCTACCCACTCCACTGTTCTTGCCTGAAAAATCCCATGGGCATAGAAGCCTGGTGGGCCACAGTCCATGGGGTCGCAAAAGAGTCAGACACAGCCTTGGCAACTAAACAAGCATCGTGCTGGGCACACGGAACCATTACTGAACTAGCCAGACAAGATCCCTGACCTCAGGGAACTTAGGGAGACTGTGGGAGGCAGGCAAAGGACAAGCAAATAAAAACATGAAATCATTACAGGCAGCGGTGAGTGCTACGAAGGAAAGGAACAGAGGTGTGATGGAGAGCTGCCGTTGGAGGTCACTGTCCAGGGAAGAGCGCATGGAGAAGGGGAAGAAGATTTGAGACCCAAAGGACAGAGATAATAGTTACAGGAAAACTGCGGAAAGAGCAAGTGCAAAAGCCTAGCAATGAAGAAGGGTCCGACACATCTAAGACAATGGAAGGAGGCCAGAGACTGAAGCACAGGGGTTAAGGAGGAAAGGGGTATGATCTGCAGCTGGAGAGGGAGGTGGGGGACTGCCTCCCTGGATTTGTGCAGCAGGGCCTGGCAGGGCAGGAGTGATCTGGGTCTATTGCTGCTGCTACTGTGGGTGCTGTTCTTGCAGCTGATGGTGACATGGGAGATGCTGCATTGGGTTGCAGTTCAAACCAGAGCTCAAATAGTTATTCAACTATCTTCATTTGCAAGAAAGCATACCAAGGAGATCTGACTGAAGGAGGCTCATCTTCAGTTTGCTAAGCATTTCTGTTTAATTCAGCAAATCTCTTATGTCTGTAGGAGACCTAACACCATGCACAAATCAACGGAAAATACCAACTGCACCTACCACGCAGACGCTGGAAATAAGGAGAAGCTGCACGCACGGTCCCTCCTGACAAGGAGATGAGCCCTGGAGCTCTTTCCCTTTGGGCACGTCTCACTCCAGCCCGGCTGACCTCATAAAGAACTAAGGTGAAGAGAAGGTTCTGGCGGATAAGCAGGACAGAAGTGGGCTCCAACTTTTGGGAAGGTTGGGGTAGCCTACAATCTGATGCCTGACATAAAACCTCCATTGCCAAGTTCCTCAGCTGTATTTGCTGGACCAGTAAGAATCATTTCAAAGGATCTGCTCACAGCTGTCTGGGCTGATGGATGCTTTCAATCCTTCTACAAAGCCAACAATTCATATAAAAGCACAGATCTATATTTTCATAAGTAGTATGGCATTTATTTCCTGCAAGGTACTCTGAATGCTTTCAAACTGTGGTGCTGGAGAAGATTCTTGAGAGTCCCTTGGACAGCAAGGAGATCAAATCAGTCAATTATAAAAGAAATCAATCCTGAATATTCATTGGAAGGACTAATGCTGAAGCTGAAGCTGAAGCTCCAGTACTTTGGCCACCTGATGCAAAGAGTGGACTCACTGGAAAAGAGCCTGATGCTGGGAAAGATTGGGGGCAGAAGGGGAAGAGGGCAAGAGAGAATGAGATGGCTGGATAGCATCACCAATTCAATGGACATGAACTTGGGCAAACTCCAGGAGATGGTGAGGGACAAGGAAAGCTGGTGTGCTGCAGTCCATGAGGTTGCAAAGAGTCGGACATGACTTGGCGACTGAACAACAACGAAAGGTACTCTTGGCATTGTTCTGCTTTGGAAGTTGTTAGACATGAGAGGAAAAATAATTATAAACAGCTTATTCCAGCCTAAACACTCAACACTGTCAGTGGAAGAAAGCCAATGTGGTACTTCTGAAACTAAAGAAAACTGACTTTGGAGGCCAATCCCAGGTTACAGAACAGTAGCATTACAAGAGGTTGTTTGCAAACTCAGGATCTAACATGAAACAAAATATTAAACCACAGGAAACAAGATATTCTAAAGAGTAGGTGAGAGTGCTAGACCCGTGGGCCTAACCAATAGCACATCTCATCTCTGAATGTGGCTGAGTCAGCCAGTCCTAACAATACGGCTATGGGACAATGCCTTGAATTTGAATATTCTGAGAGTATAGATGTCTAACGCTGCTCAACTCATCAGAAAGCAGGGAAGGGGCCTCCCCAGAGCCAGGGTGCTTGCTGCATGCCCTGGCATGGGACTGGGGTGTCAGAGGGAAGAGCTTTAGGGAGAGGTTGGAGATAGGGTTGTAGGAGATTAGAGGCATAAGGCACAGAGGGAAGAGTCAGTGAAGGGAGGGGCCTGGGAAAGGCGAAGGCACAATTCACCTAGGCTAAGGGTTCTGGAACAGAGAGGGAGAGGAAAATAGAAGTGGGGAAGCATTTTTCCCCTCCTTTCTCTTCCTTTTATCGTGAAGATAAGCAGAAGGGGCCTTGCCGCCCCCAGGTTACTGATTGAAAAGGTGGAAGAGGCAAAGGTGTGGAGGATACTTTCCTTCCCTTCCTGGCTTTGGGGGTGCCGGGGGCAGGGGACGAGGAGGGACAGAAACCACGTGTGCATGTAAGAATGTGCACGACTCCAGCTTATAAAAAGTCCACACCTGCCAGTGAATAAATATAGCTGATATTTGTTCAATATTGCAGCTGACAAATACTTTCACATTTGTTTGATCTTGACTGCTGCCGACAGGTATGCAAACCAAGGTTCAGTCTGAGCTAGAGTCAGGATCCAAAGGCCCTTGCTCTTTTCCCTGCACCTGTGGTTTTCTACTCTGGCCCCATAGGAGAATCCCCCGGGAAAACGAAATAAATACTAATGCTTGGACCTCTCCCCCAAAGCCTCTGCAAATTAGGATCTCTGAGTGTAGGGCCAGGGCACTGGTGTCCTACCCAATGGCCCCCTAATGTTAGTGTGAATACAGACCAGCAAGGAGCTAAAAATGTGGATTACCCAGCACACACATTCTGGGCACACAGGATTGGTCTCCCCACACCTTGTATAAGGTGCAGCCATATGAATTACTTCAGGCAATGAAATGGGAGCACTGAAAACTGACCCATATGTGGGTGAGAACATTCAACTGGAGGGAACAGACCTCACATCCCACTGGAGGTTTAACCTGAACCACCCAGGAGAGTCATCCAAGGGCCCATAGTGGACTTCAAATTCATGAGAGAATTTTTCTATGAAGGTAATGAAATTTTGTTACTGCAGCATGACGTAACTTCTCCTGACTGAACCTACTCATTAAGAGTGAAGCCTGGGAATATTAATTTTTATAAGCATCTGGTTGATTCTTACGTTAGCAGCCTGTAGCCTCCACTTTTAGAAGTGAACACAATGCTATGTTAATTTTCTGTGTTTCACGTGTTTATAGAGACACTGGTGTTGTAGAGAGCTAATGTTCATTACGCATTCAACCTTTACTGTGCTCCCGTTGTGTCAGGCATGGAATAAAGTGTTCCTCTTAGACAGAGATGAGCAAGACACAGTCCCTTAACTCTGTTCAATGTTCTGTGGCAGCCTGGATGGGAGGGGAGCTTGGGGGAGAATGGGTCCATGTATGACTGAGTCCCTCCTCTGTTCGCCTGAAACTACTATAAATTCTTAACTGGCTACACTCTGATATAAAATAAGAAGTTTAAAAAAAAAATACACAGTCCCTTGTTCTCAAGGAACTACCAGAAGAGAGGAGGCAGCAGGGGGAAAAAACAAATATTTCCCCCCAAGCCCCAGATATTTCAAAACAAAGGAATGGGACAGAGAGCTAATGGACAAAGGACAAACTAATTTTGTTCAAAGATGGTAGGGGAGCTCTAAAGGAAGAGATGTAAGACCTAGAGCTTAAATGACAAGTCACCGTTCCCTAAGCAGATCACTGTCACAGGTTCAGGTACATGAGAAAGCACTAGACGTGGGCTGGAGCAAGATCTTGGGATGAAGTTGATGAGAGATGTTCTAAGGGGCTGGCTTTTAGGGGAAGATCCAGGGTGGGAAGGAAGTGATGTGAGTGGGAACAAATGTGCTGTAAGGCCCTGGGGGCATGCTGTCCAGTAGCAAACTATGGTGAGCCAATGAGGTGATTTGACATTTTCTAAAAAAAAAAAAATCTTCATTGCCACTTCATGGCAAATGGATGGAGAAACAATGGAATTATTTTGGGGGGCTCCAAGATCACTGCACATGGTGACTGCAGCCATGAAATTAAAAGACGCTTGCTCCTTGGAAGAAAAGCTATGACCAACCTAGACAGCATATTAAAAAGCAGAGACATTACTTTGCCAACAAAGGTCCGTCTAGTCAAGGCTATGTTTTCTCCAGTAGTCATGTATAGATGTGAGAATTGGACTATAAAGGAAGCTGAGCATTGAATAATTGATGCTTTTGAACTGTGGTGTTGGAGAAGACTCTTGAGAGTCCCTTGAACTGCAAAGGAGATCCAACCAGTCCATCCTAAAGGAAATCGGTCTGGAATATTCACTGGAAGGACTGATGTTGAAGCTGAAACTCCAATACTTTGGCCACCTGATGCAAAGAACTGACTCATTGGAAAAGACCCTGATGCTGGGAAAGATTGAAGGCAGGAGGAGAAGGGGACGACAGAAAATGAGATGGTTGGATGGGATCACCGACTCGATGGACATGAGTTTGAGTAAACTCCAGGAGTTGGTGATAGACAGGGAGGCCTAGTGTGCTGCAGTCCACGGAGTTGCAAAAAGTCAGACATGACTGAGTGACTGAACTGAAAAAAAAAAAAAAAAATCACCTTTTGGAAAAAAAAAGTGAAATTGATTTGAATATTTTATTTTACCCAATATAATCAAAATAGTATCATTTCAATAAATGACAAGTATTAACATGCAGTTATAAGATAGTACATAGAAAGAAGAAGAAGTCTTCAAAATCTGGTGTTTACTGTATATTTTAACACATCTCAACTTGGCTCCATAGCCACTGGTGGCTGTTGCGTTGGACAGGGAAGTTCTCAATAACTGCCAGAGGCTTCTAAAGATACCCTCTCTTCAAGGGGGATACACCGAGCATTGATTACTCAACCACTTAAAGGCAAACCATGAACTGAGCATGCTCCGTAAGCCAGAGTTTTGATTATATAAACCTCTGAAGACCAATACAAATACACTGCTATTTAAAAATACTGACATTGTCAAAGCCTCTCCCCAAACAACATTCTGGCTCAGGGGATTATACTACTTAAGGCAATTTTAAGAAACAAGTCAACTTTCTGCAGCATTAGTGGTAAAAACATACCTTTGAAGAATTCCTTTGACTTAATAAGCCAATGTGAGTTTTTACCAGAGTGACGATTTGGATAGCTCTGTAGTACCAACACTCTTTAGGCCTCTCTGATGGCTCTGTGGGTAAAAAAAAAGCTGCCTGCGATGCAGGAGAAATGGGTTCGATACCTGGGTTAGGAAGATCCTCTGGAGGAGGGCATGACAACCCATTCCAATAATCCTGCCTGAAAAATCCCATGGACAGAGGAGCCTAGTGGTCTACAGTCCAGAGGGTCATGAAGAGTTGGACACTACTAAGCACACAGCACATCAACACTCTTTACCAAGGTTGATCATTTTAATTAGGAATTGACCAGAAGGAAACAAGGCCAGCTCAGCTGACCTCCTGTCTCATGCAGTGAAGACAGGCTGTGTATGACTCCTCCACTGTGTACTAATCGAAGGTGCCCCTCACCTTTCTAAAGGAGCCAATGGCGGGTCTGACCAGCACAAGGCACACCATGGTGCACTCGGGGAACAGAAGGCCTAGACTGCACCTTACTTCAGAATTCCTAACAAATAATACATTGCATTGCTGAAAAATGGTCTGGAGGCCGTATTCTTTTCCATGGTTCACAGACAAGAGATTCTGGACTTGGAACCCCTCTAGATCCTCCAGACACACCTTTTCAAGCCTCCTGTTGTAACTGAAGCTGATTCCAAGCTGAGAAGGCTGTCCATGGAATTCACTCCTCTAAGGCAGCTTCTTCAGTCCCTTAGGCAGAGGACAGTCTGCACCTGGCCCTTCCTGACACGGGTTTATTTAAAATTCTGGTAGGCAAAGTCATTTAACTCAAAGAAGATTTGAAGCTTTACTCCTCACTTTTCCCAGTTCAAGGGCCCAGAGGGCAGGGACTATCCCTTGCCCATTTCTGATGCTCAGCACAACTGTCTGTAGTAAACCCTCACAGTCAATCATAAGAATCTTTTTTTAAAAATTAATAACATGGGGCTTCCCTCGTGGCTCAGTGGCAAAGAATCCACCTGCCAATGCAGGAGACATTGGTTTGACCCCTGGTCCAGGAAGATCCCACATGCCGTGGTGCAACTAAGCCTGTGGCTACAACTACTGAGCCTGTGCTCTAATGCCTGGGAGATGCAGCTATTGAAGCCTGAGTGCCTAGAGCCTGTACTCTGCAACAAGAGAAGCCATTGCAACGGGAAGCCCACATACCACAACTAGAGAAAACCTCATGTAGCAACAAAGACCCAGAACAGCCAAAAACAATAAATAATGAAATCAAGAATTTTAAAAACTAATAAAAGAAATAAAGTCAACTCAAATCGGGCTAAAGATCCTGTCAGTATCATATCCTCTTTCTCAAGGGTACCAAAGAACTTTTTTTTAATTTTGAAATATTATTTTCTTCCATGTTGTTACCTGGATGGTTAATACTCAAAGTCATTTAATCCCAGTAGCTCTTGTTCCTTAATTACGTATGCTCTCTGTTTAACCATCTAATTATTCCTCCATCTTTATACATTTCTAACCTGGGCTTCCACTCAGATTCTGAAATCATTAGAATGTAAAGAGGAATTAGGAGTGAACACTTCTCTTAAAATCACTAAAAATAGCTCCCACATGGGATCACCAGCCTCTCCCTGAGGCCTTCACAAGAAGGGAGGGCAGCCCATTCTCACTTTATTTATTTATTTTTTTAATTTTATTTTATTTAACTTTACAATATTGTATTGGTTTTGCCATATAACAAAATGAATCTGCCACAGGTATATATGTGTTCCCCATCATGAACCCTCCTCCCTCCTCCCTCCCCATACCATCCCTCTGGGTCATCCCAGTGCACCAGCCCCAAGCATCCAGTAGCGTGTATCTAACCTGGACTGGCAACTCATTTCATATATGATATTATACATATTTCAATGCCATTCTCCCAAATCATCCCACCCTCTCCCTCTCCCAGAGTCCAAAAGACTGTTCTATACATCAGTGTCTCTTTTGCTGTCTCGTATACAGGGTTATTGTTACCATCTTTCTAAATTCCATATATATGCCTTAGTATACTGTATTGGTGTTTTTCTTTCTGGTTTACTTCACTCTGTATAATAAGCTCCAGTTTCATCCACCTCATTAGAACGGATTCAAATGTATTCTTTTTAATGGCTGAGTAATACTCCATTGTCTCAATTTATTTTAAACAACAGTGTCAAAGGCTGTCCATGTGAATCCCTCAAGCATATGACTGAGAGTTTCCACCTTTGTGCTCCTGGGGTCTGTACCAGGCACCCCAAACAGGGAGCTGAGAATTTCACCTCACTTTTCAGCCCTCTTGTGCCTCAACTTCTTGTAGTGGTTCAGTTTCTTGAGCTTCTCTATGTCCCTCCTAAGTCTCATGGCTCAGGATGGAGCTCAACATCCCACGCCTCCCATCACTGCCACTGAAGGGTCAGGCTGTGTTTCTTCTGCGTTGGGTACCACAATTCTGAAAGGAGAACTTCACTGTGGGGCATCCTCTAGTGGCAGGATCTATAGCATCACTTCCCAACAAGCCAAGGGGGCTTCCTCTGACCTGTCCTCTGCGTTTCAAGGGCAAGCCCCTGGGCGTGGAATTATGTGGCTTACCCCCAGCATGGTCCTTTACAACTTTAAACTCAACTCACATCCTGGCTGCTGCTGCTGCTGCTAAGTCACTTCAGTCATGTCCGACTCTGTGCGACCCCATAGACAGCAGCCCACCAGGCTCCCCTGTCCCTGGGATTCTCCAGGCAAGAACACTGGAGTGGGTTGCCATTTCCTTCTCCAATGCATGAAAGTGAAAAGTGAAAGTGAAGTCGCTCAGTTGTGCCCAACTCTTAGCAACCCATGGACTGCAGCCTACCAGGCTCCTCCATCCATGGGATTTTCCAGGCAAGAGTACCGGAGTGGGGTGCCATTGCCTTCTCTGCACATCCTGGCTACCAACTGGCTAAGGGCATCTTGGTATTTCAGGTATCATTTCTCACATGTGTATCACTGCTTTCTCAATGTTTTTGAAAAGATCTATGTGATTAATACACAGGCCTTACTATGCACTGTTTGAACATATTACATGCCAACTCTTTAATCCTCACAATGACCTTATGAAGGACACTCTGCTGTTACCTCTACTTTACAGATGGGGAAACTGAGGCACAGAGCAATTAAGTAACTTGCCTAAGGTCAGAGTTCCCAAGGGGCACAGTTCAGTCTTGAACCCAGGCTGACTCTAGAGACTACTGTAATTACTGTGTTATCAGCCTTATGATCTTTATTTTTAGGCAGCTTTACATCAAGCCACACTTAAACAGGTGAAAAGGTATAATTCTCTCACCTGCAAATGAGAAGCTGAAATCAAGTAAAACTGAAGCTCCAAGAATAACTGAGAATGTCTAGCCTAGAAACACCCCCACTGCATATACACCCAAGGCAGCGGGCAGACAGGGCCGCCGCATGTGCTAAAGCTGGAGGGTGGGAGGGCTGTGTTATTATTCCCACAGACTTTGTGACCTTGGAGGCCTATAGATTTAATCCTTTGTGTTGCAAAAGCCTACTGACAGCCATCTTAGGTAAATCCAGGAGAAGCTTCCTTTAGGAAGCACCTCTCTATGATTAGATCCAGGCGAAACACTGACAGTGCCAATAATCTATACACCCGAGAACAAAGTCCACATGCGGTTTTGCTCAACTAGCTACCACTTTCTCCCAGCCTCACCTCCACACACCTGCGCACGTCCTCACCCCCAGAGTCTGCCTGCCTAACTCCATCTCTTCCTTCAAAACTCAGTTCAAAAATCACTTCTTGTGAGAAGCCTTCCCTGATGCCTCCCAAAGAGCATGCTGGGGTTCCCTCTCCCCCTCCTTTCCTGGATTCAAAGCTCAGCCCTGCCACTTTCTGTGTGACCTTGGGTAAGTTACTTCTCTCTGCCTCAGTTTTGCCAACTGTAAAATGGGACTAATAGTAGTACCTTTTTCCTAGAGTTGTAGGTATTAAATGAGGATAGGTAGAACAGTATCTAGCATATGGTGAGAATTCTGAAAGTGCTAGGTCAGGTCATGTTACTACATGAATTCTATTGTGATCAATAAAATACAAATTTAAAGAGTTCCTGAGTTCTCATAGCAACTTTTATATATGAATTTAATATTAAAGGAACAACTACTGTCTGTGGGGCATCACATACTTTTGACGTTCAAATTGGATCTTTATTCTGAAAAAAGTTGTAAAGCACCAACCTAGGGTTAAATCCTTAGGAAATTGCCTATAATGACAATGATGATGTGGTTATCTTCTGGTTAGATGTACATCTAGATTTCCAGAGCCTCTCATTGCGCTGGGCTGTGGTTATTTAATGGAATATTAGGTGGACGGCCTGCTACATCCAGATTGTTACAGAGGCTCCAGAGGACGGTTATGTGATTCATGATTATACTTCCATTTGTCATGCCCCAGAGCACCTGAGAGACTCATTAGCGGCAGATTTCTGAGTAAGATCTAACATTTTTCACTTTTAAGATTCCAAAAGTGCCTTTCTAGGTCCACTGGGTAAGGCAGGGAGAGCTGTTTATTATATCCCAAGTCCCTAGTGCGTGCTTAGTCACTCAGTCATGTCCGACTCTTTGCAACCCCAGGGACTGCAACACATCAGGCTCCTCTGTCCATGGGGATTCTTCAGGCAAGGATACTGGAGTGAATTGTCTCCTCCAGGGGCTCTTCCCAACCCAGGGATCGAACCCAGGTCTCCCGCATGGCAGGGGGATTCTTTACCATCTGAATGACCAGGGAAGTCCAAGAATACTGGAGTGGGTAGCCTATCCCTTCTCTAGGGGATCCTTCCAACTCAGGAATCGACTTGGGGTTTCCTGCATTGCAGGTGGATTCTTTACCAGTTGAGCTCCCAGGGAAGCTCCAAGCCCCCAATAGTTGGGACAAAAAAGGCCTAGAAAGAGAGCTTCCCAGCCAGGATGCTAAATGACAACTGAGAAGAAAAGCATCCCCCTTTGAACCCCAGCTCTATGGCATCAGTGTGAGTAAAACTTAGCTCCCCCACCCATTCTATTTTGTTTTATCCATTTTCCCCCTTGATTCGTACTAGCATGTTTTGGTATTTAAGAAACACTTTAGTCAATGCAGCCTAACAATACAATGGTCAGACATGTGAAATCACCTTCTGTTATAGAGACTTCTAGAGAGAAAAGAGATTCAGAATGAACAGTTACTGCACTGCTAAGGAGGACATCTGAACCTGGCTCCATCAAAACAGCTAAAGGTCCTCCATTAGTAAATAACCAGACACTCAGGGCTGTTCCCCAAACTCAGAAGCGGGCAGTTTGGGTCAGGCTCTCAGAAAACAAAGCTGATGCCTTACCCGACAGCCGCTGTGTTCATCATTTCATCACAGCAAGGATAAAGAGAAAGGGGATGCTTTGAGGTGATGGCCCAAGTTCTGAGGTGTTGGATCATCTCTACCAAGCTCCTGGGTGGATGCTAGAAAGTCATTCCTGGAACACAAACATTTCACAGACTCCCATAAACCGGCTCTGTCCAGCAAAGGGGAGTAAGAATTCCAGGGATGGGATGAGGTTGTTGCCTTAAGGAGAAAGCCTCTCAGCCTAGAAGGGCACGTATCTACCACTCGGCTTCTTTCCCTTGGGCCTTAACCACATTTTGCTGAGAATCAGATGTGCCGATTTCTGGGCCACAGGCTGATGAGGGTCCAGGAATCTGCATTTTAACCATCAGCAGGATGACTCTTCTGCTCATTGGAACATGAGAACCACTGCCTGACAACCAGACTGCCGGTGATAAAAGCACTATGAAGACACAGACATGCGTCAGGATCCATGCACCACCAATGATACAGTAGGAGGAGCAGCAGCACAGGACCCATGTGTGTGTGCACACAGCTGCGGGTGTTTACCTGTCATCTCTTAATGCTCACAACAACCCTAAGAGCAGGTCCCATCATTATTCCTCTTTCATAGATAAGGAAGCTGAGGTGCACAGAGGTTAGGCAATTTGCTTAAAGGTCTCACAGCTAGTAAGGGGCAGGGGGAGAGTCTGAACTCTGTCGAATTCCAGAGTGCTCACATTCTATTTGGAGACTGACTCTAGGGCCGGGGGCCCAGAAAAGCCCAACCTCTCCACGGAAACCCAGAGATAAAAGTGAATGGAATTGCAAGAGCAGCACTGACCTATATAAACTGTCATGTGTAAAACACAGAGCTAGTGGGAAGCCGCCGTTTAGCACAGGGAGTTCAGCTCAGGGCTCTGTGATGACCCAGAGGGGTGGGGTCGTGGGGGGCGTGAGACCGAGGCTCAAGAGCGAGGGGATATATGTATACTTATAGCTGATTCACACTGTTGTGCAGTAGAAACCAACACAACATTGTAAAGCAATTATACTTCAATTAATGATAAAAAAGTAAAAATAAATAAAATTTACAGCTTAAAAAAAAAAAAAAAAGAATGGATCAGCATTTAGGACCCAAAGGGCCACCAAAGGAGAGTCTGGATGAGTATCCCCAGAACTTGGAGGTGAACTGGCAAGTATTCTGTTGGGGTCAACCTCCGCAGACAGTGAGGTCCCTGGAGGTGGGCGCCAAGCATGCAGGCCAGAGTGGCAGGCTCCTCTGCTCCACAAACAGCGGCACTGCCTGCGCCTCGTGACAGCTTGCAGTCAGCTCACACAGGCCAACAGACCTGCAGGGCAGGACGTCAGCCATGGCCTTTTCTGTCTTTTTAAAAACGTAGCTCCTTTTATTTCTGACTATAGTATTAAAAATGCTCACTGTAGACAGGATAGGAAAAAACAGGAAAGTGCAAAGGAAATTACAATCAGCTATATTCCCATTCAGTTCAGTTCAGCTGCTCAGTCGTATCCGACTCTGCGACCCCATGGACTGCAGATGTCAGGCTTCTCTTTATATCACTAACTCCTGGAGCTTGCTCAAACTCATGTTCATCGAGTCAGTGATGCCACCCAACCATCTCATCTTCTGTTGTCCCCTCCTCCTACCCTCAATTTTTCCCAGCATCCAGGGTCTTTTCCAATGAGTTAGTTCTTCGCATCAAGTGGCCAAAGTATTGCAGTTTCAGCTTCAGCATCAGTCCTTCCGATGAACACCCAGGACTGATTTCCTTTAGGATGGACTGGTTGGATCTCCTTGCAGTCCAAGGGACTCTCAAGAGTCTTCTCCAACACCACAGTTCAAAAGCAGCAATTCTTCGGCGCTGAGCTTTATTTATACTCCAACTCTCACAACCATACATGGGTACTGGAAAAAACACAGCTTTGACTAGATGGACCTTTGTTGGCAAAGTAATGTCTCTGCTTTTTAATATGCTGTCTAGGTTGGTCATAGCTTTTCTTCCAAGGAGCAAGCGTCTTTTAATTTCATGGCTATAGTCACCATGTGCAGTGATTTTGGAGCCCAAGAAAATAAAGTCTGTCACTGTTTCCATTGCTTCCCCATCTATTTGCCATGAAGTGATGGGACCAGATGCCATGATCTTCATTTTCTGAATGTTGAGTTTTAAGCCAGCTTTTTCACTCTCCTCTTTCACTTTCATTAAGAGGCATCAGAGATGATTAATGTTAATACTATATGATGCTTGCCTTTTATTTTTGCATCTGTGTGTACAGTGTATAAAATTGAGATGTTCTATTCAATTTTATATACACCTTTTTGTATTTATCTACGTGAGATATTATATTCAATTTTATATAGAACTTTTTCTCCCATATCATTAAATATTCTTCATCAGCATGATTTTAAAGGGCTTTTATTTAAAATCTAATCATTTGTCCCATAACTATTTCCCTCTTCCTGACATTTAAACTGGCTGTATTTTACTACAGTGGATAATAACCTAACATCCTTGGTTATTTCTATAAAACAGATGGCTAAAAGTGTAATTATTGGATCACAGGGCATGGACAATTATAAGGTTCTTACAAATACTAAGGAATCAAGTTCCCAATTAATCTTAAACTCTTTCCCAGAAAGCCAACAGGCATACCCATAAGCAATATACATAGCTGTCTCACTTCACACACACCAGCACTCAGAGTTGCCATGCTCAAAAATATGCCAATTTGGTAGATTAAAATATAATAGTATGTCTATCTTCCCCAGTAGAGTATAAGGTTCTTGAGAACAGAGATTTTGTTTTCATCAAGGTCTGGCACATAGTAAGTGCTCAATAAATCTTTGCTGATTGAATGAATGATTCAAAGAATCGGTCTGGACCAGGAACGCTGGTCTTTGCCCCCTCCAGGTCCCCTGAGGGACTCTGCCCTATACAAGGCCTACCCTGCTCTTTGGCATCTTGTTACTTACAGCCTTCCCCCGACCCCCAACCCCAACCCTGCCACAGCTGCTGGGCAACCACTCGGACCAAAGAAGACACACCGGTCCAATTCTCTCTCTTGAGACTCTGAGGTAAGAGGTACAGAGATGGAATGAGCTGGCGTTAGGTTAATCTTCACTGTAGGTACAGAGTAAATGGCCACAGACTACGGGCCCTGACTACTACTGCTACTGTGGTTCTCTGCAGGCTGACTCTTTCGGCTGATGTGTGGTTAGATTCTGCTCCTGCTATACAAGGTGCCTGCCAGAAGATGCCCTTTATGCCAGCTTCATAGATGACAACCATAGCCCAGAAGAGTGATCAATCAGATGGAAAACCAGCTCAGCATCACAAGCCAAACTCAGCAAGAAGCAATTATTAAAGAAAAGAAGAAGTACACAGTTTGGCACTTGAATTAAAAATGGGAAGTCTGAATATAGTAGAGGCGGGTGTTTTCTTCAAAGAAATCCATATGGTGGATCACCTGCTCTGTGTTTATGATTTTCTTTGAGATGTAAAAATCATCAACATCACTGGCCTGACTCTATGCCCTCTGATGGCAGGGCTCATATTGACTTCTCATGTATATCTCCAGGGCCTAGCACAATGCCCGGTAGAAGGTAGTACTTAATAAGTAGGTGCTAAGTAAAAGTCAAGAGCTAAAAAAAAAGGAGAATAGTAGGCTTCTACAGGCCTTGATTTTTAGAAATCCAGGAGTTGTGCCACTCACTTTGGTTTTTTCAAAGCTGGTAGATGTTCACTTATCTGAGCTCAACTTAAACCATGGCCTTGATTTACCCAATCTATCCGCTCCATTCCTTTGTTAAAACATCTATACCAATGTCCTCAGCACGCAAAAGCTCAATCAGTTGGCTACACTAGTTTACCACCCATTTCTGTTTTTAACAGTGAAGATATTTATTTACCAAGACGACACATATGTTTGTTCCCAAACCTGCTCATGTCAATCACACTCATTACTGTATTTACATAGCTACACATTACATATACTAATGAAATATCTATGCATAAGGAAAGAGCTGTTGTTTTTATTTCAAGTGCAGTGTTTTGGAAACACTTGATAAAGGTGAAAAGTATTGCTGTCAATTTAGGGGTGAATAAGATAGCTATGAAAGACTAGGTGTGGAGGGGAATGTATAGGTCTGCAAAGTTTTAAGGCACTTACTCTGTAAGTATCTGAATTCTTACACTGAAGAAACCAAATATGGAAATTATAAAAGATGCAATGTGGGTGCGGCTTACACAAGTAAACAAATGCAGAATGCCAATATATAAATCCATGAGTACCAAGAGTATCATGAGACATTATCCGACTTTCCTTCATGTAATGCACTCTGAAATTCTCTAAGTCTAATTTCTTCAATCGCATTTTTAAAAAATGTTGGTTGTGACCCATTAGAGTGATTTTGTGACTCACAGTTTGAAAAGACACTGCCTTAATCCAAGTCCTTAACTTTATCTGGGGGGAGGGAACTGGGGTTAAGAGCACTACAGATGTCACCTCGCTAGTGAGTCAGAATTATGATCCTGGATTCCACATTCTGTGGTGTGTCTACTACTCTGAGCAACCTGCCTTCTGACCCAGCACAGTTTCCTCTGCAAAAAGTAGAAGGTAAAATGAGGAATTGTGTGACAAGCAGAAATCCTAGAAAGGAAAGGAGAAACACGCCCTCTTTCTCTCCTGAGGCTCCATGCTCCTTTAAAGCGTCCTCCACAGCAAGCTAGTCCCCACACCGGCTGTCTGTGTTTTTAGCCCCTAACGAAATCATACCAACCAAGTGTCTTGTTCTACAGACACATATTTGGAACCGTGAACCTTGTACCTGGGCAGAACACGTGAGCTTTCTAATTTTAGAATGACTTCAGCCCCACGTGGGAAAACTCCAGACAATGGAACGGGGAAGCAGGTTGCAGTTCTGAAAAGCTTTTGTTAGGCGAGGTGAGCAACAACCAGATCCCTGGCTTGCTGGCTGACCCATGTTCTACCTGTTTTCCAAACAAAGTACTGTCTTCAAAGACTGTTCCCTATAATCTTATTTGCCCTCCCTCCACACCCCCAGCTCAAACTTGCCCTTCTTAACAGTTAAACCCAAAGCCCCCACCAAATCTGACCACCGTCTCCCCATGCAGGCTGATAAGAGGGACCATCCCTCTGAATGACACCACCATGAATGTTCCATGGTCTTTCATCATCACCTTTGAAAAGTCTCCCAGATGCTAAATTAAGTAAGGTTTCAAACATTGCCTGGTTCCAAGTGGGTGTCAATAGACACAGGCTAGAGGAAGGAGCAGAAATTCAGAGGTTTAAAGAACCACCCTGAATCACCCAGGAACTAGGCAAAGAACAGAAGGAGCTTGGCTCCCAGGTGTCTGAGCAAGGCCCTCACCACACCCCTGGATCATTAGAATGAGTCTCATGAAAATATGAGAACCAGATGGGCAGCCTGGGAACGAGGCAACATGGCGCCAGGTTAAGCAAGCAGCCACCCAACAGCTTAACCAGGGTGCATTCTGTCCCCAGTCAGAGGCATGAAAAGGTGCCTTTGAAGACAGGCGGTGACTCTTTCCTCACGAAGGTGTGAGGTTCTAAGCTGCAGGTGCTGACACCCTCACCCTCACCTCACCTCACCTCACCTCACCTCACCTCCAGCTAATATTCCTCTGCAACCAAAGTGACAACCAACCGGATACAAATTTTCTGTCCTGGCCCGCTGACCACCGACTTCTTAGAGCAATGATTTTCTAAATCACACACTAAGCAGTCAGCTGTGGTTGCTGTCTGTCACTGTGAGGCTCTCATTGTGGGGTCACCTTTGTGCTGGAGACAAGGAGAGAGAAGTTGTCCAGCAACTACAATGTAGCCTGTGTGTGTGTGTATGCATGCGTGCACACACACTCAGTTATTCAGTCACATCTGACTCTTTGCAACCCCACGGACTGAGGCTCACCAGACTCCTCCGTCTGTGAAATTTTCCAGGTGAGAGTCCTGAAGTAGTTTGCCATTTCCTGCTCCAGAGGATCTTCCCAATCCAGGGACTGAACACAAGTTTCTTGCATCTCCTGCATTGGCAGGTGGATTTTTTTTTACCACTGCACCACCTGAAAAGCCCATAATGTTAGAACCTGAATGTAAAATAGCATCTGGCTCCGAAAGAATGAGACACATGCCAGTCACACCACCACCAGTGTATCTGAGGGTCATGGCAGGTTTGACCACCGCCATACATTCCTAACATTACTTTGCCAACAAAGGTCTGTCTAGTCAAGGCTATGGTTTTTCCAGTGGTCATGTATGGATGTGAGAGTTGGACTATAAAGAAAGCTGAGCACCAAAGAATTGATGCTTTTGAACTGTGGTGTTGGAGAAGACTCTTGAGAGTCTCTTGGACTGCAAGGAGAGTCAACCAGTCAATCCTAAAGGAAATCAATCCTGAGTGTTCATTGGAAGGACTGATACTGAAACTGAAACTCCAATACTTTGGCCACCTGATGCAAAGAACTAACTCATTGGAAAAGACCCTGATGCTAGGAAAGACTGAAGGCAGAAGGAGAAGGGGACAACAGAGGATGAGATGGTTGGATGGCATCACCGACTCGATGGACATGAGTTTGAGTAAGCTCTGGGAGTTGGTGATGGACAGGGAGGACTTGTGTGCTGCAGTCCATGGGGTCACAAAGAATCGGACAAGACGGAGCGACTAAACTGAACTGATACTTTGAAGTCTGCCTTCAAAACCCTCATCAAAGCTTTCTAAGCAGTCTCCATCAATCCATCACAGTGGTCATGTGAAAAACTTCACAGGTCATTCCTAAGTCAAGGCCAACATCCAAACAGGAACCAGATGAATAACTTGCCTGAGGACACGGCAGAACTGAGACCAGATGGGTCTAACACGCAGGGCTCCCAACCTCTAGCCTGAGGCATGTATCCCTCCAATGTCCCACCAGAAGCAAATGTCTGAGAAGCATTTCTGATGATAATAATGCCAGTTTCCATGCCTCTGGCATCATCTACCCTCCACATTTGGGGATTTATAAAAAGGAGGATTGAAAGAAACCAATGAAACCTCAAACAAGAAAGCCAAGAGCAACTATGAAGTCATGAGGCCATGGGACGTTTTTGGTGGGAAAGCACAAGAGTGCCACATGGGATCAGCCCCTGTTCTTTCAAGCTCATATTCCACTTTTGATTGGCATGTGGAGTTTGCAATTTTCTGTCTATGCTGCTCCATCAAAATGTTAGAGCTTAATTCTGAGTAAGTTTGCAGTCCTTTGTTCCAGCACCATCGATCAGGAATGTACCAAAACCTTCTTGTGTTCATTACTATTTCTCATTGCAATTAACTCTCAGAGTGAAGAGATCTGCATGTGGTGAAGCTCTCGTAGCTTCTATCCTAAAATTACCCATCTTCACACCTAGATAGTTTCAGTAAATGAGCCCACCAACCTCCAGAGCATAAGGGTTAGGAGGGACTCAGATGTGAAAGTCAGTCACTCAGTGTATAAATGAGCACATGTTATAAAAGCACTGTTGACCTGAAAGGAAATATAACTAGAAAGCAAAATATAAAAACATCAAAGGCAATGTGAACTAAATAAAATGCCACAAATTTGAGTTCAGAGTCATCTACCCTCCATATTTAAGAATCTAATAAAAAAGAATTACTATTGCTTTTGTTGGTGTAACTGAACTATGGTTTCATTTTAAAAGTTCTTATCTGTTAGATACAAATAACAGTCACAAAAGAAATGGATTATGTTTTAAATACCAACAAAGAGCAAACTCAAAAAGTGAGAAAATAGATGAAGGAAAAATGGCAGAGAGATGCTAGTTGTTGAAGTTGGGTGATGGATACATGGGGATTGATGTTGCTATTATTTCTCCTTTTCTATGTATGAAGATTTCTATTATAAACATTAAGAAATAGTTTTGCTTGCCGAATTAGCCAAGAGGTAAACACACATATATTTCAATGCTAGTATAGTGGGTGTGGCTGGTGGGGTCTCCAGTTTGAGCTGTACCCACAACAAGATTTCAGCCATGTCCAGAGAGGACAGAGTTCATGTGGGGTGGGCAAGGCCTTCAAGGGCCTGGGGAGTCTTCCAGGAGATGGGAAGGTCACCCTAAAGGGAAAGAAAGTTGAGCAGACAAGCCTGATTTAGTCACAAAGCCCTAGCTCCTGGACAAGTGGCTCTGACACGGCCATCACCATTTGTACTTGTCTACTAACTAACCCAGCCCTCTCTGGATTCATATCTTGGTCCAGCAGGGCAGGGCAGAGAGCAAGCAAACACGGAAAGAACTATTCCATTAACCCCTCTGGGGCACAAGTACCACAGCTAGGTGACCCATCAGAGAGCAGTGCAAGAGGCCAGATGGCGGCCCCCCTGCCCGCTCCCACATGTCACCAACCAATACCAAGATCTCAATGCCCCCTGCACGCTAGAAGGTGTGGCCCTACCCCAGCTCTCACCCACCACATTGGGCCACAGAGCAGCACTCGGCCAGTTACAGGGTCGTGTGCAAAAGGGCAGGCCCACCTACTGTTTTCTGAACCTAAGTCGTCATGGGGAGAGTATGTCCGACATCAACCTGAGACCGTCTCACAGAAGCAAGCCCAGAAAAGAAACATGGAGCAGAGGTCGGTCGTGACTGCAGCAAGCATAGTCATTTTCTGGATAAATATCACAGGTTTCCCACGTCTCCCCAGAAGAGCCTGGGGAACCCTAAGGGGGCCTCAGCAGGAGCCATGGCAGGCCCCTACGGGGACTGGCTCAGGCACACATCCCCTTTCAGGCACACAGGCCTTTCCTGTGTGATGGATGGAATGGGAGTAGGGGGTAAGATAACCGTCTCCCTGGGAGTAGCATCAGCCTCTGCCTCACCACAAACTGTCACCTACAAGTGACTCAGAGGAGAACCCGGCTGCTGGCCTACCAGGTCCTACAGTGAGGACCACGATGGGCTGGGGGTGCACCTGGAGGGTAAATGCATCCCAGGATGAGGGCTGGGTCAATTGTGAAACTAGCATGGGTCACAAAGCTATCCCCTCCCCCTGCATATGCACATCTGAGCCCTTTGTGATGGGGGAAGTGGTTAAAAAGTGAAAGAACTACTTTATGGAAACTCGAGTAGACCCTGGACTGCCAAAGCACTGCTTTGGAATGGACGGGCACTTCCACCCTCAGTACCAACGAAATATAACACACAGGGCAAGAGGCATTTCTTCTGTGGCATCAGGTGTCACCAAGTGGCTCAGACACCTTAAGGGTTCAAGTGCATCAAGGATAACAGCTCCGGGCAGAGACTGTGGGGTTGCAGAAGTGCTGGTATCCAGGGGGAGCAGCAGCAGCATCCACTATGTTTGGATGGAAAGCTTTGGAGAAGAGCTAAGTACCAGGAACACTGTGTGGTGGTTTGAGGATGTATGAATACAGAGTACCACCTCCTGCCCTGGCACCTCCCTGAAATAACTAGGGAGACGCAGCTGGGGCCACTGCAGTAACAGATGGGAACATTATGTCAACAAGCGAACAGAGATACTGGCAGACTGGTACACTGCGGACATAAAAACCGGCTCAGTTCATTTGGAAGGCTACTTACCAATTTGTTACAAAAGTCATAAATATATACTCTTGCTCCTAGCTATGTCCCAAGGAAAGAATCCAAAAGAAGGAAATAGTTTCTAGGCATCAAGAGGGAGCATTATAATTTAAACTGAAGACAACAAAAATATCCCATGGGAAAAGCCTAATTGTAACACGTGTCCACTTGAATGAAACATTATGACATTTTAAAAGGATACATTTCAAGACATTCTAGCCACATGGAAAAAAGCACAACTCCAAATCCGGAATTTAAAAAGCAGGCACCCAAATCACTTCCTCACCATGACTAATTGTATAAAAATATTAGTATACACGGACAAACGCTAAAAGCCGTGCGCAAACATCGCAGGGGACACTTTTGTGAGCCTCTGCCCACGAGTAGTTTGCTGACAACGTTTCCCAACTTTCCAATCTGTTGACCCAGGATCTCACAAATGCAAAAAAAGAAATGCGACTACAAATGTTCAAGGAGAAACTGGAAAATATTAATAACTAAACAAAGATTTCCAGGCAGAAGGAGACAAGAGGGTTTAGGAATCTGGGTTCTTCTTTAGATGGATTATGAGAGTCAGCTTGCCAGCACCCTTGCCCACAGGGACTGTGCTGGGATCAGAGCTGGGAGAGAGCGCACCCTCGGCGAGCAGGGAACGGTTGCTGCGGGTCGGCAGTTAAGACCTCCCAGGAGCACTCCTCAGGCCCTGGGACAACATGCAGGAGGCAGATGCATGGGAGCTCAGCAGGCAGGAGGCCGGGGGGAAGCTTGTAGCAGAGGCTCCACAAAGCAGCCAGGGGCTGCTCCCATCCGTTCTCCATACACCACCCCACGTGGAGGGGATGGGATGGGACTCACCACTCAGGGCAGATGTGCTGTTCTCCAGGGCCTGGCACACGGCCAAGAAAATACCTGTGAAGAGGAAGAAAAGAAGACAGGTGAGAGTCTGGCCAGCAGCCAACTTCTCAGCCTTCAAGGATGGGTCCTTCTCAAGGGAAAGAGTTGATAGTTTTACAAAGTGGCCAACAGGCAGTCGTAGCAACATAATACAGAGTGGTGGTGGTTTAGTCACTAAATTGTGTCCAACTCTTTGCGACCCCATGGATTGTAGACCACCAGGCACCTCTGTCCATGAGGATTCTCCAGGCAAGTGGGTTGCCATTCTCTTCTCTGGGAGATCTTCCTGACCCAGGGATAAAACCCTGGTCTCCCACACTGCAGGCAGATTCTTCACCATCTTGAGCCACCAGGGAAGCTCAGTACAAAATGAATAAGTGGGACCCTTTGTGCAAAAAGCAGGAAAAAAGTGCCTATCAGCATTACTAAAATCTCAAGCTTTTTCTTTCCTGGTCTCTCTCTCCACTTATGATGTTTCTTGCTTTAAAACACCTTATAGATATGTTTTATTGTGATAAAATATACATAGAAGTTACTATCAACTCTAAGCCACAGTTTGGTGGCTTTAAGTATGTACATGCTGTTGAGCATGTCATGATACTTGTTACATGCTTTTTCTGGTCTTGCTCTCTCTGGGGTATGAGGAGATTTGCAGGGTGAGCCCAGCTCCCCAGAGGCACCCTGGGCCCCAGCGACAGTGCCCAAGTGCACACTGGATCCCGGACACCTGGGTCCGCCAGCAGGGGGATGGATGTGTGGATGTAAGCGACCCAGCTGGGGGCAGGGAAGCCAGTCAGAGGTTTCTTCTTCCCAGAAACCAGTTGCCCCAACCCACGGTGGGCAGGTGACCTTGAGGGTGTCACAACATCTGCCCGGGGGTACATGGATTAGGGGAGAGGAGAGGCTCGCCCATGTCCGTCTTCTGCAGAGACGCAGCTGGGCTACCAGCCTCGATAGGGCAGCTGCCACCATGCCCTACCCAGGAGGGGCACACAACTCACTCCAGCCTTTCTGCTGTCCAGGTCCCAGGTGGCAGGGGCGAGAACCCACCCAGGGGAGGCAGGGAGGTGGCAGTAGGTGGGATCACAGGAGCCAAGGCCCAAGGGCCCTGCACACACCCAACTGTCCCATTGAACTTCATCTTCCTTTCACATTTATAATGTGAAAGGAAAACCATTAAGTATGTCCGGACAGCGACTGTGTGGGCATGAGCCCCCAAGCCCCCGGCCCACCTGAGCAGGAGGCTCTGGGACCACAGGGGTCGCATACTTCCAAAGCCACCCCGGCCAGCAGATGACCTTCTGCGCCCGCACGTTACAGCCCCGGAGGAAGCAGAGCAACACAATTCTGTCAAAGAAGGAACCTCTAGGAGTTACACAATCAGCATGAACTAAGAATGATTTCCTAAAACTGAACTGCAAAAACATGCCGTGGCGGTCACGCAATGAGGCTGGGCCGCCTGCAGGCTAGCCCAGAGGCAGCACAGAAAAGAGGCAAACCTCTGTGCTGTGACCCCTACCCCAAGGCTTAGGAACAGTACGCTCCTGGCCATGCAGGCTGTGAGAGCTCCTTTCCCTCATCACTCAGGATGTAGACACGCCAGCCCTTGACTCTCAAGGGAGAAACACGCTTGGAACAGATAAGGCAATCTGCTCAGGACTTCCTTTTAAGCCTTTGACATGAGAAATATCTAAAAGCTTCAGGCTGCTCTCACTGCTGGCCTGGCATGAATTTCCCAAATACTCCTACAGAGTCCCGAACCTGACACTTGGTGCTGGAGTTGGGTGGGGGGTGACCCAGGAAGCAGTGGCAGAAGGGGACGAGGAGAGAAAGTTAGTGAAATCACATGTTGGCCTGTGTAATTCCTTCTTGCTGCTCAATAGACACTACCTTTGGAAGCAAGGTCTCAGGGACCCCCAGGGCATTATCGAAAAGGCCGAGTGTGTAATCGAAACACCAAGCATTAAACTGAGGGTTTCCTACCAAAGCAAGGAAAAGTCTCAGAGGTTTTGCCCAATCAGCTGGGGACCTGTCACAAGCTGATTTTACTGGCATCATCACAAACCACTCTGGGCCAAAGGTGACCAGTGACCTGTAGAACCGAAAGGAAAGACTCACAGATGTTCTGTATACCTCGTGAGAGGAAGCACCACTGGCCTGTCACAAACAGTGTATGAACAAATGCATCTCCTTCCCCTTTCCATCCCAGCCCCATATCCAACCGTCCATCCATCAGTCAGAACAGTTCCTGGGCTCCAACCTGACCTCTAAGCAAAACCTGGACTAGATAGCAAACACTGTCCAACCTCAGCCAGGAGGGAGCGGAGGTGCTCCCCAGCATCCAGAGCTTGTGGAGGGGCACTCCCTCAGCCTTGGGGTGAGACCATTTGCCATCCCACCCACTGGGTTCCTTACCTGGGAGCTCTCAGCTGCTGAACTTGCAAAGATGTTTCGGGAACTAATTAGGGGTTACAAAACCACCATGTTCCACAGAGGAAGGACACTGGGTTTTTAATCATAAGTTGAGCAGTATAAGAACAGTTCCTTTCTGTTACCCCCCACAGTCCCATGGAAAAACTCTTCAGTACCCTGGGCTCTCTCTGCAATTTCTGTTTAGACACAACTGCAGCAGAGGCCCTATGATGGGAGATGAGCCCTTTGCTTCTCCTTCACCATGTGGTGGGCTCCCTAGGAGGGTCCCAGACCCAAAGGACAGGGTCTGACCTCTGTCACATCTCACAGGGGCACAGGTGCCACTTACTGGGCAGGTGGCAGTCCCAGGCCTACCACTTGGCTTTTACATGCTTCATCTTATTTAGTCCTCACCATACCCATGACACTTATTACTTACTGGAGAAGGTAATGGCAACCCACTCCAGTACTTTTGCCTGGAAAATCCCATGGATGGAGGAGCCTGGTAGGCTGCACTCCATGGGGTCGCTAGGAGTCGGACACGACTGAGCAACTTCACTTTCACTTTTCACTTTCATGCATTGGAGAAGGAAATGGCAACCGACTCCAGTGTTCTTGCCTGGAGAATCCCAGGGACAGGGGTGCCTGGTGGGCTGCCGTCTCTGGGGCCGCACAGAGTCGGACACAACTGAAGCAACTTAGCAGCAGCATACCCATGACACAGGGCTCCTCCTAGCCTCCCTGCCTTCTGGTCCAGTCTATGGAAACACCCCCATTTTACAGATGAGGAAACTGAGGCTTATTCAGGTTGAGAAATCTGCCCAAGTTCCTGCAGCCCAATTCAGACTCAAGTCTATCCAACTCCTATGCCTGAGACAGTGTTTAATGACCACCCCACACACCAGTCCTTCTGTCACGGGCTGTCATGACACACTGGTCATGACCACTATGACCACAGGTACCAGCTATGACCACCAAAAGAGTCCAGACAACAGATTCAGTGGGCCTAGGCACCAAGTTGATCCATCCCTTCCAGAGGCTCCATCTGTTGCCTCTTGTGATATTTCCACTGCCTCCAATCCACCCACTATGAGCAAGGTCTACCAAGAAGAAGCAAGGGTGTGAATGTCCAGAATCCCCACAGCATAACCTCCATAAGCCCAGCTGCCCAGACTTCCAGCCCCCTGGGCTTTGCTTGGAACAGCTGGACTGTGTGAAGGCCAGAAACACATGGCCTTGGCAGGCTCCAAGACTCATCAGAAGCACAGGAATCCTCTCTGGAGCACCTGCTTGGGTTCAGACGTAGGCATGGCCACCGCCAGTGGCCCTGGAGAGACAACGCACAGTTCAGACGGAGACTCAGAGGCTACAGGTGCCTCTCGCCTAAGGTTCAAAGCCGGGCCTTGCCTGCCCTGAGGCCATCCAGCCAGCCTCCCTCCAGGCAGGAATCCCTTCTGGGCTGCTCCTGCCAGCATCCCATTTTGTTTAAATAGCTCCAACAAGGGGAATCTCAGGATTGTGAACTTAGTAAAGAGGGGTGGTGGCGAGAGGAAAATCTACACGTAATGGAAGAAAGACCTTGTGAAAGACGGACCCCAGCCTCGAGGCAGAGGGAACTCAGGCGGCCCTCCAAGAAGGACAAGGGCCGCAGAGCTTTCACTTCAGCTATTGGGATGCAGATGGCTGCTTCCAACAGGAAGAATGGCCAGAGAGAGAACAGCCTACTTACCTGTGAGCTCACAGGTCAAGGCCAAGGGGAAATGTTACCGATGGATGCTGGACACCCATCTCCCCCGACCACAGAGCAGGATGCCCCATCCGTGCGGCCCCACGTGCATGCACGGGGTTGGGACCTGGCTGTGCCTTGAGCATGGGACACCCTCCATTCTCTTCCACCTGTCAGTCTGGTGACCGCTTCACCTCCTCTGCAGGCACTCAGCTCTAAGGCCCCGACTTGGAAAAGGCATCATCAGGCCCCCGGCCACCCCGGCAGAGGTGACCATGCCCTGCTCTCACCTCCACTACAGTTGGTATTTGCTCCCAGGCTCCCACCTACTCTACTGTGTAGATCAGCTGCTTGCCCTAGAAAATCAAGGCTCCACAGCTCATCCACTTTCAAATCCCCTATGCCAGGTTTCCTGAGCAAAGGAGTGAGGGTGAGGTTTTGGTGTCAGGGAGATGTGGGGATGGTGGAGAGAGGTTGCAGCAGGTCCTTTTGGATGAAAGATGTCTTAGCTTTAGAGGAGCTGGTGAAGAAAGGCCCGCGGGGAATGACCTAATGCAGGCGGAGAGGCAGGAACCAGTGGAGAGACAGGCAGAAGCGAGTGTGGCCGTGTGGAGGGCAGCCAGGATCTCACTTCCTCTCCTGCCATGCTTGGGGCTGCGGGGCCATGAGGCTCAGAGCAGAAGCTCAGGAAGTGAGGATGGTATGTACAGCTTGAGGTCTTCAGGTGACACCCATGAACAGCCACATAGGGGACACAAATTTGTGGAAAGGGGTCACAGGGAACCCAGGGTCTGCTGGTACTAAGGTAACTTCTGGTACCAGGTTCTAGGGTATTTTCTCTTATGAAATATATTCCAACACCTGAAATTTATATGCAAACATGGCAGGATTTTTAACTGCAAAACCTGCAATATTGTGTGACTTAGTATTTTTCAATGCAAGAGGTTTGATAGCCAGGTACAGATGCTAGCTTCAGGGTCAAAAGTGATTACGAGGAAAAAGGGAACACACAGCAGGCAGGGGCAAGGAGGGAAGCTGGCAGGACCAGTAAGACCAGGAGACCCGTGCTTGACCCTCCTGCGAGAACAGCCATAAATGTCACATCAAAAGCAGCCACACGGCATCCTCATCACCCCAGTGCAGAGTTTCTCCCCAAAGAAGAGGTGACAGTTCACAAGTGCCCCTGCTTACAGATACCGGTGACACTGGCTTCAGAGGACTGCAGGCAAAGCAGCAGAGGAATGTGTGGAGTAACTGGCCGGACGGGATCAGGAGAGCTCAGGGGGAGGCGAGGAGGGTTTAGAAGTATGTGATACAGAATGAATCACTTTGGGCCGAACAGCTCACGGGACAGAGGGTTCTTTCTCTCCCCATCCCAGCATATGGAACTCTGCCTTCAAAACAGACTAAACTTTGCTACCCCAGGAGAGTCTTATCGAGAAATTACTTGAAATGTTTAGTGTTGGGTTTCAGGTGGTAACTCTGCAGGGAAGTGGGTAGCTCTTGTGACAAACCCATCCAAGTGAGGTTCTGACCCTGCACCCAAACAGCTCCACAGACACGTGAACTAGTATGTGAAGCAGTACACACCTGTACTGGTGCAGTGGGCGGGAAGACCATGGGCGCCTGACTAGTCTCCTGAGCTCCCTCCTCGCATCATTCAGCCATAATTATTATTGTGGCTGGGAGCGTTATTAACAATAATAGCAGCAACATTTCAGCACTTACGACATGCCGTGCATCGTCTCATTCAGTACGCAAAGCCAGTCCTAGGAAGCAGGTACTGTTCAAGCTCCCAGTTTGGAGATGAGAAAGTCCAGATATAGGAGATTAAGTCACTTGCCCAAGGTCACCCAGCTTGTAAGTGACAGACATGGCAGCTCATGTTACAGGGCCCAGCCGGCCACCCTCTGCTTCCCCCTATCCTGTGGAGTGCAGCCAAAGGACACAGACACTCTAGAAAAGTCTTCTCCTGGATCTAAACCAGATGTGCTGTGATACAGAGATAACCAGGGAGTCCAGAGACTAGGGTCATCCGTGAGTGGTGTCACCTTTAGCAAGTCCCTTCACCGCTCTTAATCTCAGGTTCTTTATGTTTAAATGACAGAGTTGCATCAGCCCTGTCCCTAACTTCTGGGATGGTATGTCCATTGAATGTCAGAAGATGCGAGAGATCCGAAACTAGAACCTAAAAGGGCACTTTCTGTTTCTACATTTTCAATGCAGTCTTGACATGGGCTTGAAGATGTATTCGAAGCTTACAGTCCAGGAGCTTGGGACCCTCAGCTGCCCTTCCTAATGACTCGTGGGTGGCCAGAAGCAGCAAAGTCCAACTTGATGAGTCTAAGGCAATACCTTATGACTACGACCTCCTAGAAAATAAGCCAGTGTTACTTGAATGCTCATGGGTATTTTCCATGTCTGTGTTTGTATATCTGTAGGTGGGAAAACCCAAAGTGTTCAGACTGAACCTTCAGGATCAGGGAGGTGGAAGAGACAGGCAGATGGGTGTCTGCACTGAAACCCTGTACCACTTTCTAATCCCAACTCAGGGTCTGTTATGGCAGAGAAAAAAGGAGCCCTGCCATCAGGACTGGATTTGAACCCTAGCTCTGCAGCTTGTTAACTGTGAGACCTTAGCTGTGTTATCTAACCTCACTTTGCCTCTGTGTCCTCATCCATAAACAAGGACAAGACTTCCTCGCATGACTATTGCAAGAATTAAATAAAACAAAATAAAGTATGCAAAGTCAGAGGAAAATGGACTCTCCTATACTACATGGAAGGCCGATGATGAGCATGGGCTGCTAAAGCCAGTACACAATCCCACATTTCCATCGACACTTTCCCACTCCCAGGCCCCAAGCATTGTTTCCAACCCTGATCTCCTCCAAAGGCTTGGACCTCAGACCTCGTGTCTCCTGCCCTTCTCCACTCCTCCTCCCTGGTTCTAGGTGGGGCTGAAGACTAGATACCGTCATTGGCCCCTCCCTCTCCTTTGTCCCATCACCAAGCCAAATAACCTCCCACAAGTCTTGCCTCCACTTTACCTGTCTTATCCATCCCTCTACATCCCTACTGCCATTGCCAAAACTCAGGCCTCATCATCTCTTCTGGGTCTTCACAATAGTTGCCTGACTGGTTTTTCTGACCAAAGCATTTTCACCTCTGCTCCTGCTGCCAGTGAGCTTCTAGAGCACTTGGACCACCAGACCCCTTCCCTCTAAATTCTGCTCACAGAGGCCCATCTGAAGTCCTGCCCAGAGACTTCAGGCGCATAACCTGGTCCTAAACCCCATTTCTACTTGGCTCCTCCCACCCATTTCTAGCAGGCACCAGCCACCTTCCCTGCACACGACCTGTCCTCACTCAGCTCAGTGTCTTGGACTCACGCCACTTGGGTCCTAACTTGAGTCCTTGCAACCTTGGCCTGTTGCCAGCAACTCGGTCTCCTTCCCTATGAAAAAGAGATAAAGATATCCATCTCCCACACGGGATTATTGTAAAGACTGACTGCAGGGACTCAGGATAAACAGGTAGTACATGGGATGGCTCTTGATGAAGGTGAAAGAGGAGAGTGAAAAAGCGGGCTTAAAACTCAACATTCAAAAAACTAAGATCATGACATCCAGTCCCATCACTTCATGGCAGATAGATGGGGAAACAGTGGAAACAGTGGCTGACTTTATTTTCTTGGGCTCCAGAATCACATTAGACAGTCACTGCAGCCATGAAATTAAAAGACGCTTGATCCTTGGAAGAAAAGCTATGACAAACTAGACAGTGTAATAAAAAGCAGAGACATCACTTTGCGGACAAAGGTCTGTCTAGTCAAAGCTATGGTTTTTCCAGTAATTGTGTACGGATGTGAGAGTTGGACCATAAAGAAGGCTGAGCACTGAAGAATTGATGCTTTCAAACTGTGGTGCTGGAGAAGACTCTTGAGAGTCCCTTGGACTGCAAGGAGACCAAACCAGTCAATCCTAAAGGAGATCAACCCTGAATATTCATTAGAAGGACTGAAGCTGAAGCTCTCATACTTTGGCCACCTGATGCAAAGAACTGACTCATTAGAAAAGACCTTGCTGCTGGGAAAGATTGAGGGCAGGAGGAGAAGGGGATGACACAGGATGAGATGGTTGGACGGCATCACCGACTTGATGGACATGAGTCTGAGCAAGCTCCAGGAGATGGTGATGGACAGGGAAGCCTGGGGTGCTGCAGTCCATGGGGTCACAAAGAATCGGACACCACTGAGTGACTGAACTGAACTGAGATGGGTGGGATGGGCTAGGAGGTGGGAAGGAGGCTCAAGACGGAGGGGACATATGTATACCTATGGCTGATTCATGTTGATGTATAGCAGAAACCAATGCAATATTATAATTATCCTTCAATTAAAGATAAATATATTAAAAAGAAAAAGAAATGACTAAACGAGAAAGCTGTAGAGACCATGGCAGGAGCAGGTGGGTGCTGCATTGTTGAGAAACCTTTGTTTCTTAAGGCCTGGTAGGTGTGATGCAATGCCTCACACTGCTACACACACATCTTCCTCTCTGCTCCCCCAACCCTCACTCAGGTCAAAGCCTTACAGCACAGGGCTACCTGCTAATATGGTGGCCTGAGAGGACCCCCACCCCCACACCCCGCAAAGCAGACAGCACACAGGAGCAAAATATCTCTGTAAAACAGTTAACCAGGATGCACCAAGCATCTCCTCTGGGTGAAACGGGCCCTGTGCCCACTCCCATCCATGCCCCGCTCTTTCTTGTTAGGAGGAAGCAGAGTTGAAAGTTCATCAATGATCCTGGACCAGGGCTGGGGACTGAGGCAAACTTCCTCTTGCACAGGCCCTGTTTCAGTCCTGGTGGGCTGAGGGCCTCAATGGGGACTGCAGAGCAGCTGGGTGAGTATGACTGAGCTCTCCTGGAGTTTCCGGGCTGCTGAATCACCAACACGCTCTCCCAGTGCAGAGCTCCGAGACTGCAGGAAGTTGTGACAAGCTGAGGTGCTCACACCCTGTTCCAGCCGACTGACCCTCACGTGAGGCATCAAGGTGCCAGTGCAGAGGGCCATGCTCGACTTTCCCAGAGTCCCTCAGGAAAGAAGGGGTGGGAGAGTCGACCAGACACAGGGCTGGGACCCAGTGGGAGGCGCGGTGACACTCCCTGCAGGGCCAGGGTCCCACAGCTGTCAGCAAATTCAGGAATCAAACACCAAGCCCCGCCCCCTCCACGGAGGCCCACTGGCCGTGTCCCAGCTTCCCCTGGCCTTGTGGTGGCGCCCAAATGGCCATCCTTGGGGCCCAGGGTCAGCAGAGGCTCTGCCCATGCAGACCTCAGCCCAGCAGAGGTAGCCTGTTGGCAGCCCCAACAAAGGCAGACCCATCCTTCAGCTCTGTCAAGGCCATGAGTGCACACCACTCACTACCAGTGGCTGAGAAGTACGCTACGAGAGGGGAGGAGGTGAAAACACAAGCAATCCTTGAACTCTGCCCTATTTCCTCCACGTGATGATGACAAACTCATCCTTCCCACCGCTCGGCTCGGACACCCCCAGAACCACCTTGCAGGAGGCACGGCGAGGCTGGGGTTTGAGCCAAGATAAACACCAGAGGGATTGGCCACATTTCAGATCAGTGCAGCATTGGCCTTGGGGGCTGGGGGAGGGCTGGACAGAGGGGACAGCCCTGCACCAATGTTCATTGCCACCATCAGGTCTCTGTCGTCTTCTGGATTCTCGGGGCTGACTCCAGAACACCCCTTAGGAGAACTCACCTGATTGCACAAAGATCGCTGATTGAGAAGCAGAGCTCAAATGAGGACAGAAATCCCCAGAAGATGGATTTTCAAGATTTAAAGGGGAAACACCCTGCAGTTCTTAGAGCCCTGCAACACAAAGCGGGCTGGGGAGAGGTCTAAGTCCTCCTCCCCTGAAAGTGAGGGGGAGGAGGAGGAAGAGAAGAGAGAAGATGAAGAAGGGCATGGAGGAGAAGAGCAGGTGCCAGCTGTGAGAAGGGCCTGGATGAGAAGCGGGTAAGAGGCACTCAGAGAATCCTCTTTCACTAAGAGAGCCTGACCAGCCCACCCTTAGCCCAGGGCTTCCACCCACTGGCAGTCCTGGGGGCGGCTGGTAACTGGTGGGGTAGGTTTTGACTGTCAACAATGACATGGGGGCTATCCTGGTATTTAGTGGTTAAGAGCAGGGATGGTAAATTGCTGTGATGCACAGGAGTTTGTCCTCCTTAAAAGGCTAACAGTGCACCCTGTCGAGAAATTATGGACCCAGGCATGGAAAGTCTCTCAACTATAGGTCATTCAGCCTCCAACTGCATGTGGGCAGAAGCACCCAAAACTCAAGGGAGACAGAATAAGCCGGCGGTACATGATCGGACAGGGCGGCTCAGGAAAGCCTTCCCAGCGGCCTGGGGGAGCTCGCAGCGGACTGCAGGATCAGCCTGCCTTCAGGTAACTGGGCTGCTTTCTTCCCTGACATTCAGTAATTCCCTCCATTCTGTGTTCATCTGTATGCTTCTCTATAATAACCCAGAGCATCTGGGTTGCACAATAGGAAGCCAGCCTATAAAGTAACAAGACCAATGAGCTGCCAACAATCGTGCACCCAGTGATTTATAGTCTCAGGGCTCCAAACAGACTCCTGGGGGCCTGGAGAGGGAAGGAGGGGAGGCGTGGCGAGGAGGGCAACTGTCTCTCGGTCCACTGCCTGACTTCAGAGTCCCTGAAGTATTTCCCTCTGGCCATTGGATGTTCTTTCGGCCACACAATACAAAGCTGTTTGGTGAATGCCCCCAGTGCACTTAATCATACAGGAAGAGTTTCTTTTGCTGATTGGAGACACATCAGTGAGGAACAAGGCACACCTGACCCCACAGTTTCGGGGTGAAGAGCATCATGTACCTCTCAGTGGTGTCAATGTAAATCATTTTAAAGAAAGAAAAAAAAAAAACCACGCTGGGGAAGCATCGTAGCATTCCCCTACCAAGCCTGCTCCTGCCCATCCCCATCTACCTTGTTAACTTTGGGGTGGGGGACGGTAGAGATGTGAAGTCTCAGAAGAAAAGAGGGAGGGAAGAGGAAGTTTTCTGCTCAGATGGTTTAGCTCTAGCAAGAAGAGGAAAATGACAGGAAGAAGAACGTGGACAGCATCCCTGGAATATTCAGTGTGTTTCCGAAGCACTGCCCAGAAAAATCACTCGTCCAAGTCAAAGTGGGGCAGGAACCAGAACCAGCTGATAGAATGGTATAGCCACTCTGGAGGACAGTTTGGTGGTTTCCTGCAAAACCAGACACAGTCTTACCATTTGGTTTGGCAATCAAGCTCCTTGGTATTTACCCAAACGACTGAAAATTTATGTGTACACACACACACACATACACACACACACACAGAAAGCTGCACACACAAATGTTTATAGCAGCTTTATTCACAATTACTCAATCATGGAAGTAACCAAAATATCCTTCAGCAGGCAAACGGGTAAACTATGGTATATTCAGGCAATGGAGTGTTATGCAACAATGCAAGAAATGAACTCTCAAACTGGAAAAAGACATGAAGTAACCTTAAATGCATGTTCCTAAGTGAAATGAGCCAATCAGAAAGGACTATGTACTGTGACTGTGTGATTCCAACTACATGGCATTCCGGAAAAGACCTAACTATGGAGACAGTGGGAAAAGATCACTTGCTGCCAGGGGTTTAGGATGAGAGAGAGAGAGGAAGGGAGGAACAGGGGGAGCACAGAGCATCTGAGTGTGTGATACAATGGTGGATACATAGCATCACACATTTGTCACCATTCATAGAATGCATAATACACTCTATTGTAAATGAGGGACTTTAGTCTGTACTCTAGTTAAAAAACATTAACTTTCATCAAAAATAATGTTCCAATATCAGCTCATTGATTATAACCAGTGTGCCACACTCAAGCAAGATGTTAGTGACAGGGGAAGCAGACGAGAATTCTTTGTACTTTATGTTTAACTTTTCTACAAGCCTGAAACTGCTCTAAAAAATACAGTCTAGGGACTTCTCTGGTGGTCCAATGGCTAAGACCCCATGCTCCCAAGGCAGGGGGCCCGGGTTCGATCCCTGGTTAGGAAACTATATCCCACGCGCCACAGTGAAGGTCAGAGACCCTGTGTGCTGCAACATAACTAAGACCTGCACAGCCAATACGCCTGTTAGACACTGTGTACTGATAGAGGCTACCAGGGAGCAGCTCTGATCAGCGGCTGGTCTGACTAGACGGAGCCACCTGGACCCCGAGTCTCACTCTCAAACTGGGGGCCTGTCAGGATGGGAGGAAGAGGGGAAAACCCTCTGGAAACAAGCCATGGATAAGGCAGAAAGGAACCTGGAGGGGAGGAAAGGGAGGAACAATGGGTGAGGAGTCTTCCAGAGAAGTCTTTCAATAGAGAGGCTGACAGGCACTGCCAGGAATCCGAGCAGCTTTTGAAACAACCCAGGAAATCTAGTGCCCTGGCTTCCAGCAGCCAGCCTTGCTTCTGTGGTTTCTGACGTAAACCAGATGCATTCTAGATGTTCCCTCAGAGGAGGACAAGTGACGAATACACTTTTCAATCTGTTGCCAGCCAGCAGTCAGCTCTGAGATGGAGGGGGCAGAATCCAAGAGTTGTTGAAGGACGGTTTAATTCTGCTTCTGGACCCTCCAGCTACATCCAACAGGGGGATTCCCATGTGGGTACCAAGCACAGCCTTTGTTATAACAAAACACAGCTACCACCACAGAGAGCTGGTCCATCCTCCCCTTCCTCATACTTCCTTTCTCACACTTCAGGCAGGAAAGGAATAAGAGAGAAATGGAGGCATTTCCACAGCCTGGAAGCATCCTTCTGTGACGACGACCGGCAAGGTAACGGAGCTCCCCACCCATTCCCTCCGCTGCCACAGCCTGACATTTTCCTGCAGGCTTGTTCGCCTATTTTGGCACCAAGCAGGGGTGGGTGAGAGATGATTTTTTTGGTTCACTGTGTTTCCAGTGCCTAGAACAGTGCCTGACATGTAGACGGCTCTGAACCTCTTGAATGAATTCAGGTCTTTTTTAAGCCAAACCTGGGAGACAGTGCAACAGAGATGTCTGGCAATCGTGAACCAAAGGAGGTGAAACTCGAACTCCTATTTGAGCAGAAGCACTTTTGAAGGACTTTGTGGAATCTAGGTTCTTTCATTTTGGAATAAGAAGACACCATCAGAACTTTGCTGTGATGACAGTTCTCCAAGAAATGATGCAGACACTGGGGCATTTTCTTCATCACGGGTGTGTGCATAGAAGGATAAAATCATCACAGATGTCCTTTCTGAACAGGTGACGTCTAACAAAGACCTGAATTAAACGAGGGAAGCAGTCCTACAAGTATGTGGAAGAAGAGCAGTCAAAGTGAAGGCAAGTGTACAGGTCCTGGGGCGGCACTGAACTTCCCGTGTTCAAGAAACAGCAAGAAGGCTGATGTGGCTAAAAGAAGACAGGGGTGGGAAACAAAACTGGAGGGTGCTGTCTCTCAGGGGAGCGCAGCAACCTGAATTTTAGCTGAGCTGGGCAGCCACAGCAAGGTTTTGAGAAGAGGAGCCACAGCATCTGATTAGAGACATCACGCGAGGTGCTGAGAATGGGAGAACTTACAGAGGCAAGGCTGGAAGCTGGCCGAGTGGGGACAAGGCTACCGCAGAGTCCTGGTGGGAGAGGGTGTGAGGAGTGGTCAGGTGGAGAGCAGAAGCAGCCAGCAGGACTTGGGAACGCAGGAAGGCCGAGTGTGGGACCTCCTCTCCCCACCCCATCTCTGCCTCCACTATTTCCCTTCCTTCTTTACCTTCAAGGCCAGCTCAAACATCAGTGTCTTCACAAACCTTTCCTGACCACCTCAGAGGAAGTATCCCATCTCCAACCTCACTCCACCCCCCGCCCCCAAAATTAAAATACCAAGTCAATGAGTCAACAAGGACAGAGGTCTGAACAAGCCCATTAGCAAGCTCAGTGCTCACAAGCACCAAAGCCACACGAGTCAGTCTCATTTTGGTCATGATGTTCTCGCATTTCTCTAAAGAGTGTTCATTAATGGTTCCTGTCTGGGCTCTGCCCGCTACCACCAAGATCCTCCAGGATGCTACAGGCTGGCATGAAGGTTCTGGCCCTGCTCATCCCCAGACAGGGCCTAGGAATTTCAGTCCATGGCTTTCCTGTGAGATTCACATTCAACATCCAGGATAAGTTAGCATGCAGACAACAACACTGTGCCCTATGTAGGCTTTCTAGAGGCCCAGATCAGATCAGATCAGTCGCTCAGTCGTGTCCGACTCTTTGCGACCCCATGAACTGCAGCACGCCAGGCCTCCCTATCCATCACCAGCTCTCGGAGGTCACCCAGACTCACATTCATCGAGTCAGTGATGCCATCCAGCCATCTCATCCTCTGTCGTCCCCTTCTCCTCCTGCCCTCAATCCCTCCCAGCATCAGAGTCTTCTCCAATGAGTCAACTCTTCGAATGAGGTGGCCAAAATACTGGAGTTTCAGCTTTAGCATTATTCCTTCCAAAGAAATCCCAGGGCTGATCTCCTTCAGAATGGACCGGTTGGATCTCCTTGCAGTCCAAGGGACTCTCAAGAGTCTTCTCCAACACCACAGTTCAAAAGCATCAATTCTTCGGCGCTCAGCCTTCTTCACAGTCCAGCTCTCACATCCATACATGACCACAGGAAAGACCATAGCCCTGACTAGGCAAACCTTTGTTGGCAAAGTGATGTCTCTGCTTTTGAATATGCTATCTAGGTTGGCCATAACTTTCCTTCCAAGGAGTAAGCGTCTTTTAATTTCATGGCTGCAGTCACCATCTGCAGTGATTTTGGAGCCCAGAAAAATAAAGTCTGACACTGTTTCCACTGTTTCCCCATCTATTTCCCATGTAGTGATGGGACCAGATGCCATGATCTTCGTTTTCTGAATGTTGAGCTTTAAGCCAACCTTTTCACTCTCCACTTTCACTTTCATCAAGAGGCTTTTGAGTTCCTCTTCACTTTCTGCCATAAGGGTGGTATCATCTGCATATCTGAGGTTATTGATATTTCTCCCGGCAATCTTGATTCCAGCTTGTGTTTCCTCCAGTCCAGCATTTCTCATGATGTACTCTGCATATAAGTTAAATAAACAGGGTGACAATATACAGCCTTGACATACTCCTTTTCCTATTTGGAACCAGTCTGTTGTTCCATGACCTGTTCTAACTGTTGCTTCCTGACCTGCATACAGATTTCTCAAGAGGCAGATCAGGTGGTCTGGTATTCCCATCTCTCTCAGAATTTTCCACAGTTTATTGTGATCTACACAGTCAAAGGCTTTGGCATAGTCAATAAAGCAGAAATAGATGTTTTTCTGGAACTCTCTTGCTTTTTCGATGATCCAGCGGATGTTGGCAATTTGATCTCTGGTTCCTCTGCCTTTTCTAAATCCAGCTTGAACATCAGGAAGTTCACGGTTCACATATTGCTGAAGCCTGGCTTGGAGAATTTTGAGCATTACTTTACTAGCGTGTGAGATGAGTGCAATTGTGTGGTAGTTTGAGCATTCTTTGGCATTGCCTTTCTTTGGGATTGGGATGAAAACTGACCTTTTCCAATCTTGTGGCCACTGCTGAGTTTTCCAAATTTGCTGGCATATTGAGTGCAGCACTTTCACAGCATCATCTTTCAGGATTTGGAACAGCTCCACTGGAATTCCATCACCTCCACTAGCTTTGTTCGTAGTGATGCTTTCTAAGGCCCACTTGACTTCACATTCCAGGATGTCTGGCTCTAGGTCAGTGATCACACCATCATGATTATCTGGGTCGTGAAGCTCTTTTTTGTACAGTTCTTCTGTGTATTCTTGCCACCTCTTCTTAATATCTTCTGCTTCCGTTAGGTACACACCATTTCTGTCCTTTATCGAGCCCATCTTTGCATGAAATGTTCCTTTGGTATCTCTGATTTTCTTGAAGAGATCCCTAGTCTTTCCCATTCTGTTGTTTTCCTCTATTTCTTTGCATTGATCGCTGAAGAAGGCTTTCTTATCTCTTCTTGCTATTCTTTGAAACTCTGCATTCAGATGTTTATATCTTTCCTTTTCTCCTTTGCTTTTCGCTTCTCTTCTTTTTGCAGCTATTTGCAAGGCCTCCCCAGACAGCCATTTTGCTTTTTTTGCATTTCTTTTCCATGGGGATGGTCTTGATCCCTGTCTCCTGTACAATGTCACGAACCTCATTCCATAGTTCATCAGGCACTCTATCTATCAGATCTAGGCCCTTAAATCTATTTCTCACTTCCACTGTATAATAATAAGGGATTTGATTTGGGTCATACCTGAATGGTCTAGTAGTTTTCCCTACTTTCTTCAATTTAAGTCTGAATTCCACAGCATCTAATCCTGCTCACCACACACCCCTCTGATGCCACCGTGGGCTGGCCTATAGCATCCCAGACTCAGGAGTGAAGGACACACAAGGAGCAAAGTGAACAGACCAGGGCATGTCCAGCTGCAAAGTTACAGACCCAGAGACTGTTGTCTGCTCTGGGCTTCTCTGCATACACACCCTGCCTCTGCCGCAACCTCTATGCCCAGTGTGAACACAGCCCTTCTCTCTACTTTCCTTCTTATCTGTGGGGGACAACTGAACAGGGATGGCTGTGCCCACTGATGGGGGTCTAAGGATACTGATGGCTGCTGAGCGGGAGTGCCACAACATGCTACACACACACACGCACATCTTCTAGGGAAAGGAGTCCTTTGTTCCAGGAAAGCAAGATGTCAGTATTCCCTTCTTACAAGCAGGCAGCCAGAACATTCCTGCTAATAACCCAACAAGCACCCAAGATGGGCAGATGTGAACATCAACACAGAGCTTTGCTGTCCAGCGATACCTATGGTTTTCTGCTTCTTATTCTGAAGGAAGGCAAATAACCCCATGTTCTGGAGGACATATCAGCCCACATGCCCATAGTCTCTCTGCCTTGCTGGATGCTAATTCTGCCTAACAGGACTCAGTAGTACTTTTGCATGGTTATGATATTAGGTTTATGGAACACCTTTTAAAACTTGGAGTACTGTATTTTTTATTTTATTTTATTTATTTATTTATTTATTTAGTACTGTATTTTTTAAAAGGCAGGAAAGGGACTCCCCTAGTGGTCTAATGGTTAAGAACCCGCCTGCCAATGTAGGAGTCATGGGTTCGATCCCCGGTCCCAGAAGATCCCACATGTTGTGGGGCAACTTAGCCGGTGCAACACAACTACTGAGCCTGTGTTCTAGAGCCCACAAGTTGCAACTGCTTAGTCCCAACACCTAGAGCCCATGCTCTGAAATAAGAGAAGCCACTGCTAATAACCCAGAAGCCCAAGCACCACAAAGAAGCACAGCCTCTGCTCACTGCAACTAAAGAAAGCCGGCTCACAGCAACAGAGACCACAGTGCAGCCAAAAGTAAATAATTAACTACTTAAAAGGCAGGAAATATAAGCAACAGAAGTGAGAACATCTTCAAGTAATTCCTTAGAGATGCATGTCATTTTATCATTCTTAAGAAAAAATGACCCACCATCTCAAGCAGGAATGGAAATACCTGCATATGTCAGACCATCTCCAGCCTGGACCCAGAGCAGACATTACTAATTGATCACAGCACTATTTCCAACTGAACTCAGATGCAACCTCCAAATCCTTAGAAACAAACACTTTCAATGGTTAGCCCAGAAGATGGAACTACTTCCCACTTCAGCTCAAAAAATACCTGCTGCTTTGTCAACGATGTTTTGAAAGTGACAGGTGGAGAGGGGAAGGGAGGAAGAGAAAAGAGAAATGAAAAGAGACTCTGGGCATAAATTATTTGTCATCAATAAAAATGTAAGGATCAACCACTAAATGTTAGGATTATGTGAGGCACTGCAGAAGCTGAGGATAGGGGCAAGAGGAAAGCTGAAAAAAAAAAGCTCAAGAAGTAGGAAATGAAACCTCTAGATGAAACACATGCACACATTCTCATACCCTTGCACACAATTATTGTCAATGGAGTAAGCTGCCATTTGTTGGTATGATAAGGGGACAGCACCTGAGAACATCAATAACTATTCATACCAATTTATCCACCTTCTCAAAGGAAAACGTTTTAATATAAATCAAAGCCCTTTGTTGTTGTTCAGTCACTCAGTTGTGTCCGACTCTTTGCAACCCCATGGACTGCAGCATGCCAGGCTTCCTTGTCCTTCACTATCTCCTGGAGTTTGCTCAAACTCATGTTCATTGAGTTGATGATATCATCCAACCAGCTCATCCTCTGTTGCCCCCTTCTCTTCACGCTCTTAGTCTTTCCCAGCATCAGGGTCTTTTCCAGAGTCAGCTCTTTCCATCAGGTGACCAAAGTACTGGAACATCAGCTTCCACATCAGTCCTCCAATAAATATTCAGGCTTGATTTTCTTTAGGATTGACTGGTTTGATCTCCTTGCTGTCCAAGGGATACTCAAGAGTCTTCTCCACCACAACAGGAAGAAAGTATTAATTCTTCAGCACTCAGCCTTCTTTATGGTCCAACTCTCATATTCATACATGACTACTGGAAAAACCACTGCTTTGACTATACAGACCTTTGTAGATTTTCAGAAAATTTCTGCCTGTGAAGCCTCTGAAAATAGCTCAGGTGATAAACATCCCAGGTGAAAACAATGACTGAACCATTCATAAAGGAGGTTAAGGTGGAGACAACCAAGAAAAGCACAGAGCTAGGCAGTTAGAACAATGCAGATTTAACACTTCCTAATTCACTTCCTGGGAACTAAAACATGCTTATTCACAAAAGTTGACTACTTTATCTTGAAGGCCAAACAGTGAGACCATTTGCCCATTTTTGCTCTGCTTGTAGTGGAGTCAGATGACATCACAGCCCCCAGGGGAGACTGAGGTTGAACCAAGACTAACCTCTGGGGTTACAACATGTTCAGGAATGAGACCTGGTTGGCGGGGGGTGGTCTCTCCTTAAGCCTGACCCTCTCCCCTATTCAGCAGAGCAGCCAATACTTGCCTCGTTTAAGGACGTATGTGTTTTGCAAGGAAAGCTGCACATCATAGCGTCTTTTCTGGGATTAAAAACATGCCTCCCCACACAGTCCAGTGGTTCACTTCTCAAGCCTGGGAACTCAGATAAACTCTCCATCCACAGGGCGGGCTTGTGGCAGCTCCCAGCAGTGGGGGCTGCTTCTCCATCCTTGGCCCATGAATAGCCACCCACTGGAGCAGAACCCTCTCCCTGCTTCAGGCCACAAAGTGTTGCTCCCCGATTAGTCAGTGAAGCACATGTGTAAATGGTGAAGCAGATTTATTTTCTTCCTGCTAGAAAACAGTTAGGCTTATTTCACCAAAGTCTTTGCCTTGTTATCACACACCAGCCCTGTGCAATTTTGGTTCCTTGGATTCTGAACTGCAAGCTGAAAAGATGAAGGCATTTTGTGCCTCAAGGATTGCTCTGTTCCAAAAATGTTAAATCTTTTTTCTTTCCTATCGAATGTCACAACTACAGAGCATCAACCGGAGGAAGAAATGTTAGATGATGGGTCACTAAGAGATTAGATGACACAAACAAAGATCAAGAAAGTCTGTAGCTGAGTGTGGAGACCTATGGGAAATTTAAGCAGGCACTCTGCTCTGAGAACAGCAGGAGTTTTACAAGGAGTGACTATCTGTGCAGGTAACTCTCAGGAGAGTTTAGTTCCCTGACTCAGTTAAAAAAATCAGCTTTTTCTTCCCCATGACCAGCTTGGATGGGCTTTTACACAATTCCCAAGTAGTCAATGTTGTTTTGAGGGGTGCCACTATAGCAGAAGCAACCTACTTTGAACACTTTAGATTTACAAACCAATTAAGAAGAGATGGTTCTAGAAAAAGATTATCAAATAAGGTCCTTCAAACAAGATACAGATATATATATATATATATATATATATATATATTTTTTTTTTTTTCCCCCTAGAAACTCACTCACTGCAAAAGTGTGTATCTCACTGGCTGCTTTGTGTCTGAGTAATACACTGACTGCCAATGCATCTGACCGCACTACTTTTACCTAACGGGGAGAAAAAAAATCACCTTTAATCAACCTTTGTAGACTGTCCACACCTGAGCATCTGATATTCAACCACCTATTCAGAGGTATAAAGGCCATCAAAAATGCTGCCAGCTGAATGAAGTGAAGTGAAGTGAAGTGAAGTGAAGTGAAGTGGCTCAGTCGTGCCCGACTCTTTGCGACCCCATGGACAATAGCCTGCACCAAGTCCCTCTGTCCATGGGATTTTCTAGGCAAGAGTACTAGAGTGGGTTGCCATTTCCTTCTCCAGGGAATCTTCCTGACTCAGGGATAGAACCCAGGTCTCCCTTGTTGTAGACGGACACTTTACTGTCCGAGTCACCAGGGAAGTCCAGCTGAAATGAAGGAAGTTCCTGGACCCAACTGAAACAGTAAATGCTCTTTGTGTTCTGATCTGAGATTCTATCAGGTCCATGGAGACGCCTGTGTTGTCTGTGGGTATATGTCATCACTGCAGTTGGGGGGAAGAGTCTGAAAGTGGAGCCAGCTATTAGCAAACCTGCTAACACAGATTCTATCTTTGGTTGGACTGAGAGGAACTAAAAATGTAAAGTAAAAGTGTTAAAGACTCTTGCACCTTCTGCTCTTTCTTTGGGAGAAATGTCAACCGGGGAGGTGTGAAAGGAGGGTGAGGAGGGTGAAGCCAGCCCCCCAGCAGAGGCCTTCAGGCTCCAGTGCCCAGGCACTGTGACTTTCAGGCACACCACCATTGGAAACAGGCTGCCTGCAGAAACAAAAGAGATTGCCCTTTAAAACAAACACCTTTTAAAAAATGTATGGCAGAAATGCAAACAGGCCTCTATTAGCGAATTTATTATTAGAGGCTCCGTGGTGGCAACAAAATGTGTCACACACACCTCCTGTGATTATCTGTCTTCTGAACGACTGAACTTCTGATTAAAGAGGGGAGAACAACTACCACACTTGTTTCTTTCTATTTCATGCTTTGGGAAGTAGAATATTTCTTTTTGGCCTTCACGGCAATGACTGTCAATACGATAAATATTTAGAGGAGTAGCTGTCTGAAAGCCTGATTACATCTAATGTCTGCTACAAAATGGTGCCCTCACAGGAGTGAAGCCAGGCCCCTCAGGAGCCACAGCCTTCCGTGGATGACACGGAGAAGCAGAACAGGGAGATGGCCAGGATAACAGGCAAGGGTCCTGGGTTCAAATCCTTGTTCTGTCCTTTGCTGGCTATAGGAGCCTCAGCAATTCACTTAACATTTTTGTGTATCAGTTTACTCATCTATAACATGGAGATAATCACAATATCTCATAGGATTGCTAGATGGGTTAAAGGAATGTATATAATAATAGGCACTTAAGAAATCACCCATCACTGTTCTAAGTGATGGCCACTAGCTTCTTGAAGACTGCCATGCCCTGTCATACAAACAACTTTCCTTTGGTGGGGGGCAGGGGTAGGGGCGTGGGGGGTGGGCAGGGATTGCACTACACAGCTTTTGGGATTTTAGTTCCCTGACCAGGGATTGAATCCAGGCCCTCAGCAATGAGAGTGCAGAGACCTAACCACTGGTCAGCCAGGGAATTCCTTCAAGAGCCCAAGGTGTTCACTGAGTATCTCATGTCATATTGTGAAAACCTGTGTTTGCTTCTGCTGCAATCTACAAAGAATTCAGGGGCTGGGGGTGAGGGCTAGTCATGGCTTTCTTCTGAATTAATATCGCCAAACTCAGCACAAGGTTTGATACACAGTTAAATGTTTGCTGAAGTGAACAATCCAAGTATAATATAACCTAACCAAACACACAGCATCCCTCACTTTGAGCTGTCAGATCTTACTTTTGTTACTCATCCTTTGGCTTTGTAAGTGAATAAAGTAGCTTCCTTGGGTGAATTAAGAATAAACGTTATGTCAGGCCCAGTTCACAAAAATCACGACTCTTTGATCACTTGGATGTATTACATGAGATGACAGATGAGATACTCCAACTGCTTCTGTTATCACTGTTAAAAGGAAAGTGTTCTGCCTTTTATGTGAAATCCAAAAAAAAAAAAAAATTCAATTGAGTCAGAAGAGCTTTTATTTTCCCCTTTATTCCACAGTAAGGGAAAGGGGCATTTCATAAGAGCATAAGCTCATATTACATAGTGAGATGATGCTATTTTCCTATGTGTAAATTTCTAACTCTCAAAGGATGTCTCAAAGGGACATAAGCAATTCACTGAAACCTTCTACATCCTACATTCAAAATAAGAACTGATTTGAAAGGATGCTCTCAATCAAAGAAGGTCCCACTATCTTGATCCTAACAGAGCCTTAGTTCGGGAATTTGGAGCAATGCCTTTTATATTTTTTTCTCCCCACAAGGAAAGTTAAAATTGAGATCGGCTTATCTAAGCCAGGAAGAAAACTTTCCTCATTTCACAGGTAGCAATGGAAGAAAACTTTCCTCATTTCATAGGTAGTAATGCAAATTTTGTACCATAGGCACCATGTGGGAAGAAAGAGTTTACTAGTGAAGATCTTTACTACTGAAGTTGCTGGGAGATCCTGAATCATTAAAAAAGCATTAATGAATGATGAAGTTATGTAACAATATAGAACCTGTATGCACCTACCAATAAAATGCCAAAACACATGAGGCAAAAATGAACAGAACTGAATCCACTATTATAGCTGGAGGTTTCAACACCCTTCTTTCAGAAATGGACAAATCCAGCAGGCAGAAAATAAGTAAGGACATAATTGCACTCAACACCACCATCAACCAGCTGGATATAATGACAGCGATGAGCTACTTCATTCGACAACAGCAGAATACACACATTCTTCTCAAGTTCACAGGAACATTCACCAAGACAGACGACATTCTGGACTGTAAAACATACTTGGACACATTGAAGGGCTTCTTAGATGGCTCAGTGGTAATGAATCCACCTGCTCATTCAGGAGAGGGGGGTTCAGTCCCTGGGTCGGGAAGATCCCCTGGAGGAGGTAATGGTAACCTATTCCAGTATTCTTGGCTGGAGAATCTAATGGACAGACGAGCCTGGAGGGCTACAGCCCATGAGGTCATAAAGAGTCAGACACTACTGGGCGCACATTGAAAAGAACAGAAATCATACCACGTCTGCTCCCAGACAATAAAGAAGGTAAACTAGGTAACAGAAATATAGCCAGACAATCCCCACACACTGCAGATTAAACAACATTTCTAAACAGGACATGGGTCAAAGAAGAAATCTCAAGAGAAGTCAAAAGTATCTTGAAGTAAAATAAACTGAAACACAACCAACTCACCAGAATTTGTGCGATGAGGTGAAAGCAGAGTCTACAGGGAAATTTTTAGCATCGAATGACTATGTTGGGAAAGAAGAAAGATCTAAAATCAATAATTAAGTTTTTAGCTTAGGAAAACTTAGAAAAAGAAAGGGAAATTATATCCAACAGAAGCAGAAGAATGGTGAAGTCATTCATTTTAGTTACTATTCTGCCCTACTCTAAGTATCTGAAAATTAGTCATCCCCTTGGGACAGTACTTCTCAAATTTCTCCATTAAAACCCCCAAAATGGCAAAGAGAAGGAACTCATACCTGTTCCTCTAGAGTATGGGGGCACAGCTTGAAACAATCAAAATTTAAAAAATCACAATTTATTTGAAGACTTCTACCTGGATAACTAATTTTGATATTTCAATCTTGCATTCTATTCACTAATATATTTGATTTGTTTTAATAGAGAAAACAATGTTATGCCTGTCTAGTGAAGCTCTTTTCTGATTCTTTAATTATTTCTTTTACTATATCCTAGGAGATGTGCCAGGTTTGTCTGTGGCTCTGGGTATGCCATGGCAGGCTCCCTGGTACTCTTGTTTGAGAAGTGGACCTGAAAATATATGGTTTTTATTAACCCAAATGTCACATGGAGGACCACAAGCCTGCCTCGTGACCCCAAATTCCTGCAAAGCACAAAGTTCCAGAAAGCAGAGGAGGGCAGAGGCAAGTTTACCACACCTTTCAGGATAGTGAGACCCGCTGCCTGCCTACTTCTCACAATTTTTCTGCCCCAGCTTCCTAGGGCAGTGACACGTTCCCAGCCCCAGTGAATGGTTCATTACACGACAAGTCTCAGATTAATGGAACTGAACAGAAACTCTAAAAACAGATTCAAGTACTCCTAAGAAAGTCTCAAGTGGCAAAAATTCGAAATCTGTGAGTAGAGAATAAATTATTCAACAAATGGTGTTTGAGGAACCAGATCATTTTGACAAAAAGGCAAGTGAGATTCCTATCTCAGATCTGAAACCAAAATGCACTCCCAAAGAAAGTGAAATTTAAATCCCCAAAGCAACAACATGAAAGTATACAGGAAATGAGAGATTAGAGAGCTATAGAAAATCTCTTCCTACTCCAAGACAAAAGTAGAAATCACAAAGAAATAATGAAACAATTTTAAGTCCTTAAAAATCAAAAACAAAAACAGAACCATACTTCTGTAAACCCAAATACACACACATGTAAATTTAAATAGCAAAATGACAAGGAAAATATTTCATATATCTTTTTTAAAAAACTGCTTATGAGTCAATGAGAAAATAACTCACCTACCCAAAACCTGACCTAAGGACAGAAATGGGCAAGTCTCAAGAAAATAAATTCAAATACTCAACATGAAAAAGCATGCAACTGTAGCAAACTTTGGTTTTAGCCAAAGAAGTACAAATTAAAATGAGATATCATTTAATCAACATGATTCACAAAGTCTTGAAAATCATAATGTTCATCATAGGCAAGTTTGCTGATAAACAGGCACTCATACACAGGATAGAAGTATGAATTTGTCAGCCTTTTCTCAAAGGCAGATTGTCAAAACATATTAAGAGGTGGAAAAGTGTGTACCTTTTGACCTAGTAATCCTTTTCTGGGGATCTGATCATAGTAAATAATTCAAAGATGCTGGTAATAATTTAGCTGTAAACATTTTAATTTCAGCTTTGAGTATTTAAAAGGTTGAAACACCCTATGTCTCTATCAAAACGGGTGAACAAATAACAATGCCAGAGCTGTTTAATGGAATGTGTTACTCATTAAAAATAGATGGATAGACATATTTGTATCTTTGCCACAAAAACATTTTCCCTATATACTGTAAGTGAAAAGCAGATTTTAAAATGCCCAATGCCATTTTTGAAGAAAAAAGAGTGAATATACAAATAAATCTGTAACCACACACAGAAAGAGATACGTAAGAGCCCTGACAGCTAAGTCTCGAAAAAGAATGTCTCTGGTGAATTGAATATGAGGGTGTTTTCCAGACTGTTTTTAGATTCTGATTTTCTATTTCACTGTGGAAAGAGAATGAGTAGGATTTAGCAAGGCTGACAGAGAAGGAGGGTGTCCTGAGTGGCCCACATCAGGAGGTAGCAACCAGAGGGTGTACGTGTTCTGGTAACAATAAGTGGTTTGCTTGGGTCAGCATAAAAGGTGTGTTTGTTTGGGGGGTTTTCTTTGTGGGGGGGGACACAGGAGTGGTTGATAAGGTTTAGGGAGTGTCCAGATCCATGAGGATTCCCCACCTACATGATCTGTGAGTTTACCTCATCTCCCTAAAAGAAATGCTCAGGTCCAGGGCTTGCTTTCATTCTAGTTCAGGGACCTGTGAGTCATCACCCAAAACCTTAATTATAACACCCAAGGTCTGCTATGTGCAAAAACCCACCTGTCATTGTTCATATGTGCTGGCAGGGAGTGTGTACAGCATGCAAACCAGCCTGTTGAGGTGCTCCTTCAACGCAGCAGTGGTAACCCAGAAACCCGCCCAAGGTGACGGGCTCCTGAGCCCAGAGCTTCAGGCTGGGCTCAGTGACCAAGTGACCGGGTGACGTTCCTCCACAGCTCCCATGCCAATTCCTCAGAGCCACAGCCTCGGTGAAAGTTACAGGTCTTACGTGGTTTCTTTCAACCAAGAAAAGTATCCGAAGTTTGTCTTTTCCCTGTTGCCAAGGCCTGGCAGAGGGAAGCAGAGTGTGTAATTGCAAACCTCTCGTTTATCAGCTTCAGCCGCTTTTGTGTCACCACATTATGTGTACCATTTGGCCAGTTAATCTCCCAGACCTCTTGGAAATATAATAATTACATAGAAAGGGTCTCAGCCCTGGAGAGAGATGACGAAAGAGCCGTCAAGGTATACCTATTCTCCAAGTACCCAGGAGAATTGTTTACTAATCTCGTTCAAACTCAGATTAAAGACCTAAAATCCAAGATGAAGACATGGTCTCTTTGTAAGAACACAACATTTTTCAACTAGAAGTACTGATCTTAAAAGCAAATCAATCAATCAATCAATAAACAAAAAGCAAATGAGCAAGCAATACAAATCTCCTATCTTGTTCCAAACACTACAATAGCATCTAATGAACACAAAAGTGTCTTTGAAGGTTTTAAAACTTTTAAAAACATAGTCAAAGCTATGGTTTTTCCAGTAGACATGTATGGATTTGAGAGTTGAACCACAAAGAAGGCTGAACGCCAAAGAATTTATGCTTTTGAACCGTGGTGTTGGAGAAGACTCTTGAGAGTCCCTTGGACTGCAAGGAGATCAAACCAGTCAATCCTAAAGGAAATCAATCCTGAATATTCATTGGAAGGACTGATGTTGAAGCTGAAGCTCCAATACATTGGCTACCTGGTACAGAGTTGACTCATTAGAAAAGACCCTGATGCTAGGAAAGACTGAAGGAAGGAGAAGAAGGGAACGACAGAGGATGAGATGGTTGGATGGCATCACAGACTCAATGGACATGAGTTTGAGCAAGCTCCAGGAAATGGTGAAGGACAAGGAAGCCTGGTGTGCTGCAGTCCATGCGGTCGCAAAGAGTCAGACATAACTGAGCAACTGAACAACAACAACAACAAAACTTTTTAAAGCTTAAGAAACCATCAGGAAGCTAGTTAACAGCCTCTGCTAGAAATTACAGTGCCATGCATCATCCAAATCAGAAATGACATCATTATAATAACACTGGACATGCCTTTATGCAAATAAACTATCAGATATGAAACTATGACTTGAACTTGGTTAATGACCAAAATGAAGTTTTTATAATTATCAAGAAAAACAAATTAACAATGTATGTTGGGGGCCAAAGTGCTTATTTTTGTTTCATATTTGGTAAAGCCATATTAACTGAGGTTGCAGGTGCAAAAGAAAAAATTCTAATTAAAAGCAGATCATTTATTAATCTATGCTAAAGCTTTAGAAATCTGAATTGAAGAGATTGTGAGGAAAATAATTACCAAAAATGACTCAAGAAGTAGAAAACTTGAACTGACCACTAAAAACAGACCAGACTTAGAAGTTTCATAAGCAATTTCTTTCAAGCCTTCACAGCAACATTTGATTTCCATAATTCATCTACTCCAGAGAATAAAACAGATGGAACAATTTAATACATATTTTATAAAGCTGACATAACACTGATATCAAAACGTAAAAAAAGAAAACAAGGGTTCAAATACATCAAATCTAGCAATATATACAGAGAATAATACACATAGCCAAGAAGGGTTCATTCCAAGAATTTAAAAGAATGGCTTTAATTGAGTCAAATATCCTCAAAACATTTCAGGAAAAAACAAATCTAACACATTATCTCCCCTGCTTTAAAAAACAAATCAAAATATTAAATCTTTTAGTAACTTATGAAGAGAAGCATATTTTATTAATATGAAAGTTTATGTGTATGTATACACATAGAAAAATATACATAATATACATATGTATATTATATATAAATAACTGAAAAATCAGTCTATTATTTGATTGTTAAAAGCTACAAACATTACAGTGTGTCAGGAAAAATACAAGGATCAGATCAGATCAGTAGCTCAGTCGTGTCCGACTCTTTGCGACCCCATGAACTGCAGCACGCCAGGCCTCCCTGTCCATCACCAACTCCCGGAGGTCACCCAGACTCACACCCATCAAGTCAGTGATGCCATCCAGCCATCTCATCCTCTGTCGTCCCCTTCTCCTCCTGCCCTCAATCCCTCCCAGCATCAGAGTCTTCTCCAATGAGTCAACTCTTCGCATGAGGTGGCCAAAATACTGGAGTTTCAGCTTTAGCATCATTCCCTCCAAAGAAATTCCAGGATTGATCTCCTTGAGAATGGACTGGTTGGATCTTCTTGCAGTCCAAGGGACTCTCAAGAGTCTTCTCCAACACCACACTTCAAAAGCATCAATTCTTCGGTGCTCAGCCTTCTTCACAGTCCAGCTCTCACAACCATACATGACCACAGGAAAGACCATAGCCTTGACTAGGCGAACCTTTGTTGGTAAAGTAATGTCTCTGTTTTTGAATATGCTATCTAGGTTGGTCACAACTTTCCTTCCAAGGAGTAAGCGTCTTTTAATTTCATGGCTGCAGTCACCATCTGCAGTGATTTTGGAGCCCAGAAAAACAAAGTCTGACACTGTTTCCACTGTTTCCCCATCTATTTCCCATGCAGTGATGGGACCAGATGCCATGATCTTCGTTTTCTGAATGTTGAGCTTTAAGCCAACCTTTTCACTCTCCACTTTCACTTTCATCAAGAGGCTTTTTAGCCCCTCCTCACTTTCTGCCATAAGAGTGGTGTCATCTGCATATCTGAGGTTATTGAGATTTCTCCCGGCAATCTTGATTCCAACTTGTGTTTCTTCCAGTCCAGCATTTCTCATGATGTACTCTGCATATAAGTTAAATAAACATGGTGACAATATGCAGCCTTGACGTACTCCTTTTCCTATTTGGAACCAGTCTGTTGTTCCATGACCAGTTCTAACTGTTGCTTCCTGACCTGCATACAGATTTCTTAAGAGGCAGATCAGGTGGTCTGGTATTCCCATCTCTTTCAGAATTTTCCATAGTTTATTGTGATCCACACAGTCAAAGGCTTTGGCATAGTCAATAAAGCAGAAATAGATGTTTTTCTGGAACTCTCTTGCTTTTTCCATGATCCAGCGGATGTTGGCAATTTGATCTCTGGTTCCTCTGCCTTTTCTAAAACCAGCTTGAACATCAGGAAGTTCACGGTTCACATATTGCTGAAGCCTGGCTTGGAGAATTTTGAGCATTACTTTACTAGCGTGTGCTATGCTATGCTGTCACTTCAGTCGTGTCCGACTCTGTGTGACCCCATAGACAGCAGCCCATCAGGCTCCCCCATCCCTGGGATTTTCCAGGCAAGAACACTGGAGTGGGTTGCCATTTCCTTCTCCAATGCATGAAAGTGAAAAGAAAAAGTGAAGTCGCTCAGTCATGTCTGACTCTTAGCGACCCCATGGACTGCAGCCTACCAGGCTCCTCTGTCCGTGGAATTTTCCAGGCAAGAGTACTGGAGTGGGGTGCCATTGCCTTGTGTGAGATGAGTGCAATTGTGCGGTAGTTTGAGCATTCTTTGGCATTGCCTTTCTTTGGGATTGGGATGAAAACTGACCTTTTCCAATCTTGTGGCCACTGCTGAGTTTTCCAAATTTGCTGGCATATTGAGTGCAGCACTTTCACAGCATTATCTTTCAGGACTTGGAATAGCTCCACTGGAATTCCATCACCTCCACTAGCTTTGTTCGTAGTGATGATTTCTAAGGCCCATTTGACTTCACATTCCAAGATGTCTGGCTCTAGGTCAGTGATCACATCATCATGATTATCTGGGTCTTGAAGCTCTTTTTTGTACAGTTCTTCTGTGTATTCCTGCCACCTCTTCTTAATATCTTCTGCTTCTGTTAGGTCCACACCATCTCTGTCCTTTATCGTGCCCATCTTTGCATGAAATGTTCCTTTGGTATCTCTGATTTTCTTAAAGAGATCCCTAGTCTTTCCCATTCTGTTGTTTTCCTCTATTTCTTTGCATTGATCACTGAAGAAGGCTTTCTTATCTCTTCTTGCTATTCTTTGGAACTCTGCATTCAGATGTTTATATCTTTCCTTTTCTCCTTTGCTTTTCGCTTCTCTTCTTTTCACAGCTATTTGTAAGGCCTCCCCAGACAGCCATTTTGCTTTTTTGCATTTCTTTTCCATGGGGATGGTCTTGATTCCTGTCTCCTATACAATGTCACGAACCTCATTCCATAGCTCATCAGGCACTCTATCTATCAGATCTAGGCCCTTAAATCTATTTCTCACTTCCACTGTATAATCATAAGGGATTTGATTTAGGTCATACGTGTATGGTCTAGAGGTTTTCCCTACTTTCTTCAATTTAAGTCTGAATTTGGTAATAAGGAGTTCATGGTCTGAGCCACAGTCAGCTCCTGGTCTTGTTTTTGCTGATTGTATAGAGCTTCTCCATCTTTGGCTGCAAAGAATATAATCGATCTGATTTCGGTGTTGACCATCTGGTGATGTCCATGTATAGAGTCTTCTCTTGTGTTGTTGGAAGAGGGTATTTGCTATGACCAGTGCATTTTCTTGGCAAAATTCTGTTAGTCTTTGCCCTGCTTCATTCCGTGTTCCAAGGCCAAATTTGCCTGTTACTCCAGGTGGATAGCCACTGCTTAAAAAAAAGTGTTGTTCTTAAAAGTTTTAGCCAGCATGATAAGAAAAAGTAATGAGATGAACGAGCTTCTCAGGTGGCTCAGTGGTAAAGAAACCGCCTGTCAATGCAGCAGCCATGGATTAGATCTCTGAATTGAGAAGATCCCCTAGAGGAGGAAATGGCAACACATTCTAGTATCCTTGCCAGGATAATCCCATGGACAGAGGAGCCTGGCAGGCTACAGTACATGAGGTTTCATAGAGTCGGATGGACTGAGCACTCACATGTGCAGTGAGATGAAAATATAAAAGGAAAGAGGCAAAGTTATCACTGTTGAAGATAACATGGTGCAAGGAACCTCAGAGAATCAGCTGAAGGACTATTAAAATTAACAAAGCCTATTACAAATTACATTTGACCCTTGAATAACACATCTTTGAACTGTGTGGGTCCATTTACATGTGTTAATTCTTTTTGATAGTAAATACCAAAGAACTTGGAGAAGGCAATAGCACCCTACTCCAGTACTCTTGCCTGGAAAATCCCATGGATGGAGGAGCCTGGTGGGCTACAGTCCATGGGGTCGCTAAGAGTAACTACATGATCAGCGTTGATTCAGTCTGCCAGTGGGGAACCCTGGATATAGAGAAACCTGTGATGTGAGGGCCAACCATAAATTAAAGGTGGATTTTTGGAGTGTTGGCCCCCTAACCTTTGTGTTGTTCAGGGATCAACTGTAAATCTAATTTACAGATATCTAAAAACCTTTTAGATATCATCAATAACCAAAGCAGGGGAAAAAGTCTCACCCACTAGATCCATGAAAACAGGAATCATTCTTGGCTGATTTCCTAGTACCTAGAAGCAGTTACAGTGCAGAATAGGTACTCAATGAAAATTTGTAGACTACATGAATGAGCAGGTCAGGAAGCAACAGTTAGAACTGGACATGGAACAACAGACTGGTTCCAAATAGGAAAAGGAGTTCGTCAAGGCTGTATACTGTCACCATGTTTATTTAACTTATATGCAGAGAACATCATGAGAAACGCTGGACTGGAAGAAGCACAAGCTGGAATCAAGATTGCTGGGAGAAATATCAATAACCTCAGATATGCAGATGACACCACCCTTATGGCAGAAAGTGAAGAGGAACTAAAAAGCCTCTTGATGAAAGTGAAAGAGGAGAGTGAAAAGGTTGGCTTAAAGCTCAACATTCAGAAAACGAAGATCATGGCATCTGGTCCCATTACTTCATGGGAAATAGGTGGGGAAACAGTGGAAACAGTGTCAGACTTTGTTTTTCTGGGCTCCAAAATCACTGCAGATGGTGACTGCAGCCATGAAATTAAAAGACGCTTATTCCTTGGAAGGAAGTTGTGACCAACCTAGATAGCATATTCAAAAGCAGAGACATCACTTTGCCAACAAAGGTTCGCCTAGTCAAGGCTATGGTCTTTCCTGTGGTCATGTATGGATGTGAGAGCTGGACTGTGAAGAAGGCTGAGCGCCGAAGAATTGATGCTTTTGAACTGTGGTGTTGGAGAAGACTCTTGAGAGTCCCTTGGACTGCAAGGAGATCCAACCAGTCCATTCTGAAGGAGATCAGCCCTGGGATTTCTTTGGAAGGAATGATGCTAAAGCTGAAACTCCAGTATTTTGGCCACCTCATGCGAAGAGTTGACTCATTGGAGAAGACTCTGATGCTGGGAGGGATTGGGGGAAGGAGGAGAAGGGGACGACAGAGGATGAGATGGCTGGATGGCATCATTGACTTGATAGATGTGAGTCTGGGTGAACTCCGGGAGTTGGTGATAGACAGGGAAGCCTGGCGTGCTGGGATTCCTGGGGTCGCAAAGAGTCGGACACAACTGAGCGACTGATCTGATCTGATCTGAATGAGCAAGTTCAGAATAACGACAAAAATACAAAATAAAAGAACCAAACTGAAATTCCACAAACAAATTCAAGTACTTAGAAGGATTTAGCATATGATAAAAAATGGGATTTCAAATCACAGTAGGAAGGAATAGATTATTCCACAAATGACAATTGAGAACATTAATTGGTTGACTGTTTTAAAAAAGTAAAACATGAGTTGACCTCACACTACACATTAGAACAAATTATAGGTAGAACAGTTCAACATAATGAGACCACAAAAGAATTAGAAGATAGGGAAGGTTTTCCTAATTATATAAGCAAAGGTAGAAAGCATAAGGGGCAAGATTTATAGTTTCTGCTACATGAAAAGAAAAACAATAGGCATGTCAAAAATACCATAAACAAAACAGTAAAAGACAATAAATTGGGACTACTTGCCAAGTATTAATAACCTTTTTATATAAAGTGTTTTATAAAGCTCTAAGAAAAGGATGATCCATCAACAGGAAAAATTTTGAAAAGATGAAGATGCAAATAACAAGATGACCTACAAACTTACTCTAACAAATATTAAAGATGAAACTGGGCTGAGATTTTTTTCCCCCAGTCAAGTTGGCAAATGTTAGAACTAATGTCTGCTTATGCTACTGTTGCTGCTGCATTGCTTTAGTTGTGTCTGACTCTGTGCGACCCCATAGACGGCAGCCCACCAGGCTTCCCGTCCCTGGGATTCTCCAGGCAAGAACACTGGAGTGGGTTGCCATTTCCTTCTCCAATGCATGAAAGTGAAAAGTGAAAGTGAAGTCGCTCAGTTGTGTCCGACTCTAGTGACCCCATGGACTGCAGCCTACCAGGCTCCTCCATCCATGGGATTTTCTAGGCAAAAGTACTGGAGTGGGGTGCCATTGCCTTCTCCAAATGTCTGCTTATAGAAGGGCCCCAAAAGTGAGCATTCACACACTGCTAGTGGGAAAGAAGAGTAGTTTCTAGAAACTTACTCTAAACAATCAAAGATGAGCCAAACATTTATATACAAGAATTTCTGTTGTATCATTTATGTTCCTTGACTTTAGCCTTACAAATTTAATATATAATTGTTATAAAAAATTAATCAATTCAAACTGTAGCCCTATACTATACATCTAGTTCTAGAACCTGCCTTTTTGAATTTAAAATTTTGAAGAAACCTTTATTTTTTGAAAATAGTTACATAGGCAGAAAGTGAAGAACTAAAGAGCCTCTTGATGAAAGTGAAAGAGGAGAGTAAAAAAGTTGGCTTAAAGATCAAAATTCAGAAAACTAAGATTATGGCATCCAGTCCCATCACTTCATGGCAGATAGATGGGGAAACAGTGGAAACAGTGGCAGACTTTATTTTGGGGGGCTCCAAAATCACTGTGGATGGTGATTGCAGCCATGAAATTAAAAGACGCTTACTCCTTGGAAGGAAAGTTATGACTAACCAAGACAGCATATTAAAAAGCAGCAATATTACTTTGTCAACAAAGGTTCGTCTAGTCAAGGCTATGGTTTTTCCAGTAGTCATGTATGGATGTGAGAGTTGGACTATAAAAGCTGAGTGCAGAAGAATTGCTGCTTTTGAACTGTGGTGTTGGAGAAGACTCTTGAGAGTCCCTTGGACTGCAAGGAGATCCAACCAGTCCATCCTAAAGGAGATCAGTTCTGGGTGTTCATTGGAAGGACTGATGTTGAAGTTGCAACTCCAATACTTTGGCCACCTGATGCAAAGAGCTGACTCATTTGGAAAGATCCTGGTGCTGGGAAAGATTGAGGGTGGGAGGAGAAAGGGATGACAGAGGATGAGATGGTTGGATGGCATCACCGACTCAATGGACATTAGTTTGGGTAAACTCCAGGAGTTGGTGATGGACAGGGAGGCCTGGTGTGCTGCGGTTCATGGGGTCGCAAAGAGTCAGACACGACTGAGAGACTGAACTGAACATAGGAAATCATTGTATTCATACATAAAAATACCTATGTAAGGAATCTCCTTAAAAAATAACTGTGGTACTGCCAACTTGTCACTGCTATAAACAAGTCAACAACTACCATCATTTACATTTTTCTCTGTACTTTCAGGTAAGTATTTATATAAGTATAATATAAATATATATATCAAAAAGTGAATCAATGACCCAAATTATACCCACTTAAAATTGATAGCAATTGCCATGTTGACTTCCAAGAAAAGTTGTATCAATTTATATTCCCAATAACAGTGTGTGGATTATTCATAACAGTGAGAAATAAGAAGAATCTATATGGTCAAAGGATTTCAAAATTATAGTAAACACAATCAAGGCATTATTTTTCCCAGCTACTATGGATGATGTTATGGAAGGCTATTTAATGACGTAAAAGCTTTATTATGAAAGATTTTTAAGTTAAAAAGCAAATAAATTAAACAGTGTGAATCCCTTAGAATTCATACGAGCTTTTACAGAATATTATTGATCTATGCATTCATCTGAAGGCTTCTCAGATGGCCCAGTGGTAAAAATCTCCCGGCCAATGCAAGAAGACACAGGAGATGCCAGTTCGATCCCTGAGTAGGGAAGATCTCCTGGAGGAGGAAATGGCACCCCACTCCAGTATTCTTGCCTGGAAAATCCCATGGACAGAGGAGCCTGGTGGGCTACAGTCCATGGGGTTGCAGAGTCAGACACAGCTAAGCATGTGTGCATACACGCATCCTTTCATCCATCAGGCTGTGCAACAGAATGTTAATCATAGTTATCTTTGGGTGGTGGAATTACAGGCCATTAAAATACTTTTTCTTTTACATTTTCCTAAATTTTCTATGTTCCAGAGAAAAAAATATGCTTTTGCAATCTAAAACAAATCATCTACTAAAAAACAATAAAACACCATCTGAAAACAAGTTGCATACAAACCTTTATATGCAACCAACCTGGATGATCATAATAAAGAGCTTTTCAGGATAAATGTTACCTGCCCAGCCAAGTGTTTGCCAACTGAGTCTACACTTGGAGTATTCAGCACAGGGCATCCCAAGGAGTCATCAAGTGCTCACTGGTCTCCCTGGAAGGTCAGCCTGTGCTCTGGGTGCCAAGGGCAAAGATGAAGACCAAGGGGTTCTGCCTTCCAGAAGCCCTCAAACCAGCAGGAAAGAGGGGGCAAGCACAAACCCACATGAGTTCAAGACAGGACATGAGGTGTATCAAGGTTCCCTGCCAGAAAAGTCAACACGGTCAAAAATTAAAACCAAAAGAGGAGAGGCAATAGCAGGTTTGAGTTCCACAAAGTTATACAAGCTTGTTACACAAAGGAGTTATGTGTCAAATCCCTCCTTGAGGAAGCCCTAACCAGCTACAAGTACTTCAGAAATGTAAGTGGGGAAAACGGAAAGATTTTCAAGGTAAGAGGACAGCAAAGTATTAAAGGCAAAAGCACTGGGCATATAATACAGCAGGCTAGTGTGTGTTAGTTGCTCAATCGTGTCTGACTCTTTGCGACCCCAGGGACTATAGCCTGCCAGGCTCCTCCATCCATGAGACTTTCTAGGCAAAAATACTGGAATGGATTGCCATTTCCATCTCCTGGGGATCTTCCTGACCCAGGGACTGAACCCAGGTCTTCCATCTTGCAGGCAGACTCTTTACTGTCTGAGCCATCAGGGAAGAAAAAGTTTTGTTTCCTCTGACTTAAGAGAAAGAAAGTACTAGCAAATGCATACAATTCGATTTCAATGAACTTCCAACTTTTTCTAAGCCCAGATAACAACTATTTAAGTTATATTTATCCCAATTAACTCATAATGCTTCAAAAGAATTTACCCACATTTTTAGAATTGGACTGAAGGGAAACATACATTTATGCTTGAAATGAAGAGTTTCTAAGAAATGGTTCTAGTAGCCTAGATTTCTGGCTCCTCTCCTGATTCTACAAAAGGATTTTTATATTTAACATTTCACAGATTAAAAAAAAAGCAAAACAAAAGTCACCATACAAATGCCCCAATCCTCTATCTAGAGGCAATCTGAAACACATTAGCTTTAGCATAGAATTAAATTTATACTTTTAAATGAGACAATGAAAAACATTTGAAATGGCAGGAAAACAATGGTCAATTTTTGGTGATCAACCAAAAAAAGGAATGGCATGATTAGCATTGGTCTGCTGGAGTTTAATATTGAGTTGATCATTACATTTTCCACAGGTAAAGTACAAGAACATGTAGGACAGTTAAGAGTTCTCAGCATGTTCTCAGTTAGTTCTCTTCTAACTCTGCTCTGGTCAACAGGACAGGCAGAAGTGCCTTTAAAAATGCTCATAAACGCACAGCAGCATTTATAACACCAAACATACTTCAGACAAAACACAACTGGTGAAGTGAGAAGTTTCCCTAACCGCACTGACTGTACAGCTATGGGTCTCAAAGGGTCCTTTTCCTCTCTTCCCCACCAGCAGCAGTCACAAGCCACACGGGGAACTCTCATTAGACAGGCACACTTGCCCACCTCCTACCCAGCCAACAGAGTACCAAGTCCTTCAAGCGGTTGTGATTTGAGGGCACTGCTGTGGAACAGACTACAGAGGTTTTGAGGGAGAAGCAGGCACAAGATGCCCAGTTCATTAGGCCAGTTCCATTCTGGCTGACCCAATCTCCACTTCCCATTGCCTGTCCCTTTTAGCCGCAGCCCAAAGAGCAGGACCCTGTTCAAAGTATGCTTTCAAAAGGTCTTTAGAGATAGGTCTAATGGAAAAACCATCTATTTTTCATATGTTACCATGGAACATGAAGCATCATTTACTCCTATAAGAAAGGTCCTCTTTGCAGGGGACACCGAGTATTTGCAGAAAGATTTTCACTTTATCCTAGGAAACCAAATTTTGGAAAAGTAAATACAGGAAACTCAGCCTCTAAGTCTTCCATATACACCTTTACAGCCCTTGTTCAAAGTGAACTTTCCCTAATTATGACTGTCCAATAAGGAAAACATGTGTCCTGGGCAAAGCTCCACTGTTCACTCTGAAAGACATCATTTCTATGTAATGGAGAAGAGAACCAGCTTACTTCATGCCCCCTGCTGGTCCCTCTGCCCCAAATCCACTGGGAAGCTGACTCGCTTCCTCTCTCCCCATCCTTCATGGCATTTTGTGTCCAGGAATATGCTTCTTTAGTCTACATCTAGTCTTTACTTCTGGGAGCTGCCATAAAAGTAATGTTTATTTCTGGATTATAAGATATATTACAAAATCAATGTCATTTTGTGTGTAACCCTTTATTTTTAAAGTTTATAAGTAGCTTCCATATTTACCATCTCATTTGATTCTCATAACAACCCACTGTGTAGAGGTGTGTAGAGTTTCCACTTTACAGATAAGGAAACTAGAACGTAGTGTTGACTTCAATAAACAACTGACCACTGAACAGTAAGGAGGAAATACAAATGTTTTGCATCAAAAACTAAAGAATTTTTCAGCTAGGTTCAAGAGAACTCCCAAACTTTCTTGAATTTGTCATCTGCCAAAAGAGATTTGCTAAAATCTCTAAGGTTTTGAATTTAGATAGTATTTTCTGTCTTAGGAAGGATGAGGAACTGGGAGATAAGTAAGGCAAACTCTCAGTTATGGAATGAACATATCTGGAATTCTATGAAGTTCAAAGTGACAACGATAATGATTGATTAAACACTTACTATGTGCCAGGCACCATTTGAGTTTCATTAATTATATTCAATGAGCCGATTAACATCACTATTCTCTAGATGAGGAAAACAAGGTACAAGCTAAGTAACTTGCCCAAAATCACACATCTTGCTCCCTTAAGGATGACCTGGGATTGGAAGAGCCAAGACCCTATGCAGTTTGCCCAGCTAATGAGGGGAGCCTGATATGAGAGGGCAGCCACTACAGGAACCCAGATCAAGTTCCCAGTGTTGCACTGAACTAAGTCTCCACACACTCTCCACCAAAACACCAATCAAGTAATCAGAAGAATCAACAGGGAATTCTAACAGTTCTTTCTTAGACTGTCCCCACGGACATGGGGGAAGACGGGGAAAGATCTCATTTTTCTAGATCTTGATTACTGACAGAACACAGGCTGATTCGCCTAGAACTGCCTTCAACTAATTTAAGAAAAACTAGAGAGGTAAGCAACTCTGGAGGAAATGTGGGATAAAGATGGATGTGGCATTGATGGGTATTCAGCAATCTAGTGGAAAGTGAGTTGGGAGGCAGAAATTGTGGTCAATGCACAGAACTAATAGCTTATATAGTTATATATATATGAAGGAATCCTTACTGGTATAAATTACTCTTGCCTTCTTTCTCCTCTACTTTTTTCATTTGCTCATTGCTTGGAACTGTATAGGCCAGTTGATTAATCTTTGTTAAGTTTATACACTCTTTTGTTAAGGAAAGAAACAAAGATTAAGTTGAACTCGGGCAAAAGAGAAAAATTCCATGATGAATGAATGCAATCTTCATGGGCAAGTCCTATGCTGGGGGGCAGGAGCAGCTATACAAAGCTTCCTCGAATTTGCTTACTTTCATTGTTTCTTGTTTCATTGTTCACTGAATAACCTGAGACTGCCCTGAGATCCTGTGAATCCAAAAGAAAACCCTGTTTAAAGAAAGTTCCAGGGTATTCATCCATCTCCACTGGAGAAAAAGTCCCAAATCCAGGAGATGGGACTACAGTGACCACAGTAAGTTGACTTTTAATATCAACATTCCTTCTACACTCATAATTCTGACCCAGCTACCTACTAACTGAGGGCCTATGTGCTTCACTTCCCCGTTCCATAAACTGGGGATGGTAATATCGTCTTCATCATCAGGTTGATGTGAAAATTAAATGAGCTGATACACATACAGTGCTCTGAACAGTGCCTGGCACAGAGTAGGTGCTCAAATAGTGTTAGGTTATTATTATTTCTTTCAGCATTTACAAACAACATCATAATAGGGACCCAAATACAGGAGACTTCTACTGTATTGGTAATGTAACTGCTTTAAAAAAAAAAAATCTAAAATTACAACTAATAATACAAAAATATACAAAGCCTTGGGAAAAGGAAAAAAAAAAAGCCACTCGGAGTCATGCCACCTGTTGGTGAGTTTCAGGTGAGGGTACACCTCGGAGCTGCTGTGGAATCCGGTTCCACTGCTGCCCCGTATTTCCTTTAGATGATGCCTCCACTTCTTAATCAGCGTTTCATGGGCAGGATTACGGGCGGGTCTGTGAACCCCCTGAAACTGTACACGGAACTGGGTGGGGCTGAGGCTCTGGGCATTTGCGGGGGGAGGGGAAAGGTTCCATAGCTTTTCTTAAGCTCTAATAAGTCATCCTGTATAGCAAGCAACTTGCTTTACAAAGGAGACAGTGACCGAACAATTCACTTCACGGAAGCTAGGCAATGACCAGGACACCTGGGCTGTTAATCTGTTCTCTCAACACCAGAGAGACCCGGCGCCGCAAGGGGCAAGAGCTGGCCGGGCAGTGACCTTCACCTTTGAAAAACTCACCGACTCCCCAGACCCGGCCCAGGTTTGCCGGGCTTAACTTCCCCTCCCTTCCCCCATCCTTCGTTCTCTTCCAAGAACAAACTCAAAGGAAACTGGCAGCACTCCGTCTAGGGTTTCACTCCTGCCCTCGGCTGACACTTAAACCACTTCTCCCGGAGAAGTTAATCAAAAGAACAATTAATCCGCACAAAAATCCAAAACCCACCCCAAAGCTTCAGAACTCGCAAAGTTAGAAGATCGAGGCGCCGCCGCTGCTGCTGCTGAATATCTGCGGGTCGCTGGGGCTCAGGGGTAGGCAGAGAGTACGAAAAGGAAGCAGCCAAGGTCTGGCCGGAGGGTCGGACCCCGGCCACCCTCTCCGAATCTACGCGCTCCATACGCGGGTGAAGACTGGCTTGGAAGCAGCCAGGTAAGCAGGTAGGTGTTGGCAAGTGTACGAGCCGCGGCGGATTAAAGTTCAAGCGCGTTCATACACCGCTCCCCCTTCCCTGGCGGGCGTTCTCACGCACCGCCCGCCGGCCACTTCCCGGGGAACGGCTGAGCGCTCGACCGTCCCCCTCTTTGAAACAGGCTCCCCAAATCCCTAGTAGGCACAAGTGATTCCCCTTGCCTCCTCGCTTGCAAGCCTCGAAAAGCATTCGCCTCCCTCTCCTCTCCTACGCGAGCGCGGAACACCCCTGAGACAGAGAAATGGAGGGGACGAGGGGAAAGCAGGGTGTCCCGGAGGGCAGGTGGCGCCGGGCGCGCCACAGGCAGCGTACGTACCCAGCGCGAAGAGGGCGTGCTGTCCAGCCGAGGTGATCATTTTACGGGCGGCGGGCGGCGGGCTGCAGGCGCTCCAGCCTCCTGCCCTACCTGCGGTGCCCGAGTGGCGAAGCGGCGCCGCGGTGCGGGGGAAAAAGGCGCCGGCAAGGCAGGGCCAGCCCCCGGCGCGGGCGGGCGGAGGGAGGACCGCGCGCCTCTGCTGGCACTAGCCGCGCCGCGCCGCCGGCCGGGCGGAAATGGGAAGGCGGTTACCGTCACCTCCGCCACTCGGCGACCGGGCGCGGCGGACCACCCTCCCGCCCCGGTGGGGGTGCCCCCCTGAGGGCACGGGGTGGGGTGGGGCTGGGGCGGGGACGCGGCGCGCACCGTGCGGGGCGCGGGCGGCGGGGCGGGGCGGCGCGGGAATCTCGGAGCCCGCCGAGCCAGCCGGGCATCCAGGCCGAAGGAAAGGCAGGAAGAGCCCGATTTCAGACACCACCCTCAGACTAGCCGCTCAGATCCGATCCCGAGCGGCTGGGCGCAGCGGCCGCTTCCAGGATCTCCGCGCAGGAGAGGAGCCGCCCCGGCGTCTGTCATTTGCGCCGACGGCCGCCGCCGAGGGCTCTCCCTGGCAAGAACTGGGACGCGGCCCGGAAGGGGACCTGCGAGCTTCGCCTGCCCTTGCCAAGACGTGGCTCAGGGAAAGTGCGCCCCACAATCGAACAAATTCAACCAGATCCCCCACCTGCGCCCCCATCCGAGAGAACACTGGATTCTCCGGATGCATCCCGCCTGGAGCGCGGCCACCCCAAGTTCTCAGGCCGACACATTGTGCAGATCAGTAGACCTTCGTACACCTGGTCTGGTGCTGATGATGAAGATGGGTCACCTGGTATTCCATCACCACCAGTACCCCAGACCACCCCACCCCATCCTGCCACAGTCAGCTGAGACCAAGAGCAAGGTAGCAGGCAGCCCCGTGTCTGAGAGAGGGGTAAATGGGCTGGAGCTACCTGGATGGTTTTTTCAAGGATTTGTGGCCTTTAGCTGGCCCCAGGTGCTGGAATTTGGAGAAGTTAGAGAGGCAGAGGGAAGACTTTCTGGGTAGAGAAAGGAAGACTCATAGGTTCCCTGGGGACCATGGATAGGCGACAGTGTGCTCCAGAGAGGCAGTGATCAGTGTATTCTCCAGATGCCCCCAGCTCAGGGATTAGTTCAGTTCAGTCGCTCAGTCGTGTCTGACTCTGGGATTCCATGGACTGCAGCAGGGCAGGCCTCCCTGTCCATCACCAACTCCCAGAGTTTACTCAAACTCATGTCCATTGAGTCAGTGATGCCATCCAACCACCTCATCCTCTGTTGTCCCCTTCTCCTCCTGCCCTCAATCTTTCCCAGCATCAGGGTCTTTTCACATGAGTCAGCTCTTCGCATCAGGTGGCCAAAGTATTGGAGTTGCAGCTTCAACATCACTCCTTCCAATGAACACCCAGGACTGATCTCCTTTAGGATGGACAGATTGGATCTCCTTGCAGTCCAAGGGACTCTCAAGTATCTTCTCCAACACCATAGTTCAAAAGCATCAATTCTTTGGTGCTCAACTTTCTTTATAGTCCACCTCTCACATCTATACATCACTACTGGAAAAAACAAAGCCTTGACTAGTGGACCTTTGTTGGCAAAGTAATGTCTTTGCTTTTTAATGTGCTGTCTAGGTTGGTCATAACTTTCCTTCCAAGGAGTAAGCGTCTTTTAAATTTCATGGTTGCAGTCACAATCTGCAGTAATTTTGGAGCCCCAAAAATAAAGTCTGCCACTGTTTCCACTGTTTTCCCATCTATTTGCCATGAAGTGATGGGACTGGATGCCATGATAGTTTTCTGAACATTGACCTTTAAGCCAACTTTTTTACTCTCCTCTTTCACTTTCATCAAGAGGCTCTTTAGTTCTTCTTCACTTTCTGCCATAAGGGTGATGTCATCTGCATATCCAGTCCCTCTACCCTACCTCCTCGGGGTAGACCCACTCTCCTTGAAGGGGAAGAGGGCAAAATCGCTTGCTGTTCCCTTGGCCCAAGGCTCAGACTCTCAGAGTTGATGTTTAAGTTTATTTCATAGGAGATAGGAGAAGGCAATGGCAACCCTCTCTAGCACTCTTGCCTGGAAAATCCCGTGGATGGAGGGGCCTGGTAGGCTGCAGTCCATGGGGTCGTTAAGAGTAGGACACAACTGAGCAACTTCCCTTTCACTTTTCACTTTCATGCATTGGAGAAGGAAATGGCAACCCACTCCAGTGTTCTTGCCTGGAGAATCCCAGGGATGGGGAGCCTGGTGGGCTGCTGTCTATGGGGTCGCACAGAGTTGGACACAACTGAAGCGACTTAGCAGCAGCAGCAGCATAGGAGATAAGGGGCCTAGTTTCTTCTTCTTTTTTTTTTTTCTTAATTTTATTTTATTTAACTTTACAATATTGTATTGGTTTTGCCATATATCAAAATGAATCTGCCACAGGTATACATGTGTTCCCCATCCTGAACCCTCCTCCCTCCTCCCTCCCCATACCATCCCTCTGGGTCTTCCCCGGGCCTAGTTTCAAACAGGAAGCATCAGACGTTTGAGCAGAAAATACCAGTGTAGAAAAGGATTTGGGGAAATAACGTAAATTTAATTTGAGAAACCATTCCTTGTAATCCATTTGTCAAAGGCTGCTTTGCTGCTTTTTCAACTCAGTGACCGGTGGTGAGGGTTTAAGTCCTGGGGTAAATCTTTCCTAAGCGCACATCCCTGCATGCACAGGGCACACACTCTGCCTTTGGTGAGCAGTCCCTGACTCCCTTCAGCATCTATGTCCTCACCCTTCAGACTGTTCTTACCTATGCCTGTGGCTCTTCTGTCTCCTTCCTAGGCTAGCCTGCCTTGGCTACAGGAGAAAAGAAATCAAGTGTTGTCCACATCCTTCTCCTGTTCCTCGGGACCCTCAGCTAGGGCTGGAGAATTGACCTGGCCCCTTGTTTCCTGCTGGGGCACACACTTCAAGTTCAGAGTCAGGTTCAGCAGTTTCCCCTCCTCTGCCCTCTGCCTGCACATAAAGTCATGGCTTGAGGGAAGTAGCAGCGAATCAAGACAATGAGCTTGTCCCCTTCATGGCAGTAAAATTTTTAAGTCAAGAGATTATTTGATACCTTGCAGCCTAAAGAGTACCCAAATCAAAGGACATTCTAATGCTTGGAAATCATTGATTCTTCCCCAATATTTTCAATAGCCAGTTCAGAGCTGTAGTTTTATCAACGTTTCAACTCACACAAGTCAAACAGATAATCAAGTGTTGAAGTTTTTTTCTAAATATCCACACCATTTTTTGTAAACTGAAAAATGATTTTTGAACATTTATAGGGCTAGGAGGAAACCCAATATACTAAAATATTAACACTCTGTCTTGGGCATCTTATATATCTCATTTAATCTTTACAACAACCATATGAGGTAAGAGTCCATCCTCCTTTTGTATGAAAACAATTGAGCTGGTTCCAGGGCCTCTGTACTGGGCTCTGTGCTATGCTGCCTCAGTTCCTATGTTTTTAACAAGGATAATACTGAACTCATTGGGTCGATACAAGGACTAAATGCAAGAATTTACTTGCATGCTTAGCACATTATTTAATATCAATGAATATCACTATTGTTTAAAGAAAAACTCTTAGTGAACATAAATTTCCCCTCTCTCAATGTTCTACCATTACCTTTTTTAAAAAAACAAAACTCTTCCATATCAGTTCCTTTGCTGGTGCACATGTACACCTTCCTACAGAGGATAGTTTCAAAGAGAGAAGCTATGAATTTGTTTCTCAACCTGTGGTGTGAGAGGAATGAGAAAAAAAATTACAGAATATGATTTAGAGGGAGGGTGTCATTTTTCCTAGAGGATGCTGTGATGTTTTTGTATTTTAGCAGTATGGAATACATGGCAGTCCAAGCTGATTGGAATTCCAGCAGTATCCCCTGGAATCTTCGTAGATAGGCCACTGCAGTCCTTTACCTACAGGTGCGATAGCTGTCTCCCATGGCCACTGAAAGTCCCATTTCTGTGTGTGTGGAGCCTGACCAGTGTGTGGCCTTCCTGCTAGGATGATGTCTGGGCTGCCTCTGAACACTTGATTTGGCTGGCCTTGGGCTCAAAGATGATCCCTCTGTAATGAGCCAGTCACAGCCTCTCCTCCCCATGCAAACAGGAGAACCACAGCATGTTCTACTCAGAGGCTAGTACCACCCCACTGTCAGTTTCCCCTGTCCTTTCTTCTACCTGCTTATTACAGAGAGTATGTTTAAAGAGCCTCCTTCTTCACTGTAATCAGCCTCCCCCTCCTTCCGGATTCATTTGTGGAAGTGATTGTGGGGCCACCAGCACCAGAGTCTTCCCTGAATGGTTCAGGCCAGCAGAGCCCGCTGTTCAGATTGGCAATTACCCAGATATTAGTGAGTAAACAGCCCGGACATTCTCAGGGAGGAAGCACAGTCATGGGCCACTGCCTTGAAGGAATTACAGTTCCTGCAGACAAGCCTCAGAAAGCAGTGAGCAGAGACGGCTTCGGGTGGCTGCAGGACCTGCCTTGGTGGCAGCAGTGGACTGGGGGACTCAAAGGGGAAAAGGAAAGGGTGCCTGACTCAGTAAGATGTCAAAGGTCTGATGTCATCTGTGTATAAGAGAGAGAGAGAGGTTTTGTAAAGGACTCTGGAGAGCTGTGTTTGGGCAGAATGAGATTTTAATGTGTTAAGGGATTTAGGAAAAGAAATCTAATCCAAAGTAAGGTATTGTTCCAGTACCAGCCCCCTGTGAAACCTCAGCTATTAGTGTATTCCTTATCTCCAGCCAAAAGAAAAAGCTGGAAACCTTATGCTGAGTCCATTTTTACAGTTTTCATCACCAGTGTAATGGGGGAGGTAATAAGCCATCAGAGACGTTTGCTTTGTTCTCAACTACCTGAGTGGTTTTCATGCTGGTGTTGTCCGAAGATTGGTCTGACCTTCTGCTTAACATCTTCCACTCCCTTGCTCTCAGATCTACCTTGGGAATTCACATTCAAGTTGTATATTCAGCTTGAATCCTTCCTTCCCAAAGGATATGACAGGATGGCTCTAAAACCCAATATTGAAGTCTGGAGGTCCATGCTTCCATGGGTGGTCCCAGCAGCTCCAAGATGTCAAGGTACTAGTTAGAGAGTATCTAAGACTCAGAGTTACTGGATGGCTGCTACAACTAAAATAATCTCCTCATACAGTTCACAAACTGCCTAGCTGACCAGCATTCAGGAGAGGTACCCAGAGTATCAACACAGCTGATGTCAAACCATTCCCCTAACCACAGTTGAAGGCAGAAGAGCTACACGTTTATAGCCAGAGCATGCTTAAAGACTGAAAGATTGGCCCCCAAATCCTCAGGAGTGCCAGGGGGAAGTTCTAAATCAAATGACCAGAAATCCTTAGACAGGGGTGAAACTAATGATGATGGGAAAGGATAGTGATGACCAAGAGATGCAGAAGAGAGACAGGAAAAAGAAATGTACAGAATTGAAGAAAGAAAAGTCAAAGAGAACTGCAAAGGGGGCTTAATATTTTTAATGATGCATCAATCTGCCTGATAAACTCAAGAAATTCTCCCCACACTCAGAGGAAAGGGGAAAAAAATATGAGAGATAAGATATGAGGTAGAGAAAGACAAAGCCAGGATATCCAAAATATTTTTAATAGAGAGCTTAAAAAGGGAGCATATTGCTGATAGAGGAGAAACTGTTCTTCTGCCCCAAGACAGGAAGGGTCAGCAGTAAGAGGAAGGAGTATACATCCCATAGATCTATAAAGAGGGGTGCAAATTTTGAGATAAGAAGAAGAGCAAGGACAGTGTTCTATTCTGTGACATACATTTGAACCATCACATTGAACTTCTCAGCCTGCCTGTCTTCCAAACTCCCACTGAAACGGGCAAAGGCAAATAATGATGGGAGAGATCTGTCATTGTTCAAAACTGAAAAAGGATTCCACCCACATACCAGACATTTCAAGGAATTTCTCTAAGACAGCGCAGATGAGACCAGTTTGAATGAAGGCTTTGACAACCTTCAATTCACCTCACAGAAAAGAAAGGCATCACTAGGGAGGCATCCCCACTGGAACCCAGCAATGCTTCTAAGGTTGGTTGCGACAAAGGCTGTAGAAAGAAAAAGAATCACAGGAAAGTCAGGATGGGCAAATCTCCATCCTGTTGAAGCATCCAGTAAGTGTCCTGGTACTGGGGTGCACACAGGGCAGGGATCCCATGGGGGGCTCACATCTGATGCCTGGCACAGAGAGAACATTGCCAAGTGGGGGCAGTGGTTAGGGCAGCCACACAGGCTCCCAGCTAGTGTTACGTGGTTACACACACTCTTCAACATGCAGGTGAAATGCAGGGGCTCTTTCAGGAGTCCGCAGACAACCGGTTCTTTTTTTCTTTCACCCATTCATTCCACACGTGTCCATGACAAGCCTGTTATGTTCCAGGCTCTGGGTTAGGCACTAAGGATTCAACAATGGACAAGTTAAGTGCTCTCTTCATTGTGAAGCCTTGCAGGCAGAAGAATCAGGTAACCTCTGAAGGAAACACATCATCGTCATGTTTGCTACATAAATGCCAAAATCAACAAAGAAGTTGGCCTGAAAAATACACTGGAGTCAGGGAATGATTGTAACACGAAATTCTTTTTCTTATCCAGCTATTTCAGACAAGAAGCTATTAAAAAAAGTAAACCATTCATGTTCCACCCTAATGGAAAAAATAAATAGACTGTACAGAAAATATTCAGTCAAGCAAATAAACTCAGTTATGTATAAGAAATAATGTAAAAGAATGATAAAGCAGTGACTGATAAAGCTGTATCAAAACTTATTGTTGAGACTTACTCCTGATTTTTAATATATTGTGGACTCACTGTTAGATCCCAATAGAATGAACATTTTTCTTTTCTTCCTACTAACAGAATCCCAATTTTGTGTGATTGACAGCAGGCTATGACCCAGAGGATGAAACAAGACAATTCCTTGTCTGTTGATGGTTGCCTTAGGGCTGGGCATGTAACTAAGTTCTGGCCAATAAAATGTTAGGGAGAGTCTCCTATTAGGCTTCTTGGGAAGAAATTTGCTGCGGTTTCTTTTTCTTTATAATTGAAGTATAGTTTATTTATAATATTCTATTAGTTTCAGGTGTACAGCTGAGTGATTCAGTAATTTTGCAGATTATACTCCATTATAGGTTATAAGATAGTGGTTTATAATTCCCTGTGCTATGGTTTCCCAGGTAGCGCTAGTGGTAAAGAACCCACCTACCCATGCCCATTCCACTCCATTTTAGTTCACTAATTCCTAGAATGCCGACATTCACTCTTGCCATCTCTTGTTTGACCACTTCCAATTTGCCTTGATTCATGGACCTGACATTCCAGGTTCCTATGCAATATTGCTCTTTACAGCATCGGACTTTGCTTCTATCACCAGACACATCCACACCTGGGTATTCTTTTTACTTTGGCTCCATCCCTTCATTCTTTCTGGAGTTATTTCTCCACTGATCTCCAGTAGCATATTGGGCCCCTACTGACCTGGGGAGTTTCTCTTTCAGTATCCTATCATTTTGCCTTTTCATACTGTTCATGGGGCTCTCAAGGCAAGAATACTGAAGTGGTTTGCCATTCCCTTCTCCAGCGGACCACACCCTATCACATCTCTCCACCATCACCCGCCCATCCTGTGTTGCCCCACGGGCATGGCTTAGTTTCATTGAGTTAGACAAGGCTGTGGTCCTAGTGTGATTAGATTGACTAGTTTTCTGTGAGTATGGTTTCAGTGCCAGCAAATTTGGAAAACTCAGCAGTGGCCACAGGACTGGAAAAGGTCAGTTTTCATCCCAATCCCAAAGAAAGGCAATGCCAAAGAATGCTAAAACTACCGCACAATTGCACTCATCTCACACGCTAGTAAAGTAATGCTCAAAATTCTCCAAGCCAGGCTTCAGCATATGTGAACCGTGAACTTCCTGATGTTCAAGCTGGTTTTAGAAAAGGCAGAGGAACCAGAGATCAAATTGCCAACATCCGCTGGATCATGGAAAAAGCAAGAGAGTTCCAGAAAAGCCATCTATTTCTGCTTTATTGACTATGCCAAAGCCTTTGACTGTGTAGATCACAATCAACTGTGGAAAATTCTGAAAGAGAGGGAATATCAGACCACCTGACCTGCCTCTTGAGAAATCTGTATGCAGGTCAGGAAGCAACAGTTAGAACTGGACATGGAACAACAGACTGGTTCCAAATAGGAAAAGGAGTTCGTCAAGGCTGTATACTGTCACCCTGTTTATTTAAGTGACATGAAGAGTACATCATGAGAAACGCTGGACTGGAAGAAACACAAGTTGGAATCAAGATTGCTGGGAGAAATATCAATAACCTCAGATATGCAGGTGACACCACCCTTATGGCAGAAAGTGAAGAGGAACTAAAAAGCCTGTTGATGAAAGTGAAAGTGGAGAGTGAAAAAGTTGGCTTAAAGCTCAACATTCAGAAAACGAAGATCATGGCATCTGGTCCCATCACTTCATGGGAAATAGATGGGGAAACAGTGGAAACAGTGTCAGACTTTATTTTTCTGGGCTCCAAAATCACTACAGATGGTGACTGCAGCCATGAAGTTAAAAGACGCTTACTCCTTGGAAGGAAAGTTATGACCACCCTAGATAGCATATTCAAAAGCAGAGACATTACTTTGCCAACAAAGGTCCATCTAGTCAAGGCTATGGTTTTTCCTGTGGGCGTGTATGGATGTGAGAGTTGGACTGTGAAGAAGGCTGAGCACCGTAGAATTGATGTTTTTGAAGTGTGGTGTTGGAGAAGACTCTTGAGAGTGCCTTGGACTGCAAGGAGATCCAACCGGTCCATTCTGAAGGAGATCAGCCCTGGGATTTCTTTGGAAGGAATGATGCTGAAGCTTAAGCTCCAGTACTTTGGCCACCTCATGCGAAGAGTTGACTCATTGGAGAAGACTTTGATGGTGGGAGGGATTGAGGGCAGGAGGAGAAGGGGACGACAGAGGATGAGATGGCTGGATGGCATCACTGACTCGATGGATGTGAGTCTGAGTGACCTCCGGGAGTTGGTGATGGACAGGGAGGCCTGGCGTGCTGTGATTCATGGGGTCGCAAAGAGTCGGACACGACTGAGTGACTGATCTGATATATATATATACATGGAAACCATTCTATCCTGTTGGTGGAAATGTAAATTGGTGCAGCCATTATGGAAAACATATATATCTATGCACGTGCACACACACACACATGTACACCATTTCTTAATCCAATCTGAACACTGAGGAGCAGGTATCTTTTCAAACTAGTATTTTAGGGTTTTTGCAGATAAACACTCAGGAGTGGAATTGCTGGATCATATGGTAGTTCTAGTTTTAGTTTTCTGAGAAACCTCCATGCTGTTTTCCATAGTGGCTGCACCAATTTACATTTCTACCAATTGTGTAGGAGGGTTCCCATTTTTCCACATCCTCTCCATCATTTATTATTTGCAGTCATTTTAATGATAACCATTCAAACAGGTGTGAGGTGATATATTATTGTTGTTGTGAGTTGCATTCTCTAATAATTAGTGATGTTGTGCATCTTTTCATGTGTCTATTGACCATCTATATGTCTTCTTTGGAAAAACATCTATTCAGGTCTTCTGCCTATTTTTTTTTTTTTTTTTTTTTTGGATTGTGTTGTTTGTTTTTTTGCATTGAATTGTATGAACTCCTGTATATTTTGGATATTAACCCTTTGTCAGACACATCATTTGCAAATATTTTCTCCCTTCCATAGATTTTCTTTTCCTTTTGTTTTTGGCTCCCTTTGCTGTGCAAAAAGTTTTTAAGTTTGATTCAGTCCCATTTGTTTATTTTATTTCTTTTACCTTAGGAGGCCAATTCAACAAAATATTGCTATGGTTTGTGTCAAAGAGTATTCTGCCTGTATTCTCTTCTAGGAGTTTTATGGCTTCCATTTTAGATCTTTGAACCATTTCGAGTTTATTTTTGTATATGGTGTGAGAAAATGTTTTATGTGTGGTTGTCCAACTTTCCCAACACCACTTGTTGAAGAGACTTTCTTTTCTCCATTGTATATTCTTGCCTTCTTTATCGTAGACTAATTGACCATAGACATGTGGGTTTGTTTCTGGGCTTTCTAGCCTGTTCCATTGGTCTACGTGTCTGTTTTTGTGCCAGTACTATGCTGTTTTCATTACTGTAGCTTTTTAGTATAGTCTGAAGTCTGGAAGGTATAACCTCCAGACTTTGTTCTTTTATCTCAAGATTGTTCTGGCAATTTGGGCCCTTTTGTGTTTCTGTATGGATTTTAAGATTATTTATTCTAGTTCTGTGAAAAATGTCATGGGTATTTTGATAGTTAGTTCAGTTGCTCAGTCATGTCTGATTCTTTGTGATCCCATGGACTGCACCTCGCCAGTTTTTTATTTTATAGTAAAATAAACCCAGGAGATCTTCCTGTCCCTCACCAACTCCTGGAGCTTTCTCAAACTCATGTCCATCAAGTCAGTGATCCCATCTAACCATCTCATCCTCTGCCATCCCCTTCTTCTCCTGCCTTCAGTCTTTCCCAACATCAGAGTCTTTTCCAGTGAGTCACTTCTTCAAATCAGGTAGCCAAAGTATTGGAGCTTCAGCTTCAGCATCAGTCCTTCCAATGAATATTCAGGACTGATTTCCTTTAGGATTAACTGGTTTGATCGCCTTGCTGTACAAGGGACTCTCAAGAGTCTTCTCCAACACCACAGTTCAAAACCATCTTTTATTCAGTGCTTAGCTTTCTTTATGGTCCAACTCACATCCATACTGGAAAAGCCTAGCTTCGACTATACGGACCTTTGTTGGTAAAGTAGTGTCTCTGTTTTTTAACATGCTGTCTAGGTTTGTCATTTTGATAGATATTATAGTAAATCTATAGATTGCAGGAGATCAATCCTGGAATTTCTTTGGAAGGAATGATGCTAAAGCTGAAACTCCAGTATTTTGGCTACCTCATGCAAAGAGTTGACTCATTGGAGAAGACTCTGATGCTGGGAGGGATTGAGGGCAGGAGGAGAAGGGGACGACAGAGGATGAGATGGCTGGATGGCATCACTGACTTGATGGGTGTGAGTCTGAGTGACCTCCGGGAGCTGGTGATGGACAGGGAGGCCTGGCGTGCTGCGGTTCATGGGGTCGCAAAGAGTCGGACACGACTGAGCGACTGATCTGATCTGATACATTGCTTTGGGTAGTGTGGCCATTTTAACATTAACTCTTCCAGTCCAAGAGGATGGAATATCTTTTGATTTCTTGTATCATCTTCAATTTCCTTCATCAGTGTTTTGTAGTTTTCAGAGTATAGGTCTTCTGCCTTCTTGGTTAAGTTTATTAGGAATTTGCTTTTATATTAAGACAGACAATGGCATAGCCTGACCTCCTTCTTGTCTTGAAGATGGTTGTCTAAGGATAAAGTATCTGGAGTGTGATATCCATTTGTGACCCTGAGGAGATGATCTAGAGAATCTGAGAGATACCCACATAGGATCTTGAGATGTTAGAGCTACTGCATCAACCATTGGAGAAGACAATGGTACCCCACTCCAGTACTCTTGCCTGGAAAATACCATGGACAGAAGAGCCTGATAGGCTACAGTCCATGGAGTCGTTAAGAGTCGGACATGACTGAGCGACTTCGCTTTCACTTTTCACTTTCATGCGTTGGAGAAGGAAATGGCAACCCACTCCAGTGTTCTTGCCTGGAGAATCCCAGGAAGAGGGGAGCCTGGTGGGCTGCCATCTATGGGGTCGCACAGAGTCGGACACAACTGAAGTGACTTAGCAGCAGCATCAGCACCAACCATAGACCTGCCTCCATTCACTTGCCTTTTTATATGGTGTAATTAAATGTCCTTAACGTCTAAGCCACTGTCAGATAAAGCTAATGGTATGGCTGGAAATTTAATAAAACTACTGAAGATAATTATTGAAAGAAAACATATATACATGGATTAGGAATAGGGATTAAATTGTAATAATCTAGATCTAAAGTGAAAGTGAAGTGAAGTCGCTCAGTTGTGTCTGACTCTTTGCGACCCCATGGACTGTAGCCTACCAGGCTCCTCCATCCATGGGATTCTCCAGGCAAGAATACTGGAGTGGGTTGCCATTTCCTTCTCCAGGGCATCTTCCCCACCCAGGGATCAAACCCAGGTCTCCCACATTCCAGGCAGACGCTTTAACCTCTGAGCCACCAGGGAAGCCCCAGATTATTGTTATAGAAACCGGGAGGACAGGATGACATAGAAGGGAAAGTAAAAATGTGCTTATTTTTTATTGTTCATTGAAGAGAATTAATAACTAGTATAAAATTATTTTCTTAGACATATAAATTCTTTCAAAAATTTAAAGATAACTAGTAATAGAATTAAAATAGAATGTTTAACATCCAAATTTCTAGCAGAAAACCAGGAGCAGAGAGAGAGGTACTGAGTTAGAAGGAAAAGAGAACAATCAGATGGCAGAAGTAAGCACAAATCTCTATATTCCAGTTTAAAAGGAATAGTTTTAATTGCACTTTTAAAATATAAAATTCAACTAGAGCTGAGAAACTCACCTATCAGTGATATAAAATAAAAAACTGTAAATACAAACCACAAGAAAACGAGTGACATAGTAATGAAAAAACTAAAATTTGTAGCAAAACAATGAATTCATATATCAGATCAGATCAGATCAGATCAGTCGCTCAGTCGTGTCCAACTCTTTGCAACCCCATGAACCGCAGCACGCCAGGCCTCCCTGTCCATCACCAACTCCCGGAGGTCACTCAGACTCGCATCCATCGAGTCAGTGATGCCATCCAGCCATCTCATCCTCTGTCGTCCCCTTCTCCTCCTGCCCTCAATCCCTCCCAGCATCAGAGTCTTCTCCAATGAGTCAACTCTTCGCATGAGGTGGCCAAAATACTGGAGTTTCAGCTTTAGCATCATTCCTTCTAAAGAAATTCCAGGATTGGTCTCCTTCAGAATGGACTGGTTGGATCTTCTTGCAGTCCAAGGGACTCTCAAGAGTCTTCTCCAACACCACAGTTCAAAAGCATCAATTCTTCGGCGCTCAGCCTTCTTCACAGTCCAGCTCTCACATCCATACATGACCACAGGAAAGACCATAGCCTTGACTAGGCGAACCTTTGTTGGTAAAGTAATGTCTCTGCTTTTGAATATGCTATCTAGGTTGGTCATAACTTTCCTTCCAAGGAGCAAGCGTCTTTTAATTTCATGGCTGCAGTCACCATCTGCAGTGATTTTCATATATAAACAAGATTATTTTGGTCAAAACTATTAGAAATGTAAGGAGAACTACAAAGACAGATTGTCATCCTTTTGTGTGGGAGATTGTTACACTGATGGTCACCAGCAACGCATACTTCCCGATACCATGCTCTTGGGTTGTCCCCGCCCACACTAAGTCCAGGTTTGGCCATGTGTCTTTCTTAGTTCAATGAAACTTTAGTTAACAGGAGGTTACAAGCAGACTTGAAAAACTCTTGTACATTAGAGCTTGCTGTCTTAGAATCATTCCACCACCGAGGGCAGAAGCCCATCTAGTCTCCTGGAGAATGAGAGGCCATGTGGAGCAGAAACAAGCCCTAAGTCCTAACCCAGTCCCTATCGATCCACCTGTTGAATTCAGCTGTAAGAGTGAGCCTCACCAACTCAGAGTCCTAAGAAATAGTTACATGTCATGGTTTTGCACACTAAATTTTGGGATGGTTTGCTATGCAACAGTAGATAAGGAATATCCTTTTGAAATTGGAGCATCTCTGTCTGTGGCACCTCAAAAGTAAAAGAAACCTAGCAGGCTTACAATGAATTTGGATAATCCATCTGATATAATTAGATGGTTAGATTAATTAATTAGCTTGATTAATATTAATTTAATGAAATAATATAATTAATTTAATTTGCACAAAGCAAGATTTTTTATTCTACAAGTCTAAATACATTCCTTTAAAAAATCCTTAGAAGATTTTTAAGAAACTGACATAATGCTGATTTTCCAGTGAAACATTAATAAACTCCATTAAAAAAAAAACTTTTTAGGCTACAGTCATTAAATATAATTCAATTAAATTAGAATTTAATGACAAAGAACAACTTAAGCATACAATGAAAACAATTTTTTCCTAAATTTCTCTTGGATCTAAGAGAAAGTTAAAATTATACTTCAAAATAGTGATGAAAAAAAAAAAAAAAAAAAAAAACAAAATAGTGATGAGCACAAAGTAAAAATACTTGGAATTTAGCCAAAGGTGAAATTTTTAGACACAAATTCTTTTATTATTAAGAAATAAATGAAATGAAGCAACAACTGAAATAGAAATTTAAAAATAAAAATAAATCTAAGGAAAGCAGAAATGTGGTGTCACAATTGAAGCAGAAACTAATGAATTAGAAAAGGCAAAAATCAGGGAGCTCCCTGGAGGCCCTATGGTTAGGACTTGGAACTTGCGCTGCAGTTGCCTGGATTCAATCCCTCCTTGGAGAACGAAGATCTGCTTGGCATGGCCCCCCTCCCCCACCGTCCCTTCCCCCCCACTCCATCCCCCCCACCCTCAACCCCGCTTCTTTTGGCCTCGCCGTACAGCTTGTGGGGGATTAGTTCTCCAGCCAGGTATTGAACCCAGGCCCTCAGCAGCAAAACTTGGAGCCCTAACCACTGGACAAAAATCAGAGGATAAATGAAAGAGAATCTTTTAAAAGAATAATAAAAGCATAGCAAGACTAATCAGGCAAGAATAATGGAGTGGGTTGCCTTGACCTTCTCCAGGGAATCTCTCCAACCCAGGGATCAAACCCATGTCTCTTATGTCTCCTCCATCGGCAGACGGAGTCTTTACCTCTAGTGCCACCTGGGAAGCCCTAATCACGAGTGAAGAGAAAATAAAAAATTTATAGTGTTGGGAATGAGATGTGAAATAGAACACATGTAGAAAATATTTTTTTAATTATAAGAAAGTATGTATAACTCAATAAATTTGAAAAATCTCATTAAAATGAATAAATTTTCTGGGAAAAATAATTGCCAAATCAACCCAAGATGAAATCAAAACTGGAAAAGACTAATAATCAGAAAAAGAAATGGAAAAGTTTTAAAATAATTAAATTTAATTATTTTATAATTTAAAATAATCCATAAAAGATGCCATTTCCACAAAGTTATAAAGTATTATATTTCTTTTAGACTTCAAAGAATTTTTTATGCCTTTGCTGTTTAAGTGTTCCAGAATATGAAGGAGACTGGGAAGTGTCCCAATTCAGTTTTTCAAGCTAAAGCAACCCTAAAATCCCAAACTAACAAAAGTAGCAAACACAAGCAAAAGAGAAAAAAAAATCTGTAAAGATCAGTCTGACTTAACAGCAAAGATGGAAAAAAGTAAATTAAATAAATAAATAAATCCAAAATGTCATTAAAAACTATATATTACCAAGTAGGATTTGTTCTGGTAATTCAGGTAGTATTTTTTAATAAATAATTACATTTAAGGTTGACATATAATTGACATATAACATATTAGTTTCTGGTGTACAACATAATGATTAGATATTTATGTTTATTGTGATTATCACTATAATATATTTAGCTCACATCCATCCTATACATAGTTACAAATTCTTTTCTTTATATTTTAAAGTCAAAGACAAAACAATAATTTCTATAGTTGCAGGAAAAATCTTAGATATAGGCAACCTCATTAACATAAAGAATATCTATGTCAAATCAGCATGAGTAAAATTCTTTGTATGAAAACATTAGAGGCAGGAATCAAACAAGGATGCTAAACTAACTACTATTCTGTAACATTCTCCATACAATTTGATCCGATGAGGAATCTTAAGGTTTTTGATGCTCATTAACTTTATCCATTCTTTCCCTATTGAAATAATACATTTATCATACCACTAATTTGTAATATTCCTGACCCCACCCACCCCTAGGTTTTATATTCTGCATTGATAATTTCTTTATCTCTACTCTTCAAGTTGGGCTTCCATGGTGACTCAGAAGATAAAGAATCTGCCTGCAATGCAGGGGAGTTGGGTTTAGTCCCTGAGTCTGGAAAATCCCCTGGAGAAGGGAATGGCTACCCACTCTAGTATTCTAGCCTGGAGAATTCCATGGACAGAGGAGACTGGCAGGCTCTTCAATTTATACTCTTTGCATTATTTTAACTTATTATGTTTTTATGGATATTTTAAATCATACGCAGGATTACCCAAGTTGCCCTATAGAAGCATTTAATCAATTCATGTTTCTATGAGCTGTGGTAGATGGTTTCCTACACGAAATTTTTCCCCAAGCTAAGTTAACATCAATTATTGATTTTTGGAGCCCATATATCTCACAGAATCTGATGGAAACTATGAACCATCACCCCTGCTCTCCTTGCATAACTATGTCTTTATCTATGTCCTTATCTGGACAAGGTCAGTTTTCATTCCAATGCCAAAGAAGGGCAATGCCAAAAAAAAGTTCAAATTACCACACAATTGCACTCATTTCACATGCTAGCAAGGTCATGCTCAAATCCTCCAAGCTAGGCTTCAACAGTACGTGAACCAAGAACTTCCAGATGTACAAGCTGGATTTAGAAAAGGCAGAGGAACCAGAGATCAAATTGCCAACATCTGTTGGGTCATAGAAAAAGCAAGAGAATTCCAGAAAAACATCCATTTCTGCTTCACTGACTATGCTAAAGCCTTTGATTGTGTAGATCACAACAAACCATGGAAAATTCTTCAAGAGATGGGAATACCAGACCACCTTACCTGCCTCCTGAGAAATCTGTATGGCGGTCAAGAAGCAACAGTTAGAACCGGACATGGAACAACAGACTGGTTTAAAATTGGGAAAGGAGTACATCAAGTCTGTATAATGTCACCCTGCTTATTTAACTTCTATTCAGAGTACATCATGCGAAATGCCAGACTGGATGAAGCAGAAGCTGGAATTAAGATTGCAGGAAGAAATATCAGTAGCCTCAGATATGCAGATGATACCACCCTTATGACAGAAAGCAAATAGGAACTAAAAAGCCTTTTGATGAAGGTGAAAGAAGAGAGTGAAAAAACCGGCTTAAAACTCAACATTCAAAAAATGAAGATCATGGCATCCGGTCCCATCATTTCACAACAAATAGATGGGGAAACAATGGAAACAATGAAAGACTATTTTCTTGGACTCCAAAATTACTGCAGTTGGTGACTGCACTCATGAAATTAAGACACTTGCTCCTTGAAAGAAAAGCTATGACCAACCCAGACGACATATTAAAGCAGAGACATTACTTTGCCAACAAAGGTCCCTCTAGTCAAAGCTATGTTTTTTCCAATAGTCATGTATGGATGTGAGAGTTGGACCATAAAGAAAACTGAGCACTGAATAACTGATGCTTTTGAGCTGTGGTGTTGGAGAAGACTCTTGAGGGTCCTTTGGACTGCAAGGTAAATCCTAAAGGAAATCAGTCCTGAATATTCATTGGAAGGACTGATACTGAAGCTGAAGTTCCAATACTTTGGCTACCTGTTGCAAAGAGCTGACTCATTGGAAAAGACCCTGATACTGGGCAGGAGGAGAAGGGGACGACAGAGGACAAGACAGTTAGTTGGCATCACAGACTCAATGGATATGAGTTTGAGCAAACTCTGGGAAGGACAGGAAAGTCTGACATGCTGCAGTCCATGGGGTCACAAAGAGTTGAACATGACTGAGTGACTGAACAACAATATGTCCTTATCTATATCTCTATTTATATACCAAACTGTGCATAATGAAGCTTATGCATGTAATCCAGGTTAAGAATTGAAACAAATATTCATCTATCTTTACTCTACCACCTTTTACATTTAATTTTTTAATCCAGTTGACATTTTTTTGGTAATAATTTACAATACATCCATAAGCAATGTAAGGTGTGGTCCAAATGTTGCCCCCCCCCCATAAATATATTACTATACACGCATAGAGAAACAGATAATGGCTATAGATATACTAAATGTTTCACACTTATGTCTGGGTGTTTAAATTGAGTGATTTTTTTTTTTTTTTTTTGTCTATTCCTTTCTCTTCTCCTGACTTAAACATTCCACAGCGAATTTATTTCACTTTTGTAATAAGAAACAAACTGATTTCCCTCAGGAAGAAAGGCAGTGAGCACAGTTTGACAGGTTTCAGAGTGGCCTAGAGTGAGTGATAAGAGGGGGCCTCTCTTTTTTGTTGAGGGGGAAATGATTCCGGGGTCGGGGAGAGATGAAGTTTGAGTGTCAACTGTTTGCACTGCTGTAGCGTGTGGTAGAATGGAGGGCCTATCCCGCAGGCCCAGACACAGGGCCCTCAGTGTGCCGTGGGGCTTGTGATGGGCAGATACCGCACTCCTGAACAAGGGCCCTGTGTCTGCAACCGTCCAACACAAAGGACAGAGGTCCCCTGTTTACTTTGGATTAGAAACGTTCAAATGAGAGACAGCAAAAACATTTGAGTTTTCCCTCTTTTCAGTTTCTTACAAAAAAACAAATTGTAGTGAGTCGGGGATTTTTTGGCATCTTCTCTGAATAAAAATCAATCAGACTAGATTGCTGAGGGAGTCTTAAAGAGCTTCCCTTGTTTATTATTTGTTTTAGATTTACGGCTTAAAGGCTGGGAAGTAGCAGTGACTGACGAGGCCCCTGAATTGTCCATTCATTTCCCAGGAAATGGGGCATTCCCAGTGCCTCAGTCAGCTAGAACAGGTGGCCTTTGACCTTTTGCAATAAGCTCATTCTAGGCTGGAAGCGCCCACATATTCATGGCCATGCCTCCTCCTCCTTTCCTTCCGCCCAACCCCTTACACAGTGAAATCCTCTTTCCTTTCAGATACTCATTCAAACCCCCACCTCTTAGAAGATTAGACCTATGGAGGGATAGAAATTTTATCAGACAAAGGAGTCTTTAAATCATAAAAGTCAGGGTGGCTCTATATTGAAAGACTGTGGCTGGGACTGTATGGCATGGGCTCTCAAAGGCCACAGTGGTATGGTGGGAATCGTATAGACTTTCATAGTTACTGAGTTCAAATCCTAGCTCCAGCACTAATGTCCCAAGGACAACTTTCTGAACATTTCCAATTGGCAGCTTTCTTACCTATAATATGGGGATGATCCTAACACTCAACACATAGAGTCATTAAGGAAGATTAAATGAGATGACCTGTGTTAAAGTTATAATCAGAGCAGTTGCATGGAAACCGCTCAGTACATGGTGGATGTCACTGCTGTGACTGACAACTGTTATCACCTCATATGGGATAGAAAGGGGCAGTGTCTGCCCGATTTTGGAAGATGAGGTTAAAATGGTACATGTGCAGGACTAGCAAAGTACCATTTGCAGTCACAGTGACTTTCTGTTCGATGCTGGCTTACTCTCAAGTAACTACCAATGATATCAGTAAAGGAGGAGAATATAGAAAAAAATCCCCTTGGGAATGGACTTTTACATTCACATCTGATCGGCTCTGAGTTGGACTTGCTCTTCTAGCAGTAAGAACAGATTGAGAATAGCCACCCATGATGAGAGATGTCCCCAGCAGAGGAGTGGTATGCAGATAAATGGTATGGAAAAGGGAAAGGTGAGTCATGCACAGGTACCATTAAATCCATGACCTGTCAAATCTAACCTGTTATAAACATCATCAGGGGTAAATATCTGAACTGACATGTACTTGTCACATTTCAGATCCTAAGGACTCCTTAGTCAGCTCTTCTAGGGATGCTACTCCGAGCTGAATCTCTGAGGAGTTGACACAAAACCATGGAATAGCTGTCCAGTAGGACAGGACATGCCCACTTCTTTCTCTCTGATGAGTTTTTATTGGCCATCAGCAGGAACATAGAAAAAAAGTAAGGCAACAGATTCGAAGTTACAACTGTGCTGTGCTTAGTCGCTCAGTCCTGTCTGACCCTTTGTGATCCCATGGACTGTAGTGTGCCAGGCACCTCTGTCCAAGGGATTCTCCAGGCGAGAAAACTGAAGTGGGCTGCCATGCACTCTTCCAGGGGATCTTCCAACAAACGGATCAAACCCAGGTCTCCCACAATGCAGGCAGATTCTTTACCATCTGAGCCACCCAGAAAGCCCAAGAATACTGGAGTGGATAGCCTATCCCTTCTCCAGGGGATCTTCCAACCCAGGAATCAAACTGGGCTCTCCTGCATTGCAGGAGGATTCTTTACCAGCTGAGCTACCCAGGAAGCCCGAAGCTACAACTACTATCACCCAAAGAAAATACCTAAAAGTTGAGCCATTGCTTCTCATATCACAGTTTTCAAGAGTTCCAGTGGAAACAAACATTTCTCCCTAATACAGATAAATGAGCCATTTCTAGACGCTGAAAAATAATCAGAAAACCAAAGTCAGTAATAACTTATTTGGAGGTCTGTGCTTCAAGTAACAAGAGCAGTTTCTATGGCTCTATTTCCGCTCACCCTCCTTGCTCCCCTTGCATACCCCTTCTCCTGCCTCCCTTTCCAGCCAACGTTTCCTGTTCTTTTCCTTATTCTGACCATCTCTCACTGTCCATTTCTCCTTTTCTTTACTGGCAGTAAAAGAAACTGAGCATTCAAATTATTTTTTTAAAAATTTATTTTATTGAAGTATAGTTGATATATAATGTTGTGTCAATTTCTACTGTATAGAAAAGTGATTCAGTTATACATACTATATGTAGTCTTTTTCATATTCTTTTCCATTATGGTTTATCACAGGATATTGAATATAGTTCCCTCTGCTATATAGCAGAACCCTGTTATTCATCCATTCTATATGTAATAGTTTGTATCTGCTGATTCTAAACTCCCATTCCATCCCTCTTCCGCCTCGCACTTAACCACAAGTCTGTTCTCTGTGTCTGAGTCTGTGTGTGTTTCGTGGATGAGTTCACTTGTGTCGTCTAAGTGATATGATATGGCTATCAAATGATTTTTTATTTAATTTTAATGAAAGAGAGTATGTTGATCTTTTATCTTTTCTAATTTGAAAAATCTAAATTTAGTTGGCCTTTATTCAATGATTCGCATGATTCACTTACTTCTTTTGCCCTTTTAGTCTGAATGTCATTCTAAATTAACAACAGCAACAAAAATCCTTTGCCTTCTATCCTGGTCTGAAAGATCCTGTTGTTTTATTTCTTACCGTCTGGATCTCTGGATCTTACTCTCTGAAACTTTTTATTATTTTTTTTTCCTGTGAGGATTTGTATGAACGTTCGAGCTCATGTTTGCAAATATAGTAAGAAGTAGCTCATCATAGTCTGGTTCCTGCCCACAACCCAGCCTTTTCTTGTGCCTGAAATGGCACCCCAGGTCTAAAAGCAGACATGCCTGCCCACGGTGTCTCTTCCCCAGTCCTTTACTTACGTATCACTAGAGATCTGGCTTGCCAGCTATCATGGGTCTCCAGATACCAAACAGGGATCTGCCAAGTGACCTGCTTCTCCAGTTGGGCGAGACCTTGGAATTCCCCCAGACGGGACCTCCAGGTGGAGCAGGTTCTGTGATGCTGTGGTTGGATCACACTGAATAAGATAACCAGCCATTCCTTCTCATTGGTACCACTTACAAGGTGCTTCTGAATCATTATCTCACTTGATCCTTACATCAGCCTTGTGTAATGAAGCTACCAATGTATCCCCATTTTCAGTTCAGTTCAGTCGCTCAGTCTTGTCCGACTCTTTGCGACTCCATGAATTGCAGCATGCCAGGCCTCCCTGTCCATCACCAACTCCCAGAGTTCACTCAAACTCACATCCATCGAGTCAGTGATGCTATCCATCCATCTCATCCTCTGTCGTTCCCTTCTCCTCCTGCCCCCAATCCCTCCCAGCATCAGAGTCTTTTCCAAAGAGTCAACTCTTTGAATCGTTTTACAGATGTATAAACTGAGACCAGAGAAATTAAGTGATTTGTATAGGGTCAGAGCAAGAATTTGAACTCTGGCTAGTGAACTTCAAATCCAGGGCCTGGCACAGAGTTGACTCTCGGTCAACTCTCAGTAAACACTCAGCCCTCTCATTATACCCACCACAAGCTAAACAAAGGTCATTGCTTCTCTCTGGCAGGGCCATCTCTCCAAGAAAGAGTGCATGTTTGCAAAATTTAGCAATAAATAGTTCATCATAATCTGGTTCCTGCCCACAGCCTAGCCTTTTCCTGTGCCTGAAATGGCTGGTTATCTTATTCAGTGTGATCCAACCACAATATCATAGAACCTTACCACCACCAGGACCCTTGGCAAAGGGGCACTGAAGACACCGTCCTGCTATAAAAATAACTATTCAGATCTCAGAGCTCCCTTGGCCTCTTTGGAGTCTCCCCTCCAGCTCAGCTGATGACACCACTGTTTTATGCACTAGCTGCATGAAAAAGAAAGGAATTTCCCCATTTTTCTCAGAAAAAAACAGTCTGTAGTTACTGTCATGATATAATAGAAATGTTAACAATCAGATATATGGAAGGACTAAGAGATCCTGGTGAATCGCGTCTCGCCCACATTCCACTCCATCCTTCTGTAGTTTGCTGGGTGTTGGTGTGGGTAAGCTACATAGCAGTTTCTGAAAATAACCAAGGAGGCTTTTTCTTTTTGAGTAACAGGAGAATTGGCATAATTGGACATGAGAATAGAACCTGAACCAAGTCAAAGAAGATGGATTGTATGTCAAGAGCTGTTGAAAATATAAGAGCTGGTTGTATTATTTTTGTATATTCAAGCTTGGGAAGGTTAAATTCCATTATTTTTCCATTTGTTCTGCATTTTGATTCTGAAAAGAAATCTGACTTTGCCCCTTTTTATTTTTAAAAACTTGTGAAAAGAAGAGAGAAAGAATGATTTTTAAAAATTGTTTGAGAACACTGCAATCAAAAGAAGCTATAAAGGCACTAGATAGAGAACCCAGTGACTAAGAGGATGAGGAATGATGAGTATGCCTCCCTTTGGGAGGGGCTCTACCTGTGTAGATTTCCACACACAGAAATCAGCACTAAGCGTGTTGTCACATGTGTGGTGGTGCTGAGTGATTTGAAAGAAATCATAGTCAGAACAAAGGAGATTCTGGAACATGTTTCATGTGTAGATCATTCTACACAACCTAAAATTTGGGAAACATATGCAAATTCCCTGGAAAGTAAAAACCAATACCTGTTGCTCTGGGGGTATCCAGGCTAGAGGAGAAGGTTGCTGATTCTGTGAGCCTGACCACATAACACCATTTTCTCTGGAGGGGCAAGACCTCCAGGAGACCATTGCTAAGGTGCTATGTAATCCAGGCACTGAGTTTACACACCTTAACCCTTGGTGGAAGCTCTCATCAGTCAAGCTTGCATAGAAAGAATGGATTCTCCAAAAGAGTGCATTACTATTGCAGGACAATGTCAGTCCAAGTGGGAGCCACTGAGGTTGAGGAATGGGCCCTGTGCTATTTTCCTGCTCTGCTTGTTATCAGGGGTTATCAGGCTGAACTTCATCAACCTGGGCAATCTCTCCAGTAGGATTTAATTTGATTTAGGAGAAGTAAAAGATCTCTTCCTTCATCTAAATTCATAACAATAAATATTATACCCATACCACAATTACAATATACAAGGACTTCCAAAATTGTTGGGTTTATGTCTATCTTTCCCCAGTAGAAGTTTATGTACCTAGTTCGGTCTCAAACATAGTTGATTATCAATAAATACTCATTATTTAATGAATGAGTGAATTAATCTTTGAAAATTTCTTAAATCTTTCAATAATCCCCAAATCCCTTTTTGGAAAATTTTACCAAAATAAAATTGTAAAACTATCACCACACAATTTGTTTGTGAGATATTTATGTTAGCCCTGCAAGTTTGAAATCACAGTTTTTGAAAAACAAGTTTTATTTAAGATAAGAATAAAAGTAAGAATGGGCTTCCCTGATGGCTCAGTGGTAAAGAACCCGCTTTCCAATGCAGGATGAATGGGTTTGTAATCCCTGGGATGGGAATATGCCCTGGAGAAGGAAATGGCAACCCACTCTAGTATTCTTGCCTGGAAAATCCCATGAACAGAGGTGCCTAGTGGGTTACAGTTCATGAGGTCACAAAAGAGTCGGACACAACTTAACTAATTAGCAACAACAAAAGTAAGAATAACTTTCACCAGGAGTGGACCTCAAGCTTCTGTGGATGAGGTACAAAACCTTAATTAACTCATCACATCTGCTTCTGGTGGGTCCTACCAAACCACCCTTCTCTCTTGCATTTCTCCAGCCTTAACTGCTTGGTCAAATGTTTTGAAAGAATAAACCCAGGAAGAAGACTTGAGAAACAAGCAGCCAAGATTGGAGTTTTCACTTTGCAGAGAACTTATTGAGTGAACATTTCAACTGATGGGAAAGACAGTGGCCCAATGGTTAGGAAATGTGACTTGTTGAGAGGGAAACAGGAAAGGAGAGATGGAGAAGAGGGTCTCTGTGCTGAAATCAATGCAGTAACATCTAATGTGTGTGCAGAAAAACAGGTCCTGTGTAAACAGCTCACTACAGGTCACAAGATAGCACTTTCTGAGGCCTGGATTGTATTTCTTTACACCATTTATGCCCAACCCAAGCCAGACAGTCCTATTTCAAGGATTGCTGACCCCTCACCCCTCTCCCTAGTAACAGATCTAAACACATAGATAAAAAATAAGGTAACCACAAAGAAATAACTTATGGCTTTAAGGCCATTTGGCTAGAAGTGTATGAGCCAGCCTCTCCCAACTTTCCTTATGTTATTTATGAAAACAAAGAAAAAGACAAGAACTTAAAAGAACACTAGAAACTTCACCCCAGTCAATGGCTTGACTGGATTCTGGGAGGCATTTTCACTAATCATAAAGTGGGACACAGTGGAAAGAAAAGGGTGGTCTGATAGGACCCACCAGAGGCAGCAGGTGATGTCAGATGACAGACACAGACTTTAGACACATGTAACGTATCCAGGTTACGGCTCATATAATTGAGCTCAATAGGAAGTCAGCTCCCTACGTTTTGTTTCAGGCCCAGAGATCCAAGGTCTGAACCAACTACAACACAAAGCAGGTACCATATGCCATGGAAGTGCTGCTTTTTGAGGATGCTAACGCTACTGTCTACTTGCTGCCAGCACCTCCTAGGAAATAACTGGGCAGGAAGTGTATGTATATGTGGGGGAGGGCAGGAGGAAGGAGAACCAGCAATTTTGTGCTATATCCTGGGAGGTGCAATATTTACAAGGTAAATACTAGAGGGAAGGGTGGAGACAGGAAGATCTCTAATAGCAGTACACAATATCAATTGCAGTGTTGCAGGTGAGCAGTGGGTCAGAGGAACAGAGAAACGGGTGGAGGAATGTGCTATCTCAGTAGAATGAAACCGTGGTAGGTGATGCCTGCTAGAAACAGAAAATTGCTCTGGACATTCGGCATGTCAAATTGTACTCCAGGTCTGAAAAAAAGATACTCATCATGCAATAGATTGGCAGTGTGGCCAAAGGTACCAGTTAAACTCACTGATAACCAACATCTAGTCTGGAAAGACTGCATCTTAGTAGGAGGTGAGAACAAAACCAAATCCTACTGTTTATACCACGAAACTAGGCTTGTGTGAAAAATCCTACAGAGCAAAGAAAAGGGAATATAAGCCAGAAGACTGTTCAAAATAACGTGTTATAGAACCAGAAGAAAAACTCAGGAAGGTTACAATTTAATAATAAAATGTAAATAATAAAATAAAATCATATAAATAATAAAATGAAAGAAGATATACTATTTCCTAGGATGATCATTTAATTTGACTTATTCAGAGTGAAAGGAAGCACTATTAATAATTATCCCAGTTATGAGCCAATATTTCTCATAAAAATAAAAAATTCTAAATAAAAATTTGCAAATAGAACCCAGAGAGGGTATTTTAAAAGATAATATATCCTGAACAAATGGGATTTGGTCCAAGGATGTAAGTTTGTTTTAACATTGCAAATGTCGACGTGTTTCATGTACTGTTAACAGAATAGAGAAAAAACACATTTCAATAAATGAAGAAAAATAATTTGATCAAATTGAACATAGATTCATGGTAAATCTCTCAGAAATAGAAATTTCTCTTAGAAATAGAAGGGAACTTCATTAATCGAATTAAAGTGTATTTCAGAAAACCTACAGCTTATAAAACTGATGAAATAATGAATGTTTTCCCTCTGACATTGAGAATGAGGCCATGATGGCCACCGTCACCATTTCTATTCAGCATAGCACTGAAAGTCTCGGGAGGAGGGGTGGCATTTAAAGCTTGGAGTAAAACTTTCATTATTTGTAGATGACATGATTGTATACATATAAAATTCAATAAAATGTATAAACAACTAGAATTAATAAGTGACTTTCAGATCAGATCAGATCAGTCGCTCAGTCGTGTCTGACTCTTTGCGACCCCATGAATCGCAGCACACCAGGCCTCCCAGTCCATCACCAACTCCCGGAGGTCACTCAGACTCACATCCATCGAGTCAGTGATGCCATCCAGCCATCTCATCCTCTGTCGTCCCCTTCTCCTCCTGCCCCCAATGAGTCAACTCTTCGCATGAGGTGGCCAAAATACTGGAGTTTCAGCTTTAGCATCATTCCTTCCAAAGAAATCCCAGGGCTGATCTCCTTTAGAATGGACAGGTCAGATCTTCTTGCAGTCCAAGGCACTCTCAAGAGTCTTCTCCAATACCACAGTCCAAGTGGCTTTAGCAAGGGAAATACAAAAATCAGTTAATTTCTATGTACTGGCAATAAACAATTTTAAATGAAGCAAAAAGTGAATCAAAATCATCAAATACATAGACAGAAATAAATATAACAGAAGATATTCAAGCTATTGAACACTATAAAATATTGAACAATAATATCTGAAGACCAAAATAAATGGAAAACATACCATATTAATGGGTCAAAACACATAACATTGTTTAGATATCAATTCTCTCCAAATTGGGCGGTGTTCCCAATCCAAATCTCACATGCTCTTCTACACTGTGACTTTCCCACTTCCCTACCAATACATGGAGTCTAATTTTCTTTTCTTTGAAACTAGATTGGCTGTATGACTTCCTCAGTACAGTTTAGTTCAGTTGCTCAGTTGTGTCTGACTCTTTGCAACCCCATGAATTGCAGCATGCCAGGCTTCCCTGTCCATCACCAACTCACAGAGTTCACCCAAACTCATGTCCATCGAGTCAGTGATGCCATCCAGCCATCTCATCCTCTATTGTCCCCTTCTCCTCCTGCTCCTAATCCCTCCCAGCATCAGAGTCTTTTCCAATGAGTCAACTCTTCACATGAGGTGGCCAAAGTATTGGAGTTTCAGCTTTAGCATCAGTCCCTCCAAAGAAATCCCAGGGCTGATCTCCTTCAGAATGGACTGGTTGGATCTCCTTGCAGTCCAAGGGACTCTCAAGAGTCTTCTCCAACACCACACTTCAAAAGCATCAATTCTTCAGCGCTCAGCCTTCTTCACAGTCCAACTTTCACATCCATACATGACCACTGGAAAAACCATAGCCTTGACTAGCTGGACCTTTGTTGGCAAAGTAATGTCTCTGCTTTTCAATATGCTATCTAGGTTGGTCATAACTTTCCTTCCAAGGAGTAAGCGTCTTTTAATTTCATGGCTGCAATCACCATCTGCAGTGATTTTGGAGCACAGAAAAATAAAGTCTGACACTGTTTCCACTGTTTCCCCATCTATTTGCCATGAAATGATGGGACCAGATGCTGTGATCTTAGTTTTCTGAATGTTGACCTTTAAGCCAACTTTTTCACTCTCCACTTTCACTTTCATCAAGAGGCTTTTTAGCCCCTCTTCACTTTCTGCCATAAGGGTGGTATCATCTGTATATCTGAGGTTATTGATATTTCTCCTGGCAATCTTGATTCCAGCTTGTGCTTCCTCCAGCTCAGCATTTCTCATGATGTCCTCTGCATAGAAGTTAAATAAGCAGGGTGACAACATACAGCCTTGATGTACTCCTTTTCCTATTTGGAACCAGTCTGTTGTTCCATGTCCAGTTCTAACTGTTCCTTCCTGACCTGCATACAAATTTCTCAAGAGGCAGATCAGGTGGTCTGATATTCCCATCTCTTTCAGAATTTTCCACAGTTTATTGTAATCTACACAGTCAAAGGCTTTGGCATAGTCAATAAAGCAGAAATAGATGCTTTTCTAGAACTCTCTTGCTTTTTCCATGATCCAGCAGATGTTGGCAATTTGATCTCTGGTTCCTCTGCCTTTTCTAAAACCAGCTTGAACATCAGGAAGTTCACAGTTCACATATTGCTGAAGCCTGGCTTGGAGAATTTTGAGCATTACTTTACTAGCGTGTGAGATGAGTGCAATTGTGTGGTAGTTTGAGCATTCTTTGGCATTGCCTTTCTTTGGGATTGGGATGAAAACTGACCTTTTCCAATCTTGTGGCCACTGCTGAGTTTTCCAAATTTGCTGGCATATTGAGTGCAGCACTTTCACAGCATCATCATTCAGGATTTGAAATAGCTCCACTGGAATTCCATCACCTCCAGTAGCTTTGTTCGTAGTGATGCTTTCTAAGGCCCACTTGACTTCACATTCCAGGATGTCTGGCTCTAGGTGAGTGATCACACCATTGTGATTATCTGGGTTGTGAAGATCTTTTTTTGTACAGTTCTTCTGTGTATTCTTGCCACGTCTTCTTAATATCATCTGCTTCTGTTAGGTCCATACCATTTCTGTCTTTTATTGAGCCCATCTTTGCATGAAATGTTCCCTTGGTATCTCTAATTTTCTTGACGAGATCTCTAGTCTTTCCCATTCTGTTGGTTTCCTCTATTTCTTTGTATTGATCACTGAGGAAGGCTTTCTTATCTCTCCTTGCTATTCTTTGGAACTCTGCATTCAGATGCTTATATCTTTCCTTTTCTCCTTTGCTTTTCGCTTCTCTTTTCACAGCTATTTGTGAAGCCTCCCCGGATAGCCATTTTGCTTTTTTGCATTTCTTTTCCATGGGGATGGTCTTGATCCTTGTCTCCTGTACAATGTCACAAACCTCCGTCCATAGTTCATCAGGCACTCTATCTATCAGCTCTCGTCCCTTAAATCTATTTCTCACTTCCAGTGTATAATCATATGACTTCCTGCTGCTGCTGCTGCTAAGTTGCTTCAGTCATGTCCGACTCTGTGCGACCCCATAGACAGCAGCCATCAGGCTCCACCATCCCTGGGATTCTCCAGGCAAGAACACTGGAGTAGGTTGCCATTTCCTTCTCCAATTCATCAAAGTGAAAAGTGAAAGTGAAGTCGCTCAGTTGTGTCCAGTTCTTAGCGACCCCATGGACAGCAGCCTACCAGGCTCCTCTGTCCATGGCATTTTCCAGGCAAGAGTACTGGAGTGGAGTGCCATTGCCTTCTCCGATATGACTTCCTAGGCAGGGGTAAATGACAATGCAACGTCAATACTTGCATTGCATTTCCAGTATTTACTGGAATAATGAATCTTTTAGATTTTAGTTGCCACAGGAAGTCATGCTGTGAGGAAGCCCAAACTGGCCTATGTGGAGAGATCACATAGACAGACCTCAAGACTATATGAAGATATAACTATATGGATGCCAGGCTAGCTCCAGCTACCTTAGTTCCCTGATGTTCCAGCTCCAGCCATTATCCAATTACAATTGAATGAGACCCCAGAAACTGGGTTAAGCCCTCTCTGCTTTTCTAACCCACAGGAACCAAGGGAGATAATGAAATTATTGTTGTTATTTCTAAGTCACTACATTGTTTTTAATTTTTTATTGAAGTATTACTGACTTATAGAATGCTATACATAATTTAATATACACAACTCAAGTTTGAGGATTAGTATACACCTGTGAAAGCACCGTACCATCAAGGCCATTGACATGTTCATCACCTCCTAAAGTTTCCTCCTACACCCTTTATTATTATTTCGTGTGTGTGCATGTGGTAAGAACACTTAACAAAACCTTTATTCTTTTAGCAAATTTTAACTATACAATACAGTATTGTTAGTAATAGGCACATGCTGTGTAGTAAATCTCTAGAACTTATTTATCTGTTGACTGAAAGAAAATGCTTATTGTAAAAGTTAAGATTTTTTGTTTGTTTGATCATGCCAATGGCTTATGTGGTTTTAGTTTCCTGACGAGGAACTGAATCCAGGCCCTCAGCAGTGAGAGTGTGGAGTCCTAACCACTGGAGTATAGGGGAATTCCCAAGCATTATTTTTTTATTTGAGGCATTACTGAGGACTTTAGTTCATGATACAGCCTCTCAAGTAGCTCTGAGGGACTGTTCCAAAGAGATATGGGAGGAGCCAGTATCCTGGAGTTTTTGCAAAAAATAAATAAATAAATAATGAAGCAAGTAATCGAATATGAAAATATTGCTGCTAATTAAAGGGGGAAAAAAGCCCAGACATCTAAAATTAATGAATTTACTACTTCTTCTTAGTGTATGGGAAGGTGCAAGATTCTGGGTTTATTGAAATTATTCCTTTGATATGTACCTTGGATATCTAGGGCCAGTTTACCTCCATCCTGAGTTTCCCTCAGGGTGCACCATTGTGAGTGGCAGCTGTGGCCGAAGGCTTGATGGCAATACCATTTATTTACTGAAATACAGGTGATGTTCTTTGTCCATTGTTTTTTTGTGATCCAACGAATGTTGGCAATTTGATCTCTAGTTCCTCTGCCTTTTCTAAATCCATCTTGTACATCTGGAAGTCCTTAGTTAACACACTGTTGAAGCCTAGCTTGAAGGATTTTGAGCATGACCTTGCTAGCATGGGAGAAGGAAATGGCAACCCACTCCAGTGTTCTTGCCTGGAGAATCCCAGGGATGGGGAAGCCTGGTGGGCTGCCGTCTATGGGGTCACACAGAGTCGGACACGACTAAAGTGACTTAGCATAGCATAGCATTGCTAGCATGTGAAACGAGTGCAATTGTGTGGTAGTTTGAACATTCTTTGGCATTGCCCTTCTTTGCTATTGGAATGAAAACTGAGCTTTTCCAGTCCTACGGCCACTGCTGGGTTTTCCAAATTTGCTGGTATATTGAGTACAGCACTGTAGCAGCAGCATCTTTTAGTACAACTAAAGTTTTGTCCCCCTTGACCCTCACTTCCTCATTTCCTCCACCCCTAGCCTCTGGAAACCACCATCCTACTTTCTTCTTCTATGAGATTGATCATGCCACATATAAGTGAGAGATCATTCAGTATCTGTGTTTCTATGTCTGGCTTATTTCACTTAGCATAATGTCCTCCAGGGCCACTCTTGTTGTCATGAATGCAAGATTTTCCTTTTTTAAAAAACAAAGCTGAATTATACCCCTCTGTATGTGTATTAATCTGTTTGGCCCACAATAACAAAATATCAGAGAGTGGGTATCATATAAACACCAGAGATTTATTTCTCAGATTATGGAGGCTGGGAAGTCTATGATCAAGATGCTGGCAGATCCAGTGTCTTGTTAAGATCCACTTTTTGGTATAGTTGGTGCATTTTCACTGGGTCCTCACATGGAAGAAGGGGGAAAGGGAGATTTCTTGGGTCTCTTTTATAAGGACACTAAACTCATCCATGAGGACTCAGCCCTCATAACCTAATTACCTCCCAAAGACTATATTTCCTAATACCATCACCTTGGGAGTTACAGTTTCCACATATGAGTGGAGGTGGGGCACAAACATTCGATCTATAGCAATATGCATATATCACTTTCCTTCACTATTCATCTTTCAATGGACCTTTCGGTTGTTTCCATATCCTGGTGATTGTAAATAATGCTGCAATGAACATGAGAGTACAGATATCTCTGCAAGATTTTTATTCCAATTCCTCCGGATAAATACTCAGAACTGGGATTGCTGGATCATATGGTAGCTCTAGTTTTAATTTTTTCAGGAACCTCCAAATGTTTTCCATAATGTCTATACCAATTTGCAGTCCTGCCCTCAGGGTATAGGGATTCCCTTTCTCCATATCCTGAACAATATTTAGCTTTTAAAAAAATAATTAAAGCCATCATCGTGGAGTGAGGTGATACCTCATGATAGCCTTAATTTGCATTTCTCTGATGATTAGTTATGTTGAGCACCTTCGTATATACTTGTTGGTCATTTGTAGAGCTTCTCGAGAAATGTCTGTTGAGGTCCCTCGCCCATTTTAAAATCTGGTTTTTTGTTAAGGAGTTGCAGAAATTTGTTATACATTTTGAATGATACATGATTGGCAAATATTTTCTTCCACTGTGTATGTTGCCTTTCCATTGTGTTGATGGCATCCTTTGCTCTGCAGCAGCATTTTAGTTTCATGCCATCCCACTTGTTTACTTTTGCTTTTGTTTCTTGTGCATCTGATGTCGTATCCAAAAAAACATTTATTGCAAATTGTCAACTGAAAAATAATGTACAATCTAAAAGTTGAGAATTATGTTTTATTTGGGGTATTACTGAGGACTTAAGTCTGGGATATCATCTCTCAGATAGCTCTAAAGGGCTGTTCCAAAGAGGTAAGGAAGGAGCTAGGATATAAAGGACTTTTGTAAAAAAAAAAGAAGAAGAAGAAGAAAAGAAAGAAAGGAACAGGTAGTTGAACATCAAAAGATTATTGCTAATTAAAGAAAGAACAGATGTCTCGAGTTAATGAACTTAGTACTGTTCTATGTATGGGAAGATGAAAGTCTGGGCTCATTGAAATCACTCTTTTCACATGTGCCTTAAATATCTGGGTCGAGTGTTCTGTTTTTCTCCATCTTGAATCCTCCCAGTGTGCATTATTGGAGGTGGCTGCAATGACTGAAGACTTGTTGGTCCCAACATCATTTGTTTATTGATATAGTAGGCAATATTTTTTTGTCCACACAACACATATGTCAAGGAACTTCTTGAATGTTCCAGTCCAAGATGGTGACATAGGGGGCTCCTGAACTCACTTCTTCCCATGGACACACCAAATCTATATCTGCACGTGGATCATTTCTTTCTGAAAAAAAAATCTAGAAACCAGCTGAATGATTTCTACATGTTGAGCAAATAAGAAAATACATCAAAACAGGTAGAAAAAACTGAGTCCTCTTGCCATACACCTTATCTTCATCACAGCAACATACAGTTAGGAGGGAAACCCTGAGGAGCAAAAGGTTTTGACTCAGAATCTAGCACCACAACTTTTAAGACTTCCACCTGCAGGGTGGGCCCCCCAAACACCTATTTTAAAAGCCACTGGGGCTTGTGTCTACAAAACCCACTTGATGATCGCAAACAAGAAACAGTTCTTAATAGGCTCAAGAGAACCCGCTGTGGCTCTCCCCTTTAGGGATCATCACAGAGGTAGCAAACAGAAGTGCCCATCTCCCAGTCTTTCTCAAAAGAGGCATATTTGCAAAAGCTGATACAGACATCCAGGATTCTAATTTAGCATACATTTGTGATTCTACCCAGAGACAAGGAGGCTGGCGGGTTTGGTTCCCACATTCTCCCTCTGGCCTGCTCCAGGTCATTGGAGTCCTACTGGAAGAAGATAGTGCAAATATCTGCCACATTTGTTTTTGTAGCTGCTGCCCAGATGATACCCTTCTTGATTACACTGTTCCAGTGGCCAATTTGGCTTCATTTGTGGGTCCCACAGGACTGTAGCAAACAAAGAACAATTTTTAACCAGCTATCACCTCAAGGCTCAACACAGAAGGGCCAGATAGTAAAGCCCATCTCCCAACCTTTTCCTGTAAGAGACCTACATGCATACTTTACAGGCTATTGCTTAAGACTCAGACTTCTAGTTTTGCATACATCTATAGGCTGATTGCAAACCTCCCCTGAGACCAGGGAAGCCAGCAAAAATCACCTCTGCATTCTCCCTCAATCACATTCCAAACCACTAGTATCTCCCTGGAAAGAGTTTGTGCATACAACTGATGTCCCTATTTTGTGGCTGCCACCCAGGGAAAGCAACCCTTGATTGTTTGGCTCTGGTGCCATATTCAACCATGTTAGACCAGATGGACTTAGGTAGTTACAGAACATTCCATCCCAAAGCAGCTGAACACACATTCTTCTCAAGTGCACAGAACCCTCTCCAGGATAGATCATATGTTAGGCCACAAAATAAGTCTTAATAAAGTTAAGAAGATTAGAATCATATCTAGCATCTTTTCCAACCATAATGGTATGAAACCAGAAATCAGTTATAAGAAGGAAACTGGAAAATTCACCAATGTGAGTAGATTAAACAATGTGGTCCTGAAAAAAACCAATGGATCAAAGAAGAAATAAAAAATGAAATAAAAATGTATCTTGAGACAAATAAAAATGGAAATACAACATACCAAAACTTATGGTATGCAGCAAAAGCAGTTCTAAGAGGAAAGTTCATAGTAACATATGCCCACATTAAGAAAAAAAAAAGATATTCAATAAACAACCTAACTTTATAGCAACTAAAAAAGAGAAAAGAAAACCCAAAGTTAGTAAAAGGAAGGAGATAGCAGAGATCAGAGTAGAAATTACTGAATAGAGACTATATAGGCAATAGAAAAGAACAATGAAACTGAGCTGGTTTTAAAAAACAACAACAAAATACATGAAGCCTTAGCTAGACCTAGAAAGAGAGAGAGAAGAATATTATTCAGCAATAAGAAAGAAGGGAATTCTGTCATTTGCAACAACATAAATTAATCTGGAGGGCTCATCACTCATGCTAAGTGAAATAAGTCAGACAAAGCCAAATACTGCATGATATCACTTAAATATGGAATAAAAAATAATGTCAATCTCATAGAAACAGAGAGCAGAAAGTGGTTGTCAGGGACTGGGGAGTGAAATAGGAAGCAACTATTATAAAGCTAAACTTTCAGTAATAAGATAAATAAGGTCTGAGGATCTCATGTAAAACACGGTGACTATAGTTGATAATACTGTATTGTATATTAATTAAAATTGGCTAAGAAGAGTAGAACTTAAATGTCCTCACCAAAGAAAAAGATGGAGAAGAGAAATAAGTGAGATGATGGGTATGTTAATTCAATCAGGAGGGAATCATTTTACTCATACACACATGCACACACACAAAGAACAGGAAAAGACCAGGGTTTCCCAGTGCGTTTCTCAAAGCTGGTATAACCCTGACACCAAACCTGACAGACTGTGCAAAAGCAAACGAACAAAAATAGTACCTCAAATTTGTCCTATCTCTGAATACAGATTTTTTTAAAAATCATGAATAAAATACTAACAAATTGAAACCTGCTATAAGTTGACCAAGTAGACCTTGTTGAAGTAATATAAGAATGATATTATTATGAAGGATAAAAGCTTGATTTATCATGTTCTTAGGTCAGAGAGAAGAAAGCCGTGATAGTAATAGATATTAAAAATAATTTGATAAAAGTCATTTATCTATTCTTGATTAATCCTTTAGTTAATTGGGAATAAGAAATTCTTTTTTAATATGATGCAATGTTTTGGGAAATAGATGGGGAAACAGTGGAAACAGTGTCAGACTTTATTTTCTGGGCTCCAAAATCACTGCAGATGGTGACTGCAGCCATGAAACTAAAAGACACTTACCCCTTGGAAGAAAAGTTATGACCAACCTAGATAGCATATTGAAAAGCAGAGACATTACTTTGCCAACAAAGGTCCATCTAGTCAAGGCTATGGTTTTTCCAGTGGTCATGTATGAATGTGAGAGTTGGACTGTGAAGAAAGCTGAACGCTGAAGAATTGATGCTTTTGAACTTGGTGTTGGAGAAGACTCTTGAGAGTCCCTTGGACTGCAAGGAATCCAACCAGTCCATTCTGAAGGAGATCAGCCCTGGGATTTCTTTGGAGGGAATGATGCTAAAACTTCAGTACCTTGGCCACCTCATGCGAAGAGTTGACTCACTGGAAAAGATTCTGATGCTGGGAGGAATTGGGGGCAGGAGGAAAAGGGGATGACAGAGGATGAGATGGCTGGGTGGCATCACCAACTCGATGGACATGAGTTTGGGTGAACTTCTGGAGTTGGTGATGGACAGGGAGGCTTGGCGTGCTGAGATCATGGGGTCGCAGAGAGTCGGGTACGACTGAGCAACTGAACTGAACTGAACTGAATGTTTAAATAAAACCAACTGCCAATATTATTTTTAATGATGAACACTACAGGTATTCCATTAAAACCAGTAAAAGGACAATGCTCACTCTATTACTTACTTTTACCATTTTTCTGGAAGCTATAATGAATGAATTAGATTTTTCAAAAAGTAAGAAATATGACTTAGGGAGAGAGAAGATGAGCATTTTTAATATAAAAGCAAGTTTTCTACCTGGAAAAGTATTAGATTGATGGGGTGAGAATTCTTCCCTGTGTGCAGGCAATAAGAGGGTATATTGCCTATTTAGAATTTTAAAGCAATAATAAATTGACTTAAAGACTGTCTCTTCTTATTACCACTTTACACTGGAAACTCTAAACAGTATCAGTGATAAAATAATCTTATGTGAAGAAAATACTTTGCTAAGTTCTAAACAGTTTTAGCAGTTATTTTTGAGTGTTTATATATATATATAAAATACATATATAATTATGTGTGTATTATGTCATATATAGTAAGTAGATATACACACATACATATAAATATGCTTCAAACTACCAGATTTTCATTACTTAATCTTTAATAAACTTTATATCCTATGTGGAAATTAATTCAGAGACCTTCCAGTTAAACAGTCCTACCCACATGGATTTAGTTACAGATTGTTTGAAGAGGAAGTTTATAACCATTTAGAATCATTTGATCTTGCTTTAGGAGAATTATGAGTCTTCCATTCTGTGGTACTACTTAATTGAAAGAGTAGATTCACAACAAACAGTAATGGCACAGTTGCTCTAAGAATATAGAAACAGGACTTGACTTCTTCCATTTGACCATGTAACCACTGCCAGAAGAACTCAAAAGGGGAAATTTGACTGCCTGTATCATTTTCACCAAGACTGGAACGTGATTCTAAAGCAATGGCTCAAATCATGGCAATGTTTGCTATCATTCACCTTTTTCTACAAATTTTTTACAGAAAAAGAAAAATTTTAGAAGTTTTTCTAAAATGTAAACAGAAATGTATGATGAATTTCCTGGTGATGATATTTTAGTTACAGTATTGCAGCTTCTGGAATTGTAATTTCTACCACATCTACCCTTGTCATTTAGACTTTTGCTAGCTATTTGTGTATCTGGTGCTCTATGTGACAGAAACTTTTGAAATTAAAATTAATAACTTTAATCAACTATAAATCTAGCCATATTGCCCAATGAACATGAATATGCAAACATTAATTTTGATGAGGGCAGTGACAAACTTGTAGAAGTAAAAGCCTAAAACCATAAACTGTAATTATTTTATATTATTTCATCATTCATTCCTATGCCAGACTGATTTGTAGGTATATGTTTTCTTTCCAAAGAACACATTAATGTAATAAAGATGTATTAATCTATTACTTTTCTGGTACAATAATATTTTATTTTAGGGCCTCCCAGGTGGCACAGTGGTAAAGAATCTGCCTGCCAATGCAGGAGACACAGGTTCGATCTCTGGATCAGGAAGATCCCCCGGAAAAGGACATGCAACCCACTCCAGTATTCTTTTTTTTTTAATTTATTTATTTTAATTGGAGGCTAATTACTTTATAATATTGTAGTGGGTTTTGCCATACATTGACATGAATCAGCCATGGGTGTACATGTGTCCCCCATCCTGAACCCCCTCTCACTTCCCTCCCCATCCCATCCCTCAGGGTCATCCCAGTGCACCGGCCCTGAACTCCCTGTCTCATGCATCGAACCTGGACTGGCAATCTGTTTCACATATGGTAATATACATGTTTCAATGCTATTCTCTCAAATCATTGGAAAATCCCATGGACAAAGGAGGCTGGTGGGCTACAGTCCATGGAGTTGCAAAGAGTCAGACATGACTAAGCAAAAGCAATTTTTTTACTGACATGATCATTTATAAAAGGTTCAAAAAGGAAAATTTTTATTGTGCCCTCTGTCATTATTATAATTTGTTTCATTTCATAATTATTATTCAAAATAATTTCATAGTATACAAGGGAGGGAATAAAAATCCCAGCCTGCTCCAGGTATCACATATTCTAGACACACCGTTGCCAATATTTTGAGGGTATTACACTAATAATTCTTCTCTCTCTGAGAGAGGATCAAGCCCATTACACTGATTCTTTCACAGTTTGATTATCTACACAGAGCTCTAGTACTTTAAAGCTGGCATAGGTTTCACAGAATTCAGATCCTTGATTATCCTTTTTGTATGTAGAAAATAGCTCTTGCTTCCAGGAAATCTTATAACCAACTTTATTGGGAGCAGTCTTCATGGGTCAAACACAGCAGATGTTTAAGCCTTAATCCTCTGTGCATCCAGCCTCTGCAAGGTGACATAATGTCTGGGTCGTTTTCCCAAGTGATAAATGTCTCATATATCAGCCTCTATCATCATAATTCGACGAATGAGTAACATAAGACAAATTTTCAACATAGCATAGATGCATTTCTGAATGGATAAATACATGTTTGGAGAAAGAAATGGCAACCCACTCCAGTATTCTTGCCTGGAGACTTCCATGAACAGAGGAGCCTCCAGGCTACAGTCCATGGGGTAGCAGAATCAGACACAACTGAGCAACTAACACACACACAAACACATGTTAAAGGCAGCCTACATCCTTGAACATCCCCCATATGTTTTCTTTTTAAAAACTTTTTTTTTATTTTATATTGGAATATAGTTGAGTAAAAATGTTGTGTTAGTTTCAGGTTATAGCAAAATGGTTCAGTATACATATATATGTATCTATTCTTTTTCAAATCTTTTCCTATTTAGGTTATTGCAGAGTATGGAGTAGAGTTCCCTGGGCAATACAGGAGATGCTTGCTGGTTTTCTATTTTAAATATAGCAATGTGTACGTGTCCATGCCAAACTCCCAATCTATCCCACCCCTTCTGTTATAAGAGAGACTCACAGATTTGGAGATGATTTCTTAAATGTACATGTTACACAAATATAGAGTGACCAGTCGTCCAAATCTGCCTGCATCTGAGGGAACCAGGGATGCAGGATTTCCAGTGTTGACACCGAGAGAGTCCAAGTACATCTGGATGGATGGTCACACTAGGTATAGGGTTAGTTCACCTGTCCCATATATATATATTTATAAAATTTAGAAATGCTTTTGGTTGCTAGCTAATAGAAAACCCTCCCCAAACCATTTAATCAAAGCAGGTGATTAAATGAATTCCACATTCTCACATAACAGGCGGATAGAGGTGGACAGACCAGTTACTGTAGCTACCCCACAATGTCATTAATGCCCTAGGTCCCTCCTGCCTTTCTGGTTCACTGTGCTTCACATTTTTTTCTATTGATTTCATGATTGCTAGAATGTCTGCCATGCCTCCAGACATCCTTTTCATTACAATGCAGAAAGTGGGGGAGGAGAGAAGGATGTACGGATGTGGCAGACTTCTTCCCCTGTCTCGTTGGCTAGACTGTCCTGTGGGGCACCCCTGGCCACGCAAGCGGCTGGGGAACCTGGAATTCATGTTATAGCAAGAGGTGGCAAGGAAGAAGGGCTGGAAATGGGTTCTGAGCAAGCCAACATACAGGTAAGGTTTGGGGCACTATCAAAGCCATAAACATTTGTCTATAGGATCTGATTCAACAGCCTGCAGAAACATGAAGGATTATCATGATCTAGAAAATATATAGAGTAGGTTTCTTAGGACAAGCCATGTCTAAGTATGACTCAGAAGAAATGTATTTACACATTTTCTTGTTCACAGGCTGATGTATGTTATCAGAAATAAAAAGTCCAGTCACGGAAGAAACAGCAGAAGAGTGGGTCATAGTTCTTTCAATTTGTTGGTGATCCATAGTGATGGGGGAATATATGCAGCAGTTCTGAGTTTACTCCTGAATGGAGAGACAGTAATCACATCCACTAGCACTCAGAACACCTTTTCCTGGGCGACACCTTGACTTTTGTGAGGTTAAAGCATAGGAACCTTCCAGCCATTTGTTGACTCCCAGAGCAAAATGTTCCTGTCCTCTCTGACTGTTAGAAAACATGCACTCAGAGGGAGCCAGAGTACTTGATTTGATGTAGTACTGTTGGGAAAATATCAAAGTCCATTCATTCATTTGTTCGTCAGCTTTGAGCATAATGGACCAGACGCTGTTCCAGTTGCTCAACACACAGCAATGAGCAAAGCAGCAGACAAAATTTCTTGCCCTCATGTAGCTTACATTTCTAGTGATGAAATAGATGATAAATGAAATACATATATATGTTGGTAATAAGTACTATGGAGAAAAATAAAACAGAGAAGGGGAGAGGGGATGAGGGGTGAGTAGTTATGGTTAAAAGGGTGATTTTCACTAAACGATGATATTTGAGTGGGAAATGAGGGCATAGCACCATACAAATATGTAGACAAGAGGAGCCTCTGCTAAAAGTATGTAAATGCAAAGATCCTGAAGCAAGAGCATGCCTTCCTCTATGGGGACAGCAGGTGAGCAAAGGGAAGCAGTGGCAGCAGTAGAGATGGGGGGTTGGGGGAGAGTGTGCAAGACCCTAAGGATCATTGTTAAGTACTTTGCCTTTTATCTGAGATAATTCGAGCCACTGAAGGTTTCAAGCAGAGAAGTGACGTGGTCTGATTTATATTTTAAAAGGACCATTGGTTGCCATGATGAGAGCAGGGACGTAGGAGTACGTTATACAAGAGCACACACAGGGAGAGCAGGCAGAAGACTCTTGCAAGCATGCAGGCGTGGGACTTTCCTGGTGGCACAGTGGATAGGAATCTGCCTGCCAATGCAGGGGACATGGGTTCGATCCCTGGTCCAGAAGATTTCACATGCCATGGAGGAACTAAGCCCACAAACCACAACTATTGATCCGGTGCAGCTAGAGTCTGTGCTCTACAACACGAGAAGCCCCTGCAAGAGAAGCCCACACACAGCAACCAACAGTAGCTGCCTCTCCCTGCAACTAGAGAAAGCCCATATGCAGCAACAAAGACCTAACGCAACCAAATACATTTTTTAAAAAAAGAAGGCACGTGGAAGAAAGCGGGTGCTTGGCCCAGGGTGATACCTGTGGAGTTGGTGTGAAATGGGGGGGTTTGGGGGTAAATTCATCCTGCTGGATTAGCTACAGATGAGGGAGAGAAAGATTTTTGGCCTGAGCAAAAGGGAGACTAGAAATGCCGTTTACCGACATCGGGAGGACAATAGCTGTGTACAGGCATTGTTTCATTTGCCCAGGAACTAAAACAAGTTTTCTGTGGGGAAGGTCAATTTTGAACAAGCTAAGTTTAAAAGTAGATGTCTAAGCAAAGATGTCTTTTGGGTACTTTTGCCTGGAAAATCCCATGGACAGAGGATCCTGGTAGGCTCCAGTCCATGGGGTCGCTAAGAGTTGGACGCGACTGAGCGACTTCACTTTCATTTTTCACTTTCATGCATTGGAGAAGGAAATGGCAACCCACTCCAGTGTTCTTGCCTGGAGAATCCCAGGGACGGGGGAGCCTGGTGAGCTTCCGTCTATGGGGTCGCACAGAGTCGGACACGACTGAAGCGACTTAGCAGCAGCAGCAGACAGCTAAACATACAGGTCTAGGCTGGAGGTAGGAATTCTCAGAACTTCAGGAAGAGGGTCTGTTTCATTAGCTGGGATTTTGTCCTACTTGTCCTAAAAACAAGCAGGAAAACACAATTTATCATCTCTGTAATTAAAGCTTTCAGGATTAAGTAGTTTAATTCCAATCACACAGCTGTAAATAACAGATTGCATCCATCTGGGGCTCCACCCGCGCTTCAGATCACAATTGTGTTAACCTTAACATTCACAGCGGAGAAGAAGGCAATGGCACCCCACTCCAGTACTCTTGCCTGGAAAATCCCATGGACAGAGGAGCCTGGTAGGTTGCAGTCCATGGGGTCGCTAAGAGTCGGACACAACTGAGCGCCTGGAGAATCCCAGGGACGGGGGAGCCTGGTGGGCTGCCGTCTATGGGGTCGCACAGAGTTGGACACGACTGAAGCGACTTAGCAGCAGCAGCAGTAACATTCACAGGCCTTCTCAGGTGGCACTATTAATAAAGAATCTGCCTGGCAATGCAAGAGACATAAGAGATGAAGGTTCGACCCCTGGGTCAGGGAGATCCCCTGGAGAAGGGCATGGCAACCCACTCCAGTATTCTTGCCTGGAGAATCCCAGGGACAAAGGAGCCTGGCAGGCAACAGTCCATGGGGTCACGACTGAAGTGATTTAGCGCACATGCAAGATTCACGGGAATTGTTCTACAGCACAGTGAAATATGATCCAGAGACACATGTCCAGTTTTTAACTAATGTGGTATCAAGTGAGTTAAGTCAAAGTGATGCAGCTGAAGCTAAAAAATATCCTCAGGATCAATGAAAAATCACCCATGTTATAGGCCTTTGTTATAGGACCTGGGTTCATCAAATAAGCAAACTGAAAAAAATTTGAATATTATCCATCTATTTTTAAATTATTTCTGTGCCTTTTTCAGATTTTTTCCTTTTAAAGGAAAAAAAAACCCATGAAGGTCAAAGTCAAGGTCAGAAGCTTTCCAGCTGTCTTCAGTGGTCCTGATGCATACGCATGCAGGTGTCTCCAGTCTCAGCCCAGCTGTCTCTGCCTGCTAAAGCCTGGTTTGGGTACCAAGGGCAATACTAGGGTTTCCTAAATACAACTGTAGCTCGTAATTAAGACAACGACAATTTTGGCAGTCATGGAGGCTGTGCTGCCGCCTGAAACCTATGAATAATCATTTTTCACATTCAGCAGCAGCAGCACTCTGCAAACTGCTTTTTCACTATCTTTTTTCACCTTTGTCGACTTTTAATATGCATTTCTTTGTGTACTGGTGTAGTTGGTCATTTTCTCAGTATACTCATTAGCTCTTCTTTTTACCTCTTTATATCTTGTCACTTTCAACCAAGGTACCCTGAAGCCATAGTTTAGGTAGTGCCATAAAAGAAATAATGGATACATGTAGCTTTCTCTATAAAGCTCTCTGGGATGTATTGATAGCTTGCTGGTGGCATGCAAGGAAGAAATTGAACAATAGAGAAATCCAGCTTGGGTCACCACCGCAGAAAGGGTGGAGTTTTAAATCTCTGAGAAGAGTTCTGCATTAAACTGTTAATCTGAGTACCTGGTGCTAAGAGAGAAAAAGAGTTGACTAACAATCTATATCTATGAAGCTGTTTTTCAGCTTGAGAGCTGAGGCTTAGAGATGTCCCAATAGGACATTAAGGCATCCAGGGAAACTCCCCAAGCCAGTGAGTCCCTTGATGAAGTCTATCCCAATATCCCCTCATTCTGTTGCTTCTGTGCATGCATGCGTGCTAAGGTCACTTCAGTCGTGTCTGACTCTGCAACCCCATGGACTGTAACCTGCCAGGCTCCTCTGTCCAGGGGATTTCCCAGGCTGCCATTTCCTTCTTCAGGGGATCTTCTTGACTCAGGGATTGAACCCAGGTGGATTCTTTACCACTGAGCCACCAGGGAAACACCAAGAAGTGTGTGTGTGTGTGTGTATGCACGTGCACACATATACATATATATATATATATGCTTACAGTATTATGCTTGTAAATATATATAAACATATCCAAATTATATGTCAATACATAATACATAATATATAAAAATACATAAATGTGTGTGTGTATGCTCAGTTGCTTAGTCGTGTCTGACTCTGGCCTCATGGACTGTAGCCCACCAGCTTCGTGTGTCCATGGGATTTTCCAGGTAAGAACACTGGAGTGGGTTGCCATCTAGGGGTTCTTCCCCACCCAGGGATTGAATTTGTGTCTTGTGTTTCTCCTGCATTGGCAGGTGGATTCTTTACCACTGAGCCACCTGGGAAGCCCAACATACATAAACATATAAATATAGAATGGGCTTCCCAGGTGGTGCTAGTGGTAAAGAACTCATCTGCCAATGCAGATGACATAAGAGATGTGAGTTTCTGCTGGGCATATACACCAAGGAAACCAGAATTGAAAGAGACACGTGTACCCCAATGTTCATCACAGCACTGTTTATAATAGCCAGGACATGGAAGCAACCTAGATGTCCTTCAGCAGATGAATGGATAAGAAAGCTCAGGTACATATACACAATGGAGTATTACTCAGGCATTAAAAAGAATACATTTAAATCAGTTCTAATGAGGTGGATGAAACTGGAGCCTATTATATACAGTGAAGTAAGCCAGAAAGAAAAACACCAATGTGAGTTCCAAAGAATAGCAAGAAGAGATAAGAAAGCCTTCTTCAGCAATCAATGCAAAGAAATAGAGGAAAACAACAGAATGGGAAAGACTAGAGATCTCATCAAGAAAATTAGAGATACCAAGGGAACATTTCATGCAAAGATGGGCTCAATAAAAGACAGAAATGGTATGGACCTAACAGAAGCAGAATATATTAAGAAGAGGTGGCAAGAATACACAGAACTGTACAAAAAAGATCTTCACGACCCAGGTAATCACAATGGTGTGATCACTGACCTAGAGCCAGACATCCTGGAATGTGAAGTCAAGTGGGCCTTAGAAAGCATGACTATGAACAAAGCTAGTGGAGGTGATGGAATTCCAGTTGAGCTACTCCAAATCCTGAAAGATGATGCTGTGAAAGTGCTACACTCAATATGCCAGCAAATTGGGAAAACTCAGCAGTGGCCACAGGACTGGAAAAGGTCAGTTTTCATTCCAATCCCAAAGAAAGGCAATGCCAAAGAATGCTCAAACTACCACACAATTGCACTCATCTCACACGCTAGTAAAGTAATGCTCAAAATTCTCCAAGCCAGGCTTCAGCAATATGTGAACCATGAACTTCCAGAAGTTCAAGCTGGTTTTAGAAAAGGCAGAGGAACCAGAGATCAAATTGCCAACATCCGCTGGATCATGGAAAAAGCAAGAGAGTTCCAGAAAAATATCTATTTCTGCTTGATTGACTATGCCAAAGCCTTTGACTGTGTGGATCACAATAAACTTTGGAAAATTCTGAAAGAGATGGGAATACCAGACCACCTGATCTACCTCTTGAGAAATTTGTATGCAGGTCAGGAAGCAACAGTTAGAACTGGACAGGGAACAACAGACTGGTTCCAAATAGGAAAAGGAGTACATCAAGGCTGTATATTGTCACCCGGTTTATTTAACTTCTATGCAGAGTACATCATGAGAAATGCTGGACTGGAAGAAACACAAGCTGGAATCAAGATTGCCAGGAGAAATATCAATAACCTCAGATACGCAGATGATACCACCCTTATGGCAGAAAGTGAAGAGGAACTAAAAAGCCTGTTGATGAAAGTGAAAGTGGAGAGTGAAAAAGTTGGCTTAAAGCTCAACATTCAGAAAATAAAGATCATGGCATCCAGTCCCATCACTTAATGAGAAATAGATGGGTAAAAAGTGGAAACAGTGTCAGACTTTATTTTTCTGGGCTCCAAAATCACTGCAGATGGTGACTGCAGCCATGAAATTAAAAGATACTTACTCCTTGGAAGGAAAGTTATGACCAACCTAGATAGCATATTCAGAAGCAGAGACATTACTTTGCAACAAAGGTCCATCTAGTCAAGGCTATGGTTTTTCCTGTGGTCATGTATGGATGTGAGAGTTGGACTGTGAAGAAAGCTGAGCGCTGAAGAATTGATGCTTTTGAACTGTGGTGTTGGAGAAGACTCTTGAGAGTCCCTTGGACTGCAAGGAGATCCAACCAGTCCATTCTGAAGGAGATCAGCCCTGGGATTTCTTTGGAAGGAATGATGCTAAAGCTGAAACTCCAATACTTTGGCCACCTCATGTGAAGAGTTGACTCATTGGAAAAGACTCTGATGCTGGGAGGGATTGGGGGCAGGAGGAGAAGGGGACGACAGAGGATGAGATGGCTAGATGGCATCACTGACTCGATGGATGTGAATCTGGGTGAACTCCGGGAGTTGGTGATGGACAGGGAGGCCTGGCGTGCTGTGATTCATGGGGTCGAACACGACTGAGCAACTGAACTGAACCGAAAGCATATATATAGAATTTAGAAAGATGGTAACAATAACCCTGCATGCAAGACAGCAAAAGAGACACAGATGTATAGAACAGTCTTTTGGACTCTGTGGGAGAGGGTAAGGGTGGGATGATTTTGGAGAATGGCATTGAAACATGTATATTATCATATCTAAAACAAACTGCCGGTCCAGGTTCAATGCATGATACAGGGTGCTTGGGGCTGGTGCACTGGGATGACCCAGAGGGATGGTATGAGGAGGGAGGTGGGAGAGGGGTTCAGGAAGGGGAACACATGTACATCCATGGCGGATTCATGTCAATGTATGGCAAAACCAATATAATATTGTAAAGTAATTACCCTCCAATTAAAATAAATAAATTTTTACTAAAAAAAAAAAAGAGAGAAAGATGTGAGTTTGATCCCTGGGTCGAGAAGATCCCCTTGAAGGAGGGCATGGCAACCCACTCCAGTATTCTTGCTTGGAGAATCCCCATGGACAGAGGAGCCTGGAGAGCTACAATCCATAGGGTCACACAGAGTTGGACATGACTGAAGCAACTTAGCAAGCACACATGAATAAATATAGAATATGTTGATATATGCTAAATATCTATTTATTTATAAACATAAATTCCCCTTTAACCAGCTTATAGAATAATAAAAATATGTTTCCTGGTAAACTTTAAGCCATTGTTTAAAACCTAAGGATAGTTTTATCTCCAAACATCACCTGAGCATTGTAGTCAAATGGGAAGCCTCAGTTCAGTTCAGTTCAATTGCTCGGTTATGTCCAACCCTTTGCAACCCCATAAAACTCATAATTTCCACTTCCTGTGATCAAGGCTGCCCTAGCAATGCTGGGTGTAGAGCTCTTGCTAAAGAGGAGAATCTGAAAGCTTCACACCAGGAGACAGAGCTAAAGCTTCTTAAAAGCTTCCGAGGTTTGTGTACATCTCTAGGTATCTTTGGTCACAAGCCTGACATTGGAAACCCTAGGATGTCATAGGGGGTTTGGTTTTTCAGAGTGGGCTGTGTTTTCATGGAGAGGATGTGGCAAGTCTATAAATTATAGTAAGGTGCCCCAAGCAGAAGGCCACCTTTCCTCTCTTCCTTCTTCCTCGTCACCACTCACATCTTCTGAACATTGAATTCTGAGGTTAACTGGTTTCCCATCAGTTGACCCCCTCTCAGTAGCAGAACCTCACTCAGTGTGTCTTCTGCAAACCACAGAAGACCTACTTGTATTCCTCAGAACTTTTTTTGTGCTTCACTCTTTTTACCTTCACTTACTCCTCCTCTGATGCTCTTCCTTTCTTTATGTAGATCTGAGTTTCTGACGTACAATATCTTCCTTCTCTCTAAAGAACTTCTTTTCACATTTATTACAAAGCAGGTCTTTGGGAAAGAGGGATGGCTCTGAAGGGTGTACATGGGAGGAACTGGTGCAGAAGAGGGTGGGATACTGTTTACACTTGGTTTGGAAGTCAGCTTCATGTTTGCTGTCCCGCATTTCCTGAGAGTTTAGGATCCTTCATTTCCTATTTTTCAAGTCTTTTAGAAGTCTCTTTATTTTATTTTTGTAAAAAAAAAATAATAAATTCCTCGAACAGCTGAGAGAAGGAAGGTAAGGTGGTTAGAGACTGGTGAAACTTTAGATTTAGACGGAAACCCTAGAGGAATTTCAAACCTTTTCTTGAGCTTTATTTTCATTTTCTGGAAGATTTCCTCAACATTTACCTCCACTACACCCCCAGAAATAGTCATTTCAAACTAGATGAGGGATTGAAGCACTTTCTGAGAAATAGATTGGGTAATGGTAGTTTTTGGTAAATCTTTCAACAAGTAAGGTGGGTAAGAGACCTTACATGTCTTGATTTAGTTTAAATGTAATGGCTGCAGGCTTATTTATGGAAGAAGGATTTTAAAACATAACCAAAAGACATGTGTGGAGGTGGGCTAAAGTGGGTGGCTGATTAAAGGATTAGCTTGATGATATTAATATGGAAGTTGGTAGTGGAGTGGGGGAAATGATGGAATTAATTTAAAATGTATGGCCAGTGTAGTGTACTACAGATATATTTTCACAGTTTGAGACTTCTGGTTCTGGTTAGAGTCGACATGAAAATAACTCCTCAGGATATAGTCATTCCTTTTGAAGCTCCATGTTTGTTGTGCATTCAGCAAACAAGATGCAAGTGTCATCCCCTGAAAATTGTGGGGGGAAGTGAACACTGGCCATACCACACATCTCCATTTCAGGACCCACACAAGTGGTTGCATCTTTATACAACTCTCTTGCTGCCACTGCATGCCCTCATGTCCTGGACATTGATTTGGGAAGGCTTTCACTGGCCTCCAATCACTGCAGAAAGGGCTTTTGCCTAAGATACTCAGTCTGTTACAATTCAGTGCAATCTGGGGCTGACATTATTCTTGATCATTCTCACTTATCACAGTGAGGTGAGCAAGAGGAGGGGCCTCTTTAAAAAAAAATTAAAAAACAATCTATCTACAATGTTCAAAGGTGGATCATAGATTCCCTCCTCTCCTAGGCATGGATTATCCCTGGTAGACTGAACTTGTGTGTGCGCTCGCAAAGTTGCTTCAGTCAGGTCCAACTCCTTGTGACCCTATGGACTATAGCCTGCCAGGTTCCTCTGTCCATGGGATTCTCCAGGCAAAAATACTGGAGTGGGTTTCCATGCCCTTCTTCACGGGATCTTCCCCATCCAGGGATCAAAGTTGCATCTCTTATGTCTCCTGTGTTGGCAGACGGGCTCTTTACCACTAGCACCACCTAGGAAGACCCCAATAGATTGAACTGCTGCCACTGCTGCTACTGCTAAGTCGCTTCAGTCAAGTCCAACTCTGTGCGACCCCATAGACGACAGCCCACCAGGCTCCCCTGTCCCTGGGATTCTCAAGGCAAGAACACTGGAGTAGGTTGTCATTTCTTTCTCCAATGTATGAAAGTGAAAAGTGAAAGTGAAGTCGCTCAGTCGAGTCGAACTCCTAGCAACCCCATGGACTGCAGCCCACCAGGCTCCTCTGTCCATGGGATTTTCCAGGCAAGAGTACTGGAGTGGGTTGCCATTAGTCACATCAAATGCTCATTCAAGAGCACATTAGCTAGCTTATTCAAAAGATGCTTACAAAATATATGGAATCTAGAAAAATGGTACTGATGAACCTATCTTCAGGGCAGGAATAGAAACACAGAGGTAGAGAATGGACTTCTGCACACAGCCAGGGAAGAAGGTGGGGAGAATTGAAAGCATTGACATGTATCAGATCAGATCAGATCAGATCAGTCGCTCAGTCATGTCTGTCTCTTTGCGACCCCATGAACTGCAGCACGCCAGGCCTCCCTGTCCATCACCAACTCCCGGAAGTCACTCAGACTCACATCCATCGAGTCAGTGATGCCATCCAGCCATCTCATCCTCTGTCGTCCCCTTCTCCTCCTGCCCCCAATCCCTCCCAGCATCAGAGTCTTCTCCAATGAGTCAACTCTTCACTTGAGGTGGCCAAAGTACTGGAGTTTCAGCTTTAGCATCATTCCTTCCAAAGAAATCCCAGGGCTGATCTCCTTCAGAATGGACTGGTTGGATCTCCTTGCAGTCCAAGGGACTCTCAAGAGTCTTCTCCAACACCACAGTTCAAAAGCATCAATTCTTTGGCGCTCAGCCTTCTTCACAGTCCAGCTCTTACATCCATCCATACATGACCACAGGAAAGACCATAGCCTTGACTAGACGGACCTTTGTTGGCAAAGTGATACATGTATAGAATAGCTAACTAGGAAGCTGCTGTATAACACAGGGAACTCAGCTCTGTGCTCTGTGATGACCTAGAGGGGTGGGATGGGGCGGGCAGTGGGAGGGAGTCTGAAGAAGGAGGGGATATATGTGTACTTACAGCTGATTCACATTGTGCAGCAGAAACTAACACAACACTGTAAAGCAGTTATCTCCCAATTAAAAGTTTAAAAAAACATTTGACAAGAGAAGCGGCAGCACAGAGACTCAAGATTGGGGCACAAAAACAGGAAAGAAAAGAGAACAATGTCTAGACACAAAGACTATTTTAGTTTCTTTTATATATATATATATATATAAATGAATATATAAGTGGTACAAGTTATGATAAAATATATGATTAAAAAAAAAATAAAAGACACTTACTTGCAAAGTGTGTTGGTGGAGACTGGCCAAGCACACAAGCACCCAGCCCAATAAGGGTGTGTTAATCTCTTTGACCTTCAGCCCTCTGCAGCCTCTAAACCTGGGTTAGCCTGGATTCTTTAAAACTGGGCCCAATCAGGGACAGAGAATAGGGTTTTAAACATTAAAAAAAAAAAAAAAAAGTATGGGGGCAATGGTAGCCTCAAAAATGGTCAAGAGACTCATCTTAGCTGTAGGCCCCTGTATAAAACAGACCCTGCCTTGATATCAGGAAAGGGATTTTGACCATTACAGAGTAAAAAGTAAAAAGAATGCTCTATCTGTAGGCACTCTCTGGTCCTGGCTTCAAGCACAGGGCTGAACCAGGGACTCTGCTGTGTGCCTAGTGATTATTTCCAGCTCAGGGGTTCAGGGATTCCACTCTTGCGGTGGGGAGATCCCTTTTATCAGCTGAGGCTGTGATTGTTCATCCAGAAGCCAGATGGTCTTTGCAGCATTTCTAATTCACCCGGAAGGGGATGTTTGTGTGTTGCCCTGAGATTTGCTGATGAAAGCGGCCAGAGGAGCACAAAGGCTCCCCGAAGACCTAAATAACAGGAACTTGGCAACCCACAGACTGCAATTGTGCCTCCACAATAATAGTAATTACGGCAAGATTGATAATTTCATTTTCAATTTCCTATTGCCACTTTTGTCTTGGGCAGCTCAGAAGCCCAACAGAAAGAACTTGAGCCACTTTTGGGGTGTGACCATTTAGTAGTATTTTCATGTTTGTCTGTTTTAGCATTTATTGGTGTTTCTAAATTACAAAAATACTATGTTGCCTGTAAGAAATTGAGAAAAGGCAGACAGTAAATTAAATGAGAATCCAACAAGCCAATGATCACCACTACTGACACATATCATTTTATCTATCATTTTACAAAAATAAAAATGTGGTATGTGTTTAGTAAACTGATTTCTAATTTAGCAGTATTTTTTTCAGTCTTTCCAAGTCACTAAATAAATTTAATTAATCAATTTAAAACCATTATTTGTAATAGTTGCATAGGATTCTATTATACAAATATAATATATTAAATATTAATATATTTAAATACAAATATATATTAATATATTTAATCCATTCTCTATTGTAGATTTAGATTATTTCTAATTACTTTTATTATTGACAAGGAATTTTTTAGGTCAAAGCCTTTTTTTTGAGGCCAAAGTGCTTATTTTTAATAAATGCTCTGGACATGGACACTACCTGCAGAATTTCTGGTTCAAAAATAAGTGAACATAATTCAGGTTTTTTATATTTATTTTCAAATTATCCTTCAAAGAATTTGTGTCTGGTTATACTTGAACCCAGGGGAAGGCAATGGCACCCCACCCCAGTACTTTTGCCTGGAAAATCCCATGGACGGAGGAGCCTGGTAGGCTCCAGTCCATGGGGTCGCTAAGAGTCGGACACGACTGAGCGACTTCACTTTCACTTTTCACTTTCCTGCATTGGAGAAGGAAATGGCAACCCACTCCAGTGTTCTTGCCTGGAGAATCCCAGGGGCAGGGGAGCCTGGTGAGCTTCCGTCTATGGGGTCGCACAGAGTCGGACACGACTGAAGCGACTTAGCAGCAGCAGTAGCAGCATACTTGAACCCGGATTTCCCAGATAGCTCAGTGGTAAAGAATCCACCTGCAAGGCAGGAGCCACAGATTCCATCCCTGGGTGGGGAAGATCCTCTGGAGGAGGGCATGCAACCTACTTCAGTATCCTTGCCTAGAAAATCCCATGGACAAAGAAGCCTGGGGGGCTGCAGACCATAGCATTGCAAAGAGTCAGATGCGACTTGAGCACGCACACATACTCAAACCAGCAGAGTATAAGAACTCATTTCCCCATATATTCTTTAATTCTAAGTATTATTATCATTAGTAAATATTTGTCAAATCGGTAGTTATACAATGGTATCTCATCCTTTAAAATCTGCATTTTCTTGGTCATTATTGACTGTGACCATCAACAATAACATTTGTTTGTATTTCTTCTTTTGTGAATTGCCTGCTTATTTCCTCTGTTCATTTTTCTGTAGGACCATTCATCTTTATCTTATTGATCTACAAAAGCATAATTTGTGCCATAAATATCAAGTCTTCATTTTTCTTACAAGTTGGAAACATTCCACCTCCCATTGTTGTTTGCCTGTTAATCTTATTAAAGATCTGTTTTGATATACAGATTTTTTAAATATTGTCAATTCCTTTATGATTTGTGTCTTTGGTATCATTCTTAGAAAGCACTTCATCAAAAAATATATATATATGTATATACATAACTCTTTTCCTTGAGGGTTTTTATAATTTCTCTTTTTTACACTCACATCTTTAATCTATCTGGTAGTGTTTTTAATTTATTGTGTGAAGTAGAAACTTTATTTTTCCCCAAACTGTTAGTCTTTTGGCCAATTATTAAAGATTTTTATCTTCTATTTAACTGGTTTAAAGTGTCACCTATATCACATGTTAAAATTTTATGTATATTTTTATCTGTTCCTGGATTTTGTGATTTTTTTTTTTTTTATCAATCTATCAGTCTTAGCTGTTGTTGACCCCAACTGGGGTTATTTTTTATCTCAACTGGTGTTATTTTTTGTAACATATATTGCTTTGTTGTACATTGTATTAAGTGAAAATGAAAGTAGCTCAGTCATGTCCAACTCTTTGCAGCCCCATAGACTATACAGTCCATGGAGTTCTCCCGGCAAGAATCCTGGAGAGGGTAACCTTTCCCTTCTCAAGGGGATCTTCCCAACCCAGGAATCAAACCCAGGTCTCCCGCATTGCGGGCAGATTCTTTACCAGCTAAGCCACAAGGGAAGCCCAAGAATACTGGAGTGAGTAGCCGATCTCTTCTCCAGAGGATCTTTCCAACCAGGAATTGAACCAGAGACTCTTGCACTGCAAGCGGATTCTTTACCAACTGAACTATCAGGGAAGTCCTGGATTGTGTAGTTGGGGAAATTGCTGCGTATTTCATTTAAAGTTTATACGTGGATATTTTACAATTTCTTTAACTACAGTCGTTGGGAACCTTCTTCCATGAGATGTTTTGAAGCAGTTATTGCTGATCTATGGTAAAATCCTTGATTTTTAATAAATGGTTTAGGACATCACAGCTAACTACTCTCTTATAGTTCCAATATTCTTTCAGGTTGTTGTTGGTAGTTCAGTCTCTAAGTCATGTCCAACTCTTTGCAACCCCATGAATTGCAGCATGACAGGCTTCCCTGTCCTTCACTATCTCCCGGAGTTTGCTCAAACTTACAGAAAGCAGGAAAATAATTTATTCCAAAAGATGACAGATCAATCCTGAAGACAGAGTTTGGTGTGATTACACCACATTGGGACAGATTTTCCCTCTGGACGTATTCTCTTTCTGATAGTCCCACTGGAGTCTGGAATAAACCCTTATCTGAACTCTGTGTGGTATATTTAAAAATATATATGGTTTGAAAATTCACTCATATTTTATTTAGAAAATTTCCCCTTGTGTTGATAAAAGAAGTCTGTAATTTTTATTGTCATTTTTGCCTACAGGGATATTTTAGATTTTTTTTTTTATAAATTGAGTTTTATTGATAAATCAGAACTCTGTTTACTGTTTTGTATTTCCTGTGGCAATTTTTTTTTAAACTTCAAAAAAATTTTTTTCTGAAAGGCTTGAAATAACTCTCTAGTACATTGTTTGAATCTGTCCGTTCAGAATGTTACATCTCAAGTCACTGGCAAATGTCCCTCATCAATGAAGCATCTCTATCCATCCTTATATTTCACATCCCCAGGTCTAATATCTTCAGGGCTCACTCCCAAATGTGCTCCCTAAGAGTTAGATCCTGCAATTCTTCTGGGAGCAAAAAGAAAATTCCTATTTGCAGGCTGGTCTGAGACAGGGATGAGGGTTGATATTACAAGGTACCTGCCTCAAGTGAAGTCTTTGCAGGGTTTTCAAGCAAGAGGAGACCGCTCTCCCTGCTAATGGAGAGACAACCCTTCTCCTGCTATAGACAATTCAATGGAAACTAGGGATTCTAGATTTTTAGGGTCATACATACAAATGTCCCCATCCCAGTTCTCACAAATTTACTGTTTTTGTACCAGGGTCCTGACTCTAACATGGAGCATCTATTGTGGTTATAAGTTGTCTCTTTCTCTATTTTGCTACCTTTATAATTAGATCCTGGGCCTGATTTTTTACATAGCTGGTTTCCCTGGTAGCTCAGCTGATAAAGAATCTGCCTGCAGTACAGGAGACCCCAGTTTGATTCCTGGGTCAGGAAGATCCTCTGGAGAAAGGCTAGGCTCCCCACTCCAGTATGCTTGGGCTTCCCTGTTGGCTCAGTTGAAAAAGAATCTGCCTGCAATATGGGCTGGAAATGAGGTGTCTCAATAATTGCTTCTTTAGAAACCACCTGCCTTACACTGCATGCTTTGTGTATTGAGAGTTGTCTCTCCTGATTCCATCATTTTCTTTTTTAAGGCTTTCAGTGTAATTAACAAAAGTTAGACAAAGAATTAACAACAACAAAAAGAACCAACCTCCCCCAACAAAAACAACAACAAAAAACCCACCTCTCCTGGAACTAACAAGTGATTATATCAAGGTTATGGAACCCAAAGTATAAAAAAGTCAATCACTTTCCTATATACCAGAAATAAATATGTGGAATTTGAAACAAAGAGCACAATACCACTTACATTAGGACCCCAAATGGAATATTTAGGTATAAATCTAAGAAAATACGTACATAGTCTATATGAGGAAAACTATAAAGCTTTAATGAATAAAACTGAAGAATTAAATAAATAGATATTGCATGTTCATGAATAGGAAGACTCAATATTGTCAAGATGTCAGTTCTTCCCAGCTTTGTCTTGAGATTCAATGCAGTCCCAATCAAAATTCCAGAAAATCATTTTATACAAACTGATTCTAAAGTTTATGTGGAGAGTCAAAAGACCCAGAATAGCCAGTACAATATTAAAGAAGAAAAAAAGCTGAGGACAAACGCCATCTGACATTAAGAATTACTATAAACCCATAGTAAACAAGACAGGTGTTATTGGCAAAAAAAAAAAAAAAAGGCAAACATATCAATCAAACAGAATAGAGAGTCCAGAAATAAGCCCACTGATCTTTGACAAAGGAACAAAGGCAATACAAAGATAGTCTTTCAACAAACAGTGCTGGGAACAACTGGACACTCATGTAAGAAAAAACAATCCTGCACCCAGAACTTACATTTTTCACAAATACTAACTCAAAATGGACTACAGACCTAAATGCAAAATGCAAGTTTGAAACTCCTAAAAGATAACATAGGAGAAAACCTGGATGACCTTGGGTTTGGTGATGAATTTTTGGCTACAACACTAAAGCTATAATCCGTGAAATAAATTCTTAATAAGCTGGATTTCATTAAAATTAAGTTTCTGCTCAGCAAAATACAATGTCAAGAAACTGAGAAGATGAGCCACAGACTGAGAAAATATTTGCAAAGATCCACCTAATAAGGGACCGCTATCTGAAGTATAAGAATTTTTAACACTCAATAATGAGGAAACAAACGACCCAATTAAAAAATGAGCTAAAGATCTTAACACCTCATCAAAGAAGATATATACAGACGGTAAATAAGCATATGAAAAGATGCTCCACGTCATGTTACCAGAGAAATGCAAATTAAAACAACAATGAGATATCACCACACATGTTTAGAATGGCTACAAGGTGGACCACTGACACTGCTGGACGCTGGCAAGGATGTGGAGCAACAGGAACTCTCATTCACTGCTGGTAGGAATGAAGAAATAAACAGGCACTTTGGAAGATGGTTTGGCAGTTTCTTACAAAAAAAAATATTCTTACCATGCTGCTGCTGCTAAGTCACTTCAGTCGTGTCCGACTCTGTGCGACCCCATAGACAGCAGCCCACCAGGCTCCCCCATCCCTGGGATTTTCCAGGCAAGAACACTGGAGTGGGTTGCCATTTCCTTCTCCAATTCTTACCATATGATCCAGCAATTTCACTCTTTGGTGTTTACCTAAAGAAGTTGAAACTTTATGTCCACAAAATAACCTGTGTATGTCAACTACATTCATAATTGCCAAAACTTGGAAGCAACCAAGATGGCTTTCAGTCAGCTAATGGATAAACTGTGATACATCTAGATGATTAAATATTATTCAACTCTAAAAATAAATGAGCTACCAAGCCTTGAAAAGACGTGGAAGAAAGTTAAATGCATATTACTAAGTGAAAGAAGCCAACTGGATCCATTTGAAATCTCTATGATTCCAAATATATGACATTCTGGGAAAGGTAAAACTACAGAGACAGTAAAAAGATCAGTGGTTGTCAGGGCTGGGGGTTGAGGGGAAGGAAGAATAGGCAGAGCACAGAAATATTTTCGGTACAGAAAATTCTCTGTATGATGAATTCATTATAATGAATTCACTGAATGTACAATACCAAGATGAACCTAAGGTAAACTATGGGCTTTGAATGATTATGATGAGCCAATACAGGTTAAGCAATTATAACAAATGTTCCCCTCTGGTGAGTGATGTTAATAATTGAGGAGGCTATGCATGTGCTGGGGCAGGCAGTATATGGGGAATGCAGATATCTTCCTCTCCATTTTGTTGTGAACATAAAACTGCTCTATAAAAAATGAAATCTTTAAATAAATACCCACCAAATCAGGTGGTATAAATATTAAGTTGATACAAATCCAAATATAATAGTAATTCCATTGCATATGAATGAATTAAATACTCCAATGTAAAAACTGAGATTTTCAGACTGAAAATAAAATCAGAAGTCACCTGGGGATAAAAAAGCAAAGCCTGAGACTAAGGCTTAGGTATAACTGTTAAGGAATGTATTAATAGCTCTAGGGCTTGGAATGGAAATGAGGAAAGAATAGGGAAAAGACATAGGCAAAGAGGAAGAGTCAAAACAAGGATGTGAAGAGTAGATATATGTATATGTATAACTGATTGATTTTGCTGTACAGCAGAAACTAATACATTATAATTCAACTATACTCCAATAAAAATTAATTAAAAAAAAAAACAAGAATGTGTTCTCAAGTTGACTAGCTGCTACAGGGTGTTCCATCACAATGGATGATCTAAGATGCTTTATGATAGGCAGCTAAGATCCTTGGGAAAGAAACAGGAGAGCATTTACCCATTAAGTGCCCCTACCTTTGGCTGAGGGTCGTTCCAAATGGCATTAACAGCTTCTTACCCATGTTGAGCAGGCAGGGTCCCACTGGTATCCTACACTGAGGAAAGAGCTGGGGCCTAGAGAATCCCAAGTAATTCCCAAGAGGGACTGGAATTTTTCTTCTACAACTTTAACATTTTCTTTAAGGATTAGTCATCAGATTTATACCTCCCATTTAGTTCATTTTGATATCTTACATGTTTCTTTGAGAATCATCCCATTTCATCAAGTTCCTCAAATAGGCACCATAGTTTTTTTGTTTGTTGTTTGTTTTTGGCCACACAACATGTGGGAGCTTATCCTCAACCAGGGATCAAACTGGTGCCCCCTGCAATAGAAGTACAGAGTCTTAACCACTGCACTGGCAGAGAAGTCCCCTAGGCTAGAATAGTTTTTTCTCTCTTTTTTTAAGTATACTTTTAGGAGGGTGTATAATATGTTGTTTATGGTTTTATATTACAGAAACAAGCTTGGATTGAATTATTAATGATACCTTTCTGTTTTTCAGTGAATTAATTTCTGCTTTCATTATATTGGTACCTTTTAACAGGTTTACTTTACATTTATTTTACATTAAAAAATTTTCCTTCTTAGTCTAAAATATGTCACTTACAAAAACACAGAATATAATAAGGGCTGGATGGAGGAAGAGGGAAATGGGGAGATGTTGGTCAAAGGGTAAAAGTATTAGTTATGTAAGATGATGAAGTTCTGGAGATCTAACATACAGCATGGTGACTATAGTTAATAATACTGTATTGTATACTTGATATTTGCTAAAAAGGTAGATCATAAATGTTCTCAACACACATACACACAAAAGGAAAAGAAAAAGAAAATGGGAACTATGTGAGGTGATAGATATGTTAACTAGCTTGATTGTGGCAATCATTTCACAGTGTATATCAAAATATCAAGTTGTACACCTTAAATATGTATAATTACTATTTGTTAATTATACTTCAATAAAGCTGGGGGAAAAAAAGAATATACAATGAAGGCTGTTGGATAGAGACCAGCAAATAAAGAGATGAACACCTTAAGATACAAGGTTAAGAAAAAAACCAAACAGCAAAAACTTTTCTTCTTGAAATAAATGCTTAACTCACGTAGTTTCATTATTCCTTTTAAAAATAATATGACAGCAACAGCATTTTAGAATATGGTTTCTTTTCTGAGTAGAGCTTTGTCACATGCCAGAAGTTTTGAAACCTGGTATTATTATTACTGTTATTTTCAAAACTATTTAATTATATGTTTTATTTCCTTTGTTACCCAAGAGTTATTTACAAGAATATTGCTTAACTTCCTGGTGTTTGATATTTTCCTTCCTAATTCTTTGTTTTTCTGGATTATGGTCAAAGAGAGTTTAAATCTAAGAATTTATGGAAATTTCTTTTATGACCTAATGTATGACCTCATATCCAGTGGCTATTTTCAAGGTATATGAACCAGGTGTTTGCAGACTATAAATGCCAAAAAGCTTATTGATTATATTATTTGATTCCTTTTTTTAAGTGTCCACTTGATTCATCAAAGTGAATAAAGAAATGATAGTCTTAACAATTTCTTCTTGATTTCTAGGTTTTCATTTTTAATATTTAGGCACTATTTTATGTAGAACATAAACATTCATGAGTTTTATATCATTTTGTGATTTACATCTTGTATTGGTATAATAGTCTACATAACTTTTTTCTTTAATTCTTCTTTGATATTAATATTGCCATCTATATTTTGGTTTTGGCTTTGTTTTCATCAATGTTGAGAATTAATGTTGTTGTGAATAAAGTAATTCAAAACATTAATGTACTATGTCTTTGTCATCTTTTAAAAGAAGAACTTTATGGGTCACTTAATTTTAGACTTGCCTTTTGTCAACAACATGTATTACTCAGATTTCTGTGGAGAAAATAGAAACCACCTTATGTGTTTCAAGTGGAAAAGGACTTAATACAGGGAATTCTGTGCTTTGGAGGCCTTCGGGGTGTCTGGAGGAGTGGAGACTGGGGGCCTCCACTGGACTATTGATTCCAAGTCACTGCAAGGAGATCAGGAAGCTATTGCTGCTGCTGTCAGGACAACGGTCTCTCGCCCCTCCGAGTTAGTGACCAGATGCCGGAACATGGCTTCCACCAGCTTGAAGCTGTTTCCCATTACCCGACAGCAGGAACATGGCCTCCGCCTCACCTCCACCTACCAAAGCAGCCAACCTTTCAAGGGCATCTTATTGGCCCAACTGACTTATGACCAGTGCCCTCGTTTTGATGGTCTTCAAAAAGGGTAATTTTTAGATTTACAACCTCTCCAAATGGAAAGAGAATGGAATGGAAGTTAGGAAAGCCAGTCTAAAAATCTGCCATACAGTAACAGAGTGCTGGATTTATCCTTTGGAATTATGAGAGACCTTCTGTCTCAGATGAGGGGGTATAGTAGCTCAGTCACATTTATTCTAACAGATACTTCTCATCTAACTTCTTTACTCTTAGGCTGACTTGCATTTCTACTCTTCTTCTTTTCATACTTTTGAACATATGGATCAACTTTTATTTGTTTTTTTTTACTAAATAGTAATTTTTAAGTCTTATATTCCACTTCATTCTACTACTGATTATCTTCAGATTAAAAATATTAATACATAAAGGAACATGTTTCGTTCATATACATATATTTAGGTTAAATATGTATTTATATATTCATACACACACACATATATATGGGGCTTTCCTGGTATTTCAGCTGGTAAAGAATCCATCTGCAATGCAGGAGACCCCAGTTCAATTTCTGGGTCGGGAAGATCCCTTGGAGAAGGGATAGGCTACCCACTCCAGGATTCTTGGGCTTCCCCGGTGGCTCAGATGATAAAGAATCCACCTGCAATGTGGGAGACCTGGGTTCAATCCCTGGGTGAGAGCATGGCAACTCATTCCAGTATTCTTGCCTGGAGAATCCCCACAAACAGAGGAGCCTGGTGGGCTGCAGACCATGGGATTGCAAAGAGTCAGACATGACTGAGTGACTAAGCACAGTATATATATAGATATAGATTGTAAGATTAATCATAAATTAGTATCTATTCATAAGTGTTCTAGTCAGGGACTTTGTTGGCAAATAAAAGAAACCTTCTACTAAGTTTTAAGATTTTAGTGGAAGGCTATTTGGTAGATTATAGAATTGGTGGGAGACCTGGACAGTAAGGCTGGACAAATGGGCAGGAGGCTAGGAACCTAGAGCCAGGCCATACCCAATCTGTTTAGCATCCTGCTGCTGTCCCCACAGCCCCAGGGCACAGGCCTCCTGACTCCTCCTCTAGGTTAAATCCTGGGCAGGGCTACCTGTGAGCCAATTTTAGGCCACCCACCTGGGCTATCGAAGAAGAGTACAGTACTTGGCTTTTTTAACATCAGTGGACAAAGGCTGGCCTTTGAACCTAGGAAGGTGTGCACTCCTTTGGGCGCACTCCCCAAAATGACTGCACACACCCATGATTGTGAAATATGAGAGACATAGTCTGTTTCCCTTCTGTCTTCTCTTTTGTCTCTTCCATCTGATCAAGAAGCCTTTATTGACCATCTTCTATGACCAGAAGCTATTGTAGGCACAACATATGGAAATCAAGAAATCTATTTCTGTCTTCAAGGAATATATCATCTAGCATGGGAGAGTTAGATGCTTAAAGGTATGTTTTAATGTCATGAGAGACAAGTAGGAACACGTATGTTCATAGAATGGGAATGCAGTGGAGGAAAAGGATGCTTAGTCCAGTCTGAGTGGGAGAGGACTAACTGATTTCATAAGCGGAGCATTTCCAGGTTTCCATGGGGCAGAAAGACATGGAATCCAGAAACATAGGACCCCACGGTGCACGGAAAATAGACACACTTTGCTGTGGCCAGGTGTGAAATGCAGGGTGGGACTAGGGTATCCAAGGCAGGAGAGGTGGATGGAGCACATTGAGGAGGGGAGGGAGACCCAAGGGGAACATGGATCCTTGCCACCTCCTCCACACTGGGGCCTGGTAACTCTCTGTCTCTGAGATATGATAAGTCTTTGAACTGTATGTTCAAAGTATGACATAGCATGACAGTTCAAAAGTATGACAGAGCTTCTAACCCAGCTGGAACCTGGAGAAAGTGGTGGCCAAGGGATAGCAGAGCTGCTGGAAGGGTGCCATAGGACACTGCACTTCTGCAAAATTGTGAGGGTTTCCCACAGTTCAGCAGCCCCCAGAGAGGGTGGCTAGGTTTGGGCATCTTTCAGGTGAGGGGACTCCAGTAATATTTTCTGAGAAGGGGACCTCCTGATTCAGGGAATTTGCATGGGGGAGGCCTTATAGGCCCCAGAAAGGAAAGCATTTGGATGTCTGACCCACAGAGGCTACCAGAGGCCCATCAGTTGCTACTTTTCTAGTAGCAATACCCACAGAGGGGCCACAAGAGAGACCTCTCCTCTTGGTCAGGCCACTCAAGATGGCTGTTCTCTTGCTCTCTTACATCCCCTACTCTACCAGTGCCTGCTTCACCTACACCCTACTCATAGGAATGACCTTTCTGCACACTTGCCCCAGGCTGAGCTAATGATCAGATCAGATCAGATCAGTCGCTCAGTCGTGTCCAACTCTTTGCGACCCCATGAACCGCAGCACGCCAGGCCTCCCTGTCCATCACCAGCTCCCGGAGGTTACTCAGACTCACACCCATCAAGTCAGTGATGCTATCCAGCCATCTCATCCTCTGTCGTCCCCTTCTCCTCCTGCCCTCAATCCCTCCCAGCATCAGAGTCTTCTCCAATGAGTCAACTCTTCGCATGAGGTGGCCAAAATACTGGAGTTTCAGCTTTAGCATCATTCCTTCCAAAGAAATTCCAGGATTGATCTCCTTCAGAATGGACTGGTTGGATCTTCTTGCAGTCCAAGGGACTCTCAAGAGTCTTCTCCAACACCACAGTTCAAAAGCATCAATTCTTTGGCGCTCAGCCTTCTTCACAGTCCAGCTCTCACATCCATACATGACCACAGGAAAGACCATAACCTTGACTAGGCGAACCTTTGTTGGCAAAGTAATGTCTCTGCTTTTGAATATGCTATCTAGGTTGGTCATAACTTTCCTTCCAAGGAGTAAGCGTCTTTTAATTTCATGGCTACAGTCACCATCCGCAGTGATTTTGGAGCCCAGAAAAATAAATTCTGACATTGTTTCCACTGTTTCCCCATCTATTTCCCATGCAGTGATGGGACCAGATGCCATGATCTTCATTTTGCCATGAGCTATTGATAGTTCTTATCAAAGAGGTGGTGAAGGGCATGCCCCTCTTTCAGTTTCCCTGATAACCCATGAGCCAACCTGACATCATATAACTGACATCCTCATATAATTGGCAATCTTCCCATCCCTCTGGGAGCAAAGACTGCCCCCATGTCCTGCCTCCTGCACACACAGGATGTCACCCCAGGACCTGACTTCAAATACGCAAGCTCCCCCATCCATTAAACCATTGGTGACTGTTGCTGACTCTGGGCTCTTTCTTCTGTCTTAAAGCTGGGAGAGCACAGGACTTGTAGGCCTGTGGAGGGCAGTTCAACACCCACCCCCACCCAAGCCCACCCTCATCTCCAAGCTGCCTACCCACAACTGTATTCTGTCCTGGAGTTTTTGGTACTGGAGTGAGACTGTTTCACTCATGAAAAGTGATAAAAAAGAGTTCTGGAGTCTTGACAAGCTGTCAACAGGGGAGCTGCTAGCCAGTGGGGGAAGTATGACAGAGTACACAGTTGGAGAGCAGTGACTGAAAAAAAAAAATAAAAACACTCCATGCCCGTACCCCGGTGAGCTGAGACTTCTCAGTAAAGTGTTTAGTCTGCGGTTGCCAGTGGCTAATGAAGTGCTGATGAGAGAGCTAGTTACTCAGCGTGGACACTGTACGCATGCTCAGTCCCTCAGTCATGCTCAGTTGCTCGGTAGTGTCTGACCCATTGTGACCCCACGGACTGCAGCCCACCCGGCTCTTCTGTCCATGGGACTATCCAGGCAAGAAACTGGAGTGGGTTGCCATTTCCTTTTCCACAAATCTTCCCAACGCAGGGATCGAACGTTCATTTCCTGCAAATGGATTCTTTACCGTTGAACCACCTGGGACAGGCAAGGCAGTGTTTCCTAAAAGTCTCCCAAGAATCTCTTTCCCCTCGCAGGGGCTGTTCAAAACTCCCCATCCTCTTTCTCCACCCCCTAAATCTTTTTCCTCCCTGTGTTTTCTCATGCAAACCAATCTACCTCTGCCATCGGCTCGTCCCCACCCACCAAACCTGTCTTGTGGGGACCTGACCTCCGCCGGCTGAGTCACACCTGCATCAGCGCTGGGCCGACGCCAGGCCCTCATCCCGCTTCCGGCCCCGCGGTGAGCTCCAGTCAGGTTCCCTGAGGAGAGCCGCTTTCTCTTCCGCCTTCTGAATTAGATTCCCCAGCAACAAGTAATCAGGCTTCCTGGGGGAAACTGGAGTTTGCTCGGGAACTTGACCATTAATTGTCGCTCGGTTATCTGAGCCCGCTGTTCCTGCCTTTGCAAACAGCGCTAGGGCCGTGCCCTGGAATGAACTGCTGCAGGGCCCCGAGGTCCTGACCGCAGACCCTGCTCCCGTGCCTCTTCCCTTCGACACACAGCGGTGAACTCTGAATTCCAGCACGTCTCCGCTCTGCTGTAGAGCCTTTCTAGGGCGGCAAGCATTCGGCCAGAGCCCGTCTGTGTGGCTTTGTGCCCACAAGTAATTATTAGGGCATGGCCCCACACACCCTCTTAACCTCTTTGACTTCTAGTCCCGGGGGTCCACCACCCCTGCGGCGTTTGGAGGCTTGTCTAACCACCGCATGGTGGTGTGAGGTAGGTAGGGGGTCTGCTGGATGGCTGGTCCCTCCGTGACCTTCTGCTCTCCAGCGGCCAGACCCGGGTTCTGAACATGTCCAGTCATGTCTGCCACTGACCTCTTCATCCATGAAAGAGTCTAATATCTGTGCATTTATATACAATACTGAACAAATGCTAATTCCTAGCCAGTACTTGCTGAGAGACTTTGACTCTCAGCCTTGCTGCCGTAAAGTCACAGAAGTGTTGTTCTCCATTTTACAGATCTGGCTCCTAAAAGTCTATGCCCCCATGCCCTAATTCTGATGGTAGAATAGCCCCCATTTTCTTCTTTTTGAAGGAGACTTTCTAAGGATGGTGCCAGTCCTATCAGACCAACCTCTGCTCGCTGGTACCATGAGCATAGCAACTGGATAATCATCGTGAAAGCTCATTCTCCTCACAGTTCTGAGAAGTAATTTACCTAAAAGTCCAAAACCCACACAAACCATCTAATATGACTGAAATGTTCCAGGCTTCCTTGCAGATCATTGCCATGGTATCACATCCAAGTAAATATAGATCCCACCTTTAAAAAAATCGACAAGTAATGCAGGTCTTAGCTGAAGTATTCTTCTAGACCCAGAGGATAGGGTTACACAGGACAAAAATATCTCCTAAAATCCCTAAACAATTCTTCTTATGCCCAAACTATGATTTCTCATCATTTCTTATGGGAAGTGCTCTAAATCTAGATGTCTCCTGTTTTTCCTCCTTTCTCTGCCTCTCTATCCCTTTCTTTCTCTCTGCTTTTCTCTTTGTCTGTCCCTCTGATCTTTATGATTACATCTCCTTAGCATTTCATCACATCCAGCTGGGTTTGGTCAACAAAGCCAGATCATCTTCCCTGAGACTCCTCACAAAGAGCACAAGGGATACACTTTTTCCTGCAGTTATTTTTCAGTTCAATTTTTTATTTTGAGATAAATGTAGATACATGTGCAGTTGTCAGAACTAATGCAGAAAGACCCCCTGTACCTTTACCCAGCTTCTTCAGTGGTTACTCTTTCTAAACCGTGCAGCACAATTTCACAATCGTGATATTGTCATTGATAGAGTCAGGATACAGAACATTGCCATCACCACAAGGAGCCCTCGTGTTCCCCTCTCATCAGATCAGATCAGATCAGATCAGTCGCTCAGTCGTGTCCGACTCTTCGCGACCCCATGAACCGCAGCACGCCAGGCCTCCCTGTCCATCACCAGCTCCCGGAGGTCACTCAGACTCGCATCCATCGAGTCAGTGATGCCATCCAGCCATCTCATCCTCTGTCGTCCCCTTCTCCTCCTGCCCTCAATCCCTCCCAGCATCAGAGTCTTCTCCAATGAGTCAACTCTTCGCATGAGGTGGCCAAAATACTGGAGTTTCAGCTTTAGCATCATTCCTTCCAAAGAAATTCCAGGATTGATCTCCTTCAGAATGGACTGGTTGGATCTTCTTGCAGTCCAAGGGACTCTCAAGAGTCTTCTCCAACACCACAGTTCAAAAGCATCAATTCTTCGGCACTCAGCCTTCCTCACAGTCCAGCTCTCACATCCATACATGACCACAGGAAAGACCATAGCCTTGACTAGGCGAACCTTTGTTGGTAAAGTAATGTCTCTGCTTTTGAATATGCTATCTAGGTTGGTCATAACTTTCCTTCCAAGGAGTAAGCGTCTTTTAATTTCATGGCTGCAGTCACCATCTGCAGTGATTTTGGATCCCAGAAAAACAAAGTCTGACACTGTTTCCACTGTTTCCCCATCTATTTCCCATGCAGTGATGGGACCAGATGCCATGATCTTCGTTTTCTGAATGTTGAGCTTTAAGCCAACCCTTTCACTCTCCACTTTCACTTTCATCAAGAGGCTTTTTAGCCCCTCTTCACTTTCTGCCATAAGGGTGGTGTCATCTGCATATCTGAGGTTATTGATATTTCTCCCGGCAATCTTGATTCCAACTTGTGTTTCTTCCAGTCCAGCATTTCTCATGATGTACTCTGCATATAAGTTAAATAAACAGGGTGACAATATGCAGCCTTGACGTACTCCTTTTCCTATTTGGAACCAGTCTGTTGTTCCATGACCAGTTCTAACTGTTGCTTCCTGACCTGCATACAGATTTCTTAAGAGGCAGATCAGGTGGTCTGGTATTCCCATCTCTTTCAGAATTTTCCATAGTTTATTGTGATCCACAGAGTCAAAGGCTTTGGCATAGTCAATAAAGCAGAAATAGATGTTTTTCTGGAACTCTCTTGCTTTTTCGATGATCCAGCGGATGTTGGCAATTTGATCTCTGGTTCCTCTGCCTTTTCTAAAGCCATCTTGAACATCAGGAAGTTCACGGTTCACATATTGCTGAAGCCTGGCTTGGAGAATTTTGAGCATTACTTTACTAGCGTGTGAGATGAGTGCAATTGTGCGGTAGTTTGAGCACTCCTTGGCATTGCCTTTCTTTGGGATTGGGATGAAAACTGACCTTTTCCAGTCCTGTGGCCACTGCTGAGTTTTCCAAATTTGCTGGCATATTGAGTGCAGCACTTTCACAGCATCATCTTTCAGGACTTGGAATAGTTCCACTGGAATTCCATCACCTCCACTAGCTTTGTTCGTAGTGATGCTTTCTAAGGCCCATTTGACTTCACATTCCAAGATGTCTGGCTCTAGGTCAGTGATCACATCATCATGATTGTCTAGGTCTTGAAGCTCCTTTTTGTACAGTTCTTCTGTGTATTCTTGCCACCTCTTCTTAATATCTTCTGCTTCTGTTAGGTCCACACCATCTCTGTCCTTTATCGTGCCCATCTTTGCATGAAATGTTCCTTTGGTATCTCTGATTTTCTTGAAGAGATCCCTAGTCTTTCCCATTCTGTTGTTTTCCTCTATTTCTTTTCATTGATCACTGAAGAAGGCTTTCTTATCTCTTCTTGCTATTCTTTGGAACTCTGCATTTAGATGTTTATATCTTTCCTTTTCTCCTTTGCTTTTCGCTTCTCTTCTTTTCACAGCTATTTGTAAGGCCTCCCCAGACAGCCATTTTGCTTTTTTGCATTTCTTTTCCATGGGATGGTCTTGATCCCTGTCTCCTGTACAATGTCACGAACCTCATTCCATAGTTCATCAGGCACTCTATCTATCAGATCTAGGCCCTTAAATCTATTTCTCACTTGCACTGTATAATCATAAGGGATTTGATTTAGGTCATACCTGAATGGTCTAGTGGTTTTCCCTACTTTCTTCAATTTCAGTCTGAATTTGGCAATAAGGAGTTCATGGTCTGAGCCACAGTCAGCTCCTGGTCTTGTTTTTGCTGATTGTATAGAGCTTCTCCATCTTTGGCTGCAAAGAATATAATCGATCTGATTTCGGTGTTGACCATCTGGTGATGTCCATGTATAGAGTCTTCTCTTGTGTTGTTGGAAGAGGGTATTTGCTATGACCAGTGCATTTTCTTGGCAAAACTCTATTAGTCTTTGCCCTGCTTCATTCCGTATTCCAAGGCCAAATTTGCCTGTTACTCCAGGTGTTTCTTGACTTCCTACTTTTGCATTCCAGTCCCCTATAATGAAAAGGACATCTTTTTTGGGTGTTAGTTCTAAAAGGTCTTGTAGGTCTTCATAGAACCTTTCAACTTCAGCTTCTTCGGCGTTACTGGTTGGGGCATAGACTTGGATTACTGTGACATTGAATGGTTTGCCTTGGATACGAACAGAGATCATTCTGTCATTTTTGAGATTGCATCCAAGTACTGCATTTTGGACTCTTTTGTTGACTATGATGGCTACTCCATTTCTTCTGAGGGATTCCTGCCCACAGTAGTAGATATAATGGTCATCCGAGTTAAATTCACCCATTCCAGTCCATTTTAGTTTGCTAATTCCTAGAATGTCGACATTCACTCTTGCCATCTGTTTGACCACTTCCAATTTGCCTTGATTCATGGACCTGACATTCCAGGTTCCTATGCAATATTGCTCTTTACAGCATCGGACTTTGCTTCTATGACCAGACATATCCACAGCTGGGTATTCTTTTTGTTTTGGCTCCATCCTTTCATTCTTTCTGGAGTTATTTCTCCATTGATCTCCAGTAGCATATTGGGCCCTTACTGACCTGGGGAGTTTCTCTTTCAGTATCCTATCATTTTGTCTTTTCATACTGTTCATGGGGTTCTCAAGGCAAGAATACTGAAGTGGTTTGCCGTTCCCTTCTCCAGCGGACCACACCCTGTCATATCTCTCCACCATGACCCGCCCATCCCAGGTTGCCCCTCAGGCATGGCTTAATTTCATTGAGTTAGACAAGGGTGTGGTCCTTGTGTGATTAGATTGACTAGTTTTCTGTGAGAATGGTTTTAGTGTATTTGCCCTCTGATGCCCTCTTTCAAGACCTACTGTCTTATTTGGGTTTCTCTTACCTCGGGCGTGGGGTATCTCATCCCACACCTACTTCCTCCCCAGTCCTCTCATCAGCTCCTGGGAGCCACTAATCTGTTCATTTTTGTCATTGTGACATTTCAAGGCTGTTGTGTAAATGGAGTCATATAGTTTGTAACTCTGGGGGATTGGTTTTTTTCACTTAGCAAAATTCTTCGGGGATTCACCCATGTTGGTGCATGTGTCTGTATTAATAATTCCCTTTTACTGTTGAATACTTATTTTTGCCCACTTGAGCTGTTATAATAAAATACCATAGACTGTAAAAAACAGAAATTTATTTCTGTGGAAGTGGGAAGTCCAAGGTCAAGTTGCCAGCATGGTCATGCTCTCACAAGGGCCCACCTTCTGGTTCCTAGCCAGTGCCTTCTTGTGTCCTCACATGATGAAAGGGGCTGGGGGTCCCTCTGGAGCGTCCTTTACAAGACACTAGTCTCACTCATAAGGGTTCTATCCTCATGACACACACACCTCCCAAAGGCTCCACCTTTAGTAGTACCATCATCTTAGGGGTTAAGATTTCAACACATGAAATTGTGGAGCATGGCACAGACATTTAGATCACAGCACTAGTGCTCCATGGAAAGGATTTATCACAGTTTATTTAACCATTCACACCCTGAAAGACATCTGGGTTAATTCCAGCTTTTGCCTATTAGAATAAAACTGCTATAAATATTTGGGGCCAAGATTTTGTGTGAACCTAAATCATCATTTCTCTGGGATAAATACCCAGGAGTGCAATTCCTGGAGCATACAGTATTTGCAGGTTAATTTTTAAAGAAATTGCCAAACATTTTTCCAGAGTGGCTGGACCATTTTCTAGTCCCATCAGCAATATATCCATTTTCTCTACATCCTCACCACATTTTATCGTGTCATTATTTTTTGTTTTAGCAATTCTGATAAATATATAGTGATATCTCGTGGTTTTAATTTGTATTTCCTGAGGGCTAATGGCACTGAACAACTTTTCATGTGCTTATTTATCATCTGGAAATCTCCTTCAGTGGAACATTTTCCATGTCTTTTGTTCATTTCTAATTGGATTGCTTAACTGTTTTACTCTTAAGTTTTAAGAGTTCTTTATCTAGTCTAGATACAAGTCTTTTGTCATGTAAGTGGTTTTAAACTATTTCCTCTTTCCCTGTAGAAAATATTTCCTCCTTCCCTGTAGCTTATTTTTCATCTATTTAACTTAATGGCACCCCACTCCAGTACTGTTGCCCAGAAAATCCCATGGAAGGAGGAGCCTGGTAGGCTGCAGTCCATGGGGTCGCTAAGAGTCAGACACGACTGAGCGACTTCACTTTCACTTTCCACTTTCATGCATTGGAGGAAGAAATGGCAACCCACTCCAGTGTTCTTGCCTGGAGAATCCCATGGACAGAGAAGCCGGGTAGGCTGTAGTCCATGGGGTCGCACAGAGTCGGACACGACTGAAGCGACTTAGCAGCAACTTTGCTCTATGAAAATAAATTGAATGTCAAACTTATCAATTTTTCCTTTTACTGCTTGTGCTTTGGGGACCAAGTCCAAGAACTCTTTCCCTCGGTCTGGATCTCAAAGATTTTCTTCTGTGTTTTTCTTTCCTAAGTTTTACAGTTTTGCATTTTATGTGTAAGTCCATAATCCAGTTTTGCATTAATTTTTGTATAACATGTGAAACTTAGGTATGGATTTTTTCTCTTTTTTTGCTTTGCTTTTTATATCTGATTGTTCCAGCATTTGTTAAAATGGCTATCTTTCTATTAAATTGCTTTTACATCTTTGTCAAAAATGAGCTGGGCGAATTTGTAAGGATCTATTTCTGTGTCCTCTGTTCCACTGAACTATGTGTCTACCCCTTCATCAATTCTATCTTGAACTTTGAGTACCTCTTAAACAAAAGTGGAGGAGACATTCTTGCCCTGTTCCCAATCTTAGGAGAAAGCATTAGGCCTTTCCCCATTAAGTAATGTTTGCTGGAGGTTTTTGTAGATAGATGCTCTTTGTCACATTCCTGTTCTTCTCCATTCCTCCTTTACTCCTATTTTACTGAGAATTTTTATCAAGAATGGGTACTGAGTTTTGTCAAAAGTGTTTACTGCACCAACTGATATAAACCTGTGATTTTTCTTCTTTAACTTTAGTAATTTGATGGATTATATCGACTGATTTAAGATTTCAGTGAGTCTTGCTTGCAACCCTGGAATAAATTCCACTTGGTCGTAATTCTTTACAGGGATTGCTGAATTTAATTGTGTTAAGAACTTCTGCACCTACATTTTTGAGGGATACTAGTCTGTATTTTTCTTGTTTTATACTGTCTTTAGTTTTTGTATCAGAGTAATATTAGCTTCATAAGATGAATTGGGAAATGTTTCCTTCTTTTTATTATGTAAAACGGTATTAAATCTTAAATGGTAAAATTCTCTAGTGAAATCATCTGAACTTGGAGACCTTTTGGGGGGGCGGAGTTTTAAAAGTACAGATTCAATTTTCTTAATGGTTAAAGGACTCTTTATTGGTAAGTTGTGATAGTTCATGTTTTTCAAGGGATGGTCCATTTTACCTAACTTGTCAGATTTGTGCATGTAGAGTTATTTGTAGTATATCTTTATTTTTTATGTCTGCAGAGTCTGTGGTGATATTTCTGTTTCACACCTGATCTCGGTAGTTTGTGTCTTCTCTCTTTTATTTGTCAGTCTTGCTAGAAGTTTGTCAATATTATTGATCTTTTCAAAGAACCAGCTCTTTGTTTCATTAATTTTATTGTTTTTCTGTTTTCAAGCTTCCTTCTTTCTCTTTGCTTGCCACGGAGGGAGTGTTGGCTTTGAAACAAAGTCCAAACACCTGGTCCTCTGAGTCTGGAGACATGGAGGTAAGAATGAGGGAAAAGTGACCGCAGATGAGAAACAAGAAATACACAGTTGGCAGGCACCACCCAGATTATCTTGATAGTGTGGGTGGTAGGTCTTCTGCTGGTGTATTAGCTAGGAGGTTGGTTGAATAGGGAGCTTGGAGACAGTGCTGAGGATTTGGAAAAAGAGGTGCTTGACCATGATGAGGTAAGGGGTCATGAGTTGGACATCAGGACTCAGCTCATGTTGGATACATGGAACTGGTAATGGCAACCTACTATTAAGAACCAACGTGGTTTTCCAGCTGAACTAACAGGTCAGTCTCAGCCATATGGTAATTTGTGACATGTGGGCCAAGGCAGATATAAACTCTTGGCAAAAGAAAGAAAGAAGACATTTTAGTGATCTTTCAACATAGAGAAAAATGTTAATGTGGAGTTTGGTCTATAAGATATTCATTTGCAAATACCACTGGCAGCAGGCTTGTATAGCTTGTGTTGTGTAATTATTGTGAAAGAAAGAAAGGAATTCCATGAATTGCCTATATTTCAGTGTTTGGGCACAGAATCAACTGAGGTCAGGTAATAATAAGCAGTCTTGCTCCTAGCCTTATTCATCTAATCATCTCTTATTCTGCTGAGACAATGCTCCTCTTTATGCCACGTGGAGGCCTGGATGCTGTGATTGTAGGAACTCCCGCCAACTCAGCACTTGGCTTGGTGAACTGAGGGTTCTCAGGTCACATCATCAGAGACGGCTAGTGCCATGGACACATCCACTGTCTTGCTCCCCACACGATGGCCATTGAAAATCCCAGGGTGGGGACTCACTGCAGAACCCCTATTCAGTTCACGCATAGCTCCAAGGAGGGCAGGACTGACGTCAGCCTGGGAGGTGAAGGGCCCAGACTCAGAGAAGGCACGCTGTGTTCCAGGACATGACAGTTTCTATGGAGACAAGATGTATGGCTTCCCTCTGCTGTAGCATGGCTGAGCTGCAGAAGCAGTGAAGATAAGTCTTCTGAGGAGTTCATGCATTGTTCAGGAGGTTGCCGAGGAAGACTGTGATGGCAGAGGGAGAGAGGAAACAAATTATATATTTTCAAGCTGACAGCTCCATTGTGCAGCCAAATTCCCTTTAGACAGAACCTTGAGCCTGTGCACCCGGATAAATCCAAGAGTAAGGGAAGTCTGGGGTGATCCATTTGTCCCCATCCAGTGCAAAATCCTCTATTAGTCCCAAATTACCTCGGATCATCTCTTTCTTCCACTGTAGGAAGGAACAAGAACAGACATTTATTTAACACCTGCTGTGGACATGAGCTTCCCTGGTGGCTCAGTGGTAAAGAATCGGACTACAATACAGGAGATGCAGAAGACGTGTGTTCAATCCCTGGATCAGGAGGATCTTCCGGAGGAGGGCATGGCAACCCACTCCAGTGTTCTTGACTGGAGAGTCCCATGGACAGAGGAGCCATAGGGTCACTAAGAGTTGGACACGACTGAGCAATGGAGCACTCAGGCACGCACGTGGACACACTCTTGAATAGACCTTCCCTAATCTTCCCAACAACCTGTGAGGCAGATCTGAGCAACCCCTTTCACAGAAGGGAATGTGCAGTCAAGCAGCTTGAGGAGCTTCCTATGATCACTGCAGTCTCAGTGGTCGGGCTAGGATTATTAGAACCTAAGCTGTGTGACCTTGAAACCTATACATACTCTTCCCACTATATCCAAAGAAATCTGTCAAGTGATGTGCTTGGTGTTTCTTTCTGCTCAGAGTGCCTGTTTAGACATCATAAAAATTTGCAGCTCTAGACTGAATGACCTCAGAGGGCAAGTGGGTATTTGCCCAGTGGCCTTGGGGGTGGGAAGAACAGTTTTCACTTTTATAGCTTTTGAACCAGGCACAGCTTGTTGTCTTTGAACTTACAGTGCTCGCTGGCAATAACACCCATTTTTACACTTGTTCCTGCCCTGACTCTGGTGAGACCTGGCAGACTGGACCTCGGTCAGCTACATTATTTATATAAACAGAGAGTTGATGTACTGGTCTTTTTTCTGAGTCCAAAGTCAGGACACATGATCTGACTAAGACCTTTTTCTGATTTATAAATATATATGAAGAAAAGGAAGAAAAGTAAACCCACTTATTTGCACACTTAATCAATGGTTTTGACGGAAAGGTTCACAATTATGAGACATCCTGGTTGAATCTACAGTGATAGCATCATGCTGAGAATGAGGGAGCAGCCAAGATATCTGTGTTGAGTAGAACTGATTTGAGCTGCACAACTGCCTGGCACTGGGAATGCCCTTGCCGGCTCTTCAATCGACTTCCTGCTCCTGCTGCAGGTGAAAGACAGAGGTCGGAAAACGGTTTCTATAAAGAACAATAAGTGAATGACACGTTGGAATTTTTTAAACAGAAATGTTGCCCTTTCTTTCATAAAGTGAACTTCTTAGAAGCTACTAAACCTCTTTCTCCAAACCTCAGGGTTGGTGCTAGTCCCGTGGGTGCCTGGTCTCCAGCTCTCTCTCTTTGGACACTAATCTGTCTATAACCCTGAGCAAAGAATTCATGCCGCTGACCAGGCCCACGACCTGTGTGCCTCTTCAGGCCTCTGCTACTCGGGCCCCTCACAGCTGGGATGCTCCTGCACCAGGCTTCTCCCTGCCCTGGTCTGCTCAGTTCCTTCTGCCAATGAAACTTTTCACATCTGCCCCATCCACACCATGCTGTGATTTCTTCTCTGATTCTTTCCTCCACCGATGCTGCCCTTCCTAACCTTTTCCAATAATGGGATGGGAATTATCCCTTGGAATACTGATCCATTATAAACGAGTGTCCCCATGCCCATGTCTTCAGGCTGTTCACATCTTCACATGACCTTCTTTCCATGTCCTGACTTAAAAAGCTTGCTCGCTCTTTCTCTTTCTGGGAAAGCTGGGGTATAGCACAGCCAGGGGTAGCTGGGGAAGTTAGAAGATCTACCTCCAAAGTGGCACCTGGGATGTGCTGTATCCATGGCTGAGTGAGGCATCTTGGTGGGTGGACCTGTGGAAGCTTCCCAGAGGACTGTGTCCCCCATGTGGTGCAGCAGGATGGGCAAGAGGGTCAGCCAACCCAAAGAGGCCCTATCCTTGGGACGGGAGGAGAAAGGTAGCATGAACCTGACAACTGGCAGCCTCACCTCAGTAGCAGGTACTGCTGAGGAGCAGGAGGATGTCAAGGCTTCATGGCTAAACTGGTCCTCAACAGAAGCTAATGAGGCTAGAAGATGGCCAGGGACCATTTCAGCACCTGTCTTTCAAGGTCACGATCATGTCACCTGCAATAGAGATAGTTTTAGTTCCTCCTTGCCAATCTGAATGTCTTTTATTTTTTTCCTCATCTAACGGCCCTTCCTAGAGTTTCTAGGACAATGTTGAACAGAAATGGAGAGAGCTGACATCTTTGTCTTATTCCTAATTTAGCAGAACTTTCAGTCTTTCCCCATTTAAGTATGTTGTAAGCTGTGGAATTTTCACATGTGCCCTTTATCAGTCTGAGGAAGTTTCTTTCTGCTCCTAGTGTACTGAACATTTCATAAAGGGTATTCAGTTCAGTTCAGTCACTCAGTCGTGTCCGACTCTTTGCAACCCAAGGAATCACAGCACGCCAGGCCTCCCTGTCCATCACAAACTCCCGGAGTTCACTCAGACTCACATCCATTGAGTCAGTGATGCCATCTAGCCATCTCATCCTCTGTTGTCCCCTTCTCCTCCTGCCCCCAATCCCTCCCAGCATCAGAGTCTTTTCCAATGAGTCAACTCTTTGCATGAGGTGGCCAAAGTATTGGAGTTTCAGCTTTAGCATCATTCCTTCCAAAGAACACCCAGGACTGATCTCCTTTAGAATGGACTGGTTGGATCACCTTGCAGTCCAAGGGACTCTCAAGAGTCTTCTCCAACACCACAGTTCAAAAGCATCAATTCTTCGGCGCTCAGCTTTCTTCACAGTCCAACTCTTAACATCCATACATGACTACTGGAAAAACCATAGCCTTGACTAGATGGACCTTTGTTGGCAAAGTAATGTCTCTGCTTCTAAATATGCTATCTAGGTTGGTCATAACTTTCCTTCCAAGGAGTAAGCGTCTTTTAATTTCATGGCTGCAATCACCATCTGCAGTGATTTTGGAGCCCCAAAAAGTAAAGTCTGACACTGTTTCCACCGTTTCCCCATCTATTTCCCATGAAGTAATGGGACCAGATGCCATGATCTTTGTTTTCTGAATGTTGAGCTTTAAGCCAACTTTTTCACTCTCCTCTTTCACTTTCATCAAGAGGCTTTTTAGTTCCTCTTCACTTTCTGCCATAAGGGTGGTGTCATCTGCATATCTGAGGTTATTGATATAAAGGGTATGAGATTTTGTCAAATGCTTTGTCTGCATCTATTGAGATGATCATATGGATTTTTCCTGCTTTCGTCTGTTAACCTGGTATATTACATTGACTCATTTCCCTATATTGAATAAAATATCATTCCTGGAATAAATCCTTTTTATATGCTGCTGGATTTGGTTTGTTAGTATCTGGTTGAAGATATTTGCTTCTATATTCATAAGAGATATTGGTCTGTAGTTTTCTTTCCTTAGGATATCTTTGTCTGGTTTTGGTATCAAGGTAATACTGACCTCATAGAATGAGTTAGGGAGGTATTCTCTCCTCTTCTATTTTTTGGGGAAGAGATTGTGGTAAATTGGTGTTAATTCATCTTTGAAAATCTGGTAGAATTCACTGGTGAAGCCATCTGGTCCCGGGATTTCCTTTGCAGGAATTTTTTGATTGCTGATTCAATCTTTTTCTTGTTAGAGATCTACGCAGATTTTCTATTTATCGTTGAGTAATTTTTGGTAGTTTGTATCTTTGTAGGAATTTATCCAGTTCATCTAGGCTTTCTATTTTGTTGGCATACAATTGTTTATAATAGTCTCCTATAATTATTTTTGTTCCTACAAGGTGAGTAATAATATCCGCTCTTTCTTTCCTGATTTTAGCAATTTGAATCATCTCTCTTTTAACTTGGTTAGTCTAGCTAAAGGTCTGTCGATTTTGTTGATCTTTTCAAATAATCAACTTTTTATTTCATTTATTTTCTGTATTGTTTTTCTATTCTCTACTTTGTTTATTTCTGTCCTAATTTTTATCTCTTTCCCTTTGCTTACTCTGGGTTTGGTTTGGTCTCTTTTCTGATATCTTAAGGTACAATATTAGGATTTATATTTGAGATCCTTCTTTTGTAGTGCAGGCATTTTCAGCTATAAGTAGCTTTCCAAGCACAGCTTAGCTTTCACAACATCCCATAATGTATATTGTATTTTCATTTTCATTCATTTCAAGGTATTTTGTAATTTATGATTTTTTCTTTGACCCACTGAGTTATTACTTAATTTCCACACATTGTGAATGTCCCAAATTTCCTTCTGCTAGTAATTTCCAATTTAGTTCCACTCTGGACACCTCTGTTTGATTCCAATCTTTTTATGTTATTGGGCTTTGTTTTATGGCCTGACATATGGTCCACGCTAGAGAGTGTTCCATGTGCTCTGAGAAGAATGTGTGTTCTGCTGTTGTTGAGCGGTGTGTTCTACAGATGTCTGTTAGGCCCAGTTGGTTAGTAGCAGTATTCAAGTCTTCTGTTTTCTTGATGATATGCCTAGTTGTTGGAGTAATGGATATTACACCAAGCAATTCTCCAATTCTCAGTGGACACTGACTGGGTGTCCCACAAATTTAACTCAGTTCTGACATTATCAACTTGGAGATAGTGTCAGATTCACTCAGTTCTGACACTATCAACCTGGAGATAGTGTCAGATTCCACAGGTTAAGGGCTCAGTCTTCACAAGACTGTTCCCACTTCAGGCACCAATCACAAGTCCAGGTTGTTACTTCTGCCTCTGATTGACCAGTTATAAGTCAGAGGTTCCCACAAACCTCTCCTCGAGTTTGTTTAATCTGCTAGACTGGCTCACAGAATTCAGAGCAGTTACACTGACCAGGTAATTATAAAGGATATAGAGGAACCGCCAGATGAAGAAACACATAGGGCAGAGTTTGGAAGTACTCCACGTGCAGGAGCTTCATTCTCCATGGAACTGAGGTTGCCATTCTCCCACCATGTGGATGTACTCACCAATCCAGAAGCTCATCAAATCTTGTTGATCCAGAGTTTTTATAGAACTTTAATCTCTAGCACCACCCCCTTCCCTGGGATCAATGAGTCTGGCTGAAAGTCCCAACCCTAATCACTTGGTCTTCCTGGCAACCAACTCCATCCTGAGGCTGCAGGATGTAGGAACTGCACCTAAGTTACCTTAATTAGCATAAACTTGGGTGTTTTCAAATGAGGCTCCTTGTAAATAACAAAAGACCCTCCTATCAGGAAATTCCAAAGGTTTTACCAGCTTTGTACCAAGAACTGAGGAAAAGAATCAGAATCTATTTCTTACTGTACCACACCATTATTGAAAATGGGGTACTGAAGTCTCCAAGTACTTCAGAATTGTCTATTTCTCCCTTCAAATCTGTCCATTTTTATTTCATGTGTATTGGGGCTCTGCTGTTAGGATCACATATAAATGTTTTATGGATTGTCCCTTTTATTACTATAAAATGTTCTTCTTTGTCTTCAACAACAATTTTTGTCTTAAAGTCTATTTTGTCTGATATAGTCACTCTGGATCTCTTTTGGCTGCTATTTTCCTTTTTCCACCCTTGTACTTTCAATCTATTTGTCTCTTTGAATCTAGGCAGCATATAGTTGCATTCCCATCTTTTAGCTGAAGAATTTAATCCATTAGCATTTAATGTAACTACTGATAAGGTACAATTTATGGTTCTCATTTTATTACTTCTTTTCTATATATGTCATTTTTGTCCTTTTCCTCTATTACTGCCTTCTTTTGTGTTAAACAATTAACATCTTAATTTGTAACAGTCTACTGCAGATGGTGATTGCAGCCATGAAATTAAAAGACACTTACTCCTTGGAAGGAAAGTTATGACCGACCTAGATAGCACATTAAAAAGCAGAGATATTACTTTGTCAACAAATGTCCGTCTAGTCAAGGCTATTGTTTTTCCAGTGGTCATGTATGGATGTTAAGAGTTGGACTGTGAAAGAAAGCTAAGCAGCGAAGAACTGATGCTTTTGAACTGTGGTGTTGGAGAAGACTCTTGAGAGTCCCTTGGACTGCAAGGAGATCCAACCAGTTCATCCTAAAGGAGACCAGTCCTAGGTGTTCATTGGAAGGACTGATGCTGAGGCTGAAACTCCAATATTTGGCCACCTCATGCAAAGAGTTGACTCATTGGAAAAGACTCTGATGCTGGGAGGGATTGGGGGCAGGAAAAGAAGGGGACAACAGAGGATGAGATGGCTGGATGGCATCACTGACTCTATGGATGTGAGTCTGAGTGAACTCCGGGAGTTTGTGGTGGACAGGGAGGCCTGGTGTGCTGTGATTCCTGGGGTCGCAAAGAGTCGGACATGACTGAGTGACTGAACTGAACTGAACTGTGTTCAGACTAATACCAATTTAATTTCAATAGCATCTAAAATCTTTACTCTTACATAGATCCAATCCCACATCTCTTTTGTATTGTTATTGTTGCAAATTATATCTTTATACATATTGTGTCTATCAATATAGATTTATAAGTATTGTTTTATGCAGTTGTCTTTTAAATAAGGGAAAAAAGTTACAAAGGAAAAAAATACATTTACTGTCTTTTATATTTACTTATGTAGTTACTTTTACTAATGATCTTTATTTCTTCTTATTGATTTAAGTTACTACCTAGAGTCCTTTAGTGCCTGAAGAACTTCCTTTGGTATTTCCTTTAGGGCAAGAATGTTAGTGACAAATTCATCATTCTTGTTTATCTTGAAATGTATTAATTTCTCCTTCTTTGTTTTTAAAAATTCTAAAAGTTAAATATTAGAAACATTAAAATTTTTAATTATAAAAAATTTTATTGTAGTAAGGACACTACATGAATTCTAACCTCAACAATTTTCTTTTTGTCTTTGGCTTTGATAGTTCAATTTTATGCCTAGATATAGATCTCTATGAATTTCCTATACTTGTATTCACTGAGCTTCTCAAATGTGTAGATCAATGTTTTTCATTAAATTTAGGAAGTTTTCACCCATTATCTCTTCAAATATTCTGCCATAGTCAGTCATCAGCCCATCTGTCTACTTGCATAAGAACCGTATTGACAGGGAACCTACTAATATGTTCATTGCAATTATCTTTAGCCTGAAGAGACATGACCAGTTTTTCTTTATTCTTGTTTTTGAAACTGTGTCTTAATATTTATTTCTTTCTTTTCAGATATTATATCAGGCTCAGACAATACAATAATATCAAGTTATAATCACTGTTTCATCGTAAATGCTTACAAAAAGTTTTTGACATCATTTCATAATGGGTGTTGAGCATCTTTTCATATATCTGAGAGTACTTTGTGTTTCCTTTACTGTGAAATATCTGGACAAATATATTTTAAAAATAAACAAAATCTGAGTGCCATTACTGAAAGCGGAGTAAGGACCTTGGAAAATTCACCCCTTCACAAAAGAAACCATCAAAATTGCAAAAAGTATTAGAATACATACTTCTGAAACTCTGGAAATTAACTAAGGGCTTTTGGAAACCCTGGGTGAATTTATGCAAGAAAAACTGGCTGAAACTCAGTAAGAACAGTAAGCTTTGTGGCATCTAAACTTATCCTGATTGTCTGTCTTTTTGGGATGTTAGCAGTCATTTATAATTAATACCCAGACCCAATGGGGACTATGAAATGGTGATATTCTGATTCCATCATGCCTCTTAGCTTATTAGCTGGACTATTAAGAATACTATAAAGAGAAACTTCTTTTTATCAACTATTGATTACCTTGTAAAGGAAAATCAAAGAAGAATGCTTGATTTTTTCCCTTTCATTTACTGGATTTTAGAGTGAGATGAGTCAATTTTCTAGTATCTTCCAAAAATGAACAATGAAGTTTTGCCTTGTTTGGTTTAAGTATCATCAAATGAATTCATGATTTACAGCTTTACTCAGCTTTTCTCCTTATCCTCAATGGGAGGTTTGGTCTGAACTATACAAATTTGCTCTTTCTCAAACTGGAAGTCCTGTTTGCTTTTTTAACTGAAAACATACCTGGGTTTAATAACTCTTGTTTTCCAGAAGCTCTCACCCTTTGACATAAAAGTGGGCTTAGAGGTGATGTGAAATTGGAAGAAAGACCTAGAGTGATGAAACAATGGAGAGTTCTTAGGGCTTCCCTGGTGGCTTAGAGAGTAAAGAATCTGCCTGCCATGCAGGAAACCTGGATTTAATCCATAGGTCAGGAAGATCCCCTGCAGAAAGGAATGGCTACCCACTCCAGTATTCTTGCCTGGAGAATCACATAGACAGAGGAGCCTGGTGGGCTTCAGTCCATGGGGTCGCAAAAAGTCAGACACAACTAAGAGACGAACTTTTAAGTTCCAGCCCTGACAATTTTACTCCCCCCACTTAATCCCACCTGAGAATCAGCACAGCTGCAGGCATGGCTGCAGACAGGAACACCACACTGTGTTCCCAGCAGTGTCTCTACACACCACACACCAGTGGACAGAGAGGTGGGGAGCGCCTGACCCTGCAGGTGGGAAGACAGACCCAGATTAGAGAACCTGAGTGAGGCTCCTAACCTCACCAGTCCTTGGTGACGCCTGGTACCTGCCTAGTGGTAAGGAGATCATAATTCTAGTGCCTGACACATATAACTTTTCCATTATTTTTTCAATTATTATTAATACTTGTAATGATTCAAATTGTTATAACTCTCAGTGGTTCTTTAGGCTTTACCTCAAGGCAGTCTGCTTGATCCCATGTTATTTTATCCACTTTTGCCGTGTTTACATATACCTAACCTTTTCCATGGAGAAGGCAATGGCACCCCACTCCAGTACTTTTGCCTGGAAAATCTCATGGACAGAGGAGCCTGGTGGGCTGCAGTCCATGGGGTTGTGAAGAGTCGGACACGACTGAGTGACTTCACTTTCACTTTTCACTTTCATGCATTGGAAAAGGAAATGGCAACCCACTCGTGTTCTTGCCTGGAGAATCCCAGGGACGGGGTAGCCTGCTAGGCTGCCGTCTCTGGGGTAGCACAGAGTTGGACATGACTGAAGCGACTTAGCAGCAGCAGCAGCAGCAACCTTTTCCAGCTTGGTGAGAGAAAGGGCATGGGCTTTGAAACGCAAATCATTGTTCCTAATTATACAAGTGACCTTGGGCAGGTTTAGAAGGTTATTTTATACTTCCATAAAAATCAAACACCTTGTACATTTGTTTTCCAGGTTAAATTAAATGAGATAAATTGATCAAAGGTTTTATAATCTGTGCATGAGATATATTCAGTTCAGTTCAGTCACTCAGTCATGTCTGACTCTTTGCGACTCCATGGACTGTAGTACACCAGGCTTCCCTGTCCATCACGAACTCCCAGAGCTTACTCAAACTCATGTCCATTGAGTCAGTGATGCCATCCAACCATCTCATCCTCTGTTGTCTCCTTCTCCTCCTGCCTTCAATCATTCCCAGCTTCAGGGTCTTTTCAAATGAGTCAGTTCTTTGAATCAGGTGGCAGTATTGGAGTTTCAGCTTCAGCATTAGTCCTTCCAATGAATATTCAGGACTGATTTCCTTTAGGCTGGACTGGTTGGATCTCCTTGCAGTCCAAGGGACTCTCAAGAGTCTTCTCCAACACCACAATTCAAAAGCATCAATTCTTTGGCGCTCAGCCTTCTTTGTGGTCCAACTCTCACATCCATACATGACTACTGGAAAAACCAAAGTTTTGACTAGACAGACTTTTGTAGGCAAAGTAATGTCTCTGCTTTTTAATATGCTGTCTAGGTTGGTCATAACTTTTCTTCTTAGGAGCAAATGTCTTTTAATTTCATGGCTGCAATCACCATCTGCAGTGATTTTGGAGCGCAAAAAAATAAAGTCTGTCACTGTTTCCATTGCTTCCCCATCTATTTGCCATGAAATGATGTGACCAGATGCCATGATCTTAGTTTTCTTAAGGTTGAGTTTTAAGCCAACTTTTTCACTCTCCACTTCACTTTCATCAAGAGGCTCTTTAGTTCTTCACTTTCTGTTGTAAGTGTGGTGTCATCTGCATATCTGAGATATATTAGGTAGTCTCTAAATGCTAGTTTATTTTCTTGAACCAGATTCTTTGTTTTCAACTCCAAAATCATAAATTCTTTTCAAACAAGCAAGACTTATTGCAATGATGAATTCCATTGCCAAGTGTAACTAGAACTGTGCACACAGAAAGGGAAGAGAGTCTACTGGTAAGAAGTCTACTAGTCAGCGCAAGGGTAGAGTAGTATGGAGGGCTAGCAGATGGACTGACAGCTTAACTTTTCAGGCAAGATGGACAGGAACCTCCTGATCAAAGCCTTGAAAGGACTGAGATTCCTGGAATCCTAGCAAACCTTAGACAATAGCACACAGAGGAAACAGATTCGAGTTACACCAGGTTGAACTTTGGAAGTCACACTAAGCCTCAAAACATAATATGTTGTACATAGAACTGTTGAACACAGTTAAAAAGAAACCAAGGGATGACAACAAAACTTACCCTAAAGAAATAAAACAGAATGGTGGATTATTAGGGCTCCATGGTAAGTGCTTACTTATTTTAATGCTACTCTGTAGTATCTAATCCTGGTTCAAAGTCTCCAGCATTCCCAGAGGTTTCTATTGGGCAATCATAGAAGAAGGGAAGGTCCTCCTGGCAGTGGGCACTGTGTGGTGCTTAGGAATGAAAGACAGGAAAGAGTGGAGGGTGTAGTCATCATCATTTTCAAGATTGCAGCACAGGATGAGGGCACACAAACACATGCTGGGGAAAGAGGATATAATCTATCATAGAGAACAAAGGAATTGCAAAGTATTTTCTAATTGGAAACATTAGAAGAAAAAAGGGAGATTGAAAAATATTGAAAAGTTCTTTCTTCTAGACCTTCTAGGCAATTTTGGTTTGTTTTTATTGCTATGAGCAGTTAAAATGGATCTGTGAACCCTATGTCGTAATCTGCTGAACGGAACAACTGCCATTAATTTTAATTTCCCTTCATGGTGAATTTCAATTAGTTACTTGTCTGAGTGATAATCTACTATCTAGACAGCTTCCAGATATGAACAGCATTATCTTTCATGTTCCTTAAGTAACAGAAATTAGTAAATTTAAAAGGTGCCTTTGTAAAATCAAGGCTAATTAAGATCTAAATCTAAACACACTACCACCACTGCCACCAAATTTTTGTTCTTTATTAGGATTTCCTGTCTCTGACAAACATACCAAAAACAGAAATAGAACCATTTTCTCTTGGATCCTGTCATTTACATAGCAAGCAAGTAGTGTGTGAATTGCAAAATGCCTACTCTTCTCCCAAGAGACTCATTTGCAAAGCTCTGAGAGTAGGAGGAAAAAACCGTAAGGTTATGCTAGAGTAATTTCCATTAATAGATTTGGAGAAATAAAACTTTAACTATAAATACTGTTAAATATCAAAATACAGGTTAAAATGCTTTAAAATGTAGATACAGATGAACACTTACTTAACATGGTAAAAATAATAGAAATGTAAAACCAACAGCTACCATATCAACGGAAAAACTTATGAGACACCTCTGTTAAAATCAGGACAAAACAAGGTGTTTTTCTGTTTCAGAGGCTTTAGCTACTTTCCAAAGCAGATCAAACTTACCAAGAATTAATTTGCATAGTGATCGAATATCGAATTTTAGAAGTTTTACTTGTTGCTTTGGCTTCTTCCAAGCTGCTTGCTGTTGGATGGCCATGGTACTGCCCCTCCCTGCAGCCATCAGAGCCATTATGATTCCCCAACACCTTTTTTCTATGAAAGACAAGCCTATAATGATTCATGCTGCATGTTGCTGCTGCTAAGTCGCTTCAGTCGTGTCCGACTCTGTGCGACCCCAGAGACGGCAGCCCACCAGGCTCCCCCGTCCCTGAGATTCTCTAGGCAAGAACACTGAAGTGGGTTGCCATTTCCTCCAGTGCATGAAAGAGAAAAGTGAAAGTGAAGTCGCTCAGTCATGTCTGACTCTTAGCGACCCCATGGACTGCAGCCTACCAGGCTCCTCCATCCATGGGATTTTCCAGGCAAAAGTACTGGGGTGGGGTGCCGTTGCCTTCCCCGTCATGCTGCATGAAACTGTCCAAATAGCTTGTGAGGATTTCACCGTAAGTTTTAGTTTTTCCTCTAGCTGTGCATCTCCATCTCCCCGTCTCCTCTGAGGTCTGGTGAGGCGAAGGAGACACTCAGGATGGACATCCATAACCACCTCTAAAGGCTGGAAGATGCTCCCAGATCACTGCCCAGAGCCCTGTATGGCCACGCCCCTAAGGGACAGCCCCGGAAGTCCAACAAGAAGAACTCGGCTCTTCAGCGTGTGCGCAGAGGGCAGTTACGTCCTCATCGACTGCAAACCATCAAGCAGGTAGAGGAATCGGTTTGTTGATTCTTCGTCACTTAATCTGGAGCTGCCTCCTTCTCCCTCATGAAACTGAAGGAGGGAAAGTCTGCCCATTCCTGCCAGAACAGGAAAAAACAGAGGAGGTGTGGGGGTGAGGTGGGAGGCTCCGAGATCTGGCTTGCCCCGAGATCTGGCTTGCCCCTAGTGCCTGGCGCCACCCGAAGCTATGAAGCCCACACCTTGGTGACAGCTCAGGACTGACAGAGAAGCAGGGAGAGGATGTAGGGTGGGAGGGAGGTGCCGCTCCAGAAGTTCCAGCCCCTTGCCACGCGTGCCCGCCAAAGAAGAGAGAATGAGGAAGGACCACAGCGTCCAGAAGCGGGTGCTGACTCTGCTCTGATCCCGCCGCATGGGAGGAAAGTGAAATCCTGCAAGCCGGAACCAAAATGAGAAGAATTAAGTGTGTGGTTCTGATGGAAATTGATAAAATTGGCCAGAAGATCCAGGGGAAGCCTGAATTTTTTATTAAAAAAAAAAGCAAAACCAACAAAATGCTATTTTTTTTAGCTACCGTATTTAGTAAAAATTTTAAAACAGTAACCATCAAAGGGGCAGCCACAGGTATCATGAGCCCAAGCCCTCTGGAAAGCTTTGTGCCCACACCTTGAGTCAGCAAATTTGTTTCTGTAATAAACCCACTCCAACTCTGAAATTTATTTTAAGAAAACAACTGAAATGTGGGCATAGCTTTTTAGCCCATTCTCTTGTATATATTAGCCACAGATAGGAATAATAATTTTCTCTTTTCCATTCAAATATCCACGCTCCATGTCAAATATCTAGCTCCAGTTTAACTGATTATAATTGTTATCTGTAACCCTCACCCACTTCTGTGCTCAGCTGTCTACCTACTCCCTTCAAATTCCTTCAGAAAGGAGAAGGTGCTAATTTGGCCAAATCCCAGGAAACTGAGAGTGCATCCGTCTCTGTCTGTTAAAGGTACAGGCAGCCGTCTCTGTCTCTCACTTAATGCACTAGAATCTTCAGCTGCACTCTGCCCTGCCCCGCGTTGAGGACTGGCCTGAGCAAGCTGTTCATGACTACTTATGCCATGGAACTCACCGGAAGGGGACAAGCCCTCAAGACTGAGCCTCAGGCTGAGGGAGCATCTAAACTGCCTGCTCCAACTGGGCTGTGGTTAGAAAGGTCTGCACAGGAGGTCATCAGACTCTGGTCCAGCTATCAAATAACACGAGTGTCCTTTTGCTCTTCTCAGCATTTGGATGCATTCTCAGGAGGCTCACAGCGGGAGAAGGGATTGGTGAGATGGGATTCAGGCTTTCTTTGGATCTTCTGGCCAAATATTAATACCATCAATTTCCACCAGAACTGCATGCTTACTCTTCTCATTTTGGTTCAGCAGCCAGAATTTTGTTCTCCGTGAATCTCTTTCTGTTTCATTCATTTGTGTCATATTTTAGATCCCACATATAAGTAGTATTGTGTGGTAATTGTCTTTCTCTTTCTGACTTACTTTGCTCAGTACGATAACCTCCAGGTCCATCCATGTTGCTTGCAAATGGCATTATTTCATTCTTTTTTTTTTTTTTTAATAGCTGAGTGATTTGTATTGTGCGTTGTGTTGTACAGGAGGTTTGACTATAAATCAGTACACACTATCATACAGCTGGTGGACCCTGGGGATGCCTCTAGATCTGTCCTTATCTCTGCAGCCTTATGCCTGCATGAGGCTGGCAACCTAGGGTCTCAACTTTCTGCTTTAACCAAATTCTAGGAGTCTCTCTCCTCTTTATCTTCCCTCCCTCCTCCTTTTGGCCAGCACACATTAGCAGAATGAATAGGACACATTGCAACCCTCTGTGTAACACTCATAGAACTCTTTACTCCAGAAGTAATTATAAGGGCCAATTAAGTGGCATAATATCACCAAAATTTGCTCCTAATTTGTGCAGAAGGAAGCTGTCTGGCTATTAAGCTGGAGTTGCAGAAGGAAGCTGTCTGGCTATTAAGCTGGAGTTGCATGATCTTCACAAGTGAGTCCCCTCAGTCATTTCAGTCAGCTTCAGTCCTGTCCATCGAGACACGCACAGTGTGTGCCAACCACCTCACAACTCTGGCAAGATTTGGGCATCCAGATGTTGCAGAGCCCCTGAGAATCTTTAAGCTACCTCCATATTCTGCTGGTGATTCAGGAAACCTATAGGAGATATTGCCAAAGGCTCTGGAAACCCTTAACATATTTGCAGATATCAGCTGCTTCAGCTAAAGGTTCTAATCCTGTATTAACCAAAGCCTGGTGACTCAGCTTGTGATGGGTTCATTAATATGGGGTTCTGCTCTGCCTTAGGAGAGTAAGGAAAGCAATGAAACAGGTGAAAGGAAGCTAACAGCTACAGGTGACATCTCGTATCCCAGTTTGGCAGCCCTTGCTGAGTATCCCGGAGAAAGCAATGGCACCCCACTCCAGTACTCTGGCCTGGAAAATCCCATGGACCAAGGAGCCCGGTAGGCTGCAGTCCATGGGGTTGCTAAGAGTCGGACACGACTGAGCTACTTCACTTTCACTTTTCATTTTCATGCATTGGAGAAGGACATGGCAACCCACTCCAGTGTTCTTGCCTGGAAAATCCCAGGGACGGGGGAGCCTGGTGGGCTGCCGTCTATGGGGTCGCACAGAGTTGGACACGACTGAAGTGACTTAGCAACAGCAGCAGCAGCAGCTGAGTATCCAGTGGGTGTCAGAATTCCCCGGAGAGTCCCACTTAGTTCATTAATTAAACTTGGAGGGATCCTCACGAAGTTCTTTCTTGGGGGAGGAGCCAGGTGTGAGCTGTACATGGCTTGCTACATCCTGAGTTCAAGCTACTCATCTGGAGTATGCTTGCATGCTAAGTCGCTTCAGTCACATCCAACTCTGTGGGACTCTATGGACTGTAGCCCACCAGGCTCCTCTGTCCACAGGCTTCTCCACGCAAGAATACTGGAGTGGGTTGCCATGCCCCTCCTCCAGGGAATCTTCCCAACACAGGGATCGAAACTGTGTCTCTTACATCTCCCGCTTTGGCAGGCAGGTGCTTTACCACTAGCGCTGCCTGGGAAGCCCCGCTCATCTGGTATGAAACCCCTTTGAGAATATTCTACTACCTCAGTGGAATGGACTCGTTGACCTTGCACTCTGAAGCTGGGTCCACCTGGCCAGGTCAGCCCGACGTCACACCTGGAAGCAGACAGGAAAGCCCAGGGAGTTTTGCAGGTGCTCCAGGTTTGCAATTACAGTATGTGTCTCAGGGTACACAGACCTGAAGTGCTGAGCCCGATACTCTGCAGGGCTCACTCCCAACAGCCAGACTGGCCTCTGGGCCTGGGAGGTGGTTCACCTCCTTGTCTGTGAAACTGGCCCAGTGTGCATGTAAACCACGGGCCCCAGGCCGGGTGGAACCTAAATAGTTTGTCTTGGGAACAGGGTCCTGGAATGCCCTGGCGGCGAGGGGCGGGGTGGGGTAAGGTGGAAGCGGGGGGGTGCTCCTTGCTAAGGCCACCTTGTGCTATTCCGTTTTTGAAAATAGAAGACTAAGGAAAGGAGCCCTTTACTCCTTACAAAGCGTGAGTATTTCCCACGCTTGAGCCTACCAAGTTCCATGGGCCAGAACCTGGGTCCGCCCATGATGGAAACACAAAGCCTCCTTCTTCAGAGAGGACATTAAATGATGGTGGGGATTATACTTACAGCGTCAGAGTTACTCTATATGATCAGGCTAAGTTTGTGCATCAGTGAAGATCTTGAAGATCACATTTTCTCAAACAAGTATCAGGAGACAGGGAGCTGACAGTTTAAAAGGTATCAACGGGACAAGCAGGCACAAGACACAGAACCATCCTGGTATGTTTTGATGCTGTAGCTGCTGGTGAAGAAAGAGGTATCCACGTCTGCTGAAGGGTGATGACTTGCCGGAGAGGTCCGGGGAAATGGGTACAGAGTCTTGGAAGTGTTTGCAGAATTCTAAATCCAGTCCCAGCCTGATGCTAACCTTCAGTAAGTCATAGAGTGGCTTAGGGCATCTGTTTTCCACATCTTGGAGAAGGGCTTGATGATACCTCCTACTTGGGTGTGCACTGAAGTATTTAATTAATGTTTGCAAATCACCTTGAGATGCAGTTGCAGGGCCCACAGCCAAAAACAAAGCCAGCTTGTTTATTTTGGCAGTAAAAAAGTTAAGCACTCTTTACTAATTAACACCCTATTAGTATAACAGTGAAGTCCAGGAAGAGTTACTCAAGATCATGTTTATTTTTATCTCTCTGCTTAGGTTGGTTTCCAAACTAAGGAAATCTGAACTTACCTGATGGTGTGAAGCAATGATTTACTGAAAGCTCCCCTTCAAGCCAAACTCAACCAACAAAGAAATATGCGAAGATGTGTGCATGCCAGGAAATGCCAGTTAAACAGATGCCTGTTGGGGAAATATTATAACCAGAAACCCCAGGCAAATGTTTCCCGTACTGAAACTCACCTGGACTACAGAACACACTTCCTGTGAAGAGTGTGGGCACAATGAGAGTGCCCTCTGCTGGCAGTAAGGAGTATTTTCCATGATTTGTATGCCAACATGAAGGTGTGCAGAGAAGGCAATGGCACCCCACTCCAGTACTCTTGCCTGGAAAATCCTATGGACAGAGGAGCCTGGTGGGCTGCAGTCCATGGGGTCGCAAAGAGTCAGACACGACTGAGCGACTTCACTTTCACTTTTCATTTTCATGCATTGGAGAAGGAAATGGCAACCCACTCCAGTGTTCTTGCCTGGAGAATCCCAGGGACGGGGGAGCCTGGTAGGCTGCCGTCTCTGGGGTCGCACAGAGTCGGACACAACTGAAATGACTTAGCAGCAGCATGAAGGTGTGCTATGTACGTTGCTTTAGTCATGTCCGACTCTTTGTGACCCTATCTGTAGTCTGCCAGGCTCCTCTGTCCATGGGATTCTCTAGGCCAACATGTAAGAGCCTACAGAAATAGAATTTGAGAGAATTAGTAAAGTTTAAAGGAAGCTTGGGCTTCCCAGGTGGCACTAGTGGTAAAGAACCCTCCTGCCAATGCAGGAGACGCAAGAGATGTAGGTTTCATCCCTGGGTCAGGAAGATCCCCTGGAGAAGGAAACCCACTCCAGTATTCTTGCCTGAGAAATCCCATGGACAGAGGAGCCTGGCAGGCTACAGTCCATGGGGTTGCAAAGTAGTTGGCAACGACTGAAGTGACTTAGCATGCACACAAAGGAAGCTTATTAGACCCACTTCCATTTTTATAAATGGCAATAAAGTCCAGCATAACCATTATAAGAAAGTAAAATTACTACACAAATACAGGCCTCTGTTATATAGCATACCTGGAAAAGTAGAAGGAAGCAGAGGTTGCTATTTGAGGCAGAGAGGGTAAGTTGATGATACAGGAGTGAGGGTGGGGGAAATACTGGAGTGATTCCCTTGAGTAGATGAGAGAGGGTAGGATCTGATGGATAATTAGGGGCATGGGTCTCTGCTGGGGTCATGAATTTTCACACTATTTTCACACTAAAGGAGGGAGGGCGGACTGCAAACAGGTAGGTGAGTAAGTATTACAGTAGAAGTTGGTGGAGGGGTTCTTTTGATTTTATCACTGGAATGGGAAGCAAATTCATCAATGGAGAGTGAGTTTGTTGGAGGAGAGGGGGAAAAGTTTGAAACAGTCATCCAGGAAAGTGAGAGAATGATTCAACCAGGAGACAAAGCTGAACTGCTCAGCAGTGGTGAAGAGGGTGCTGGCAGGAGTTTAAGGGGCACTCGGTGGAGAGGCCACTTCCACTTACGGTGCAGAAAATTACAAATGTCACCCACCCTAATCTGCTGCACGATCACAGTGTTTTTTTAAACCATCAGAAATCTGAGGTCACAAGGAAGCAAACTACAGGGACTGCAAGGGGGAATAAAAGGCCTTTTGAGGAGAGATGGCTCTCCCTAATGGTGTTACCTGAGGGTAGGCCATGGGAGGAGGTGGCCAGCAGGTACCAGTGGGGAAGAAGAAGTGAGCTTAAGTTTTAACTAGCGGCTGAGTGTGGGTGACAGCGTCTGTTCAAAACAGCTGGGTGCTGCAGACATAGGGAGAGTTTGCTGTCACTCACGGACTTTCCCCATAGGCCTCCAGTGGGTGCTCCTTAGAGAGATGGAAGACAGGCAGGAGATGGCACAGAGCACCTCTGTGTGCTGCAGGCACACGGAGCACCACCAATGGCTGTATGGGGACAGGTCCCCACACTGCTCTTCTGAACAAGAGGATAAGAGTCAGCGAATAGTGCAGAAGAAATATTTAGATAAGAAGAAGAGATAGTGGTAAAGCATTGCATAAAGAAATGAAATACATCAAACCATAGATCCAAAACACCCAGAGAACCAAGAAGGATAAATACCAAACAAAACCAGTATTACCTAGACACCTCTTAATTTAATTGACTATGAGGTGAAAACCAGTGTTACAGAGAGAAGCTTAAAGGCAAAATCTGTGGAGCTGGGGCTGGGTGAAGGGGAGGCCCAGAGGGAGAAGAAAGGCACATAATATTCAAAGAACAAAGAGAAAATTATAATAGACTCTCATCAGGAACTATGCAAGCAGAAAACAGCGGAGCAGCATCTTTAAAATACTGAACGAGCTATTGATCCAGAATTCTACACCTAGTGAAAATGTCCTTCAAAGCTGAAGGCAAAATAAACACTTTGCCAGAAAGACAACAGCTGAGAGAAATCAATGACAACAGACCTACAGAAATGTTCAAGGAAATTCGTCAGGCCAAAAGAAGAGGGTACCAAACAGAAAATCAGATCCACACAAAGAAATAAAGAGCTCCAGAGATGCTCCATAGGAGGCTAAGTTAACACTTCTTAATTGCTCTAAAAATAACTCCCTAAAGCAAGGCTCTGCCAACATTTTGTTACAGAGCTGAATAGTAAAGGTTTTAGTGTCACAGGCCATGTGGTCTCTGTTGCAATTACTCAACTCTACAGCTGTGGTGTGAAAGTAGCTGTAAACAATGGGTGTGGCTGTGTTCCAATAAAACTTTATTTACAGAAGCATGTGACTGATCTGAGAGTCATAGTTTGTTACCCTCTGGTCTAAAGCAAATATATTAAAAAAATGTGGGGTTTACAAAATATGTAAGAGTAAAATATGAGACAAAAATAGCACAAGGAATCAGAGGAAGAAATTGGCAGTATACTGTTGTAAGGTCTTACACCATCAGAAGGGACTGACTATAACTAAAGACATACATTGTAAACTCTAGGGCAACCATTAAGCATTTTTAAAGGGAACATAACTGATGAACCAATAGTGGAGATTAAGTCATTAAAAATAATCCCAAAGCAGACAGAAACAGATTGAAACAAGAACAAAGAACAGATGGAACAAGAAAACAACTGACAAGATGGTAGAGGGAAACCAACCATACTAATAATTAGATTAGATGTAAATAGTCTTAACACTCCTATTAAAAGGCAGATGTCAGATTTTATATTAAAAAAGAAGACTCAACCATACACTGTCAACAAGAAACCCCTTTTTAATATAAACATGTAGATGGGATAGAAGAAAAAGGATGGACTTTTCTGGTGGTCCAGTGTTTAAGAATCTGCTTTGCAATGCAAGGGACACCAACTGGTTCAATCCCTGGTCTGGGAAAATTCCATATTCCGTGGAGCAACTAAGCCCATGAACCACAACTACTGAGCCAGCACTCTAGAGCTCAGGAACGGCAGCTACTGAAGCCCACGCACCTAGAACCCATGCTCCACAACACGAGAAGCCACCACAGTGAGAAGCCCACAGACCGTGATGAAGAGCAGCCACCGCTTGCCACAAGAGAGAAAGCCCACGTGCAGTGATGAAGACTCATCACAGCCAAAGTCATTTTTAAAGTCGTTTTAAAAAAAGAAAGAGTGAAAAAATATATTAATACTATGCAAATACTAATCAAAGGAAGCTGAGGTGACGATATTAAAAGACTTCAGAGGAAAGGTTATTAGTAAGGATAACAGACACTGCAGAATGATAAAGAGTCGATTCACCACGAAGACACATCGTCCTCAATACGTATGCACCTAATGCAGAATTTCAAAGGAAATGATATGAAAACTGCTAGAACTGGATGGAGAAATGAACAAATGCAGGGTTACAGGCGGATACTGCAACACTCTGCTCTCAGAAATCAACAGGAAAAGGAAGCAAACAATCACGACCAGTCTAAAAACCTGACCAGCACAACCAACTTGACCCACTTGTCCCTGCTAGGACACTGCACACACAACAGCACAATGCACACTTCTGTTTTGAATGACAGGGATCATTTATCAGGATACATCATATGCATCATATTCTGGGCTACAAACTCCAACAAAGATAAAAGAATAAAGCCTGTAAAGAGCAACCAGTCAACATGGTTCTATGGTCATAACCAGCCTAGGTCATTTACGTGGGTTTAGGTAAAGTAATCAGAGAAGTGGATTTAACTATGTTTGGGATTTTCCCAAGAATAGTGCCCCCTTATCCGTGGGAATTAAGTTTCAAGACCCCGAGTGAATGCCTGAAACCATGGGTAGTACTGAACTGTACATATTACTACGTTTTCTCTTATATATGTAAATACCTATGATAGTTTAACTTATAAGGCATAGCAAGAGATTAACAACAATAATAATATAACAGTTAATATACTGTAATAAAAGTTATGTGAGTGTGGTCTCTCTCTGAAAATATCTCATTGTATCTCATTCACCCTTCTCGTGATGGTATGAGGTGACAACATGCCTATGGGACGAGATGAAGTGAGGGGAATGATGTAGGCACTGTGACGGGGCGTCAGGCAGCAAATGAGCTGATGTGATGTGTTAGAGGGAGGATCAACTGCTTCTGGTGAGCTGGGTCATTGAGATATGAGGCTGAGGAGTGGACAGTGTCGATGATTGGGGATAGCGGGTGGGGCAGAGAGGTACAGGGCAAGAGTCCATCATGCTCCTCAGAACCGCACATGATTTAAAACACGAATTATTTATTCTGGGGCTTTCTACTTAACATCTTTAGACTGCAACTGACTATAATAACCAAAATCATGGAAAGTGAAACTGCAGATAAAGGGGATGTGTGTGAAGAGACAGAGGGTGAGGGAGTTTTAGGAAAGGAATTACAGCATTGGATCATGGCGTTTATTTTAGTTAAGACACAAAATAAGAACACAGGGAGTAGTGAAAACGTAACAGGATCGATGGACTGGAAGACCTGGTAAGCATCATTGGAATTTGAGTGTTAGAAGTCAACTGGATATTTAGATGGTGGTCAAAGAGCGGCTGCTTGAAACTGACATTGTGGGTAATGACGAGGTCAGGCGAGTAACTGAGGCACAGACATGCTAACTGAGATATTGAAAATGCCATCTGTGTGGCTATTAAAACATTATGAAAGGAGTAGTGCTATAGAGAGTTATGGTGAGCCAGGAGCTAAAACCTTCATGGGATAAAGGGAAATGACAGCAGGTATGACCGCCACAAGGGGGTTTAGTTCAGTTCAGTCGCTCAGTCGTGTCCGACTCTGCGACCCCGTGAACTGCAGCACGCCAGGCCTCCCTGTCCATCATCAACCCCCAGAGCAGTGGGTGATATAATCTGATGACATGTTATTAAGGGGAGGGAAGGTCAGTCTAGTAGCAGAAATGAGGAGCAAGGAGACCACCTGCTGCCCTGCCAGGCTCACTGGTGAGGAGGTGAGAGAAAACTGCCTTCCCCTGAGAAAGCGGCAGAGAAGGCAGAGTCCTTAGGAGAGCAGGAACATTCGTAAAGTGAATTAGGAGGCATTCGAATTCTTTCCTTACTGTAGACCAGGGGAGATTTTAAAGTTCAAATTAGCAGTGTGAACACACAATTTCTTTTCTACCTGAAACCCCAGTGAAATGATGGTGAAGGAGTAAATCATACGTTAATAATAGAAGAAAATAGAAAAGAGATCATTGACAGGTGCAAGATTTCACAAATTTATTGTAGATAAAAAGAGACAGACCATCAGACACTTGCTGAATAAACAGGTGAAGCAAATATCCCAGAATATGTGGGAGGAAGCAACAGCATAGAAACCCCCAAGAAACCCCGGAGGGTTAGAAACAGGCCACAGTTGGCACGATGCAGGACAGGGGTGAGAAGGAAAGCCTCAAAATGAAGAGGTTAATTCAAAGCAGGCCCCTCTCACTTCCCTTTTCAGCTTGATTGCTAAGAGATAGGTTGTAGGAAGCCCAGCATTTTACTTTAGGCACCAAACTGCAGGCTCTTCTCTAAAGATATTGGACTGACTGACTGGGGCCAAACCAGGCTCACAGGGTGGGTCCCAGCACCGGCTAGTCCAGTGCCCTACTTATCATTTGAGGGCCCCCAGCTTGGGTCTGACCATCTCCATGCTAATCTGAAACAGCAGCATGCCTGCAGCTGAGTCCGGTCAACACTGCGGAGCTGCCAGCCAGCACACCCATTCCTGGGAGAGACCTGGGGAGAAAAACAGCTGCACGCCTACATCAGCAGGGAGAGCCATGGCAGCTCTGGAGAAAAATCAACACCGTTCCCCATTATTAAACAGGAATTGACGATAATCAGATAGAAGACAAACACCTGAGCATTCAATGATAAAGATATACAAACAGAACAAATCACTCCAAAAGCAACAGGAAATTCAGTGAAGAGAAGAAAACCAAAAAACAAAGAACCCTCTAATTAGTATCCCCTGAGATTGTGACATGTTGTATGGCTATGGATAAAAAACAAGAGCAGGATGCTATTAAAAAAGAACAATCAGAAAATTAATTAGAAAAAAATTAATAGAATAATTGGAAGATAAAGTCAAAGGAATTTCCTAGAACATAAGGCAAAGGGCTGGCAACCTGAGAAAAAAAAAAAGAATTTAAAGTATCAAACTTTTTAGGTCAATTAAATTTAAAGGTCAATTACCTGACTGATACAAGTTACAGAGGGGAAAAAAAAAAACAGAGACAGTGGATCAAACAAATAATATAAAAAAACTTGTTCAGGATTCCAAAGAAACATAGTTTTCAGATTTTAAAAGTTCACATAGTATTGACAGCCACACATCTTTAACACATTTCCAAATACTGAGGAATAAAGGTATATCTTAAAGCAGAGAGAGGGAAAGAAGAGAAGTGGGTGGGGAGGTGGGGGGAGAAAACGCACAAGTAAGATGGAGACAAAGAGATGTTCTTTAAAAATCAAAAGTCGGGGACTTCCGGTTAAGATGGCGAAGGATTAGGACGGGGAATACGCTTTCTCCTCCACAAATTCATCAATGGGACATCTGGGCGCCGAGTAAATACCACAAACAGCTTCGGAGTGCTGGCGGAGGACGTCGGACACCCAGAAAAGCAACTCACTGCCTTCTAAAGGAGTCCAGTTGTGGAATGCATTATAGAAGAAGAAGTTTTTGAGACTACTGTAAAAATAAGACCAATAACTGGAACCAGGAGGCTTAAGTCCATACCCTGATCCCACGAAACACTAATTGACAGGAGCTCATTAAAAGCCTCTATACCTACTCTGAAACCAAGCATCACACAAAGACCAGCAAGTTCCACAACAAGACATACCAAGCAAATTCTCCAGAAAAACAAGAACACAGCCTGAGCTCCAATACACAGGCTACACAAAGCGACCCCAAAAGCATAGACATCTCATAACTCACTACTAGACACTCCACTGCACCCCAGAGAAAAGAAATCCAGCTCCACCCACCAGAACACCGATACAAGCTTCCATAAACAAGAAACCTCGACAAGCCACCGGTACAAACCCACATATAGTGCAGAAACGCCACAATAAAGAGAACTCCACAGACTACCAGAATACAGTAAAGACGCCCCAAACTTAGCAATTTAAACAAGATGAAAAGACAGAAGAATTCCCAGCAGGTAAAGGAACAGGATAAAAGCCCACCAAACCAAACAAAAGAGGAAGAAATAGCGAACCTACCTGATAAAGAATTCCGAATAATGATCGTGAAATTAATCCAAAATCTGGAAAGCAAAATGGAATCATGGATAAATAGTCTGGAGAAAAGCATTGAGAAGATGCAAGAAAGATTTAACAAGGACCTAGAAGAAATAAAAAAGAATCAACATATAATGAATAATGCAATAAATGAGATCCAAAACACTCTGGAGGCAACAAATAGTAGAATAACAGAGGCAGAAGATAGAATTAGCGAATTAGAAGATAGAATGGCAGAATTAAAGGAATCAGAGGAGAAAAAAGAAAAACGAATTAAAAGAAATGAGGACAATCTCAGAGACCTCCAGGACAATATTAAACGTTACAATATTAGAATCATAGGAGTCCCAGAAGAAGAAGACAAAAAGAAAGACCATGAGAAGATACTAGAGGAGATAATAGTTGAAAACTTCCCTAAAATGGGGAAGGAAATAATCACTCAAGTCCAAGAAACCCAGAGAGTCCCAAATAGGATAAACCCAAGACGAAACACCCCAAGACACATATTAATCAAATTAACAAAGATCAAACACAAAGAACAAATATTAAAAGCAGCAAGGGAAAAACAACAAATAACACACAAGGGAATTCCCATAAGGATAACAGCTGATCTTTCAATAGAAACTCTCCAAGCCAGGAGGGAATGGCAAGACATACTTAAAGTGATGAAAGAAAAGAACCTACAGCCCAGATTATTGTACCCAGCAAGGATCTCATTCAAATATGAAGGAGAAATCAAAACCTTTACAGACAAGCAAAAGCTGAGAGAATTCAGCACCACCAAACCAGCTCTCCAACAAATACTAAAGGACATTCTCTAGACAGGAAACACAAAAAGGATATATAAATTCAAACCCAAAACAACAAAGTAAATGGCAACGGGATCATATTTATCATTAATTACCTTAAATGTAAATGGGTTGAATGCCCCAACCAAAAGACAGAGACTGGCTGAATGGATACAAAAACAAGACCCCTCCATATGAATGAAACTAGAACACTTTCTAACACCATACACAAAAATAAACTCAAAATGGATTAAAGAGCTAAATGTAAGACCAGAAACCATAAAACTCCTAGAGGAAAACATAGGCAAAACACTCTCTGACTTACATCACAGCAGGATCCTCTATGACCCACCTCCCAGAATATTGGAAATAAAATCAAAAATAAACAAATGGGACCTAATCAAACTTAAAAAGCTTTTGCACAACAAAGGAAACTATAAGCAAGGTGAAAAGACAGCCTTCAGAATGGGAGAAAATAATAGCAAATGAAGCAACTGACAAACAACTAATCTCAAAAATATACAAGCAACTTCTACAGCTCAATTCCAGAAAAATAAATGACCCAATCAAAAAATGGGCCAAAGAACTCAATAGACATTTCTCCAAAGAAGACATACAGATGGCTAACAAACACATGAAAAGATGCTCAATATCACTCATTATCAGAGAAATGCAAATCAAAACCACTATGAGATACCATTTCACGCCAATCAGTATGGCTGCTATCCAAAAGTCCACAAGCAATAGATGCTGGAGAGGGTGCGGAGAGAAGGGAACCCTCTTGCACTGTTGGTGGGAATGCAAACTAGTACAGCCACTTTGGAGAACAGTATGGAGATTCCTCAAAAAACTGCGAATAGAACTGCCTTATGATCCAGCAATCCCACTGCTGGGCATATACACTGAGAAAACCAGAATTGAAAGAGACACCTGTACCCCAATGTTCATATCAGCACTGTTTGCAATAGCCAGAACGTGGAAGCAACCTAGTTGTCCATCCACAGATGAATGGATAAGCAAGCTGAGGTACATATACACAATGGAATATTACTCAGCCATTAAAAAGAATACATTTGAATCAGTTCTAAGGAGGTGGATGGAACTGGAGCCTATTATACAGAGTGAAGTAAGCCAGAAACAAAAACACAAATACAGTATACTAACGCATATATATGGAATTTAGAAAGATGGTAAAAAATAACCCTATTTACGAGACAACAAAAGAGACACTGATGTATAGACCAGACTTTTGGACTCTGGGACCAGGAGAGGGTGAGATGATTGGGGAGAATAGCATTGAAATATGTATAATATTATATCTGAAATGTATTAATTGTTCAAACTAAACACTATCATGTTACAATTTGTTCATACTAGATGTTTGTAATGTTTCTGATAATCAATAAAAGAGATTCTTGATTAAAAAAAAAAAAAAAATCAAAAGTCGGATTGACATCAGACTTCTTATCAACACCTGGATTCTAGAGGATGGTGGATCTAATTCCTTCAAAGTTCTAAGGGAACTTACAATTCTAGATTATTTGAATTAGAATTCTATATACTGCTAAAATACCCATCAGGCTGACGTATATTGTGGTAGCATATGAAATGTGGCTGCCACAACAGTAAACCCTGTAGATCTCTGATTACGGGGAGCACAGTTGATGTGGGCCCCACTTTTGTGTCTCAAATCCATGAACACACTTGTCAGCCAATGAGTGAATGTAACAGAGATGCTGAGGCCATTTCTGGGAGACAGGAGGCTCCTCAATGTCTTGCCAAATCTTTCCTTTGACTAGATGGCAGTCCAGGACACTTCTGCCCTACCTCCCCTCCCTCTCTCCATCACTCAGGTCCAGCCTGCATTGTGATCTCAGAACTTACCCAGCTGCTTCTCTGATTTCCTCATGCAAGCACATTTATTCCCATCTCAGACTCTACTTCTCAGCGGACCCAGAAAGTTTGGACCCCGAAGGAGTATACATCTCCTATGTACACTTCTCGAGAAAAAGACAGCAACAACAAGGGTAAAAAGGAAAAGAGAAAAAATTAGAATGAGCAGGACATTGGACATAATTGGCAAACCTAACCACAGCTAGGTCAATATGAAGTTGTGCAATAGGCCTGAGAAAACAATTAGAGGGGAAGCCTGGTTTGAAGATGGTTGTCCAAAGTCACCTTCCCTACCCCACCCCTGCCCCCGACTCCCTGGAATGTATCCACAAATAACAAGGAAAATGAGAAGTAAAAATGCAAATGACATTTTAAGAGAAACTTAGAGGCAGCTAAAGCACCAGTCCATACATAGAACAGTTATAAACAGTTTGTTGGGTGGAAGAGGGAGTGTACAGAGAAATGATGCTTCAGGAAGAAGGTGCCATGGCCACAGCTCTCAGCAAAGGCAGCAATATCACCCTTCTTAAAAATGAGAGGCACCATTGACAGGCAAAACCCAAGCCTCTTTTTTCTAAACATGTTTAAGGAGTACTCTAGCTGTCAAGAGTAATTTCCTTGAATCTAGTTTTATTCCAAAATGTGAAGAAGATGGAATAAGAAATCACATTGGTAAACCACAGTTACAGAAAGTGGTCTACCTCTTTGGCAATGAGGGGTAAAAAAGAGCCTTTACATTAAAACAAACAAAAAATATCGCACAGTCACCCTTCTTTATTAACTGGGAAGAAATAAAAGCTAAACAAGTATACACACACAGATTCCAGTTATTCTGGGACATGACCCTGGCCCCACTAACGCATGATGTCATTCAGTAGCTTGTCCAGGAAAAACTTACCTCCTTCAATGATGAGTAATTTAAAATTAAGCAGCATAAACTCTTTACAAAAATGCTAGAAGAAGAAGGAAAAAGGAAAAGCCAATGATAGATGAAGAGTCTAAAAATGACATCACAGAACAGATGAAAATTTTGACATAAACATTTCACCAATGAATTTCAAAAAAAATGCAATAAGGCAATAATCTCCAGAAAGTGAGAGAACAAAAAGGAGATGCAAGAGAGTGGGGAAAGATGATGAAACAATAAAAGGAGATGAGAAGTGAACTGACAGAACTCAAGAAAGAAGTGAAAGAAACAGATGAAACCACTATTGAAAGAAATAAGGAAACAAGAGAGACATGAAAGATGAAGATGAGAAAATCAAGTGACATTAAATAAAATATTAAAAAGTTAAAAAGAGGAGAAATTAGAGAAGAAATCGGAGATATGAGATGCAGATAAACGAGATCCAACATACACATAATTGGCATCCTTGAAGAAGAAAACCAAAATAATTAACAATATATATTCAGTTAACTGTGCATGTGGGAAGCGAGTGATGGCATATACTTGGGTCTCTCATTTTTGACAAACACCTTAAAAAATTCTGAGCACATCCCAGAGCCTTCCCAAGCTTTTAAGCCATATGGACTTGAATTTGAATCTTGGCTCTTTCAGTTATGACAAGGTACTTCAGAAAGTCACTGAAGACCTGTGCCCTAGTGTTCTCATCTGTATAAAATCCCCATTAATAACTTGCACATAAGACTGCTTTGAGAATTAAATGAGAATTGCAAACAGTGCCTGACATATAATAGGCAGAGAGAACCAAGATGTCATTTAACCAGAAAAGAGCTATTGAAGGGAATCCCAACCAGATCCTTCTTTGTCTTTTGGTAACCAGGGTTTGGAGTAAGAGAGAAAAATATTAACATCCCTTAGGTAAGACAGTTTTCAGATGTGGAGCCAAATTTCTGGGCTTGAGCCCCAGCTCTACCACTTTCTGATTGGGAGGTAACTTCTCTTTGCTTCAGTTTCCCCATTTGATAATGATAGTACTTTTTTCTTAGGGTTGGTACAAGGATTAAATGGGTTAACATAGGTAAAGTAATTAGATGATTGCTAGGATCACACCATTGACAGAGGAGCCTGGCAGGCTACAGTCCATAGGGTAACCGGGAGTCAGACATGACTAAAGCAACTTAACATGCACATAGCACGCACGTTGTCATCATTGGGCTTGAGAAATTATCTCTAAGTGCTTCTGGGTTAAGACGTGTGACTGAATATAGAATATGTCTACGTCTTCTCCCCAGTAAGGAAATTTGTAAACAAAACATAAACATAAACTTACAATGACAGGGGAAACAGAAGAGGCAACAGCTGCAAAATTTTTGAAGTTGGTGAGTGGTAACTGAGTTAGTAGAGCTGATAAAGCTGAATCTTAAGTAATCTGTTCAGTTCAATTCAGTTCAGTCGCTCAGTCATGTCCGACTCTTTGCAACCCCATGAATCACAGCACCAAAAACCAACTTGATCTATTCCACAGAATCCTCAAAGTTCTCAGAAACCAGCAGCATTGGACCACTCCAGACTAGGGGAAAAGAGGGGACCCTCATAATAACAAGGGGTGAAATTGTTGAGAGTGATTCGATTCCTTCTTTATTCCACACTTGAGGTTGCTGTCCTTCTCCCACCATGGCACAAGGTGGGAGGCTTTTCTCCCAAAGAAAAGAGGGAAAACAAGCCTTGAGTATTGCAAAGAGAACAGGATGTGAAGTGGGCACATACAGCTGCATGCTGAGAACGCCAGGCAACTCTCACCACTCATCTCCAAAAGCACCAGCATTCAGAACCCTCCCTTTCAGTGGGCAGAGAAGACTTTTTGGGGGAATCTGACCAACCTAATAGAGAAAGGTCTGAGTTGGAAGCTCCAAATACACATCCCTTCAGATTACTCCAAGGGGTAAGCTTGTTTTTTTTTTTAATTTATTTATTTTAATTGGAGGCTAATTACTTTACAATATTGTATTGGTTTTGCCATACATCAACATGAATCTGCCACGGGTGTACACATGTTCCCAATCCTGAACCCCCCTCCCACCTCCCTCCCCATACCATCCCTCTGAGTCACCAGTGCACCAGCCCCGAGCATCCTGTATCCTGCATCGAACCTTGACTGGCGATTCATTTCTTATACGATATTATACATGTTTCAATGCCATTCTCCCAAATCATGCCCCCTCTCCCTCTCCCACAGAGTCCAAAAGACTGTTCTATATATCAGTACAGGGTTATCGTTACAGGGTTATCGTTACCATCTTTCTAAATTCCATATATATGTGTTAGTATACTGTATTGGTATTTTTCTGTCTGGCTTACTTCACTCTGTATAATAGGCTCCAGTTTCATCCACCTCATTAGAACTGATTCAAATGTATTCTTTTTAATGACTGAGTGGAGCTGACTGTGGCTCAAATCATGAACTCCTTATTGCCAAATTCAGACTGAAAGTGAAGAAAGTAGGGAAAACCACTAGACCATTCAGGTATGACCTAAACCAAATCCCTTATGATTATACAATGAAAGTGAGAAATAGATTTAAGGGCCTAGATCTGATAGATAGAGTGCCTGATGAACTATGGACTGAGGTTCATGACATTGTACAGGAGACAAGGATCAAGACCATCCCCATGGAAAAGAAATGCAAAAAAGCAAAGTGGGTGTCTGGGGAGGCCTTACAAATAGCTGTGAAAAGAAGAGAAGCGAAAAGCAAAGGAGAAAAGGAAAGATATAAGCATCTGAATGCAGAGTTCCAAAGAACAGCAAGGAGAGATAAGACAGCCTTCTTCAGAGATCAATGCAAAGAAATAGAGGGAAACAACAGAATGGGAAAGACTAGAGATCTCTTCTAGAAAATTAGAGATACCAAGGGAACATTTCATGCAAAGATGGGCTCGATAAAGAACAGAAATGGTATGGACCTAACAGAAGCAGAAGATATTAAGAAGAGGTGGCAGGAATACACAGAGGAACTGTACAAAAAAGATCTTCACGACCCAGATAATCACGATGGTGTGATCACTCACCTAGAGCCGGACATCCTGGAATGTGAAGTCAAGTGTGCCTTAGAAAACATCACTATGAACAAAGCTAGTGGACGTGATGGAATTCCAGTGGAGCTATTCCAAATCCTGAAAGATGATGCTGTGAAAGTGCTGCACTCAATGTGCCAGCAAATTGGGAAAACTCAGCAGTGGCCACAGGACTGGAAAAGGTCAGTTTTCATTCCAATCCCAAAGAAAGGCAATGCCAAAGAATGCTCAAACTACCGCACAATTGCACTCATCTCACACACTAGTTAAGTAATGCTCAAAATTCTCCAAGCCAGGCTTCAGCAATATGTGAACCGTGAACTTCCTGATGTTCAAGCTGGTTTTAGAAAAGGCAGAGGAACCAGAGACCAAATTGCCAACATCCGCTGGATCATCAAAAAACCAAGAGAGTTCCAGAAAAACATCTATTTCTGCTTTATTGACTATGCCAAAGCCTTTGACTGTGTGGATCACAACAAACTGTGGAAAATTCTGAAAGAGATGGGAATACCAGACCACCTGATCTGCCTCTTGAGAAATTTCTATGCAGGTCAGGAAGCAACAGTTAGAACTGGTCATGGAACAACAGACTGGTTCCAAATAGGAAAAGGAGTACGTCAAGGCTGTATATTGTCACCCTGTTTATTTAACTTATATGCAGAGTACATCATGAGAAACGCTGGACTGGAAGAAGCATAAGCTGGAATCAAGATTGCCGGGAGAAATATCAATAACCTCAGATATGCAGATGACACCACCCTTATGGCAGAAAGTGAAGAGGAACTAAAAAGCCTCTTGATGAAGGTGAAAGAGGAGAGTTTAAAAGTTGGCTTAAAGCTCAACATTCAGAAAACGAAGATCATGGCATCTGGTCCCATCACTTCATGGGAAATAGATGGGGAAACAGTGGAAACAGTGTCAGACTTTATTTTGGGGGCTCCAAAATCACTGCAGATGGTGACTTCAGCCATGAAATTAAAAGACGCTTACTCCTTGGAAGGAAAGTTATGACCAACCTAGATAGCATATTGAAAAGCAGAGACATTACTTTGCCAACAAAAGTCCATTTAGTCAAGGCTATGGTTTTTCCAGTAGTCATGTAGGGATGTGAGAGTTGGACTGTGAAGAAGGCTGAGCGCTGAAGAACTGATGCTTTTAAACTGTGGTGTTGGAGAAGACTCTTGAGAGTCCCTTGGACTGCAAGGAGATCCAACCAGTCCATTCTGAAGGAGATTAGCCCTGGGGTTTCTTTGGAAGGAATGATGCTAAAGCTGAAACGCCAGTACTTTGGCCACCTCATGCGAAGAGTTGACTCATTGGAGAAGACTCTGATGCTGGGAGGGATTGGGGGCAGGAGGAGAAGGGGGACGACAGAGAATGAGATGGCTGGATGGCATCACTGACTCGATGAATGTGAGTCTGGGTGAACTCCAGGAGTTGGTGATGGACAGGGAGGCCTGACGTGCTGTGATTCCTGGGGTCGCAAAGAGCTGGACACGACTGAGCGACTGAACTGAACTGAACTGAATACTCCATTGTGTATATGTACCACAGCTTTCTTATCCATTCATCTGCTGATGGACATCTAGGTTGAGGAAGCTTAAGTTTATCAAGACCTTCATGTACTCAGAACTTTCAGGCAGCTTTTTGGACCCAGATGCAAATCAAGAGCAAATAGCCAACACTTGTCTGACACTGAGGAATTCTCTAAAGAGGCCCAAACAAATAAATAGTGACAAACAATCTAAAGAAAACAGGGTAATTGCAAATTAGGAGAAAACGTTTTTTAACCTATCAATAAAGTAAGAGCAGTGTGTCACTTTTTTTTAAAATTAAGTTAACTTTTAATTTTGAGATAATCGTAGACTCCTATGCAATTGTAAAAAATAATACAGAAATAACTCAGGAAGATGAGCAGTGTGTCATTTTAAAATTCAAAAAGAATAATAACAAAAAACTTTTGAAAATTAGTATGTTGGCAGAAATTAGGAACTCAATAGAAGAACTGAAGCTAAATGGGCATAAATCTCCTGGAAAATGGAGCAAAAAGACAAAGAAAAGGAAATTAGGAGAGACAACATAAGAACATTAGAGGGTAAATACAGGAAACCCAAAATGTGACCAAATGGAATTTCAAAGGAGGACAGGAAAGGCTGAGAGGAACAGATCATCAACAACAGATTAAGAAGATGTCCCAGAACTAAAGGACAGAAGGACTTTCCAGGTTCAGCCTGCCCTGTGAAACCGAGGAAAACAACAGCATCACTGTGCATTTTAGCACTCTGGGGTCCAAGAGAAGATCCTACAAGCTTCCAGAGGGAAAAACTAGATCATGTTAAAAGGACAAGGAACCTGAATGGCTTGGGGTTTCTCAATAGCAACACTCAGATGAGAAGGAAGTGGAGTGATAACCCCCAGATTATTTTGAAAAATAAGTTAAAAAATTTTCCAATCTAGAAAAATTAATTATTTCTAACCTACAATTCTATAATCAGTCAATAATCAATGACGTATGAGGACAGACACAATAAAGGCATTTGTGGCCATGCAAGTTCTACAAACTCTACCTACCATATACCGTTTCTTAGGAAGCCATTGGAAGCTACTGGAAATAGAGCAAGAAAGATAAGGCCATGGGATTAAAAAATGCATTTCAAGTTAGAAAATAAATGAAAAGAATCACCAGGAATATGATGAAAGAAGGTTCCAGAAGGATGTCTGGGGAACGGATATATAGGGTAATTGTCCAGACTAGAGAAGTGCTACCCAAGGGACAGACACGATGAGGATGGCCATCACTGTACCCTCCACTGCGGGACCACGTTGTGAACCTGGTGAGACTACTGGAGCATCTAGGACCACGTTGTGAACTCTGGTGAGACTACTGGAGCATCTACTCCATTCAGATAAGGTATTAAACTAAAAAGAGGAAGACATCAGAGAAACATAAGATGCAACGCGAAATGAGAGCCAAAAATAGTTCCAAGGATGACAGCAAAGAAAATCCAGGCCCAGAAAGATAGTTATCCAGTGGAGCTAGAGAGCAAATGTCCAGATAGGAGAAAGCAGGTCTTCGTGATGGATGGCTTCAACAGAAAAAAAGGGAAAAGAAAGAAAGAATTAGATTGGCTGATGTTGATGGCCTTGTAGAAAAATATTCTGAGAAGCTTTTGGAAATTGTGGGGTGAGTTAGCAATTAAGTCCAAAAAAAATAAAAACCCTAAGTAAATAAAAAGCCAAGGCAATTATTAACTACAGATAAAACAAAAACTAAGAAAGGAAACAATCGTAGTGCACTACAGTGCTCAGCTGTGAATAATATCTGTCTAAGCATATTATGTAAACAGTCACTACTGATCTAAGAACTGTAATCTAACTACATGGGGAGGAGAGGAAACAGGAAACAGAGGGATGAGCAGGGTGGTGTAAGAGAATTAGATCCTCATCTACCATAATAGGAAGTCAGTAGATGGCACCTACAAATTGATAAAGTAAAAGATAACAGCATATACCTGTTATTGAGAAACATGGAAAAGAGCAGTTGGCAGCTGTGGCCTCTGGGGAGGGGAACATGGGGAAAACATGGAACAGAGAGTCATATTTTCCTACAAATAGTTTAGTTCAAGTTGATGTTTGAAACTAAGTGCACTGTTGAAACAAAAATTAGTTTTAAAAATGGATTAATTTCTCCTAGCACCTTTGCCTGCCAATCTTGTGGCTGGCTGCCTCTGTATGCTGTGGTTCCTTTTTTTTGACTTCTTTGATCCAAAGGTAAGGCTTAGAAAATAACTACAATCCCACCTTCTCTACCCTTCAAAACCACCTCTTATTTTTCTATAGGTGTATGTTTCTATACAAGTGAGCTGTTATCTCAAAGAACAAACTGTCTGGGAGAATAAAAAAGTGGTCACAAGCAAGAAACGTATAACTATAATTTTAAATATTTGCAGACAACACTGAAATGCAAGTTAACACCTTCCTACCTTCCTAAACATCAGCCATATTAACTTATCATGTAACTGATTTCCTTTTTTTAAAAGCTATCCCTTGGTTTTATTTTAACTTAACCATGTGAATACTTCACAAAAAGTACACATATCAAAGCCAATCAAACTATACAGTCAAACTAAATATCCAGTAGATAAAACATGTAGTCAGAAGGTCAAAGATGAACAGCCATTCAGGGGCTGATGAACTTGTTTGCATAGTTTTTAAAAATCTACTTGGAAGTAATGAAGTTTATTTCCTTTTTGACCTCTCAGGAAATCTTTAATTTCTCTCTCCCTTTGCATTTCCTGTTCAGAAGTCTAACTGTGGCCTCCCAGCTTCTGGGGCCCTGCTCTGGGGACTTCAAGGGGTCCAGGCTCCTGGCTTTAGCCCATCTCTAGTCCCTTCTAATAGTCTCATCCTTCCTTTGAGAGACAAGGACATACCTCCCTGAGAGCATTGACCTGCTCACTACCCCATGCTTGGCACAGAATATACTCAAAGATAATTAGCTGAACAAATGAACCATCTTCCTAACCTCAGAACAACCCTAAACACGATTGAGCTGGAGGGATCCTCGTTTATTAGTCCAACTACCTGATTCTGCAGACTCTCTGAGAGGAGCCAACATTTGTTAGGTGACTTGGTGAGTCAGATACTGAAGCAGGTGTGTGCATTAGTTTCTCAGGGCTACTGTAACTAAGTTCCAAGAACCAGGTGACATTAAACAACGTGCATTTATTCTCTCATATTTCTAGAGGCTAGAAGTACAATAATGAAAGTGTGGTCGTGACCACATTCCCTCCAAAGGCTTTAGGGAGAATCCTTCCTTACCCCTTCCGGCTTCTGCTGGTAGCCCCAGCAGTTTCTCAGCTTGACTCCAATCTCTATGACAGCCTGACTCCAATTTCTGCCTCTGCCTTCACCTGGCTATCTTCTCTCTGTGTCTGGGGGTCTTCATGTCCTCATATGGCATTCTCCCCTTTGTATCTTCACATCTTCTTTTTAAAAGTGCACCAGTCCTATTTGATTAAAGGACCACCCAACTCCAATATGGAGTATAGCTTCATCTGCAATGAACCTATTTCCAAATATTCCAAGGTAGCCAGGGTTACAATTTGAACACACCTCTGCAGGGTATGTTCAATATATAACAGCACAGAAAACAGATATACTATCCCTGGCCTAGCAGACTTATCGCTAGGTCAAAAGGCTGCCCCTCCATCAGGGCTGGACAGCCTGACTCCACCCAGGCCCCGGCCCCATAAAGTCAGCTCATCCAGCTCGCTGTTAGGAATATTTTAATATCACCACTTACAGGTGAGTTTGCATTGTAAAAGAGGCTCTTAAAAATCAAAGATTCTTTTGACAGATAAATAAATGGCATCAGTAAAAACAGAGACAGAACTTCAAGTTCAGTGAAAGACCATAGAGGAGATATTTGAGAACGTGTCCTTCCTGGAATCCCCCATCACACTTCCTGAATTTCCACCCTCCACTCAAAGTTTAGAGGTGAAGGTGGGCCTTCAGGGGATAGAAACCCTCATCTGCATCCAAGAGGATGGACATTCCTTCTGCTTCCCACGCCTCTGCATTCCATGCATCCAGGGTATGAGCTTCGGCTGAGAGGTTAGAGAAAGCAGGTGACCACGACACTGCCAGAAGGCTGGACTTTGTCCTGCGCTGGGGGGCCGCCTGCACCCAATGCCCACCCCCTCCAGTCACCACAATGACCCGACAGGGCCTACAGTGACACAGAAACAGGAGCACAGGTTCACGGGTTTCCTTCTCGCCGTGGAAGAGCAAGAACGACTGTTTTACCCTTTCAGGATGACACAATCTTTCGGGCTGGGGCATGTTGTCTTCTCTTTTTTTCATTGAGACCGCAGGCTCTGAGGACAAGAACAGGCTGCCAGGTCACCCTGGCCCTGTGGTGTTAATTTTAAAAGCCATGAGAATAAATCTGATTCACATCTTTCATGATTCAGCCTTCCCCGTAATGGTGAAGGAGGAGGCCTCCACTTCCCCCTCCTCCCTCCCCTTCTCCCCTTAGTCGCCAGGAGTTAGGCAGCCTTTGAGTTGAGTGACATCACCCCCCACCTCCCCACCACCATCCCCCGGGAGGCTTCACACTGTTCAAGAGCAAAGCAGTGAGAGTCCATGGGAGGACAAAGCCTTTTATGTGAAGAAGGCCATTTGGGGGTGCGGGGGAGGACTTCCAGCCAGCCACTAACTCTGAACCACTAACTCTGCCCAGAGCTGATGTGGACAGTGGGCTTTCATGTTAGGAGCCACAACTGCCAACTGCAGGAGATCTGGAAGGGGAGGCCCAGGGGCTGGCAAGTGTGATGGTGAGTCCAGGGCCTCAGGGGACTAGCCATAACGACCATACCCAGGGAAAGCATCAGGTTCTTCCTCCAAAACAAACTTCAAAGACAGCAAGCGATAAGACAGAAACACTGGGTAATGACATGCCTGTGCTTCTTTTCATCTAGGCATCTGGAATCTCTTGAAAGCATTAATTACACCTTCCTCCCTTTGCACGGAGGAGGACCCGTGTGGTTGTCACCATGGCAGGACATCTCAGCTCTCTGGGAAAGAGCACTGGACCAGAGCCAGGCAATGGGGTGCCAGCTTCAGCTCTTGCCTATACAGTAGTTCTTGGGCAAATGCCTTAACCGGAGTCTTGGTTTTCTTATGTTAAAAATGGGAGAAATAATAATAATGAAATTGTAGACCTTGTTAAGTACTTGCTGGTGTCAGATATTGAGGGCTAGATCTGCTTTATCTCAGGAAGCTAGCGTGGTACCTCAGGGGGCAGGTACAAAAGGGGGGTCCATTTTGTAGATGAGAAAACTAAGTCCTGGAGCAAATGATTGACTGCTAATAAGTAGAGATGCTACTTACAAAGCTATGGTTTTTCCAGTGGTCACGTATGGATGTGAGAGTTGGACTATAAAGAAAGCTGAGCACCGAAGAATCGATGCTTTTGAACTGTAATGTTGGAGAAGACTCTTGAGAGTCCCTTGGACAGCAAGGAGATCCAACCAGTTCATCCTAAAAGAAATCAGTCCTGAATGTTCATTGGAAGGACTGATGGTGAAGCTGAAGCTCCAATACTTTGGCCACTTGATGCGAAGAACTGACTCACTGGAAAAGACCCTGATGCTGGGAAAGATTGAAGGCAGGAGGAGAAGGGGACGACAGAGGATGAGATGGCTGGATGGCATCACTGAATCAATGGACATGAGTTTGAGTAAATTCCGGGAGCTGGTGATGGACAGAGTGGCCTAGCGTGCTGCAGTACATGGGGTCACGAAGAGTCGGACGTGACTGAGCGACTGAACTGACTGACTGATGTACAGATGCTAGTATGTGAATGCAAGTCTTCTGGAAAACCAAGGCTGATAAGAAAATTTAGCGAGGCACGGTATGTGGATTCTTGGGAAAGTTCCATGTTACCCAGGAGTAAGAGAGAGCTTCTGAGCAGGTTCCGGCCGAGCCACAGTCTTCCTTCCACCCCAGTCTGTGGGCTCTTCTCCCTCTGGTCCAACTTCCCTGGTGCTAGTGCTTGTGCGAGATTTAGTCAGATCTCCAGTGCCTTGATTGTGTGGGAGAAACAGCATAGAATGTCCTAGATTAAAATGTTATTTTGTTCCTTTCAAAACCACCACACGCTTCTGAGTCCTTCAGTCTAGGAAAGCCAAACCAGTCTACCCTTAATCAGTTCTGAGAAAGCACTCCTCAAAGATAAGTGAAAAATAATATTCTGTGTGTTGCTTTCTACCAGTGCCCAGGGCATGAGAAACATCTGAAGGAGGGAAAGAGAAAAGTGAGGGTGAGCTGAGCCGTGTCCTTTCTCCTTTTGCTGCTGAAAAGATGATCGATCTTGTAATTAATGGTGGTGCACTTCAGGATTCCACAGCCTCAGTGGCTGTAAATAAACAGCCAGGAGAAAACTCTCCTGGGCCCGTCACACCCACCGCGGTGAGAAAGGCAGCCCCTTCAAGCGTCCGTTGTTTGAGTCTCCGCACCTCCGCCCGGGTTCCCGGACACCTGGCTGGATGCAGGTGTTACAGGGGGTGGAGGATGGGGAGACCCCTGCTGCATGGCGAGGAAAGACACGGTGAAGGGTAGGAGGCAGGCATAGGAACGCAGCATAGTTAGGACCCAGGATGGTGTCCCGGAGTCCAGCTGGTGGGGCTGGCTGCGCTTTGGGGGCCATGAGGCCTGGGCAGTGCTTGAAGGATCTGAAGCAAGCACGTGAACCTCACTTCACAAGGGAGTGGACTCGTGTGGGGGAGGGCGCCCCCTAGAGGCCTCGGGGAGGTGCAGCGAGCCCAGGAAGGCCCTTTCTTGCCCAAATCTGAGTGACAGGTCACAACCAAGTCGCTGGGGGACGATGAGGCACACGTTATTTTTAACTTTCCTGCAAGAGAAACTGCTGCCCGTTGAATATTCTATGTAGTTAGAATTTAAGATATGAAGCAAGATTTCCTCAAAAATAATTGTCTGTGTGATCGTTATAAGAATCGAATGCAAACTTAAATAGATAAAATCAAACATTTATCGTGAGATTTTACAATCTTTTTCTTAAAAAAATTTTTTTGCTGACTTTTTTCTTCATTTAAGGGCTCACTTGGTGATACAGCTACAACAGTGAATACACACGCCCTATGACATGTCCAGCTGTGGTCAAGGAGCTTTCAACAGATCGACTTGCTCAGTGTTTACAACAGCCCAATGAGGCAGCACCATTAGGCTCCTGTTTACAGGTGACTGCATGAAGTAATCACACAGCTGGTAAATGGTAGAGCTGGGACTCGAATCCAAGCATTCTGGACCAGAACCCCCTCTGGGGCCCTTACCTGCATCTCGTCACTTGACACGTCCAACACAGGCCAGCATTTAATAGCAACATGAATCTGGGCAAGCTGCGTCACCTCTGTGCCTCCATTTCTTCATCTGCAGAATGAAGGAGGGGCAGCATATTGTGTGAGCTCAGTGATCACTTCCTCCCGCTGTGATATTCTACTGCTCTGAGTTAGTTTAATAAATATCTGAGCACCTGCATGGCCCACGCATGGGCCAGGCACTTTGCTAAGCCCTAAGCTACAGAGAAGAGGAAGATTGGCCTGTTCCTCCAAAAAGCTTGTGTTCCTCCGTGGAAAACAGCCATGGAGTCTGGTCTCCCTCACTGGCAGTTGGGGGCTGGGAGAGGAAAGTCTGATGGGAGATGATTGGGAGGCAGAGTCCCTCTTGAACAATGGTGACCATAGAGCCCTTAAGAGCTGGAGACCACTGGCCAGGCTGCTGAGTGAAGCCCTTCTCATGAAGCCAGTAGCCCCCTACTTAAGCCCTTAGGACCTGATCCAGCCATCTCAGCAGGTGTCACCATCCAGCCAGTCCAGCCCTGTCACTGTACCTCTTGGCTCCTTTACCCTAGGGCGTCTCTTCCTTTCTACACCCAGCAAGCTCATCCTCTCCCCCACCTCTTCTGTGAGTGTCCCCTCACCTCCACCAAGGTCCCTGCTTCCTGGGCAGCCCTCTCTGGAGTTGATGGTTTGCCCGCTCCCCCCTGATGTTCCTCAAGGCCAGGAGCCTGCGTTGACCTCCTTGGGCCCAATTTCCACCTTCAGACAATTGCCCTTTCTGCCTTGTGAATGCCTGGAAAACCGAAGTCCTCTCTTAGCAGTTCCTGCTATGCTGTCCCCCCTGCTGGCGTCAGCTCTGGGCCTCTGTGTCCCCATCAGTCAGGGGCACCCTCCCCCAACTATGCACTGCCTCACCCCTGCTCTCAGGACATCAGTGTTAGCTGTTCCTCCAGATCTGTCATTTTAGGGTCTCCTCGTCCACCAGCCTGAGTCAGTCCCTCCCCCCAGGCTCATGCCCAGGCTTGTCACCACCCCGGGTCCAGCCTCTGTCCTTCTCCTGCCCACCTCTAGCCATCCAGCTGCTTGTCCACGGGCCTCTGCTGGCCCTCCTTCCCTGTCACCAGGGCCATCAGTCGCTGACACCTCTGCTTTCTTCCCTGTCCACATTCCTCTCACCTTCACTTCCTCATGTTCCAACTCTGTCCCCAGTCCCTCATGTCAACACTCTTTTCATAACAAACCAAACTCCCTTGACCTTCCGTCTTTTCAGTTCCCTACCAGGCAAACTTTCATCACAGTTCACCCAGCTCCGCTTGTTCTGGGCCTGCAGGCAGCAGCTGAGAGTTGGCAGCGACAGCGCTCTCAGCACAGATTTCAAAGCCTACAAATTACTGTCCATCATGCTGCCACTGCCAGGCAATCCTCCAGGGTTTCTCCAGTGAGCACATTTTCCCACTTATCACTCAGTGGTGTCAGCATTCTTTGTTCTCTCCTCATCTCTCATGTTCATTTTCTCTCTTCCCTGACTCCCAGCAGATGGCCTTGCCTCCTGATTCAGAGGGAACAGCAAGTTACCAGATAGGAACGCACTCATCTTCTGCAGCAACCCCGCTCACCCACCTTACCTTTCATTCATCCCTCCCCAACCTGGGCTGTAGCTGCAGTTGCTCTTAACTTGATGAATTAACTTTATATATATATAAGTTATATATATATATAAACTTTATATATAAAGGATAGCATACTATAGGCTACCTCTGGGGCTTAATTTTTTCATTAAATAAACAGTGTATGATTTTTATATATTGCTTATATCCATAGTTCATTTGTTTTAACTGTCCTTAAGTGTTACCTGTGTGAAAATACCACAAGAGAATGATAAATTGGGATTCGGGTTGCTGGTACCTCCAATGGCGGAAGCCAAGGGCAATGGAGGGAAGGAGTACATAGTAAGTTATTGTCAACAGTCCTGTTCTTATCTTAGGTGTTTCTTATAATATTCATTCTAGGCAAGAATACTGTAGTGGGTTGCATGCCCTCCTCCAGGGGATCTTCCCAACCCAGGTATCAAACCCAGGTCTCCCACATTGCAGGCAGATGCTTCACTGTGTGAGCCACCAGGGACACTCAATAAATAAATATCTCTGACATGCATCTAAGATGAGACTGTGTCATGAACTAAGACAAATGAGTAATAATATTGCATAGGGACTTGCTTAGCGGTTCAGTGGTTAAGACTCTGCACTCTCAATGCAGGAGGCATGGGTTTGGCTCCTGGCTGGAACACTAAGATCCTGCTCATGCCACATAGCCAAGGAAAAAATTGCATAATTATTGTTACATAATCCTGTTATAAAATATATTAATTATAACCCTTATATATGTTATGTTATATGTGATATACATTATATATTATACATTATGTAGGTATGTGTATTATATATTATGTATATGTGTGCATGCGTGCTAAGTCATTTCAGTCATGTCCAACCTTTGAGATCCCATGGACTGTAGCCTGCCAGGCTCCTCTGTCCATGGGATTCTCCAGGCAAGAATACTAGAGTGGGTAGCCATTCCCTTCTCCAGGGGATCTTCCCGACCGAGAGATCGAACCTGCTTCGCTTATGTCTCCTTCATTGGTAGGGTTCTCTACCGCTAACACCACCTGGGAAGCCCATTACGTATATACATATATATTAATAATATGTATTATATACTATATGCTGCTGCTGCTAAGTCAATGCAGTCGTGTCCGACTCTGTGTAATCCCATAGACGGCAGCCCACCAGGCTCCCCCGTCCCTGGGATTCTCCAGGCAAGAACACCGAAGTGGGTTGCCATTTCCTTCTCCAATGCATGAAAGTGAAAAGTGAAAGTCAAGTCACTCAAGTCGTGCCCGACCCTCAGCAACCCCATGGACTGCAGCCTACCAGGCTCCTCCATCCATGGGATTTTCCAGGCAGGAGTACTGGAGTGGGGTGCCATTGCCTTCTCCGTATATACTATATACTAATAAGTAAAAAGAACATGTTAATATATATACTATTATTATCTATTATTTAATAAATGGCTTAGTATGTTATTTTATATATAATACATAATCTTTGATAAAAATATATTATTATATACCCCTTGGGGGAAGGTATGGCAACCCACTCCAGTATTCTTACCTGGAGAATCCCATGGACAGAGAGCCACAGTCTATAGCGTTACAAAGAGTCAGATACCACTAAAGTGACTTAGCACATATATAATGATAATTAGTAAAATTAAGTAAAAACACCAACACTCTTTAACCCTCGCAATGCTCCAGCTGCCACTGTTCTTTTCTCTTCACTTTCATAGTCGAAGTTCTTCCCAGTGTTGTCCATCCTCCCCATCTTCATTTCCTTATCTTGAACATTTGTCCTCCTCCCATCCCATCCTGGCTTCTGCCCCATTAAATCCCTCTAGAGATTACCAATCACCTCCAGGTCGTTGAGTTCACTGGGCAGTCTTGGGTCTCAACTTGCTCAGCACTGCCACTGCTGAGACGCCCTGTTTTTTGGCCTCCTCCCCTAGTCTCCACGGGCCACACATTTTGTTCCCCAATATTCTCAGGCTGTTTTTTCCTCAGCCTCCTTTACCAGACCATCTCCTCTGCCATGGCCTGGGGTTTCCTTGAAATCCCATCCAAGGTTCTCTTCTTGTTTTCTTCATCCATTTCTTTGGCCTCATCTGTTCCCTAAGCTGGGTCATTGGTTACTGGTAGCAGTTCCAGCCCGATTTCTCCTTGGAGCTCTAGATTCATCCCCCTGGCTGCTCTGCTTGGATGTCAGCACCTCTAAGCTAAACTCCTGACATTCTCTAGGTCGATCCTCCTCCAGGTCTCCCCATCTCTGGATGGGTTAACGACCCTGCTGGGTCCGTTCCAGTTGCCCGCTCAGATCTGGTAAGTGACCCTGGAATGGGCGTGGTTCTCAGCCAGGACCATCGGAGACTTCCCCCAAGGTTTTTCTAAATGAAACTAATGGAGAAAATTCCTGACCTCTTGGGTTATGAAGGGATTCCCCGGTGGCTCAGACAGTAAAGCATCTGCCCGCAGTGCGGAAGACCTGGGTCTGATCCCTGGATTGGGAAGATCCCTGGAGAAGGAAATGGCAACCCACTCCGGTACTCTTGCCTAGAAAATTCCACAGATGGAGGAGCCTGGTGGGCTACAGTCCATGGGTCGCAAAGAGTGAGACACTACTGAGTGAGAAGTCTATTAAGTCTTGGGCTGTGAAAGACACAGGGGTATGAGATAGAGGGTCGTAGAGAAAACCTGTCTTCAACAAAGAAAATGGTGAGTCCAGTGGAGATAGAGCCTTGGGGAACAAGCAGAAAGCCCAAAGTTGAGTGGCCTGGGGCTATGAGTTGATTCCAGTCCCCCAGGCCCCTACCTGCCTTTCTGCACTGCCGTCCTTGGTTTGTTGAGCACCTACGTATCCACCTAGTGAATCCCCCTTTTGGCTCAAGCTAGTTTGGGTTAGGTTCTGGTCACTGGCTGCTAAGGAGAGTACTGAGCACTGTGGCTCTCTCCCACCCAGCGCAGCCACTGCCCATCAGGCTCCTGCCCAGCCCTTGACCACCCTCCTCTCTGCCCTGGTGCACTGTCATCTCTCACCAAGATCCCTGTACCGGTCACCTTCGGTAATCACACTCACTCCCTCCCACTCCAGTCTGTTTACCACATAACAGCCCAACTGGGATAAGGAGGAGCATGATGCGGCTTCACCACCTTCTTAAGTCACAGTGGGGCCGACTCGTGTTATTTAGGGGAAACTCCCTTGCCAGCGGTCCTTACAACTGCCTACATGGGTGGCAGGGTGCACCTCTTGCCCTGGGAAGAGAATCCAGCACACACACAGTGATCGGCAGGTGTGGCCCACAATGTGCAGAACTGGGGGGAGAGCCAGGGCTGGTTGGCATCAAGACCCAGGGCACTGGGAGAGCAAAGAAGCCGACACAGACCAGTTCTCCCAGCCTCTCGAAGCGAGGAAAGCACCCTTGGGTGGTGGATTAAAGTGTCTTTGACCTAGGTCTGCTGGCCAAAAACGACTAGCAGAGTGTGTGGATACTAGCAGGAGGGTGTGGCTGGTATCCCAGGGACTGGTAGGGGCTGAGGCTGGATGCTCCACAGGACCCATCTCCCCAGCCTGGGGTGGTGCCTTGGGGAACAGGCAGAAAGGCCCTGTGTGGGATGGTAGGAATTGGGCCAGTGTGGGAGTATCACTGCAGGTGAGGTCAGCTGACAGAGCTCAAGGGCCTCATTTTCACAGCCATGTCAAGCTTCAGCAAAAGTCACAGCGGCAGAAGTGGGTTCATGTCTCCCAGTGGTCTTCCTCTGGTGTGAGGGCCAGACTTCAGACCCAGCCCCACCTGGATGCTAGAAACTCTAGAGAGAGGCGGCTGGGGATGGCCTCAAGGGGGCAATGCTGGCCTGTCTGCCCACACGAGTATATGTGGACAGAACCACCAATGGGAAGAAAGTGAGAGACGTGGTCACATCTGTACCCGGAGTTTAGTTATGAATCTTGGGTGACATTTATAGACAATCTAGTGAGTTGCGGCCCAGAACTAGAGGCCAGGGAGCAAACGTTGCTTGTCAGTGGTGGTGCTAACAAGCCACCTCTTGTGGAGGCTGGGGTTAGAGGCCTCTGGTCTCCTCCCAGAAGGAGCCTGGGTGTTGGGGAGATGGTGAAAGGATAAGATAAAGGTGCCTCCCTAAGTGTCACCAGGAAGGAGCCATCTGAAAATACCACCTGTGGAAAATAAGCTATAGTCCTGGGCCGGATCACCCCTGGATGATCTGATAAAGGCTGTGTCCTGACCACACGAGTGGGAGCGCCAGATGGGCAGTGAACCAATCCCCAGGCCAGTGTGGTTTCCTGCCTGTATTTATCATGCCTCAGTAGCCACGAATGAAAGAGACAGAAATGAAATGCTCACTATTAAGATTTCAACGCTGAGAGGCTTTAGTGTCTTACTGTACTTCAGTATCACCCACAGAAACCCAGGCGGTGTTTAAACCCCAGGTCCCTTGGTCCCTCTGCTGCTGCTGCTAAGTCACTTCAGTCATGTCCGACTCTGTGTGATCCCATAGACAGCAGCCCACCAGGCTCCCCCGTCCCTGGGATTCTCCAGGCAAGAACACTGGAGTGGGCTGCCATTTCCTTCTCCAATGCATGAAAGTGAAAAGTGAAAGTGAAGTCACTCAATCATGTTCGACTCTTCGCGACCCCATGGACTGTAGTCTTCCAGGCTCCTCCATCCATGGGATTTTCCAGGCAAGAGTACTGGAGTGGGGTGCCATTGCCTTCTCTGCCCTTGGTCCCTATAAAATCTGGCAAATCCAACAGCCTCCTTAAAGCAGACCTTGGCAAGTGTCTACCTTCCCTGTTATAGCAGAACACTTTCCATCAAGCCCGTGGCGAGCTTTTGTTTTGTTAATTAATGGAGCCTGTTCAGCCTTCTCAGGAACTTCTCAGAAGGTAGCACTGCTTACTCTTCCCTCCTTAGGATTTCTGCCCTTAAACCCCCACAAGCGGGCCGCTGACCTGTGTCCCGCATTGACACTTTCTCTGGCCACGCCCCCCACGGGGGTGGAGTCAGCATGACCAAGGGGATACGCCCATTAGTGCTACCCCATGCTCTGGAAATCCAGGACTCCGAATTTCCTGCCCCAACAGCCGCTGACCCACTTTTGGTGTCCGCACAGTTTCTTCCCAGAGCTCATCTTCCCAAGGACTTAGAGCATGGGCAGAAGGCAGCTGTTTGCCCAGAGGGTGTGTACAGAGCCTGGGCGTGAGGTCTAGGTGTCCCTACGTGTGCACACAATGCCATCTGTGGCATGAGCAGGACCCCGCATTGGGAAGAAAAGGCTAGTGGTTAGAGACGGAATCAGTCCCCCCTCTCTGCCCCCTGCCAGTGTCATGTTTGTGTGTCTCCCACTGGGGACTCCAGTGAGTCTAAGAATTCTAAATTTGAACTTGGCCTTCCATCCTATTATGAATGTACATTTATAAAAGTAGGAATTTAGAATCCATTTAACTTAAAATGTTTAGCTATATAGGATGTGAGCTTCCAATATACTCTGGCCTTGTACCCCCAAAGGTCCAGAGCAGTTATGGTGGTCAGGGAGGCCCCTTGCTGGCTCTGCAGAGATTGTAGGAGGCAAAGACCACTTCTAGACGGGAGGGGCTTCTGCTTCATTCTCTGAATTTAGGATCTTCTGAATGGATAAACAATGGAAACTGAGAACATCAAGTTTATTTAGCAAGACCCCAGGGGTATGTGAATATGATGTGTGTGTGTGGTTGCTTTGTGTGAACTGTTATGTGGGATTGAGTGTATTTCCGTGTGTGTTTGTGAGTGTGTCTCCATGCATTCTGTCCTTTAGAAGTCAGGTAGTAAAAATGTTATGGTATCCCTCACTCTATGATTAAAAATCACAAATCACCCCAAATTAGTCCCCCCACCAATTTTTTCATTTTACAGATAAAGAAACTGTAGCTTAGAGACGATGAGTGACTTGCCCAAGGGCACAGAGATCATGAGCCCAGGGCCAGGATTCAATCCAAGCAGTGTGGTTCCAGAACTCTGGGATCCTGCTCCCTACTGTGTGTGGCCTCCTGGCCAGGAGAAAAGGTTCTGATGAGTTGGACCAACGTGCAGTCTGCTCAAAGGTGTGGACTCTGAAAACCAGGCAGTGAGTACTAGATATTAGGTAAGTGTTAAGGCTATGGTTTTTCCAGTGGTCATGTATGGATGTGAGAGTTGGACTGTGAAGAAAGCTGAGTGCTAGAGAATTGATGCTTTTGAACTGTGGTGTTGGAGAAGACTCTTGAGAGTCCCTTGGACTGCAGGGAAATCCAACCAGTCCATTCTGAAGGAGATCAGCCCTGGGATTTCTTTGGAAGGAATGATGCTAAAGCTGAAACTCCAGTACTTTGGCCACCTCATGTGAAGAGTTGACTCATTGGAAAAGACTCTGATGCTGGGAGGGATTGGGGGCAAGAGGAGAAGGGGACGACAGAGGATGAGATGGCTGGATGGCATCTCTGACTCGATGGACCTGAGTCTGAGTGAACTCCAGGAGTTGGTGATGGACAGGGAGGCCTGGCGTGCTGCAATTCCTGGGGTCGCAAAGAGTCAGACACGACTGAGCGACTGAACTGAACTGAACTGAAGTGTTAAGGGCTGCTCAGAAATCAATATCTTAGGTCTTTGATAAGTAAGAAGGCTCACTGCTCATCCCTGATCCCTTTGCTGTTGACTAAAGGGTACTAATGGAGAAGGCAATGGCGCCCCACTCCAGTACTCTTGCCTGGAAAATCCCATGGATGGAGGAGCCTGGTGGGCTTCAGTCCATGGGGTCGCTGAGGGTCGGACACGACTGAGCGACTTCACTTTCACTTTTATGCATTGGAGAAGGAAATGACAACCCACTCCAGTGTTCTTGCCTGGAGAATCCCAGGGACGGGGCAGCCTGATGGGCTGCCATCTATGGGGTCGCACAGAGTCGGACACGACTGCAGCGACTTAGCAGTAGCAGCAGCAAAGGGTACTAAAGCCCATGACAGCACTGCTGGGGGCTGCCTGGCAAAACATGGAACACTGCTGCTTGGAGCTGTTTCTTCATGGGAAGCCGAGAAAGGAAATGTCGCCAACTAGTGGACGTCTTTGGTAGTGGAAGTAGGAGACCCAGCAGACTGCAGGTATGGGGCAGGAGGAAAGGCAAGGAAGCGTCCTTCTTTTAGTGAATGATCATTTTCAAGTGTCTTAAAAATTCCTGTTTCACATATTTTATTCATTTCTTTTTGTTTTTTTTTTTAGGAAAGATAATTGTCTCTGTTACTCCATCTTAGCTGGATTCCTAATGATTCACTTTCTATTGTTATTTTCCTATTCAATAATTTGGAAGCTTATATGGCCTTTTAATGAAAACTATTTCTAAATTTTTATAAGTCATCTCTAACTTCATAACCTTATATGTAATTGAACCAGTTATTTCCATAACGGCCTTAAAAATGAAATAACCTATTAGATCCCTTTCATCAATAATGATTAATTTAGCATACTGTACTTCTCTGCTGCTCCAAGTGTGTGTTTGTGCATGTGTGTGTATTCCAATAACTACTTTTTAAACAATTGCTTCCAGTTTGTTAAATTGACAATGAAATATTAGACTTAGGTATAAACTTATTTAATTGCTCACGATCATTTTTTAATCCCATGTCCTTCCATTCTTGAATTATTTACTTGTACTGATTTCCCAATCAGTACTGGACACATTATTGGCTAATTTTTTCTATTGCTGGACTGGGGATCCTTACCTATATGAACACTATGCCCTCCTCATTCATCGATGATATTCAACCTTTGTTGACTGCCCATGCCTCGTTTTAGAATATGGCATTGTTTTTTATCATCAAAATTTATTTTTCTTGATTTAAAGTGCTTCCTTTTCATGACTGGCTGGTATTTTCTAATAAGTGGATATTAGTAAAGATTTTTCTTAACCTCTTCCTGCTTTTTGTAGTAATTCAGCTTCATTGAGGAGTATGTCTTCTCATTTCTCAGAACTGGTTCCTGCATTTCAACTGCTAAATCACTACCACACTGTTATTCACCCTGTTTATTCCTGAAAGAGTGAGATCTTTATCTGATTAAAGACAGTCCCATCAGAGGTGCGTGGCTCTCTGTCCAAAGGTCCAAAGGAAGAAAAAAGGAAAGATTTTTGCATCTAAAGGTTACATTTTGCCAGGTTAGTGGTCTAGTTATCTGTGTGGCACAGTGGACCATGCAATAACTTGACTGAAAACTTCCTTTTTCATATTTATTAGGGTGGCCGGCACTAGCTGGGGTCAGCACTCTGACCCTTGTCAGGATCCTGGTACGAGGCATCTCTTCTTCCCCTTGTTACTGAGACCTTGCAAACAGGGTTCCAGCCGAGTGAACCCTGGACCTGGCTCTGCCTTGAGGCCAGATCCCCCTTTCCCCTCCCCCGCCCCCCAGCCACATCTCCTCCTCCTGTGTCCTGGGCATCCCTCACTGCTCTCAGTTATCTGGCTTCCACTGCGGGTTTCTTCCCTCTCCCTAGCAGGCCGGCTCACCTTTCACACATGGTTAACCTTAAATCTTCCTTCCTGCACTTTATTTCTTGTTCAGTCGCTAGGTCATGTCTCTTTCCAGTCGCATGGACTGCAGCATGACAGGCTCCTCTGTCTTCCACGATCTCCCAGAGTCCACTGAAATTCATGTCGATTGAGTCGGTGATGCCATCCAACCATCTCATCCTCTGCCACCCCCTTCTCCTTTTGCCCTCAATCTTTCCCAGCATCAGTTGGCTTTTAGCATCAAGTGGCCAGAGTCTTGGAACTTCTGCATCAGTCCTTCCAGTGAATATTCAGGGTTGATTTCCTTTAGGATTGACTGGTTCGATCTCCTTACAGTCCAAGGGACTCTCAAGAGTCTTCTGCAGTACCACAATTTGAAAGCATCAATTCTTTGACCCTCAGCCTTCTCTATGGTCCAACTGTCTCATCCATACATAAATACTGGAAATAGTATAGCTTTGACTGTATGGGTCTTTGTTGGCAAAGTGATGTCTCTGCTTTTTGATATGCTGTCTAGGTTTGTTACAGCTTTCCTTCCAAGGAGCAAGTGTGTTTTCATTTCATGGTTGAAGTCACCATCCGCAGTGATTTGGAGCCCAGGGAAATAAAATCTGCACTGCTTTCACTTTTTCCCTATTTGCCATGAAGTGATGGGACCGGATGCTGGATCTTTATTTTTTGAATGTTGAGTTTTAAGTCAGCATTTTCACTCTCCTTTTTCGCCCTCTTCATTAGTTCCTCTTTGCTTTCTACCTTTAGAGTGGCATCATCTGCATATCTGAGGTTGAGGTTGTTGATATTTGAAGAAAATCTTCAGTGTTTCTAGCTGGTGGAGGGCACTCTGCCCCCATGTTCGGATGCCTTTAGTCACCACAGTGGAAATTCAGGAGGAAGAGGAGGCGCTCATGGCTTTGAGCCAGGGGAGAGCCTCAGCTCCTGCGGGAAGCCCATGGGGACTTTGGGGGCACCTGGATACAAAAAGAGGCTGCACTGTGGAAACAGTGGGCCTGGGAGTGGTGATTGAGTCTGTCTCTGTGGAGGTCTCTTGGCTCAGGACACTGGGTGGTGGGCAGGGGGGAAGAACTTGGTTACCTAGAAGAACTTGGTTTGCATTTGAGCTTTACATATTTACCCATGGCCCAAGACAATTTCCTTATTTATGAGGCTGTCTCCTCATCTGTGTAATAGGTAATATTAATTGGATTGTGCTCTTAGTTTATGGGGGTTAAATGAGGTGCTATAAGTTGCTTAAACTGAGCCTGACTCATGTATGTGGACCTTGAACAAACACAAGGCCCCTTATTTGAGTAAAGATGAGCTGGGAGGGCCAAAGCAGTTCTTCCCTCCTCTTCTTTCTCCCCTAGTATCTCTGTTCCCCTTTCACCCTTCAAGGTAACATCTCAGCTTCCCCCCCACCTCCCTGTCCTCTGATTCTGGAACCTCTTTCTGTTCTAGCTTCTGGATTTGTTCCCTGCTTCCCTGTGGGGCCCACCCACAGGTTTGTTTCTGCAACTCCCTCCCATCCAATCCATCCGAATGGACTGTCCTCCATGGAGCCGTTCACAAATCCACACGGCCTTTCCCTTCTTAGAAGACTGTAGCATTTTATCACCTCCCTCCCCAGTCAGAACTCAATGATCCAGCTTTCCATGCAAGAGGTCTCCAGGATAAAAGTCCCCATGTAGGGAGCACCGCTCTGGCTTCTGAGCCCCACGGAGCCGGAAAAACTGGGTAGCCGACAGAGAGGGGTCACACACTGGGAAGCCAAGCATGGTAGATTTACTAGGGTAATATCTGCAGGTGAGAAAACAGCACATACATACAGAAATCCAGGGGCAGAGATATCGCCCGGCACCACAAACACCAAAGCAGCAGGGGCTCAGCAAGTGGCTTTGGAAAGTTCTCTTGAAAATCCAAGGACAGCTTTGGTGCTCAGAGATTCAAACAGAAAACTGTACAAAACCAACCCATAAATATATATATATATATATTATATTATATATATGTGTGTGTGTATATATATAAAATTGCAAAATAAAAGCCCAAGAAACTAGTCAATCTGCACACCAGTGGCTCAAAAAGTGTTAGCGTAAAGGCAAAACCCTTCGTGGGGAGGATGCACAATCCGGGGGCTGGCATTTCAGTAGCAGAAAGAGTATTTACATGGAACCCCTATTTGAAACCTCACAATACTAGGAAAAGCTAAACACAGACCAGGTATGTACAAGGGGAAGACGATTGTCAGACACAGACGTATCACCAAAACCATCCACAGCTTTAGAGAACACTGTGCTCCACCAGGGCCCCCGCGCCCTGCCAGGCCAGCCAGGCTCAGGACTAGTTCTGCATCCCTTCTCCCTGCACCAGGAGAGGGCTGGGACTCAGCGGTGTAGCGTAGTTTATAGAAGTTTAAAGGTGGAGCAGCCTGTGGAGATCAATCACCCACAAAGCAGGACTGATAGGCATGGGGTAGAGTTGAAATGTAGAGGTTGGGGTCCCCCAAATATATTCCCATTTTATGAAGGCTTTGATGTACTTAATGCAGCCCCTGTCCTTGGTCCACTTATCTTCCTCCTTCTGGTTCGCTATCAAAGAGAAGATCTGGCCTTTGCATGTCTCAGGATTATACAAGATTCCAGGGGAAAGAGATTAGGGCTTTTCTTGCTATTTTCCTACCAACCCCCTGAAGGCCTCAAAACATTTTATTCACACTGCTAAGAGAGAGGGGATTTACCCATCACTGCTGCTTGGCGACAGTGGGTGAGAAATGTCGGGGGCTATCTGGGGGCCACCACTGGTGCTCCCCCATGCCGGCTGCATCCAAGTCCCTCCTCATGGCAATAACGGTGATGACTCCTCCTCTGTCTTCAGGCCCCAATGTCTCACAGTGATGACTCAACTTTGGGGGCAATCTTGAAGGCAAAGGTCACCAAATATCAATTTGGCAAAACTTCATACCACCTAAGTACAAACCAACACGAACCACAACTTCTACACTTCTAAGAAAACCCTAACCGAAGATGCTTCCTCATCATTCCTGAAAGAAGATTCTTCCTCATCATAGACATCATTTCCTGTCTATATGAAAATAATGCAAGGTGCTTTCTCAGGTTGAGAGGGACACCCAGCCTGAAACCCTCATGCCGAGTCCTGGGTAAGGTGGCTTCTCCCTGCGGGAGGCTGAAGGGAGATTGGTGTGCATGGGTGACAGGCCTCTACCTGCACACTCAGTTCTGGTAAAAAGGAGGTCACGTCGTGCTTAGACAGGACATCTGGAGCTCGTCACTCCACTGTGTGCTGTGCACATTTGTTCACATTGTGGCGCCCGTGAGCACCAACAAGCACATTTCGTTAGTCAGTTCAGGCCCCTGACACTCTAAGCACCCCTCTCAGAACAGATGTGGAGCTGTGGTGACATACCGTCCCTTCGGGTTTTGAACTGTGAGGATCCGTGTCCTTTCTGAGGAGGTGGAGAGCACAGATTTGTCCCCTCCTTCATTCCTTCAGACTCTTTGAATGTTATCATCTTAGGCTTGGGCTCATGTGGTAGAGAAGACGTAAAAGGACCTGCTCCCTCTGCGTTCAGAGAGACAGCTGCAAAGTACAGCCACCTCGAGGGTTGCCACTGACCCACACGAGTATCCTGGGGAAAGGCAGTAACTTTCTTCATTTGTTCAATAGACAAAAACTGCATACTCCTGCCTGGAGCTACAGCATAAAATTTATACTCATGCAAAAGATGGCACAGAGGCCGAGGGTAGGCTATGCGTCTATCCGACCCTCTGCCTACCTCCATGGAAAAACCCACCCTTCCTTTCCATCTTCTAGGCTTTCAGAAGTGAACTGTGCTGTTGGGAGAATGGTTCTCTCCAACCCACAGCAACCGGAGAAGCGGCCTCATGGCATTTTTCCCCGTGTTGATGGTAGAAGCCCTCTGTGATGACAGCCCCGAGCAACATGCATGACTGCCTTGCCCAATTCAGGAGTGACTGACACACCCACTGGGCAGGGGCCAGAGGCTGGGCTCCACGGACAATCAGTGGTATAAGGGTGATGCTCTCCAGTGGGATTCTTACTGGACCAGGCTTCTAATCCAGCTCCCTCCCACCAAGTCCTTTAAAAAGAATTCATCTGTCTACAGAAGAAGAATCCTGTCTTCTTTACAGGAGTGTTGAGGGAGGTTACTTTTATCTGTATAACCTGGCCAAAGTCAGACAGTGACTTGGGTCAGGTCTCAAGGCTCTTATGGAGCACAGATCTGGGCTGGTCTCTCTACAGCGCTTTTTGCAAAGTTTGTGCATGCTCTCACACATCACTGCTGGGTACCAGCCCGTGCACAGAGAGCCACTGGCGCCAAGCTTGCCTCTCTATAAGCATCTCTTTCTCTGCCTCCTCACTCCACATCTGCCTGTCTTCCCAAGGAAACAGGCTCAGAAACCGCTCCACTCCCCAGTTCAGCATCCAGACCACAGCTCATTTGTCTACACTTTCTCATCCTTTTCCATGGGTATATCTACACTTTCCTGGAAACTATCCTATGGCCTAACAATTCTGAGCTTCCCATATGTACATTTTCTCCAGACAGATAACTGGTCAAAGTATTCAGCAAAACTTTTATTCAGAGCCAAAGAACATGTCCCGTCTTCTCACCCTAAGAGCCTGTGGTCTTGTTTGGACCTCATGCCTGCTTCTATAGCACTCAGAACACGGCCTCTGAGCCCCACCAGGCATTTCCTGCACATGCAAGGGGAGGAGAAAAGGACTAGGGGACTCGACAGCTCTCCTAGCAACTCTAGCCCGAGACAAAACAGAACCCCAAACTGCAGTGAGTCAAACTCTTTGACTATCCCTTTTCCTGACTATAAAGCTCTCTTCAGATGCCTTCTCCAGAGAATTTCATGGGAATGAATTCTGCACTGCACACTCACTATTTGCTATAAAGGTAGAGGCAGCGTAAGGCAGCTCACGACACCTATTTCGGTGCTGATGTTTCAGAAAGGCCTCCTCATGGAGCCCTCCCATTCCTCCAGCACTGTCCCCTCCCCTCCACTCCGTTCTCCACTCAGCCACCAAAGGAATTTTTCTAAAATGCAGCCTGCTCTTGATCTCCCGACTACAGCCCTCAGCGGCTCCAGATGCCATACATGAGGAAGTCTAGCTCCCCCACACCTTCTACCAGTTTCTTGACAATCCACCCTGCCCAACTGCGAAGTGAAGCGCACCACCCACCTCATACTGTCCGTCCCAACAACACTGAATCACTCCATGAACGCACCTGGGGCTCCAAACTTCCAGGCCTTTGCACACACGCACTTCAATGATCACCAATGTCCTCTTGTCCTCCTGGAAAATTTCTCTTTGTTCTGAAAACCTAACTCAAGCATCACTCCTTGCAGGAAGGTTTCTCTGGCCTGGAAGATAGTAAATTGATGCCTCCTATGCCACCTCTACATCCTTGCCTATTCCATAACATGCCTCCTAGACTTGGAGACCTCCTCTGGGCAGGGACAGTCCTCAGGCCTGGCCCAGGACCCAAGCTCATGCATGGTTTTTGAACACATGAAGAAAGAACAGATGGATGGATATGAGGTGGCCCCATGGCATAAACTCCTGCAAGGCACGTTCATCTAAATGAGGCCTCCCTGTTATAGAGAGAATAGAGAGAATTTGTTGAAAGCAAAGAGTCAGTCGAGATTATTTCTGAGCTACAGTCACTCAAACACAGAAAGCTGCACCCGTGGCTGTGTCCATCCTACCTTGCTCTTAACACCACCTGCCACTGACTATTCTAGTCACAACGATTGTTTTCTTTTAATGTCAGCAGAGTGCCTGCTGCTGAGTGGATCCTTAACAAATATCAGGATGAATGGATGGATGTGAAATAGTTTTCTTTAAAAGGCATCAAAGGATTGGCTTTGAAAGGCATTTCCCACATCACAGACTTTTCTGACCTGGGTCGTCCATCACAAGACTTGACTCAGAAGCAAAACAGAGAGAGGAGTCTGGGCAGCAGTTAGGAATCTGTTCTAGCGACACAACCATTATGGGGCTTTCTTTAGTAACGTGTCAGTTTCATTTCTTCACCCCATCCTTACCAACTACGGATGGTACTCCTGGCCCCAACCAGAAGGCTCTGGCCTCTCCTTTGTCAGAAGTCCACACTGGCTGAGCCACAGCCCACAATCACCAGGAACTTACTGTGCACTGATGGGGGAAAAGGTGGGTGGTCTCCCTCCTTTACTTATGCAGTGGACAACCAGTTGCAGAAACAAAACAGTCCTGGACTAAAAGTTTTCTGATCATCACAGCTGCTAAGTGCAAACATTCTGACTCTGACAGACCTGGATTCAATCCAGGCTCTGGCTCTTTCTAGCCAAGTCACTGGAACAAGTCAATTATCTTTTGGGGGCTCAGTTTTCCTACCCATAAGATGGGAATAATCTGACCCACATCACAGTACTGTCTCAAGAATTAAAGGATATAGTGTATGTGAAGCCTGCATAGTGTGTGTGTGTGTGTGTGTATGAGTGTGTGTGTATAAGAAGTGCTCAAAAGCAGAAAACTATGATTAAGAACTTTCAAAAATACTTTGACAATATTCAGGACAGAAAGGGAAAATATTCTTTGAAGACACTGTGCTTAAAAGAGAATGGATTGTCTATTTTTTAGGAGCCAACAATGCTCATAGATCAATGTCCCACAGAAAGGTATGAAAAGATAGTGATGGCATATTTTAAAAACAGCTGTGGCTCTTATAGGCCCTAGGATGGATGGACAGACAGTAACAAGGCCAGGGACACCCAAGCCTTTCTCTGAAAGCTGATCCAAGAGGATTAATTCTGAAGAGCTCACCTCATTCTCCTCTGCTGGACCCATAACCCAGAGGAGCCAAGGTCAAGGGGCCAGGGGTAAGATGCCAGTTCCAGGCTATGAGCCAGGGTTTCTAGGTTTGAGGGAAAGTCAGGGGACCCCTAATGTTGGACCAGAGGCAAACCAGACAAGTAGTGTTGCTCAAATGTCAGGAATGCTGGAAAGGCGTCATATATCCACACTGTCCTGATCCTCCTTGTACAACCCAAAGCTAACAGAGGATCAAAATTTCCCCAATTTCAGCCCTGAGCATGAGACGAGTTTTTTTCTAAGCTAAATTTGGTTTTAGTTTTCAAGCGCCTGAGATGCACAATTCAAATGTGTTAAGTCCCTGGCTTCTTATATTGATCAAACCATCCCCCACTTTATGGCTGATCTGGCTGCCCTCATGCCTGCCCATTCTTACAACTGTTCCAGCCATCATTCTAGAGGTTCCATGAAGAAAGCTCAAGGTTAGTGGTCGGGGAAGCATAAGCTAAGCCATCAGCCCTTGGGAACAGGGATTAACTTCTGGTTGAGGGGACAGGTCCATTTGTCTGGGTACTGTGAGCAGCAGGGCCATTACCCTACAGGAAAGAGAAGAGAGATTTCTAAATATAGTGATAGCTCCATCAGCAAGAGACTGGGGTCCTGCAAGGACAAGGACCTTGCTCGCCTCAGCCTGTCTGAATGGGGCCTGGTTGGTGAGAGCTGGCGGCCGGCTTTGGCCCCTTGCCCTGGGCTCAGATCAGGGGCAGCATCCTTGTGAGCGTGGCCCACAACTAGGCAGTGTTGTGTCTGGAAGGAGCACAGGACCGCGAGCCAGGAGACGTGAATTCTAGTGTGAGCTCTGCCTTGAACTAGCTGAGTGACCTTGGGAAAGTCACCTGATTTCTGTGGGGCAGAGGGACAATGAGGAGCTGGGGGGGATAATCTCTAAGTTTCCCATCGGAGTGTGATCCAGGGCCTACGCGACCCCTCCTCGGCCCCATGTTTCCAGGGTCAGAGATGGGAGAAGGCGGGACAGGGGTAGGGGAGACACAGATGGGAGCCCCAGGGGACTGCGAATCAGGACTCCACTTTCTCCTTCTTTTTGCTCTTCTTCAGGAAGGATGGGGTGCGGAATTTCTTCTTCTTCTTTGAGGGAGACTTGGAAGGCGAGCCCTCTGGGGACATGGGGCCGCTGGTGACAGACTCGGTTTTGTCCTTGGAGGTATCGACATCCGTGTCAGCACTGGTGGTCATCTGGCTGAGGCCTTTGCTGAGGGTGTCTTCCACCGTCTGCTCATCCTCTCTCCCGTTGACCACCACTCCTTCCGGCTGCGTCACGTCCGGCTCTGTGGTGACTTTGCTTGTTTCTGTCAGTTTAGCCTCTTCTAGAAAAAGATCCAAACACATGACCCATTAGACTTCATTCAGTCAAGAGCTTCTGTCTGGGGCTAACAGAACCATTTCCAGGCAATTCTATATGGGAAATCTAGAGCCAAGAGTGGCAGGCTGATGTTGTCGGGGGAGGGCTCTCTCCCAGACAGTAGAGAACAAGCCCTTGGCGGGCTAGGGACTCTGGGCTCTTGTCTACGAATATAAATGGGTCATGATGTCCAAACATGGCAGCAACCCAGCAAGGCCCAGGTGGGAGCTTTCCTTGGTATGGACAGAATGAGGAAACAGACCTGGGCAACAGAGAGGCTGCACAGCTCTGGGGAGGTGTCCAAGAGCTGTCACTGGTTCAGTTTCACCAGTAAAAACAGGAAAATGACATGTTTTCATACCCACTTCATTTCCCACACCAGTGAGGAACTTTAAAAAATGGACAGTAGCTTCCCAGTAGGCAGAGCAGGGCAGGCAGAGTGAGGATGGGGTTCCCCGAGAGGCCCAGACCCTACAGCCTGCCACCCGTTCAAGGCCAGAAACAGAACCCTCCAACCGCCCCTCCTCCTCCTTCCCACTCTCACCCCACCCTGCTTCCCACTCAAGTTCTGAAATGCATGGACAGGGAGGGGGAAAGAAAACTCTGTAACTATAGACTTGGAAAAGTAGAAGGGAATGTGACGATCATCTCGCTCCTCCCCATTTTACCGATGGGAAAATTGAGTAAAGTAGTAAAAGGGGACAGACTTCAGCCTCCTGCTGCCTCAGCTTAGTGCTCTTTGTACTGTGTGAAACTGAGATGTGTGAGTGTACCTGTGTGTGAGTGCATGTGTGTGAGTGCACACCTGTGTATGTGTGCAGGAGTGCACATGTGTGATGGTGACTGGATGTTAATGTGCATGTGTATGAGTGTACACTTCTGTAAGTGTGCAAGTGTATGTGAGAGTACACATGTGTGCATTGCATTATGCATGTGTGCACATGTGTCTGTATGTAAGTGCATGAGTGCTTGTGTGTACATGAGTGTGCATGTGTGAAATGTGCACATGTGTGCATGTATGAGTATACACGTGTGTGAGTATGCACGTATGAGTGAACATGTGTATCTGTGTCAGTGTGCATATGCATGTGTGTAAAGTGCACACCTGTGTGTGTGTGTGCATGAGTGCACATTTGTGACTGTGGGTGTTAGTATGCATGTGTGTGTCTGCACTTCTGTGAGTGTGCAAGTGTGTGTGCGTGAGAGTGCATGTGTGTGTGCATTATGCATGTGTATGCACATGTCTCTATGTGAGTGCACATGAGTGCTTGTGTGTGCATGAATGTGCATGTGTATGTGTGAAAGTGCATGTATGTGCATGTGTGAGTATGCACATATGAGTGAGCATGTGTATCTAAGTTTGTGTGTGCACATGGTATGCATGTGTTAGTGCATGTGTGTGTGTGCATGTGATTGCACACAAGTGTGAGTGTGCATGTGTTAAACACACATGTGTACATATTCATGTGTATGTGTGTGAATGTGCATGTGAGTGTATGTGTGTGTAAGTGGGAGGGATAGCTAGGGAAAGTGGGGCTGGTCATTTACAGAGTGGGACAAAACAGAAATCTTGGGAAAGGGCTAGGGTTCTTAACAGGGTAAAGACTGAAGAAATATCTGGTTACATGGAAGAGGGGGTTAAATTTGGGAACAGTTAGAATGGGCTAATTTAACTCTCTGGGCAAACCAAAGTCTTCTCCAATGACTCCTGAGGGCTGTCTTCTCTTAGTACTGAGGGCCTTGGCCCTGGCACCCATCTTCCTACTGTGTGGCCCGCATCCTGCCATCACCCACCTACCAAGCCCTCTAAAGCCCTTGACTTCTGTGGCCCTTACGTCTGCTCTCCCCCCATGCATTCCCCTGGTCATCACTGGCCATTCTCTTGAACACAGGAAAGCAGTCCAGATAGAACCTTCCCCCTGACCACTCTCCTCTCCTCACCTGCTTTTGGCCTCATCAACCCTCTGTCCCTGGACCTCTCTCTGCCATCACAGCCCGTTTCCCTCTGCCTGGACTGCCCTTCTCTATCTTCTCCGTGTCCCCAACCTTCACCCACACAATGAATCAGCTTAAGTCTTACCCTCCCCTTAAACTCTTTCCTGATCCCATCCCTGCTTCCAGGTAGAATGTTTCACTCCCTTTGGCCCCTACTATACAAATTTCCATCACAGCAATATACATCAATCACTTCTTTTTAATGTCTATCCCTTCCTTCAAAACTGAAATAAATTAGACAAGACTGTGTTTAATTATCTATGTAACTAGCTCATAGGAGGTATTCAAAAAGTGATTGTGGAATCCATGAATGGTTGAATGCATCAGCAAACAAATGAACTATTCCAACCAAGCCAATACCAGACATTGTCATCTTTCTTACTTGTCACAGCCTGAGCCAACCATGTAAACAAAGAGCAGACTGTGTGCTGGCCTTTACCTCCTGAGCCTCCTCCGCTGTCCCCACTCTCAATCTCCTGGACTTCTGTTCCTTTCCTGGGCCCTCACTGAGGTGACCCATGAGGTCATGTTTCTCAAGTCTCACCCTCTCAGATGACTTTGTTACTTGCTTTCTAGCTCCATGAACACAACTGTGGATTAGAGGGCTCTCCATTTCTGTCCATGTGCTACCTCTTGCCCTGGTGGTAACAGGCATCCTCACTCCAACAGCGCCGTTCATCCATGCCCACCCCAGCAGCCTCATCCACAGCCACAGCCTCTGCCGTGTCTTGCTTTAGGAGCACACACCCACGTACTTCTTCCCCATCCAGAAATTGAGACCATGCTGAGTATACTGCCAGCATTTCTCATGCTGGCAGTATACAGAGCTTTCTCATGATGAATTGCTCGGGGAACAGCAGAAACACAGACTGGGGCCAGGGGGCAAAAGGCCTTGGAGAAATTAAGGTTCCAAATTAAGATCATCACTCCCTCAACTGGAGGAAACCAGAAATACTGAAGGGTGTGGCTGGCCAAGAGAAGGGGAAGCAGGACAGGGCTCTAGAAATACTTATTGGGCCCTAGTAAGAAAAGCATCAAGGACCAGCTCAGAGAGTCCAGATCCCTCCTCTGCTAAAAGCCCAAAACAGGTAAGATCAGAACTTGATGGATCTTCAGCTATTTGAAGATCAGGCTGGGAAGAGCCCCAGCAACTAGAAGCAGAGGGAAACTCACCTTCTCACATCCCCTAAGGAGAATCACTGGCTTTCTCTCCTAGATGGGGCACTTGGAGCTCTGGGAGTAGGAGACAGATGTGGGAGTGGGTGGAATGAACTAGAGGCTGGAAAAGGGGGTTGTCTATCCAAGGACGGTGGTCAGGAAGCATGAGGAAGAGGAAAGGGAGTAGGGAGAGTGCCCTTTCTCTTTCAGAGAAAGACTAGGCTTGGCAGGCAGGGACAACATCTATACCCTCATGGGTTGGAAAGAGCTGAAAGGCTTGCAGAGGTAGGATGAGGAAGAAACGTGCTTTGGGAGGGGGATGCCAAGCTTGTTTGGGTACTTACCTCTCAGAGTGGATTTCTCACTTTCCCTCAGCATCCTAACACTTGTCTCTCAGTCCTCCAGTGTCCCCTCTCAGAAATGCCCACTCCCTGGAAAGCTCACTCTACTCTTGTCTGCCAGTCCAAGCATATATCTCCCCATGGTCTGGTTCAAGCCTCCCTTGACATTTGACAATGATCTTGCCCTTTTCTAAACCTACTACCAATATATTAATTTTACACTTGATTGTGGCCCCCTCCCACACTGAGTAGGGGAAGGCCCTGTGACTTGGAGGAAGCAACAGAATGCAGAGGAAGTGCCACTAGAGGAAATGCCATTACAGGAAGTGTCACTAACCAGCCTCAGGCTGAAGAATTAAGAAGGCCTAGCAGCTTCTGCTAGCTTCTGTTTGGGGAGCCCTGAGGCACCATGTATAAAGTCCAGCAACCTTGATGGGAACATAAATGGAGAGGCCACATGAAGAGTACCTACAATCACATGGAGAGAGACAGAGACAGACAGACAAAGAGGCCCAGCCGTTCCACTGTCCCAGCTGAGCCCAGCCTTCCAGCCACTCCTGCCAAGGCAATATGACTGCATTATCTTGGAAATTCTAGTTCAGTCAGGCACCCGGATGACTGCAGCTCCAGCTGACATCAGTGGAGCAGAAGAACCATCCCGCTGAGCCTAGTCAACCCACAAAAGAACTAATTTCCATAAACCAGTTCTCATTAAGTGCTATGATTTAATAATTATCTACTGCTACATAACAAACCACCCCAAACTTAGTGACTTAAAACAGCAAGCAGTATAGTATCTCTCACAACCCTGGGACACAGTACACAGTGAGAGCTCATTTATGAAAACACGGTACCAGATCCTTTTATATTTAGGAGCTTCTTTTATCCTGATAACGATGCTATGAATTAGGAAAGGCAAGGATTCATGTTAGTTTCCAATTCTTCAGTGTTTTTAAGCAACTTATTTGAGATGGCTAAATTAGTCAGTGACAGAGCTGATCTTCTAATGTCAAATGCAGGGCTATTTCTTTGCAGGGATAGCCAGTGCTCCTGGAGGGATGGAGTTGGCAGCGGCAGGGACAATCAGGAGCTGGTCAAAGAGAAGGTGATTACAGAGATGGCAGAGGTGAGGGAGGAGGACTTGAAAGCCCCTTTCAGAGAGGCTGGGTGGTAGGAGTCAAGGAGACAGAGGAAGAGTGATGGTGAGGTGATTTAACACAAGAGGATTTGAGAGTATGGTGACAGATGGAGAAAAAGCCATTCCTGGCCCAATAGCTGAGCTACATGTGAAAGTGCAGATGCTGCTTGGAGCGTTAGCCCTGTCACCCTGAGGAGCTGGGCAAGCCATCGGGCAGCATGGCCAAGCCACCCAGCCCCACCTCACAACAGTCACCCTAGACAGCTCCAACTGGGCCTCATCACATGAGGTCAGCTCCAAAGAGGTCCACATTCCCCGACTCTGTCTATTTCAGGAAGTCTCTTCTAACAACTCAACTGGGGTGTGCCTCTCCATGGAGCACAGACTTGGGTCAGAGAAAAGCAGGAATTCAGCCAATGGGAAAGCAGTGATTGCATCCCTTACATCCTCCTCCTCCTGCCCTCTATCCCACTGGACAGCAGAGATTGCTCTAAGGGGCTCCCAAGAGCTGAAATGGAAGCCTCCTCTCAGGGGCATTGCCTTCCTGCAGTTGGCTGCAGGGATGTTGCAGTCAGCAGTCGGGCTGGGTGCTCTGTGCATCCAGATCAGGCAGTTGTGCCCCAAAGTCATTCAGGCTCTGGCCTCCAGTCCTAGAAGACATCTTGGGCTCCTTAGATGGGCCCATGCATTAGGAATGGGCTGCAGATGTGCTCCTGAAGCCACAGGAACTGCCAGAGGAGAGCACCCAGCAGCTGGTCCCACAGTTCATTCACTGTGGGGGCTTGTTTGTGGGTAGTGTGCCCTGCGTGAATACGAGAGTGTGCATGAGTGTATCTATCTTAGAGGAAGCCTAGTCCATGCACAGCACATGTGGAATTGGTCATGGCATTTACAGTCAGGAAACCTCCCAAAGGCAAGGTTGTAAACTGCAAATTAAAAATTGAAGAGAAATCTATTTCCTTTGCAATACTCCTCCCTCCCCACGTTGTGAATGTTGGAGCAAGTTAGTAAACAGCATCCCTATACTTCTGACAGACACAGGTATTCAGAATCAGAGGAAACTCCTTTGATGAAGGTACAAATGGGAAGAGGAAGGAAAACATTGTGCAGACAGGCTGACAACTGTGATGAGACAGATGAATACAGTCATGGGACATCCACTCAGGCTCTGGCCTCAAGCATATGGGGTTCCTCTGGCAGCACTAGGCCCGTGGTCAAGGCAGCAACTCACTTACAGAAGGAGCTCAGGATTGCGGTATGCAAGCAGCATCCACATGTCTGGCCATTCTACCAAGGAAGGGGAAGGTTCCATCAGGCCACCCAGCTGGTACCATCTGCATGGGGTCCAGCCCTCCTGGTGAGGGCCCCAGGGGACCCGGAAGAGGAGCACTGATTCCCCACAGTGATTCCAGAAGCTCATTAAAGACACTTTCACGATCTGGGAGGTGTGGACGATATTATTCAGTTCAGTTCAGTCGCTTAGTCGTGTCCGACTCTTTGCAATCCCATGAACCACATAGCACGCCAGGCCTCCCTGTCCATCACCAACTCCCGGAGTTCACCCAAACCCATGCCCATTGAGTCGGTGATGTCATTCAACTATCTCATCCTCTGTCATCACCTTCTCCTCCTGCCCTCAATCTTTCCCAGCATCAGGGTCTTTTCAAATGAGTCAGCTCTTCGCATCAGGTGGCCAAAGTATAGAAAGTTTCAGCTTCAGCATCAGTCCTTCCAGTGAAAATTCAGGACTGATTTCCTTTAGGATGGACTGGTTGGATCTCCTTGCAGTCCAAGGCACTCTCAAGAGTCTTTTTCAACACCACAGTTCAAAAGATCAATTCTTCGGCTCTCAGCTTTCTTTATAGTCCAACTCTCACACCCATACCGGACCACTGGAAAAACCATAGCCTTGACTAGACGGATCTTTGTTGGCAAAGTAATGTCTCTGCTTTTCGATATGCTGTCTAGGTTGGTCATAACTTTCCTTCCAAGGAGTAAGTGTCTTAATTTCATGGCTGCAATCACCATCTGCAGTGATTCTGGAGCCCAGAAAAATAAAGTTAGCCAGTGTTTCCACTGTTTCCCCTGTTTCCCCATCTATTTGCCATGAAGTGATGGGACCAGATGCCATGATCTTAGTTTTCTGAATGTTGAGCTTTAAGCCAACTTTTTCACTCTCCTCTTTCACCTTCATCAAGAGGCTCTTTAGTTTTTCTTCACTTTCTGCCATAAGGGTGGCATCATCTGCATAAGTGAGGTTATTGATATTTCTCCTGGCATTCTTGATTCCAGCCTGTGCTTCCCCCAGCCCAGCATTTCTCATGATGTACTCTGCATATAAGTTAAATAAGCAGGGTGACAATATACAGCCTTGATGTACTCCTTTTCCTATTTGGAACCAGTCTGTTGTTACATGTCCAGTTCTAGCTGTTGCTTCCTGACCTGCATACAAATTTCTCAAGAGACAGGTCAGGTGGTCTGGTATGCTCATCTCTTTCAGAATTTTCCAGTTTATTGTGATCCACACAGTCAAAGGATTTGGCATAGTCAATCAAGCAGAGATAGATGTTTTTCTGGAACTCTCCTGCTTTTTCAATGATCCAGTGAATGTTGGCAATTTGATGTCTGGTTCCTCTGCCTTTTCTAAAACCAGCTTGAACATCTGGAAGTTCACGGTTCACATATTGCTGAAGCCTGGCTTGGAGAATTTTGAGCATTACTTTACTAGCATGTGAGATGAGTGCAATTGTGTGATAGTGTGAGCATCCTTTGGCACAGCCTTTCTTTGGGATTGGAATGAAAACTGACCTTTTCCAGTCCTGTGGCCACTGCTGAGTTTTCCAAATTTGTTGGCATATTGAGTGCAGCACTTTCACAGCATCATTTCAGGATTTGAAATAGCTCCACTGGAATTCCATCACCTCCACCAGCTTTGTTAGTAGTGATGCTTCCTAAGGCCCATTTGACTTCACATTCCAGGATGTCTGGCTCTAGGTGAGTGATCACACCTTCGTGATTATCCGGGTCGTGAAGATCTTTTTTGCATAGCTCTTCTGTGTATTCTTGCCACCTCTTCTTAATATCTTCTGCTTCTGTTAGGTCCATACCATTTCTGTCCTTTATTGAGCCAATCTTTGCATGAAATGTTTCCTTGGTATCTCTAATTTTCTTGAAGAGATCTCTAGTCTTTCCCATTCTATTGTTTTCTCCTATTTCTTTGCATTGATCACTGAGGAAGGTTTCTTATCTCTCCTTGCTATTCTTTGGAACTCTGCATTCAAATGGGTATATTTTTCCTTTTCTCCTTTGGGTTTTTAGGGTTAGAGTTAGGATGATATTATTATTATCTACCAAACCTATATTATTAATCATAACCACAACTGGATCTTATATTTAAATCATGCTTTTACTCTTTCCAAGTATGTTTTCATCTATACCTTCCCTTATATATAAAAGAACCTTAAAAAGGGAAAACAGCAATATTAGTAGCCCCATTTTACAGGCAAGGAAACTGAGGCATGGAGACTGATCTTCTAAAATCAGCAGTTGAGTTATTAGTTACCAGTTATTAGTTATAGAGCTCTGTTCTATAAACTAGCATCTAATGACATGTTTTTCTACCTGGGCTATGTATTAGACTCACCTGGAGAGAGATCTTAGCACATTAGGCTGCACTCCTCCTCCCCAACTCCTAGACCACTGAACTCGGAATCACTGGGTAGGACCCTGGCAGGTGTTAGGAACTGTAAAGCTCCCCAGGTGATTCCAATGCACAGTCAAGGTTGACAGCGACATCATCAGCCTTACCTGGGAGCTTGCTGGATATGCAGGGTCTCAGGTCCCACCCCAGACTTACTGCATCTTAATTTTAACATTTTAATCTTCACTTTAACCAGATGCCTAGGTGATCCCTGTGCACTGTAGAGTCTAAGCACTGGGCTGCTGCATCTAGAAAGGCCCACCAGCCAGTCTGCCTGAGTTGAAGACGAGGAGGCTATGGGCCAATCATTAACGTACTCAGCATTGCTTAGACCGGGCTATACCCATAAGGTGTATTGTCACAGCCTGTGAATGGAACAAGCTTAAAACTGCCAACCTCTATTTCAGGATCGCTAGAAATAGCAGAGGGGAAGGAGTTTCTGGTAGGAGGGCAGCATGTGTCAAAAGGCGGGTGCGCTTCAGTGCACAACTCCATGCAGACCCTTTTCTCGGTCTGTGGAGGTGCCTCCTCCCTGCCAGCAAGTGCTTCAGCTCAACTCACCATCCACAGATTTGGAGGGAGAGCCCACAGGGCTCTTCGGCTCGGACTTGGCTGGACTCTGAGCTGGAGAAGCAGGTGCAGACTTCACAGGGGAGCCAGGTTCCTCTGGGGCAGGCTCCTTCTCTCCTGAAAACACAGAAAAGCAACTCAGGACAGAGGTCAGGCAGAGGAGAGATGGGCAGACAGTGCTGGGGCAATGCTTTCTTCTGCTGCTGCTAAGTCACTTTAGTCGTGTCCGACTCTGTGTGACCCCATAGACGACAGGCCACCAGGCTCCCCCATCCCTGGGATTCTCCAGGCAAGAACACTGGAGTGGGTTGCCATTTCCTTCTCCATGCTTTCTTCTACTTGGTCCTTATTTCTCCTAACTGGAATTACCAGCTTCCCCATCCCCCCTACCCCAACACACACTTTTTAAAATGTCTGCTACACTCTGGGTGAGGCAAATGGGAGGAGTCTGTTTCTTCCATCAAATCACATCCTCGGATGAATTATATTACCCTTGATGTGGATACAAGACTGCATGGGAATTCCTGCCCACCATTTGTATGCAGGGACGGGGGAGCCTGGTGGACTGCAGTCCATGGGGTCACACAGAGTCAGACACGACGGAAGTGACTTAGCAGCAGCAGCATATACTATTTATATAATTTACATGTTCAGTCCAAACAATCTCTAGAGACAAAAAGCACTATATTTTTCTATCTACTTCTTCGACTGGCACGTGAGAACTCCAAGCAAGCTGGCAAGGGTTCTTCTAGTGCCTTTGTACCCAGGAAGATGGCTGACTTTGGGTGGGGAGGGGGACGTGGAAGAATGTCCTTCCCTGAGGGAATAAAAGCCTTTGATACCATGCAGGGGCCTGTGGGACTCCTGGCACAAGGCCTCTCTGTCCCCCATTTCTTTGACTACAGGAAGCTACCTTCATTCAACCTCCATGATCTTCCCTGAGTTCCAATGGGGAGATTCAAGCTGTTGTTAATTATCAAAGGGACAGGAGGTGAGAAAAGGGAGAAACAAACAGCAAGAGCAGCCTCGGGGCAAGGCCCATCAGAGGATACACACAACCATACCTTTGAGCTATTTTGCAGGTACTGAAATGCCCTCCAAGCGGAAGAAGGTAATGATTAATAATGATATGCTGCCCACAAGCATGCAGACCCCAGATCAGTTGGAACTGAAGGCTAACGATGCTGACTCCAACTTACCACACCACCAACCCATCCAAAGAATGTCCATGAGCTGATCACACCCTTTTTGGACAATTAATACAAAATTTCTCACTATCTTCCCCAAGTTGGAACACATGGTTGTGATGGCATTAGCCCACTGCTGCCCCCTTGGCCTGGCCAAACAGTAAAGCTATTCCTATCTACTTCACACAAAACTCTGTCTCTGAGATTTGATTCTGCACTGGTGCAGAGAGAAGCTGAGCTTTCAGCATCATCTTGTCTGGTGGACAAAATCAAGAGCTAAGTCCTATGTCTCAGACCCCAAGTGCATCTAGAGCAAAGAGAAAGGACAGCTCATGAGGGGAACAGAGAGGGCTTCCTAGATGGAGAGAAGTTTGCCATGGAGCCTAAAGTGTAGACAATATTGAATTAGGTAGGCAAGAAGGGAAACTCTGCCAGGAAGGGACAAAGGCATGAACAAGCTCTCAAGAGTCAGCGTGGAGAGATGGGCTTGACTGAGATTCTGACATAAAGGCCTTGGCTGCTGACAGTTCTGATTTCCAGGTTTATACCAAACCAGATAGATCCATCAACAACAGTGATCACTATAATAATGATCATATTATTATAACTAACATTTGTCTGGTGCTTACTGACCTAGGCCATATTTATATGGTGCTACTCTAAGTAAGCACCATATGGATTAACTCCTTCTTCCCAGGTGATAGCATCAATGGGGTCATGGCAGCACCATGTAACCACTGCCAGGTATGAGCCATGAGGGGTATTATTGGGGATAACAGTATTATGCTACTAAGAATATTGTTTGGTGATGAGGCAGGAAGGTCAAATTGAAGACATGAGAGAGAAGAGACACAGAGAAGCAAATGAAGATTGAAAACAAAGCAATGAAGCCTGGACAGAGCCCTGGGGGCTCTGGTGGACAGGAAGGAGTGGGTCCCGCTGCTTGGCGGGGCACGGCAGGGGGTAGTGATGGCCTCAGTTGCTCTGTTGCCTCCCCGGTGCCCCAGGCTCTCCCCTCCCTCCGGCAGGTCCTGAAGCACCGGGGTTATTTACCCTCCAGTTCCAGCTTCTTCCTCTCCACCTCCTTCTTGTACTCCTCCAGCTCCTGGTCCGTGAGTTGGCTGAAGGGGTTGGGCGCTATCTCCTCGGATTCATCTTTGGCATCCTCCTGGCCCTGGGACATCAGCTGGCTGTCTGTGGACTGAAAGTTAACCACAGAGCGTGTTGCCCTCTGAACGCCGTGCTCGGGGCCCAGGCCCCAGCTTCCTTTCAGACTCATGTGGCTGCCATTGGTCTTGCTAGGGACAGCGTGGCAAGCAGCTCCTTGGCAATAGCTCAGGGACTTGGGGTGGGGTTGCTCACTCCTTCCCATGGCTATCTCACCCCAAGACCTGGATTCTCTGCAACTGCCTGGATGAAGGCAGGGGTACCTCCCTCTGCCCTGGAAATAAAATCAAAGGATGCTCCCAAGGAGAAGGAAGATGCACCTTTATTGCAATCTCTCCTGTGGACACTTGCAAGCTGTCACTATGCAAATACAGTCAGTGGCCCACAGTCAGCCAGCCAAAACCCAGCAAGCAAAGCGTTGGCTCAACCAGCTTCAAGCCAGCCACTCCCCACCCACCACCCCCTCCTCCCCCAGCAGCAGGACAAGCCACACAGCACACAGCAGTAAGTCATATGCAAAACACACAATGACTCCAGCATTCTCAGTCCAAACTGTTGGTTCTGTTGTGCACACAGTCGTAAATTCAAGGAAGTCAAGGTCTTGAATCTTGGATTTTCAACCTGCCTGCTCTGCAGGTCCCCACAGGGACACTGGCAAAATCACTGTGTTTCACCACCTCTGGGGAGCCCCTGGCTCTGGAGCACTCACCTCTGGGCCTTGTGTGAGCTCCGTGAATCCTTTGACCCCTCTTGCCCAGGACAGGAACTAATATTCAGACCCCACGGCCCTTTATCCCTTTATCCTAACTCAGCATCCTCCTCTTGGCCTTTGGGGATACAGTGCTCTGGAGCTGAGGAGCCAAAGAAAGTGAAGCCCAAGGGAGGTGGGCCAGAGCAGCTGGCCCACATCACGCACTCCAGGCCATCTGTTTCTGGCCCATCAGGTATTCTGATGATGGGCCCTGGGCTCCTACCAAAAGAAGGGCAGCACTGGGCCTATCAGTTATGGGGTTCACAAGAGAGTCCAACACCAAGATCCCAAGAAGAGGGACTCCAAGGAGAGCACTTGGTATAAATGGCAGAGTTTTTAATAATTTTGCTTATTGTATTGAACTCTCGTCTCCCCCCAATACCATGGGGCGAGTTTGTCTATCCTTGACCCTGTAGCACATTTGACATCCCTCCTCTTGGCTGAGCTAGGGTGGGGCAGAGGAGATGGCATGACCTTCACAATTCCCTTGCCAATGGGCACCCATCTTGTGAGCTGCAGCCCCATCTGCAATCATGACATCAGTTTGCTCTGCAGAGAGAAATGGTCCCTGCATCCTCCATACACCCGGCCCCGGCCCTTACTGCTAAGGAAGATGCCACTGTGACTTTGCAATGAGCAGCAATGATTTCCAACACAAGCCAGAACTCTGACCTTTACCCCTTTCGCTAAGCACTACACAAACACTGTTCTATCTCAAGCATGGAAACAACTTTGTATTTTCTAACTCCATGTGGGTTTTATAGGCAACTCACTGGCCCTCCCCCTCCTGTGGAGCACCCATCCTTATATACAAGTCTGCCCTCTGAGAGCACATGGGCATCCTCTCAGAGGTATGGCCTGATAATGCCATATTCAAGCACAGAGGACAGAACCATTTGGAGCAGGCAGCTGTAGAGCCGCTGGGCGTGGCCAGCCAGGCTCCTGCAAGCCCACCCTGCAGAGCACTGGCAGAGGGCAGACGGGAGTTCCTCAGGGGAACCAGGGAAGCCGTATCACTGTATCACTCCGGCGGGTGGGCGGATTGGGCTGCTCCCCGCCCCTCTGCCCGCCCTCCCGGCGCCCAAAGCAGGCGATAAGACACTGTCCTCAGTCCTCACAGCATCCATTTTGCAGCAAGAGCACCAGCGCCCAAGAGCACAGGGAAAGATGGGCATGTGTGAGCTCAGGGGTCCTGCCGCCCAGCCCCAGGCACTGCAGACCCAGAAGGCAAACTCGTTTCCCCGGCAGGCGGGGGCAGCATCTGCTGTACCGGGCTTCGGCTTTTCTCTGCGATGACGCTCGCCAGCAGCTGGGACTGCGGCCCTGCCGACTTCACATCCTGTCGGTTTTGTTCTCGAATCTGTGTGGAAAGGGCGGGACAGTGAGCTAGCAGTCCAGAAGCAGGGCGTACTTAACAGGCCGCCCAGTGTGGTGTGAACATAACACAGTAACACATCACGTCCACTTTGGGACAGTCTCCATGGCTCTTCCAGGGAATGAGGAGCTGATGTAAAACACCAGAGTCTCATGAACTCTAAGAAGGTCATTGTAAGAGATGAAGAGTGAAACGAGGCATGGTAGATCCTTGAGGGGGAATCTCAGTTTTCAATATTCCTATAAAGTCCCTGAGAAATTGGTTTAAACTGCAGATTTCTGGGGGAGAAGGACACCTCATACATGTTAAATCTCAAAACCATGGGAGGAGGATTGGGGGTAAGCCAGAAATTTGCATTTCAGAGGCACACACATTGAAACACTGCTCTGAGAGCATGCCTGACCTACTGGAGGTGGTTCTGTTACAACTTAGGTATTTAAAGTAACATGAAGAAAATAAGTGAGGGAACTGTAAAGCCAAGGTAGAGAAATAAATATAAAGGATTTCGCAATTTTGAAAATGAGCCAAAGGGAAACAGCACAAAATTTGTAAAAATTCAAGTTGGGGGCCTCTTAGACACATTTACTGTCTGAAGCTAGCACCCCTCTCTTAGATGTTTACACGTGATGAGAAAAGCACAGCACTTAGCACTGTGCCTGGAATATGGCCAATAAATGATACCTTCTTTCCCACATGCGCTTCCCTGGTGGCTCAGATGGTAAAGAATCTGCCTGCAATGCAGGAGACCTGGGTTCAATCCCTGGGCCAGGAAGATCTCTTGGAGAAGGGAATGGCAACCCACTCCAGGATTCTTACCTGGAGAATTCCATGAATAAAGGAACCTGGTGGGCTAGAGTCCATGGGGTCACAAAGAATTGGACATGACCTGAGCAACTAACGCTTTCTTTTTTTCTTTCCCATAAGAGGCACCTGGGGTAAGTCGTGCACATCCTGCGGACGCCCCCTCCTTACACCCTTGTGGGAGAAGAGACGGGAGGCAGCTAGCTACACCTTACCTTGTTGCGCATGTCCAGCACTTCTTGGGGGTCAGTATAGAGAGGCACAAATTGGTTTGGGTTTTCGATCCGTATGGGCATGCCACTGCTGGATTTCTCCACCTCGTCAGCCTTCATCCACTGAACACACACAAGGCCCGGTGGGTAAGACAAAGGCACACAGCTCACCGTCCACCCCAGTGGTCCACCCCAGGAGAGCTGGGCTGACCAGCCTGCACGGAAGGTCAGCAAGCCTAGACAAACACATTCCCTCCTCTTGGGGCACTTGGATGTCTGTCTCCCAGAGCAGAGATGGGCAGCAGATGACCCAGCAACCAAACTAAGGCTCCTGATCAACGGCCATAAATAACACTTAAGAGGAGGGATGGAGCCTCGGTGACCAGTTTCGACAGACAGGCGGCCACTAGCGTTTTAAGAGGACTTCTGGATAGTTTCATTTTTTTAATGAAGAGCTATTCTATTTGGCTGCCAGCTACTTACAAAGTAAGTAGTGAAAATCAAATTAAGGGTCAGAGGTGTTTGTGTGAGGGAGAGAGGGGGAAAGAGCATAATATTTGTAAAAATTCAACCTCTGGGCAGATCTCTTCAACACATCTAATGCCTAAAGCAAGTCCATAGAAGAGGGTATAATGGGAGAGGACAATGTAATAGAAGCAAGTACCCACCTCCCTCCTGGTTTTGCATCAAATGGTCAGTTCAAATGTTGGATACCCATCCCCCAAACTTCCAAGAAGCCCCTTCTGGATGTGGGAGCAAAAAAGCTTTCATGCAGCTGAGAGTGACCTGGTTCAGCCATGTTCTGGACCCAGAAACTCAGCACAGAGGTACAAGAAACAGGCGATCTGCTCTGTGGGCATGAGCAGCTGCTCCCAGACGCCCAGTAGGAAGCCCTAAGGGGAGACAGGACTAGCCCAGGCCTGGGGGAGGTTTGCTCTGTTCCTCTTTTAAAGTGGTTTAGCCAGCACAGGTGGCCAGGCACTCTCCTCTGACCCCGGTCTCCCCAGCGGAGCCCCCTCTGCCCTCCTTACTGTGGTCTTGGGCCGAGGGCTGCCCATGCTCCTCTGGACCTCGTCGGCCACATTGACCCGCAGGTAGGTGTTGGGTGTGTTGAGCCAGCGGGTCTTCTCCTTCTGTTGCTTCTGGGCGTGCTGCCGCAGGGCAGGCACCGGGGTGCCGTCCTCCTCAAACACGAAGGCAGTGACCGTGGCTGGAATCTCCACCTCACTTTTGTGTTTGGTTTTCTCTTGAACGAAGGGATAGCGGTAGGTGTAGCCTGTTCTGTAACCCTGAAAAGAAGAAAAATAGAACCACTTAAGGTAGGGAAAATGGTCAATAACATGCCACCTGGCCGGCCCACACACTGCACCAGCTTCCATCTAAAGGACTCAGTTTAACCCAAAGTCTGCATAATAAAATACAACCCAGGCCTTGCCACACCTCTGGAAGAAAGTGAAATTGTTAGTTGCTCAGTCGTGTCTGACTCTTTGTGACCCCCATAGACTGCAGCCCACCAGGTTCCTCAGTCCATGGGATTCTGCAGGCAAGAATACTGGAGTGGGCTGATATTTCTTTCTGCAGGGGATCTTTCCCACCCAGGGACTGAACCCAGGTCTCCTGCATTGCAGGCAGATTCTCTACTTGTTCCCTGTCGTGGTCCCCCAACCCTTCCTTTCCTCCACTCCCACAAGCCCTTTGATCAGGGGTGAGAAAGTCGCCCAAATCTTGTGGACCAGACAGAGCTCCAGCTTTGGGTCTGGTCCAGTAGTTGTCAACACACTGGAATCACAAAGGAGCTTTGAAAATATGGATAATCGGGCTCACCTCAGGGTTGCCCATTTCATTGGACATTGGTACAATCTGCGCTACAGGACTTTAAAAAGCTTCCCAGCTGATTCGAACAGTAGCCCTCCCTTCCTCAACTCTGAAGTTTCTTGACTATTTCTCTCTTGGGACCCCTGAATTTGACTCGAGAACATCCCTATCTCCTAAGAAGGACCATATCCCTCAAAGGTGGGCTGGAGTTACTTAGAATGTTACTTAGAATGAACATTCAGGAATCTAAGCAGCTGCTGGAATAATTCTCAGCTCTACCAGTCATCTTTCTTTAAGTTAAAGTGGCATTAACAATTATGTGGATTACAAAAAAAATACATAGCCATGCTGAAAAATTAAGCAATATGAAAAAAACATAAGGAAAATATGGGTTTTATGCAAAATCTCATCCTGAGAGACAACCACTAAAAATCCTTTCAGTCATCTAAGCATACATATACATATGCACATATATAAATATACAGACTATATAATTAATATATAATATATATAATTAATATATAATATATAAAACACTATATAAATGGGGCTGTACCACATAAGCAGCCTTCTAAAAAACCAATGTAATTGACATGTAACATTACATTAGTTTCAGGTATTCAACACAGTGATTCAATATTTGTATGTATTCTATGCATAACTGAATCCCTTTGCTATACACCTGAAACTAACACAGCATTGTAAATCAACTATGCCATTTTTTAGTCATTAAATTGTGTCCAGGTCTTTTGTGACCCCATGGACTGTAGCCCGCCAGGCTCCTCTGTCCATGGGATTTCCTAGGCAAGAATACTGGAGTGGCTACTATACTTCAGTTAAAAAGAAACTGTATGTATTGCGAAATGATCACCATGAATCTAGATGACATCTGGCACCTTACATAGTTACAATTTTCTTTCTTGTGATGAGAACTTTTAAGATCTACTTACTCTTTTAGTAACTTTCAAATATATAACAAAGTTTTAATATCTACAGTCACCATGCTGTACATTACACCCCCAGGATTACTTATTTTATTTATGGAAGCTTTTACCTTTGATCCTTTACCCATTTCTCTCTGCCCGACACCTGGCAGCTACCAATCTGTTCTCTGCATCTATGTGTTTGAACTTTATGGGTTGTTTTTTTTTTTCAATTCCATATATAAATGAGATCATACAGTATTTGTCTTTCTCTGTATGACTTATTTCACTTAGCATAGTCCCCTCAAGTTCCATCCACATTGTTTCAAATGGTTAGAATTCTTTCTTTTCATAGCTAAATAATATTCTACCATATATACATATATATACCACTTTTTCTTTATCCATTCTTCCATCAGTGGATACTTAGGTTGCTTCCATATCTTGGCAATTGTAAGTATTATTACATAATCAGCTTTAAAAGCTGCTTCTCTAGTTCATCAATGTGTCTTGGTGATTTCTTCATGTTACTGAACATAGATACACAGCAACCTTTAAACAACTGCATAACATGCCAGTGAATGCACATATCACAATTTTTCTAACCAACACTGGAAGACGCTTTTGTTAATTTCAAAATATTATAAACAACCCTGAAATGAGCAATTTTACACATTTTTCTTTAGGCAGTTAACATAAATGTCTAGTAATGAAAATGACCGAGTCAAAGGGTGCACAGTTTTTACATATTTATTTTAAAGGTTTTTATATATTTATCATGTCCATCTTCCCAGGACACTGAGCCAGTTTGCACTTCTGCCAATTGTGCTGGAGTTCCCAGTTCTCATCTCCTTCCCCCACACTGAATATTGTTGAGGTTTTTAAAAACTCATTGGCAGTCAGATGGGTTAAAAGTAAAACCTTCTACTTTTGTTTTGTTCTTTTTTAGATTACTAGTAAGACTGGATATTTAATTACATTTAATGGCCTCGAATATCTTCCCTTGTAAACTGTGTCCTCAGTTCATTTTCCTATTGTGATGTTTATCTTTTCATATTGATTTATTTCTTTTACAGTAAAGATATCAATCTTTTGACTGTCACAGATGTTGCAAATATTTTCCCCATACTGTCTTTAGTTTTGTTTATGGCGGGTGAGGTGGTTTTTTAAAAATGTAAAATTTGAATTTTAATGTAATCATAACTGTCAATACTTGTCAACATGATTTCAGACTTTCCTGCCATGCCTGACAAGGTCTTTCCCAACATAAAAGCATCAAAAATATTAATCTATGTTTTTAAATCTCTATATGAATTTCCTTTTCATGTTTAAATTTTTGGCAAATGAGGGCTCTATCTTGTCGAAAGGATAAAGCAGCAAGCCACCCTAGGTTCATTTCCCACAGGGCTAGGAGTCTATCTTTCCCCACAGATTTATAAGATGGCTGTTTCTCCTTTTACATTTTCATGTATTTGGGATCTATTTCTGGACTCTCTAAGCTGTAGCTCTGATTGGCCTGTCCCTTCTGGACTAATGCCCCTCCCTTCAATGACTAAAGCCTTATCGTACTTTACCATGTGGTGGTAATCACTATAGGATTTTCCAAGTCATTCTGAATTTCAACTGAAAGAACATTTTGCTAAGTCCTTATATCTTGCTCCACTTTTGAGGAAATTACATTGAGTTTATTGATTAACTTGGAAGCCTCTTTACCCTACTGAAGCTTTTAACCAAGACTAAATTACAGCTCTTCACTGATTTAAGTTTTTCTCTGATGTCTATTGGTAAAATTTTACAGCTGTCTTTAAAGGGCGTCTGCTTAAAACTTTATGATGTTGCTGCATTTACAAATAGGATTATTTCCTCTCATATTTTCACATACATTATTATATGTTAAAATACAAAAGAGCTACTAATTTTTACACATATTTTCATAATTGACCTCTTTAAATGCACTCATTTTTTTTTAATTGGAGGATAATTGCTTTACAATGCTGTGTTGGTTTTTACCATACAGCAACATGAATCTATAAGTATATATATATGTCCCCTACCTCTTGAAGCTCCCTCCTAGCCCCCACCCCATCCCACCCCACTAGGCTGTCCCAGAGCATGGGGTTGAGCTCCCTGCGTTATACAGCAACTTCCCATTAGCTATCTATTTTACATGTGGTAAAGTGTGTGCTTCAGGGCCACTCTCTCAATTCGTCCCACTCTCCTTCCCCTACTGTGCCCATAAGTCTATTCTCTGTGTCTCTATTCCTGCCCTGCATATGGGTACATCAGTGCCATTTTTCTAGATTCCATATATATGCGTTCATATATGATATTTTCTGACTTACTGACTGACTTTCTTTCTGACTCACTTTCCTTTATATAATAGGCTCTAGGTTCATTCTGCATTGGAAAAGGAAATGACAACCCACTCCAGTGTTCTTGCCTGGGGGAGAACTGGGGGAGCCTGGTGGGCTGCCGTCTATGGGGTCGCACAGAGTCGGACACGACTGAAGTGACTTAGCATAGCATAACATAGGTTCATTCACCTCACTAGAACTGACTCAAATTTGTTCCTGTCTATAGCTGAGTCATATTCCCTTGTGTGTATGTGCAGGGCTTTACAGGTAGAGCTAGTGGTAAAGAACCCGCTTGCCAATACAGGAGACACAGAGATGTGGGTCAGATCCCTGGGTCTGGAAGATTCCCCTGGAGGAGGACACAGCAACCCACTCCAGTATTCTTGCTTATATTCTTGTTTATATCTGTTGATGGACATCTAGGCGGCTTTCATGTCCTAGCTGTTGTAAACAGTGCTGCAATGAACATTGGGGTACATGTGTCTTTTTCAATTATGATTTTCTCAGGGTATATGCCCAGTAGTGGGATTGCTGGGTCATATGGTAGTTTTATTCCTAGTTTTTTAAAAGAAATCTCCATACTGTTCTTCATAGTGGCCATATCAATTTACATTCCCATCAACTGTGCAAGAATGTCTCCTTTTCTCCACATCCTCTCCAGCATTTATTATTTGTAGATTTTTTGAAGATGGCCATTCTGACTGGTGTGAGGTGATTCCTCATGGTAGTTTTTATTTGCATTTCTCTAATAATGAGCAATTTTGAGAAATTTTTCATGTTTTACTGGCCATTCATATGTCTTCTTTAGAGAAATGTCTGTTTAGGTCTTCTGCTCATTTTTTAAGTTTTTGTTTGTTTGTTTCTTTTTCTGATATTGAGCTGCATGAGCTGCTTGTATATTTTGGAGGTTAATCCCTTGTCAGTTGCTTCATTTGCAATTATTTTCTCCCATTCTAAAGGTTGTCTTTTCATCTTGTTTATGGTTTCTTTTGCTGTGCAAAAGCTTTTTAATTTTAATTAGGTCTCATTTGTTTGTTTTCATTTTTATTTCCATTACTTTAAGAGGTGGATCATAGAGGATCTTGCTGCAATTTATGTCCAAAAATGTTCTGCCTGTGTTTTTTATTCTAAGAGTTTTATAGTTTCTGGTCTTACATTTAGGTCTTTAATCCATTTTGAGTTTATTTGTATTATGGTGTTAGGAAAAGTTCTAATTTCATTCTTTCACATGGAGCTGTCAGTTTTCCTAGCACCAGTTATTGAAGAGACTATCTTTTCTCCATTGCATATTTTTGCCTCATTTGTCAAAAACAAAGTGCCCACAGGTGCGTGGATTTATGGGCTTTCTATCTTGGTCCATTAGTCTATATTTCTGTTTTGTGCCAGTACCATACTGTCTTGATGACTATAGCTTTGTACTATAGTCTGAAGTCAGGAAGGTTGATTCCACCAGCTCCATTTTTCTTTCTCAAGATTGCCTTAGCTATTTGGGGTCTTTTGTGTTTCCATACAAATTGTGAAATTTTCTGTTCCAGTTCTCTGAAAAATGCCATGGAAATTTGATAGGTATTGCATTGAATCTGTAGATGGCTTTGAATAGTATAGTCATTTTCACAATATTGAGTCTTCTAATCCAAGAACATAATATATCCCCCCATCTGTTTGTGTTATCTTTGATTTCTTTCATGAGAGTCTTATAGTTTTTGGTATACAGGTCTTTTGTCTCCTTAGGTAGGTTTATTCTTAGGTGTTTTATTGTCTCTCTTTTTTTGCAATGGTGAATGTGATTGATTCCTTAATTTCTCTTTCTGATTTTTCATTGTTCATGTATAGGAATGCAAGGTACTTCTGTGTATTGATTTTTTACCCCATGACTCTAGTAAATTCATTGATTAGCTCTAGTAACTTTCTGATAGTATTTTATAGGGTTTTCTATGTATAGTATCATGCCATCTGCAAACTGAGAGTTTTACTTCTTCTTTTCCAATCTGGATTCTTTTTATTTCTTTTTCTTCTCTGATTGCCATGGCTAGGACTTCCAAAACTATGCTGAATAAAAGTGATGAGAGTGCGCATCCTTATCTTGTTCCTGATGTTAGAGAAAATGCTTTCAGTTTTCCACCATTGAAAATAATATTTGCTGTGGGTCTGTCATAAAGTTGTGGTTACAAAGTGAAGTCACTCAGTCATGTCCGACTCTTTGCGACCCCATGGACTGTAGCCTACCAGGCTCATCCCTCTATGGGATTCTCCAGGCAAGAGTACTGGAGTGGGTTGTCATTTCCTTCTCCAAGGGATCTTCCTGACCCAGGGATCAAACCCGGGTCTTCCACATTCCAGGCAGACGCTTTAACCTCTGCGCCGCCAGGAAGCCCCGGGTCTGTCATATATGGCCCTAATTAAATTGAAGCAGGTTCCTTCCTTGCCCATGCTCTGAAGAGAGCATGTCATAAGCAGATGCTGAACTATGTTGAAAGCTTTTTATGTATCCACTGAGATTATCAAATGGTTTTTATCTTTAAATTTATTAATGTGGTATATCACATTGATGGATTGGTGTACACTGAAGAATCCTTGCATCCCTGGGATAAAGTTGATTTGATCATGGTATAGGATCATTTTAATGTGCTGTTGGATTCTGTTTGCTAGAATTTTGTTGAGGATTTTTTCATCTACGTAATTTTTTTTTTTAGTAATTTTCTTTTTTTGTGTGTGATGTTTGGTTTTGGTATCAGGGTGATGGTGGTTTCATAGAATGAGTTTGGAAGTGTTCCTTCCTCTGCAATTTCTTGGAAAAGTTTGAGAAGGCTAGACATTAGCTCTTCTCTAAATATTTGATAGAATTAACCTGTGAAGCCATCTGGCCCTGGGCTTTTGTTTTTTGGGAGGTTTTTTTAACACCGTTTCTAATACAGTGCTTATAATTTATCTGTTCATAATTTCTATTTCTTCCTGTTCAGTCTTGGAAGGTTTAACTTTTCTAAGAATTTGTCCATTTCTTCCAGGTTGTCCATTTTATGGGCATATATTGCTCATAGTAGGTCACTCAAAGTGAGTTTTGTCTGAATGTGTTATGATTGTTATGACTCGGTTTCCTTCTCTCGCTCTTCTCTGCCACAGTTTAAACAGCACAGGAATAGCCTGTTTCTTAAAGGTTTGAGGGAATTTCTGCATGAAACCACTTGGTCCTGGTGCTTTATTCAGCCACAGATTACTCAACACACAAATGTTAATAGGAGTTGTATTTTCATTATGGATTATACCTTTTAGTACTATAAAGTTACCCTCGTGGTCAGCCCTGTAATAAACTGGTGATGATTTGGAGGAACTGGAAGCAAAAAGGAAAGGATTAATTATTGCAGTGACCCAGACATAATAACGAAAGGGTCCAAATTAGTAGCAGTGGGGAGGAGGGGAAATAATACAGGAATGTTATAAAAATAGGGCTCTTCTTCACTCTTCTGAGCAATCTGGGAAGTCATAGCCTCTTCTTGCAGTGAGTTCCTCGCTGTATATGCTTTCCGCTTATTCTTGAATTGTTCCCATTTATGTCATATGTCATCAATTAAACTGTTAGTTCCAGAAGGAAGGCTGTCTTATAATGCTTTTGGACCCTTTAAAGCCCACTCTAGTCACATATCAGTTAATTTTTTACCTGATTGTTTGATTGATTCATCACAAAAGGGATAGTGTTGTAATGCTGTTTATCGGAATAGGGAAATCAAAGCTATTATGTTTTCTGCATTAAAATCATGAGATTAGAAAGAAACACAGAGCTAACTGCAAAGAGGAGTAAACCAAGCCACAATATGAGCGAGGCTCTGTGGTCCTGCTTTTTGCTGGATTACCACCTCACACGCCAACCAGTAGCTTCCTACCCTTTCTCCAAAGGGCACCCAGCAGGTGTGGCATCCACAGCCCTTGGAAAGGGAGTGGCAAAGGCCATCGTTTGAGAAGACTCAAGTACTATTAGCATGACCACAAACTCTTAGTCAAGTTGCCAGTCAAGGGGCTCTAACAACTGAATTGTGATGCTGGCAGTTCTCACGTCTACTGAATGCTTCATACTGACTGGTTTTTGGGGGCTAAGCCACAAAGGACTGGTCTGGAAGGACAAAGGCAGGAGACTCACCAGATTGTCCAGCATCCTCATGAGGGCCTCGAACTCGTGCTCCCCCAGCCGGCTCTTCCGCATGGGCCCGAAGGTGCCCCCTGCCCACTGCACAGAGCCCACCTCATGAGGCCGCTGCTTCTCCTGTTCCAGCAGGATGAGGTTCTCCACACCCCCGCACTGGACAGAGCAGACACCTGTGGCAACGAGCAGAAAGCTGTCAGCTCACACACGTGCATGTGTGTGTACACCCACAACCCTGTACACATTCTGTGCTCCTGTGTGTAACAGAGAATGGGGATCAGGGAAGGTTAGAAACAGAAATCTCTGGAAAACTGAGTTGTATTTGGCTTTTTCCTCCCAGAAGAAAGCTGCTCCAAACTTGTAGGGCATGTGTCCATTCCCAAGGAAAAAGGTATTAGTATTTCTTTCCTAATGTCAGTTTTTAGGGAGACTTAGCAAGTGTTAAGAGAAAGCAATGGCACCCCACTCCAGTACTCTTGCCTGGAAAATCCCATGGACAGAGGAGCCTGGTAGGCTGCAGTCCAGGGGGTGGCTAAGAGTCGGATACAACTGAGTGACATCACTTTCACTTTTCACTTTCATGCACTGGAGAAGGAAATGGCAACCCACTTCAGTGTTCTTGCCTGGAGAATCCCAGGGACGGAGGAGCCTGGTGGGCTGCCGTCTATGGGGTCGCACAGAGTCAGACACGACTGAAGCGACTTAGCAGCAGCAGCAAATGTTAAATCTTGAGGATAAAACAGCACAGAGGACTGAAAAGTTACCTGGCACAGAGGCCAACTTCAAGCTGTGATTATTTCCAGGGAACAAGGGAATTTGAGAAAAAGAGACTTCAATTCTTGTCTATAATATTTTACTTCTCCAAGAAGAAAAGGCTGTTGATATTTGTTAAATCCGATGGGTGGAGAGTGAGTATTGTATTATTCTCTGTGTTTTTCTGTTTCTGAATTATCTCCCCTTAAAAAACAAGTCACTTGAAAGAAATAAGCTGGCTTCTAGGCCAACAAAATATGAGTGTGGCCTATTGGGATGAATTAACAGGTCTAAAGGAAGAATATCCTCCATAATGGGTTTAGTCAGTCAAGGAAGCCCAGAAAAAGGAGACAGATGAACAGCTGACAGGCACAGTCAGGCTCTGTACAGGGCTCAGAAAACTTTTACCAACAGACTTAAGAGTGCTCCATGGGGAGGCAACCATAAAGGTAACCAGAAGCAGTGGACTTTGGGTTTTAGGGCAAGAGGTGTGTGTATAAAACAGGAGTTTTAGAATGATTCTAAAAACATTCATGAATCCAACTAATCTTATTTTCTAATTCCATGCTCATTTGAAAGTACATTCTATTTACACCCCATATCTGCCACCCAGATACAGTTGGCTATGATGTAGCCATACTGTAGACTTACTTCTTGGTAAGTCCAAACACAGAGAGAGAAATGGTGGATTCCAAGTATTGTAAGTATTGAAGCTGAAGTTTTATATTGCATGTCAAGACCCTTCCCCAGTAGCTCAGCTGGTAAAGAATCTGCCTGCAATGCAGGCAGTTCAATTCCTGTGTCAGGAAGATCCCCTGGAGAAGGGACAGGATACCCACACCAGTATTCTTGGGCTTCCCTGGTGGCTCAGATGGTAAAGAATCCACCTGCAATGCGGGAGACCTGGGTTTGAGTCCTGGGCTGGAAAGAGCCCTGGAGGAGGGCATGGAAACTCTCTCCAGTATTCTTGTTTGGAGAATCCCCATGGATAGAGGAGCCTGGGAGGCTACAGTCCATAGCGTTGAAGAGTCGGACATGACTGAGCAACTAAGCACAGCATCAAGGCCCTAGTGTTCTGATTAATATTTGTTACTCCCTGTAAACCTGCTTGTTATGGGGGGGACAGCTCTGATTATTTAAACTTTCAGTGTTCCAGTTTTTATGTCAGTTATTGTTTTATTGAAGATGAAAGAAATCGATGTAGCCTGCTGAGAAAACCAGGCCGATGAAGCCCTGAGGATCCTGGCCATACTCCAGAGAGTATTAGTCACCAGTGTAACACACAGCCCCATGAGACTTCCTGGAGGTCAGCCAGGAAACCTTTTCCGTGACCCCCAACACTCTGTGAAGAGGAAGAAGAACAAGCATTTTCCACACCCTCTTTATCCAAGGCATGTGTCCCATAGAAGCCTCCATTTTTAGCTTAAAAAGATGACTCCACACCCTGCAAATATAGATACCTAGAGACCATTTACTCCATACTTTCACAAAAAATGAGTCCTCATCTAATATTCCTAGAACGTATCAGCTCCATGCTTGAAGAGGCAGCCTAAAGTATTATTGTCCAAATGTTAGAAGGGTTACAACGAGACGGTAGAGATTACATTGAGCTGAAATCTACCTTTCTATCATGTTCATTCACTGGTCCCAGCTCTGCCCTCTGCTGCCCTGTTCTCTGATTCTGAAGTCCCTCACACCCGGCACTGAGGCTGAGCATGTGGGGATACACTCTCAAAGATAGCCAATCCTAGCTGGTTGATCAATTATCACATTCACCCTGGACTCCTACCTGTCAAGGCAGGCTTTAGCCCTGGGACCCTGAAACCTTGACTTGAAGTGCCAGCTCCCTGGGGAGAGGCCCCAGCCTGTCAGCTGACCTTTCCCACCAGCCTTTACTCCCTGAGAGGCTGTGCAATGTACAGTATTTAAGACACAGAACTTGGGTACCAGGCTGTCTGAGTTTGGATCCTGGCTCTGCCACCTACATGCTGTGTAACTTTGAGTAGCTATTTACCCTCCCTATAAAATGAAAATAGTATATTTACCTCATGAGGTTTATTTAAGGTATTCCTAAAGCTCTTAGAAGAGCACCTGGTACATAAAGAGTGCCATAGAAACACTTATGAAAAACAAATTCTGAGGCTTTACCATGGAACGCTGAGAAGCAGTGCCCCGGGGACCGGTCATTTGTGGGGGAGGAGAGAACTGCCCACTTCCTTCCATGAGCTGCCTCCTCCCACCTCCCTCTTGCCCTATGAGTTTCCATGGTGATGGGTAGCACATGGAGAGTTGCCTGAGCTGCTTCTCATCTGCCTGTAAGCAGAGCAGGTAGCCACATCTCTGAGCAGAGGGTGACCCAGTTTCCTAGAACCCCAAATGGATGGAAAGCAAAGAGAATGCTGTCCCCAGGAGAGAGGAACAGGCTCTTAGCCTTGAACCACTGAAATGACCACAGACACATTTGCTTATTTGCCAAGGTCACTGAGAGAGAGAATTAGTCCCATGATGCAAGCAGAACTCCAGTGCAGGTCATCCATCTGGAAACGTCCCTTTCAGGGGCTGCAGTCCCAACAGCTCTGCAGGCTGCTGGCAACTGGTCTCTTCTGAGCCTTACTTCACCCACACCCTTCATCAATCTCTCCTGTTTTTCTTCTACTCCTTCCAGTTCATTTCTCCCTCTAGAAGCCTTCCTGCTCCACTCACTGAAAAAAAGACACTGGAGCCTTTCTTGGGGTTATCTGCCCCCATTGCCTGATGCACTGTATAAAAGTCACATCGAACCAGTCCCAACTGAAAAGAATGTGACAGCAGGCAGGGCCAAGAGGAGCAGCAGAGGCTGTCCAGGAGAGTGGCTGGCAGCTCGGCCCTTCATCTAGCCGAAGGCCCAACTAGATGAACTTCCTCCCTTTGGTTAAATAGCACAGGGGCCCTTTCTGGGGATCCAGAGCCTATGGCAGAGAAGGCACTGGCGACCCACTCTAGTACTCTTGCCTGGAAACTGCCATGGACAGAGGAGCCTAGTAGGCTTCAGTCCATGGGGTCACTAGGAGTCGGACACGACTGAGCGACTTCACTTTCACTTTCGTGCATTGGAGAAGGAAATGGCAACCCACTCCAGTGTTCTTGCCTGGAGAATCCCAGGGACGGGGGAGCCTGGTGGGCTGCTGTCTATGGGTTTGCAGAGTTGGACACGACTGACGTGACTTAGAAGCAGCAGAGTCTACGGAGGCATACTCTATCCATTCATTTTTAGGGCTGGGCTATCTTTGCAAGGAGATAAGGCTTTATCATGAGCTATTTTCTCATAGAAACCTCCTTCTGCAGAAAAATGGGAAACTCTTCAGAGTTCAGATGTGGAGAAGAGAAAGTGGGCTTATCAGAAGCTCTGCCAGGTTCTAACATCATCCAGGGGTCAGAGTTCAGGGCCAGGATCAATGGATGGGGGCAGGGGTCACCTCTTCATCACTGTCCTCTCAACTTATCCTTTAAAAACTACTGAGAAAGGTCCCACTTATACAGCCTTCACTAGTGATGCTTTTGGGATTACTCCCATTCTTTCTGCATAGCGACCAAGAGAAGGGTGAGCAGTCTTCCTGGGACACTGCTCTGCCAGGAGAGGGCAGACAGGACCCCACAAGGGCTGCAAAGTGCTGACTCACCCTGGAGCAGCTGGCCTCCCCTGTCAACTGAGTCCTGAAAATACCATCGGCAACACCTCTCCTTGTCTGAATGGCCATCCTCACAAGGTCTCTATAGATCCAGTTCTACAGCTGAGGAAACAGGAAATGGAGGCTTGCAGGGGGCAAGTCCCTGACCCAAGGGCACAGAACCCAGGGCTGGGAAGGATGGAGCCCAGTCAGTTGTGCAAGACCCTCCTACTCACCCCTGACGGCTTGCTGCACTGGAAGGAGCACGTGCTTGGCTTATCCACCTTGTTATTTGATAAAACTGCAGGATGTGTGTTTTCCTATTGCTTCTCCACCCACCCGCTATCTCATCCTTTACCAGTTAGGAGGACCACACCAAAGGCTTGCTGGACTTCACCCTGGGGCTTCCCTGGTGCCAGGCCTGCCATGCCAACACTCCACCTGGGCCATCTCTCCATTTCTCTTTCTGGACTTGACCACATTCAGGGTCATTGCAAGCTACCCTCCACCAAGCAAAGAAAAGCAGACCTACCTGGGTGGTGTTTGTGAGGGGACACCCCAGGTAACACAGGAGAACAGGACAGTCCTCCCACTGTCCTACTGGTGAGCCCAGGCATCTTCCTGCCCTCAACACTGACCCCCAAGAGTTGGGTGCTGGTTGTTGGACAAGGGTGATAAAAAATTTTAAAGCTGCAAAACTAAGTGTGAAACTTTAGGATAAGGCAGAGAACAGAGTGAGGTTCCACTTAAAGGTCTCCTTAAATCACAGTGCAGGGGGCCACCACCATTACCCCTTGGCCCCTACCAGAGCCCCTCCTGGGCCCGCTGTCCAGAGGAACATGCTTACCTGTATCTCACATGCAGCCTGTAGGTGGAAGATCTTATAAAACGCCTCCTCCACGGTATCACCCAGAGCAACCACTCCATGGTTTCTTAGCACCAGGATCTGTACACGAGCAAACAGCCAATTGACACTTTCAGCCTTCTAAACTTCAGTTAAGAGGGAGAGATTTTTCATTTTATTCAGATCAATTTCCATATCCCATCCTGGAACACCTGCCCCCTAGTTCCTCACTCACTCTCCCTATGCAAAACCCAATGCAACCCCCATGAGTTTTAATATCCACCCAAAAGAATGCTTAAGGCATATACCTAAAGAAATGGAAGATGCTTTTTAAAACTGAGACTGAATAGCTTGGTGGAGTTCTTTGGGCAAGGCTTGGGTTTTTAGGCCCTGAGAGTTTAGAAGTCTGAAAAATGAATGGTATGTCAAAGTGAATATATGTATTTGCTGTTAAATACAAGGGTCTGACTTGTCCCCTGTGACTGGGTTGACTTGTGAGTCAAATCCAAGGGAGTGATCTGCGAGAGATAATCCTGCATACACAGGTGAGTTGGGTCACCTCTCCGGCCCCCAGGCTTCCTCCCCATGAACTCTGTGGGGCCTGGCAGCTCTAAGATCCTACAGTTCTGTGAAAGAGGCCATAGCAACCTTTTATTCTATCTCACTAGAGGAAACAGAAGCCTAAAGAAATTGAAAGTCTCCCAGCTAATTAGGGGCAGAGTTGGAACCCAGGCCGTCCCTGATGGTGCAGTGTTTTTGACTCAGCCATGGGCAGGCAGATCTAAAAGGGGGAAAAACAGAAATCAATTTACACCAAGGTCCAGGTGCACCCTCCCTTCTTGGTTGGTTTCATCCTTAAGGATGCTCTGAGTACTACCCAGGTGACACCCACCTGGGGGCTGGGACGCAGACCCAAGCATCAGATCCATCCTTCCAGTACCTGGGCTGAGGCCCAGTGGCCTAGTCCTCACATCCGTTCTTGCTAAAAACAGCTGGAGTTTTTTCCTCTTAAGAGCCACAGAGATGGGACGAGACCATGACTCTCGCTCACAAAAGATTTTACAGATAGTGAACGCCCCTTGTCTTTTTGTAGCATTTCAAGGTTGTGAACATCACCCCTCTCCTGGCTCTGCTCATGAGGTTTCAGAGGATGGCAGGAGAGGGTAGCAGGGATTTCTGCTCCATGTTAGAGATGGGAAGACAGGGACTCTCAAATGGAAGATGACTCCAGCAGCAGCAAGGAAGGGGGAAAAGCACCCATCAAGCCAGGCTTGGCTCTGAAACTTCCCCTTCTAAGCCCACCAGCCCTGATTATATGCTGTTATAAAATAGGTCTTCAGACTTAAATCAAGCAATAATAATGAGATTCTGTTCTGTCAAGTTAGCAAAAAAAAAAAAGGGGGGGGATAACACTCAAGTTTGAGGAGACCATAGAAAAATGGCATTCTCATACATACTAGCCTCTCATCCGGAGGAGAGGGCAGTTTGTTACTATGCGGGGTAATAAGTTAAACTGTGCATCCTTTAGAAAGCAAACACAAAGATGTAGCAGAAGGAATTTTCATCATGGAATTGTTTATATTAAAAGAAAATTCGAGGAGAAAAATCTTTTCAACGTCCAACATAGAGGACTGTTCAGGTAAATGACGGCACAGCCATTCATACGGTGACATATAATTTAAACTAGTGAGGGAGGAGGGAGGAGGGTTCAGGATGGGGAACACATGTATACCTGTGGCAGATTCATTTTGATATATGGCGAAACCAATACAATATTATAAAGTTAAAATAAAATTAAAAAAATAAAATAGTGATTAGAAAGTATTTTAATAACTTACAGAGGAGTTGACTGTATATTGCTAAGGGGAAAGAAGAGTTTGACATCCTAGTTTTGTAAATCTACATGAATAGATATGGGAGTGTGCATCAAAATCGAAGGGCAGGGTGAAAGATTATTTCCTTTCTTTTGTTGCTCTTGTTTATCTGCAACTTATAAACATTTTCCAATGAATATTTATCCCTTCTGTGATGTGGGTTTTTGACAACCCCTCCCAGAGCATCTTCCTAGAACAGCTGAGCCGAACCTTGCAGGTGGGTCCAAGGCACTTCTGCAGGTTGATCCGATCAGCTTCCTGCTCCATCTCGCCATTGAAGTCATAATACGCCATGTCCCCCACCAGCAGGGCATCGTGGGACACAGGCAGGAGGCCCCACTTCATGGCTGACACCTTCGATGAGATGAGAAATGGTTAGCTACCCCCACCCTCCCCACCCCTTGCCCCTCTGTCACAGTCGCCCTCTCCTCAGATGGCCCAGGAAAGCTCTATCTGGGGACAGGCAGTGGTGAAGCAGGGTCCAAGGGGTGGGTTGGTAGAGACCTTCAGCCTTGGCTGCAGAAACAGCCACGACTCTTCGATGACAGGGAGGCCCATTGAGAAGCTCCCATTTTTCTAGCAATGGGGCAATGGAAGTGCCAGACGAGATGATTAAAATCCAGGCTGTAACCACCATGTGCCAACCCTTGGCCTTTATTAAAAGCGAGGAACGTGGAGAGATCGGGAGAGCCTCTCACCTTTCCTCAGTCATCTTGCCCCTCACGTCAGCCCCAGCTCTGCAGAAATGCACGTTAAGTTGCTTCAGTCGTTTCCGATTCTGTGCAACCCGAGACAGCAGCCCAGCAGGCTCCCCCATCCCTGGGATTCTCCAGGCAAGAACACTGGAGTGGGTTGCCATTTACTTGGCACAAATACATCACGTAGCCTTAGTCTAACTTTTGGAAGGTCTGAGTGCTTGTAAACCAATGTGATTTTGCAGAGAAAAATCCCAAGTCAGTGGCAGGTCTGTTCTGCCCCTGTAGGTGTGTGGCCAGGGGATTGGTAAGTTGGGGACTGGGTGTGTGCTGTCTTTCTAGGTGCACTGCAGCACCTCAGGGAGACACAGAGAAATGTCCAGAGACCCTCAGGGGACAGCCTGCTCCTTGATGGTCTTCCCTCTGTTCTCTCCCAGTTCTCTTTGCTCCTGCCTCAGCTCCCAGCCCCCACCCCCATATTGTGAAACACAGTGCAGGTTCCCACCATCTGATCTCATAGCAAGATCTGTCCATGCCAGAGCCTGGGCTAGGGGGCAGGTGCCAGCCTGACCCAGACAAGTGGGGCCGGTTTGTGTATGCTGCAGTTGTGGGAGCCGACAGTACACACCTTCACCTTATCTCCCCTCACTGAGACTTCCACAGTCAGAAAAATGAGAGGACAAGATTCCCATGTCGAGTGTCCCTCCTCACCTTGGCCTGAGTTCCAGGGAATCTTTCCAGAACTGCATTAAATGGTGAGTTTGCTCCTAGCTTGGGGGGCTTATGTCTCCCCTTGGGGAGACTCTCAGAGAGACAGGTGTCATGGGTCTGCTGCCATGGCAGCTGAAATGCTGGCTGCAAAGCTGACACTCACCGCCGCTGTGGCTGGAGTGTGCAGGTGGATGATGCAACGTACATCGGGTCTGGCAGCGTAGATGGCCGAGTGCAGGCAGAAGCCCGTGGTGTCCACGGGGAAGCAGCTACTGCCCTTCTCCACCACCTCTCCCAGGATGTTCACCTTGATCTGGGCCGGGGTGGGGGGTGAGGAGGAAGAGAGACTGCTGACCACCGGCAGGCAGGGGCCCCTCACTCCCCTCCCTGCAGGTGAGCCAGGCATATGCCCACCCACCAGCATCCACTCTCCACCACACCACGGGCAATGGATGTGCTTGATGGCGGGGTTGGGGGAAGAGTTCCTGCCCGCAGGGCAAGCACACAGCCTTCTGGGAAACAAAGGCAATTTTAATTCAACACAAAAAATGCAAGAGTTTCACAGACTTTACTGTGTATGAGGATCACCTGAAGATCCTATCAAAATGCAGATTTGAATTTGGAGCCTTGGAGTCTGCATTTCCAAAAAGAAGCCAGTGATATCCCTGCTGCTGGTCTATGGACCACAGTTTGAGTATCAAGGTGCAAGGAGAGAGTCGTTCACAGAATTCTCTAGAAGCAGATAGGATGAGTCTTTAATCCCAGTGGAAATAGGAGAACAGAGAAGCCTTCCCAGAGGAAGCAGCATCTAAACTGAGCCTTTTTCTTTTTTTCCAGCTTATTATTTTGAAAAAAATTTAATCAGACGCAAATGTAAAGAGGATAGTATAATGAACATCCATTTACCAGTCACCCAAAAGCTAGGGCTTAAAAGACAAATGAGAGAGCAGTCCCTGGTCTTATAATCCGCTTTTGACTCCGAGGGGTTGTAGGTTTTACAGTGAACACACACGCATGCCAATGCATGTGTGTACACACACACACACACACACAACTTCTGGTGGCTGTTGCTGGCCTGGCACACAGCTAAGTCATAGCACTTCCTGCTTAACATAAACAACCTCACAGAACATCATCATCAGAGAAGACCATGTTTGACTGTGACACAGAAAACAAAAGCCACTCCTTAATCATGTCTAAGCAAAGGCAAAAACAAGTTTGTACAAATGCAAAAATGACCAACGCAAGGATCATAAGAGACTACTACACGCAACTATTAATATATGCCAATAAAATGGACAACCTGGGAGATAGACAAATTCATTGAGATGAACAACCTTCTAAGACTGTACCAGGAAGAAACGGGAACTATGAACAGGTCAATCACAAGTACTGAAACTATGATTAAAAACTTCCAACAAACAAAAATCCAAGAACAGGTGGCTTCAGGTGTGAATTGTATCAAACATTTAGAGAAGATTTAATACCTATCTTTCTGAAACTCTTCCAAAATAACTGCAGAGGAACAAACACTCCCAAATTCATTCTATGAGGCCACCATCAACATGATACCAAAACCAGAAAAATATCTCACACAAAAAGAAAATAGCAGATTAATATTATGAATGAATATGAATATAGATGGAAGAATCCTCAACAAAATACTAGCAAACTGAATCCAACAACACATTAAAAGGACTATACAGACAGAGGATGAGATGGTTGGAGGTATCACCAATGAAATGGACATGAATTGGGGCAAACTCTGGGAGATAGTGAGGGACAGACAAGTCTGGTATGCTGTAGTCCAGGGGGTTGCAAAGAGTTGGACACAACTTGGTGACTGAACAACAGCACACCATGATCAAGTGGGATTTATCCCAGGAATACAAGGATGGTTCAATATATGCAAATTAATCAGTACGATACAACACATTAACAAAGTGAAGAATAAAAACCATATGATCATCTCAGTAGATGACCAACACTTCCTCCCAGTTAACAGGAGCCATTCATCCTAACTGCACCAATAGCAGCTTTGGCCTCATTCTGTGCCCCCACCCCAGAACTGCCCCTGGGCAGACACACGCCTTACAACACCTCCTTGTGTGTGTTAGTCGCTCAGTGAGCGACTGACTCTTTATGACCCCATAAACTGTAGCCCACCAGGCTTCTCTGTCCATGGGATTCTTCAGGCAAGAATACTGGAATGGATTGACAGTCCCTTCTCCACAGGATCTTCCCAACCCAGGTATCGAACCATAGGTTCCTGCGTTGTAGGCAGATTCTTTACCGCTTGAGCTATAGGGAAGTCCCCATCACCTCCTTCTTAGGTTCCAAATCACTCAACACAACCCTAAAATCCTGAAACAGGCCCTTCCAGAGACCCTTAGGCTGAAAACACCTCCTGCTCCACGAGCAGTCTCCCAGAAGCTGGTAGGTAGTTAATTTAGCCTAACTTATGGACTAGAAGTGTTTGCTGGACATTAGCAGGCTAGATTTTTCCTTTCTAAAAATCATGTCAGCTTTGGCTCTTAAAACTACAGCGCAGGGACAGGCCCCTGAATGCAGCACACAGGGCAGTTCCACAACACACCTACCACACCCAGCCCAGAGGCCCAGGCAGGCAAGTGGACACGCTACTGACAACACCAGTTCCAGCAGAAGCATAAGATGGTCAACAACCCTCTCTTACAAAATTCTATTTTAAGTGAATTTTACAGGATGAACATGATTTTCAAGTGGCCTGACCCGTGAAGGTGGCAGCAACCCTGTCATCTCAGGAACTTAAACCTGCAAGGGTCTGATGCAGACCCTGGTTTCCATTCAGCCCAGCTCCCCAACCTCCTTGGCTGGATGGCCCACTCAGACTTCCCTCTCTGGGATGAGCCCTCTCTGCTCTCATGTGCTCCTTATCTCAGCCTTGGATATGTGAGCTGTGGTCACGCAAGCATCTCTACAGCGTAACAGGACAGTTACTGTCCCATGCAGTGCCTTTGTCCAGTGAGAAAACAGTCCCCACTCTTGAGGATAGCGGCAGGGCCATAGGGTGTATGAGTACTGCCATTGCACAAATTTGAAAACTCAGCCCCGAAAGAGGACCCAGAAGCTCTCTCTCATAGCACCAGAGGAGCCTTGCATTGCTCTGGGACGAAGCACTGGCTGCTGTTCTAATGTAGCCCTGAGCCGGAAGGCTTCCTGACTCCCAGCCTTTGAGGTCCAGTCCTGGGCTCAGAGGCCTCTAGGCTCATCTTTCCTTCCCTCTCCCTCCTAGTGAGTTTGCTGCCTTCACCTCCCATTTGGCGTCTTGGTCACATCATGCTCTGTGCACAGTTTGTTTTGGTGCCCACGTGACTTCTCTCTCCCAGCAGATTGTAAACTGCATGAAGGACAAGACGGCAGTGGCTAGCGTGGAGCAAAGATGGTGCTGTCATTTCAACAAGAAACTGGTAGTGAGATGCCACACTGTACTTACCAGGCTGGATGCTGTGACTTCGCTGCAAGAGACTCCCTTAGGGCTGATCAGGAAGTGGTCCTGCTCCTTGCTGACTCTCAGCTGGAGGAAAGACATGTGTTCCCCGTGGTGAGGAGGGAGAGGGGCCATTTCCAATGATACTGTGCTTGAATCACCTTTACCCCTGAATCCACTGCATACAAATCTCCCCCCACCCCAAGAACGCTTACTTCCTCCTGACCCATGAGAGACAAAAAAGACTCAGCCTTTATTTGGAGCCAGGGAAATGGAGCTATAAGAGGAATCTCCCAATGGTCAAGGCTGGCCCTAGAAATAGGCTCCAGGAATTCCTGGCTCCTCATCCAGAGAAGTGCCCGCTGGGCAGGTTGTCTATTTCAGGTAGCCACAGTGGCTTGGAGGAGCTCATGGCCAGCAGTGTCACAGCCACATCAAGGCTCAGGAGGTCCCCTCTGGATTTGGTGGGGGCCACAGGCAGAGCCCCACCCAGCCCCGGACACTGTCCTCACCGTTACGTAGGTGTCGCTCAGCTGGGCCCAGCCATACAAGTCCAGGAGGCGGTAGACACTGCTGATCTTGCACCGCATGAGCCGCTCCCCCTTGGCCAGGTTCAGGGAGTCGGCTGTGTGGAGGTCATTGATGGGCGTCATCATGGAGAAGTCTGAAGGGACACAGGGCAGCTTTCGGGTCAGGAGTTCACATCTGCACTCTCCGGCCTTGCCCCCACCCTCTCCAAATTCTCCTGGGCGCTAGCTACATCCATACACGACACTCCTGTGGGCAGGGAATTCAACATCCTTTGACCGTGACTCCAGAAGAGAAAACCCTCCATAGAATGGATAGTTGTGCCCAATTAAGTTCTCTGCTCCTTTAGGGAAGAAAGGCATTGCTTTGGGTCAAAACCCATGGCCAGATTCAAGGCCACAAATGAAAGGATCTCAGCTCAAGCTGACTATAAACCCTAGAGACGGACATTGAATACAAGCAAAAATAAATTTCTGAGTGGAAATATGGGTACATTTTATCAGTTAGTTTTAATGAATAAGTTACTAAGCATTATCCTATTGTTTTAACTAACTTTTTCCTCTGATTTGGAAAAGGGCAAACAGAAAGTCAAGTCAACCAGGAGGTAAATTCCTCAACTTTTTCTGACAAGTCATAAACCTCCAGAAGTCAGTGTGGCTGTGGTGGGCTGAAAGGCCAGAGGCTGAGGGTAGACCACTTCTGACCACCTCAGGACATGCAGTTGCTTGGTTATTTATGGCTCTTTCTGGGAATTTGGTAATACAGAAATGAACATAGAGAGTTTGATAGTCTTCTACTCAGGGCACCCAAAAGGTCTAGTCAGTCCCATGAACCATGCTGACCACTGCCTGCATGCCTCAGGAAGCCAGAAAAGGGCATCTGAGTCCCAGCCCTCCAATTAATCAGGGTCTAGGAAACAATAAAAGAATCAATACAAAAGGGTTCGGGCTTAAAATGATGTCTGGCTGGGAGCCTCCTGATGCTGCCTTCCTAAGCATCCCACTAAAAACTTTAATGGATGAAAATGCTCTTTGGAAGCTTCCACCATCACTGCAAACCTCACTGCCACACCACATGATGTATGTCCTGTATCAGGTTTGCCGTTAGCTGAAATGATAAGGTCTGTGAATATGAAGGTAGACTGGGAGCATAAAGCAAGCAGAGCAAGCCTCAAACACCCCACCTCAGGAAGATGCCCCCAAAAGGCTTGTGCCCACCAGCGGTGGTATGCCTCTAGGGTATGGGTCCAGTACAGGAAGTTGACAGGGATACAAGTGGTCCAAAGACCTGGCTGAAATGGCAAGAAAAACAGCAACAAAATCTCAAAACTAAGGATTTCTATTTCCTTAGGACTAGTCGAGGATCCTTGCCTCCTTTCTAGTTCCCCAGACAAGTATTTGCCCCTGGCAGCAAGAAGGGAGGCATGTCAAAAGCATAAGGCCCCCAAACAAAGCTGGAGATGGGGAGAGGCTGTTGTTGGGAGAAGTCTTTGAACCCTTCTTTTAGAAATGACTGTGGAGCCCCCAGAGACGATCAGGAGGCCAGAGGAGGTCTGAAAACACTGGCTATCATGTCCTCTGTGTCCTGTATCCCCTAAGAGTCCCCCTCCCCAACCCTGTGGTGCTTCCTGTGAGGACTACCCATTCACAGGCCCAGAAGAGACCAGAGGGCTCTACAGGAGTCCCCGGTCCTCTGTCCTCAGGGTCTTCTTAGAAAGGATGCTTATTCGGATCAGCCTCACTAAGTGAAGATCTAACTGGGCCATTATTTTAAAGTACCTAAGAAAACACAGAGATGAAAATTCACCAAACTCCCAGAAAGCTACCTACATACTCTACAGCAGAAAAAAAAAAAAAAAAAAAACTCAAGGAAACAAACAAAATCCTAAGGTGAATGGAGCTGGACAAAGAACAACCTCTCTGGGCTTGTTCTTTGGACTCATGACACCTGGAATTTTCCTTCTCCACATTCCCTGACTCAGTTACCCTGGCATGCACCAACCAGATTTCCAGGCATCCAACTTTTTCCTGGCAGATGCTGATCAGTAAAGCAATGGAAAGCCCTATTTCTCTTTCAAGAGGAAGAGTCTAAGATCAGAGACATGAAAATGATGAGCAAGAATTTGATAGACATGGGACAAAGACCAGAAGCCCTGGCATCTAAGTATATAAGTAGATCACTTACCTAGAGCCAGACATCCTGGAATGTGAAGTCAAGTGGACCTTAGAAAGCATCACTATGAACAAAGCTAGTGGAGGTGATGGAATTCCAGTTGAGCTATTCCAAATCCTGAAAGATGATGCTGTGAAAGTGCTACACTCAATATGCCAGCAAACTGGGAAAACTCAGCAGTGGCCACAGGACTGGAAAATGTCAGTTTTCATTCCAATCCCAAAGAAAGGCAATGCCAAAGAATGCTCAAACTACCGCACAATTGCACTCATCTCACATGCTAGTAAAGTAATGCTCAAAATTCTCCAAGCCAGGCTTTAGCAATACATGAACCGTGAACTTCCTGATGTTCAAGCTGGCTTTAGAAAAGGCAGAGGAACCAGAGATCAAATTGCCAACATCATTGAAAAAGCAAGAGAGTTCCAGAAAAGCATCTATTTCTGCTTTATTGACTATGCCAAAGCCTTTGACTGTGTGGATCACAATAAACTGTGGAAAATTCTGAAAGAGATGAGAACACCAGGCCACCTGACCTGCCTCTTGAGAAACCTGTATGCAGGTCAGGAAGCAACAGTTAGAAATGGACATGGAACAACAGACTGGTTCCAAATAGGAAAAGGAGTACATCAAGGCTGTATGTTGTCACCCTGCTTCTTTAACTTATATGCAGAGTACATCATGAGAAATGCTGGGCTGGAAGAAGCACAAGCTGGAATCAAGATCACCAGAAGAAATATCAATAACCTCAGATATGCAGATGACACCACCCTTATGGCAGAAAGTGAAGAGGAACTAAAAAGCCTCTTGATGAAAGTGAAAGAGGGGAAAGTAGATTAGGCTTAAAGCTCAACATTGTGTGAGGGAAGGGGGAACGGGAAAAAAATACAGAAAACAGCCATTTTGTAGGTCATTTTATATGGAGTAAAAGCATAATCCATAATGGAGCCATAGCTATAAAAACATTTATGCTTTGAAAAGTATTTTATCAAGATATACAAAGCAAAAGCTGTCATAAATACAGAGAAATGAACAGAAATCAAATACAGTGGGAGACAACACAACATTAATTTTTTATAAAACAAAAAAAGATAAATGAAGACATAAATGAAATACTATGCCCCAGGGATAGAGTCTATATCCATGTATCATTTAAATATGATATTATTAGGCCAAATAATTTTATGAGACAAAAAGAAGTCTCATAAATCCCCAACACAGACAATAAGTAGGCTACATTTTCTAAACATAATGCAATAAAACTAGACATTATCAATAAACCTTTAAAAGAATACAAATTCTACCACTAACAAATGAGAAAGCACACTCCCAGAGGGTGCTTATTTTACTTTAGAATAAAAATAAAGCCAAAACAGCAACTGCAAGCTACCTAGAAATTAACAATTAAGAAAATTCTACATGTCAAAATTTATGAGACAGGATCAAATTTATACTCAGAAAAAACTTCATAGCCTTACATGTCTTTATTATTGTATTGAATATGAAAAAAAAATCAAATCCATTTTATTCTATTGTAGAAAAATATTAAGACTAAAATAAACCAAAGAAAAGTTATGGAAAAGAATTGATGAGTATAAAAACAAAATCAATGAATCAAAATACAAAGAAATTAGGAGAACCAATATGTAAATCCAAGAACTGGCTTATGTGAGAAGATCTGTGAATAAACCAGTCTCTGGATTTGCCAGTCAGGAGGAAACAGGAATACACAGCACCAGGAATGAGAATGGGATGTCATACCCACAGAAGAAAGTTTAAATGATAAAAATAATATTGTTAATCACACTAGGAATTTTTAAAGCCATGTGAAATGAATTATTTTATATAAATATGACCAAAATTTACTCAAGAAGCAGCAAAACGAAATTTTAAAGAACTTTAGATGAAACAGAAAAAAAGATGTTATCCAAGTATTTCAGATCTGGATACCTTCACAAGTAAATAATAAGTCTTCAAAGAGCAGAGACGTCCTACTTCATTTTTTTTTTTTTTTTTTTTGCTCCATTAGGGCAAAAAAGTGGAGAAGGAAATGGCAACCCACTCTAGTATTCTTGCCTGGAGAATCCCATGGACAAGGTAGCCTGGCAGGCTACAGTCCATGGGATCACGAAGAGTCGGACATGACTGAGTGATTGAGCAGCAGCAGGGCAAAGAAGAGGGTGGGGATCACCCTGATTCATCTTAGGAAATTATAGCCTTAATACCAGTACTAAACAAAGGCTGCCCCAGAAGTTAACTGCTTTTCATCATGTGTAACTATGGATGTAAAAATTAATAAAATTCCAGCAAATCAAATCCAGAAGAGTATTTTTTAAAGACTGCATCACAATCACAAATTATTTATTTCAGGAATGAAAAGAGTTTAATATTCAGAAATCTGTTAATATAACTCACCCACATCAAGGAAAGAAACATCAATAAATACCAAAAATGCATTTTATAAAATTCAATATCCATTTCTGAGAAAAACCCATATTGAACTATAATAAAAAGATATTTCCTCAACATGATAAAGAATAATTATCTCAAACTCTTGTGGTAAAAGAAATACTATTAAAGTCAGACACAAGACAAAAATGATTACTCTCTGATCTATTATTAAACATTGTTCTGAGAATTCTAATGGATGCAACGAGAAAACTGGAAAAATAAACTAAAGGGTAAAATGTTGAAGAATGCAAAATGACTATGTGATTTCTTTCTATATACAAAACCCAAAAGAATTCATTGAGAAGATATAGAATTTAAGAGCTCAATAAGGGGTTAGTATATATATATGTGTGTATATATATAAAACTCCAATGATATATAATATATATATATAACTCCAATGATATACATTATATCATATGTAATGATATATATCATATATATAATGTATATAAACATAATATACATAAATACACACACATTTATATATATAACTCCAGTGATTTCCCTAGGTGACAGCTATAACCAGAAAAAGATCTGAATGGAGAATCACTCAAAATGACAAATTACATAAAATTTCCAGAATAAATTTAACAAGAAATTAGTAAGTGTCAATGTATGTCAAAAACCACAATATTATAATTATCCTCCAATTAAAATAAATAAATAAATTAAAAAAAAAGAAATTAGCAAGCACTACATAAAATCAGAAAAGGAGTATGTCAAGGCTGTATATTGTCACCCTGCTTATTTAACTTATATGCAGAGTACATCATGAGAAATGCTGGACTGGATGAAGCACAAGCTGGAATCAAGATTGCCAGGAAAAATATCAATAACCTCAGATATGCAGATGTCACCACCTTCATGGCAGAAAGTGAAAAACTAAAGAACCTCTTGATGAAAGTGAAAGAGGAGAGTGAAAAAGTTGGCTTAAAGCTCAACATTCAGAAAACTAAGATCATGGCATCCAGTCTCATCACTTCATGGCAAATAGATGTGGGGAAACAATGGAAACAGTGAGAGACTTTATTTTGGGGGCTCCAAAATCACTGCAGATTGTGACTGCAGCCATGAAATTAAAAGACGCTTGCTCCTTGGAAGAAAACCTATGACGAACCTAGATAGCATATTAAAAAGCAGAGACATTACTTTGCCAAAGAAGGTCCATCTAGTCAAAGCTATGGTTTTTTCAGTAGTCATATATGGATGTGAGAGTTGGACTATAAAGAAAGCTGAGTGCTGAAGAATTGATGCTTTTGAACTGTGGTGTTGGAGGAGACTCTTGAGAGTCCCTTGAACAGCAAGCAGATTCAACCAGTCCATCCTAAAGGCAATCAGTCCTGAATATTTACTGGAAGGACTGATGCTGAAGCTGAAGCTCCACTCCTTTGGCACCTGATGTGAAGAACTGACTCATTTGAAAAAATCCTGATGCTAGTAAAGATTAAAGGCGGGAGGAGAAGGGGACAACAGAGGATGAGATGGTTGGATGGCATCACGGATCGATGGACATGAGTTTGAGTGAGCTCCTAGAATTGGTGATGGACAGGGAAGCCTGGTGTAATTCAGTCCATGGGGTCACAAAGAGCTGGACACAACTGAACAACTGAACTGAACTGAACATAAAAATAGCTACTATCTTTTCTGATGGACATTAAAGAATTAAATAATCGAAGACATATCATTTCAGAAAAGGTTTAAAATTGATTCATGCAGGTATTTTGTAAGCACCTGTTACATGTCAGCTACTTTTCTAAGTTCAGGATACTACTCTAACAGTGAGCGAAACATACAAATATCCTTTCCCCAGTGGAGCTTACATTCTAATATAAAATTGAACATTTATAAAGTCTCCACCAAATTTATCTATTCATCTAATGCAACCCCATTCAAAATCCCAGAAGGAATTTTTTTGAGGTGAATGAAGAGCCTTGACAAAATATTTTTAAAGTTATTTTAAAGAATCAACTTGTATGACGGCTGAGAAAAATTGCAAATGAATAATTAAAAGTATTTTATTGGATGATAAAACATAGGGAAGGTGTTTCTAAGCATACAATCAAAAGCAGACAACACAAAAGAAAATAGTAACAGATTCAACTTCATGGAAATTATTCTACAACACAAAAATATCATGAAAAAATTAAAAAGCAAAGGAGACACTGGAAAAAATCTGCAGTGTATTTGATAGGGAGTAGAGAAATAGTCTTACTTTATGAAGATTTTTAAATCTGTAAAAAAGAATATGCGTGCTCAGTTGTGTCTGACTCTTTACCACCCCACGAACTATAGTTCATTAGGCTCCTCTGTCCACAGGATAGTCCAGGCAAGAATACCAGAGTGGGTTGCCATTTCCTCCTCCAGGGGATCTTCCCAATCCAGGGATCGAACCCTCATCTGCTATGTCTCCTGTATTGCAGGCAGATTCTTTACTGCTGAGTCACCAGAAAAGCCCAAGAAAAGAATGTGCAAGTAAAAAACTGGCAAAGGGCATGACAGGCAATTTACTACTGATCTGTATCCTATTACCACATTTCACTCTGATGATATGATGGGTGATAAATGGTACTTTGTGTTTTAGTGTGCGTTTATTTGATTACTAATACGATTGAATATTTTCATATACATATTGGGCATACTGGGTTTTCTTTTTGTCATGCTCAATATGTATACGAAAATATTCAATCTCATTAGTAATCAAATAAACGCACACTAAAACACAAAGTACCATTTATCACCCATCATATCATGGGGATGAAACATGGTAACAGACTACAGATCAGGGTGGGGGAAATGGGCACTCTTGCATTTCTGGTAGCAATGTAAATTCGTTCCATCTTTCTCCTGGGTAATTCGGCATTATGCATGACAATCTTTAAAAGATGCATATAATTCAATCTAACAATTCTACTTCTAGCAATTTATCTTGGGAATAGTCATGGATTTAATCACAGATTTGTTGACAAGGATGTTTCTTGAATTGTCATTCATAATAGCAAAAAGTTGGGAATGACCTAAAAGTCCAAAAATGGGAAACTGATTAAAATAAACTATGGCATATTCAACCATGCATAGAGTAGCATACATCTATCAAAAAGTATGTCATATAACCATATTTCTTATGTGAAAAATTAGCCAAGATACGGTAAGGATATAAATTTGTGTGTATAATGTGATTGCATTTTTTACATAGTCTCCATGTATTGGAAAAAAAAGCTGGAAGGACATACACCAAAACATTGATAATAAGAATTTCTTGGTTATAAGGACACAGTTCAGTGATTTTTAAGTCCCTTTCTTATTTTCCTAATTTTCAACAATAATCCTGTATTTATTTTATTGAGGGAAGTATTTTTCAATGTTTGTTTCTTAAAGATTGTGGGCAGAGCTTCAGAGCCAAGGAAGATAAGTTTGTACCTAGCCTTGGCTGCTTTGGCCCTTGTCTATGGAGTCAGGTTGACCTGTCCAGTGGGGCATGGAGACACCAGCTCCAAAGGCCTCCTTGCGTCCCCTCCCAACTCCATCTCCAAAGGAGTGACTCGAGGGGACTGAGGAAAGAGCCGCCTGAGAGCTGGATGCTAGGAGGACACGAGGATTTTCTTAGGTTCTGTACCCAAAGCTAGAGCGACAGGGAGCTGAATTCTCACTCTCTACTGTCCACTCCTGGGCCTCAGGCAGAGGCCACGTAAGGGATCCTGGGTTGCAAAGCTCTTCCCTTTATGCTAATCCCCTTAAGAGGGGTAGGGGTGGTGGGGTCATACCTAGGCTGCCCTGCCTCTCTGCAGCAACACTGGGTTATACTACCCCCTCCCTCAGCAGAACCACCCCCTGCCCTCCTAGTTCTGGCATCAGGGATCATTCTCCATGGGCCTTTACATCACAGCAGCATTAGGAGCAGAGCCAGGTACTTCTTCCCCTGCTGCCCAGATCCCCCAGGTCTGCTAAAGCAGCTGTACCACTCACTTCGTAGCCTGGCAACCGTGCTTCTTATTACTGTGCCTTCCTCCCCCCACCCCCCGACTTCCTCCACCTCTGCTCCTGGCAGCTCTCCAGTTCCCCACGTACTCATGGAAGATGTTGGGAAGACTGCGTGGGAGGTGCTGGCCATGAAGTCCGCGATCTGCCGCAGGGCCCAGATGTTGGAGGAGTTGTTCCCCTTCTTCATCTGCTCCTGGATGAGGCCTTCCAGCTCCTCCCTGAAAGACTGAAGCAGGCCCCCGAGGCGTCCTCCCAGTGTGTCTCAAGCGGGAGGAATACTGATGGCCCCTCTTCCAAGTGCCCACCCGTGGCCCCTGGGTCAGCTAGATCAGAACTGCATATCTGGGACCTCAGGAGCCTCCCCAAACTGCTATGTGGGGAGCAACAAGGAGATGCTGGGAATGGATCCTATTCCCTTTGCCCTGGGGGAAAACTCCAGGCAATATATACTCCAGAATCCAGGTCCTTCTGATGTCTTAGTGATAGCCTAGACCCCTCCCCGCCATCAGACATAGCAGGACTTCACTTTAGTAAATAAAAGACATTTTAAAAAGCAGAATTGAATGAAAAAGTATGCCATCTTTCCTGTCGTTAATCAGGCTGATGGCTCTTCTGGGCCTCAGTTTCCTTATGAGGGGTAGGGATGGTGGGGCCTATACAGAAAGAGTTGATGACCTCAGAGGTCACTTCTGATATCCTGCTACTCTAAGCCTGGCTTAGACACTTAGCCCATCAGGTGACACTCAGGAGCAAATAGGGAGCCACTTAGGTGTTGCTGCTGCTGCTAAGTCGCTTCAGTCGTGTCCGACTCTGTGCGACCCCATAGACGGAAGCTCACCAGGCTCCCCCGTCCCTGGGATTCTCCAGGCAAGAACACTGGAGTGGGTTGCCATTTCCTTCTCCAATGCATGAAAGTGAAAAGTGAAAGTGAAGTCGCTCAGTCGTGTCCGACTCTTAGCGACCCCACGGACTGGAGCCTACCAGGCTCCTCCGTCCACGGGATTTTCCAGGCAAAAGTACTGGGGTGGGGTGCCACTACTTAGGTGTTGAGGAATCTACAAAAAAGGACAGAAGCAGCATGACTGCCTCTTGGCCCCGTCTCCTGCCTGAGAATAGTCCCATCCTTCAGGTTCCCAAGCTTGGGTTAGTGCTAACTCTGCCTCCGCTCCTACCACACAACAGCCACCCCTTCTGGTCTCACACAGGGATTCTGTCATCCCAATGCATTCTCCTCCAGACCCCCCAGCTCACTGTCACCTGTCACCAAGACCTGGGGCGCATCCTCCTTAGCATTCACTTTGTGCTCTCAGCCGGGTCACACACAGCCCACTGCACGCCCTGGCTCTCCAATACCTTGGTAGGGACTGGGGCAGAGCCCATCCTGGCCAGTACCTGGAGATGCCACTCCACCCTGAGCTTACCAACACTTAGGATCACGTACCATTTCCTGAGGACCACCCAGCTCTACTCCCTGAGAGACCTATTGCCTCTGTTCCCACTGCTCTTCCTCCCTCTAGGAGGGCCTGCATCATGGTCCTGCTTCCGTGGTCCAGTAGACCCACCCTCCATCCTTCTCAACACACCACCTGAGAAAGAGCACTGTGTCCATGCCAGGCAGGTGCCAACTGATTTCAAGACTCTGGCCAGGGCTGGGTGACCCGGACTTGCCCCTCTGCTCTCTATTCCCCACCTCCTGGAGCTTTCAGGCCCACTTCACTCCTGCCTTGGTATGTCAAAGGCTTATTTGCCAGGACAGAGTTCTTGGCGGTGTGCAGAAAAAGGAGCCCCAGACCTCCCACGTGGCACCTCTCACTAGCCCCTGGTTTACCCCAATTGTTAAGAGTTTTCGGTGAAGAGGGAGAGGAAGACTGGAAAGTGAGGCTCAGAAGGGGCACGAGGAACTGAAGTAGGGCTCCTGCTTCTCAGATCCACCTTCCCCAACCAGAGAGTCAAACACAAGCCAAAAGCTGCACATAAGCCAGGTTTTGCCATCCGCCAGCGACTAGGGAGAGACTCAAACACCCACACAGCCAGAGCATCTTGCTCAGAGCTGAAAACTGCTTGTCTCTGAGCAAGCGGAAGAGGAGCAATTTCTTTCGGGTTCACCGGGTGCATCAGCGTCACCCCCACTCCTTCCTCGCCCTCCTCTCACCTCCTTCCTCCTCCCCCGCCCGCGGGGGTCAGACCCCCACTCACCGGGCTCTGCAGGATCATGGTGACGCGCTTCTTCTGCTCCATCAGGTTGAAGTCCTGTCTCAGGTCGGCCGCGCGGCTGCGAAGGCGCAGGTACTCGGGGTCTTCCTCAGAGAAGCGGTCGAAGTACTGCTGCCCCTGCGCGGGCGGCGGGGAGGCGGCCTCGGGGACGGTCTCTTCACTCATCGTCCTGGTGGGTTTGCAGTCCACTCCTGGACCCCTACCGAGAAGAAAGGAGGGTGCTCCCAGTCGGGGTGCACGCTTCCTAGGCCGGAGGGCTTGGATTGAGGGTGGGGAGTGGGATGAGGCTATTATTCCCAGGAGATTGTGAGCCAGGGAGGCGGGTTGGCAGGCAGGGCGCCGCGGCTGCCGGCCTGTAGGGGGCGCTGATGCATCGTCCGACTAAGTGACGGTCTGTCTGTCACTGGCTCCGGCTCCCCAGCCCTTCCCTGTCTGACCCACCGGGCTTGGGCGGCCGCACTGGGGTTCAGGTAGACTGGTCCCCCAGTGCGACCGCGACCTGCAAAGCTTTGGGGGCATTTTGTGATGCTTATCCACACAGTGTAAAGCTATTCACCGCAAGTTCGTACTTGATCTAAAATGTAAACCCTCTAAAAAACCTCCTAAAAAACATGCGGTGGGAAACCCATGAAACTGAACAGAGAACGGGGAACTTCTAACAGGCTGAGCGGTGCTTTTTTCCCCACAGCTTTGACTTTGCTCCCGCCTCGGGAAAAGAATTATTGTGAATCTGTTTCTGCAAAACGTGTCTCACTGGAGAATCATTTCTTATCATGAATTGAAAAGAGATGTGCAGTTTGTATTAGTGGAAAATGAGTTTCTCTAAACCCCAGTAAATGAATATTGAGAAACAGTGAAACAGTGAACACTGATTGAAGGGCACCATACACCGGGCGGCCCAGAGGCCTGCATATCTAGACCTGGAGCGAGAACTAGGGCCATCCTTGGAAGGTTGGGCTGGGGACGAGTCCCTTATTTTTTTCCACTCAAGCAGGCTTTTAAAAATGCCTGAATGTGAGTGAATGAATGTCCTTATGGCCATATTGGAGTCCTGCTGAAGAAGCAGGCTGCTGCTCAGCCTCGGCTTCCCAGCTGTGGGACTGTGGCCACCAGTCTCCCTTGGTGTCAGCGCTGCTAGGCCCTCAAGTCTGGGTTATCATGCTCCTTCAACAGCCAGAAGCTGTGGGGGCTTACAGAGCTTCAGCCTTCTCCCAGGTGGCTGAGCCCCTTCTCAGCAAAAGAAGGCAAGCGCCTTGACTGAACAATAACTAGTTTTTGAAGGCAAATAGGAAGATACCAGCAAAAGCGCTTTACCTGAGCTCAAGGTACTTGGCTTTCATCCTTAATCTGCCCTCCCTCACTTTGCCTCTGGGGGCTTCCTTCCAGAAGGAGGTGGAACTGCCATTGTTCTCTCAAAGAAGCTCCTGGCCTCCCCAGACCTGATCTGCTGTGCCCTCTAGGCTCATCCTGTTAGCCCAAGCCTTAGCCTTCATTCCAGTCAGCAGCTCATTATGGAACAGGCCTTGTTGACAACCAGAGAGCATATTCTTGTTGTCTATGAGAAGTCTGCAACTTCTTCCATCTTCTTTCAGCACTTTACCCTCTACCTTACAGTTCTTCCAAGTAGGGTAGGCAGGGGCACACTAGGCAAGAGGAGTAAGTGGGAGCCCATCCCATCAGGTGATTAACTGATATTATTGTTATTTGCATTCTTGTTCTTTGGGGAAGGCAAATAGCAAGTCCAAGGGAAGACACATAGACAAGGGAGGGTCAGCTGAAGCTCCGAACCCTTGGGGTTCTCATTGGAATCACCTAGAGAACTTTGAAAAATACTGATATCAGAGATTTTAATATTATTAATCTTAGGTATGACCTGGATATCAGGATTTTTTTTTTAAGTTCTCTGGGTTATTCTAATGGGCAGCCATGGTTGAAATACCACAGATAAATGTTTGTGGTTGTGGCGTATAACAGAAGGCATTCATTCCAGGGCTTCCCTGCTGGCTCAGCTTGCAAAGAATCCGCCTGCAATGTGGGAGACCTGAGTTCGATCCCCAGGTTAGGAAGATTCCCTGGAGAAGGGAACAACCACCCACTCCAGTATTCTGGCCTGGAGAATTCCATGGACTGTATAGTCCTTGGGTTGCAGAGTCAGACACAACTGAGAGACTTTAAAAAAAAATTCATTCCAGGAGCTTACCAATTCTAGCAAGCATGCCAAGGTGGCACAAAGCCTCTAATAACAGTGTTATGCACCACTTCCTATGGCTGTCCAGGCCCCTTCCTGCCACTCTACCATCTACCACCATACTCTTGACCTGGGCAGCAAGAGTGGTCCAAATGCCACCACAGCCCACTTTTGCAAGTCTACAAAGCCATGACCTCTGGTCTTAATTCTGTCACTAATTAGTCAGCTCCTTGTGAAAGCCCTCAACAGCTCTCCCCTAGTTAGCACCATCCTTACCAGCCATGTAGATGAGATGGAGGCGGGAGGAACCAGTGGCCTGGGAGTGGCAGCCCAAAACAAACATTCTCTAAAGAGACATTTTGAAACATATTTGGCAGGTTGCTAGAATGTTTGAGGTTGTACTTAGTGACATTTAAAGCCAGATTCTTCATCTCAGTAGAGTGATGAAGTCTGTTGGGGATGTTTTGGGCTGAATTAGCTCCAGACTAGAAGCCTGCCATGCTGCCCAAGTTATGACATTCCCTTGTTCATGGACTCAGGTAAGTAATTTCCCTCTTTGGATCTCATTTCATCCATCCTTAAATGGGGGAACAAACAGAATGGACCTTGGGGCCCCATCCAGCTCTAACACTTTATGGAGAAAAACAGACTCATGTAGAAAAAGGCAGAAGGATGGAGGATCTAGGTTTCCTGGAGCAAGACCTTCTACCCACATCTCCCCAGTGCCTCTTCCTCAAGCCAAATGCCAAAAGAGAAACATCTGCAAAGAACACACATGACCTACTGATGACTGCCTTGTGGTTTCAAGTCAATCCCATGCACATGGGTTCAGTTAAGAATACTTCACCCGCTTCGTGCTCCCAGCAAGCCTCATCTCTGGAACTTGGGAAGTAAAAGAAGAGAGCACAAGGTCAAACATGGGAATGCATCAGAGCCATGCAGACTTGGGGTCACCACCCAGATTCTCCTGGGCAAACACTGCAGCAGACCAAAGTTCTTCCAGAGGCATTGCCCCACGTACACACACCTATCCATTTTCATTCTCTTTGGCACCTTCACAGCCCCAAATCTTTGATGTTATTTTTTTTAATGTTTATTTATTATTTTGGTTACTGTGGATCTTAGTTGCGGCAAGTGAACTCTTTGTTGAGGCACGTGGGATCTAGTTCCCTGTCCAGGGATTGAACCTGGGCTTCCTGCATTGGAAGCACAGAGTCTTAGCCACTGGACCACCAGGGAAGTCCCATGATGTTATTTTTAAAATAGCAACAGACAATCCTTCAATGGGTACACTGGATGTGGGCATGGAGATCCTTGTGTTCCTTGTAACACCAAGTCACCCCAGCTCCGGATGTGTCTGAACTGTCAGCTTCTCTGGGACTGGTACCACATGGTACTGAACTTTCCTGGCCTAAATCCTTTTCATCCAGGCAGGAAAAGGCTGGTCCTCTCCGTTTCTTTTGGAGTATCTGGATTTTCCGGGAATTGATCTGTGAAGTCTCTGAAGTAGCTCTCTCCCACAAAGCATGAGGAATCAAAACATTCAGGGCCTGATGGACAGGAGCCCCTAGGCTGGCCTTTACTTGTTAAAGCCCAGTCCCATAGGGCTGCTCCAGTGGGCAGGGGAGGAAATAGAACCCTGACTCCCTTACCATGACAGCAGGAGCCAGAGGCATCCTTCTGTGCTCCTTCCTTCCCTTCCCAAAATGTTGGGAGGTGATCAAAGCTGTGGGCAGCAGAACTTAGTGGTTAAAAGCAGGACTCTGGAACCAGACCACGAGTTCAAATCTCAGCTATGCCCCTTTTTAGCTGTGTGATCTTGGGCTAGTTACCTAACTTCTCTGTGCCTCAGTTCCCCATCTATTAAACAGAGATTGCAACTATTTAACTCCTCCTTAGGTTGTTGTGCAGACTGGGTGAGTTAATATATATGAAGTAGTTCAAACAGTGCCTGGTGCAGAGCAAGTGCTATTAGTGCTTATTATGTGTCATTTAGGGGCTAGAATCATCATAGCATGAGGAACATGAGTAATGAGAGGCTTATGATTCAATTGTAAACAGGTGCATGTGAAATAATTGTAATTACATGTTTTAGTCCCCAAACTAATTCAATCTCAAGCTATATTAACAAAAAGAAAAACCAGAAAAAGACGGATGAGAATGCTTTTTACTCTGACCAGATAGTGGGAATGTGTCAACCTGGAGAGCACAATAAAAGGATGTAAGCAGGGTGCTGAATATCACAGCAGGCTGGTGCTTACAGGGCCAGGAGTGGCATCGTAAAGAGTATGTGGGGCTTCTGGCTCCAGTTCCTGGCACGTGGGATTTCTAAAATGTCCAAAAGGCATTAGGAGTGTTTTATTGGTCATAATGAGCCCCCTTCACCAAGCCTGAGCTTTTATGCAAATGAGATGACATGCTGGGCACTTAGATATTTCAACGGAGGGACTGGCCACTGAGAAAGACTGTGCATATAATTACCGGATTGAACTCAGCCCCATCCCAACCACAGAAGGAGGAGAGGAGAGGCACTGGAGATTGCTTTCAATCAAGTGGCAAATGACGAAATCACTCTTTGCCTGCCAGTAATGCACACCCCCATTAAAGAACCCTGGACAGCGAGGTCTGGGGGAGTTTCCTGGCTGGTGAGCACATTTCTGGGCTGGGCGGTGACAGATCTCCCAAGGAGCAGACATGGAAACTATTCACCATGCCCTCATCCCCCAGACTCTGTGCTCTTTCTTTTAGCTATTCCTCAGTTAGATTTTCTATAATAAAACTGCAGTTGCAGTTGCAAGCACTTTCAGTGACTTCAGTGTACTATTCTAGGGAATCATAGAAACCGAGAGGGAGGTTGTGAGAACCCTCAAATTTATACTCAAGTCAGTCAGAAGTGCAGGTGGTCAGAGGACCATACCTGCAGCTCGCCTCTGAAGTGGGTGGAGTCTTGTCCATGATCTTGCTTTTTCTTATGTGCCCTTTTAACTCAGGGTAGTGTCAGAATTGAGTTGAATTGTAGGACATCCAGTTGGTGTCAGAGAATTGGTGATGAAACAAGCAACTTCGATTTATGATTTATTTTCATTTCCAGGACAGCTCTGTGAGACAGACATTGTCCCTGCTTTACAGATAAAAAGACTGAATCAGAGAGGTTAACTAACTTGCTAAAGATCACACAGTGGAGTCAGGATTTCAAACAGGCCTGTCTCTGGCCCCAGATTCTGCATTCCTCCTCTCCAAATATCTGCTGGACTGCCATGTGGAAGAGGGATTAAGGTGATTCCTGAGAACCTCGGGGGGCCAGAACCAGGAAACCAAGTGGTTATTGCAGGCAGGCAGATTCTAGCTAAGGGTGCGAGGGTGAAATTTCCACCAGTAGGAGCTTCTCAGTAAGGAGAAGACGGGACAGGCTTCCTCGTTAGGTGGTGAGGTCTCTCCTTGGAGCCAGGGCAACCACAGGATGCTGTAGAGGGGCTTCTGCCCTGTTGGGGCGGGACCAGGGACCTCTGAGGTCCTTCTGATGCCATGATGGCTCTTTTTTTGTTGTTGAAGTATTGTTGAGGATTGCTGTGCCAATCTGCACTGTACAGCAAAGTGACTCAGGTTTAGACATATTTGCATGATTTTCTCAATATTCATTTTCATTATGGTTTATCCCAGGAGATTGGATAGAGTTCCCTATGCTATGCAGTAGGACCTTGTCATTTACCGAGTCTATACATAATAGCTTGCATCTACCAACCCCAAATTCCCAGTCCATCCTTCTCCCCCAGCCCTCACTTCCTTGGCAACCACAAGTCTGCTCTCTGTGTCTGTGAGTCTGTTTCTGGTTTGTACATAGGTTCATATGTGCCATATTTTAGATTCCACGTATAAGTGATATCATATGGTATTTGCCTTTTTCTGACTTCCTTCACTTAGTATGATAATCTCTAGTTGCACATGGTCGCTCTCAAGTCAGTGGGATCAGGGGAGTTCACGGCAATGACCCAAGTGTCTGGAAGCTCATCCTGGTGAGATGGACCCAACCAAAAACTGCATCTCACCCCTTCCCCCTCCCCAGTACCACCGACTGATTACCAGGAGGCCGGAGCAGCCTTGGCCCAGGCTGCCTCTTCTCAGCACTCAGTCTGCACACTCCGCTCCACTGCCCGACTCGATGACCACATCTATAGGATCTCAGACATCCGGGTAGAAACTGGAAAACACAAACACGACAGATTTCAGGGTGTTTTCTGTTCCACCACAACTCTTTGTGCTGTTTTTGCAGCACCATTAGGTGCTGGTTTATTTTAAGAACTGTTGGGGAATTCTTGAAAATGAACTGAAGATGAATTTTAATTTTAAAAGCAAATTCTGTCTACACAAAGGTAAAGAAAGCTTCATTATCTTTACAGTTGGGATCAAAATTCCTTTCAAAGAGAGTTGTTGGAAAAATCCCTTTGCTGAATGTTGCCCAAGGGACCCCAGGCTTTCCCAGTGGCTTAGCTGGTAAAGAATCTGCTTGCCAATGTAGAAGACTCCAGAGATGCAGATTCAATCCCTGGGTTGGGAGGATCCCCTGGAGAAGGAAATGGCAACCCCCTTCAGTATTCTTGCCTGGGAAATCCCATGGATAGAGGAGCCTGGGAGGCTACAGCCCAGGGGGCCGCAGAGTCAGACATGACTAAGCACATAAGTACCTACTACCGCCAAGGGGCCACAGGGGAGAGTGTCTCTGTGATACTCTGCTCTGCGTGGTGCTCTGCAGCTGCTCTGCGTGGTGGAGGGAGTTGAAGGTGGAACTCCGAGCAAGCCCAGAAGTGCACACACAGCTGGGCTGGAAGGGATTAACCCCTTCCTGACAACCCACTCCCCCCAATACTTCACTAACAGCTCCTAAACCCACATGTGCTGGTGTGACTGATTTTTGGATGCAGCCCGAGGAGGCAGAAGAGATCTGAAGAAAATCACACCCTGGGAAATTGGGAGGGTTTTGAAGTTGCACAGACCTTGTATTGGTGGATTTAAGCCAATGTTACCTCGAGTTCAAGGGGAAGAAAGATCCCAGCTAATATCTAAGTAAGAGATCATGAAGCAACTACTGAAGGAGGAATGTAAAGTAGTTAATGTCTTATAAACAATGGCAAGTTACTGATCCAAAAATCCTGAATATCAAGGTCATCAAAGGGTTAATCATCAATATACTTTTTTTAAAAGTGATCGTTATGTTTTTTTTTTTTTAACTTGGGTGTCTGTTGTTTGGACCCAGAGATGGTTACCTCACCCAGAGGTGGCATCATCCCCACCCCTAGCTCCACTTCCACCCATGGAGAGGACCTGTGCTGTCCTGCCAGTCCTGTCTCATCTGCCAGGAAAGGAGCATTTGGAAAGACTACTCTCACCAAAGAGGGGGCAAGGAGAATTCATCTTGGGAGGTCTGATGTGCCGGAGGGAGTCCGGGATGCTGAGTGACCCCTGAGGCACCACTGTCCGCTCAGTCTGTCTGAACACCCCGGGCTCAGCATTCCAGTGCTGAGAAGGCCCCTGATGGGTCCAGTCCTGATGCTTACCCCTCTAGTTAGGGTCTTGACAGTTGTTTCCAAAAGCTCTTCTCTATGCTCTGCATGTCCAGCTGCCAGCTGCAGGTCTCCAAACCATGGGTCTTATTTTTAGCTAGAAAACAGGGTCACTGCCAGAACTTAACGCCACTTCCATGCACAGCCTAACACTTTGGGAGCCCTGCCTACTGGGGTTTGCTGATATACCTCTGGACATGCTCCTTCCTGTGGGCGGCCACTGACCTGCCTTACAGACCAATCCTGCGGCCAGCTTGTCTTACGTGACGTGCCAGCTTCCTCCCCTTCACCAGCAGCCCTTGGCACAGAGATGAGGTTGCCCATCCCTGCTAAGGCGTGGATTTTCAGAGTCTGAGCTATCTTGTGTCCACAGAGAGAATTAATGTCGCCCAAAGGGACCTGCTCCATTCATGTAAGAAGAGAGACATCTGTCCCACAGATAAGTATACACGGAACACTGACTAATACCCATCCTATCTCCATCAGTGTTGATATTCCACTATTACAGCTCCATTCCTGAGGGTATAGTATTAACCCTTGATTACAATGAAAATAGCCCTGAGAGGTATTATAGGCAAATGCGCTATTTTAAACATTCTCCTGTGTTACAAAACCTGTCAGATCTCTGCTTGCAGAGTCAGGCTGGGCGGGGCCAGGACAGGTACCCGATCAGCAAGTCTCAATGAGGGAAAAGGAAGAGGAAGAGGTCTGATGCCAGGGCCACTCAGGAGAGTCCAACTCCTGGGGCAGAGCTGGGCCTCAGGGGACCCTGGTCTCAGAGACAGAACCCTCTGAGCTGTGCCTGCTGTCACAGCTCAGAGAGAGGGTCACAATCCACTCCAGTCAGCCTTTGGCTTCCCCAGCATGTGCTTCAAAGGCCAAGCTCACCCAGGCCCTGTGGGTGAGCTAAGCAAGGAGTGCCCATGTAGTGAGAAGGCCTGACACCTCCTGGGAGGCCGCCCCGCCCCACCCCCCACCCCCACCCCAGGGTCACCTGCTCCCTACTCTCAGGGTGTAGCCAAGCCAGCTGGGAGGCAGAACAAGTTAGGACACTGGATTTCAGCCCTAGCTGGCCGCTCACTAGACTCTCCACCCTACTCCCAGACATCCTACAGCCACCTTGAAAATGACCTGTCTTAATGGACCATCACTCTAGCCAGCCCTGCACCAGAGCCTCCCTCCTCCAGCCAGCATCCCCTCCCTGCCCCCCACCCAGCTGGCCACCCACCAAGGGCCCCAGAAGGCAGCCTCGACTCCTCCCTCTTCATGCCCTGTGTCCCTACTGTCACCAGATTCTCTGGTTTTATGTCCTAAATATTTTCCCACCCAGAGCACCACACCTTGAATCAAGTCAGTGTCATCCCCATTGCATTCAGCAATTCAGTTCAGTTCAGTCACTCAGTCATGTCTGATTCTTTGTGATGCCATGGACTGCAGCACACCAGGCTTCCCTGTCCATCACCAACTCTTGGAGCTTACTCCAACTTGTGTCCATCGAGCCGGTGATGCCATCCAACCATCTCATGCTCTGCTGTCCCCTTCTCCTCCCGCCTTTAATCTTTCCTAGCATCAGGATCTTTTCAAATGAGTCAGTTCTTCGCATCAGGTGCCAAAGGAGTGGAGCTGCAGCTTCAGCGTCAGTCCTTCCAGTGAATATTCAGGACTGATTGCCTTTAGGATGGACTGGTTGGATCTCCTTACTGTTCAAGGGACTCTCAAGAGTCTCCTCCAACACCACAGTTCAAAAGCATCAATTCTTCAGCACTCAGCTTTCTTTATAGTCCAACTCTCACATCCATACATGACTACTGGAAAAACCATAGCTTTGACTAGATGGACCTTTGTTGGCAAAGTAATGTCTCTGCTTTTTAATATGCTGTCTAGGTTGGTCATAGGTTTACTTTCAAGGAGCAAGCGTCTTAATTTCATGGCTGTAATCACCATCTGCAGTGATTTTGGAGTCTAAAAAAATAAAGTCTCTCACTGTTTCCATTGTTACCCCATCTATTTGCTGTGAAGTGATGAGACCTGATGCCATGATCTTAATTTTCTGAATGTTGAGTTTTAAGCCAACTTTTTCACTCTCTTCTTTCACTTTCATCAAGAGCCTCTTTAGTTCTTCTTCACTTTCTGCCGTAAGGGTGTTGTTATCTGTATCTGAGGTTATTGATATTTCTCCTGGCAATGTTGATTCCACCTTGTGCTTCATCCAGACTGGCATCTCTCATGATGTACTCTGCATATAAGTTAAATAAGCAGGGTGACAATATGCAGCCTTTTCATACTCCTTTCCTGATTTGGAACCCGTCTATTGTTCCATGTCCACTTCTAACTGTTGCTTCTTGACATGCATACAGATTTCTCAGGAGGCAGATAAGGTGGTCTGGTTTTCCCATCTCTTTCAGAATTTTCCACAGTTTGTCGTCATCCACACAGTCAAAGGCTTTGGCATAGTCAATAATGCAGAAGTAGATGTTTTTGTGCAACACTCTTGCTTTTTCGATGATCCAACACATGTTGGCAATTTGATCTCTGGTTCCTCTGCCTTTCTAAATCCAGCTTAAACATCTGGAAGTTCTCAGTTCACATACTGCTGAAGCCTGGCTTGGAAGATTTTGAGCATTACTTTGCTAGCTGTGAGATGAGTGCAATTGTGTGAAAGTTTGAACATTCTTTGGCATTGCCTTTCTTTGGGATTGGAATGAAAACTGAGCTTTTCCAGTCCTGTGGCCACTGATGCGTTTTCCAAATTTCCTGGCATATTGAGTGCAGCACTTCCACAGCATCATCTTTTAGGATTTGAAAGAGCTCAATTGGAATTTCATTACCTCCACTAGCTTTGTTCATAGTGATGCATTTGACTTCACATTCCAGGATGTCTGGCTCTAGGTGAGTGATCACACCATTGTGATTATCTGGGTCATGAAGATCTTTTTTGTATAGTTCTTCTGTGTATTCTTGCCACCTCTTCTTAATATCTTCTGCTTCTGTTAGGTCCATACCATTTACCATTTCTGTCCTTTATCGAGCCCATCTTTGCATGAAATGTTCCCTTGGTATCTCTAGTTTTCTTGAAGAGATCTCTAGTCTTTCCCATTCTATTGTTTTCCTCTATTTCTTTGCATTGATCACTGAGGAAGGCTTTCTTATCTCTCCTTGCTATTCTTTGGAACTCTGCATCAAATGGGTATATCTTTCCTTTTCTCCTTTGCCTTTCGCTTCTCTTGCTTTCATAGCTATTTGTAAGGCTTCTTCAGATAACCATTTTGCCTTTTTGCATTTCTTTTTCTTGGGATGGTCTTGATCACTGCCTTCTGTACAATGTCACAAATCTCCGACCATAGTTCTTCAGGCACTTTGTCTATCAGATCTAATCCCTTGAATCTATTTCTCACTTCCACTGTATAATTGTAAGGGATTTGATTTAGGTCATACCTGAATGGTCTAGTGGTTTTCCCTACTTTTTTCAATTTATGTCTGAATTTGGCAATAAGGAGTTCATGATTTGAGTCAGTCGGCTCCTGGTTTTGTTTTTGCTGACTGGATCGAGCTTCTCCATCTTTGGCTGCAAAGGACTGCATTCATGATCTTTCCTTTCTCATACACCCCATCCAATCAGTAGCAAGAGTCGCTGTTCTAAAAATGCAAATCTGACCCACTGCCCTGCATCCCCCTCCCCACCCCCAGCCCATCCATGGCTCCCTGCCATCGATGCGGCGTTCTTGCACCGTTTTTCCCTGCTAATTTCTGCTCCTCTAGCCAAAATTTAGTCAAATTTAGATTGTATTACAAAAGTGACAGCTCTCCTTTTTATATTTATCAAACAAAAAAATTTAATTCTGAATTTGCTTTTTCAAACCAAATGCATTCTCCATGTTGGAAATTGAAACCCACCCATTCCCCACCAGGAGACCAAGGATCTCTTTCTGTCTCTGGCCACTCCTTTCTTTGAGGACTGTACCCTGCAGAAGGAGGTCCCTCTTAGCTTGTTCGCAAAGCCCCCTGGGCCTCCCAGTGCCTGCCCCCTCCCTCCCAGACTATCACTCATGCTCCAGGGACTGTTCCCAGGACCCGGAAGGCACTCAGCCAGTCCCCACCTTTGTCCTTGCTGGTCTCTGCCTGGAGCACTCTTTCTTCTTTGCTGTTTCCTTTCAGCTCAGATTGTCCGCTCCTTCCAGAAGCCTTCCCTCCACACCCCTGTCCCTTACACTCCCAGCACCATTATGCTCCTCATTCATTCTACTTACAATCCAACAACAGCAGTCTATTACCACAAGCTCCTAGCAGGCAGGGCCTATGTCTTTGACATGTCTCTACTCTTTGTGTTTCTGTAGGGCTGGTGTCAGGTAGATGCTTAATAAATATTAATTGAACTGAAACTCCACTAGCAGTGAATTAGCCGTTAACACTGCCCAAGCCCTGGGGTCCCAGAGGTAAGTAAGGGCCCAGGGGAGCTCGGAGAGACCTCTGTGGGGAGACCTACCCCCGAGCAGCCCATTTCAGAGTATGGTGCTGAGTGATAATGGGGCATGTGTGGCAGGCACCCTAGCAACTAAACCGTCTCCTCTAAAATAAAATATTCTCTTGTTGCTGCTGCTGCTAAGTCGCTTCAGTCGTGTCCGACTCTGTGCGACCCCATAGACGGAAGCTCACCAGCCTCCCCTGTCCCTGGGATTCTCCAGGCAAGAACACTGGAGTGGGTTGCCATTTCCTTCTCCAATGCATGAAAGTGAAAAGTCAAAGTGAAGTCGCTCAGTCGTGTCCGACTGTTAGCGACCCCACGGACTGGAGCCTACCAGGCTCCTCTGTCCATGGGATTTTCCAGGCAAAAGTACTGGGGTGGGGTGCCATTGCCTTCCCCGATTCTCTTGTTATGTAATCCAAATGGCTAGACCTCTCTGACAGCCATTCTTCTTGCCTATTTTGAGACAGAATTCCAGCAATTGGTTGCAGCTCTAACAAAGCCAACTCCACAATATAACACGGATTGTGGGGAGACAGAGGAGAAGGGAATAGACACCCTTGGCTCAACCCCACCCCCTGGTCCCCCCACCCCCGACCTCTTCCCTTCAGTAGCTCCACCCCTGCCCCACCCACACCCCAGGACCCCCTCAGTTCCCCTCTCAGGGGAGCCCTGGAGCTCCCTCTGGGCATCTTCAGTTTGCACCCTCACACTCTGGAGCCTACTCAGCAAAGACTCTGCTGGGATTCACCCTCCTCGGAGAGCAGCCAGGGATCACAGTCCTGAAAGGCGCTCCCTGTCACAGGTCATTTTTGTCTCTGTCCCACTGAAGATCAGGTAAATGTAACCACTGGAGTATGAAATCACATTTCAGTGGGTCGTTCCTTGTAGCTATAAAAGGAACAGAAGGTCTAGAAGAGAATGCTCAAGTTGTCTGACTTTCTGTTCATATCTGTTTAAGCCCTGTGCAGTGCACTCACAGGGAGGCGGGTGCCTGTCTCCTTCCACTTCAAGTGGGAGGTGTCCAGACAGGAGCAGACAGTCGGTATCACCCGCACCCATAGCGGAAAGTCACGACAAGTGGTCCTTTCCCATCTGCTTCAACGTCTGCCATGGGCATGGCCACCCACTGGATTGGGGTGCCTCTAAAGCCCCAGGCTCCCAGCCCCAGGAGTCAGCTCCAGACAAGGACAGCAGGGCATTTACTTCAAGCCTGAGACTTGAAGTCAGAGCCCAAACTCACCGATCCCTGAATGAAGCTTCCAGAAGTAAGGGAGGAGCTGGTCAAGGCTTTGCTGCTGTTACTTTGCAGAGTAAATGGAGACAGTTGAGTGAGAGATGGGACCACACCCTGCCTGGTCTGTTCAGATAAAGAGAAAGCTCATGCCCCTGGGTGATGGGATTATGGCTGAGGCTTATCATCAGCTTCTTCACCTACTTCTGAATTTTCCACAGTTCTATGTAAGGGATTAACCAGTTAGGATGAAAAGAGTATCAAAGAAGAAAAGAGGAAGTGTCTCCCTCTATCCTTCTCTAGAAACCCCCTTGGCTGCAGGAATCCTTTAACCCCCTGACCGCTGCAGCCTCAGAAGGAAGACATTATTTGGTCCAAAAATTGGAGCTGTTAAACCCAGATAGGTATTGGGGCTGTGCCCGGCCCTTCTCATCAGTGCCATGGCGAAGGGCCCCTCATCCTGCTTTTCAGGTGAGGAAACTGAGGCTCAGGAAATGGAGTGACTTGATCAGAGTCACAGAGCTATTAGGGATCATGGCGTTCCTGAGACATGCACAGAGAGAGCATTTCAACACTGTGTGTAGGGGTGAGGGCAGTGCTCCAACACAAGCTAGTGAACTGTGGGGTTCCAGGGAGGCCCCAATCTCAAGGCTCCAGCATGAACTTTAACCCACTTGCCAGATACCTCTGCCACCATCACAAAACCATGTGGGCCTCATGCCTTCAGTGAAGGGAAAGAAAGGGGGTTCAGGAAACCCCAGTGATGCAGAGACAGTCCTGAACTAGCAGGATGGCTGTGCTCAGCCTTCAGTGAGGAGGTGCCAAACTTGCATATTATGTGCATAAAAGCCTGTCTAATTGAACTGACATGTCCTCTGATTCACTGTTTCACACCTCAGGTTGTCCTGGAATCCAGTCACAGGGAACTTTTAAGTGGTTGTGTTTTCTACCTTTTGCCTTCAGGCCAGCCTGTACCTAAAAACCAACAGAGCTATATTTTGAAAGGTTTCCCCTTGGTCAAGTTTGAACATAAAACAGTTGGTTCTGCTTTGGGACCTAATCTGAGCATATTTATCCTTCATGTGGCAAGACTACCCTTAGCCCCAAGTCCACCTCCAGCCAAGAAGTCCAGGGAACAGATATTGGATGCTGTGTCCTTCTATGTCTAATAAACTATTTTCTCGGCCACAGAGGTAGAAATAAATACTCCTTTAGCATATTAAGGTCAAGATTGTTATGTTGGGCTTTAAAAATTGGTTTTGCTGGTTTTATTTTATTTTTTTCACTTAGTGAGCACAAGAAGAAATGACAAGAACACCTCACATCTAGGACTAAAGGGGGATCTGACACCATCCCTCCCCTCTCCAGAATGAGGAAACTATAGAAATTCACAGATTCAATGGGACATGGGACTTACTGGTTTGGGGAGGGAGAGGAGAGTCAATAGGCCCAGAAAGAGGGGATGGCGGGAACTGGAAGGAACATGCCAAATTATGACAGGGTCCAAAGGCTCATGTGCAGAACCTACTGCCCCTGGAACATGCATCAAAGACAGCCCAAAGCCTGAGCAGTCAGGCTCACAGTGTCACAGTGTCAGAAACAAGACAGAAAAAAATAGCAGGCATGTTGCTTTGACTTTCCACTCCTCTCTATGATCTTCCCTATGATCCTGTATGGTATGGATTTTATTACAATTAAGGGAAAAGCTGTTTAAACCTCTGTACATATTTGTATGTGTGTCTACATATCCAAAGAATGCTCAAATTACCGCACAATTGTACTCATCTCACACGCTAGTAAAGTAATGCTCAAAATTCTCCAAGCCAGGCTTCAGCAATATGTGAACCATGAACTTGCAGATGTTCAAGCTGGTTTTAGAAAAGGCAGAGGAACCAGAGATCAAATTGCCAACATCCACTGGATCATGGAAAAAGCAAGAGAGTTCCAGAAAAACATCTATTTCTGCTTTATTGACTATGCCAAAGCCTTTGACTATGTGGATCACAATAAACTGTGGACAATTCTGAAAGAGATGGGAATACCAGACCACCTGATCTGCCTCTTGAGAAATTTCTATGCAGGTCAGGAAGCAACAGTTAGAACTGGACATGGAACAACAGACTGGTTCCAAATAGGAAAAGGAGTACGTCAAGGCTGCATATTGTCACCCTGTTTATTTAACTTCTATGCAGAGGACATCATGAGAAATGCTGGACTGGAAGAAACACAAGTTGGAATCAAGATTGCTGGGAGAAATATCAATAACCTCAGATATGCAGATGACACCACCCTTATGGCAGAAAGTGAAGAGGAACTAAAAAGCCTCTTGATGAAAGTGAATTCAGGAGAGTAAAAAAGTTGGCTTAAAGCTCAACATTCAGAAAATGAAGATCATGGCATCCGGCCCCACCACTTCATGGGAAATAGATGGGGAAACAGTGGAAACAGTGTCAGACTTTATTTTTCTGGGCTCCAGAATCACTACAGATGGTGACTGCAGCCATGAAATTAAAAGACGCTTACTCCTTGGAAGGAAAGTTATGACCAACCTAGATAGCATATTCAAAAGCAGAGACATTACTTTGCCAACAAAGGTTCGTCTAGTCAAGGCTATAGTTTTTCCTGTGGTCATGTATGGATGTGAGAGTTGGACTGTGAAGAAGGCTGAGCGCTGAAGAATTGATGCTTTTGAACTGTGGTGTTGGATAAGACTCTTGAGAGTCCCTTGGACTGCAAGGAGATCCAACCAGTCCATTCTGAAGGAGATCAGTCCTGGGATTTCTTTGGAAGGAATGATGCTGAAGCTGAAACTCCAGTATTTTGGCCACCTCATGCAAAGTGTTGACTCATTGGAGAAGACTCTGATGCTGGGAGGGATTGGGGGCAAGAGGAGAAGGGGACGACAGAGGATGAGATGGCTGGATGGCATCACTGACTCGATGGACATGAGTCTGAGTGAACTCTGGGAGTTGGTGATGGACAGGGAGGCCTGGCGTGCTGCGATTCATGGAGTCGCAAAGAGTTGGACACGACTGAGCGACTGATCTGATCTGATCTGCATATCCATGTGTCAGGAACAATGCCATGTACTCAACAAACTCACTTCCAGATTGACATGCCCGGCTCCCAGTCAGTGCACACCCATGATCTGCTGAGGAGGCATCTTCCTCCTCTGTGAAACAGGACCGTATTATCATAAGGCAGGGCCAGACTAGGATGAGAAGGCCAAACATAAAAGACATCAAGATGAGACAGAATGGAAATAGATCCACCTGAATTTCTGACTCACTGAGCCAGTGAGAACTGCCATGGCTGGAAGTGCTCTTCAGAGGAACTAGCACACAGCGCGTGCTCAACCAGCCCCTGTATCCTCACTCTAAGAACCCCCCCAGATCGGCCTTGAGGTCTGCCTGGCCTCTTTCCCAATGTTGGCAGTAGAGAGGTTTAAGGTAAGCAGAGAGAAAATGAAGAACTATTAAGGGGAATGGGGATAGGGGGAGATGGGAACTTAACTCAAAAGGAGTTCGTGCTGGGCTGTGCTAAGTCACTTCAGTCCTGTCCGACTCTCTGCGACCCCATGGACTGTAGCCCCCCAGGCTTCTCTGTCCATGGGATTCTCCAGGCAAGAATACTGGTGTGGGCTGCCATTTCCTCCTCCAGGATATCTTTCTGACCCAGTGATCGAATCTACATCTCCTGCCTTGGCAGGTGGGCTCTTTACCACTAGCGCCGCCTAAAGCCATCTTAATACATGAAGAGCCCAGGAAACTGGCCCCACTATGCAGCATTGTGGCTGAAGATCCAGGCTCTGGAGAGCATTAAGGGACCAAAATCGAATTCAAGCTCTGCATCTCTCCAGCTGTTACTAGTTTCTCTCAACCTCAGTTTCTTCATCTGTAAGATGCAGAGAGGAAGAGTATCTCGGAGGAGGAGCATATGAGACAATATATGTAAGCATAGGCTTTGCACAGGGCCTGGTAGATAATAAGTGCTCACTCAATAAATGCTACATGCTTGCTAGTCAATGAGTCCTCCTGTGGTCCATGACAGTGTAACAACTGCATCTTTAAATCACAGTCTGGATTCCATCTACCAGCAAGTGTACATCTGGGCTGACTGCCCCATCAGATGTTCTCAAGGGAATGCCAAAGAATCTGTGAAATTGAGCTTAATAAAATTAGGCAGGTTATGTCTGATGCTGAATTTCTATACTAAAGAAACAAGTAGATTTGGAGCTGGTGCATTTATAAATGGTGGGCTCCACTTTTCCCTCTGAGCTGCTCATCTGGAGCTTCCACTATTGGTTTGTGGAAGCGTATCCAACTGTTCGCAACCCCATGGACTGCAGCACGCCAGGCTTCCCTGTCCTTCACTATCTCCTGGAGTTTGCTCAAACACATGTCCATTGAGTTGGTGATATCATCCAACCATCTCACCCTCTGTGGCCCCCTTCTCCTCCTCCTTCAATCTTTCCCAGCATCAGGGTCTTTTCCAGTGTGTCGGCTTTTCACATCAGATGGCCAAACTATTGAAGCTTCAGCATCAGTCCTTCCAATGAATGTTCAGGGCTCGTTTCCTTTAGGATTGACTGGTTTGATATATTTAAGTGACTGCTATGCTCAGGCACTGTACTCAGCACTGCCCTGCCATGAGCCTGCCATTCCAGAGCCCATACTATGCTGAGGGTTGAGGGACAGAGCAGCCATGAGACCCTGGGCATTGTACGCCTCATCTCTAAGTGGTGGCCATAGCAGTACTTATCTCACGAGAAATATCTCACCTGCATTCTGGGGGGCCTTTTCACAAGGTATTTGGAGCGTGGCTCAGCTGCCAGCATCCTAGTGAAACCATGCACCTGTCCGGGCACATATGCCTCTGTGAACCCTGCCCCCCACAAACATACTTCGTGCACATGGGTCTTCTGGAGCTCAAGTCGGGCTGTGTGCTGCCTGGGATGCTCCCCTGAGCACACCAGGAGGCGGCCTAGTGACATCTCCCTTGTGGTTCTCCCCACTGGGCTCTTGGACTTTGCTTCTGGGTCTTCTGGACTTGGAGCTCCATCTCAGAGTTGCAGGGCTCAACTCTGTCCCCTCTAGAGATCCAAGCATCCATCCTTGGCAGGTCCATGGAAGGAGTCCCCACAAGTCCCTGCCCCGAGCAATGTCCCTAGCCATGGCTATGCAGTGCTCCTTTGACACAGATGGGATGCACTGTTTCAGTCACTCACTGAACAATAAAATGTGCTCCCCATCCTCCAGGCACTGTGGGATGGGAGCAGGAAAGCTCACATTGTATCTTGGCCTTCTTTGTGCTCTGCCTCCCTGAAACGTGGGACCTGGTACCATCTTTCTCTACCACCTCTTGAACCTTCCATAATTTCAGAAGCACTTAATAATGCTTCTGAATGGTGAAGTATATTGTGACAAGCACAGGTTCTGGGACAGACTGCTGGGTTTGTAGCCCAAGATCAACTCTACCAGCTGTGAGAGCTTAGGTGAGTTCCTGAACTACTCTGTGCCTCAGTTTCCTCATCTATAAAATAGGGGTGGCAATTACAGTTGCAGCCCTGAGGGGCTGTTGCAGTCAAATGGATTCATCCATGTAAAATATGTAGGGCAAGGTCTGTCATAGGAAAGGCATCAATAATGCTGGTACTGTTTGGCAGTGTTCAGCAGTATAGGTAAATCAGAACACCAGGCTGGACCAGCTGCAGAGGGTGAGCTATCACGAGGGGCTGGAAGCTTGCTGCCTGGGACTGTTCTAAGGGGGTCTGTCATGGGGTTGAAGAGTGCCCCCTCCCCCGCTCAAAAAATATGTTCATGCCCCAACACCCAGAACCTGCAAATAAGATCTTATTTGGAAGATGGATCTTTACTGATGTAGTTAAACTGAGAATCTTAAGATGATATCATCCTGAGTTATCCTGGTAGACCCTGAACCCCATCACAACTGTCTTCACCAGCCATGTGGAGACAAGGAAGCAGAGATCAGAGTGAGGCAGCCAAGAGGCAAGGAATGCCAGAAGCCACCAGAAGCTGAAAGAGGACTGAGAAGATTCTCCTTTAGAGCTCTGGGGGGAGTGCAGCCCTGCTGACCCCTTGAGCTCACATTTCCAACCTCCCTGAGCTGTTTCAGGCTTCCCCCACCCTAACGTGCATACACATTGCCCGAGGGTCTTGCTAACCTGCAGATTCTGATTTAGTCAGTAGGTCTGGAGTGAAGCCTCCAGATTGTGTATTTCTCAGAAGCTCTCAGGTGAGGCAGATGCTACCCCACTTTGAGTAGCAAGGGTACAAGAGTGTATTGTCTTGTACAATACGTATTGTATTGTATTGTCTGTACAACAGCACCATGTTGGCAAGGGGGACCCCCAGAACAAAGGTTTGGAATTTATAGATGCAATCAGTCACCATGCAGGATCATTGTGGGAGTGGAGGAGCCTAGCTTTCAGTTGCAGGATAAAGAGTGGATGCAAGTCATTGAACTCTGGTGGGATGTCTCCCTGGGCTCAGTCGATGCTTCTAAATTGAACAACAGCTCACCGGGCCAATGCTAATGGCTTCTGACTGTTTCAGTCCATCACTCTCTAACAGCCTCAACCAAGAAGTGGTCTCATTCTTTTGGATGAAAAAGAAGAAGAAAGGTTTCCTTAGCCCTGTCATACAAAGAGCCCAAAACAATTCCTGGGAGAATGGAAACTATGATGACAGAATCCCAGTTTTCTAATTTCAATGAGCTTGATGGAGACTTCTGCTTCAGTACTTTTGTCCTAATGTTTTTATAGAGTGAAAAACACTTGGTCCAAAATAGATGAGAATGTACCTGGAACCTAGTCTGAGCTCTTATGTGACTGGTTAACTAGAAGTTCAGTTTGATAGAGACAGAGAGGAGAGGCCGTTGCATGGGTGCCCAGGACAAGGGTGGGAGTGGAGGAGCTTTACCCCATTAAAAAAGCCTAGGTTTACAAATGAAAACAAAAAAACGCTGGCCCACCAAGCCCAGTGTAGGAATGGGCAGAAGACACAGATGTCCTTTGGCCAGAAATTTCAACATGTTCATCTCCCCACTTAGCTCTCTTTTCAGCGCTCACTCCTTCCATCCAGCCCACACCCATGGTTGCATGTCTAAAATGCTTCGCAAGAACCATGCATGTCTCCCTGTCCACAGCCAGACAGTCCCCAGGCTTTATGTCACATACCAACAGTGATGGATCAGTGACGCTGCTTGCAGAGCTTGAATCCCTTTCTGCCTTCAGTTGGAAAGAACGTGAGGACTGGTTTCCGATGTCTGCCGTAGGCTGGGGACAGGAGTGTGACTCTATGCCATTTCTTTTTGGACAGCAGCATAAGGTCATCTTGGCTTTCAAGCTCCTCAGTCTGGCACCAAGGAATCATCTCCCTGCTCCTCCGGTATAAAAGGCCCAGCCCAGCCTGACAGACAGGCCTGCCCTCCCGCCCCAGCCCTGCACACGTGCAGGCCTCTGCAGCCTGACTCAGGCCGGCCTCTCCTCTTCCCCTCGCCAAGGCCTTTCTATTCTCACCCTCTTCTCAGCTCCAGGACCTCTCATTTGTCTTTTCCAGCTATTGCTCATCTCTGAATATGAGTCAGGACAAAAATGACTAATGCGTGAGTGTCCCCAGCTCTTCCCTCCCCACGGGCCTCCCCTCCCTGAGCATCAGAGCCTGCCTCCTTGGTTCTCTGGGCTTCGTAAAGCAGGAGAGGTGGGGAGAGAATGAGAAGTAAGCCCTTGAACATTGTCAGTGCGTTTGAAGGCCTCGTGCTGGGCGAGGAGAGTGTGTAAGGCCTGAGGCTGCTGCTGCTGCTGCTAAGTCGCTTCAGTCATGTCCGACTCTGTGCGACCCCATAGACGGCAGCCCACCAGGCTCCCCCGTTCCTGGGATTCTCCAGGCAAGAACACTGGAGTGGGTTGCCATTTCCTTCTCCAATGGGTAAAAGTGAAAAGTGAAAGTGAAGTCGCTCAGCCCTGTCCGACTCTTAGTGACCCCATGGACTGCGGCACACCAGGCTCCTCTGTCCATGGGATTTTCCAGGCAAGAGTACTGGAGTGGGGTGCCATTGCCTAAGGGCAGCAGGCAAAAAAGCACAAATCAGTGGCAAAAGTTTCTGTGCTCCACATGTTCCCGGCCTCACGGTCAGGAAACAAGAGATCGGAGATTTTACAAAGGGTTTCAGGTTACTTAGTCCCCTCTTGCGCCACAGCCATGCTCTCGCCTCGGTTCAGACCTCCTGGGATGTGATTGTATGGGTGTCCTCTTCCCGCCTGCCCCCATCTGCCAGGACCTGGGGTGGATCCCAGAGAGCAGAGCTGGGGGCCCCGAAAGCACACACCAACCCCTCACTTCATAGGCAAAGGGCTGGGGGCCTGTTGGCACCTTAGACTCCACTGCGGCAGACACCTCTGAGAGGACAGAGCTGACATCACTTCCCTTCTATGGGAAGAGAAAGCCTCAAGTGAGGGGATGTCCAGTCAGTCCAGTCTGACAGATCCTGATTGAAGTCACTCCATGAAAAAGGTGCCTTGTATGAAAACCGGTTAAACACTCTAGAAAAGCTTGCCATGCCCTGTGTGAGTTATTTTATGACTGGAAGCACACTTTTGCGCAGACAGCGACCATCACTGGTCACAGGTGAAACCCTTTGACCCCTTTCCCTTTGGGTTCAGCTCTCTACTCACAGGTATGAACCCTTTTCTGTCTCCTCTTTCTCATCCTTTACCCTCTTGGACCTACCCTTCCTCCTCACATCCAAAACACCTTCCTTGAGCCTTGTCTTCTCTCCATAAAGGCAAATCCAGTGCAGAACAGGGCAGGTTCACCCTGGGGACATTTGTTTCTGATGATGGGATGGGGAGTCTCAATAAAGACCAGTGTGACCTTCACATAGAAAGTTATGTTCATAATACAAGTCATTTGTGTCTGAAGTTTTATTTATTGTGTCCCAACATATCTTGAAGGGTAGAGTTACAGAAAAAATAAAGTTGGCTACTTCCAAGTGAGTTCTCTTTGCAGTATCTAGAACATATCACTCCAATAAAAATTTTTTAAAATTGAATTTTTTAAAAAAGAGACTAGTGTGACCTTATTGGCCTGATTTTCCCATCAGCACGCCCTCGAGGACATGTGGAATTTTTCACTCTCATTGAATGTCAGTTACAGGGATACTCCTAGCCTGACCATTCCACAGCCTTCTCTGCTGACCCTGGCAGCTTCCTGCTGGGTTGGGGACAATTGGAGACACCGACCCAAGATCAGTGGGGGTGTAGGGGGAGGGTGAAGGGGGATGGAGGGAGTAGGGGTGCCAAAGCATTTCTTACCTGGCTCTCTGCATCAAGTGGTGTTCCCTTCATGGCCCTAGCTCTTGCTTTCAGAGTGGCCCTGGCCCCTGGGCTGGGGTGACATCACCTGCTCACCTTTTCCCTCCAGCCTCCAGGAAGAAGAGTTGTCCTGCTGGGGCTAACCTTGGGGCTACCTCCCCTTCACTCCCTCCCCTTTGCTCTTTCTGTTTTACCTCCTCCATTACTTGTATAAATGACCTGCATTGAATTCCCTTTGTTGAGATGCTTGAAGAATTTCCTATTTTCCTTGTTAGACTCCAACTGATATACAGCCCAACCCTACTCTCCCGCTTCATTAAACCAACGAGAAAACTGAGGCCAAGAGGGTGAGATGTGTCCAAAGAAAGACACAGTAATGCTTAGTTGTCAGTGACTGGACTGGGTTACAGGCTCTATCCTCCTCATCTCTGAAGAATATGGCAGGGAGTGCTTGCTTTTCACTTTCAAGCCCAAAGGATCAAGTGTGAAACATGAAACTTCTAAGGAACAACCACAGTTGTAATTCATTCACATTCTAAACACCTTCTGGAAATTAGGAACAATTTAAACCTTCACTCTGAGAGATGGAGGCACGTCAATTAGAATAGCCCAGGGGGGTATCCCAAGTGGTGCTAGTGGTAGAGCGTCTGCCTGCCAATGCAGGAGACACAAGAAACAGGAGTCCAATCCCTGGATCGGGAAGATCTCCTGGAATAGGAAATGGCAACACACTCCAGTATTATTGCCTGGAAAATTCCCTGGGCAGAGAAGCCGGGCGGGCTACAGTCCATGGGGCCACAGAGAGTCAGACACAACTGAGCGCACACACACAGGGGGTGAGCCCAGCCAGGCCACCACCTGCTTCCTGTGCCTCAGCTTCCATGTCTCAGGAATCAAGAGTAACACAGAATGACCATTTCCATGTAAACATTTCTCTTAATAGATGCCCCAAAATTCACCTCCTTAGAGTTTTGGGCCACGTAGTTTCTCAACTCTGTAAAGTAGGTTTAACTTAATAGTTTTTTAAATATGCCCATATATTTTAAATACACAGAGCTTCTGCTAATTAACACTTCATAATTTCTCCAGAGTCCCACAGGCAATTGTCACCATTCTTAACCAGTGAAAGACAGTGTCAAGAAAATGAACCCTATTTCCTTTCCAAATTGCAGCCCTGGAATACTCCATGTGCAGCATCTCATCTCTTCTACCTTGTGTGAATGGAGTGGGAAAAAGTGAGTGTGATCCCCTGGGGTTGGATGATGGGGACATGTGAGCCGGGCATCACCTAAGGTGCTTTGAACACTGATGTACTTCCAAAGGGTCAATGGGCCAGTGTTAATTACTCATGCTAAATCAATTCGGTAATGTTAGACTCTTTGCAACCCTATGGACTGGAGCCTGCCAGGCTCCTCTGTCCATGGAATTCTCAGGCAAGAATATTGGAGTGGGTTGCCATGCCCTCCTCCAGGGGATCTTCCCAACCTAGGGATCAAACCCATGTCTCTTAATGTCTCCTGCACTGGTAGGCAGGTTTTTTTACCACTAGCGCCACCTAGGAAGCCCTGTTAGTTACACTACTACTACTAAGTCACTTCAGTCATGTCCGACTCTGTGTGACCCCATAGACGGCAGCCCCACCAGGCTCCCCTGTCCCTGGGATTCTCCAGGCAAGAACACTGGAGTGGGCTGCCATTTCCTTCTCCAATGCGTGAAAATGAAAACTGAAAGTGAAGTCGCTCAGTCGTATCCGACTCTTAGCGACCCCATGGACTGCAGCCCACCAGGCTCCTCCATCCATGGGATTTTCCAGGCAAAAGAACTGGAGTAGGGTGCCATTGTTAGTTACACAGATGCACCTAAATTAAACAGTGACCATGGGGACTTCCCTGGTCATCCAGGGGTTAGGACTTCATGCTTCCAGTGCAGGGGGCACAGATTTGATCCCTGGTCAGGGAACTAAGATCCCACATGCCTCGTGGTATGGCCAAAAAAAAAAAAAAAATACAAAAACAAAAGCAGTGACCTAAGAAGAAGAAATAAACGTGGACACAGACACATTTAGGTAGGCGCACACACAGTGCTTGTATGAAAAAGCCAGTCATAGAGCAAAATGAGTCCTGTCTGTGTGGGGCCAACTAAGCCACAGGTGTAGAGTCGGGGAGAGGGGCTCTCTGCCCCCAAATCTCACTACGCTGCCTCAATATCCTCACCCCACTCCTCCGTGCCTGAAGCCCATTATTTAGAGGTTTATTTGCCTAATATGTCTCCTCCCTTTAAAAGTCAGCTTTCCTGGGAAAGCCAGTCGGTTATTTGTTAATTCTGTCTTCATCATTGTGACCTAAGGAGGTGGCTTTCTGCCTGGAGTTTGCAGACATCCGAGGCTCAAGGAACCCAAGGAGAACACAGCGCACTTAGGGAGATACAGGCTGCCTTAACTTATTGCAACCGGGATCCTGGGGACCTGTGAGTGGAGAAAAGGGGAGACCTACAGTTTTCTGGGGCACCTAAAAGGGAGGAAGGAGGGCACTTCTGCTTACCCAGGGCTCTTCCCAGGACAGGCTCCCACCCACCACGCCTACCACAGCCTCAGGATGCTGTGGCTTTGAGGGGAAAGGAAAAGACATGAGCAAAAGTTTGAAACTGAAGCAAAGGATAAAAATAACAGAAAAGACTGCATGTGATAGAAGAAAAGCTCATGTGGAAATGTCTTTCTTGAAAAATCTAAAAATAAAAAACTAGAACAGGCTTCCACCTGTCACGAGGCTGGAAGTTCTTAGACAGAAGGATGCCCTCTGATTTTGCTCCTTATTGAAGGGGTTCCTTAGTATAATAGCGAGCACTCTGGACTCTGATTTTTCTCCTCACTGTATCCCAGCACCAAGGACAGTGTCTGAGAGATGGGAGGTGTCCTTTAGGAACTGGTAATCCCATGGACGGAGGATCCTGGTGGGCTCCAGTCCATGGGGTCGCTAAGAGTCGGACACGACTGAGCGACTTCACTTTCATTTTTCACTTTCATGCATTGGGGAAGGAAATGGCAACCCACTCCACTGTTCTTGCCTGGAGAATCCCAGGGACGGGGGAGCCTGGCGGGCTTCCTTCTATGGGGTCGCACAGAGTCGGACACGACTGAAGCGACTTAGCAGTAGCAGTAGCAGTATGTGGTTACGTGGAGGTGGAACAGTTCCTCCAGGCCCTCCAGTCCCGGATCTGAAGGCCCACCAACCATCCGTGGGTGCACCATCTCTTGCTAGAGCTATAGATGGGCCTCTGGGGAAGAGGAAGCTCCTCCACAGACCCCTACGGAGATGTATGCTGAGCTTTCTGATGTCCCCCTAGGTTGCTGCATTTATTAGGTAGCATTTGCTAAATGGCCAGCCCACCTGTCACATTCAGCAGCCCAGGCTTCTTCCTGCTGACACCTACAACAGGAAGTAGATGCTGCGTCAACCAACCTTCCATTTCCCTGAACCAGACCTGTGGTTCAACAGGCAGCAGGCTCTGCACCCGCACAGACTGAAAGGAAATTCTTGGGGATAGTTTCCACACTTCATCTTTAAGGCACCACAGGCACCATAACACTGTTGATATTCTGTTGGACCCAGTGCCCCAAAGTGGTGTTACAGCTATATTTTCAACCTTCCCTTCGCTTCACTGGGTTCAGAGGATTAAGTGGCACAGGTAACAGGGGAGGACATGGCCACGATTTTGGAGGAAGGTAGGACAAAGTTAATGTTTTGCAAACAAGCCATGAAGCAGTACAAAAATATATAGTAAGAAGCCTATGGGTCTTTACAATTTGCAAAACTCTATTGTCAGTCAATCAAAAATGGCACTGGATTCTAGCCAGGAACATTCCTACCTAAGGCTCGTCTATAAAAATCCAGGATCCACAAAGAAGAATCTTGTTCAATGCGAGGCTCACAGTAAGTTCTCAATTAATTTTTGTGCAATTTAGAAACTTCTGAATGCAATGTATATCTGGCTCCATTGCAATCACATATGTATGTATGAAACCAAAAGCTTGCCTGATCACTGGGCATACACCTGACACGTACAACACGCTGAGGACCCAGGGTGCTAGCGGACATTCCAGGGGCTGGGGAAGGAGCAATGGACAGACTCAAGAGATCAGAGCTCTGGTCTTGGAACTAACTCACTCTGTGATGGACAGCAAGCCACGGAAACTCTGGGCTTCTATTTCCCCAGCAATAAAATAGAGCTCAGAGTTCCTACCAGTTCCGAGGGGCTCTTTTGAGTCTGTGATTTGAACACAAGCATGTGATTTGCTTGGTCCGTATGGGGGAAGGGCTGAGGCAGGAAACACAGCCCCTGGTCCCATCAGCCATCCTTAGATGGCCCACAGGGATATGGGAGGGGAACCAGAGAGGAGGCTCCTGTGCCATCTAGAGTCAGAGCGGACATGGTCCCAGGGGCCAGGGAGCCTCCAAACAAAGAGCTCAGCCTAGGAAGAGCCCACAGTTTGCGCGGGGGAGGCGGTGTCTTTCCTCTCAGAAAGACAAGGAAACAAAGGAATTTGAGAAGGGCTTTAGAAAGACACAGCTCATCCCCTGGCTCCTGGGGGAGGGGGACAGGCAGGAGCTAAATCTGAGACACAGAACTGCGAAACCCACGAGGAAAGAGTCCCTCATAGAAAGGCACCAGTTTCCGGCCTCCATCTGTCTGTTCATACATTCAGCTGAATCCATCTTCCCCTGCTAATTAATCCCATCTTGTCACAGACACTCTTGGCCCACACGTCACCACTCACAATTTCCCATCTATATTTCCAAGCATTCACGAACTTCATTCTCTGACATAGACACACACAAAAAATAAGACATATTTGAACAAATTAGCAGCTTTTATAAACTCAGGGTCCGAGGGCCATCTTTATTAGATCAGCTATTCTGCAAAATCTTTTCTTTGAGTTTTCTTTAGCAGCAGATGTCACTTCTTGCAGGAGATGTGAAATCACTGCTGGCAGGCTTCTCCCCTGCAATCCATAGACTGCTTTTTAAAGAGGCTTTAATAATGCATAGGCAGGGAGGGGCGGTGCATGAATTAATCACCAAGCCTCCATCAAGACAGGACATGCTGCTTGAAATCAGGCCTGGTGGGGAAAACAAATGGACCCGCTTTTAGCCTGAGTCCTCTGGTTTGCATCAAGAATGAGGGTTTAGATCCCAAAGCCTATATGAGGATGCCATTTGACAAGTGTAGGTTTGAGCCAACATCAGCTTGTCAGGAGCTGATTTTCATTCCCTCCCAGCAGCCTGGCCACACAAAGCATCGCTAGCTGGAGAAACAAGAAATGCTTTTCATTTAGCCTTCAAGAGTGCTAGGGGTGAGTCCCTGTTCAACTGACATCCTAAAATGTTATCAAAAAGGTGTTGCAAGCCTGGTAAAATAAGGATCAGAGGCAGTGCAATGGAAAGGAAAGGAAGATTCTGTATCTGGAGTCCCAGTGTGCAGATTACATAATTGGTATTACTGTGCCACCTAGGAAGGTTTTAATATTGTTAATAATACAAGAAGAGTTGGCGAGTTCTCAGAAATGGGCTGCTACACTTATAAAGAAAGGATCGCCCTTCTTGTCCCCAAGTCCCTGTGCTTTTCACACACACACAGAGCCCACCCTCAGGAACAGATGAGCAGACTTCATCCCTGTTGTCAAGGAAACCAGTCTGTTCTGAGCTCTAGATTTAGAAAGTCTGGGTCTGGTCTCAGCAGTGCCTTCTGCCTACTTCTGGTGGGCCTGCCATCTCTTCCCCTCTCAGGACACCCTTTCATAAAATCACTCGCATTGGACGGTAGAGCTGGGGCTCCATCAACTGTCCAAACCAGTCAACAGGTGAAGTATAGGCCACATGAACAAATCCATGGGAAAAAATGAGTTTATCCACATGGAAAGGGAGATTGACAAGAGCCTGGGACAAGTGCCAAGTGATTGACCATGCTACCGGAATAGCTTCACAAAGCAGGATCAATCATCCAAAGCCAGCCCAGTACTTCTCCCTCTGAGACATCTACCTCCACGTTTCTACAAACAGAAAGGTCACCCCACTAGTGTCCACCAATGGTTCAAACTCAGTGCTCTACCTAAAGCAGGGTGGAGGCCTAGGGAAGTCATCTGGGGTAAGGGGACTGGGTAAAATACTCCTGAGTGGATGGGGGCATTTGGAGAGTCAGGGGCAGGACAAGGGTCTGGGAGGAGGGTGGAGAATCTCAATATTGCTGCCACCATGGGAGGGGCTGCTGAGATGCAACGGGAACAGGGAAGGACAGGCGAGAACTGACGGGCAGCAAGACAGGGAAGAGACCTACCAGCAACTTTAGGGATGTTCTCTGTGAGCACCAAGCATGGGGGATAAATTAAAGGGCCCTGAGGTCACATCTGTTAGGGACAATCTTGTCCCGGAAACAATCCATTGGCTTGATCTTCTGAACTCTTTGAGCCAATGCTGTGTCAGTTCCTCCTTTCAGAAGTGAGCACCTCAGAAGACCTAAATAGACATTTCTCCAAAGAAGATATACAGATGGCCACTAGCCATATGAAAAGACGCTCATCATAGCTTATTATTAGAGAAATGCAAGTCAAAACTACAATGAGGTATTACCTCACACCAGTCAGGATGGCCATCATTAAAAAGTCTACAAATAACAAATGCTGGAGAGAGTATAGAGAGAAGATTTTCCTCCTACACTGTCATGGGAATGTAAACTGGTGCAGCAACCATGGAAAACAGTACGGAGATTCCTCATAAAACTAAAAATAGAGTTACCATGTTATCCAGCAATCCCACTCCTAGGCATGCGTGTTAAGCTGCTTCACTCATGTCTGACTCTTGGCAACCCCATGGACTGGAGCCTTGGGGGAGTCTCCAGGCAAGAATACCAGACTGGATTGCCATACCCTCCTCCAAGGATCTTCCCGACCCAGGGATCAAACCTGCAGCTCCTGCATTGCAAGCAGATTCTTTACCGCTGAGCCACTGGGAAAGCCCAGACTCCTAGGCATATACCCAGACAAAACTATAATTCAAAAAGACACTTGTAGCCCAATTTTCATGCAGCACTATTTACAATAACCAGGACATGGAAGCAAGTAAAATATCCATTGACAGATGAATGGATAATATATATATATATATATATATATATACACACACACACATAGAGTGGAATATTACTCAGCCATAAAAGAATGAAATAATGTCATTTGCAGCTACATGGATGGACCTAGAGATTTTATACTAAGTGAAGTAAGTTAGAGACAGAAGGACAGCTACCATATATATCACTTATATATGTAACCTAAAATATGACAAAAATGAACCTCTCTGAAACAGAAACAGGCTCAAAGACATAGGGAATAGACTTGGTGAGGGAGGTTGGATTGGGAGTTTGGGATTAGCATATGCAAACTGTTATGCATAAGATGGACTACAACAAGATCCTATTATATAGCAAAGGGAACTACATTCAGCATCCCATAAAACATAAGGGAAAAGAATATGAAAAATAATATGCATATATATATATATTTCTGAATCAATTTGCCAGAAACTAACATAACATTATCAATCAACTATACTTCAGTTTTTTAAAAAAGGAAGTGAACAGCCTCTACCTTGAACTATACCTTCTGGATACATGGTTTATCTGTCCTTTCATACCAAAATCCCTGAGGTGAGGGATCCATTTCTGACACATCTCTCCATCCTCCACAGCCCTGGAAGGACAGTTTGCACAAACTAGGACTGATGAGGGTCTGCTGAGTTTTCGTGAATGAATGAATTCTTCCTCCAGATCCTGTGAAATTACCTACACAAAGTGTTCACAGTTCTGGGGTGATTATAGTAAATAATTTTTTGATTTCTATCTTGAGAGTTCAGAGTAGTAGTTAGGTTTTCTTTTCTAGCAGTGCTTTATCTGGCTGTCCCAATGATTGTGATTGTTTTATAGTTATGAATAATGATGATGATGGTACAGATTCTTGTCAGCATGGGGTAGCTACAGTAAGACCCCTGCCCTGCCTTCATCCCCCACTCTTCATCACAGAAGCCAGAACAGGATGGTGGCAGAACTAACAAAGCTAGCCCTTGCACAGTGGCTTACAAAAGCAGCTAATTTATTCAAACATGTCTGCCTGGGCAGTCATGCCTTCCCCTCAGGAAGGTACAAGATGACAAGGGAAGAAGCCATGCACACAGAACTACAGAGACTTCTTCAGCCGCCAGGGGAGCAGAAGGATTGAGGACAGTCAGATGGTGACGATTTTTGTCCCCTCACCCAAGAAAGACTACATCAGGAGGAAGGAGCATCAGAGAGGTACAAAGGCGTCAAGGAGAGTGTCCCAGGGCAGTAGTCGGAGTGAAGGCCGGCCAGCTGGGCAGATGCCTAGAGCACTCGTCATCCGCCAGCACTGCAATATCACTGTTGTCCTGTGTGCAGAGATACAGTGCCAGTTTTAACCAGATCTTCATAGAAACATTACCAGTTAACTCAGGCTTCCGCACATGACTCCTCACATTATGCTGAAATGCAAACTGATTCTGCTCCCCTGGAGCAGACACAAGACTTATGACAGCTCCTCAGCTGTGCTGACCCACAATTTTTAAGTATTTTTCTAAAATGCCCCTCGAGGTCTCATGGTAGAAGCATGACAGTCCCCTGAAGTCTGTCACCGCATTCAGTTGACATTTCTAAATTAAAGAAGATGTGATAGAGTGCTCTGTACAGAGATAAGTTATTTAGCTGATTATATAACTTCGAGAAATTTTCATATGCCTTCAGAGAAGCTGTCCAGTTCAGAAAATCTTAGTGTTTTCTTTATTTTGGATTCTCTTCACTCCTCCGTTTTAAAACAATTATGTGAATATTTAAATAATACCAGCTAGGAAGGAGGCAGAATCATTTCTCCACCTAGGATGCGCATATAGGTACAACTCAGGAGAGAGACCATCCCAGTTGTAAACAGACTATTCTAGACTTGGTACTTTTGTGAAATGTTGAATTCATCCAAGTTCCCCTGTTCTGACTCCATCTCCCTAATAGTTCTTCTGATTGTGATTCAAATCCATATGAGGCCAAAAGAGAGCAAGTTCTGGTAAACATATCACAGATTGCCTCTGATTTTCACTACCACTTTCTAGTGTGAATATTATTATCCCCATTTTACAGAAAAGCAAACTGAGGTCCAGAGAGTTTAAGTCACTTGCCCAGGAACACACAGCTAATTAGTGGCAGAACTGAACACTAGACCTGCATTCATATGATACCAGAGTCCAGGGTACTACAAGGCCTCTGAATGTTTCTACAGCTTGTTAACTTATTTATTTTTTAAATTAATTTTGTTCATGACACTTATTCATGCTATGCTATGCTATGCTAAGTCACTTCAGTTGTGTCCGACTCTGTGTGACCCCATAGACGGCAGCCCACCAGGCTTCCCCGTCCCTGGGATTCTCCAGGCAAGAACACTGGAGTGGGTTGCCATTTCCTTCTCCAATGCATGAAAGTGAAAAGAGAAAGTGAAGTCGCTCAGTCATGTCCGACTCCTAGCGACCCCATGGACTGCAGCCCACCAGGCTCCTCTGTCCGTGGGATTCTCCAAGCAAGAGTACTGGAGTGGGGTACCATTGCCTTCTCTACACGTATTCATAAATGAAAACAAAGATCCAGTAAGGGAAGACCAGGATTTTTAAAAATGATTACAAATAGTTTAAGAAATTCCAGTTTAGGATGGTATCTGGTTAGTGATCTATAACTCACCCTCCCCCAACTTTTCACTAAAAACCGATGTCACATACAAAATCAGACCATAACTTATAAGAACTCCAAAAATGATGACTGACAGTTAGACTAGAGCCAAAGCAATGGATAAACATTTACTTGCCATAAGACTTATGAGACTGAAGGAGAAGTACAAATTGTGACTGATACAGGCACTTGTCTTTGTCACTATTAGCTGGAAGGTGAGGCCTTATTCCTCCCCAACTAAATGCCGTCCCCTCAAGGACTATACCCTCCAGAAAATTTAGCAAACTTCCTACTAGGATGTGGAAGTTGCTCCTTGAGTGGCCAGAGCCATTTCACACACATATCACCCTATGAGCCTCTCTCATGCTCTATCTGTACTAAGTTTGCAGTGCCAGTCATGCCCTGTGGTCAGGATAGACATGGAATCCCCATGCTACGTTACAACCAAAGATTTGAAGACACAAGTATAAAGTGTTTATGGCAGGATAGGTGTGAGAAAGTCAAACAAAATCTACCTCTAGGCTAGTCAGAAAAATATATGTATTTGATGAAGTCATGCCACATGACTAAAAGTATTAATAATTAGCTGAATAAATATGTACCAGGGAAAAATAAATGTATCAAAAACAATAAAACTCAAGGTAAAAAGAACTCTGGATGATTGCTTTATATTTGAAAAGAGTAGTTCCCACAAAAAAATATCATATTGAACTATTATGCATCACATAACATAGTATTGGACTGTAGATATAAAGCAAAAACTATTGGGAATTGGTGAGAAAATAACGGGATCCCAGTAATAATGGATGGCATTAATATGTTTCTCAATCGTGACAAGTTAAAGAGGCTAAAAAAAATGGGTGAGGAAGTAAAGAACCCAAATAGGTTGGTTAATCAAATGTAAAAGAATCCCTCACTATCCACATTCTCACAATACAAACTCAGGAACCCAATAGATTTAAGTGGCAAAATGTATATTGTGTATTAACATTATAAAAAACAATTTCACTGCAAGCAGATAGAGCAGGGTAAAATGCCAGTTAAAACAAACATTTCCCCCAAACTCTTCTTTATTCTAAGAGAAGCATCATTTATTCAGCAAGATAGTGAAGAGGGTGGGTTGTTTTGTTTTATTTTTTGGCCTTTTAGCCCAGGAAATTTTTTGATGGGATCCTTAAAATGTGAAAAGTGAGTTCCTGCTCTCTCACTGTGAAATAATAAGAAATACATATAGTAGTCAGCACCCCCAGTTCCTGACACAGACCTCCTAAAACCCAGTACTTTCCTAAGCAATGGTGGTGGGAGAAACATCTTGTACAGGGTTTCTAAATCCCTTGGAATTTCCTAGGTGATGGGAGCATCTTTTGTCCTAATAAGATGACTGCTGGTGGGCTCCTGTATGGGGGCTGAATGCCAGAAAGATCAAGCTGCGATTAGAATCTTGGAACTTTCAACCCCACTCTTTATCCTCTGAGGTGGGGAGAGGAGCTGGAGGTCGAGTGAATGATCAGTCGATCATGCCTATGTGAGGAAACCTCCACAAACATCCCTAAGGTACAGGGTTGGGAGAGCATGAACGTATCCATGTGCTGGGAGGGTGGTGTACCTCAACTCCACAGACAGAAACTCTGCTCTTGAGACCTTTCCAGACCTCGCTAAGTACCACTTCATCTGGGTGTTCATTTTACCCTTTATTACATAATAAACTGAAGGACTAAGTAAGTGATTCCTCACATTCCATGAGCTAGTCCAACAAATCGTTGAGCCCAAGAAGGGGGCTGTGGGAACCGTCAATCATAAGATGCAAAGACCAGGACTTGCGATTGGTATCTGAAGTGGGGCCAACCCTGTGGGACTGAGCCCTTAATGTGTAGAATCTGATGCTTACTTCAGATAAACAGAGCCAGAATTGAATTGAATTACAAGGCACCCAGCAAGTGTTAGAGCATTGGTCAGCTAGGGAAAGAAAAAGTCAGGCATTTAGTGTCAGAATGTTGTTAGTAAAGGAAACAAGTGTTTTTCATTTATTGATCAGTCCTTACCAGCAATGCGGTGGTAAAAAGATGGTGAAACAAAGGGATAAACTGTAAGTAGTGCGTTAACAGCAAGTGCAGAAAGATGGGAGATGCAGGGGCAGGCAGGGGCACTGGGACAGAGCACGGCAAAGAACAGAGGCCTAGAGAAGGAAGTGGACAGCGACAATCTCCCTGTGGTGGAGAATGACAAATAAATTTTGACAATCGTTGATGTCTGATGTTGAACGTAAAACTCGTTTCCAGCCCTGTACTATAAATGCCTTCTGTCTACCTCATCCCGTGATTAAGGGTCTGACATGCAGAAAAGCCTTGTGTTTAGTGGTGCTTTGGGGCAATAAGGGGAGACAGGACTGTGTTTAGTGAGGGCAAATTATTGACAAAGAGGGCAGCTCCTCCGGGAGGCAGGCTCTCCAGTGTGATGTTCCCCAGTATCCATTTCCCCTCTACCTGTCGGTATGGGAGAGGATGATAATTTCCACTCTCTTCTAGTTTGGCTTTGCCACGTCTTTCTGTGGTTAATAAAATATGGACAGGAGTTCATCTAGAAATAAATATTTTAGAACCCTTCCTCCTGTTGCAGCCACCAGCCATCAGCTCAAGTCTCTGAGTGAGGAAGACATGGGACAGGATCCCCCACCAAAATTCAATGGACGTGTACCAGGAGCACATCTCTCTCTCTCTCAGTCAATCCAGCCTGTGGAGGATGGGGCAGGGGGAGGGGATGGGTGGAGGGGTAATACGAGGAAGGGAAGAATATGTGCTGTTACTACACAATGGCCCATTTTAGAAAATGGCTGCTTATTTGCAGTGAATGTTAGTATTCAATCTGGCAGCTTCTAGGGAGAGTCATAATTCCAACAAGCCCCAGGGATAACTAGTCGTCCACAAGAAGCACAATTCTCATCATAGAAAGCAATCCAGTTCTAGCTTCCCCAGCAGGGAAGGAACAGATCCGTTTTCTGACTGGTTCATACATCACCTGGCTCAGGACAGTTGCTTCATACTAGGACTGGCATACAAAGTGCCACTGTTTATTGGAGAGGCAGGAAGGAACCACGACCCACCAGGGGACCAACCTGCCCCCAAGATATGATTCAAAAGGGATGTGCCACATCTTTGTGGGAGAGTGGGAGGGGTAGCTGGTAGCTCAGCCAGTAAAGAATCTGCCTGCAAGGCAGGAGACCTGGATTCAATCTCTGGGTCGGGAAGATCCCCTGGAGAAGGGAATGGCAGCCCACTCCAGTATTCTTGTCTGGAGAATTCCACAGACAGAGGAGCCTGGCGGGCTATAGTCCATGGGGTCGCAAAGAACCGGACACGACTGAACGACTAAGACTTTCAGCTTTCAGCAACACCTTTGTGGGTCATGACAGTCAAGGCCCTACCTCTCTTTCCAGGGCCAGGTGAAGCTCCTCCTCCAACCTGAACCCTTACTTAACGGGACTGAGTTCTGATGTATACTACAGGCTTTGAGTGACAAAGATGAGTCACTTTATCATGTTCATCGACTGTCACAAATGCACCATGCTGATTGGGCGTGTTGATAAGAAGATGCTATGCATGTGCGGGCATGCTCAGCTGCTCAGTCGTGTCCAGCTCTTTGCAGCCCCATAGACTATAGCCCTCCAGGCCCCTCTGTCCATGGGATTTCCCCGGCAAGAATACTGGAGTGAGTTGCCATTTCCTTCCCCGAGGGATCTTTCTGACCCAGGGATTGAACCTGAGTCTCTTGAATTGACAGGCGGGTTCTTTACAATTGAGCCACCAAGGAGGTCCATGGATCTTATTAATACATGTGTTAAAAAGAGAAATCTCCTATAAAATTACTCGTACTGCATCAGATAGCAGTTCACCTGAGAATCCAGAACTGTGTACTTAAGGAATTAGTTCAGTATGTCAAAATTGTCACCTCAAGGACTTCCCTGTGGTCCTGTAGTTAAGAATCCGCTTGTCAATGCAGGGGATACAGGTTCGATCCCTAGTCTAGGAGGATCCCACATGCTCAGGTACAGCTAAGCTTGTGCTCCACCGCTACTGAGCCCATGTGCTACAACTACTGAAGCCTGTTTGCTTAGATGCTGTATCCCACAGCAAGAGAAGCCACCACAACGAGAAGGCCTAGCTCCGCAACGAGAGAAAGTCCACACGCAGCAATGAAGCTCCAATACAGCCAAAAATAAAAATTAATTAATTTTTTAAAAAACAACTGTGAGCCATAAAAGGGGAAAAAAAAGAATCCACACTTCCACTGCAGTGGAGCACAGGTTCAATCCCTGGTTTGGGAACTAAGATCCCACATGCCATATTGCATAGACCAAAAAAAAAAAAAATATCACCTCAAACTCACATGTTATAAACAGTTAATGTCCAAAGTCTACCAGTCGGGTCAAAATTGGTTAGTCAAAATTATCCTTGAAGGTCTTGATGGCCATGAAGAATAGAGCAAGGTTTTGTATGTATTGCCTGACACAGTAACGTGTACATGCAATTGTATAATATGTACATTGTATGTATGATTGATAAACAGGTATGGGAAAAGTAGAATCTGGTTGTATTTTTACCCTATCTCTCTGGGAGTCAGATTACCATGATACGTGTGAGCATGAGGCATCTCTGCTCTACAGAAAATGTTCAGTTTCATTGATGGTGGTATTTTGGTTCTCTTTATGCTGCCGCTTGGTACATTACAATCATCGAGGTAATCACCAACTCAATGGACATGAGTTTCAGCAAGCTCTGGGAGTTGGTGATGGACAGGGAAACCTGGCGTGCTGCAGTCCATGGGGTCACAAAGAGTCACATACAGCTGAGCGACTGAACTGAGGTAATTTATAAGAGAGGATGACCACTTCAAAACTGAACATTGATACAAGAAGAGGAGGAAGGGTTTTTTCTTCTCAGTAAGTGTGTAAAGTTGCAAATAAGTCTGTAAAATTCAGAAAGGTTTGCAAGGTTTACTTTTTTAAGAACTGGGTTTAAAAAACACAGAAGTAAGGCCTCCTGGAAGCCGTGACTGTAGCTTATTTAAAGTCATCTCTGTGTACAGAAAAGACAAGCACAAGGTATTAGAAAGGTTGCAGTGCCTTTCAAATAAAAGCTTTAATGTGCCAAGAAAATGAAGACGTTGTCTTTAAATACTCCCTTCTCAGAATTACTCGTAATACCTTGGGGAGTGAACTCCAGAATATTGGTTTTTCATAATGAGTTTAAGGCAAAATGCTGGTTTAAATATTTCAAATAAAGCAAGAAAGTATTCTAAGTTTATTTTTTTTTGTAAGAAACTTAGCTAGATTCCTCTGAAACATAACAGGACTACCCAAGCTTACAGATCTTGTTGGTATTTTTAATAAATTTAATGAGCTTCATTTGGCAATTTAGAGTCACAATATAATATGCTTACAAATCATTTATCATTGAAACGGAAAGCATTTGGACTAAACCTTCCAAACAAAATGCATTTGACTACTTGAAAACTCTGAGTAAGTATCTGCAGAAGTAAAGGCTAAAGAAAAATTTAATAGCATTGTCAAACATTTCATAATATTAAAAGCACACTGACAAAAATTTTCTACCACACACTGAAGATTTAAATTGGCTGAGTTGCTCATTCAATTATCCCCACACAAATTGAAAACTCTTGCAGAAAAGGGACAAACGCTATTGTTAGATGCTGGGTAATTCAACTGAGGAAATAACATTCAGCAAACACTATGTAAAAGGTAGATGGGAGAATAAATCCAGGCAACATCCTGGCAAGCATGGAAGGTGGGAGTTGGTGTAGGAAACAGGCACTGACTAGTAGCCACAGAAACAGTTGAACCAATATCTGTGCCAGTGGCCATGCAGGAGAGACACTGGGCTGGGAAACCCTAGCATTAGGTAATTTGGCCTCCTAGTAAAGCAGGTCAGAGACAGCTCAGTTTCTGAAGACATCTGTGCTGACAGTGTAGGGAAAAATAAGAATCAACAATGAAACAGGGAGGAGAAAGTATTCCAGGCTAGCGTATCAGCATGTGCAAAGGCCCTGTGGTGGACCAGAGCATGGCTATTGCTGTTGATCGGTCGCCAAGTCATGTTTGACTCTTTACAACCCCATGGACTGCAGCACACCAGGCTTCTCTGTCCTTCACTATCTCCTGGAGCTTGTTCAAACTCATGTCCATTGAGTCAGTGATGCCATCTAACGATCTCATCCTCTGTCGTCCCCTTCTCCTCCTGCCCTCAATCTTTCCCAGCACCAGAGTCTTTTCCAATGAGTCATCTCTTCACATCAGATGGCCCAAGTATTGGCGCTTCAGCATCAGTCCTTCCAATGAATATTCAGGGTTGATTTCCTTTAGGATTGGCTGATTTGATCTCCTTGCTATCCAAGGGACTCTCAAGAGTCTTCTCCAGCACCACAGTTTGAAAGCATCAACTCTTCAGTGCTCAGCCTTCTTTATGGTCCAATTCTCACATCCACATATGACTACTGGAAAAACCATAGCTTTGATTGTAGGGACCTTTGTCGGCAAAGTGGTATCTCTGCTTTTTAATACACTGTCTAGGTTTGTCATAGCTATTCTTCCAAGGAGCAAGCGTTTTTTACTTTTGTGGCTGCAGTAACAGTTCACATTGATTTTGGAGCTCAAGAAAATGAAATCTGACACTGTTTCCACATTTTCCCCATCTATTTGTCATGAAGTGATAGGACTAGATGGAATGATATATTTTTTTTTCAATGTTGAGTTTTAAGCCAGCTTTTTCACTCTTTTCTTTCACCTTCATCAAGAGGCTCTTTAGTTCCTCTTCACTTTCTACCATTAGAGTGGTATCATATGCATATGTGAAGTTGTTGATATTTCTCCCAGCAATCTTGATTGCAGCTTGTGCTTAATCCAGGCCAGCATTTTGCATGATGCACTTTGTGCATAAGTTAAATAAGCAGGGTGACAATATACAGCCTTGAAGTACTATGAGCAATCAAAGGAACATTAATGTGGTCAGAGCAGAGTGGAGGAACCTGGAGAGGCCAGAGGGGATGACATGGGGGGAGCCACATGCTGCTGAGTCACATTCCTCCATTCAGTCATTTACATTCACTCATTCATCAGCTAAAGGGGCTCTTTAGTTTCTCTTCACTTTCTGCCATAAGGGTGGTATCATCTGCATGTCTAAGGTTAATGATATTTCTCCCAGCAATCTTGATTCCTGCTTGTTTTTCATCCAGCCTGGCATTTTACATGATGTATTCTGCATATAAGTTAAATAAGCAGGATAACAATATATAGCCTTGATGTACTTCTTTCTCAATTTGGAACCAGTCCATTGTTCCATGTCCAGTTCTAACTGTTGCTTCTTGACCTGCATACAGGTTTCTAAGGAGGCAGGTAAGGTGGTCTGGTATCTCCATCTCTTGAAGAATTTTCCAATTTGTTGTGATCCACACAGTCAAAGGCTTTAGCATAGTCAACAAAGCAGAGGTAGACATTTTTCTGGAATTCTCTTGCTTTTTATGATCCAGTGGATGTTGGCAATTTGATTTCAGGTTCCGTGGCCTTTCCTAAATCCAGCTTGACCATCTGGAAGTTCTTGGTGAAAAAGCTAGCTTAAAACTCAACATTCAAAAAACTAAAATCATGGCAGCTGGTCCCATCACTTCATGGCAAATAAACGGGGAAACAATGGAAACAGTGACAGACTTTATTTTCTTGGGCTCTAAAATCACTGCAGATGGTGACTACAGCCATGAAATTAAAAGACACTTGCTCCTTGGGAAAAAAGCTATGACCAACCTAGACAGCATGTTAAAAAACAGAGACATTACTTTGCCAACAAAGGTCCATATAGTCAAAGCTATGGTTTTTCCAGTAGCTATGTACGGATGTGAGAGTTGGACCACAAAGAAGGCTGAGCATCAAAGAATCGATGCTTTTGAAATGTGGTGTTGGAGAAGACTCTTGAGAGTTCCTTGGACTGCAAGATCAAACCAGGCAATTCTAAAGGAAATCGACCCTGAATATTCATTGGAAGCCTGATGCTGAAGCTGAACTGCCAATACTTGGAGCACATGATGCAAAGAACTGACTCATTTGAAAAAACTCCAATGCTGGGAAAGATTGAAGGCGGGAGGAGAAAGGGATGACAGAGGATGAGATGGTTGGATGGCATCACCGACTCAATGAATATGAGTTTGAGCAAGCTCCAGGAGATGGTGAAGGACAGGGAAGCCTGGAGTGCTGCAGCCCACGGGGTTACAAAGAGCTGGACATGACTGAGTGACTGAATAATAACAACATTCATCAGTCAATATTTACTGAGAGCCTTCTAGGTGTCAGTGTTCTAGGCACTAGAGGAGGAGATGTACTAGAGGACAAGTAAAAATCCTCCTTTCAAGGAGTTTACATCCTAGATAGATAATAAGTAACTACCTACTTAAGACTCAGAGAGGGGTAGAGGAAGGATGGATTGGGAGTTTGGGATTATTGTATATAGAATAGGCAGATTATTGTATATACAATAGGTAAATAACAAGTCCTATTGTATAGCACAGAGAACGATTATATTCAATATCCTGTAATAAACCATAACGGAAAAGAATAGGAAAAATGTATATATCTATATGTATAACTGAAGCACAGCAATTGTATAACTATAATTATACAGTGGCAATTATCACAACATTGTAAATAATTATACCTCAGTAAAATAAATTTTTAAAAAATTAAGAGGGGTAAGAGCTAAAAGAGGGCAATCACTGAATTGTACACCTAAAAAGGATTATGACAGGATGTTACCTATATTTTATCACAATAAAATTTTTGAAAAAAATAGAAAATAGGCTCTAAACAAACAAACAAAAAAGAGGTTGATGTTTTTTTGGAAACTAACATGGTAATAATTGTTTCAAGTAAGAAACATCACTGAAGCTAAATCTATAGGGCAAAAAGATGATGACAAACAGGGTGTTTACACAGTCTCAGAGCACTTCCCCACAAGGTAATTAATAATTACAAGGAGTGGATAGTAACGCTACAGTAGAGAAGACTGGCAGAAAACACTGCAGTGTGAACCAGCTGGGAGGATGCGTGGATAACACAGCACCTCGACCTGCCAAGAATTCTCAGCCCGAACCTAATCATGAGAACACAGCTGACAGATCCAAACGGAAAAACGTGCAGCCAAAGGACGGGCCTGGATCCTTAAAAAAAGTCAAGGTTACAAAAGATAAATGAAGACTGTGGAACTATTCCAGGCTGAAGGAGCCCAAAGAGCCATGATCCTGCAGGGAATACTGGACCAGGAAAAAAACTGTTTTATTTTGCGTAAGAGAATATTAGTGGAACAATGACAGAATTTTAATAGAATTTGTAGATTCAATAACAGGATTATACAAATGTTAATTTTCTGGTTTTAATAATTGCATTTGGTTATATAAAAGAATGTCTTTGTTTTTAAGAAACACACATGAAAGTATTTAGAGATAGATCTGCACTTGACTCTCAAATAGTTTAAAAAATTATGTGTGTATAGATTAAATATATATCTGTATATTATATATGTAAATACATATATATTGAGAGATAGATGCCCTCTGAAGAGGCAATACTTGGACTGAGGTATAAATGACAAGAAGGAACTACCCAAGAAAAACCCTGTGAAAGGGCAGTCCAGGCAGAGGGCACAGCTAGTGCAAGGCCGTGAGGCTGGAAGGTGCTTGCTGAGTGTAAGGGGCAGAAAGAAGTCTGGTGTGGCTGCCGCTAAGTGGGCAAGGGAGCAAGTGCTATGAGATGGGAGCAGACAGGAGTTTCACCTTTTTTCCTAAGAATAACAGGAAGCCCTAATGTGCTTTAAACAAGAGGATAGCAAGGCCCAATTTGCATATTGAGAGGTCACTTTGGATTTAATGTGAAACACAGAGCAGGGGGTGGGGCATAAGTGGGTGAGGGGACCCCAGTTGGAAACTGGGGCAGATGTGCAGGTGTGAGTGATGGGACGATGGGGGCAATGGAGAAAGTGAACTGAAAGTTGCTCAGTCGTGTCTGACTCTTTGCGACCCCATGGACTGTACAGTCCGTGGAACTGGCCAGAATACTGGAGTGGGTAGCCTTTCCTTTCTCCAGGGGATCTTCCCAACCCAGGGATCAAACCCAGGTCTCCTGCATTGCAGGCGGATTCTTTACCAGCTGAGCCACCAGGGAAGCCCAGGAAAAAAATGTGAAAAAGGAAGCGATGGAGAAAAGTACATGCCTGTGGCATTGTTTCGGAGAAGGAAATGGCAACCCACTCCAGGGTTATTGCCTGGAGAATCCCAGGGACGGGGGAGCCTGGTGGGCTGCCGTCTATGAGGTCACACAGAGTCAGACACGACTGAAGTGACTTAGCATAGCATAGCATAGCATTGGCATTGTTTAGGAGCCTCGCAAGCTGCAGTTCATGGGCTCGCAGAGTCAGACACGACTGAGTGACTGAGCTGAACTGAACTGAGGAGACTAACAAATTAAACAGGACATGGTGGTGATCTGGATGTATGCTCTGGTTCTCGTCTTTCAAACTTTGGATCTGAAAGGAACTGAACCAAGATTTCAAGCAAATTACAAAGTGCCCCTATGCCATCCTTGCTATAGCTTTGCTTTTGCTTTCTTTATTATTCCCACACCCCTTTTCCAGACAGGGCACCAAGCACAGACCAGAGACAGGACAGATTTTTGGTGCTATGGAAGGAGCCCTCAGGAGTATGAAAATTTTACTTAGATGCAAGGGTGTTGGTCTCTCCAGAGGCCCCATCTCTGAGGTTGGCATGGCATTTCTAACATCCCAGCCCAAAAGCAGGGAAATGCCATGTGCTGGAGATCAGATCCCCCCCACAGCCAGACCACCGCCTCCAAACACTTCTGTCCAGGGAGAGCAGCTATCTGCGCCCACTAGGAGCTAGCCTGCCCCCTCCCTCTTGAGAAAGAGAGCAGATGCTTTTCGATAATATCCAATTACTCCAAGTAACATCATCATTTTTATGATTAATCAGTTGCATACACTCAGGGACATATGTCTGGTGGGTATCCAAGGACAACAAAAAACCCTGCAGACAGGAGATAAAATAAATCCAACCCTGTAGCTGATAGTTGGAGAGAGAGATTAACCAGGTACATTACACAAATATCTCTCCATGTAGACTATGGACAAAGCAAGAACCATTTTAACCTAAGTTCTCTATCAAACAAATCTATTTTTAAAACTTACAGGCTTTGGAAATGGTGGGGGAGAGCTGTAAATAATAAATATCCCCTTGACAGAACTCAAATAATAATGAGCTGGGGAGCCTACACCTGTGATTGTCACTCATAAAATAGCATCCAATAAATAAAAAAATAGCTTTTGTGCTTAAAAGGACTCTTTCAAGAAGAAATCCAATCAAGCAGGAGTATTCTACTTGTGTTTTGAGGCCCAGTTCAAATGTCAATCCCTTGTGAAGTTTCCTCTGATGTCTCAAACAGAATGAACAGGCCTCTCCTCCAAGACGTTCCAGCATCATCAGTGGGGAGTGGAATTATTTATCATGGTAAGTCTCTCTGATGATGCTCTTCAGTACCTAGCATACTGTTCAGCCTCCTTCCCATTCCAGAGCCTTAAAGATGAGGCAAAATGAAAAGACTTAGTAGTAACCGAGCTGGGAGCTGCTAACATCTGCAGACAGTTCATGGGGCTAGACACTAAATCCATGCAATCATTCCTTTAATCCTCATAACATTCTGAATGATGTAGGTGCCACCAAAATGAGCAAACTGAGCAAGAAAAGTGAAGATGTGTCCAGGTTCATGCTGCTAGTAAGGGCAAGTAGGATCCTAATTCAGCCATTCTTACTCTGTCATCTCCCAGACTGAGATGGGAAGTCGCTGGCCTGAGAGTCAAAATACATGGGGCCAAGTCTTTGTTTGGTAGTTTACTAGCTGTGTAGCCCTAGGATACCCACTTAGCCCTGCTGGCCTCTGGAATGTCCCTGCAATCCAAGTTCCAGGTCTCATCTGCACCTACCAGCTGCACAACTGTCCCCAACCCCAGCAGGGCTTCCCACAGTGAGCACAGCCTGAGGCTTCTGGTTTAGCATCGGAGACAAATGTTTTTGGATCAATTTACTTGGGCATCACTGAGTGATGACTTTACTCAGAGCTTTTAAAGACTAAATGAGGCACTGGGCTAAGTGCTAAGAGGCAGCCAAGATCTAGCCAGTGGTCTCTGCACCCCAGGAATGAAGAATTCAGCAGTAGATGCAAACAAGGAAGCCAAGCCTCAAGATTACAATGTGGAAATCTATGGCATGTGCTCTCCTATCACGCTCCTCTTCTCCTATCATAACTCAATGTTCTCCCAACATGCCTCATGTTCTCTCATCATGCCTCGAGTTTTCCCATCATGCCTTGTGTTCTCCTGTCTTACCTTGTGTTCTCCCATCAGGCCATGTGCTTTCCCATCATGCCATGTCACTCAAGCAAAAGAAACTCATCCTATCTTCTGCTACATTACCCCTCTTTTTATACCTTCTACACACATTTCATGTTCCAAGGGCAGAATCTCTTTATGAGTTGGTGGCTTTGAGCCACTTACAGTTTCAGATTGACCCTTCTAAAACATTATTCAACGATAAACAAATTATGTCCTTTGTACTATAGGGGATTACAATTAGAAATTCAATGTTTCTTTGTACAGTAAATCAACTGAAAAACTGGGACAAGGGCATTTGCTCCTTTTAGCCACTGTCTTTGTATCACACTGGCTATGAAGCCACTGTGACCTGTGCTTTCTTAGAAATTCATAATGGCATAAAATTTTTATGAGTTAAAAAAAAAATTGTGACATGCTTTTGCTGATAGGAAAAACAGGTGTTTGACATTCCAGATTGGTTACTTTCCCTCAGAATGGAGAGAGCTGGTAATCATAGCAGAAAACAGGGAACTGCATAATCTCTGACTGTTTTCCCCCCAGGCCACTAGGCCCTCACTTGTGAATAACATTCCTCCTCCTCACCCATCTGCAGAGGTAAGATTAGAAATGTCACAAATTCAAGCAGAGATCAAAAGGAAACCTCTTTGGGAATCTGTTGTTTGTCTCTGTGTCTTTATCTTTGACATTACTGTTTGCTGTACTCATTAGGCTATGTTAGGTTATGCTGCAGTAACTCGCCTCCTTCCCTGCCTGTGGGCTCTGCCTGACCACACCAAGCAGAGGAGGAGGCTCCATCTCCTACAGGAGGCTCCTCATTGCAGATCAGACCTGGAAAAGAAGGCATGCTCCCCTGATGATTAGAATATGTGGCCACAGTGGGGACTCTGCCACTGATGAGGTTTCTTGAGCCACAAGGCAGCATCTATTGTCTCTGAGAAGACAGAAGCCTCTGTCTGTTCACTGATTTAAATGTTGGCCAGAAGAACTGGCAATGCTTCTACAGTGTGTTCAGAGTATATTACTTTAAACATGACAGCTATATATACTTATGGGGACTTCCGGTTAAGATGGCGAAGGATTAGGACGGGGAATACGCTTTCTCCTCCACAAATTCATCAATGGGACATCTGGGCGCCGAGTAAATACCACAAACAGCTTAGGAGTGCTGGCGGAGGACGTCGGACACCCAGAAAAGCAACTCACTGCCTTCTAAAGGAGGTAGGAAAGAATATAGAAGCCAGAGAGAGACAAAGAGGGGAGGGGCGGACCTCTGTCCGGGGAAGGGAGTCTTAAAAGAGAAGTTTCCAAACACCAGGAAACACTCTCCCTGCGGAATCTGCGCCGAACCTGGGAAACACGGAGACTATCATAACAGGGAGGAGAACAGTTGAGCAATTAGAACCCACAGACTGCGGGCCCTGCGGTAACTTCCGCAGCGGAAAAGCACCGCTGCAAACGCCCGCATCTGCCATTGGGGAGCCGGGGCTGGGCAGGGAGACGCCTTGGCCGTTCCCACGCGGGACGCTCCGCTGCCGGCGCTCCCCAGAGGGACGCTCCCCCCGCGGGACTCTCCCCCACTGGACGCTCCCCCGCCGGCCACTCCCGCGCAGGCGTGCCCCCGCCCGCTGTGCCGGCGGCTCCCACGAGGGCCACCCCATCCCCCTCCCCCCACCCGCCCGCCCGCCATTCCCGTCGCCGACCCCTCCCCCTCTGCGGGCCTCAGCGCAGACTTCGTTCGCCTGATTGTCTGGAGTGCTGCCTAACTGGAGTAGTTTGGGCCGGCAATCCAGATTGTGCAGCGCCGACCACACGAGTGGCGGGCCTTGGCCCAGAACACCGCCGAACCGTGCACAGAACAAAGAACTATACAGAACAACCACAGAGAAAGGGGCCTATAGATCTTGAGAAATTTAAGCCGGAACAAGGAACTAGCTGAAAATGAACTGAACCCACAACAATAATAGAGAAACTCTTATATATATTGTTACTATTTTTCCCATCATTATTTCCTTTTTTTTTCTTTTCTTTTTTTAATATATATATATTTTTTAAATTTTTATTATTTTTTAATTGGAAAAAGGAAAAAAAAATTTTTTTTTCCCTTTTAATTTTTTTTTGTTGTTGTTTGTTTTGTTTCTTTTATTTTTTTATTATTATTATTTTTTTTATCCTCTAGTACTTCTTTAATCTCCACGTTTAGATATAACTTTTGCGACCCTGTTTTGTTTTTTTTTTCCTTTTTCCTTTTTGTCCTTTGCTTTTTTCCTTTCCTTTTTTCTTTTCTTTACTGATTACTGACTAGATCTGTCTCTCTCCTTCACACTCCCTCCTTTTATCCTCCTGACCACCTCTGTCTCCTTCCTCCCTTTTTCCTTCTATGTATAATTCCATGAACATCTCTGAGCAGTCCAGTTGTGGAATGCATTATAGAAGAAGAAGTTTTTGAGACTACTGTAAAAATAAGACCAATAACTGGAACCAGGAGGCTTAAGTCCATACCCTGATCCCACGAAACACTAATTGACAGGAGCTCATTAAAAGCCTCCATACCTACTCTGAAACCAAGCATCACACAAAGACCAGCAAGTTCCACAACAAGACATACCAAGCAAATTCTCCAGAAAAACAAGAACACAGCCTGAGCTCCAATACACAGGCTACACAAAGCGACCCCAAAAGCATAGACATCTCATAACTCACTACTAGACACTCCACTGCACCCCAGAGAAAAGAAATCCAGCTCCACCCACCAGAACACCGATACAAGCTTCCATAAACAAGAAACCTCGACAAGCCACCGGTACAAACCCACATATAGTGCAGAAACGCCACAATAAAGAGAACTCCACAGACTACCAGAATACAGTAAAGACGCCCCAAACTTAGCAATTTAAACAAGATGAAAAGACAGAAGAATTCCCAGCAGGTAAAGGAACAGGATAAAAGCCCACCAAACCAAACAAAAGAGGAAGAAATAGCGAACCTACCTGATAAAGAATTCCGAATAATGATCGTGAAATTAATCCAACATCTGGAAAGCAAAATGGAATCATGGATAAATAGTCTGGAGAAAAGCATTGAGAAGATGCAAGAAAGATTTAACAAGGACCTAGAAGAAATAAAAAAGAATCAACATATAATGAATAATGCAATAAATGAGATCCAAAACACTCTGGAGGCAACAAATAGTAGAATAACAGAGGCAGAAGATAGAATTAGCGAATTAGAAGATAGAATGGCAGAATTAAAGGAATCAGAGGAGAAAAAAGAAAAACGAATTAAAAGAAATGAGGACAATCTCAGAGACCTCCAGGACAATATTAAACGTTACAATATTAGAATCATAGGAGTCCCAGAAGAAGAAGACAAAAAGAAAGACCATGAGAAGATACTAGAGGAGATAATAGTTGAAAACTTCCCTAAAATGGGGAAGGAAATAATCACTCAAGTCCAAGAAACCCAGAGAGTCCCAAATAGGATAAACCCAAGATGAAACACCCCAAGACACATATTAATCAAATTAACAAAGATCAAACACAAAGAACAAATATTAAAAGCAGCAAGGGAAAAACAACAAATAACACACAAGGGAATTCCCATAAGGATAACAGCTGATCTTTCAATAGAAACTCTCCAAGCCAGGAGGGAATGGCAAGACATACTTAAAGTGATGAAAGAAAAGAACTTACAGCCCAGATTATTGTACCCAGCAAGGATCTCATTCAAATATGAAGGAGAAATCAAAACCTTTACAGACAAGCAAAAGCTGAGAGAATTCAGCACCACCAAACCAGCTCTCCAACAAATACTAAAGGACATTCTCTAGACAGGAAACACAAAAAGGATATATAAATTCAATCCCAAAACAACAAAGTAAATGGCAACGGGATCATATTTATCATTAATTACCTTAAATGTAAATGGGTTGAATGCCCCAACCAAAAGACAGAGACTGGCTGAATGGATACAAAAACAAGACCCCTCCATATGAATGAAACTAGAACACTTTCTAACACCATACACAAAAATAAACTCAAAATGGATTAAAGAGCTAAATGTAAGACCAGAAACCATAAAACTCCTAGAGGAAAACATAGGCAAAACACTCTCTGACTTACATCACAGCAGGATCCTCTATGACCCACCTCCCAGAATATTGGAAATAAAATCAAAAATGAACAAATGGGACCTAATCAAACTTAAAAAGCTTTTGCACAACAAAGGAAACTATAAGCAAGGTGAAAAGACAGCCTTCAGAATGGGAGAAAATAATAGCAAATGAAGCAACTGACAAACAACTAATCTCAAAAATATACAAGCAACTTCTACAGCTCAATTCCAGAAAAATAAATGACCCAATCAAAAAATGGGCCAAAGAACTCAATAGACATTTCTCCAAAGAAGACATACAGATGGCTAACAAACACATGAAAAGATGCTCAATATCACTCATTATCAGAGAAATGCAAATCAAAACCACTATGAGATACCATTTCACGCCAATCAGTATGGCTGCTATCCAAAAGTCCACAAGCAATAAATGCTGGAGAGGGTGCGGAGAAAAGGGAACCTTTTTGGATTTTTGGGGGGAATAAAAATTTTGAAACCCAGTTTGGAAAAAGTTTGAGAAATTCCAAAAAAAATTGGAAAAAAATCTCCTATTAACCAAAAACCCCCATCCCCGGAGATAAACAAAGAAAAAAAAAAATTGAAAGAGACACCTGTACCCAATGTTCATAGCAGCACTGTTTGCAATAGCCAGAACGTGGAAGCAACCTAGATGTCCATCCACAGATGAATGGATAAGCAAGCTGTGGTACATATACACAATGGAATATTACTCAGCCATTAAAAATAAAAACATTAAATATCTAAGGAGGTGGATGGAACTGGAGCCTATTATACAGAGTGAAGTAAGCCAGAAACAAAAACACAAATACAGTATACTAACGCATATATATGGAATTTAGAAAGATGGTAAAAAATAACCCTATTTACGAGACAACAAAAGAGACACTGATGTATAGACCAGACTTTTGGACTCTGGGACCAGGAGAGGGTGAGATGATTGGGGAGAATAGCATTGAAATATGTATAATATTATATCTGAAATGTATTAATTGTTCAAACTAAACACTATCATGTTACAATTTGTTCATACTAGATGTTTGTAATGTTTCTGATAATCAATAAAAGAGATTCTTGATTAAAAAAAAAAAAAAAAAAAAAAAAAAATAAACATGACAGCTATATATTTAAGGGATTTGGGCTTGTAAAAAACGGAAGTTCCAAAATCTATTAGAGCACATAGAAGAAAATGAAATTAGCTTAGGAGTACAAATATACATCAGGCCATTTAATAATTTAAAAGTATAGCATGGCACCGTACAATTACAGGTACTCTTGAACTGCTTGAGTTGTCCTAAGTGAAAATGTTTGGCAGGATTAAACACGGAGGCTCATGCTACTGCTGCTGCTGCTAAGTCGCTTCAGTCGTGTCTGACTCTTCGTGACCCCACAGACGGCAGCCCACCAGGCTCCCCCATCCCTGGGATTCTCCAGGCAAGAACACTGGAGTGGGTTGCCACTGCCTTCTCCGGGAGGCTCATTCTAAAAACCTGAAATTCCACAGAAAGCATTTTCTTGTGAAAGACAGTAGGGACAAATTTTTAACAAGGGTGATCTCCTGGTCACTAATACCATGGGGAACTGTGTGTGTGGCAGTCACTGCCAGCTGCCCATGCAATGTTCACCCCTTCTTTCTTCCTAACAGAACTTCAGCGTTATCCAAGATACAATGTGCACGTGTTCTAAGTCATTTCCATACTGTCTGCTTCTTTATGACCCTATGGACTGTAGCCCACCAGGCTCTTCCATCCATGGGATCTTCCAGGCAGGAATACTGGAGTGGTTTGCCATGCCCTCCTTCAAGGGACCTTCCTGACCCAGGGATCAAACCTGCATCTCCTGAGGCTTCTATATTGCAGGTGGATTCTTTACTGCTGAGCCCCGGGGAGGACCTCAAGATACAATGTGCCCTCCAAACCTGCATTTCTCAGCTTTCCCTGAAACTAGAAGCAATTATTTGATACAGTCCTAGTCAATAATGTGTAAGCAAAAATCTGCTGGGAATTTCTGAGCAAGTGTAATTTTCTGATAGAAATGCTATCCCTTCCCCCCACCACCACTTCCTCCTCCTTCTCTCTGTCTAGAAGGCAGTTGAGATATTGGAAATGGAGTAGCTGGTTTGTAAACTTTCAAGAAAAAGAATACCACCATGACAGAGCAGAGAGACAGAAGGAGGCTGGCACACTGGTGCCATCACGAGCCACCGAGCACCCTGGGCTGCCAAACTCTGACCTTCCTCAGTGAGGGATACAAACCCCTATCAGACTAAGCTACAGCAGTTGGTGTCCTGTTTCATGAAGATGGAGGCAATACTCCATCAACATAGTGTATTAAAACAAAGAACTCCCTGTCCAATCAAATTTGGGATTGGAAGGGTAAACCCACAGTCCTTGTTACAGAAATTTTCTCAACAATGTGTATCCTAGATGTGTGATGCTTTGAGAGGAGGATAAAATATAGGGTCCTCCAAACTCTCTTGACCATGGAAACTTTTGTTCCATGTAACATTCCCTGAGAATAGTGCTCTACCAGGTATATTTTGGGAAAGAGTGATCAAAGGCCTTCTTCCCCCCACTTCTCGCCCCCTCCCTCCCTCTTGGGCTAAGGAAACAACATGTCCTTGTGGGGCATCCTAGTATAAATTCTTAGCAAAAGTTAAGATATAAGATCATTTAACTTTGCATGCTGGGTTGAATAGTATCTCCCCAAAATTCTGTGACTGTGACCTTATTTAGAAATAGAGCCTTTGCAGAAAGTTAACACAAAGTCATAATGGATTAGACTCAATCCACTAAATCCAGTGGATTTGGCCATGTACAGGCACAAAGGATACACAGCCACAGAGGAGAAGGCTACGTGATGATGGTGGCAGAGCTGGGACAGATGCAGCTGCAAGCCAAGGAGCACCCAGGACTGTGGGCCCCCAGCAGGAGGCAGGAAGAGGCGAGCAAGGCTCCTTCCACTCGAAGCTTCAGAGGGAGCAGCGGGCACCTTGAGCTCAGACATCACCCTCCAGAACTATGAGAGAATAAATCTCTGTTGTTTCAAGGCATCCAGTTCGTAGTACTTTGTTAAAGCAGGAAACTAATCTACTTTGCAATATTATAACAAAGTTTAAATTGTCATAATTTTCCCCTGTCTCCACCCCCGGGGCTGAAAATTAAGGAACAAGATGGCGGCCTGGCCATCTAGAGAGCCGGCCTCAGCCCCGCCCACTTCCTCTACCATATTTTAAAGATTCTTGAAACGGATTTATATTCTTCTTGTCTCTTTTCCTTGAAATCAACTAGCCTCTTGAAAACTCTGCCACTAAAAAAAAAAAAAAGGAGAAGCTGACATTTAGAAAAACATGCCCTAAAGAGCAGCTTGTCAGGATCCTGGATTTGTAGTAATTACAGCTATGCCCTGGGCGAGTGCCTTGGCTTCTCTCAACTCCATCTTCCTGAACCAGTGACTTGAGGGGTTTGGGGGCATGAGGCCGGGAGAGTGGACTGGTAGACCTCTATGGCCCTTCCACCTTGATAGGCTGGAATTCCAGCCTCAATGTTTCATGTATGTGACATCTGATACATGTTGCTTGGAAACATAAAAGACATCTGAGTTCATTTATATATAAGAATCTTAATTCCTAGGGTATTTCTTTTAACTGAACTAGAGAAAGGAATGCAATTGTATGGTGGGGTAATGTTTGCCTTGGCACACGGATTCTTTAGAAAAAGGTGTAATAGGAATGGCTAGGTAATGAATGTGTGTCTTCCTTTCTCACCCTTAAAAGAAACTCATACTTGAAAAAAGAATTACTCAAAACATTACAAAATGTGTTGTTATTTTGAAAACAAGTTTATTAAAGATTTCCTTTAAGATAAACAACAGAGCAAAACTGTAATTTAACCTGCTCTTTTCCAACCTAAACAACCTAAGATCCTCAGACTGTCTTCACCTGAACCACCTTCCATCTACCTGACTATGTGCGCTGTTGCTTCCTGAACCCCAGCCGGTTTTCATCATACTTTGAAAGTGTGATAACCAACACCAAGAGTGATACTCTCTATATTGAACAAGGCACAGGAAACCTAGGAAAAGTGTACACCTTGGAGCGTGAAGGTCATTCTCTCAATGTATCCCACAGGTTATAGAAAATTCAGTGATGTCATGAGAGATGAAATAACACAAGGACACATAAGACACAGTGTCTGCATAAGGTGCACCATGATATTGTAATTATCAGACAAAAATATTTTAAAATGTCTTAAATGCAAATAGGCCTTGTCAGAAATGGTCTGAGGAAGCCAAAAAGACTATAAATTCTGTAACGTGCACACCCTTTGGACATTTGCCTCTGCACATTTGCAATAAGATTTGTGCTTTAGCAAGGACACAGACATCTTAAAACAAGACCCTCTCTGCTGCTGCTGCTAAGTTGCTTCAGTCGTATCTGACTTTGTGCGACCCCATAGACGGCAGCCCACCAGGCTCCCCGTCCCTGGGATTCTCCAGGCAAGAACACTGGAGTGGGTTGCCATTTCCTTCTCCAATGCATGAAAGTGAAGTCGCTCAGTCGTATCCGACTCCTAGCAACCCCATGGACTGCAGCCTACCAGGCCCCTCCATCCATGGGATTTTCCAGGCAAGAGTACTGGAGTGGGTTGCCATTGCCTTCTCCGAAGACCCTCTCTCCTAAGTAGCTAAGTATATCAATAGCACTGTTGGCTATCATGTTGACAACAAAGGAGAAAAATGAACTAAAATAATGAATTAGGTTTTTTAAAGTAATAAACAGCAGGTCTATGTAGGGTTACCTAGTTTTACGTTTTTCTCATCCCAAAACATGCAATTAATAATCCCATCAACCGTATAGGGTGGTCATAACTAGAATGGTGGTGGTGGTTTAGTTGCTAAGTAGTATCTGACTCTTGTGACCCCATGGACTGTAGCCAGCCAGCTCCTTTATCCATGGGATTCTCCAGACAAGTGGAGTTGGTGGCCATTTCCTTCTCCAGGGGATCTTCCTGACCCAGGAATCGAACCCAGATCTCCTGCATTGTAGGTTAAAAATGTATGGCATTGTCTTAGTTCACTTGGGCTGCTTAGACTGGGTGGCTTAGAAACAGCAGAATTTTTTTCCCCACAGTTCTGGAAACTGGGAAGTTCAAGATCACAGCACCAGCAGATTCGGTGTCTGGTGAAGGCCCATTTCCTGGTTCATAGTCAGCTGTCTTCTCACTGTGTCCTCATATGAAAGAAGAGGCAAGGGAACTCTCTGAAGTCTCTCTGAGGTCTTTTTTATAACAGCACTAATCTCCATGCACAAGGTCTCTGCCCATTTGACTTAATGACCTCCTAAAGGTGCCCCCTGCCCCAACATCACCACATAAGGGACTGGGTTTCAACATGAGGCTTCCTGGGTGTCGTCAGTGGTAAAGAATCCGCCTGCCAAAGGAGGAGACACGAGAAATGCAGGTTCAATCCCTGGAGCAGGAAATGCAATCCGCTCCTATATTCTTGCGTGGAAATCCCATGGATGGAGGAGCTTGGTGGGCCACAGATCATGGGGTTGCAGTCAGACCCAACTGAGAGCACCTGTACACACATGCGCATATGAACACTGGGGTGACAGAAACATTCCTTCCATAGCAGTTATTAACAAAGTCCAACATGTAGAATATACTCAGTAAATGCCAGCTACCACTAACACCATGGAGCTGAGTGTAAAGATCTGGGATACATTTTAGAGGACTGAGCCAATGGCATTTTCTGATGGCTTGGATAAGCAAGTGAAGGAAAGATAGAAACCAAGGACAATTCCAAGATTTTTGGCATGAGCAACTGGGAGGATGATATAATGCAGAAAAAAGTGAGTTTGAGGAAAGAACTCAAGAACTCTAACAGGGTCATGTGAGGTTTGGTCTGAGATGCCTCTAGGACATCCACGTGGAAATGTCAAGGAGCCAGTGGGATTACAAGTCTGAAGCCTCACCACTCAATACCTCTCAAAACACCAGCAGGGCCAGCATCACTCAGAAGCTTGTTGAAAATGCAGAATCTTAGGGCTTCCCTGGTAGCTCAGCTGGTAAAGAATCTGCCTGCAATGCAGGAGACCCTGGTTCGATTCCTGAGTTGGGAAGATCCCCTGGAGAAGGGATAGGCTAGCCACTCCAGTATTCTTGGGCTTCCCTGGTGGCTAAGATGGTAAAGAATCTACCTGCAATGTAGGAGACCTGGGTTTGATCCCTGGGTTGGGGGTATACCCTGGAAAAGGGAACAGCTACCCATTCCAGTATTCTTGCCTGGAGAATTCCATGGACAGGAGAGCCTGGTGAGTTACAGTCCATGGGGTCACAAAGAGTTAGACATGACTAAGTGACTTTCACTTTCACTTTTTTCACTAGGCCTCAGACTAATACAATCAGAATCTGCATTTTAACAAACTCCGCAGGTGATCAGTATGCACACTAAAGTTTGAGAAGCACTAAGCTACATCAAGGCTGTATATTGTTACCCTGGTTAAACTTATATGCAGAGTACATCATGAGAAACGCTGGACTAAAAGAAGCACAAGCTGGAATCAAGATTGCCAGGAGAAATCTCAATAACCTCATATATGCAGATGACACCACCCTTATGGCAGAAAGTGAAGAGGAACTAAAAAGCCTCTTAATGAAAGTGAAAGAGGAGAGTGAAAAAGTTGGCTTAAAGCTCAACATTCAGAAAACAAAGATCACGGCATCTGGTCCCATCACTTCATGGGAAATAGATGGGGAAACAGTGGAAACAGTGTCAGACTTTATTTTGGGGGGCTCCAAAATCACTGCAGATGGTGACTGCAGCCGTGAAATTAAAAGACACTTACTCCTTGGAAGAAAAGTTATGACCAACCTAGATAGCATATTGAAAAGCAAAGACATTACTTTGCCAACAAAGGTCCGTCTAGTCAAGGCTATGGTTTTTCCAGTGGTCATGTATGGATATGAGAGACTGTGAAGAAAGCTGAGCACCAAAGAATTGATGCTTTTGAACTGTGGTATTGGAGAAGACTCTTGAGAGTCCCTTGGACTGCAAGGAGATCCGACCAGTCCATTCTGAAGGAGATCAGCCCTGGGATTTCTTTGGAAGGAATGATGTTAAAGCTGAAATTCCAGTACTTTGGCCACCTCATGCGAAGAGTAGACTCATTGGAAAAGACTCTAATGGTGGGAGGGATTGGGGGCAGGAGGAGAACGGGACGACAGAGGATGAGATGGCTGGATGGCATCACTGACTTGATGGCCATGAGTCTGAGTGAACTCCGGGAGTTGGTGATGGACAGGGAGGCCTGGTGTGCTCCAATTCATGGGGTCGCAAAGAGTCGGACACGACTGAGCGACTGAACTGAACTGAACTGAAGCTAGAGCTCTGGAGACAGAGACTTCGGAGTCATCAGCATTTAAATGGAATCTGAAGCTAAGACCTGGATGAACTCTCCTACGGAGAGTTTATAAGAAGACTAGGTGGCCCAGGGTAGAGCTATGGGGGTCTTCACATTTAGAGGTCTGATAGAGGAGTGAGGGGAACCACACAGAGGAAGAGAAGGAACAGTCAGTGAGACTAAAGGAAAACCAGGGGAGAAAGGGTTCCTGAAGGCCAGAAAATAGAATGTTTCAAGAAGTGGTCAACTGTGTTGAATGCTGCTGATGAGTCAGGTAAGATATGAACAGGGTAGAGGTGGTTAGGGGCTTCCCTGGTGGCTTCTCCTGCCTGCAATACAGGAGACTCAGGTTTGATCCCTAGGTTGGGAAGATCCCCTGGAGAAGGGAATGGCTACCCACTCCAGTATTCTTGCCTGGAGAGGTATTTAGATATTGCAACATGGAGGTCATCAATGACCTTGACAAGAGCCATCTCAGTGGTATAGAGAGGACAGGAACCTGAGTGCAGACAGTGCAGAAGAGGAAGCCAGACAGGGAGAAAAAGCAACTCTTGCAAATTTGCTGAGAACATAGAGAAAGGGGTAGTAGCTGAGATGCGTAGGTAGGAGACACTGGAACATGCTTGAATGCCAAGGGGAATGTTTTAATTGAGAGAGGGAGAGAGACAGAGAGGAAAGGTGTTGATTCAGAAAAGGGAAAGACCAATTGCTAGGGAGGTATTTTGAGGTGAGAGGGAAGGGGCGCAGAACATGGAAGCCTCTGATAGAAGCAGGGCCGCTCAGCTTGTTTCTCCACAAAGTCAGAGGCACCCAGCAAGGTGGATGGGGTGGGGAGGGAAGGCAATTTAAAGAAAGGAGGAGTGAATTAGTCATTTTGGAGAGTGAGAAAGTAAGCGACTCAGGACTGCCAGGTAGTCAGGGTGCTTCTTTGAGACGCTTGTCTAAGCATTTAAAAAAACCTCACGCTTTCCCATAACATGCTTCATTCCTCCAGAAAACTTCCTGCCCTAATGCATGAGCCATCAATTACAAGAAGGTGCATCTTCTCCATCCATTCTCATTATTCCCATGAGCATTTTATTATGTTAAAGGTCACCGTCAGCAGAGCAAGGCTAGACAGGAATCATTGCAGAGCTGCAGCAAGACAGTGATACAAAAGGACAAATGCCTTCTGTCTCCTCCGTGAGATTTATGGCTGGGGGTGACACAGAAATCAATGACATGAACACACAAGATGTCGCAAGAGAGAAAGTTTTTCCTCCTCATCTCACAATTCACAAGAAGAGCTAGGAGATCCCTCACGAGACGAGGACATTGGTAAACAACACCAGCTACTGTTAATTGCCTTTAATTGAGTTTTGAACAAGCCCCAAGTCAATAATGCCTCCATGGTTACAGCCCTTCCTGCTTGGAAACGAGTCTCATTGAACACTGCATGATTCTTTGCAGCACCCCATAATTCAGCTTCACATACCTCCCTTTCTGTGATCCCCAAATCCCAAATCTAAAACCTGCCTCTCCCCTGACCACACAGCTCTCACATCACACACCTCACACACACCGTGTCTGTGCACAGTGTAGACAGCCTCCTCGTGCTTGACAGCCACCTCCATCTATTTCCACGGCTTCAAACACCCCACTGCCTTGGGAGAAAACACCCTCCTACTAGACTTCCCATCGCCCCTCCCTTTGGCTACCCTCCACCACTCTCCCGGTCACTCCCCTGGTTCACCGACCACTTCAGCTCTTTCCTCCTGATTGTCTTCCCCTCCAATGCTATCTTTACTCATTACTGACGATTTCCGCTCCAGTCTCCACAGCCATGCAGCCAACACCCCACCTCACATTTTCTTGACCTCTCATGCCAATTATTTCTCCTTCCGCCCCAGCCTCAGCCACTCATTCCCCTGGGCACATACTTTAGATCTTGCTGTCATCAGCAAGAACACCATCTCTAACATCTAGAGTTCACACCTTACTCCCTGACCACCCCTTTCCTGTCCAACTACTCAGATACCCCTCCACCGGGAATTCAGTGTCTCCAAGACCTCCCACTCACTTTCTCTCTATCTACTCCCAAACTCCGCCCTTCACATTCCTCCTTATCTTGCTTAAATGAGCTACTCCAGCTGGGTGACCACACCTTTGCAAAATGCCTCTGTCCCTCTGTCCTCCACTATTCTCACGTCACAGAGCCTCCCCTTTGGTCAAACCCTACACGACCTTGCTTCCAGTGTGCATCTGGGCAGTTGACTCTTGCACACAACCACGCCGACGGGACTCATTTCAAAATTCCCTCCACACCTTTGAAATGACTTCTTAACTTTGCCAGGCAACCTGCCCTTCCCCTGTTTACTCTTCAAGGGGATCATTTCCCACCTTTTCATCTCTCCTCAATTCTCCCCCACGTCCACCTCACCCCCACCCTCAGCCAATGGTGTCATCTCAGATAGCAAAATGAAATGCTTGCAATCAGCCAGCATTTCCTCATTCTCCAATCCAGTCCCACTAACCCCCGTGAGTCAGCTCAATACCTCCTCCCCAGAGAGGCCTTCCCTGGCCACTCGGCTAAAGCAGCCGCCTCTGGTCACTCTCTCTGGTCACCTGAATTTATCTTGTGCATAACGATATCAGTGCCTGGCACCGTTCATCTGATTTGTCAGCAGGTTTAGTATGTTTCTCACCTTCCCAGAGGATGATCTTCTAGTTTGCCCCAGCATTTCCAACACCTGGAACAGTAGCTGTGCAGTGAGGGTGTTCAGTAAACCCTTCTCGACTGACTGATATTCATAGTTAAACCACACAAACCTACCTACAACTGTGATAAATTACTCACTGTTACTAGTTTACCTCAATCATAGTTAAAAAAAAAAAAAAAAAGTGTATCACTGTAAGACGCCCATAACATAAAATTTACTATCTTAATTGACAGTTCTTAAGAGTAAATTTCAATGATATTAAATACATTTACAATGTTGGGCAGCCATCACCACCATATACTCCATAAATCTTTTCATCTTGTAAAACTGGAACTCTGCAGCCAATAAACGATAACCATCCATTTCCCCTACCCCAGCCCCTGGTCACCACTGTTCTACTTTCTGTCTCTGATTTTGACTGCTCTCAGCACTTCATATACATGGAATCATAGAGTATTTGTCTTTCTGCGATTGACATGTCCTCAAGGTTCATCCGTGTTGTAGTATGTCAGAATTTCTAAGATGGAACATTATTCCACTGTATGGATACACCACATTTTCCTTGTCCCTTCATCCATAGACACGTGGGTTGCTTCCATGTTTTAGTTAATGTGACTAATGTTGCTTTAAACATGAGTGTGTCAGTATCTTTTATCTTTTATATCAATAAAATTTAAATATCCATTTCCTTGAATACCTTTTATTTAACTCGCCCCCCTTCCCCCAGTTAACAGTAGGGCTGCCATCTGGGCTAAAAGTCTCTATTTTAAAGAGGTATTTATTTAGTGACTAAAAGTATAAAGACAAGAACTTGAAGTAAGCCAATTTTTTAAATGGAATCAATATGATGGCTTATTATAACTGTCTTCCTCCCTTCCTCTCTCCCTCTCCAGGGAGCAGCCCCTCTTGGTACAGACCACATCATCCTCCAGAGAAGAGTTCCAGAAGCAGCCTGTGGTGGAAGGAAGGATCAGGTACCCCAGCTGACATCACTCCCTGGCATCACCTTTCTCTTGGCAACTCTCCCCCCATGCCCCATTCACTTCCCCTGTTATGTTTCTGCTTCCCCTTTGAGACTAAGGAAACACCCTTTCCCTGCTTACCTTTGAATGGCAGAGCACTGCTGACATTTAAAAGACAAGAAGAAACAAAACAGAGCTACTGTGGCATGTAAGCAAATGAAAAGATGTTTAGCAGCACTGACCATCAGGGAAATGCAAATTAAACACACAAGGAGATACTACCCCACACCTATCATGATAGATAACATTTTTAAAAAAACTAAGAATACCAGGTACACAGCAGCTAGAACTCTCATATGTTGCTGGTGGGGATACAAAACGGTACTGTCATCTTGTAAACCACTTGGCAATTTTTTTTATAAAGTTAAACATACACTTTCAGTTCAGTTCAGTTGCTCAGTCGTGTCCAACTCTTTGCAACCCCATGAATCGCAGCACGCCAGGCGTCCCCGTCCACCACCAATTCCCAGAGTATTACTCAAACTCATGTCCATCAAGTTGGTAATGCCATCCAGCCATCTCATTCTCTGTCGTCCCCTTCTCCTCCTACCCCCAATCCCTCCCAGCATCAGGGTCTTTTCCAATGAGTCAACTCTTCACATGAGGTGGCCAAAGTATTGGAGTTTCAGCTTTAGCATCAGTCCTTCCAATGAACACCCAGGACTGCTCTCCTTTAGAATGGACTGGTATACTGCAATCCCACTCCTAGGTATTTAACCAAGAGAGTTGAAATTTTATGTTTATACGAAGACCAATAGGCCAAAATATACAGTGGCTTTATTCACAAACATCAAAAACTGGAAATATCCAAATGTCCTTTAATGGGTGAATGGTTAAACAAACTGTGGTACAGCCATCCAAACAAATATTACTCAGCAATCAAAAGAATGGACTACGAACATTTGGAATAACATGGATGAACCTCAAAAATATTACACAATGTGAAAGAAGTCAGACACAAAAGGCCACACTGTATGATCTCATTTATATGACATTCTGGAAAAGGCAAAACCAAAAACAGATGCATGGCTGTCAGGGGTTATAGGTGAGAGGAAAAGATTCACTTCAAAGGGCATGAGGGAATGTTTTTATATTTTGACTGTGGTGGTAGCTACATGACTGTATGCATTTATCAAAATTCATAGAAGTATACGTCTAAGGAAGTGAATTTTACTATATGTATGTTATATTATATATAACATATGTAATATCTTAGAAAGCTTGCCTTTTTTAAAAAAAGCACAAGTAAAGTAAAATGTGACCATCTGTATATTACTGGGAAACACAATAGGAAATAATAACAACACAAACAGCAACAGAGCAAGCCATTTTTAAAGAACTGGTTTCCAATCCTACTGTACAGCCTTCCAGCCTTGAAAGAATCTGAATATGATGCAGTGCTTTGCCTGGCATTTCTAGATTCCTTTCAAGGTGCCACCTAGGAGCCAGGCAAGCATCCATTTCAGCCCCTCTTTGAAAAGGGCACAAAAGACCTCCTGATCCAGAGCCACCTGGGTCCTCTGATTGGCATAATCAAAATAACTGACATCCTGGAAGGCAGAGCCCACCCTGCTGCCTCGCGCCCGTGCCTACCCTACACCACCTCCCGAGTACAGCAGTAGACAGGTGACTAAACTGTGTGCCGGTGTACCATGGGCATTACAGAGCAGGAAGGGAGACCTTCTCAAAATCGGAGAAATTCTGAAAGATTATTTTAACAGGTAACGGAGAACCTCAAATAGGAGAGACACCAAGCCAGGTACAGATAGGATTGTGGACTTGCTCTGCAAATCCAAGCCCCGCTTTCCTGGCCCAGCTCCTCATTTCCCAGTGGACTTGACCTTTCTTGTGGCTGCAGTCACCCATCCATAAAATCTCGATGAGCCCAATTCATAGTAATAAAAACAAGGCTCCCTTGCATAACTAAAGCTATAGATCTGCTTTATAACATTGTCAGCTTAATTAAGGATTGCCTTCTGCATGTCCCAGTTGCAGAATTTATGGATTTTTGTCCCACTATTATAAGTCAACTAATAGATTTGTCATTTAACAGTGTTCTCTAGCTATTTTCATTTTGTGTTTGAAGTTAACTAATGTTTAACATCATGATTAAGAGGAAAGTTTCCAATTTTAATAAAAGAGCAAACAGTACAAAACAGTAGATGTTCTTTAATCATGGAAAATGTTGAAAATATACAAAGTTAGAGAGCACACCATAATGAACCCTAAGTACCTATCACCTAGCTTCAGAGTAGATTGCGGTTTGCCCAGGAGAGACCCGGATATGCCTCTTGTTCCCTTGTAATTATTGATAGCACCTCCTTTAGCTCTAAAACGTGCCAGTTTAAGTGATTAGTTACACTCAACCTCAACAGCAGTCAACTCATGCGCTACTTTAGTTCACCTCCAACCCCACCATCCACCACGAAAAAAAAGATTCTGTTGAGACAAACCCTAGACATTGTATTACTTCTCGCACAAACATGATAGGCTTTGAAAATGAGATTTTAATTCTTTGACAGCCTTAAATTAATATAGCTTCACTCCAGAATTAAATATAACAAATAGTGGCTTCAAAGCTGGTGACAGTTTTACAGCCTGTAACTTTAACAGAGTTAAGATAGATGTTAAGATAGTTAAGCAAGATTCCCAAAACTGTTTTCAGTCTTGATGTTCATTGCTAAAGTTGAAAAATGAAGCAACAATTTCCAAATTAAATGAACACAGAGAGACAACTGGAATTTCTTATGCCTTATAACTCCAGATTTACTTTCCAAACAAAGAACTGTTGGCAAGTCCTTCCTTCTCAACCAGGTTAAAAAAAGGCCAGCAGCCCTTCCCCTGTGAGACTATAACCCATTACTTTCACTGAAAGAAAGTTCACTTACTTTCTCTGTGACTTCTTTACTTTCTGGGTCTATATCAAATGTACTGTCAACTCTGACAAATGGTCTTCCGTAGCACTTGGGCAACAACTGTGATACAGGTTCCTAGAAGAACTTTTCATCTTCTCTTCATCTTTATCCCAGTCTCTTTTAGACTATTAGCCAAGCTCTTCTTTCTAATTTGCCATTTCCACTTTTCTGGAGTGGCTAAAGAGAAACAAACTGCGCTCATAAGAATTGTGTATAAACTAAATGCTAATCATCTTTGAATAGAAGAATGCATCAATGTTTCTGGACTGTTCTAGATAGCAGAAAATATTGGAATTGAGTTGATAAGTACTGTACAGATTTGAAAACATTTTTATAACAAGGAAAAGCAAATCTCACCAGGGTTTGAATTTAAATCATGGCCATGCCAATAGTTTACTATGCATGACTTGATTGAAAATTAATGTCCTTGGCTTCTAATTCAAGATGGCCCTCCATGTTTCTCTCTCTTCTTGGACTCCTTAAATTGATCATAAGCGAATAAAAATACATAAAACCTACAATGACAAAGTAAAAGCATATCATTAACAGAGAAGAGATTTCAACAGGTTTCTGGAGGACAAAAAGCAGATGGAGAACTGGTGACCAATGGTTGAAAGCAGAAGAAGCCTAGATTTCAGGCACAGGATATTGGAGCCAAGGAGGCAGATGATCTGTCTGGCAAAGCCCTAAAAGTGTTCTGGATTCTGAGATGGCAGGTATTATGGAGGGGGGAATTAAAAAAGAGACTAAACACAAGGGCACAAATGCAGTCTCTATATGAAGGAGCAGACCCTGCCCATCCCCTCTCCCACCCCCAACACACAGTGGTTCACAGCCAGGCACCCAGCTATAGCTACCTCTGTATGTCAAAACAGTATACACATACATCTGCTTCTGAATTTATCAACTTGACCTCTGAGTTAGTCTTCTTAGGAAACTGTCTGCACTGCAGGAGGGGAACTAGAGCAGCTCTGATGGTACTGGTGCTCTCAGGGTAACAGAATCCATTTGAACTTCACCCTGGAAGCATTTTCCACTTAGTGATCCAAGGGTTGAGATATTGGAGCCCGTGAGAAAAAGATGAAATCCTAGCATGTCACTTATCACGTAGTGAACAATATCAACCCAGTTAGACAATGAACACTTTAACAGTTTTCATCTTTTAGAATTACCTTATAGACAAATCATAAAGACCAGCTATGATGATGGAACAGTCAGTCAGTTCAGTGGCTCAGTCTTTGTGACCCCCATGGACTGCAGCACACCAGGCCTCCCTGTCGACCACCATCTTCCAGAGTTTGCTCAAACTCATGTCCATGGAGTCAGTGATGCCATCCAATCATCTCATCCTCTGTCATCCCCTTCTCCTCCCACCTTCAATCTTTCCCAGCATCAGGGTCTTTTCAAATGAGTTAGTTCTTCGCATCAGGTGGCCAAAGTATTGGCACTTCAGCTTCAGCATCAGTCCTTCCAATGAATATTCAGGACTGATTGCCTTTAGGATTGACTGGTTTGATCTCCTGGCAGTCCAAGGGCCTCTCAAGAGTCTTCTCCAACACCACAGTTCAAAAGCACCACTTCTTCGGCACTTAGCTTTCTTTATGGTCAAACTCTCACATCCATACATGACTACTAGAAAAATCATAGCTTTGATTAGACAGATCTTTGTTGGCAAAGTAATGTCTCTGCTTTTTAATATGCTGTCTAGGTTGGTCAGGGCTTCCCTGATAGCTCAGTTGGTAAAGAATCTGCCTGCAATGCAGGAGATCCCTGTTTGATTCCTGGGTCAGGAAGATCCGCTGGAGAAGGGATAAGCTAACCACTCCAGTATTTGGGGGCTTTCCTTGTGGCTTAGTTGGTAAAGAATCCACATGCATGCGGGAGACCTGGGTTCAATTCCTGGGTTGGGAAGATCCCCTGAAGAAGGGAAAGGCTACCCACTCCAATATTCTGGCCTGGAGAATTCCATGGACTGTATAGTCCATGGGGTCACAAAAGAGTTGGACATGACTGAGTGACTTGCACTTTCACTTTCACTAAGTTGTTCAGTTTTTCTTCCAAGGAGCAAGCATTTTTAATTTCATGGCTGCAGTCACCATTTGCAGTGATCTTGGAGCCCAAGAAAATAAAGTCTGTCACTGTTTCCATTGTTTCCCCATTTATTTGCCATGAAGTGATGGGACTGGAATGAATAATTTCTTGATTTTGATAATGCAAGTAAATGCATGACTAGAGGGAAGGAAGAAGTAGGCAAAGAGAGAGAGTAGTGATACCCTTATCTTACAGAGTAGAGAGTCAAGTGACCCAACCACCAGTCCACAGAATGAGAAACCTGGTTTTAATAAATGCATTGTCTGGTGTGACAGGTATGATGAGAAGAAAGCTAGAGAGATGTAGGTGTGGCCTAAACTACATCCTTGACTTTCACGGCAGAAATTCACTACATGATGATCAAAGCTGATAAATTCAGAACAGCAGTATATGCATATTATTTTGAGATACAGAAGTAACTATAACAGAACAGAAAGCACAGCTAAAATTGATTTGCCTGTGGATAAAGGATTTGGGGAAGGGCAGGGATTATTGCTCTCTGTTAGAAGCCCTTCAGTTCTATTTGATTTCTTCACTGCACATATGCATTGCCTTAGAAACAATAAAAATTGGGGGACAGATGACAAAAGGAAAATAATGGTATGTTTTATGAAATACAAGAAAGGAAGTTTCACACAATATAATATGCAGTCAGAACAAGCATGGAATGGGTTAAGCTGGATGCTGCATAACTATGGTAACAGATGTAGCTAATTTAGGGCACAAATGAGGGTGTCGGAAAGATCTAAGAGAAGCGTAGTGCGGAGAGGGAAGGAGAATAAATTCTAAATAAAGGAATGCTGAGATAACCAGCATAGATGTTCCGCCACCTGGCACAAGTAAAGAGGGAAGCAACTGAAGCTGCCCCTATTTTTCTGATGTCTTTCACCATAGATGTTTAAAAGTAAAAGCCAACAGATTTTTATATGGGTGCCATGCAGGTAAAGAAAGCAAACATAATGGTATTATACTTGATAAAATAATATAGAAGAAAATCATGTCTGTTAAATAAAATTCTGTCTTCATAAAGTCCCTATGCATTTCAAAGTTTAATAACTTCATCTGTTCTTTGAGAAAAACAATTTATAAATGACATTTAAATGCACAAGGATTGGCTTTCCCTTCAATAAAATGATTCACAATTGAGCATATGCAGTTAACTACACCTTTCAAGATTCCAAAGAAAAATAAAAATAGGAACAAATTTGCATCACTTTTGGTTACCAGGAAGACTGCCATCCACGCAACAGAATCTGTGAGGAACTGACATCTTTGTAACATTGATTCTTCCCAACCAGGAACATGGCATTTGATTTCTGGAGTAAATATTAGTAGTTCATATTCTGTTTGAAAACTGTCCATTTCATCAAGATTTTTCACATATGTTAGGATACAATAATGCATAGTGTTTTTATGATTTCAAATCTCTTTTTCCTTCCATATATCCTATTATATATATATGGATATATATATCCATATATATATGGATATCCATATATATAGTATTGTTAATTATTTTCTTTTAGTTAGGCTTGCTAGAAGTTGTCTATTTGGTTGGCTTTTTAAAAGAGCCAACTTGCCAGATAAAAAGTAGGAGGAGGGCACATAAGGTGGAAGGAAGAGCCTGTGGGGGGGTGGGTGGAGAAGGGGAATGTCCAGAAAGGTGGTCCAGCCTGCATCTCCAAAGAAGGAGAAGTAAAGCAGTCCAGGTAGGTAAGGAGTTTGGGGTTCATCCTAAAGGACTGACAAGATTGGATTTTTGCTTTGGAAAGATAGAGGGAGGGAGGTCAGGCTCTACATGGGGAAGAGAAGCGGAAAGCTCTGGAGAAAGCTGGATTTCTAGCTGACAGTATGGCTGACTGAAACAGAAGCCCAGGCAAATTAGACCAGCAGGATGAAGGGCAGCCACATCAATGTAGGGACCAAAGTCTAGCTGGGCTTCATGGAAGTTACATAATTGGAATCGCTGTGGCCACCTCAAAACAGCCAAGTGGCTCCTTCTATAAACTGGTGAGGGGTGTAGGGGATGACCTGTGATCTCTCCTCACCCTGACACCCTCCCCTCTTTGGCCTAATATGGCTACCAGCCCTGAGGTTCCAGGTCCTCACAGGTCCATGCCTGGTCCAATCAGCTCTCTGTGTGGGAGGATGCAGCGGAGGGGGTCAAATGGTCCTTAGTGCTTCTATTCACTGAAACCCAAGGAATTTGCTACTTGGCTTGATAAGTTTTTTCCAGACACTTCCAGGCTGGGCCCAGGGAAAACTATTCCAAATATGATATAGTGCTCAGTCACTCAGTCATGTCCGACTCTCATGTTGCAGCCCCATGCACTGTAACTTTCCAGGTTCCTCTGTCCATGGGTTTCCCTAGGCAAGAATACTGGGGTCGGTTGCCATTTCCTTCCCCAAGGGATCAGCACTGAAATTTTTTTTTCCAGCAACTACATCCTAAATTCTCTGGCCTCCAGGTCCTGCCTGGGTTGTTTGAGAGTTGAAGCCCTGGGGCAATCAACTAAGTTAGGGATATTTACTGCTGGATCAAGTGGCATTTATCTATGTATTTATGTATCTTAATTTTTAGTTGCAAGTGTGCGGTTGATGCAAACCAACCTGATTTGAAGCTTTCCTGGGGGCTCCCTTGGCACATGTCAAGACTGGATGCCCTGTCACTCAAGGTAGAAAGTGCTGACAGCATCCCAGAGCCTTCTTTTTTTCCCTCCCCTCTCTCCCTTTTTTTGTGGAGGGGGGGGGGGGGGGGCGGAGGGGGTTTGAGAAGGATGGCAACCACTCAGTGTTTGCCTGGAGAATCGGGGGGTGATTTACACCCCACTTGCTCTCCCTAGCAACACCATAACCGCTCCAGGCCTGGCGCATTGAACCTGGGGACTATTCTAGGAGGTAACTGGGAGAACATGACTGCCTCTTCCCAGGAGAATGCCTTATTGAATCATGGGATGAATACTGCTGGTTGGCACCATCTGCACGGTCTCTTCTGGAGAGTCCTTAAAGAATCTGGGCCTCTGGTCTGTTCTCTCCTTGTTCTCTAAAACTAAAATAGATCTGTCTTCCTTTGCCTGGCACTATCCCAGTGTTTGCACTGAAAGTGCTCCATCCCAGGAGTCCTAGGCAATCAGGATTCTAAGTAACACACCATCAAATATAATTCTGTGTGTGTGTCTGTATAAATGCATATGTCTTTGATATGTACATATCAACAGGAAAGCTATCAAAAATATGATTATAGAAGGAGACTAACATATTTCTTATAATCTTTGACAGATCATAGGTATGAAGAAAATTTTAAAATAGATTTGAATATAACCAGTAAACTTGTTTTAATCCAAACAAACATTGTACTCCACAGAGAATAGACTTTCTTTTCACCTCACTCAATAATATTGACAAACCTTTCATTCATAGTTTATCCTAGAAGACAGACCAAGATGAATTTTTGCTGGAAGCTTACCATTCCATAGATGCTCTTTGAATTCAGAGGATTTTGAGGCTGTTGTTAAAGACAGAGGCAAGCTTTGGTATTACTGCCTTAAAATTCTTTGAAGCTAAAACTATGTCAGTCAAGGTATACGGAGTCAAATTTGGGGCCACAATCTCTTTTCTAGAAACTCAACCTTCTATTCCAAGAATCTTGGGTCTGTCCTTGAACCCAATTCAAAATGCTTGGATTTTATAGAAATCCTTTTTGAAAAAAAATCTTGTGAACCAAAGGTTGACCTAAATCACTTTATTAAAATATAACTTAAATATGTATGTTCATAAAGACCAGTTCTAAATACTTGTACTTTATAACTTTTATATAAGTAGAATGCAAAAATGAATGTGGAAATAAATACAACTATCCAACTTTAAAATGTCAAATTAATAAAATTTATTTACTGCAACAGATAATATTGTTTTGATGAAACTAAAATACCATTTGGGTTTAACAACAGAAAGATGCAGCTTCAAGTCTAGTTACTACATGTTCACGCTCAATTGCTTCAGTCGTGTCTGGCTCTTTGTGACCCTATGAACTGTAGCCCACCAGGCTCCTCTGTCCATGGAATTCTCCAGGCAAGACTACTAGAGTAGGTTGCCATGCCCTCCTCCAGGGGATCTTCTCAACCCAGGGATCAAACCCACGTCTCTTATGACTCCAGCATTGGCAGGCGGGTTCTTTACCATTAATCTTAACCACTGGAACACCAGGGAAGTCCTACTACAGGTTGCTGCTGCTGCTGCTAAGTTGCTTCAGTCGTGTCCGACTCTGTGCGACCCCATAGATGGCAGCCCACCAGGCCCCGCCGTCCCTGGGATTCTCCAGGCAATAACACTGGAGTGGGTGGCCATTTCCTTCTCCAATGCATGAAAGTGAAAAGTGATAGTGAAGTCGTTCAGTCGTGTCGTTACCACTACCTAAATATTTACTTCAATGTACTAATGCAGACAACACATAAATGATGCAAAACAATATTAATAACCTCAAAAATGTGTTTCCTACTTGAAATAATCAGGTGTCATAATTTAAAATTCTGGTATCAAAAAAGAATGGATAGGACTTCAGGGGCCCAGTGGTTAGGAAACCACCTGCCAATGTAGAGGACACGGGTTGCCTGTACATGTCTTGGGGCAACTGAGCCACAACCACTGAACCCACACTCTAGAGCCCCTGAGCTGCAATAAGAGAAGCCACCGCCATGAGAAGCCCGTGCACCACAGCACACCCCGCTCACCGCAACGACAGAAAGCCAGGTGCAGCAATGAAGACCCAGTGCAGCCCTTTAAAACAAATAATAAATATTTTTTAAAGGATGGATTTATATGTTTATGTATAACTGAATCACTTTGCTGTATACCTGAAACTAACACGACATTGTAAATCAACTATATTCTAATGTAAAATAAAAATTAAATTAAAAAAATTCTGACACCAAACCATCCTGGCACACTTACATAAATGACTTCATTAATAAAAATAGTATGAATGCTAACATTCATTGAACATAGTTTTTCACATGTAATACCTCCAGTCCTCACAATCTTACTGTGAAATCAATGCTGCATATTTATCCACATATTATCATAGGCACAGAGAGGTTGAGTAACTTGTCCGAAGTCTCACAGCTAAGAAGTGGAAAAATGGATTTGAAGTCAGGCTGTCTGGCTCCTCTTAACTATTACACCAAATTGCTGGTCTCATTGCTTTGGACATAAGGTACTTACTGAGAAATAACAAAATCTGCATTAAATCAAGATCTAATCCAATTATTCTAAAACCAGCAACAGCAACTTTTTCCTTGCATTTTTACTTGGACACCTGCTGCTAATAAATTGCTGCAACTTGGTCCATGCCAAGGTGGAACTGGCAGGAGAGCTTCATTCCTGGCCAGTATAGCAGTGGTCGCCAGGAGCTGTTCTTTTGAATCTAGCAAACCTGTATCCTGTGTGGACTCACACACACATGCACACACACCCATTTTAGTTTAAACTCCCCTCCCCCTCATCTGTGCTGCGGCCCAGCCACCAGGCCTGCCCCCCTGGCCCACCTGGGAAGTCACAGAGGCAAACAAAGGTCCCAGCACTGTTTTGGGGGTTGCCATGAAGATCATCTAGAACACAGTTTTAATGTTCATTATGTAAGATCATCACTGAAATAAAGCCACTGCATTTTAGAGAATACACAAGTCCCTCAAAATACAATATTCTCAGAACCCCAGGGGTTCAAGAGATCTGGAGGGGGAGGTGATATCAGGATCCCTCACACTAAGAGACACTCTAAAAATGGCAAAGTGAAACCCATCTGACAAGGACATTATTTCAAACACTGCTTCATACCTGAAAAATGTTCCTTTCTGCTCTTAGAATCAAGAATGGTTATGCATCTCTGCAGAAGTTTTTATTCTGCGTTTTTATGTTTGGACGTGTGACATTTTGTATTGCATGCTTTTCCTGCACAGCTCTTCTCACATCTTGTAACCAGATATTTGTTTGAGAGATGTCTTCATGAAACTCCATCTCTTGCATTTGGCTGTAAGTGTTGTCAGGGCAGAGACCACATCTGTCTGCTTCATTCCTTTCTTCCCAGCACCTCACAGAGCCTGTGCCTAGTAGGTCCTGAATGAATATTTGTTGAGTGAATGACTCCATGAATAAACAAAGCCCATGAACCATGGGCTTGTCAACGTCCCTTTTTGTATGACTTGCTAGAAAGTTCAGAGTTGGATTTGTTTGCCTCTCTCATGTTTGCCTGGTGGCTCAGATGGTAAAGAATCTGCCTGCAATGCAGGAGACCCAGGTTCAATCCCTGGGTCAGGAAGATCCCCTGGAGAAGGGAATAGCTACCTACTCCAGTATTCTTGCCTGGAGAATTCCATGGACAGAGGAGGCTGGTGGGCTACAGTCCATGGGATCACAATGAGTCAGAAAAGCAACTGACACTTTTCTCTTTTCACTTTCAAATGTTTGTATTTTCACGTTAGCCTCATTCTTAACACAATTTTATGTCTCTACCTTTACTTTCCTTTTTCTTTCCCATCTACTTCTAAGTCTGTTTTGCTGTATTTTATGAATCTCTGTAAACTGTCTTAAATTCAGTGTAGAACAAGGTAGGTGATAAATATATTTATCAGAGTCTTTTTCATAAGTATTCAAAATCTTAACCCTAAACCCTCTGCCAACAAACACATTAGATCATCTGCAAACTCTTAAGAAAAGCTGAGTTTTACTAATTCCAGCACCATGTTGATATTTAAAGTAAATTCAATTCAAGCTTAGAAAACACATACACTATGTCATTTTAGGCAGTTTTGTATATTTTCTATGTGACAAGCACATTTCTAACCAGGTGAGATAACTGGGTGGACAAGAAAGAACATCAGGCTCGCTACAGAAATGGTATGGATTATGGATCAAAGGGTGATTTATCTGAAGTGGTTCTCCAAAATGTATTGACATCACACTAATAATGAAAAGCTTTCTTTTACTGTACCGTTTTAGGATGGGGAGATGGGGAGTGAAAGTAAATTGGGGTGTCTGTGCAAGATGTTGGTCCACAGGCAGAATGAAGGTAGAACATTATAAAGTAGAAATATTAAATGGCTTAACCCCTTTTTAAAATCTCCAACATATATTCTTCCTATGTCAGTGGGAGGGGTGACTTGCAAGTCTGGAAACTTCACAGCTATTTTCTGTGGTCCTACTCATTTATAATTTAAAGGGCTTTCACTTCAAGTGTTACCAACTATTTTCCCCTTAAAATGAAACATCATTTTCAAATGCCATTTATGAAGATGTCCCTCATTGCACAAGTTCAACATCTCCTGTATCTCCACTAGATCCACACCCTAGATATGAAAGGAGGGTGTCCACCTTTCCCATCATTTGTTCCTGCCAGGATGCCGGAAATCCCTCATTCCAGGTTAATCAGAAAGCACAAAACGTCCCTTTAGGAAACTGATTTGATTTCTAGTATTTATAAGGCTTATTTGAGTCCGTTGAATCTTAGCCAACAAACTGCAAGAGGAGGGAAGAGTGGGCGTGAAGAAACAGATGGGTAATAATCATGTGTCAAAGATAAATGACAATTTTCAGAAGAATTTGATAGGGTGTGGGCTTGGGGCTTTTTTTCCCCTCCTTCTTTTCCTGTCTCTCTCAGTCCTCTCGGTCTCTCTCTCCCCATCCTACCCCCTTTTTGTTCTTTTTTTTTTTTTTTTTTGGTCTGGGGGTGGAGATTAGAGAAGAAAAGAAAGGGGGAGAAAAAGCAAGACAATAGGCTAGACCCGAGCGCCTGATCAGCATCCTAAAGCAATCTGCCCCTCCCTTCCTCCCAACACCAGGTAGGCTGGCTGAGGTCGCGACTTCAAAACAAGCAGACGCTGGCCCCCGCCTCCGGGTGGAGCGTGGCCTCCTACTGGGTGCAGGAAGGGAGAGGAGGCGGGGGAGGAGATGGGAAGGAAGAAAAACTGTGATAGATGGTCTGGCTGGCCCGATCTCCTCGGGGACAGTGGCCTTTTTTCCCTCCAAAGTGGTGCGGTCGCGTAAAAATTCAAACCCGTTGGGATCGGCTCACGTTCCAGCGCTCCTGCTCCCAACGCAGGCAGCTGCCAACGCCGCACCTGCCGACCCCTCAGCTACCGCGGCGCCAAGGCGATGGCGAGGCCGGGGGGAGCGCGCCCAGCCCGGCCGAAGGCGCTGGGCGGTTCCGCGGAGGGCGGTGGCCCAGAGCAGCGAGAAGGGAGGGGGCGGCCCATAAAGCGAGACTTGCAGCCTGCCAGCCCGGCGGGACTGAGAAGAAAGCCCCACCTGGCAGGCGCTGCGCTCGGGGCGCGTGGGTCCGCTGGTCCCCAAGCAGAGGCCAACGGTGGGCACCCTGCTTCCCAAAGAACCTCCGATGTTACATCAGCAACAGAAACCTTTAGGCATAGCAGAGCCGCGGGGAAGAGCTGCCTCGCAGACGCACTCACTGACAGACGCTCACCGATCTAGACCAACCTGCTCCCGCTCGGTGGAAGGATGCTGTAAGGGTCGCAAATTCGATTAAAATAAGCAAAACCAAGCCCAGCCCGCGGCGTCCACTCCCAAGACGGGCTTACCTCCTGCAAGGCATTTTCTCCATCTCTGGTCCTCGGCTGCGGGTGGTTGGGGGCTTGTTTTGTTGGCTGGCTTTCTTTGGGAGAGCTGCTTGATAAATGCACTCAGCTAATCTGCAGAGCAGTGTTTTATACCCATCCTGCAGCCGCGCACTGGCCAGAGCTGCCTGGAATTCCACCAGCAGCGCAGCTTCTCCGCGTCAGTGGTAATCACAGACAACAGAGGCTGCCACTCCTTGACAAAAGGCTTTCGTTCGCGCTCGTCCCTTACAGCTCTGCTGTCAGAATCAAATCCATTTCCCGCACGAGGCTGAGAGGAAATGAGAGCTCTCCCGGCCGAGTGCGCTGACAAAAGGAAGCTCGGCGGTGCCCACAGCGCCCCCTCTAGCGGGCCGCTGCCCGGCCGCCTGAGGGCCGCGGTGCTGCAGTGCCCCCGCCCGCTCGCCCGCGCTGCCGCAGTCCCGCCGCCCAGGCCCCCTGCCCACGGCCACTCCTGCACCACGAGCTGCCCGGAACAGCCGAGTCAACGTGAAGATGCTGTTCCTAGGAAGGAAATCTGAAACATGAGCTCCGATGGAGGTTGCATTCCCTTGGGATTAAAAAGAAATACAGTCTTGTAATATTTTTTTTGTCTAAGAAGGACGTTTTGCTTTAGAAGATTAATTATATTTGTGATTTTAATAGCAAACGATTGATTGTTTGAATTCAAAGCCAAAATTATCCTATTGTAATGCTGACTCCATTTCCCACAAGGGCAAAGTGTTTGTTCTTGCCGGACCCTCTCGGATTATGGGTGCACCTCTCTCCAATTCTCACTACTTCTTCCTCTCACTCCCCTCCCCAGTCTCCCACCCTAGGGGGAACAGGTGTTTGGTGATTGGTTACAGTCTCAGACCTGCCATTGACTGACTAGCTGTGTGACCTTGGTGAAGGCACTCAACCTTTCTGGGCCTTTCTGGGTCTTACTCTGTAAGATGATAGTATATAGCTAAGACACCTCCCACTGCTACTTTCTGACAGTGTTTCTCAATGTGGAGCCTTCAGAGAGTAGAGATGTCAAGACCTAGCTTGGGGCTTAGACCCCCATAATCTCCATCAATTCTCCAAAGCTCCCATAAATCACCATTCATACTAGGTATTTGTAAAAATGTGATGACAGGGCAAGTACAGCTTCCAGAAAAGCCTCTGCTCAGTGCCAACCAGATCAAGGCCCCTTGGATCTCTCAAGATTCTGGGGTACCACAGTCCCATGAAAATTACCATACCCTAACACAGTGTTGCTGCAGAGTCAGCATCTCTGGATTTGGGCCCAGGAACCCAGAGGTGTGAGCTCACCTCCTGCAATGCATCTTCTCCATCTCTGGTCCTCCACTGCTGATTGTTGGGGGTTTGTTTTGTTGGTTAGGTTTTCTTTGGGGGGGTCTGCTTGATAAATGCACCCAGCTAATCTGCAGAGCAATGTTTTCTCCCCATCCTGTATGTGTATGTGTATGTGCACATGCATGTGCATACGCGTGTACGTATAGGCTGCACCATGCGGCATGGATCTTTGTTCCCCAATCAGAGATGGAACTCGTGCCCTCTGCACTGGGAAAGTAAAAGTGAAAGTTGCTCAGTCATGTCTGACTCTTTGCGACGCCATGGGCTATACAGTCCATGGAATTCTCCAGGCCAGAATATTGGAGTGGATAGCCTTTCCCTTTTTCAGGAGATCTTCCTAACCCAGGGATGGAACCCAGGTCTCCTGCATTGCAGGCAGATTCTTTACCAGCTGAGCTGCCAGGGAAGCCCATGGGAGCATGGAGTCTATTCTTAGTGATTCTTTGAACACTAACATATAAGAAATGTCACTGTATGTGAGCTGCTACTGATGTAGATAGAAAAGGAGAAAATGCCCACATAACAACCCAAGGCCACCTGGCAGGCATTGCATTTCAGATAACAGAGTAAATTTTGTCTTTCTGCTCAGCTCATCAAGCCCCTCCAGCCCCTGGTCTCTACTTCTTCTTCCCCACTCAGAGCTTCTCATCTATTCCCACTTCATCTTCAGAATCACTGAGTCACAAGCTCTCTTCCTATTACACTCTCCCATCAAAACCTGCTAGAATTACAAGCAGCTCAGCCACCAGGACCTGAGGTCTTTCTGGCCAGATCCAGGAAACAATGTTTATTGAGACACTTCAGGCAACTGTGCACTATTGGTGCCAAGCAGTAATATCTGGGAAGTTGAAAATGCCTTCTCTGGAGCTGTGGAATTACAGGTACGGTAGGCCCTTTTCTGAAATAGAGCCCAAAAAGGGAATAGAGAATTTTTGTTTAATCCAGAAGTAGCAGGTTTCATAAATTCCCTTGATCATCACCATCACTCAAAAATTTCTCTTCCTGGTGTGTTAGTAAGCTTTCTCAAACTAATAATAGTGAACTCTTTTTGGCTCTTGCCATTGTTCTGAGAGCTTTACATGTGTTTTTGACTCGTTTAATCCCCACACGAATCCTGCAAGGGTGGAAATAGTGCTACCTTCTTTAGTAGATGAAGAAATTAAAGCCCAGAGAGGTTAGGTAACTCTCTCAAGGTTGCACAGCCAGTGGATGGCCAAGGCAGGATGCAAACTCAGCAACATGGCTCTAGAGCTGAGCCCTAACTTGTATCTTGCACATGCACTCTCAGAGGGGGCAAAAAATTGATTTTAAAAAGCAGAACTAGTATAAGATACTGATAAAATCCACAAGGCTGATTCACTCTCCTTCCACCCACAAAAAAAAAAAAAAATTGATTCTGCTTTGATTCTGCTCTTCTAGCCATCATAGAATCTAAAAAAAAAAAAAAAAAAAAACCTGCAGTTTCTCCCAGATGGCATCTGAATATGATGAGTGCTAGTTCAAATGTCAGACTTCAAACAAGACTTCATTGTATTAATTTCCATATTAATAGCCTATATGGAAATTTGAGTTGAAGTCCTGGAAGTTCTCACTTAATTCCAAATTCCCTTTGAAATCCAACAAAGGGAACCAGAACTACTTGGCTCCATCAAGTATCATCAGAATTCCAAGTTCTCACTTGCAGAAAGCTCAAGATGCCTGGCTCTTAACAAGGAACAGAAAAGTATAGGAGACCCCATGACAGACCCAGAAAATTATATTTGGACAGCCTCCAGTAGCCTGATAAAATTAGACTTTCTAACTGATATGCAATAAAATTATTTCTAATCTTCAAGTCTCTTGATGAAAATGTTTCTAGGCAGCAGTAACTTGTAAAGAGAGTGGATGGCAGTGTAACAGACACCTACAGTGTCTAACAGACCTACATGGCAAGGAACCAAGGGTGATAATATCTGGCAAAAAAAAAAAAAAAAAAAAAAAGGGCTAGAAACTGAGACCATAAGCCCAAACATCCTGGAGGAAATCAATTCTGTTGATAATCCCATCACCTTGAAAACAGGTCCTTCCCCAGCCAAGCCTTCAGCTGAGACCCCAGCCCAGATTGACACCTTTATTTCTGCCTGAGAGAAACCTTGAAGCAGAGGGCCCAGCTAAGTCATGCCCAAGCACAACTTCTGACCACAGAAACTATTATAAATGTGTTAAGTTGCAAAGTTTAGGGTACTTTGTTGCTCAGTAATAGATAACTAATCCAGGACTTTAGCACTCTCTTTAGTACTTTAGGCATTTATCAATGGCCTTCTCCAGAGCATGTGGGGGGTGCTGGAGGAATTGACACCCCAGAGAATTGGCTCTCAGCAAGTGGCCATCAGGAGTTAGTGGATGGAGAGGCCGACTCCCTGCTCTGTAAGTGTGGAGAGGACCCCTCTGAGGCACGCTGTGCACTGTCTCCCAGCATGACTGAGCCCCTCACTCAGTCATACCTATAGCATCACTGCTCAGCATGCAGCTTTTATAGTCTGGCTTTTCTTCTCTATATAATTTTCCCACTCCTCAACTGGTGTCTCCCAGCATGACTGAGCCCCTCACTCAGTCATACCTACAGCATCACCGCTCAGCATGCAGCTTTTATAGTCTGGCTTTTCTTCTCTATATAATTTTCCCACTCCTCAACTGGTGTTTCCTGGAGTTGCCTCCCAAATAAACTATAAATTATGGCCTACTTTTAGAGAAATTAAATTTAAGATAGAAGAGAGCAGGGAAGACGGTGCTTTCAAAGCAAGACCAAGATGGTAAATTCTAAGTCTAGATCTCTTGAAGACAACACTCTCCCAACAATAGTGAGTTCAGCCAACCCTGTGGCTGAAGCCTGCTGTGTAAAGAGAATGAACCTGGGGGTGTAGGGCCTGGGATGCCAACCTTGGTCCCATGGACTGTGTGACTTCAGGTAAGACTCTGACCTTAGGGCCAAGTTATAAACTGATGGTAACAGCACTTGCCCTCTTGTATGGGTGACTTGTGCCCCCAAATTCCTGTGTTAAAATGCCAAGCCTTAGTACCTCAGAATGTGACTGTTTTGGGTGTTAGGATCTTCAAAGAGACAATGAGATAAATTAATGAAATAATTAAGATATAAAACTAGGTTGTATGAAAGTGAAAGTCACTCAGTCATGTCTGAATCTTTGTGATCTCATGGACTATACAGTCCATGGAATTCTCCAGGCTAGAATATTAGAGTGGGTAGCCGTTCCCTTCTCCAGGGGATCTTCCCAATCCAGGGATCAAACCCAGGTCTCCTGCATTGCAGACAGATTCTTTACCAGCTGAGCCACAGGAGTGAGTCCTAATCCAATAGGGTGCTGCCTTTTTAAGAAGAGGAAATGTGCATACAGACTAACACAGGGAGAAGACAGTCGTCTACAGCCCAGGAGAGAGGCATCAAGAAAACAACTCTGCTGACACCTCCATCTCTTGATCTCAGATGAATTTATATGGTTCAAGCCTCCCAGTCTGTAGTACTTTGTCACAGCAGCCCCAGAAACAAGTCCTCAACCACCCAGGGTTGTCATGGAGACCAAATGGGACAACAAGTTAAAGTACTTATTGCCTTCCCTTATAGCTCACTTGGTAAAGACTTTGCCTGCAGTGCAGAAGACCCGGGTTCTATTCCTGGGTTGGAAACCTCTGCCTCTATGCACCAGTGTCAAATCAAATCTTGGAGACAGTTTTGCTTGAAGCAGAAAATAACAGCTTTATTGTTTTGCCAGGCAAAGAGTGACACAGTCAGCTCCTGCTCCTCCAAAATAATGTGTCCCAAACCAGGAGGATTTAGTGAGGAGTTTTACAGCAGTAGTTCAAAGGTAGGGTTGCTGACAAGATTGAGTCGTGTGCAGGGCCTGCTCTTCTCTAATTTCAGGTAATCTTGATGAATTTTTCTAGTTCCTTCAATCTGGCCTCAGGTGGTCTTCTCTGGTATGAAGAATGCTGTGTTGTTCAGTTGCTAAGTCATGCCCAACTCTTTGTGACTCCATGGACTGCAGCACGCCAGGCTTTCCTGTCTGTCACTATCTCCTTGAGTTTGCTCAGACTCGTGTCCATTGAGTAGGTGATGCCACCCAACCATCTGATCCTCTGTCATCCCCTTCTCCTCATGCCTTCAGTCTTTCCCAGCATCAGGGTCTTCTCCAGTGAGTTGGCTCTTTACATCAGGTGGCCAAATTATTGGAGCTTCAGCATCAGTCCTTCCATAGAATATTCAGGGTTGATTTTCTTTAGGATTGACTGGTTTGACCTCCTTGTTAGCCAAGGGACCCTTAAGAGTCTTCTCCAGCACTGTAATTGGAAAGCATCGATTCTTCGGTACTCAGCCTTTTTTGTGGTCCAACTCTCACATCTGTACATGAGTGCAATGCATGTGTGCTAAGTGTTTTCAGTTGTGTCTGACTCTTTGTGACACTATGGACTGTAGCCTGCCAGGCTCCTTTATCCATGGGATTCTCCAGGCAAGAATACTGGAGTGGGTTGCCATGCTTTTCTCCAGGGAATCTTCCCAACCCACAGATTGAACCCACGTCTCTTGTGTCTCCTGCATCGGCAGGTGGGTTTTTTACCACTAGTGCCACCTGGGAGGCCCATCCATACATGACTATTGGAAAAATCATAGCTTTAACTAGATTTGCCTTTGCTAGCAAAATGATGTCTCTGCTTTTTAACATACTGTCTAGATTTATCATATCTTTTCTTCCAAGGAGCAAGCATCTTTTAATTTTGTGGCCGCAGTAACCATCCACAATCATTTTGGAGCACAAGAAAATAAAATCTGTCACTGTTTCCACTTTTTCCCCATCTATTTGCCATGAAGTGATGTCATGATCTTCGTTTTTTTGAATGTTGAGTTTTAGGCCAGCTTTTTCACTCTCTTCTTTCACCCTCATCACTAGGCTCTTTAGTTTCTCTTTGCTGTCTGCTATTAGAGTGGTATCTGCATATCTGAGGTTGTTGATATTTCTCTTGGCAATCTTAATTCCAGCTTGTGATTCTTCCAGTCTGGCACTTTGTATGATGTACTCTGCACATAAGTTAAATAAGCAAGATGACAATAGACAATCTTGACGTACTCCTTTCTCAATTTGGAACCAGTCCACTTTTCCATGTCTGGTTCTAGCTGTTGCTTCTTGACCTGCATACAGGTTTCTCAGGAGGCAGGTAAGGTGGTCTGGTATTCCCATCTCTTGAAGAATTTTCCAGTTTGTTGTGATCCACACAAAGACTTTGGAGTAGTCAATGAAGCAGATGTTTTTCTGGAATTCTCTTGCTTTTTTGATGATCCAGCAGATGTTGGCAGTTTGATCTCTGGATCCTCTGCCTTTTCTAAATCCAGCCTATATACCTGTAAGTTCTTGGTTCATACACTATGGAAGCCTAGCTTGAAGGATTTTGAGTATGGCCTTGCTAGCATGTGAAATGAGCGCAAATGTGCAATAGTTTGAAAATTCTTCAGCATTGCCTTTCTTTGGGATTGGAATGAAGAATGCTAACATCTTCCATTTGTTGGGTTTTAGTTCTATAAAGAGCTTAAAGATACTACTGTGTGTATCCCTTGAGGTGGAACCAGGACCTTGCCCCAAGGCTGCAGTATAGTTTCTTGACTGCTCCTCCTTTGTCCCTGCATCCCCTCCCTTCCCTGGTTACCAACTGGTTGAACATGCCCTAGGAAGTAAGGGAAGGTCCAGGAGGCTGGAGTCTGTTCCCCACAAGAAACAGGGGACACAGAAAGGCTACCATGCCCAGGTGGTCCACAAGGTCCAGCTCAGTTTCATTATTACAGATTAAAACAAGGCCACCAGCAACCAAAACCCCATCCACACGAGGGGAAAACCACACAGAGGGAAGTGGAACCATATATGATTGGTGTGGAGAGGCCCCAGACTCCAGAGGAAAGGCAATTCTTACTATAAAGTGCAAGCAACTTGGCTAAATTTTATTCTAGTGTTTGTCAAAGGTAGAACTTGCAAATAATGGCCTTGGATACTTAGTAGAGGAGACTTTTAGGCAAAGCGTTGAAGGTGCACCCTGGGTCCTCCTTACTGCTTATAGTAAATGCAAGAGGTGAGAGATGAATTAAAGGAAGAATTGTTAAACAAAAAGGAATCAGACTTTAGAAACTTAGAAAATCCTCAGCCTCTCTATACTGTAAAAAGTGAGAAAGCTTGCTCTGAAGAGAGCCCTAAGGGTGTAGGTGAACGATTGTTTGATTAAGAGCTCATGGATGCAACTCATAGACTTAACCATCTCAGCAGAGGCCAAGAAAAGAGAAGGGATTATGTAGCAGAAACTAGTTGAGGCACCCCATTATGTTAGCCCTTGAAAGTGAACTATACAGTCCATGGAATTCTCCAGGCCAGAATACTGGAATGGGTAGCCTTTCCCTTCTCCAGGGGATCTTCCCAACCTAGGGATCGAAACCAGGTCTCCCTCATTGCCAGCAGATTCTTTTCTAAAATTTTCAAGACTGCTGAGCCATGAGGGAAGCCCTTATCCAACCCTTATTCTCTCCACCCATTCAACCTACAGATGTTTGTTCTCCCTTTCTTTCTTGCTTAATTGCACTCTGAAAATGATTGCCATCTAGCTACACCTGATGTTTACTCCTCTAAGACAACACTCCCTAACACTTTTTTCCTCTGGGAGTGTTCTTCACTCCAGAAAGCACGTCATGGAACAATGACCAAAATTCATACATTGAAGCCCTGCTCTTCACTGTGACTATACTCAGAGACAGGGCTTTTAGGATATCATTAAGGTTAAATGAGGTTGTAAGGGTGGGGTCTTCATTGCAAAGAAACTATCCTCCAATTAAAAATAAATTTTGTAAAAAAGGCTAGGGCCTTAATCTGATAGGATTGGTATTCTTATAAGAGGAAAAGAGACCAGAGCCCGAGTGCTCGCTCCACCTTGTGAGGACACAGAGAGAAAGCAACTGTCAGCAAGCCAGGGAAAGCAAACTAAACCCTTTAGGCTTTGATCTTGGTCTTCCCAGCTTCCAGAAGCGTGAGAAATAAATTTCCGCTAAGCCACCCAGTCTGTGGTCTGTGTTATGGCAGTCTACGTGGACTATCCATCTTTTGTGCCTCAGTTTCTCCATCTGTAAAGCAGGGGTCATTGTGCCTCTGCTGCAGAATCATTATGAGAACAAGTTATCATAAGACAAGTGTGGAGAAGAGGCCCATTTATTAAGTGCTAGGTCTCTGTGAGCAGTCGCTATGAAGTCCGCCTCTGTGCTCCAGGCGCTTGTGTTTCTAACCTGCACAGAGGGGCCATACGGCCTTAGCTGGGGGAATGGAATTGAGAAAGGACAGTCAAGTAGCATTGTGACAGTCAAGGACATTTAAAGGGTAATTGTCACTCTTTGAATTATGACAATTTTTTAAGAAAAAAATAGACTCTAAAACTTTGACGACTGCATTTATTTGTCTGTAGAAGGTAGCCCTGGGCCAGCTTTTTCACTTTTCATACTTGAGGGAACCTGAAACAGAAGAGAGCTCATTGTAAATGGCCAAAAGATAGAAACGGTTCAAAACAAACAAGAAGTTACAAATTCACTAGTAATTAATCAAAGATGTTTAAATTTAAAGATACCATTTTTTGCTCATTAAAATTAACATTTAATCAATCTCATTGTTGGCAAGGATATTACGGACTCGGCACTTTTGTAAGCTGGTGGTATTATAAATTGGCACTATGCAGTAAGTCATAGATTATACCTACCTGCGATTCAGTTCTATAGGGAATCTATCCTAAAAATAAAATACAAAAAGAACTAAATACATCAGCTTGAGAACAAAAAACTGAAAACAAATGTCCAAAACAATTAGAAAATTAGCCCATGGATAATCTAATGGACCATTAAAACTTGTTATAAAGACTATATGGTAACCTCTAACATGTCAATGATAGAATAAAAAATATATACAATGTTATACACCTTATTATAATTTATTAATAAATTTTGCAAGCATAGTATCAATAGTATATTTCTATCTGTGGCTTTTTTAAGGTAGTAAGATAACCTTGGTCTTCCCAATTCTCTGAAGTCTCAACTTACATCTATGAGTTAAAAAAATAAAGACACCCAAATTGTGATCAGACAGTTCAGAAACTGAAACCCAAGTGTACATTAGATGAAACACTGTAATCAAAGGCTTTAATTTAGCTTTAAAAAAGCATTTATTTACTTCCTAGCCCACTTATTTACAAGTAAAGGGTGATCTTTGTTAGAATGCTGCTGCTGCTGCTAAGTTGCTTCAGTCGTGTCTGACTCTGTGCGACCCCACAGACGGCAGCCCATCAGGTTCCCCCATCCCTGGGATTCTCCAGGCAAGAACACTGGAGTGGGTTGCCATTTCCTCCTCCAATGCCTGAAAGTGAAAAGTGAAAGTGAAGCCGCTCAGTCGTGTCCAACTGTTAGCGACCCCATGGACTGCAGCCTACCAGGCTCCTCCATCCATGGGATTTTCCGGGCAAGAGTACTGGAGTGGGGTGCCATTGCCTTCTCCATTTGTTAGAATGAAAGACCATTAAAAGGTTTAAGACTATTTCCCACATCTCCCAATCCCAACCCTGTGTCCACTCACTGGATGTAGGGTGACTTAACTTCATTTCTTAGCTTCATGACATGCAAAATGGACATAGTTGTTTCTACCTCACAGGGTGGTTATGAAAATTAAATAGATTATTAGGTATAAACTGCCAGGAATAGTGCCTGGCACAAAATAAGTATCAATTTTTTCTGATCTTGAGCAAGTTTTTCCATGATACATGTCATCAACTTTCTTTTTTTGAGTTCAAATTTAGCTTTAGAAGTTTTATTTTAAAAACTTTTAACTTTTTACACGACCAGAATGTTCTAAACCTAGAAGACAAATTCATGGATTACTGTGTTCACCTAGAGGGTTAAAGGATAATTTCATTTTATCAGCCTACAGTTCAGTGTATTATAGATTTTTGTCTTAGTTTCTTTAAGTTAGCTGGAAAATTCCAGGAATGTAATATTTATGTATTGGAATACAAAAACTTGAAGTTTATTGATGTTTATGGTCACAGTTCACTTAAAAATGCTGGGCTCATCTAAGTTAAGGAGTTGGAAGGTCCAAGAAGAGGGTGGTCTGAGGAATAAAACCCAGCCTACTGTTCAGCAACTTTAATAAGGCAGGTGTACTCCTGCTGTTGGTTGTGTAGCTCTATAATCTGACACATTATCTGATGTACTTTTCCTTCCCCCGCTGAGTCAAGGCTGGGGGCTGGGGTGACGGGGAGGGGAGAAGCAGATAGGCACCAGACCAGAAGTCCTCACTCACTGAGCTTCTTCGAGTTCAGTTCCAAGCTTCACAATAATCTGAAAAGCAAGGCTCTTGTTGGGAAGGGGACAACTTTGCTCAAAGGGACAGCTCTGGTGGGCAGAGCTCAGATGGCTGCTCATCTAGTAGTCACAGAGCAGAGAGGAGGCAAGATATGATGTGGGAAGACTTCCTACAACTGATAATGGAGATGAAATTGAAACAGGAGGAAGCAGCTATTCAGCGGGGATGGTTCAGCATGTGGAAGCCACCTGATCCCCGGGAAGGGCCCCTGTACCATGCCATCCTGGGCTTTGACCCAGGGACAGGGGACGGTTCCAAAGGCAAAGCAGAGTCTGAAGAAAGCAAGGGTCTGTACCCATGTCTCAGGATACAGCCTCTCAGAGGAGTGGATGAGCACTGGCTGAGGGGCATCTTCAGGACCATAGACCTGAGGGCAGCCATATAGCCCTTCTGGGAGTAGGAAGCCAGGAGGATGAAAAGAGGCCTGGGTTCTGGACAGCGTTGCTTAGAGAAAAGAAGCCAGGGTGGGGCCATGGACACCCACAGCCAATGTCAGCCCAACTACACCCAAGACCAGGGCCAGAGGATTAGATGGGTCAGAGGTGGAGAGACACACAGGGGTGCTCCCCCTGCAGCCTCCATGCTGTACACACTCCTCACTGTACCGGAGGAGGACAGGGAGGAGGGAGAAGGCTTAAGAGGCACAGGAGTCCCCAAAGGGAACATTCTCAACACTGAACTGATTCAGTATTTACTCAAAGAGGATAGACCTTCATAGAGCAAGATAAAGAGTTTTCCCACCACTTGAGTGATAAGGGTCTTAATGGGTTCTCAAGAACAAGTGGAGAACAGTATAGGAAGTAAAATGGCCTTTCTGCCCATCTAAACTGTGCTCTAATCGCTTATACTACTTCGGTGAGTGAAAGTCCAGCCAGGACCCCAAGATCAGAATCCAGTCTTGTTCAGAAGACAGCCTTGCTGTCTCATGTCTGAGGGAGAACCATACAGATGATTCTTCCAGTAAACGAAGCTCTAAGCAGGGCTCTGGCCACTAAGCCCCATGTCTCCTCCCCTGGGGACCTGGCCCAAACAGCATGATGCTTGGGGGACTCTGCCCCACGGTTCCTCTCACCTCAGAGCACCCCAGTGAGGCCGGCATCCAGGCCTGTCTTCTACACAAGAGCTGCCACAGGGACAACTCCTGGAGGGAAAACTCACCCAAAAAGGAAGAGAATGGGCCAAAGAGGACTGAAGAGTTCCGAAAATAATTGTGTTGTATTTCTAATCCCTTTACCCTCCTGCTGGCAGATCTGCCAGGAACACCGTGTCTCTGGAGTCCGTTTTATCCCTGATGTGCTCTGCAGAGCCCAGGGTTAGAACAGGGGCAAGGTGGCGGCTGGGAGGATCCACTGACCTCCCTCAGGGGCTGGCTCATGTGGCCTGAGCATTTGGTGGTTTTCTGCTGATCCAGAGCTGACCCAGGGAGGTCCCACAGCAGGTCAGAGAAGCTCTGCCTCTCAGGACTCTCTCAGCAAAGGGTCTTTGAGAGACCCTTCCATCCAATTCTTGTCATTGTCTCCCACAGGATGGACCTTTCATAGAACTCATATAAATGAGATTTCCCTGGCAGCCCAGTGGCTAAGATTCCACACGCCCAGTGCAGCAGGCCGGGTACGATCCCTGGTCAGGGAACTAGATCCCATAGGCCGCAACTAAGAAGCTCACATGCCACAGTTAACAAAAGATCCCACGTGCCGCAACTAAGAACCAGTGCAGCCAAAAAAATATTAGAAAAAACTCATATAAATAATCCCTCAAGAAGTTCATAAGAATAGATAAGAAATTACCTTAATTAATTTAACCACCATGCCCACGATATGTCAGAGAAACAGAAATTACTGGCTTTCTCAGAAGATGCTAAAGCTCACTGACAGACTCAGGGGCACGTAGCAGCTAGAGAACTCCTCAAACACACCAGGCTTCATGTCCACATGCTCACCTCCACACACACAGACAAAACCCGCTTCCACAACTGATCAATCTTTTATCCCCACAGAAAAATCCGAGTTCCAACAAAAGACATCTCCTTCTCTTATTTTCATGAAGAAATGAGACTATGTCTTCCCTGTAATATTTTCTTCTTACCTGATCAGATTGGGCCTTAAAAGTCTTCCTGGGAAACCAGAATTGAAAGAGACACATGTACCCCAGTGTTCATTGTAGCACTGTTTACGATAATAACTGGGGCATGGAATCAACCTAGATGTCCATCAGCAGATGAATGGGTAAGGAAGTTGTGATACATGTGATACATATACACAATGTATGACATATGTGATACATATACACAATGGAATATTACTCAGCTATAACAAAGAATGTATTTGAGTCACTTCTAATGAGGTGGATGAAACTGGAGCCTATTATACAGAGTGAATTAAGTCAGAAAGAAAAACACCAAAAATACAGCATATTAATGTATATATATATGTAGAGAATTTAGAAAGACGATAATGACGATCCTACATGCAGGGCAGCAAAGGAGACACAGACGTAAAGAACAGACTTTTAGACTCTGTGGGAGAAGGCAAGGGTGGGTGATTTGAGACAATAGCATTGAAACATGTACGTTACCATATGTAAAATAGATGACCAGTGCAAATTCAATGCATGAAGCAGGACGTTTAAAGCTGGTGCTCTGGGACAACCCAGAGGGATGGGGTGGAGAGGGAAGTGGGAGGGGGGTTCAGGACAGGGGAACACATGTGCACTCGTGGCTGATTCGTGTCAGTGTATGGCAAAAACCACAATGTTGTAAAGTAGTTATCCTCCAATTAAAAATTTTTTTTAATTATTTAAAAAGAGTCTTCCTTGGAAATAAGATATTGCATAGCACAGGGAACTCAACTTAATGCACTGTGGTGACCTGAATGGGAAGGAAGTCCAAAAGGGGATATATGGATATGTATGGCTGAGTCTATACAGTAAAATCTAACACAAAACTGTAAAGCAACTATACTCCAATAAAAAGTAATTTAAAAATAAGAGTCTTCTCAGGTTCTGGTTGGATCTCTTCCTCAGTAGCTGCAGCCTGGGGACCACTCCAACAGAGGTGGCATGACTCCAGAGTTAGATGGATGGCATCCTACATGCCACATCTCACCTTACCAAAGTTCCAGAGAGAATGACTAGCATTCATATCATTAGAGCGTGTGTGAGTGCTAAGTCACTTCAGTCGTGTCTGACTCTTTGCAACCCTATGGACCATAGCACACCAGGCCCCTCTGTACAAGGGATTCTCCAGGCAAGAATACTGGAGTGGGTTGCCATGCCTTCCTCCAGGGTTTCTTCCCGTCCCAGGGATCAAACCCATGTCTTCTATTTCCTGAATTGGCAGGCAGGTTCTTCACTACTACCAACCCCTAAACCTCCAAAGTTGAAAAAACAATAGCATCCCAGAGCCAAAGGCAACCACTTGTGCAGCTTTCCTTTGGAACTCAGTGGCTCTGATCTGCAAAAATTAAACGCCTACAGGGAGATGCATTAAGAGCGGGTGCTGCTGGTGCTGCTGCTGCTGCTGCGTCTCTTAAAGACACCCACTCCCTCAAAAGGGACATTCAACTTTTTAATATATTCTGTGACTAAACTCATCTGCATATGGCCACTAGGACACCAGTGAACACTGGGGAAGATAAACATGCTTCCCAAGGAAAAGCCTAGACCCTCCCCCCACTATCCCACTGCTGTGCTGCTGTATGGGATCTTTGCTATCACACGTGGCCACTACCTGGGGAAAACATGAGATAGAAAATAGAACAACAGACACTTCAATGCCTTCCCAGGATGCTAATAAATTCATCCCAACTAGCCAGACCATCTGATTTCAGAGCTTAAATTGCTATTAGAAGAAATGTCCCCAGGGGTTAATTTCACACACAGATTACCACAACCTGCGGGGGTGGGGGGCGGGGTGGGGTGAGGAAATCTACCACCCACCAGTCTTCTTTCTCTCAGAAACTCTCTCCAAGGACTGCTCCTATGACAGACCAAAACTGAGACGTGCAGGATGGCGGCACACCCAGATCCCATAATAGACGCTTATGTTAACACATGTATCCCTTTCCAGAGCCCGTGGGACCCCAGCACAATTGGTATCTCACTTCCACACTGAGGGTGGACTTTGTCCACGGACACAGTCTCTACAGGATTATAGGAAACTCGGAGCAACATTCAGAGCTTTTTCTGGTGTGAAATGCCTAAGCCACAGCCATCAGTGACAAATAGAAGAAATAACAGTGGTGGGTTAGTAAACATCATGCCACCCAGCCTAATCCCCAAACAGTAAAATCCTATACCTTGAAAGCCCAATTTAAACAAGCCTCCCCGAACCTTGACATTAATCCTTCCCCCTCCCAAGGCCAGACGCTGTGGCTTCACATGGCCATGTCCCCTCCATCCACACACACAAGCACTTGCTGATTCAGTCCCAAGTGAACCTGCTCTGGCCCGAGCAGTTCACCTCCTCCCTCCCTGCCATCAGCAGATTCTTGTGTGCTTCACCAGGGCTCTGACCTCAACAATGTTGTTCATCTGGCACAGCTTCTTCCAACCCCAGCCCCAAGTCTCCCCAGGTGCCGATCTCTGCCAGCACCAGATTCCACTCCTCAGAGATCCTCTCCAAGAGTGGAAAAATGGGTGCCACTTCTGCAGACTGAAGTTGGAGGAGACCTGCCTCCCAGTTCCTGAGCCCCACATGGACATTTCAGTCCAGTGAGCCACACTGGCTGCCCCCATGTCTCCAGTTAGGGTATCTGACTAGATCCTGAAACCCTATGTATTAACAGTTGCCCTTTTAGGTAAAGCAGAATACTCCCTGATGAGGATTCTTTGGGAAATCAAGGCCAATCTGAGCTTTGTTTCCTTGGCCCCTTTATCTCTATCCCTCCTGGAGAGGCTTCCTGTGGATGGGGCAGCCTGTCACAGGTGTTGTTATGGGCTGAACCATGGCCCCCAAAACGCATGTGGAAGTCCCAGCCCCCAGTACCTGGGTCTGTATTTGGACTTAGGACCTTTAAAGAGGTGATTAAGTTAAAAAGAGGCCATTAGGGTGGTCCCTAATCCAATCTGACTGGTGTCCTTATAAGAGGAGGTAATTTGGACACATAGACACCAGGGGCAAGCCCACACTGAGGTAAGGCCATTTCAAGCCAAGGAGAAAGGCCAGAAGAAAACAAGCTCACCAACACCTCAACTGTAAGACTTTTAGCCTCCAGAACTGTAAGAGACAAATGCGTGCTCTTTAAGTCACTTGGTCTGTGTGCTCTGCAGCTCTAGCAAACCAACTTCAGGTGCTAAAACCCAAGGAGAGGAGCCACAGAGGGAGGAGATGACATCAAGATGGGAGGGGGTGGGAGGTGAGCTACCCACTGGATGTCCTTGATAAAAGGTTGATTCCAAGGCTGGGGCTGGAAAAGTACAAGATGCTTGATCTTGGACCATCTTTCGCCAGAAAGGAAGTGATCAAAGGATGATGGTGATGGGACTTCCCTGGTGGTCCAGAGTTAAGAATCCACCTTGCAATGCAGGGCACATAGGCCTGCTCTGTATCAGGCCCAAGGGGACTAGCAGGAAAGACCAGCCAGTCAGGTATCTCACCACGAGAATGACTTGGTGATGCCTACCTGACGAGGACCAGTGAAGATTAAATGCAAGCAAGATTCTTGCCTTAACACCTAACACATGAAAACCACATTTGTGCAAGTGATACTGTTATTCACTTAGGCAGTCGGGTTCAAGCTTCAGTTCACTCTTTCCTTTGTTCTTAGTCATTCCTTATCAGCTCATGTAGTAGCAAGAGGAATTCTGTCTCCTAAAGGTTGATGGGAGAGGGGAAGTTTTAAATCTCAAGTGGCCCAAACTGGAATATCTAGACTGAGCATGTGCACAAGTAGAATCCTTAGAAATCAGTAATCAGATCAGAAATGAGGCCAGCCAATCAGCAGGAAGTCCGTCAGACCTCAAACCAGAGTGAAGCACTGGTGACAGACACAGAGCAGCGATGTCTAGGGCCCACTGTTGACTGCTCACCGGTCAATACTGACGGCTCACGGTGAGGCAAGCCGACTCCATAAAGGCCAAGCGAACGCTGACATGCCAGGTACTATGCTAGACACTCCACTGACACGATGTCGTTTGAACCTCACAGGTACCTTACATAGGTACAATTATCATTCCCATTCTACAGATGGGGAAATTGAGGGTTGGAAAACTTCAGCAATTCACTCAAGGTCACACCAACCAGTGGTAAAACCAGGGTTTGAACCTCAGCATTCTGTCTCCAGAGCCACCACTCAACTGCTCTCCTAAACCAGCTCCCACGACCAACCGTCATTTGTTACTCCATAGCCCCCACTGTTCCTTATACCACACTAAGCCACTTGCTTAGATCCAGATTTCTGCAAGCCTTTCTTGTTTCAGTAGCAATAATGGAATAGGGGACCTTATCTATGTAACACAGAGACACAACAAGACTTGGAGAAAAGCAGGCTGCTCCTTCCAACAGTTTCTTTAGTTTGGCAAAGTAATAAGCAATAATATTTCAATAAATTCCTTTGTTATTATAGAAAACTTGTTGCTCTGACTTTGCAACAAAGGTCGACTTAAAAACAAATGTGCCTCTGAGTGTGTACATGTGTACATGGGATCACCATGTAGCTTTATGAAGGGCAAGCTACTTATTTTTCTGGAGACCTCAGAATCCAGAAAACCTTTTGACATATTAATCAGGGTCATAAAAAATTAAGCTTAGGTCTGTACAGGGTGATTCTGGAGGAGCTGCCTTCCCCTTGAACTGCTTTCCAATGAACTCGGAACATAATAATAGATCTTTCTAACTAGCAAACTCACCTGCCCACCTAAGTGTTTTCATACAGTGATCTTGCTTCAGTCATGTTTTAACATGGAAAATACCTCATGCCCATGGGATGTCTTATGAGTTTTTGGATATCAACATAACTATTCAAGAACAAACACTTTACCAGACTTCTAGTTGTGGAAAGAATTCCCATCGTAAACACCGCCCTCTGGCGACAAGTATGTGCCAACTCACCACTGCCACCATCTGCCCAGGACCCTTCCTTCTCATTCTTCAAGCCCATAGCACAGCCGGCACGTTGTATAATTCTCGATAGCTCTCTAGCTGAGGATGTATGTGGCTCAGAAGTATTGCTGCTATAGCTCTGATGATCGGGCTCTCGTTTCTAGAAACCATATTTAGTTGTCAAACAGTATAATGGGACAGATTTTGACTATTTAAGCCAATATATTTCAAAGTTTTAAACTATGAAATTGTATTTAAGTGATGAGAGCAATGCTTAAGTTATTATGGAAAGAAAAATCATTGCTCAGCAGACTGGTTTCTGTTCTGCTATAACCTTAAAATGTTGTGTGACTGGAAACTACATTAAAAAGATTATAGCATGGAACAGATTCTGTATTTTATGTAGCACCAAAGCACTTAAATTAGGCGATTCACATGTAAGGAAAAACTAATGCAGAACCTTCTGCATCTGTGCAAATATTGCAACCACTCTACAACCCAGCCATCCAGTTTGTCCATCTGGACAATCCATCCCCCCTACCAGTGCAGAATGTATCCTCCCAGTCGTCACATAAATAGGACTAGTGGACAAGAGGAAGAATCTAAAATGTACCACTGAGCATTTGTCTATTTCTGTTCCTGAGTATATTTCTGTTCTCTCTGCCATCTGTCCTCTTCAGTCCCTAAACAGGATCGTGTTGCTAATTAGAGAAGACCTTCATTGATCTAACAATTGTCATTGTTCTTCCATCCTTTCGAGCCTCTTTCCAGTCTCAGACTTTCAGATTGAATGGACTTGAAGCTTGCCACTTCCCTCTGTTAGGATTTCAGATATTTACCAATAACATACCATCAACCCACCAAAGGCTGGCCTCCAGCCCACTCCTGTCCTTCATGTTCTGTGCCTGGTTGTCTTCCTGGCCTCACCTATAGCTTCTCACACAATTTCCCACACTTGGATCCCCAAGATTCCCCCTCCCTGATTGTAGGGTCCCATCTTGCTTCCCTATCTGCCCCTCTCTGATAGCCCTTCCTTCTCCTGTTCCTTAGGGCTCATCTCTAAGGCCTTTTCTCTCTTCATATCTTACCTCCTCTGATAACGAATACATTTTCAAGCCTTCCAAATTTGCCTCTCCATGGAATGAGCTCATGAATCCAGCTCACACCTTCCACTGATGAAGATCCCTGAGCTATGTGTCCCAATAATAGTGGTGACATTACAGGGCTTCACAGTTTACAAAGCAGGTTCACCTATGTAGTCCCACTGAATGGTCACAAAATCCCATGAGATTAGCATCAAAGGAGATCAATGAGCAGGGTTAACCCCCAGGGAGGGCCTCTCCCAAGGGACACCCCTTTTCCTTTCTGTGCTTCCTGTCTGATGTGTGTTCTGCTGAAGAACAGCACTGCCACATAGTGGCTTTAGGGACCCTCCTCTCATGTCCCTGCTATCAAAGTCCCATCAAAGGCCAAGCAATTCAGCACTAGAGGCTCTGGACAGTGACAGGAAGGATACAGATGGTCAGAACTTGACTCCAAAGCTCACACAGACCTAGATTCAGACTCCAGTCCTGACACTGCTTAGCTGTGGGACCTTTACCTGTCTTTGGTTTCTTCCTCGGTAAAAGCAGCATCCGTACTAGGTCAGAAGATTGTGTAACTAGCACAGACACAGAAGTTGGCCTGCACCTAGAAAGAGCTCAATAAACGGCAAGTGTCATTATTCTAACTTCTTAAAACCTTTACCTCAGAGTCTTTGGCTTCTTCCAAAATATCACTGAGAACTTGTATGTATTCAGTTGCACCTCTGAGGATATCAACTTTGCTAGGCTTCCTGTTTTGGGGAAGAAATGGCACCAGTGCCTTCAGTTTGGCCAAACCATGGTTGAGATTTTTTATCTGGAAAGGAAGAAGGCACAGTGACACACAGGAAGCTAATCTCTAAGGCATCTCCCCAGACTACAGAAGGTGGTGCTGAGGGTTCGTGAGGCCCAGCAGGCTCGTGCCCAAGCACTGCCGCTCCACTGGCAGTGCAGTCCCTGGCAAGGGGAGCGGGAGCGGCATGAGCCTGGCACGAGGGATGGGTGGACTGGAAAGGGGGGTCAAGGTCCATGCTGGCCTCTTCCTCTGAGAGCACCCCCACTGCAAAACGGAGGCAGAGCCACTACCAGTGGCTAAAAGCTCTGAGTCCGCACTTAAAGATTAAAATCCAACTCTGCCATTTGGCTTTACACAAGTGTGTAGGACACTTCATACTAGCAAGCCTTGGTTTATTTGCAAAGTGGAAAATCCTCACCTTGTAGTGGTGTAGCTGCTGATTAAGGAACAAAATTACACATCAAATATTTCCCCCGGCACATAGAAAGTCCTCAATAAGTTGCATTGACGATAATGAGTAAAATGTACAAACACTTGTTCATTCAAGTACTGTGCCAACCATTCTTCAACCTCATTCCAAACTGAGTTGATGATATAGTCAAGTATTAGAGTCCAGAGAGTCTGCATATTGGTGAGACTTGAAAGGTAGAATGAAGTACCTTTTTTTCTTAATCTTCAGGGTCTAAGTCCTTGGCTCTAGAGGCCTGGAATGCTCCTTATCACACCGCCCACCTCCCCCGCCCCCCACCCCACCAGCGGGGGTGGGGGGGTGGGGGTGGGGGTGGAAGAACTGGCTCTACACATGAAACCACTCACTTATATTGAGAGCTCCCTCCTACTCCACATCAAATTGGACAATGAACACAGGCCATTCACAGCATAATGACAACCAATGAATTTATGAAATATCAAACTTTAATCATCAAAGAACTTCAGACTAAAATAGAAATTACAAGTGGGAGGAAGGCTCAAGAGGGAGGGGATATATGTGTAATTATAGCTGATTCATATTGATTTACAGCAGAAACCAACACAAACATTGTAAAATAATTATTTTCCATTTAAAAATACAAAAAATAAAGCAGAAATTGGATACTATTTTTTGTGTACCAAGCTGGCAACATTTTTGCTTTGATTATCATACCCAGCATTGGGATGGAAAAAGGAAACCATCCAATAGCTTGTAAAAGAGGATACACATTAATTAATAAACTTTTCTAGAAAACAACTGGGCAACCTGTATCAAAAGTCATGAGACTGCTTATGTCCCAGTAATTCCATGTATAATGTTTTGTTGGAAAGCAATTATCAGACATAGACATAGATCTTTGTACCACTAAAAACCTGCAAAAAAGCATATATGCCCAACACTAGGAGGCTGGATAAGCAGTCTATTTATATGTTGGACTATAAAGTCAAAAGCTGTTCTGCTTAGGAATATGAGGAAATGTTTTTGATAATATTAAGTGAAAAAAAGGCATAAAAATATATACTCAGTTCAGTCACTCAGTTGTGTCCGACTCTTTGCGACCCCATGAATCACAGCATGCCAGGCCTCCCTGTCCATCACCGACTCCCAGAGTTCACTCAGACTCATGTCCATGGAGTCAATGATGCCATCCAGCCATCTCATTCTCTGTTGTCCCTTTCTCCTCCTGCCCCCAATCCCTCCCAACTCTTCACATGAGGTGGCCAAAGTACTGGAGTTTCAGCTTCAGCATCAGTCCTTCCAATGAATATTCAGGACTGATCTCCTTCAGAATGGACTGGTTGGATCTCCTTGCAGTCCAAGGAACTCTCAAGAGTCTTCTCCAACACCATACTTCAAAAGCATCAATTCTTTGGCGCTCAGCTTTCTTCACAGTCCAACTCTCACATCCATACATGATCACAGGAAAAACCATAGCTTTGACTAGATGGACCTTTGTTGGCAAAGTAATATCTCTGCTTTTCAATATGCTATCTAGGTTGGTCATAACTTTCCTTCCAAGGAGTAAGTGTCTTTTAATTTCATGGCCGCAATCACCATCTGCAGTGATCTTGGAGCCCCCCCAAAATAAAGTCTGACACTGTTTCCACTGTTTCTCCATCTATCTGCCATGAAGTGATGGGACCAGATGCCATGATCTTCGTTTTCTGAATGTTGAGCTTTAAGCCAACTTTTTCACTCTCCACTTTCACTTTCATCAAGATGCTTTTTAGTTCCTCTTCACCTTCTGCCATAAGGGTGGTGTTATCTGCATATCTGAGGTTATTAATATTTCTCCCGGCAATCTTGATACTAAGTGATCACAATTTTATAAAATTATATATATATATATATGCTTCCCAGGTGGCAGTAGTGGTGAAGAACCTGCCTCCCGATGCAGGAGATGTAAGAGACTCAGATCTGATACATGGGTCAGGAAGATCCCCTGGAAAAAGGCATGCAACCCACTCCAGTATTCTTGCCTGAAGAATTCCATGGACAGAGGAGCCTGATGGGCTACAGCACACGGGGTCACAAAGAGTTGGACCTGACTGAAGCGACTTAGCACACACATACATATGCACAAATATAAGTAGGAAAAAGACCAGGAAGATATACAAAGAATGACAGTTATTGTGAGTGTTTCCGTTCCCTGTTTAGCCATTTCTCTATCTTCCAGGTGTTCTAATCTCATCATTGTAAAGAAGAATGAGGTCATTAGTTTTAAACTAGTGGATAACACTAGGACTGATTTTCTGCAGAAAGCAATTCCTTCCTGGCGGGGAAAGCCCAACTTAAAATGCCAAATACAGGAACAGAACCTTATTCGAGAACCACACCAACACATCAGATCACAGGGTTATCATAAAGGGCTCCCAACTTTCCCTTAAGTCTTGTACACTCACTGGGTTCTTTCTCCTCACACCTGAGCCCAAACAGAGCTCCGAGTTGATTGACTGGAGCTACGTTACTAAAGGGTCCAGGAGTGTGCATGAACACCCCCAGCAGGGCATCTAAGAGCGTCCTCCTCGGGTCCCAGGTCAGAACGTGTGCCCTCCCACTTCCACCCCTCACCCTTCCCTCTCTCGGATCCTCTCTGCAGCCGGGCAACCGAAAGACAGCAAAGGACTGAAAGGAGACCGAATTCGACAAGTTTGGGGTCGGAGTTTAGTTAGAAATACTGAAATGCCGGTAGGTGGCGCTCCGACTCCGCCCGCCGGACCATCCCGGTGGGCGATTTGCCGCGTACCCGCCAGACTGGGAAACAGCCACTTTCAGTCTCCCGCCTGGGAGTTGAGTGGGAGTCTGGGTGCACACTGAGACGTTGTTTAAATTCTTCGTTGAAAGTAAGGAAAAGAGTAACTTCCATTAGGTCGCCTGTCCCACGCCCCATTTGGGCTTCGGCGCAGGGTAAAGGGGGCCCCAAGCACCCACTCGGCGCAGGAGGTAGGGAGATGGAAGCGCCCTGCCGCCTCCGAGGGTTTAAAGCACCTGCCAGCGGGAGGCGTTTCTGAAGCGGTCGGGGTTCCCCTCGGCCTCCCCAGACCGGCTTCCTGCTCGGCTCCAGGTGGGTCACAGGTGAGGCGCCAGCCCCGCGCGGGTGGAGGGGAGCCGGGTGGCCCTCGGGAGGTCGCAGCCGCTCCCGGCCCCCAAGGGGGAGGTGGGCTTCCCGGGCCCCCTAGGTGTCTGAAGTGGGTGGCGGGTCTGGGGGGAGCCTGGAGGAAGGCGGCCGGGTTCAGCGGGGCCGGCCTGAACTCACCCGCTCGCGCTCTTTGGCGTTGGCCACGCGCCGCCGCTCCAGCACCAACTGCACGTCCTGGGTGGACGACGGCAGCCGCTTGAGCCGGCAGATGGTGGCCTGCTGGGGCAGCGGCCCGAACTGCTCCCGCAGCACGTCGTCCAGCAGCTCGGCCGGCGGGACCCTGAGGAGCTCGAGCGCGGCGTCCATGGCTGAGCGCGGGGGCGGCGGGCAGCTGGGCCTCCCCCGGGGGCGCCTGGGCCCCTCGGGGGCGGGGCCCCGGGCTCCTGCAGACATCCCCCTGCGCACCTGCCTGCTCCGGGGAAGCGGCTCTGAGACCCTCAATTTAACTAACTCCACACGTGATTCCCCTGACGCCTGGATTGCAGCGCTGGCTCGCAAATCTGCTGCATATTGGAGTCACCTGGGAAGTTTTTAAAACCCCTGCCGGGGTACCAGTCCCTCACCTTCTAATTTAACCAGTCTGAGTCGGGGCCTGAGCTACTGGACACATGTATGCGTGCATGCTGAGTCTTTTCAGTCGTCTCTGACTCTATACGACACTATGGACTGTAGCCCGCCAGGCTCCTCTGTCCCTAGGATTCTCCAGGCAAGAATACTGGAGTGGGTTGTCATGCCCTCCTCCAGGGAATCTTCCCGAACCAGGGATCAAACTCCTTAAGTCTCCTGCACTGGCAGACGGGTTCTTTATACCACGAGCACCATCTGGAAAGCCATATATGTATACATGTGCAGACAAATAAACATGAACACATATACGTTTACCAGGAAAAAAAAATTGATGGATGCACAACTTTTTTAAAAATTCATTTTGAAATATATGAGTTGTAAGAGCAGTAACACAAAGGTTCTGTATACCCTTCACCTAGATCTCCACTTATTAACTATTTTCACATTTGCTCCTTCTCTCCCCTTCTATGAATTGTCCCATTTTCTTTTTTTAATATAAATTTATTTATTTTAATGGGAGGTTAATTACTTTACAATATTGTATTGGTTTTGCCATACACCAACATGAATCTGCCACAGGTGTACACGTGTTCTGCATCCCAAATCCCCTCTCTCCTCCCTCCCCGTACCATCCCTCTGGGTCATCTCAGTGCACCAACCCCAAGCATCCAGTATCATGCTTCAATGATGATGATTCGTTTCTTATATTATACATGTTTCACTGCCATTTTCCCAAATCATCCCACCCTCACCCTCTCCCACAAAGTCCAAAAGACTGTTCTATACATCTGTGTCTCTTTTGCTGTCTCGAATACAGGGTTATCATTACCATCTTTCTAAATTCCATATATATGTGTTAGTATACTGTATTGGTGTTTTTCTTTCTGGCTTACTTCACTCTGTATAATAGGCTCCAGTTTCATCCACCTCATTAGAACTGATTCAAATGTATTCTTTTTAATGGCTTCATTATTCTTTTTCTAAGGCATTTTCTTTGTCTTGTCCTGTCGTCATGGCTTTGACAGTTTCAGAGAGAAGAAGACTCTCAGTCTGTAGGATGTCCCTCAGCTGGGGTCTGTCCAGTGTTTACTCATGCCCAGGTCCTGACCGTATGGCAGGGATTCCACAGAGCAGACGCTGGACTTTCCTCAGTGCTTCATATCAGGAGGCATGCAGTGTTGACCCATCCTGACACTGGTGACGTAAACTTTGGTCACCCAGTCAAGGTGGTGTCTGCCAGGCTTCTTCACATTAATTGACATTTTTTCCTTTTAGTTGATAAATATTTTGTGAGGAGATGCCCTTAGCATTCAATACTGACTCCTGCCTGAATTAACCACCACTCTGATAATTGCCAAATGATTACCATCCTGTGGAGAAGAGCATTCCCTTCTCCCCAGTTTCTGATTCATTTTGTGTTATGTCAGCAGGAGCTCATGAATTTCTATTTTATTCAGTAAGATGTAATTCATTCATATTATTATTTATTCGAATGTTCATATTGTCCCAGATTTGGCCTGTGGGAGCCCCTTCAAGCTGGCTCCTCTGTCCTTTGAGCATGACTCCACCATTCTTTCAGCACTTGCTTCAGTTCAGTTCAGTTCAGTCGTTCAGTTGTGTCCGACTCTTTGCAACCCCATGAATCCCAGCACACCAGGCATCCCTGTCCATCACTAACTCCCAGACTTCACCCACACTCACGTCCATCGAGTCAGTGATGCCATCCAGCCATCTCATCCTCTGTTGTCCCCTTCTCCTCCTGCCCTCAATCCCCCCCAGCATCAGAGTCTTCTCCAGTGAGTCAACTCTTCGCATGAGGTGGCCAAAGTTACTGGAGTTTCAGCTTTAGCATCATTCCTTCCAAAGAAATCCCAGGGCTGATCTCCTTCAGAATGGACTGGTTGGATCTCCTTGCAGTCCAAGGGACTCTCAAGAGTCTTCTCCAACACCACAGTTCAAAAGCATCAATTCTTCGGCACTCAGCCTTCTTCACAGTCCAACTCTCACATCCATACATGACCACAGGAAAAACCATAGCCTTGACTAGACAAACCTTTGTTGGCAAAGTAATGTCTCTGCTTCAGCATTTGCTTACTTGTGCCCAAAAGACAACACATTCCAGACTCATCTCAAATTTTCCATGCCCTGCCCGGAAATTGGTCAGTTCTCCTTTTAGTGGAAAATGGGGTTTAGAAATCAAGTTTGGATGTTCATTCCTTTGGGGATGTCATTGCTTCTAGGCTCTTTTTGGAGACAAGGTATAGATGTAAGCATACACACAAGCAAACACAAGCAAACACAAGCATATACAAACATATAGCTGTGTCTATGTCTGTATGCAGATGGGTAGATAGCTTTTGAAAGTATGAGTTCACAATAATACCTCTAATTCCAATCCAACAGGTTTCTCTCTAGTTCTCCCCTTTTTGTATTTGTAATTCCCTTCTCCACCAGTGAGAAACTTGACCCTGGTTACTTATTTGCTCAATTCCTACATATAACTAATTTCCTAGTCACATCAACCACCTCCTCAGCCCCATCTCCATGGCAACTGCCTTCAAGGGCAGGGCAAGGAGGGAAAGAAGTAGACACACAAAACGCTTAACCACAGTTCCCCTGAGCAGTGGGCCCGGGAACTGAGAAGTTCGATCTGTGCATCCCATCTTCTATATTGCTTGTGTTTCCATACTAGCATCAAATTACTTTTGTAATTTTTAAAATATATTTTTTGAAGAAGGGAAATAATTTTGAGTGCTCTAGGTTCATTTGGTATTGTCTGCTGGGAGACAGGGAGAAGGCAGCAAGAGCCAGGTATGTGGGGATGAAGTTTAAAACGGAGTTGGTTTACCTATGTATCTTTTCTTAGCATCAAAAAGGATATTATGGACATTTTTCTATTTTATTGCCAAACCCTTAGGCAGGCAAGCTGGTATGACCAGGAACCCAGGGTAAGAAACCCAGATTTCATTCCTTCAGACCTGCTTCCCTTCACCAACACCAACTATAATTTTCTGCCCTTTGGCTGATTCCTCAACTGAGCCATCTGTTCTGAAGGCCAGCAATCACAAACTAGTTTGAGCTGAGAGGCTGACACCTTTCCATCACCCAATAATGTAACAGTCAAATGAACAAGAAAGTTTATTTCTCTTGCCTCTAACTGTGAAAGGTGGAGGTAAGCAGGGCATCTCTGCTCCTCATGGTCACTCAAGGACTTAGGTTCCTTCCAAATCATTGCTCCTCCATTCTTGCTTTTTAGTGTCATTTCCCAAAATGAAGCTGTTCCATTTGAGGCTTCTGCCATCACTGGTGTCCAGCAGGGGTCAACCTCACAGCAGCAAAGTCCTCAGGCCTTTGCTGAGGCAAAATCTTCTAATGGCAAAATCTCTTCGGAGTATTCCAAGTAGATGCCAAGGGGCTTAACTTAGGTGTTTACACAATCCTCCTGGAGAAGCAGGAGGAACTCTGAGTTCAAGGACACACCACCAAAGCCACAGCCAGGCAGTGGGAAGCCCCCGCCCCTGCAGCTGCCACTCAACCCTCCGAGGGGCTCTGGACACTGTTGCCAAGAGACCCCAAGTCCCCTTACCCTGGCTTGTCCATGGACACAGATCGAAGGAGGGGCGCTCTGCCTCAATTTCCTTCTGCCAGTCTCACACACCTGTTTCTAGCTAAATCATCTTAACTGGGGACCAGAACTGAGTACAAGAGGTTCTGGGAAATGGAGCTTGGGGTCTCCCTGACTGCAATGCAGAAAGGCACCTGGGGAAGCGAGCAAGGAAGGTCCACATTACCTTCCGCCCCCAGACACAGAGAAATTGCCCCAACAGGGTCACCTCATCAATCTTTGACTGTCTATTACCCTAGGATCCAGCTGATGTAACACCCATCATGGGTGCTCAAAGCCCCCAGCACACCAGTTAGATAATGGCTCCAACACAGTTCCTGTTAATCTCCTTAGCTCAGCCAAGACATGAGATAGCAGTGAGCAACAGCTTTAGTAAGGAAAAGCAAAGAATGATATTTTAAAAGGGATCAAAGACTATATACAGTCATGTTGCTCAGCAGGTTAAGAATCCACCTGCAATGCAGGAGACCCCGGTTTGATTCCTGAGTCACTCAGATCCTCTGAAGAAGGGATAGACTACCCACTCCAGGCTTCCCTGGTGGCTCAGAGGATAAAGAATCTGCCTGCAAAGTGGGAAACCTGGGTTCAGTCCCTGGATTGGGAAGATCCTCCAGAGGAGGGCATGGCAACCCACTCAAGATTCTGTATATGGAGAAGCCCCATGGACAGAGGAGCCTGGCAGGCTACAGTCCATGGGATCACAAAGAGTGGGACATGACTGAACGACTTTCACTTTGCCTAGAATTGCTATCCAAATCAATTTGGCGATTTCATATAATTATTCACTTTCACATAAATGTGTATTAATATTATTACATATTATTCATTACATAGTATGTATTATATTATCTTACCGTATTTCTGGGAATTAAACTTTACTCCCATGTTCGGAATTCAGTTGAAGAAAGTAGGGAAAACCACTAGACCATTAAGGTATGACCTAAATCAAATCCCTTACAATTATGCAGTGGAAGTGATAAATAGATTCAAGGGATTAGATCTGATAGAGTTCTATGTCTATTAGAACTTTATTAGAGTTCTGTTGTCACGGAGGTTCATGACATTATACAGGAGAAAGTGATCAAGACCATCCCCAAGAAAAAGAAATGCAAAAGGGCAAAATGGTTGTCTGAAGAGGCCTTATAAATAGCTGTGAAAGGAAGAGAAGTGAAAGGCAAAGGAGGAAAGGAAAGATAAACCCATTTGAATGCAGAGTTCCAAAGAACAGCAAGGAGAGATAAGAAAGCATTCTTCAGCGATCAATGTAAAGAAATAGAGAAAAACAATAGAATAGGAAAGACTAGAGATCTCTTCAAGAAAATTAGAGATAACAAGGGAACATTTCATGCAAAAATAGGCTCGATAAAGGACAGAAATGGTATGGACCTAACAGAAGCAGAAGATACTAAGGAGAGATGGCAAGAATACACAGAAGAACTGTACAAAAAAGATCTTCACAACCCAGATAATCATAATGGTGTGATCACTGACCTAGAGCCAGACATCCTGGAATGTGAAGTCAAGTGGGCCTTAGAAAGCATCACTAAGAACAAAGCTAGTGGAGGTGATGGAATTCCAGTTGAGCTATTCCAAATCCTGAAAGATGATGCTGTGAAAGTGCTGCACTCAATATGCCAGCAAATAGGGAAAACTCAGCAGTGGCCACAGGACTGGAAAAGGTCAGTTTTCATTCCAATCCCAAAGAAAGGCAATGCCAAAGAATGCTCAAACTACCACACAATTGCACTCATCTCACATGCTAGTAAAGTAATGCTCAAAATTCTCTGAGCCAGGCTTCAATAGTACGTGAACCATGAACTTCCAGATGTTCAAACTGGATTTAGAAAAGGAAGAGGAACCAGAGATCAAATTTTCAACATCCTCTGGATCATAGAAAAAGCAAGAGAGTTCCAAAAAAGCATCTATTTCTGCTTTATTGACTATGCCAGTGCCTTTGACTGTGTGGATCAAACAAACTGTGGAAAATTCTGAAAGAGATGGGAATACCAGACCACCTGACCTGCCTCCTGAGAAATCTGTATGTAGGTCAAGAAGCAACAGTTAGAACTGGACATGGAACAACAGACTGGTTCCAAATTGGGAAAGGAGTACGTCAAGGCTGTATATTGTCACCCTGCTTGTTTAACTTCTGTTCAGAGTACATCATGAGAAATGCTGAACTGGATGAAACACAAGCTGGAATCAAGATTGCTGGGAGAAATATCAATAACCTCAGATATGCAGATGACACCACCCTTATGGCAGAAAGTGGAGAAGAACTAAAGAGCCTCTTGATTTAAGTGAAAGAAGAGAGTAAAAAAGTTGGCTTAAAGCTCAATATTCAGAAAACAAAGATCACAGCATCTGGTCCCATCACTTGATGGCAAACAGATGGAGAAGCAATGGAAACAGTAATGGACTTTATTTTGGGGGCTCCAAAATCACTGCAGATGGTGACTGCAGTCATGAAATTAAAAGATGCTTGCTCCTAGGAAGAAAGGTTATGACCAACCTAGATAGCATATTAAAAAGCAGAGACATTACTTTGCCAACAAAGGTCTGTCTAGTCAAAGCTATGGTTTTTCCAGTGGTCATGTAAGGATGTGAGAGTTAGACTATAAAGAAAGCTGAGTGCCAAAGAATTGATGCTTTTGAACTGTGGTGTTGGAGAAGACTCTTGAGAGTCCCTTGGACTGCAAGGAGATCCAACCAGTCCATTCTGAAGGAGATCAGTCCTGAATATTCATTGGAAAGACTGATGCTGAAGCTGAAACTCCAATACTTTGGCCATCTGATGCAAAGAACTGATTCATTTGAAAATATCCTGATGCTGGGAAAGATTGAAGGCGGGAGGAGAAGGGGAAAACAGCGGATGAGATGGTGGGATGGCATCACCGACTCAGTGAACATGAGTTTGAGTAAACTCCAGGAGTTGGTGACGGACAGGGAGGCCTGGTGTGCTGCAGTCCATGGGGTCGCAGAGTTGGACACAGCTAAGTGGCTGAACTGAACTGAACCTATAAATGGGAAAATTAATGCCAGAGAAGCTGAGTAACTAGCCAAGGTCATACTAGCTGGTCAGTGGCAGGTATGAGCCTGCAACTCAGGTTTGCTGTCTACGTGGCAGTCCTTTTTCCTCAAGGTCTTGGCCACCTCCATCCCAAGTTCTCTGGTCCAGCCCAGTGCCTCCGATTAACCTGGTCCACCAGCACCCAGATCTTGCTCCTCTCTTGAAGTCCTGCTCCCTGTGCCCCACAGCTCACCTTCACTCCCTGGACATGAGCTGAGGTTAATATCTTGGCCACATCCTCAGCAGAGGTAACAGTGGGTCAGAAGTGCTTCTCCACCAACAGCAGAGAAGAGGAACAGGCCCACAGGCTCTATCCCCAGGAAGCTGCTTCATGGTCATTTCCCCACAGGAACTCTCAGTTTGTGCCTTTCTTGTTTGTGCTTCCCTGCTTCGGCTACAGCCAGGAGCCTGGAGCTCTGACATGATGCAGAAAGATGCCTGGCAGCCTCGCTAATGGGGTAGATGGAAGCTGAGGGCCTGTGGGGCCACATGGAAGAGCTGAGACTTAAGCAGGGCCTGAAGGTTCGGTATGGTCAGAGGAGAAGAGCTTCTGCAGCACCGGGGTTCCTAGGATTTTTGAGCAAGTCATCCAAACTCTAGGCCTCACCTCGCCATCTATAAAGCAGAGATTTTAGTAGAAGCTTCCTCAGAGTTGTAGTGAGGAGTCCATCAGGCCATGGGTATAAAAATTACAGCTAAGGCTTATACAGTGGGATCCAGGTCCCATGCACTATTCTAAGTTCCTCATATGCAGTAACTTTCTAAATTCACACAACAGCCTCAAGAGGGAGGAACTCTATTCACCGGAGAAGAAATTGAGACACAAAATCGGGTAATCAGCTTTTCCAGCTAGAAAGGGGCAAAGCTGCATGCATGCTAAGTTGCTTCAGTTGTGTCCAGCTCTTTGCGACCAAATGGACTGTAGCTTGCCAGGCTCCTCTGTCCATGGGCTTCACCAGGCAAGAATACTAGAGTGGGTTGCCATGCCCTCTTCCAGGGAATCTTCTTGAACCAGGGATTGAACCTGCATCTTTTATGTCTCCTGCATTGTCAGGTGGGTTCTTTACCACTAGCGCCACCTGGGAAGCCCCAGAGCCTGGATCTGTAACCACAACCTTCTCCTGCCTCAGGTGACCCCCACCCCCATTGGAAGTGATTACAAGAACAGCAGTGATGATTCACGAACCGGAATGAATGAACTTCTGGAAACTGGGCTATTATACAGACAAATCCTCAGCGACAGAGGCAGAGCGATGTTCTGAGTAGTGCAGAAACTGAGAGCAGAGCTGGCTGAAGGGTCCTGAGGTCCAGAGACCCTGCAGCGGAGATGCCATGAGAAGCTGGGTGGGGCCACCTCGACAAGAGCGTAGATTTCTGGTCTGGCATCTGTACAGCTGAGAGTGGGAAGTGCTTGTCAGCTCTAAGAAGGGTAAGATTGCAACACAAGTTGGACTCTGGGAGGCGCAAGAGGAAGTGGGGTACAGGCTGCTCTGAGGGAGCATAAGGGGAGCTGAGAGCCACAGTTGTGCTGGGAATACCCTGCTGTGTGGGGCTTATCCTGCAGGAGGAAGTCTAATTAGACCCAGGTGGCAGCCCCTTGTTCTGCCCTAAATCACCACCACTCTGAGAAGCAGCCCAGAGTTCCTCACTCTTCTGTGACTCTCGTGAGGCCTGGGGCTTTCATGGACAGTGCCTGGGGTTGTTTGACTGGGAACTGCAGAGGTTGCTATTAATAGTAGCAGATCCAGGTGGAGCCATTTATACCTGATCCTTATAATTGAAAGCAGTACAAAGGGCAAGGGTCTCCCCAGGAGGCATGGTGTAGGCATATAGGAGTGTCGGAGCAAGGCCCAGGCCCGAATCTGGGCGTGTGGGGCAAGTTTTATAAGAACTCTGGAGCATGGAGGGCTGAGACGTCAGCTGGTAGAGGACACTTGGAGTTTCCAACTGTAATGAGTAGGGATACATTCTCCTCTAAACTAGTGACCTCCATTATCCTCAAAAGGTGGTAACATCTTCCTTCAGGATGCATTCTCTCTCCTGACTGAAAAATTATTCTAGAAAACCAGGCCTCAAGGTTCATTTCATCACAACCAAGAAGTCTAGGCCTTCTCCTCCCATGCCAGAGTCTGGCTCTCCCCTAAACGACAATATGTAGACCCCAGCCTCCTCAGGTTGGGCCCTCATGCAGAGAAGGACTGGAAACCATGGCTCTGGGAACAAGGCTGTGGGCACATCCCAGGTGGCGGCAATTGACGGTCACAGCCCGATGTTGCCATCTATGCAATCTGAGTGGCAGCTGTACAGGGTTCCCACAGTGGAGGCAGAGTGGGACAGGCACCCCGGGGTGACAAGTTGACCACTTCCCCCAGGTCATCTGCGGATTCACTCTGCCTCCCCAGATGGCTCCACTCAGTCTAGAGAGAACTTAATTCCTCTGCCTTTCTCTTTCTTGGGAAATTCCAGCCTTCAGAACCTCCTCTAGAGGAGAGAAAGGGCTAGCCTGGACATGAGAATTGACCCTGGAGAGGGAGCCAGAGAGAGTCCTTCACGTTTGCCTGTTCCTGTTCTGTTAGCTCTAGACAACAGACCATGGGTGGGCTGGATGATCAGCTGCTTGCCACTCCAGAAGGCCCCCAAATCCAGGTTTCAGGCATTGCAGGACTCCTTCCTCTGGCTCTGAGAAGGGAGCAGATGTCCTAACCACCACGGCTCCCTTCCCTACTAGAATGACAGCTCTAAGAGGACCAGAATTTTTATCCATTTGGTTTCCTGCTGAATCCCCCAAACCTAAAAATGTGCTTGGTAGAAGCACTATGAATAACATAAGCACAATAAATAATCCTTCATTGAATTAATATTAATAAAAAGTAAAATTCTTCAAGTAGATTTAATGGTTATGAATCTTTAGTCATTAAAGTAACATTGAAATACATAAATCAAAAGTTATTAGAAATGTAAGAAAAAATAGTAATCATAGAGAAATGTTAAACATAAGAGATTTAAAATCCTCTTAGAAACAGTGATAGGTTGAGTAGACAAAACATAAAAGAGGACATAGAATATCTGAATAATAAAAATTGCAAGCCTAAGCTAATAAATGTGCCTATGGAACATTTATAACATGTGAGCATACACTAGGTCACAAAGAAAATCTCAGTAAATTCCAAGAAAGGGGGACATATTTAATACTGGCTTCTACTTTACTTTGTGTAAGCTAGGAAAACCCTAAAACAAATAATAGAAATATGTGAAAAGAAAACAATAAGCCCATCTCTCTCTCTCTCTCTATATATATATATATACATATATATATACACATACACATATATATACACATACACACACACACACATATATTTATATATATATATATATATATAGCCATTACTACAAAATTCCTAGTAATCAACTAACAGGAAATCAGATCTAGCAATATAATAAAACAATACCATAACCAAATCAGTTTCTATTCAAAATCTGTAAAAATAACTGACAATTAGGAAATTATTAATGTAATTTATTATGCTAACAGTAAAAAGATAAGATTTTTATTAATATTTTGGTGTATTCTGAAAACTCATTTGACAAAAGCATGTACCCATTCTTAATTTAGATTATCTCTGGTTATTTGGAATTAAAGGAAATTTCCTTCACTTTATGAAAGGTAATTACCAGAAATCAATGACAAGCAACTTACTGTAAAACTGGAAATAGTCACATTAACGTCAGGAACAAGGCAAGCATGCCAGCTATCACTACTACTGTATAGCATTATTCTGGAGGTCTTACCAATACAATAAAAAAAGAAAAAGAAATATGGTATAAATTCCAGAAAAGTATAATTACAATTATCATTACTTGTAAGTAATGTTGTTTATCCATAAAACCCAATGCAACTTACTAGGGGAAAAAATAAGAACCAGAGGTCTTATCTATGTATTCAGTAACACGTTTTATATATGATAAACATGCAAAACTAATAGCTTTCCTTAATACCATAATATCTTATTAGAGAATATGAGTTTCCAGTTGAAAGTGGTAGATTCAATGCGCACATTCATGTCTATTTGCTCTGAAAATCTGCTATAATGACTGTAAAGAAATAAAAATAAGAAAAACCCATAGTGACAAAGAGAATGAAAGAAAAATCAACAGCAGGCAAGAAATTTCAACAAAACTTGGAAGCTGGAAATAGGTGGATGAGTGGTAATTGACTTGTGTGTGTGTGTGTGTGTGTGTGTGTGTGTGTGTGTGTATTAATCACTCAGTTGTGTCTCTCTTCATGACCCCATGGACTGTAGCCCACCAGGCTCCTGTGTCCATGGGATTCCCCAGGCAATAAAACTGGAGAGGGTAGCCATTCCCTTCTCCAGGGGATCTTTGATCCTTGTTGCTTATGGGAGGGGCTTGGTGATTGGTGGATTTCATCAATTAAAAAAAAAGTGAATTTAGTATTTGAGAAGGTTGGGTTTTATTTTATTTTATTGACATATAGTTGATTTACAATGTTGTATTCAATTTGTTGTAAAAAGCTGATTTTTCAAACAAGTGAAAAAGAGGGGCTATGATTTAAAGATATTTGAGACAAAGTAGATGCCAACCTCATATTGCAGGTCTCCCATATTGCAGGCAGCTTCTTTACCATCTGAGCTACTGAGAAAATGGAACTGTAACTGGCAGAAGTGGGGAAAGTGAATAAATATCAGGACAACCCTGGTAACTTCACAATCTGAAGGTACTGAGTACCTCTAAATGCAGGGGTGCAGGGCAAACTGAAAAATGGGAGAACCAGTTAAACTTTTCTCTTTTTCACTGAATGTTTATTTATACTGAAGGTTCAGTTCAGTTTATTTCAGCCACTCAGTCATGTCTGACTCTTTGCGACCTCATGAACTGCAGCACGCCAGGCCTCCCTGTCCATCACCAACTTCCGGAGTTTACCCAAACTCATGTCCATCAAGTCAGTGATGCCATCCAGCTATCTGATCCTCTGTCATCCCCTTCTCCTCCTGCCCCCAGTCCCTCCCAGAATCAGGATCTTTTCCAATGAGTCAACTCTTCTCATGAGGTGGCCCAAGTATTGGAGTTTTAGCTTTAGCATTAGTCCTTCCAATGAACACCCAGGACTGATTCCCTTTAGGATGGACTGGTTGGATCTCCTTGCAGTCCACGGGACTCTCAAGAGTCTTCTCCAACACCACAGTTCAAAAGCATTAATTCTTCAGCACTCAGCTTTCTTCACAGTTCAACTCTGACATCCATACATGACCACTGGAAAAACATAGCCTTGACTAGACAGACCTTTGTTGGCAAAGTAATGTCTCTGCTTTTTATTATGCTATCCAGGTTGGTCATAACTTTCCTTCCATATTGAAGGTTAGTTGATTTATAATGTCATGTTGATTTCAGGTGTACAGCAAAGTGATTCAGTTATATGTGTGTGTGTGTGTATTCTTTTTCAGACTCTTATATAAGTTATTACAGAACATTGAGTAGAGTTCCCTGTGTTATACAGTAAATCCTTGTTGCTTATCTATTTTATATATGCATGTGTGCTCAGTCAGTCAATCATGTCCAACTCTTTGTGACCTCGTAGGCTATAGCCCACCAGGCTCCTCCGTCCATGGAATTTTCCAGGCAAGAATACTGGAGTGGGTTGCCATTTCCTATTCCAAGGGATCTTCCTGACCCAAGAATCAAACACATGTTTCTTGAGTCTCCTGCTTGGCAGGCAGATTCTTTACCATTGTACTACCTGTTGTTGTTCAATCATTCAGTCATGTATGACTCTTTGCAACCCCATGGGCTGCAGCATGCCAGGCTTCCATCTCCTTCACCATCTCCCAGAGCTTGCTCATACTCATGTCCATTGAGTCAGTGATGCCATCCAACCATCTTATCCTCTGTCATCCCCTTCTCCTCCTGCCTTCAATCTTTCCCAGCATCAGGGTCTTTTCTAATGACTCGGCTCTTTCACATCAGGTGGCCAAAGTATTGTACCACCTGGGAAGCCCCAATAATATATATAGTAGATAAATATATATACTACTATATATTATATATAGTAGAAACATTCGTTAATCCCACATTCCTAATCTATCTCTTCCCCATACCTTTCCCCTTTGGTAACCGTAAGTTTGTTTTCTATGTCTGTGAGTCTGTTTCTGCGTTGTAAATAACTTCATTTGTATAATTTTTTAGATTCCACATATAACTGATATCATGTGACATTTGTCTTTGACTTAACTTCACTAAGTATAATATTCTCTAAGTCCACCCATGTTGCTGCAGATGGCAATATTTCACCCTTTTTTTTATGGCTGAGTAATAGCCCATTTATATATATATAAAAACTCAGATGACCATTATATCTACTACTGCAGGCAGGAATCCTTCAGAAGAAATGGAGTGGCCATGGTGGTCAACAAGAGAGTCCGAAATGCAGTACTTGGATGCGATCTCAAAAACAACAGAATGATCTCTGTTCATTTCCAAGGCAAACCATTCAATATCACAGTTATCCAAGTCTATGCCCCAACCAGTAATGCTGAAGGAGCTGAAGTTGAATGGTTCTATGAAGATCTACAAGACCTTTTAGAACTAACACCCAAAAAAGATGTCCTTTTCATTATAGGGGACTGGAATGCAAAAGTAGGAAGTCAAGAAACACCTGGAGCTACAGCCAAATTTGGCCTTGGAATACGGAATGAAGCAGGGCAAAGACTAATAGAGTTTTGCCAAGAAAATGCACTGGTCATAACAAACACCCTCTTCCAACAACACGAGAAGACTCTATACATGGACATCACCAGATGGTCAACACCGAGATCAGATTGATTATATTCTTTGCAGCTAAAGATGGAGAAGCTGTATACAGTCAGCAAAAACAAGACCAGGAGCTGACTGTGGCTTAGACCATGAACTCCTTATTGCCAAATTCAGACTGAAATTGAAGAAAGTAGGGAAAACCACTAGACCATTCAGCTATGACCTAAATCAAATCCCTTATGATTATACAGTGGAAGTAAGAAATAGATTTAAGGGCCTAGATCTGATAGATAGAGTGCCTGATGAACTATGGAATGAGGTTCATGACATTGTACAGGAGACAGGGATCAAGACCATCCCCATGGAAAAGAAATGCAAAAAAGCAAAATGGCTGTCTGGGGAGGCCTTACAAATAGCTGTGAAAAGAAGAGAAGAAAAAGCAAAGGAGAAAAGGAAAGATATAAACATCTGAATGCAGAGTTCCAAAGAATAGCAAGAAGAGATAAGAAAGCCTTCTTCAGCGATCAATGCAAAGAAATAGAGGAAAACAACAGAATGGGAAAGACTAGGGATCTCTTCAAGAAAATCAGAGATACCAAAGGAACATTTCATGTAAAGATGGGCTCGATAAAGGACAGAAATGATATGGACCTAACAGAAGCAGAAGATATTAAGAAGAGGTGGCAAGAATACACAGAAGAACTGTACAAAAAAAATCTTCACGACCCAGATAATCATGATGGTGTGATCACTGACCTAGAGCCAGACATCCTGGAATGTGAAGTCAAGTGGGCCTTAGAAGGCATCACTACGAACAAAGCTAGTGGAGGTGATAGAATTCCAGTTGAGCTATTCCAAATCCTGAAAGATGATGCTGTGAAAGTGCTGCACTCAATATGCCAGCAAACTTGGAAAACTCAGCAGTGGCCACAAGATTGGAAAAGGTCAGTTTTCATTCCAATCCGAAAGAAAGGCAATGCCAAAGAATGCTCAAACTACCGCACAATTGCACTCATCTCACATGCTAGTAAATAAAGTAATGCTCAAAATTCTCCAAGCCAGGCTTCAGCAATATGTGAACCGTGAACTTCCTGATGTTCAAGCTGGTTTTAGAAAAGGCAGAGGGACCAGAGATCAAATTGCCAACATCCGCTGGATCATGGAAAAAGCAAGAGAGTTCCAGAAAAACATCTATTTCTGCTTTATTGACAATGCCAAAGCCTTTGACTGTGTGGATCACAATAAACTGTGGAAAATTCTGAAAGACATGGGAATACCAGACCACCTGATCTGCCTCTTGAGAAATTTGTATGCAGGTCAGGAAGCAACAGTTAGAACTGGACATGGAACAACAGACTGGTTCCAAATAGGAATTGTCACCCTGCTTATTTAATTTATATGCAGAGTACATCATGAGAAACACTGAGCTGGAAGAAACACAAGCTGGAATCAAGATTCCCGGGAGAAACATCAATAACCTCAGATATACAGATGACACCACCCTTATAGCAGAAAGTGAAGACAAACTAAAAAGCCTCTTGATGAAAGTGAAAGTGGAGAGTGAAAAAGTTGGCTTAAAGCCAACTTCAGAAAACGAAGATCATGGCATCCAGTCCCTTCACTTCATGGGAAATAGATGGGGAAACAGTGTCAGACTTTATTTTTCTGGGCTCCAAAATAACTACAGATGGTGACTGCAGCCATGAAATTAAAAGACCCTTACTCCTTGGAAGGAAAGTTATGACCAACCTAGATAGCATATTCAAAAGCAGAGACATTACTTTGTCAACAAAGGTCTGTCTAGTCAAGGCTATGGTTTTTCCTGTGGTCATGTATGGATGTGAGAGTTGGACTGTGAAGAAGGCTGAGTGCTGAAGAATTGATGATTTTGAACTGTGGTATTGGAGAAGACTCTTGAGAGCCCCTTGGACTGCAAGGAGATCCAACTGGTCCATTCTGAAGGAGATCAGCCCTGGGATTTCTTTGGAAGGAATGATGCTAAAGCTGAAACTCCAGTACTTTGGCCACCTCATGTGAAGAGTTGACTCATTGAAAAAGACTCTGATGCTGGGAGGGATTGGGGGCAAGAAGAGAAGGGGACGACAGAGGATGAGATGGCTGGATGGCATCACTGACTCAATGGACATGAGTCTGAGTGAACTCCGGGAGTTGGTGATGGACAGGGAGGCCTGGCGTGCTGCAATTCATGGGGTTGCAAAGAGTCAGACACGACTGAGGGACTGATCTGATCTCTGATATATATATATATCACATTTTCTTGAGTCAATCATCTGTTGATGAGTAATTACAGTTTCTTGATTGCATTCCCATGAGCTCTCTTTTTCCTTAATGAGAGCTGCATTGCTGTAATTATTGTAGTTTTATAATACATTTTGTTATCCAGTAGGGCAAGTGCCCCCTTTAACTTTTTTCAAAAATTTTTAGATCTGTTTGTGGGAGGTGCTTGATGATCGATGGATTTCATCAATTTTAAAAAAGTGAAATTTAGTATTTGAGAAAGTTAGAGTTTTTTTTTAATTTTACTGACATATAGTTGATTTGCAATGTTGCATTAAATTTCTGTTGTAAAAAGTTGACTTTTCAAACAAGTGAAAAAGAGGGGCTATGATTTAATGATATTCAAGATAAAAGTAGATGCTAACCTCATGATATTCTCAAAAGTAAATTCCAGGTGGCTCAGTAATATAAATGTAAAACTAAAATTATGAAAGTACCAAAAGAAATGTAGCAAAATGTTATTTCAATCCTTCAATAGAGGAGGAGGGCCCAAGATTAATTAAAAAAAAACTCGAAAGCCACAAAAGAAAAAGGCCAAAGGAAAAACCAAAAGGAAAAAAGTGAACACAAACAGGTTAAAGTCCAGTTCAACCAAAGATATCATAAAAGATAGAACAGATTTCCAGTTCTGGGCATGATGTAGTCACTGGACTAGCCATTCTGCTGTAAGCAACCAGAAAACTGGACAAAATGCATGAACACTATTGTTTTCAGACACTGGATAACAGGCAGAGCGAAACTGGCATCTGATTGACTGAGCGCACGACCCTCCTGGGTTTCTTCCTGGAGGATATTTCCAGACCCCTGGGCAGAGGCGGAGGGTCCACACAGGGTGTGGCAGTCGCCTTAGGCTCAGGAAAGAAAGATGTAAATTTGGGGAGACTGAACCGACATTCTAGCATTTGGGAACAGAGTATAAAGTAATGCAGAGAAAGAACTCTATGAAGTGTCCTGGCAGGCCCCAGGAAAGCCCTGGTTTGGGCCTGGGACTGGAGCTGGAGTGACTCCCCTGGGAATAGAAGGGGTGTGTCTGGGGCTCTTTGGGGCCTGTGTGCAGGAAGGAGAGAAAGTCAGTGGGGTTCAGGTTGCCCAGGAGCTTACCCACAAAGAAGAGTGCCACAAGACAGGAGACCATGAACACACCCAAAAAGGCCAGAGTATAAAGTAATGCAGAGTAACGCAGAGAAAGAACTCTAGAAATACGTCTTGGGTTTCCTGGCCATGTCAAGGATAGGACCCCAGTATCTGAGGCAAAATATTTGCTCTAGAAATTCTCATTCTAAGTTGAGCTGGCAGAAGGCTGAGTCCCTGGAAGGGTGAATGGGGGAAGAAAAGTCAGAGAAACGTCCCTGAGAATTAACAGTCTGAAGACAAGTAAAGTCAGCCACCCGGGAGAAATGAGTTTGGGGAGTGACTTTAAAGGGCTTGGAAAATTCCAGCTCCAGTCCCATCTCCAGCAAAGGAAGTGCCGGGAACACCTGGGCGGCTGTGACTTCTGGGAGATGTACTTCTGCCCAGTCATCGTAGTTCATGGAAAACCTCTGCTGTTTGCAACACATCAACTGAAAGGGCCTAGCTATAAAGCCCTTAAACAAAGATGTCCTTATCTCAGAACAGAAGGGACCCTGAGGGAAGGAGAACCAAAGCAGGGAGAAGTGAGCCTGGTGGGTGTCGCAGAGACAAGTCCAAACTTTGGTTCATCAGAGTATTTATTGAGGAGCTGCCATCTGCCAGGCCTGCGCTGGTTGCCAAGGGGACATAGAGACACAAGTCTCTTTTTCTTCCTTGAGAAGCTGCTGGTCATGCTGGGTCACGTAATGTGAACATGTTCGAAAGATTTATTTCAAAAGGACAGGTCAGGAAAAGCAAAGGCTGAATGGAAGGCCTCAGTGAACCAGTTGATTGAGTAGCTTCCAATGCCTCGTGGAGAAGGGTCTCAGTCCCGCCTGCCCCCGGGCTACAGCTGGACCACAGGCTTCTTGCAGATCCAGCGGCAGAGAGCAGAGCAGGATATGTCATTCCACTTCTGCTGCATCTGGACACAGTCTTCCGACTGCCCAATACCGTGTCGCCAGTTGTCCGGCTGATTCTCAGCCCAAAACCTGGCAACAAGAGGGCTTCATTCTGCTTGATGAAGGAAGAGTCCCTTCCCCCTGCTGTGGCATGAGGAGCTGAAGTGACATGGGTCCCTAAACCCCTGGTGGCCCCAGGTGCCCTGGGTGGCTTTGCTGAGGTTGTCCTCCATTACTGAGAATGGAGGGATGGGAAGTGTGTCTAAAGTTACAAGTACCCCCCACCAGAATTCATATTTAGTGCCTTTAGATGGGGGCAAGGCCCCCTGGGCCCGGGCCTACATGGTAGGGTATAGGATAGGCAAAAAAAAAAAAAATCCAAACAGTAAGACCCAGTGCAGGGTGCCAGCCAGCCCCAGGACCTGTCTTATTCTGACGCCCCTGTGAAGGGGTCCAGACAAGGATCACAGCTATGCTGGTGCACACACACATCATACACACACCACACACATCACCCACACAGTCAAATATACACACACCATATACACACACCATATACACACATCACACACGCACATCATACACACAGATCACACACAGTGCTAACACTTCTTGGATGGGGATACACATGCAGGACAGAGTCTCTAGGCAGACTTGTCTCAGACAGCACCTGAGACGGCACCAGACAGAGGCAGGACTCACCCACGGCTCCTGGCACGATTGAATGCTGTGCCATCTGTCCAGCGCCAGTGGCCCTCCATACCGTGGTCAGTCAGGCCAATCCAGTGGTAAACAGAACTCGTGAACTGTATCAGAAATGTCTGTGGAGAAAAGGCAGTGTTGTGGCAGTGAGCTAGTGTGAGGAGCTTGTTTACCAGGCCACGTGGAAGAGGAATCCATGCCGCGCTCTCCCCAGTCCCAGCGGCATGAAGCCCACTCTTTAGGAGCTGCACCCCCACCCTCCGCCACCGGTTTCCTGGTTTTCCAGAGCTAGGGCAGCAGACAGGTCACCTTAGGGAAGTTCAGCTTCTTCCATGGTTACCTGATGAGGAGTGTGGCTTTCCTGGGACAAAGACAGACCTGGCCATGGTTTTCTAAGATGCGTTTTATAAAATATCATGTCATTTGACAGACAGACAAGAGCAGTCTCAGGAAAACCCCAAGGGATGGGTATGTCTGTAAGTTAAATGTGGCCAAATGTACAGTGGGTACTTGTCAATAACCAGTAAATTCAGATAAGAACATTTGGCGTACGAGCCACTCTGGTGCTCTGTTGCCTTTGTTGTTCTTGTTCAGTCGCTAAATTGTGTCTGACTCTTTGCAACCCCATGGACTGCAGCACACGAGGCCTCCTTGTCCTTCACTATCTCCCAGAGTTTGCTCAGATTCATGTCCATTGAGTCAGTGATGCCATCCAACCATCTCATCCTCTGAGGTCCCCTTTGCCTTTGCCTTCTATTTTTCCCAGCATCAGGGTCTTTTCCAATGAGTTGGCTCTTTGCATCAAGTGCCCAAAGTATTGGAGCTTCAGCTTCTGCAACAGTCCTTCCAATGAATGTTTAGGGTTGATTTCCTTTAGGATTGACTGGTTTGATCTCCTTGCAGTCCAAGGGACTCTCAAGAGTCTTCTCTAGCACCACAATTTGAAAGCATCAGTTCTTCAGCGCTCAGCTGTCTTTATGGCCTCAAACTCATACATTTGTCTGGCCTTCCCAAGAAGCCTGGATTGTCTGCTCATGGGCCTTCCATAGCCATGAGATGAACTGACATTAAAATCAAGATTGACAACTAGAGAAGAAGCCTGAGAGGAAGACGAGGGGATGGGGAGGCAAGAAGGCACCCAGCACATTGAGGGCAGTTACCTGGTGCCCCTCCCTCTGCCCTTCCTTTCTGCTGACCCCTCTGAGGTGTCCCTCGTTCACTGAGGACATTGGGTTTGCTGTCAGGGCTTATACCTCCAGTGCAAGATGTTCATCAGAATTCAATAAATATTTGCTCCCTGACTGACAGAGGAGACGTGAAGGACTGCCATGCCCACTTCAAGAGGGGAAGGCCAAAGCACAAAGCCCCTGACCCCACATCAGTCCCAGAAGCAGCACCCCAAGCTCACAGCTCTGACCTTCTCCTCCTCCGAGGTCACCGAGGCCAGGTGGGCTCCATGGGACACACAGAACTGCTCGGCCTCCTGCCACGTCTTCTCGGCGGAAGAAAAGTAATACAAGCTCCCACTGAATAATTTCCAGCCTTGCAGGAACAGCTGGAAAAGTTGATCTGGAGGAAAGGTGGGGAAGGAGAGAGAACTAAGAGCTGGCTACAGATCCTGCTCCCTCCAGGGACTAACCACTGAGAGTCACAAGCCCCTGCAACGCTTGATGCCCTCGACTACAGGGCCACAGTCTGGGAGGCTGCACCCCCAGCCCACGACCCGACAGAGCAGAGGAGCAGCTCAGGACATCTGGCTCCATCACTCCAGGGGTGTTCAGACAGCTCTGCTACCTGGCCATATTCTTTCAAGGCTCTTGCTTCCTAACTATACTACTCACGTTTCCAACTCATTGCTACCACCTGCTTGTCCCCTGCATCTTGGTCCCCTTCATTTCCCTGGGAGCGTTCACAGCCATTCTGTATCTTCACTCATTCCCTTGACTTCATCTCCATCTACTTCAGCTGTCCACACCAAGAACTGCACTTGGGACCTTGTCATCCCCTGGTCTGCCTTGACCTCACAGTTTCAGACCCTAATGGCTCCCAATTCCCTCAGTTATTTCATACCCCTCTGTCCTGACACTCTGTTAACAGCCTCCTAATCACAGCTCCTTGAAATGGTGCCAAAACAGACTCATTCATTTATGTATTCTTTTATTCAATATACCTTAACTTCTATGAATCAGGAGCCTTTATACAAAGATCAATTAGACATGATTCATGCCCTCCAGGGAATTACTGTCCAGCAAATGAGACAGACATAAAAATGGTATTGAAGTTGCATTGATTGGAAACCATGGCATGTTAGAGGCACTAAAGAGGGTGTGGTCTCCTTCAGCTGAGCTGGAAACAGGGCTCAGGAAGGACCCTAGGTGAGGATTCACTTGAGCTGAGTCTTCAAAGACCGAGGAAGAGTTTGCCAGATGGGCAAGGAGAGAATTCCAGGTGGGGGAGAGAGTCATCGCAAAAGCGTGTGAACCAAGGTGTGAACCAGCACGGTGCAGCCTGGTCTGTTCAAGGGCTTCATGGCCAATGCACAGGCTTCCCAGCTGGCACTAGTGATAAAGCACTTGTCTGCCAATGCAGGAGATGTAGGAGACGCAAGTTCGATCCCTGAGTAGGGAAGATTTCCTAAAGGAGGGCATGGCAATCCACTCCGGTATTCTTGCCTGAAGAATCCCATGGACAGAGGAGGCTGAAGGGTTATATAAGCCCATAGGGTCACAAGGGCTTGAACACAAGTGAAGCAATTGAGCATGCACGCACACACAGTCAAAGCACAAAGGATGGGAGATGAACTTGGACAGGTTCACCCGTGCTAACCTGGCAACAGTGGGAAGCCCTGGAGGGTTTGAAGAAAGATCGTAATATGCTCAGATTTGCCTCGAGGTGGTGCGGTTGCTGAACAGGAAGAAGGCAGTCTTAATGGGACCAGAGACACCAGTTACAATGCAACTACAAATGTTTGAATGATAGATGGTGAGTGTGTAAACCAGGGTTTTTCAAAGTGTGGTCCCAGGTGCACCAGTGTTAGTACCCGGGGCTTGTTAGAAATGCCAGTTCTCAGATTCACCCCAGCCTAGCTGAATTCAGAATTGTTTTTTGACAATATGCATTTAACAAACTCTCCAGGTGATTCTGATACACTCCAAAGTCTGAGAAACAGCAGTCCAAACCAAGAATTGGCAGACTATAGCCTGCCAGCAGCTTCTTTTCACAAATGAAGTTTTTTTTAATTTTAAATGTATTTATTTTTTAATTGAAGGGATACTTTACAGAATTTGTGTACCTATGAACACAGCCATGCCCTTCAGTTGACAGATGGTCTTCAGATACTTAATCATTACATCAGTAGAGACGTTGCAACAGAGACTGTTTAGCCAGAAGCTCAAAACATCAACTGTTTGGCCCTTTAAGAAAAAAAAATTAAACTAATGGTTCTTAGCCCTGACTGACCATTAGAACCACCTAGGGAATTTTTAAAAGAAAATTCTGATGCTAGGTTGCATCCCAGTACAAGAGCCTGCCCTCCCAAAGACAAGTTAGAGTTCTGGAGGTGGGTTCCAGGCTTCAGTTTTATAAAAACTCATTGGGTGATTTCAGTGTGTCCCCAAGGTGGAGGAACATTCGTCCCTACCAAAGCAGGAGCAAGGCAGAGGGAGTGGGGAGGACAGCAGTGGGGCACGGGAGACGTGTCAAGAAGGGAAGACTTCCAGGCTTCCCACAGACAGACAGGGACAGAGCAGGCACTCAGTGCTGTCTCCCAAGCCTCTCATTGGTCAGCCATGTATTCCAGCAGTTGCTCCAAATGGCCCCCTCCCTCACAGCTCGCTCCCTCTTCTGTTACCTTTGACCAGGGACCCCTTACTACACAAAGATATCACTAAGGATGTGCTCCCTCATTGTCTTGTACCTGCATCTGCAAACTGGGCGAACCTCTGCTTCCACAGCTCCTCTGCTCCCAACCTCAGAGGTTCATGTACGGTGCCAGCCCTTCCTGGCCAATCACTCCACTCTGCTTTTCATTCTCTCCTCTCTCTCTCTTTCTCCCAGGTTCCAACATTGTCTCCCCAACCCCTCCCCCCACTCTCTTTTTCTCTCTCCTTCAATCTTCTCCCTGTTTGCTGGTGCCTTTGTCTCACCCTCAGATCAAGCCTAGCCTAATCTAGACCAGCCCTCTCAAGGAATTTCACCAAAATATTAGCAGTGGGTTATTTTTTCAAGAGACATTTTTACAGAAACACAAGTTGTCATATTCTCATCTTTCTCTTTTTCAATATTTGCCACGTCTACAATTAATATGTAGGTTTTGAGATATAAGTATGGATGGCACAGCTGGTTTTTTAATCCCTGCTTCTACCCTCCCATATCCCTCACCTCAGCCTCATCTTTTCTCAGCCAAGGCCCTTGAAGGACTGGGGCACCTTCATCTCTCACTCACTTGCTACTGACTGTGGTCTGGTCTCCAGGCCATATACAACTCTCCACTGAAACTTTATTCCGATGACCTGCTAACTGCCCAAAGTTAGTGGGTGCTTATTGGCTTCTTTACCTGGGGCTCTTAGACATTTGCCAGAACCAGCCATTCTCTTCATGAGATGCTCTCCTTCCTTGACTTCCCCAACTGCACACTTCCTAATTCTCCTCCTGCCTCTGAGACTGCCCTCTCCAGCCTCCTTCAAAAACACTTCTTTCCCTTCTTGCCACCTAAAGTTGACTTCCTGTTTCCACCCTCAGCTTCCTTCTCATGAAGCATCTCATCTCATGCAAACTCCTGCATTCCCACTACCACAACCAGAACCGGCATACCCAGGGCTCCCGCATCTCTGTCTGCAGCAGGACCGCTCTCCTATACCCCCAACAGCCCACAGGTGATGGCCACGTGAACACCCCCATGGCATCTCAGATTCAACACGCTCAAACCTCACAGCTTGTCTTCTCCTTTTATTCCCTGTAGTCTATAGACCCATCCAGTCAGCCTCCTTGAAATTCTTTGACAAATACTCATTTCCAAAAGGATGAAACCCAAACTCAGAGCCATTCCGCATCTAGCTGGTGTCTCTGCAGAGCTGCCTCCCTTTGCCTCACAGTGTTTTTTCAATGGCCATCATCAACCACTGGTGGATTTTGTTGAAGTTATTGTGGGAAGAGGGAGTTTGGAGACTAGACAATAAAATATGAGTGCATTCACGTGGTAAAAGCTTTGCTTTTTGAAATGTGTGTGAGTAAGAGAGACACATAATTATAACTAGGGATGGTTGGATGGCATCATTGGCTCGATGGATATGAGTCTGAGCAAACTCTAGGAGATGGTGAAGGACAGGGAAGCCTAGCATGCTGCAGTCCATGGGGTCGTAAAGAGTTGGGCACGACTGAGCAACTGAACAAGAAACAACATGATGTAAAATGAATTTTATGCTGTGATTACAGGTTTGAAAGCCACTGCTCTGACCCTTACCTACTGTCTTTTTGGCCTGTGTCTCCTCAACTGCCTTCTTGGCCATGGTCCAGTCAGACAGAACTACCAGAAGTTTCTTAAACCTCATGGTTCACATCTCCATGCCTGTGATCTGCTGTTTCCTTATCCTATCTGCTTGGAGAACACCTACTCATCTTTCAGGCCTCAGTTCAAAGGCCAAATTCCCACTGAAGCATCTTCGATCTTTTATCCTCCAGAAAATTGCCTCCCTCCTTGGAAGATCCTTGACTGCACCAGAGGACATCAGCCCTGAGAAGACACCTTCTTGTCCTTTCTTTTGTTCCTCCCCACCCCCCAGTTTCTAGACCTACTCCCAACATTGCACCTCTCAGGCCTTTTGTGCAAGGCTGCTCCACCCGCCTATAAGTTGCAAGGGCTGCTGCTGCTGCTAAGTCGCTTCAGTCGTGCCCAACTCTGTGTGACCCCATAGATGGCAGCCCACCTGGCTCTGCCGTCCTTGGGATTCTCCAGGCAAGAACACTGGAGTGGGTTGCCATTTCCTCCTCCAATGCATGAAAGTGAAAGGTGAAAGTGAAGTTGCTCAGTCATGTCTGACTCTTAGCAACCCCATGGACTGCAGCCTACCAGGCTCCTCTGTCCATTGGATTTTCCAGGCAAAAGTACTGTAGTGGTGTGCCATTGCGTTCTCCAAGGGCAGGCATCACATTTTGTTAATCTTTATGATCTTGACACATCCTAGGGCCTCAGGAAATTTTTGTCAGATGTATACAAGAATGCTATACTTTGTTAAATGCTTTATGTGTGTTAAGTCATTTGATCCTCACTGGGGAGCAAGTATTATTTTCCCTACTTTGCAGGTGAGAAAAGGGAAGCTCAAAGAAGGTGAACAACTTGAGAAAAACCACAGCATCTGGGCTAGTCAAAAGTTGGAAAGAAGGCTGTCTGGCCCTGCCAGCACATTCTGTCCCTATTATATACCATAGGGACAGATCACGTTTGTTTCCCAGATGTAGGTTTTGTCACTCTGATCAGAGAATAAGCAGGGATTACATCACCTTTGGTTGGATCTAGCCCCTCTCACGGAGAAGGCAATGGCAACCCACTCCAGTACTCTTGCCTGGAAAATCCCATGGATGGAGGGGCCTGGTAGGCTGCAGTCCATGGGGTCGCTAGGAGTCGGATACGACTGAGCGACTTCACTTTCACTTTTCACAAATGGCAACCCATTCCAGTGTTCTTGCCTGGACAATCCCAGGGATGGGGAGCCTGGTGGGCTGCTGTCTATGGGGTTGCACAGAGTCAGATATGACTAAAGCGACTTAGCCACAGCAGCAGCCTCTCTCAAGCATCCACACTCATTCCCCAGGGATGCATGTTGAAATAAGCAAAAGGCCGAAGGGACAGGAGACTCTGCCCTCCCCAGCCCCCTCCCTGCACTTACTTTGGGTCCTCTGGAGCTGCTCCTGTGAAGCCAAGGCTGTGCGGAAGGACTCCAGGCTTCTCTGCTGCTCCTGGATTGTTGTCGTCAGTGTTTTGGTGTTCCCCAAATCCTTTCTTAATGTTTGGATCTCAGTTCTGGCCTCCTGCAGACTTCTCTCTAACATTTGGGTCTGGGACTGTAAGGCTGTGGCATCCTTCATTCCTTGTTTTAAGGTCTGTATCTCTTGGCTGGCATTTCTCAAAAGACCATTTAACACCTGAATCTTGGAACTTAAGGCAATGGCACTTTCCAGCTCTGTTTTTAATACTCTCATCTCAGCACCTGTCTGCTCCAGGCGACTGCTTGCTGTTTGGGTCTGGGCGGTGACATTTTCCAAATCTCTTTTTAACAAGTGAATCTCACCTCCAGCCCTTTCCAGATGACTTCTTAACACCTGGATCTGAGCACTGGTGTTGTCTAAACTGCCTCTCACAAAGGTCTGGGTCTGAGAGTTTAAAGCATTTGCGTTTTGCAGACTTCCCTTTAACCTCTGCATCTCAGCAGTGGTGCTTTCCAAACTATTCCTTAAAACCTGATGGTGGGCCCTTAAATCACTGACACTATCCAGACCACCTCTTAAAACGTGGATCTGGGCATTAACATTCTTTAAACTACTGTTTGCCAATCGGACCTCAGCGTTTGCCGTTTCTAACCCTGCCTTCAACACCTGGATCTCCGTGTTGGCATTTTCTAAGCCCCTGCTTAACACAAGGAGCTCGATGCTCGTGTTTTCTAAACTGCTTTTAAAGAAACTCTGGATCTGGGAATTTGAACCATTTGCCTCTTCTAGATCTCCCTGTAGCTTCTGAATCTTAGAAGTGGTCTCCTCCAGGGAATTCCTTAACAGCTGGGTCTGGAAACTCAAGGCACTGGCGTCCTTCAGGAGGCCTTTTAGCGTCTGGATGTCAGCACTGGCACTTTCCAGATCACCGCCGAGCATCTGGATCTGAGAACTGACGTTGTCCACTCTGCACGTCAATAGCTGGATCTCCACGCTCCAGGTGCTGGCGTTCTCCATATGTCCTTTAAACAACTGGACAGCCTCTTGGAACTCCGCCACCCTGACTGAGTGGTAGGGATCTGGAGGGAGGAAATGGAGAAAGCAGCCAAAAAGGCCCGTCATGTAGGGAAGCGTTCTTAAAATCTCCAAGGTAAATGTCTGCAGCACAACCCTGAGCTCTCCTCAAGCAGCCTATAACCGCCCAGGCCCTGGGGCTGGACCACCTAAGAATGTAAAGCCAAAAACAAAATAAAGATCTATTTAGTGAACCAGGAAGCAGAAGGATTGAAATACTTGCCTACTGCATTATTCTGCCATTGTAATTGAACTTGAAAATAACTGATTAAATCACTGAGAGCTGTTGATGTTTAATTCAACTGAAGTTTCACCATTAGATATTAATGGGTCATTATGGAAAAACAACAGGTATGAATCAAACCCATTTTTAGTCCTACGCTGTATTTGTACACCAAGCATGAAGCCTCTTGATTCACAATTGTGACTTCCTAAAAACTATGTAGGCCACAAACATAGACCTTTTCTGATGACAAATTCATGGGGGAAGAAAACAGAAACAAAATAAAATAGGTACCCATCGAGGAAGTATTCTTCTCAATGCACATGGCTATGTGGAAGTCCTCCGACGACACTGAACCCTGCACTGCAATGGCACCTCCAGGGCCACATAGTGCAAGGGTCCCTATCGAACCATTTGAGGACATGGGAGACCCTAGTGAAAGGCTTTGGTCATTGAGTCATTCAAGGAAACTCTGCAGCATCCCACCACACCCCCTGCAGTTGCACCCTCTGTGCACCCATGAGCTAGAATGTGAGCCCAGACATTCACGGCGTGAGGCGCCCATTCCAGCCTCCTTTCAGAAACAGGGAGAAGGACCCGAATAAGCAGAGATCCTTTCTGGAGGATTCCTGCCCTACTTCTAAAGCTCTGCCTAGGTAGGTATGTGAGGCCTGAGCCACTGTGCTGAGGTAAGACCAGGAGGGCCTTAAATCAATGGGACAGAAGAGAGAATGTACACAAATATGGACAATTGGTTTCCAACAAAGATACAAAGGAGAAAGGATAACTTTTTCGACTGATGGTGCTGGAACAAATGGACACCCATTTGCAAAAAGAAAAAGTGAACTTCAGTCCATATCTTGCATCATTATTCAAAACATTAACTCAACATGAATTATAGACCTAAATGTAAAAATTTATACTATAAAACTATAAATTTATAGAAGCTATAAAACTATAAAATTTCCAGAAGCAAATTTGAGGGCATGTCTTGGTGACCTTGGTATAAGCAGGGATTTTTTTAGATGCCAGACCAAAAGGACAATCCATAAAAGAGATAAGATGGATAAATCAGACTTTACCAAAACCTAAATCTTGTTAAGAGAATGAAAAAAGAAGCCATAGACTAAAAAAAAACTGTTGGTAAATCACATGACTGATAAAGGTCAAAAAAAGAGCATATACTCTGCTGCTGCTGCAGCTAAGTCACTTCAGTCGTGTCCGACTCTGTGCGACCCCATAGACAGCAGCCCACTAGGCTCCCCCGTCCCTGGCATTCTCCAGGCAAGAACACTGGAGTGGGTTGAATTTCCTTCTTCAAGTATATACTCTGCTGCTGCCAAGTCGCTTCAGTCATGTCCGACTCTGTGCGACCCCACAGACGAAAGTCCACCAGGCTCCCCGTCCCTGGGATTCTCCAGGCAAGAACACTGGAGTGGGTTGCCATTTCCTTCTCCAATGCATGAAAGCGAAAAGTGAAAGGGAAGTCGCTCAGTCGTGTCCGATTCTTAGCGACCCCATGGACTGGAGCCTACCAGGATCCTCTGTCCATGGGATTTTCCAGGCAAAAGTACTGGGGTAGGGTGCCATTGCCTTCCCCGAAGTATATACTCTAGATCCCTTTATATAAAACTCTAGAAAAAGTCAAGCCATCTGTATTCCAGCAAGCAGATCAGTGGTTGCCTGGGAACAAAGGGAGGAGGAGAGAGGCAGGATGGCCAAGGGCAGGAGTGAACTTTGGGGGCAGAAGGTTGAGTATGTTCATTATCTTGATTGTGATGTTTCATGCATCTCTATATTTGTCAAAACTTAGGTTGTACACTTTAAATATGTATACTTAAGAAAGTATGTGTCAATTGTACCTCAAAAAAAAAGCCATTTAAAAGAAAGACGCTGGCTTTCTGTGAGGAGAATAGAATCCATTTAGGGGCCTGAGGACATTGAGAAGGAAGAAATGTGTCCTGGGGTCTGAGCATCCAAGGTCCTGGCTCCCTCCCCTCCCCCACTGCGGCTACTTACAGTCGCGTTCCTTGAGAAACTGCCCAGTATGGTTGTCTCCCAGAAACTCTTGGAAGTAAGCAGATGTCTCCAGTGCAGGTCTTGGGTGCTGTAGAGCTGAGATACCCCATTCCCACATCAGCACAATCCCCAGGCTGCTCCACCCTCAGTCAAGGTTCCAGAAGGAGATGGAGGAGATGGCACCACGACCCCCTCAGAGTTCCCCTCATCCGCCTCATCTCTTGGGAACCTCCCCTTGGACAACGACCTTGGTTGGGCCTGGGACTGAAAGTGGAGTGACCCCTCTGGGAGTAGACGGGAGGTGTCTAGGGCTCTTTGGGGCCTGTGTGCAGGAAGGTGAGAAAGTCAGTGGGGCTCAGGTCACCCAGGAGCTTACCCACAATGAAGAGAACCACAAGACAGGAGACCAAAAACACACCCAAAGAGGCCAGGGTGGCCTGCAAACGCCGGGGCATCTTGGGGGCTGCAGGAACCACTGCCACGGGGTCCAGTCCTGCAGAGAAGAAGCCAGGATCCAGGAGGAGACTGCCATGTGGGCTGGACAGTTGCAGCCTCTCAGGCTTACTCTCCTGGCCTGTCCCATGGGACTGAGAATGCTTGTCCCGCTCACCCTGGAAAAAGGCAATGGGTGCTTGGGAACATGCACCAGGGCTCGTGGAAGCTGTGGTAGCAACAGAAGGCTCAGAAAAGACAACCAGCCCGAGCCTGGAGGGCGCACACAGGGCACAGACCTGGCACAATGGAAGACAACAAAGGTACTGTTTGAATGAAAGCAGAAAGGAGGGAGGGAGTGGGGGAGGGAGGCACACAGCAGGAACCCCCGACCTCAGCGGCTCAGGGCCAGCTTTGCTGCGTGAATCATGACCGCAGCGACACTCACAGCCCTTGGGGCTGCTGCTGCCACAGGCTGACATGGGTGTCCTAAGAAGGGCTGTGCCTGGGAGTCTGCTGGCTGAATATATAGAGAACGGAGAGACCACAGCCCAGAGTCCCTGAGGCCTCATGGCGCCAGCCCAGTGTGCAGAGATGGGGTTTCAAACCAGGTCCCCCTGAATTCATTGTTCACTCTCCTCTTGCCAGGTTGCCACCCCCCATAGAAAAGGATCAGGGGAGATTTCACGCGAAGCCTCGGTGCAGGCCACAGGCACTCTGTCCTTGCCTGACCCACCTTCAGCCCCACCTGTTTATTCTGGAAGCCGAGCCAGTGCTGAGTCTGCCAGGCAAGGGCTGAGGAAGATGGTGGGGGGCCAGGGCCCAGCAGGCCGGACCCTCCATGCTGAGGCCTCAGTTTTCTCACCTTGGGAGGAGAGGGAGACATTCTGGTTTTCTGTGCAGAAGTGGACCTGGTCAGCTCTCGTCTCTGCTTCCTTCATTCTCCAGAGCAGCTCCCTGCCACGCTGTGAACCAGCAGTGGGGAAGTGGAGCTGCAATACGAGCTTATATGCTCCTGAGTCAGTCCTTACAAACTCTGCCTTCCCCCACTGCTGACTCTGCAGAAGTGCCCCATCTGGGCCCTTCCCCTCAAGGCTCCCAAATGCCAGTCGGTACCCCCACCCTCCTTCTTCTCTCAGCCCCAACCTCCCACCCCTGCGCTCCACAGTAGCCTCAAACACTAGCCTTAGCCCCAAAGTCACAGACACCTTTCACCAGCCACTTAAAAGGGAGTTAGGGATTCCTTCTCAACTTTGCATAGAAAAACATCCTTGTGACCCATGGCTGATGTCTTAATTCCAGCCTCAGACTCTCTTAAGTAACAGGAGGCTAGTAAGGAGGAGGCTGGTTCAGCGAAGCAGGTGTTTGCAGGTCATGGGAAGAGCTGAGGTGACTCTCTGGCCACTCAGGACTTCACAGTGGCCATGATGGGAAAAGGATTATAGCAGAATAAAACACTTATTTGGTCTCTGTCCCAGTCCCTAGAACAGAGCTCTTAAAAGCCTTGGAGTTTTCTGAGTGACAAGTGTGTCTTTTGTTATCCAAAACTAACCTTTTTAAACCACATTTGCATTCATGCTGATGAGGGGACTTAGACCACTAGATAGCTTCTGCTGCTGTTGCTGCTAAGTCACTTCAGTCGTGTCCAACTCTGTACGACCCCACAGACGGCAGCCCACCAGGCTCCCCCATCCCTGGCATTCTCCAGGCAAGAACACTGGAGTGGGTTGCCATTTCCTTCTCCAATGCATGAAAATGAAAACTGAAAGTGAAGTCGCTCAGTCGTATCCGACTCTTAGCGACCCCATGGACTGCAGCCTACCAGGCTCCTCCATCCATGGGATTTTCCAGGCAAGAGTACTGGAGTGGGGTGCCATTGCCCTCTCCAGATAGCTTCTAGATGGAGACAGTCTTAGAAAGACTAATCCCTCACTTCTCTCATTGGGTTATAAGAGCTCGTAAACGACAAGAGAGCTTCAAGAAGTTTCCTGGCTGGTGAACAAACCCATCTACCCAAAAGGGTATTGCACCCCTACTCCATGGGGACAGAGACCCCCCATGCTCCGGGTCCTTCTGCACCTTGCCCTCTGTTCCTCTTCATCTGGCTCTTTGTTTTTATCCTCCATCGTAACCTGTGATGGTAAGTATAGTGTTTTCATGAGTTCTGTGAGTTATTCTAGTGAATTAGCAAGCTGGGAAGGGTCATGGGGTCCTCCAGATTTGCAGTCTGCTGGGCAGAAGTGTGGTCACTTAGAGACCCTGCTTGCACAAGGTATCTGAAGTTGGGGCTGTCTTGTGGGACTGAGCCTCTAACTCACTCCATGGTTGAGTGTCAGAATTGAATTGAATTGTAGACACTCAGCTGATGTCAGAGAACTGGTTGGTCTCAGAAAACACCCGGAGAAGGCAATGGCACCCCACTCCAGTACTCTTGCCTGGGAAATCTCTTGAATGGAGGAGCCTGGTGGGCTGCAGTCCATGGGGTTGCGAAGAGTCAGACACGACTGAGTGACTTCATTTTCACTTTTCACTTTCAGGCACCAGAAAAGGAAATGCCAACCCACTCCAGTGTTTGTGCCTGGAGAATCCCAGAGATGGAGGAGCCTGGTGGGCTGCTGTCTATGGGGTTGCACAGAGTCAGACACAACTGAAGCAACTTAGCAGCAGCAACAGAAAACACCACACATCTGGTGTCAAAAGTTATGTCAGAAAATACCAAATAGGACCCAGCTTGATCCAAGATCTCACCCCTAGGTGATTGGATTTGTGCTCTCTGAGCTGATAAGGTTCAGGACTAACTCCACCAAAACTGCTGTATAAGCCAATGTGCCGCTTTACCATGAGACCTGTAACTCCCAGGAGACACAAACACTGTGTCAGGGGGTTCCTGTGCTTGTGGGCCAAGACCTAGGAGTGAGGTGTCCCAGAGGAGCTGTGCAGCCCCAAGTCCCTACACTCGTGGGGTGACCAATTAGGCAGAATCAATACCCACCCTGGCTGGTTAGACAGTCCTCCTGAAGTCAGCTCTGCGGACAGTTGATTGTCACTGCTCGCTCCCCCATCACTTCAAAGGGTTACCATCTTACTGAAATGGATCACACTTTCTTTAACACATAAAAATCTAATTATGTGTTTGTCTCCTATCTCACCAGTGGGCCATTTACGAGATGTCAGTTACCTTGTAAATGGATTGTTCCATCCAAATTGTGTTGCTTTTTCCCATTTTCACCTTCAGCCCTTACATCCTATTCCCACAGCATTTTCCCACATGCTGGAGTCAGCCTCCCACAGGGCCCCAAGCACCACCCAAGAAGCCCACTGCCCAGCTTCCATGGTAGAGAAGCCAGGCCGAATGTGCCTCTTCCTGTGGCCAGGCCGGGAGAGCAACTTGGGTCCCACCTGTGTCATGAATGGCCCGTGTCAACACAGCCACCGCCAGCCAGGGGCACAGCTTGTCTGCAGGGTGAGGAAAGGAGGGCTTGCCTATGCCCACCTCATGATGCCACAGTAATGTGGGGATGTGTGTATGTGTGTGTGTGTATGATATGTGTGTTATGTGAAATATATGTGTATGTGTATATTTGTGTGTTTATATGGATGTGTGTATGTGTCCATACCCCTGTGTGTCTATGTGCATATGGACTTCCCAAGTGACTTCATGGTAAAGAATCCACCTGCCAATGCAGGAGCCACTGGACCCAGGTTCCACCCCTGGGTCAAGAAGATCCCCTGGAGGAGGCCATGGGAACCCACTCCAGTAGTCTTGCCAGGATAACCCCATGGACCGAGGAGCCTGGCAGGATACTCATGGGGTCACAAATAGTCAGACATGACTGAAGTGACTGAGCACATGTGTATATTGCATGTGAATATGTGTATGTATATGTGTGTGTGTGTGCAGTGTGTGCATATGTATGTATATGCATGCATGTTTTTGGGTGGTGTATGTGTGAGTGAAGAATGCAGATCCAGCATCCACCAGCCTGCTGCTGCTGCTGCTGCTAAGTCGCTTCAGTCGTGTCTGACTCTGTGCGACCCCATGGACTGCACCCACCAGGCTCCTCTGTCCATGGGATTTTCCAGGCAAAAGTACTGGAGTGGGGTGCCATACCAGCCTGCTACCTCCTGGCAATTGAAAGCTGAGGAGAGAGAGAGAAGACACAGGAAAATGTAGTCAGTCAACAGCTCTGCCTGAGACCCCAGAAGTGTCCATGTGGGAGGGGGGCTGCTAGAAGTACCCTCAAGAGGCTTGTTAGACGTCCAGGGTGGCAGCAGAAAGAGAGGACCTGCCTTGGTTTCTGTTTCCCCACATACAGGAAGGGCCTACATCAGCTAACTCAGGACCTGTTTCCTGGGACTGAGAAGCTGACAGAGCTTCCAAAGCAGAACTTTAGAGAACCTTTGCTCAGCTGTAAGGATGGAGACTGGGGTGGGAAGGGTCATAGTCCTCCAGGCCTGGTCAGCAGGACTCCTCCTCTCACCCCCTCCCCTGCGCCCAAGCCCTTCCCACTCCAGGCTCCCAGCTTTCATTTCTCCTACAAGAGCATCATCTGCCAGCAGGAAGAAGCACCAAGAAGTTACTACATCCTTGCTGAGTATTTCTCTCTTTCTGGCCAGAAAAAGTCAAATGGATACCTGATACCTTAACCCCAGAGCCACTCATCGGTAGGGACCTCTCACACTGGTTTTCCCTGTCTCTGCTGAGTGGTACAGGGCTGTCTTCCTAGAGATGCAGTTCCTTAGCTTCAGATGCCCCAGAAGCTTTCGATCCTCCATGTCAACCCCTGACAGCACAGGGTGATCAGCTGGGATTGACGGGCCCCTCCCAGAAATGTCAGGAGGGCTGGCTGCAGCTAAGGTGGTGCCAGGAACCTCAGCAGCCAAGCTCTTGGGCCTTCACTCTGCTGCTTGACTGTCTGTGTCTCGCCTACCCTCACCTCTGCACCATTCTCTTTTCTCTGCAAGATATATTCCTTGTGTGCTCCGCCTCTCTGCCTCACAGCTGCTGCATATTCCGAGTTTCTGCAGGTGCCCCATGGTCACCCCACCAGCCTTTCCCTAACTCAAGGCCTTCCAGCTTGACTTCTCTCTGTTAACTGCTTCAATCCCCAAGTGTTTCCAGGTTCAAATTCTTTCCTAGAAAAGTGGTCAGATAGTCCCACACCTCCCTTCACATCAGAACCAACCAGAGATTCCTCACCAGCCTTGTTCTGCTGCTGCTAAGTAGCTTCAGTCATGTCCAACTCTGTGCGACCCCATAGATGGCAGCCCACCAGGCTCTGCCGTCCCTGGGATTCTCCAGGCAAGAACAGTGGAGTGGGTTGCCATTTCTTTCTCCAGTGCCTGAAAGTGAAAAGTGAAAGTGAAGTCGCTCAGTCATGTCCGACTCTTCATGACCCCATGGACTGCAGCCTACCAGGCTCCTCCATCTGTGGGATTTTCCAGGCAAGAGTACTGGAGTGGGGTGCCATCGCCTTCTTCAGCCTTGGTCTGATCGCTTCTTATTTACCCTAGTGGTGAGTGTCTCAGTCAATTCAGGCTGCTATAACAAAAACATCATGAACTAAGAGGCTCACACAAGAGAAATTTCTTTCTCCCAGTTCTGGAGGCTGGGAAATCCAAGGTCAGGATGCTGTGGACTCAGTTCCTGGGGAGGGCTCTCTTTTCTGTTTTGCAAAGAGCCTTCTTGTTGTAAACGCAGAAAACAGAGAGAGGCAAGCTCTCAGTCTCTTCTTATAAGGGCACTAATCACATCGTGAGGACTTCACTCTGGTAACTTAATTACCTCCAAAAGGCTCCATCGCCTAACATTATCCCACTGGGATTAGGATTTTAACAGAAGAATTGTGAGGGGTTGGGTTCAATCAGCCCATAGCAGTGAGGGAGGCATTTCTTGTTCCAGATAGTACAAGATGGCCAAATGCATGGCATCTTACACTGGACAGATAAGACTGACAGCATCTTATTAGTCACACATAATCATAGTCTGGAGGAGGACACCAGATACCATGCCACATGGGGGTTACACCTGAAACCAGAGGGAACCAGCAAGGGCTGTGGGAGACAGGCTTTGCAGCAACAAGAGGATACGGTGCCCCTGGTTCCTGCAAGAGGATCTGACTGACTTATTTGAATAGTTTTCTGTACTGGCAGGTTAGAGGAAGCCAGTAGGTTGAAAACTGGGTAGAGGTTAGCTGATCCAGTCAAGGGGAACAGGCCAGGTCAGGGAACATATCTGGTGAGCGTGGGGGAACCTATAGTTAGTCTTTGGGGGCCCTGTAAGACCCAAAAATTGTCCTGGCAATAAGTGAAATTTTAGGTCTTACAATGTATGGATGTGAGAGCTGGACTGTGAAGAAGGCAGAGTGACGAAGAATTGATGCTTTTGAACTGTGATGTTGGAGAAGACTCTTGAGAGCCCCTTGGACTGCAAGGAGATCCAACCAGTCCATTCTGAAGGAGATCAGCCCTGGGATTTCTTTGGAAGGAATGATGCTAAAGCTGAAACTCCAGTACTTTGGCCACCTCATGCGAAGAGCTGACTCATTGGAGAAGACTCTGATGCTGGGAGGGATTGGGGGCAAGAGGAAAAGGGGACAACAGAGGATGAGATGGCTGGATGGCATCACTAACTCGATGGATGTGAGTCTGAGTGAACTCCGGGAATTGGTGATGGACAGGGAGGCCTGGCGTGCTGGGATTCCTGGGGTCGCAAAGAGTCAGACACGACTGAGCGACTGATCTGATCTGATCTGATGCAAGCCTTTGAATTCGCTGCCCTAGTGACAAGTGCCTACCTTGGGGAGGAAGCTGGAGTGTGGGGGCGGGGTCACATGCTGATCAGCACAGCAGCACAGGAACTTCTTGGTCATCCGGTGCTTGAGAATCTGTCTGCCAACGCAGGGGACACGGGTCGGATCCCTGGTCTGGGAAGATTCCACATGCTGCAGAGCAACTAAGCCTGTACTTGACAAATACTGAAGCCTGGGGCTTCCCTGGTAGCTCAGCTGGTAAAGAATCCGCCTGCAGTGCAGGAGACCCCAGTTCAATTCCTGGGTTGGGACGATCCCCTGGAGAAGGGATAGACTACCCACTCTAGTATTCTTGGGTTTCCCTGGTGGCTCAGATGGTAGAATCTGACTGCAATGCAGAAGACCTGGGTTCGATCCCTGGGTTGGGAAGATTCCCTGGAGGAGGGCATGGCAACCCACCCTAGTGTTCTTGCCTGGAGAATCCCCATGGACAGAGGAGCCTGGCAGGTTACACAGTCCATGGGGTCACACAGTCTATGACTGAGCAACTATGCACAGCACAGCACAGTGTGCCTAGAACCCATGCGCTGCAAAAAGAGAAGCCACTGAATGAGAAGCCGACTCACCACAACTAGAGAGCAGGCCCAGCTCAACTAGAGAAAGCCTGTGTGCAGCAACAAAGACCCAGCACTGCCAAAAGCAAATAAATAAATTACACATTTATTTAATGGTGTATTACCATTTGTAAAATAGATGACCAGTGCAGATTCAATGCATGTAGCAAGGCACTCAAAACTAGCGCTCTGGGACAACCAAGAGGGATAGGGTGGGGAGAGATGTGGGAGGGGCGTTCAGGATGGGGGGACACACGTGTACCCATGGCTGACTCATGTCGATGTATGGCCAAAACCATCACAATATTGTAATTATCCTCCAATTAAAATAAATTAATTAAAAAATGGAATAAAACCACATCAAAAAGTGAATAAAATCACATCAAAAAGTGAATAAAATATAATCATCCGGGAAATTTTTTTAATTTTTTTTTTAATTAAAAAGAACACATAAAACACGGCAGCCCAGACATGGTGACTAACAGGTCAGGCGTGACAGTACGATGGAAAGCAGAGTCAGGTTTGGAAGCACAACGGGAAAGTTCCCTAGAGGCAGCTCTGAGCCTACAACTTGTATTTCATGTCTCCATCAGCTCGTGCTCTGAGCAGGTAGTTGACACTGGAAAGAAATAATATTCTCCCGTAATTTGCTACTTCAAATTATGAAGAATAAGAACAGCCAAGTATTTCTTGGAGAAGATGCAGGTGCCTTCCGTGCCCACACAGCCTACCCTGCGTGCTCGCCAATCTGCACTTTCCTGATGTGCCCCCACCCCCCAGACTTCAGATGCCCCTGGAGCTTTGGGCAAATGCTCTCACATGAACCCCATCACTGACTGTTCATTCCTCATCATCACCACATTTTTAAAAAGCCCATTTGCCCCCTGTTCCTTCAAGCTTCCTCCTAACATCCCTCCAGTTCAACCTCTTCACAACCAGAACACCACTCTGCTGGTCACAGTCATTGAAGAAAAACATCCTCCCCCCAGGACCCTAAAGAGGACCCCAAGGAGGGGAGGGCCACTCTGCTGAGCCTGCCATGCGTTCACAGAGCACCTCTTTCTGCTTCCTCGCTGCTCCGCTCTGTCTGCTGCAGCCTGGATTCCTGCTTTGGCCCCTGGACGGCAGATTTGGACCTGATGGCTGTGATCAGGGTCACTGTGAAGAATGGGAGACCTGACGCATCTCCCCATCCAGTGCAAAGCCAGAGAACAGAAGCTTGTCTGCGAATGTCTAAGAAGAAAGACCACCCAGAAGGTGGTGACATGCCAGACCCTGCAGTCCTATTCAGCTGCATTTTAGTAAAAATCAAAGATAAGTACTGCTCATGTTTTATGGCATTTCCATGGCTGGGACTTTCTGACTGTTATTTGAACCCCTGTTTCCTGAGGACACCCCAGAACTTCATATCCAGTGGAGCAGATGTTCCCTCCACCCCACACATCCACCTGTACCCCCAGGAAGAAGATGAGAGTGGCCTGTTCCCAGGCAGCATTTTATTCTAATGAAGCTGGGGTGCCCTCTCTACTGAAGGCCGCTTCCCCTGACCCCTGGGAAGAGAGGAGATGCAGAAGAGGAGGCCCAGGGAACAAGGCAGAGGAGCTGGGCAGACAGACTGCGACCCGAGGAGGAGCACCCAGCAAGTGATGGGTAGGGAGAAGCATGTGGATACTGGTCTAGGTCTGCAGAGACACATTTCCATCCAGCCTCTGACCTGAACCAGTCAAGCCTATCCCAGGGAGGAAGGGTCTCAGGTCTCAGAGGATAAGGATGAAGGGGACCACAGGTAGATGGCAAGAACAGGGCCTACCAAGAGCAGAGCTATTCCACTGAGAACACTTAGGAAGGCAACTGGGAATTCTGGGGTATCAACTGGAAACGCCCTGAGTCTCAGTCTCCAGAGAATCTCTGGGATGGTCGTACACAAATATCACACAGTAAAGCTAAGGCTTCTCCAAAGGGACGGACCCCTCCAGGGTGCTGCCCCAGATGCTGTATCCTGGTCCATCTCACCGGAGCAGTGCAAACTTCTCATTCTCTCCACCCTCACCTCTGCATTTCAACCCAAGATATCCTTTCCACTTCATCTGCCTTTGAAACTGAAGTGGAAAGGATATCCACTCTGGGGCCAGAGAATTCCCAGCCAAGGTAGATGGACTCTGGGATGCCTTCAGGACGACTTTAAAGCATGAAAAATTAAGGTTCAAAATCACCTTGGAGGACAAAGGAGAGAGGAGCATTTCCTTGAATTCAATGAGCTTTGGAGCTTAAAGTGCTGGCATAGGGGCCAGTCCGGTCATGGTTCTGATGGTTTATAGGACCGCTTACAGATAAAAGGAAATGTATTGTCACAGGAGGCATCATTCCATGACCGCAGTGAGGACGTCTTTAGGTTGGCACAGTGTTCGTTGTTCCCATAGTTGTTGGGTTCGCCTGGGATCCAGAACCTACCGAAGGGGAAAACAGAGCAAAATTCATTGCCAGTGAGTGAATGAGAGACTTCAACCCCAGTTTCGGTCTGGGGTGGTAGGGCTGCAAATTTTTCCATGCCTGAGAGGAAAGGGACCGGTTATCCGTCAACCTCTGAGCCTGCAATCTCCCCCCAGCTTAGGGCCACCCCAGCCCGCCCACTCTCAAGGCCCTATAGGAACCCACAGTGCAAAGACCTAGATTGAGAATGAGGTCCCTGCCACGGCTCAGTGGATGGCCATGCTGCCAAACCCCAGAGGGCATGGAGTAGCTGTGGATTTGTCCGCAGTTCCCCAGCCAATCAGTGGCAGAGATCAGCTAGATCTCTGGTCAACGTTCCTGCTGATCAAGGACAGGAGGATGGCAAACTCTGCGGTCAGTGGGACTCTCCCCAGACTCTTTGTGCCCTGGACCCAGCCCAAGAAAGCAACCTGGGACAGCGGGTTCTCAGGACTTACTTCTCACTCTGGACCTTGTTGTACGGAGTGCCATCCACCCAGTGCCAGTCCCCCTCGCTCCCTGCTTTGGTCAGGCCGATCCAGTAGGGAAGTCCGCCTGCTGTCCTGTAGAGGAACTCCTACAGGAAGACAGAAGGCGGAGATGAAGCGTCGGAGCATCTATCTCTCTGGGCATCTTCACTCATCCTCAGCCACAGCCCCTGAACCCACAGACACAAGGTTGGGACTCCACCCTGACTCTGACTCTGACCCGCTCTGCTGGCCTACTTAAGATGAAAGAAGCTTGTTTAATATTCTGTCTCACCAGGTAGAGGACTTCTTGGGTTAGATGGTGTCATTAATGCTATTCACAAATATTTCTATTTTTCTGAGCACATGGAAAGGTTGCACTATCCTGGCTTCTTTGAAGCTACAAATACTGCATCATTTGTTTGGCCAACGAAAAGTGTTGTTCTTTAAGGGTGAACATACAATGTACCACATTCCCTTTTCTTACTTCAGCAATTGTGGAAACGTATGTTGATATGACGGGGAAGGCAATGGCACCCCACCCCAGTACTCTTGCCTGGAAAATCCCATGGACGGAGGAGCCTGGTAGGCTCCAGTCCATGGGGTCTCTAAGAGTCGGAGACGACTGAGCGACTTCACTTTCACTTTTCACTTTCATGCATTGGAGAAGGAAATGGCAACCCACTCCAGTATTCTTGCTTGGAGAATCCCAGGGACAGAGGAGCCTGGTGGGCTGCCATCTATGGGATTGCACAGAGTCGGACACGACTGAAGCGACTTAGCAGCAGCAGCAGCATGTTGATATGAAATCTCCTCTGACCTAAGCCCTTAAGTAGCCACAATGAGCAAAACTCCTTGCTGGCCTTTGTTGGACATGTAGTGTGTAAGTGAGAAGCAATCATGAAGAATTACTGATATTTGGGAATATTTGTCATTGAAGCATCATATTGCCCATCCTGCCTGATACAGCTACCAATATACCCCCTTCCTAACGCCCATGGGACAGCACTCACCTGTTCACGCTCTGAGGTCACTGAGGTCAGGTGGGAGTCCCTTGATATACAGATCTGCTGGGCACTGTACCAGGTCTTCGAGATTTTAGAAAAGTAATAGAAGTGCCCCCCGAAGTACTTCCAGCCTTGGGAAACCACCTGGAGAATGTCCTCTGGGAACAAGGGTGAAATGTGAACGCTGGTGTTCCTGCTTTCTCTGGTGCTGGCTGGGTGGGAGTATTTGAGTAGGATCCCAGAAATAGAGTGAATGGGGCTGGGCTCTGGGGTCCTTTGGTCCTTGTGTAGGAGCTTGGGGACACTCCCTCAGATCCTGAAAGTCTGAGATTGGTAGAGTCTCTGGGCTCGGAAAGGGGAGAGTGAGAGGATTAATCAAGAATCCGTCTCTCCATTGACCATCACACGTGTCTGGGCCCCTGAGCTCTAGGCAGGAACTGCTGGAAAATGGTGAGGTTTGGACCCAGACAGAGAAACTCTCTAATGTCTTCATATTCTGTGGCTTGGTGTGGGAGCCCTGGCTGGTCCCTGGTCCCGTCTCTCCTGAACAGCCCCCAAGTCCTCCCCAACTCCAGTGCTGAGCCCTCTCTTCTTAACTTTCCAGCCATGCCCATGCTTTCCTCCACACACACCAGCCCAATGGCATCATGCCTGAGGTTAGTAAGGTCCCACGGGCCACTGGCCAACTTGCAACACTCTTTTCTGAGTCACTTACTTTGCTGTTGAAGCAATTTGCTGATACTCTCCAAACCGCTCTGGAGTTCCCGGACCTTTGCATTTAAAGCACTGGCTTTATCCAAATCTTGTTTTAGCTCTGGGATTTGGGCATTTAACTCATCAACTGCTTTCCAACTACTTGTCAGCACCTGCAGCTGTGCACTGGCTTCCTTCAAGCCTGTTTCCAACCTCTGGATCTGAGAACTTATGCGATCCAAGCTGGCATTCACCATCTGGACCTGAATGCCAACTGCCATCAGGCCACCTCTGTTCCTCTTGATCTCAGAACTCAGGGAGCTGATGTTGTCCACACGACCTTTCAGCAACTGGGCGTTGGTCTTGACATCTGATATTGTGCCCATAAACCAGGGATCTGAATTTGAGGAAGTCAAGAGGTCAGCTGTAGGGACCCTCAGGGACTGGTATGGGGTGTTGCCAGGGTGATGAAAGGAAGGGGAGGGTAGGTATGAGCTCAAGCTTCCCAAGGACCCAGCCCAAGGAGCAGTTGCCTACCCTCTATTCAATCATAACGTATTCATTCAACAAACATAGAATAGACACCTTCCATGTGCCAGGGACTCTGATAGATGCAGATCATGCAAAGATTGGTAAATCATGGGATCTCTGTTTGAGGCTCTCATAGGTAAGCAGAAGAGGGGATTAGAATCCAGTCCTGTATTTCCGTTGCATGTTCAGGGCACATTTGGTAAAGAGATGCCTTCAGTCACCCCCTTGTCATCCTTCTCATATCACGCTGGGCTCCATCACTTGACTCCCAGCCCTCTCTTTCCAGAGACCCCCACAGTGCCCATCAACTAGGGAAGCACCGTCCCCGCCATGACTGCCCATAGGTCCCTCATGGCCATCGGAGGGGCCAGCCATACAGACTTCTTGTCTGGAAGTGATTTCTTCTCCAGAGAAAACGAGAAGGGAGAATTATGAAACCACTTCTCCCCTTCCCTGTCCTACCCGCTGTCACTGTCTGCTCAGGCTACAGGCTCAGGCCACAGAAGACACCAAAAGTATACCACTGGACTCAAAGCAGGGGAGATTCTACGCAGAGCCTCTAAGTCCAAGTCCAAATGTGTTCTGGGGCCTTGAAAGGAGAAGACAGATGTTCCCTCTGTCTGCTATCTGGAGACGTAATGAGAGGAAGAAGCTTCTACCAGCAGCAGAGGCCAATCGGGCTTGGCAAAGCAGGAAGAAGAAGAAAGATAAGTCACACATTCAGTGAAGAAGTAGAGCATCTCCCTTGGCATGATCTTTGTGGGAGCGGAAGAGTGAAGAGAGCATGAAAGGGCCCTGTGGGGTGGGGGGAGCTGTTCCCTAACCCTAACCTGGTCTAGTCAGTTGGGGATGAAGCTACAGTTGGGACCCCACCCCTCATGGGGTCAGCAATCATTATGCTCACTGTTAGGGGTTCCCCACAAGGCTCTGAATCAAAGGGACACAGAGCTCGGAGAGGAAGGAGAAAAGTGACCCAGGATGAAGATGGGATGAACACTTCCTGGGAAGAAAGAGCACACCCTTGAGCACAGGCATGCTGACCCCAATCAGGAACATCTCCCCAGACCTGGAAAGGAAGGAGAAGCAGCTGGTCTTACTGCGGACTCTCTGACTGCACATGGAAAAGAGGGCGAAACAAGACACATGAAAAAGCCAGAGGCGGGAGAGCCCACCAGAGAAGGGAAGGACCCCTGGCCTTGGGGAAAGACAGAGCCCAGATCAAAGCTGGGGACTTACAGAGAATGGCCTGCAGCAGGACAGAGGTACCCGTGACCAGCGTCAGGAAGACGACCACAGCGCGGACCGTGAGGAGTCTCCCCAGAACCTGGGACGGACACGTCTTGGGAGGAGGGTCTGCAGGAAGCAGAGGAGAGCTTTTGGTGAAGGAGCAGCCAACTGCAAGCTTGGCCACAGAGCCCTGAGCAGGCTCTGAGCAAAGGCTGATGCTTGCCTCGGGGCCAGAGGGAGACGTTCTGCTTGTCCACTGTGAAGTGTGCGTCGGGGACCTCGCTGTCGGCAGTCTTCATCCTGTATACTCACACTGGTGGCACAGGTGCTCCCAGCCAGCTGTCTCCCCAAAGACCTTTTATCTAGGCGAAAAGGGAAATGACCCCTGGAGTTCATTGTGTCATCCCGAAGTTCCCCATTCCTGGCTTAGGTGCCTTGCCTGTCCTAGGCTGCAGCTTGGTCCGCTCCTCAGGAGTCTGACTTTTCAAGAAGAGGCCATCGTTTTCTCTGGGAATCTGTTACATGGACATTTTAATCATCTTGTCCTCAGGCTAAGCTTTCTCTCTTGTAAGACGGCCCTCATCCATCATCCATCCAGCCATCCTTTCACTTCATAAATACATGTTGAGTGTCTTTGGTGTACCAGGCATTGTACAGGACTGAGCCACAGAGCTGAATAGCCCATGGCCCTTACACTCAAAGAGTTCACCCATCTTCATCCTCTGTCATTTTCCTTCTTCCCCTCTGAGTTCTGTTTCCCTCTGATTCTGTCTAGTAGAAAAAAAAAGTGAAAGTGTCAGTTACTCAGTCATGTCCGACTCTTTGGGACCCCACGGACTGTGGGCTGCCAGGCTCCTCTGTCCACGGAATTCTCCAGGCAAGAACACTGGAGTGGATTGCCATTCCCTTCTCCAGGGATCTTCCTGATGCAGAGATCAAACCCGGTCTCCTGCACTGCAGGCAGATTCTTTACTGTCTCTGCCACCAGGGAAGCCAGAAAAGAAAGACCTGAGCAAATAAATGACAATACGTCCCCTGTGGCTCAGTGGTAAAGAATCTGCCTGCAGTGCAAGAGACACCAGGGATGCGGGTTGATCACTGGGTCAGGGAGATCCCCAGGAGGAGGGCGTGGCAACCCACTCCAATGTTCTTGCCTGGAGAATCCTATGGACAGAGGAGCCTGGCGGGCTGTGGTCCATAGGGTCACAAAGAGTCGGACACAAATGAACATGCACGCACACACAGGGTGATAAACTTAACTTCATTAAGTTTATAGAAGAATGTGCACATATCAAAGGAAGTACAGAGACTGGAGTCATGGTAAGAAGTTCTAAGTAGAGAGATTAGCATATTCGGAAGTATGGTGTGCCTGGTGAGTTGTAAGTGGTTTGGCACTGTTAGAGTGTAAAGTATATGACTAGAGTGGGGAGGGCATAGGCTAAAGGGGCACTTGGGCTCAGATCATAAAGACCCTTTTGGGTCATGTTAAGGAGCTTTAACTCTGGCTTCTGGGTGATGTGGAGCCAGTGAAGGACTTTAGGCAGTAGAGAGACAAGGACAGGAACACTGAAGAAAGATCACTCTGACCATGGTTAGAAGCAGAGACCAGGGTGTGGGGGGTCTGGAAGCAGGGAGACCAGTAAGGAGACCACTGCAATAAAATGTTCAACTTTCCGTTGTTAAGGCATCTTAGGTGATACGTGCCAAGTCGCTTCAGTCATGTCCAACTCTGTGCAACCCTATGGACTATAGCCTGCCAGGCTCCTTTGTCCATGGGATTCTCCAGGCAAGAATACTGGAGTGGGTTGCTATGTCCTCCTCCAGGGGATCTTCTTGATCTAGGGGTTGAACCGGCCTCTCTTCAGTCTCCCGCATTGGCGGGCAGGTTCTTTGCCACTAGCGCGACCTGGGAAGCCAGTATCCCTTTATAAAAAGGGACTTGAAATTCAAATGTACATGTAAGAGTTGGGTTCTCCTCTCTGCTTCCTGCACTTGTGAGGGTCTCAGACAAAGTGGGGAGGATCAGCAACATCAGACCAGGAGCTGTTCTTTCATTCATGGGAGATGCTCAGGACAGAGAGCAGCTGATTCAGTGCCCCTCTCTGAGGGACTAAGTTTTCTTCTGGGAAGCCTCTCATACTTTGAAGAGGTCTGCCAAATCTGAGAAACCTGGTACAAAACATATTCTAAACAAATATTTCCTGGAAGATAGAAAAGAGAGGAGGGAAGCGAGGAAGGGAAAGAGAAAAGGAAGGAAGTTCAGATAATTGGATGGATGGATGGTTGGATGGATGGATAGAAAATGGATGTATGAAAGGATGGGTGGATGGGTGGATGGATGGGTGGAAGATGGATGATGCATGAAAGAGAAATGAATGGAAGAGGTGATGGCTAATCATGACTCAACTCTGGAATTCCAGCCTGTGGACTGGAATCTGTCTCTTGGAAGCCACTGCATTTTTCTACAGCCTCCAACTGTAAAAGCATGAGTCAAGAGTGATTTTAAATCTTATCCAAATATGCCTAACAACTCTAGCCACAGAACTAGAAAGCTGACCTGGCCCCGCTGACTCTGAGCCAGTGGAGTTGGAAAACAGGTTGGTGTCAGGGACCAAGGTTAGAGGCTAAATGATCAGGACCAAGGAAATAACTCTACTTGCAGGGGCTTCTGATGCCTTTGATATTTGAGAGGATCCCACCTCCCTGTCTGACCAGTTCATTGCACTTATAGGCCCCTTGCAGCTCCCTCTGCAGGCTGCTGCTGCTGCTGCTAAGTCACTTCAGTAGTGTCCGACTCTGTGCGACCCCACAGACGGCAGCTCACCAGGCTCCCCCGTCCCTGGGATTCTCCAGGCAAGAACGTTGGAGTGGGTTGCCATTTCCTTCTCCAATGCATGAAAGTGAAAAGTGAAAGTGAAGTCACTCAGTTGTGTCCGACTCGCTCAGTTGTGTCCGACTCTTAGCGACCCCATGGACTGCAGCCTACCAGGCTCCTCCATCCATGGGATTTTCCAGGCAAGAGTACTGGAGTGGGGTGCCATTGTAGGCCTTAAACAGGAGCTGTTTCTCTGATCAGTTGAGGGAACCACAGAGGACTCCACACCATACTTTCCAAGTACTGAGAAGGAAGCTGAGTCACAGGATAATGTCCCTTTCATTCTGTTTCATTTCCTCCCTCTCCAAATAGCATCCAGGCCTGCCCTACTGTCTGCTCTAAGCTTTGACATTAGCTAATTCCCTGCCAGTCTCTGAACAGTGAGAACCATGCCCATTCTCTTAAAGTTGCTCATCTAGTTGAAGAGCCTTGGTTCTACCAGGGCTGAGCAGGAGTGAGAATGTTCTGTTTCTGGGTGCTCCTGCTTGTTCCCCAGTCTGATCCCAGAGTCCCCTCAGCCTTTCTTCTCCTGGTTCCTGGCCCCACATCCTCACCCCATGGACTGGAGATGGAGAGGAATCTAGATTACTCAAGACCCTGGTATAAAGTGCCCTTGGGGTCCTGGTCTCCTTCCGAGGCACTTGAAAGAGAGCGGCTGCCACAGAACAGTAGAGAATGTCTGACCCTTTCCCTCTCTGTTGAAAACTTGATTTTCCTCCAACTTCTGCTGGTATGTAGTATGAGCAATCAATGGAATGCCCATGTGCCCTCCCAGTGGCCCCAGACCCAGGGAAAGGGTCTGGAGGCCTCGCCAAGATGGGACAGGACTCAGTGCAGAAGAAGGGCCTGGGATTGGGGGGCACTTACTCAAGTGATGGAAATGGAAGCTGCAGGTAGATGTTCTCCTGATCGATGGACAAAAGGCTGATCCAGCGTGAGGAAGCTGGGCAAGAAGCAACCACAATTCTGTGGGCCTGCTGGGGTTTCAGAGACAATTTCTGTAAAAGCTTTGGCCATGAGGAGTTTCATTTCCCATTTTGCAGGGAAGATGCGGATCACGAGCTACCTTCCTCCAATCATGCTTATCCGCAGGTATTTCTTGAAGTCTCCCTGGGTGCCCTAAGTCTCTCCTGGCCTGACAGCCCAGAGGAGAAAAGAGGAAGAGAAAAGACCAAGCAGAAGGCAGGAGCCCCAGCCTCACTTTCCAGCCAGGAAGGAGGGCTGTTCTCCTGGACCCTCAGGAGATCCCTGCTCTTCCAAACAGAGGAGGAGCTTTGGGTCAGGTCTAGAATGACCAAAAATCTCTACAGTGATGAGAGACAGGAGGTTGGTGCTCACTTTTCTGTCTCCCCACTGCCATGATCCCGGGGTTCTAAGACCTTACCTGGATAAAAATGGAGGAAGGAAACAGTTTGATCACTTTACCCTTCTCTGGTTGGGACTCTGTTTATGCATGGAGGTGCACTGTGGGCATAATCAATGGGAGTGGAAAAGAGACTCAGGCCGTTTGACATGTCTCAGCAGTGCTGACAGTCTCCTCCAAAGCATGGTGATCCAAGTTCTTCCATCCAAGGCTCAGAGGAAACTAGAGTGGAGAACAAACCAGGGAGAGGGGATGGGGGAATAGGGAAGGGGTGGAGGGGAGGGGAGAATGAAATGAGAAGGCAGATAGTTACGAAAGCTGAGCAGACTGCTCCACAGGCTTCACAGGGGACTCCTGCATGTCATGTGATGAGGGCTTCGACCAGCAGATCCCAGATGCCAAAGGATGTCATGACATCCTCTGGACATGTGCCCTGGGAACAGGGGATGGAAGAGAGAAACCAAGAAGAAAGAAATGGAAGGGGGGCCCTTCATCCATCCTGTCCCCTAGAAATCCTGCTCTGCACCAGCTACAAGGAGAAAGCCGGCCATGGACCCTGCCCTGAGAAGCAGTGCTTCTATTGGGGAAACATAGCATCCATCATCCCAGAGAGAAGGGAAGAGTCTCTCAAGACTGAAAGTGGCTACAGACACGGCACAGGGCGTCCCCAGCTCCCCCTGACCCTGGGAACAAGCTCCTCTCTTTTAGAACATTGGGTGACGGCCCTGTTTCTCTGGCACAGTGACCATGGCTAGACCTCGGTAAGCAGGCAATTCCCTCTGGCCCCATCATAAACAGTGTGGAATGGGCGAGCGGCCTGGCTGCTGGGAAGGATGGCTGTGTTCCAGGCAGAGAAGGCTGCTCTCAACTACCCATGTCAAAGAGCCCTTGCCTGTGACTTTAGTGAGAAGGGCAAATTCATGGCAGGAAAGCTATAAAGGGCCCTTGGGGAAAAGTATGCAAATATGTTTGTATCTTTTAATTCTTTTTTAATGGTACTCATTATAGAAAATCAGCCAGGTGAGCAAGAAGGAAAAATAAAATTATCTACCATACAGGAAATAAAAATGGCTATACACACAGCTCATTCTTCGTATCTACATGTATGTATATATTCATTTACGTCTATATCCATGTTGTTGTTGCTGTTTTTTAGTCACTAAATTGTGTCTAACCCTTTTACAACCCCATGGACTGTAGCCCACCAAGCTCCTCTGTCCATGGAATTCAGGCAAGAATGCTGGAGTGGGTTGCCCTTTCCTCCTCCAGAGGATCTTCCTGACCTAGGGATCAAACCCGAGTCTCTTAAGTCTCTAGCATTGGCAGATGGGTTCTTTACCACTAGCACCACCTAAGAAACCCTCATCTATATCCATCAGATCAAATCAGATCAGTCAGTCATGTCCAACTCTTTGCGACCCCATGAATCCCAGCATGCCAGGCCTCCCTGTCCATCACCAACTCCCGGAGGTCACTCAGACTCACATTCATCGAGTCAGTGATGCCATCCAGCCATCTCATCCTCTGTCATCCCCTCCTCCTCTTGCCCCCAATCCCTCCCAGCATCAGAGTCTTCTCCAATGAGTCAACTCTTCACATGAGGTGGCAAAAGTACTGGAGTTTCAGCTTTAGCATCATTCCTTCCAAAGAAATCCCAGGGCTGATCTCCTTCAGAATGGACTGGTTGGATCTCCTTGCAGTCCAAGGGACTCTCAAGAGTCTTCTCCAACACCACAGTTCAAAAGCATCAATTTTTCGGCGCTCAGCCTTCTTTACAGTCCAACTCTCACATCCATACATGACCACAGGAAAGACCATAGCCTTGACTAGACGGACCTTTGTTGACAAAGTAATGTCTCTGCTTTTGAATATGCTATCTAGGTTGGTCATAACTTTCCTTCCAAGGAGTAAGCGTCTTTTAATTTCATGGCTGCAGTCACCATCTGTAGTGCTTAGAAGCCCAGAAAAATAAAGTCTGACACTGTTTCCACTGTTTCCCCATCTATTTCCCATGAAGTGATGGGACCAGATGCCATGATCTTCGTTTTCTGAATGTTGAGCTTTAAGCCAACTTTTTCACTTTCACTTTCATCAAGAGGCTTTTTAGTTTCTCTTCACTTTCTGCCATAAGGGTGGTGTCATCTGCATAGCTGAGGCTATTGATATTTCTCCCGGCAATCTTGATTCCAGCTTATGTTTCTTCCAGTCCAGCGTTTCTCATGATGTACTCTGCATATAAGTTAAATAAGCAGGGTGACAATATACAGCCTTGACGTCCTCCTTTTCCTATTTGGAATCAGTCTGTTGTTCCATGTCCAGTTCTAACTGTTGCTTCCTGACCTGCATACAGATTTCTCAAGAGGCAGATCAGGTGGTCTGGTATTCCCATAGCTTTCAGAATTTTCCACAGTTGATTGTGATCCACACAGTCAAAGACTTTGGCATAGTCAATAAAGCAGAAATAGATGCTTTTCTGGAACTCTCTTGCTTTTTCCATGATCCATCGGATGTTGGCAATTTGATCTCTGGTTCCTCTGCCTTTTCTAAAACCAGCTTGAACATCAGGAAGTTCATGGTTCGCATATTGCTGAAGCCTGGCTTGGAGAATTTTGAGCATTACTTTACTATATCCATAGTGATATCCAACTATAATTGTGTATATATTTATATAATATTTATGTATTTATATAGTATAGTATATATAGACAGATCCTATGTCTTTTCCCCAGCATTCTTCCCATCTCCATTTCTGATACAAAGAGTTAGTTCCCCCTCCTTTGGGAAACTATGCCTCCTTCTCAACCCCTACAATGCTTGGCTCAGAGCCAGCATCAATTGGCAGGTTGAGTTTTTATCTCAATTCATTACTCTGACATTGAGTCTTCTGTCTCCCGCTTCCACTTCTAAGGCCTCTTACACTGGGCCCACTCAGATAATCCAAAAAAGCCAGCTTATTTTTTTAATTATGTTTATTTAGGGGGTAAGGGCATGCAGCATGGCTTGCAGGATCTTAGTTCCCCAACCAGAGACTGAACCCACACCCTAGGCAGTGAAAACGCCATATCACCAGACCGCCAGGGGATTCCCAACGCCAGCTCATTAGCAGCCTTAACTTCACTTTACCATGTGACTTAATATACTTCCCGTTTCTGGGATTGGAATGTGGACATTTTTGTGGCCATCATTGTACTTACCAAGCTTCCTCCCTCTATTAAGTGCTGCTGCTGCTGCTGCGTCACTTCAGTCGTGTCTGACTCTGTGCGATCCCACAGATGGCAGCCCACCAGGCTGCTCTGTCCCTGGGATTCTCCAGGCAAGAATATTGGAGTGGGTTGCCACTAGTGTGGCCTTAATAGAGCCATTCAGAAAGTTTGGTATTTATCCCGGAAGTTTGAGAGATAGAGTCTGGTACGTGACATGTGGATGAAAGGTCTAAGGCTTTCAGTGGGAGATAATAAATAAATAGCAGGTAAATAAACTGTGAGGAAGGCTGAACGCCGAAGAATTGATGCTTTTGAACTGTGGTGTTGGAGAAGACTCTTGAGAGTCCCTTGGACTGCAAGAAGATCCAACCAGTCCATTCTGAAGGAGATCAATCCTGGAATTTCTTTGGAAGGAATGATGCTAAAGCTGAAACTCCAGTATTTTGACCACCTCATGCGAAGAGTTGACTCATTGGAGAAGACTCTGATGCTGGGAGGGATTGAGGGCAGGAGGAGAGAGGAGGGACGACAGAGGATGAGATGGCTGGATGGCATCACTGACTCGATGGGTGTGAGTCTGAGGACCCCCGGAATGGTGGGGATGGACAGGGAGGCCTGGTGTGCTGCGATTCAGGAGATGGGGTTGCAGAAGATGGACACTACTGAGCAAATGATCTAATCTGATCTGATCTGTGTCCAACTCTTTGAGACCTCATGGACTGTTGAGGGGGATTCTCCAGGCAAGAATACTGGAGTGGGTTGCCATGCCCTCCTCCAGGGAATCTTCCCAACCCAGGGATCGAACCCAGGTCTCCCACATTACAGGTGGATTCTTTACCATCTAAGCCACCAGGGAAACCCAAGAATACTGAAGCAGGTAGTCTATCCTCTCCAGGGGATGTTTAGTCTCTTCAATAAATGATGTTGACAAAACTGGACAGCCTCATGCAAAAGAAAAAGAAAGAAGCTAGACCACTATTTCACACTATAGGTAAAAATCAGCTGAAAATGGATTAAAAGACTTAACTGTAAGCCATAAAATTCCTAGAAGAAAACATAAGCAGTACACACTCTGACTGCAGTCTTTGAGCAATATCTTTCCAGAAATGTTTCCTCAGACAAGGGAAACAAAAGCAAAAATAAACAAGTGGAACTACATCAAAGTAAAAAATTTCTGCACGGCAAAGGAAATCATCAACAAGATGAAAACACAGGCAACCAAACAGGAGGAGATATTTGTACATGATATATCTGATAAAGGGTTAATATCCAAAATATAGAAAGACCTTACACAACCCAAGGAAAGTGAAAGGAAAGTGAAGTCGCTCAGTCGTGTCCTACTCTTTGCGACCCCATGGACTGTAGCCCACCAGGCTCCTCCGTCCATGGGATTTTCCAGGCAAGAGTACTGGAGTGGGGTGCCATTTCCTACAACCCAAAAAACAATAACAAAAATCAACTTGGTTAAAAAAAATGGGTAGAGGAGCTGAACAGACATTTTCCCAAACAAGACACACAAATGGACAACAGTCACATGAAAAGATGTTCAGCGTCACTGTTTGTCAGGGAAATGCAAATCAAAACTACAGTGAGGTATCACTTCATACCTGTTAGAATGGCTTTTATCAAAAAAAGCAAGAAATAACAAGTGTTGGTGAGGATGTGGAGAAAAGGGGACGCCCATATGCTATTGGCAGGAATGTAAATTAGAGCAGTTATTACAGAAAACCATGTAGCGATTCCTCCAAAAACCAAGAATAGAACATCATGCAGCCCAGCTTTTCCACTACTGTGTATCTATCCAAAGAATTCAAAATCACTAATTCAAAAGAAAAGACCACCTGGTGGTCTAGTGGTTAAGAATCCACCTGCCAATGCAGGGGACACAGCTTTATCCCTGGTCCAGGAAGATCCCACATGCCCCAAGGCGACTGACCCTGTGTGGCATAACTACTGAGCCTGCACACCTAGAGCCCGCGCTCTAGAAAAGCCACCACAAGGAGAAGTCTGCATACCACGACAGAGTATTCCCCACTCTCTGCAACTGGACAGAGCCCACACGCAGCGACTAAGACCCAGCACAGCCAAAAATGAATAAATAAAAATAAAACCATAAAAAAGATATGCACACCCCTATGTTCACTGTAGCATCATTTACAATAGTCAAATTATGGAAGCAACCTAATTGCTATCAATGGATAAAGAAGCTTCATGTGGTATAAATACATATACAAGGGCATACTACTCAGCCATATGAAAGATGAACTCTTGCCATCTCCAACAATATAGATTACACTAAGTGAAATAAGAGAGACGGTGAAAGAGAAATGCAATATGATGTTACTCATATGTGGGTGAAAAAAAATAAACAAAAACAAAAAATAAATGAATAGACCAAACCAAAGGAAAACAAGCATACAGACACAGAGAATAGAATAGTGACTACCAGAGAGGAAGGGCCAGGAGGGAAGCTGGAATGGGTAAAGGGAGTCAACTGTATGGTGATGGATGCAAACTAAATTTTGAGTATTTTCCTTTCCATAAAAAAATCTATATTTTCTTAACGGATCCCTAGGATTCTAACTACAATGATTTATGTAACCAGTTCCTTGTTAGTAAACAATCAGTATGCTTTCCATTGCTCAGCACTATGAACAGCCTTACAAAGAGTATTCTTCAGTAATGTCTCTGTCCTGTATCCATAATTTTTCCTTGGGATAAATTCTTGCAAGCATAGTTGTTGGACCAAAACATATATCTTTTAACAAATAAGATTTATGATAAGTTTTGACAAATAATGCTCTAAAAAGATTCATATATAATATTAATAGAACAATTCATTTCCCCTGGACCCTCATCAACAGTGGGAATGAGTAATACCTTTTTTTGGACTGGTATAATGGTCAATTTTTATACTGCATTTTCTTGATCACTAGTGAGACTACTGAAGACTTCATGTGTTTTCTCTGGCATGTTATTGTCTTTTGTGGATGGAGTTTATTATTTTTATCATCTTCATGAATTGTAAGCATGCTTGAAATATTGAGGCTATTAAACCATTGTCCTATGCTAAAAAAAAAAAAAAAACAAAAACAGCCATGATGGAGAGCCACCAGTTATGGCTGTGAACAGAGAAAGGACAAGAGGTGAAAGTGGATGTAGCCTCAGCCCATGTGGAGAAAGAAGGAACATGCAGAAGGGAATCCACAGAACCGAAACTTTCCCCTCACCACACGGACAAGGCATTAGCACTAGTAAACGAATCACCAGTCAGCACTAGCTAACTGGTCAGCAAAGAGGAACTGAAGAACTGTTATGATAACAACAGCATAACTGTGGCACAGATTTTATAGTTCATTCATCCATCTTTCACACTGACCTTTCGCCTTCATGAATAATCCAGAAATAACTTGTACAATAATCATTTAGTACTTGACCTCATGGATCCTGCTTGGCCATTGGAGTAAAGTTGCCAGTACCCAGAGTAAGTAAAATCCAGCAAGTGTCCAGTTCTGTCTTAATGGGACTATTTTGTGCTGCATGAACCACTCAAACCTGTGCCCAAACCCACAAAAAAGAACAAGACCACCAAAAAACCAAAACTCCATGGTAATATCTCTAATACCACAAAGGGACGTTTGTCCTCTACAAGCTAAAATCATTAAGCCAAGAAATTATAAAATCCCAATTTATGGCCACACTCTCATAAACTGTAGCAGAGTTCACTTTATACACCAACTTGGTTCCCTCCAACTTGCTTTTTCAACCTTAACTACAGGCTTCTTTTCCAAAATATTTCCATTCCAAAGGGCACTTTTCAGAAAGTAAATAAGATAACTGCTCTCGGCAGCAATTTTATACTTTTAGTTTCTTTTCCCGTCTTACTGAGGTTACCAACTTCTTTTTCCCTCGTTAAGCTCTCCAGCTGGCTCTTCAGCTGGGTCCATCTCACCCAAAGAACCTAAAACTTTCATTTGCTTCCGGCTGCTCCCTAGAGATGTCCCTGAAACTTCTGCTTTGACCTAGAATGCTTAGAACAGGTGTCTTTCATCATATTTCTAATGGGAACATCCCCAGAGAAGTGGTTAACCTTGCCTGTCACTCATCCACTCAGGCAACCTTTTATTCATCCAGTGATATGTATCGAGTGTCCCCCATATGCCAAGCTCTGTGATGGATGCTGAGAACTCAACCCTGAACAGAACAGCCATGGTTCCTGCCCCGTAGGGGAGTACAATTCTCTCTGGATAATTATTGGTATCTTGCAATTAAGAAAAGTAAATTATATCCCTGATTAAGCCTGAAGCAGTGACCAAAGACAAATGTAGCTTGAAATGATGTAAAACATGGCATTTTTCCAAACTGCTTTTATTTAAAACATAGTACAAAGATATAGCTCCATGCTTGCATTTCGTACAAATATATACCTTCTCACTATATATCTGACTCTCAACCACAGGAGAACTGCATGCTCACACTGCCCTCGCCCAGAGCTCCCTTCCCTAGGAGCCACGGAGGAAAAGGAGAGCTGTGCATCTGAGACCTAGGGCAGTGGTCCCCACTCTCAGAGCAAGTTTGTAAAGATGCCAGCACCCCACCCCAGAGATCCTGACCTAACTGGTTTGGGTTGGGACTCAGGCATCAGTATCTTTGTTAACTCAAAGTGAGTCCCACATGCAGCCAAGGCTTGCAAACCATCAATCCAGTGTAAAATCATGAGTCCTGGGGTGAAACTCTGGCTCTGCCATGCCCTAGTTGGGTGGGTGATCTGAGGACCCCCTACATCACTTGTGCCAGTTCGAAACAAGCAAGATAATGCTGTGTGGAAACATCTTAGTGCCATGTAACAAGAGCTTCCCACTCTGAAATACTGTATATTACCACTTATATTCAGGATCTAAAAAATATGCAAACTAGTGAATACGACAAAAAAGAAGCAGACTCACAGATACAGAGAACAAGCTAGTGTTACCAGTGGGGAGCAGGAAAAGCGGAAGGGCAACATAGGGGAAGAGGGTTAACAGGAACAAAACGCTAGGTATAAGATAGTCTACAAGGGTATGGTGCACAGTATGGGAGATACAGACAATAGTTTGTAACTATAAATGGAGTATAACTTTTAAGTATTTTGAATAACCAAACTGTAACCTGCAACTCATATAATATTGTACAGCAACTATACTTCAATAAAAAATAATAAATAAGAAAATATACTTTAAAAAAAAAAAAGAGTTGCCCAGTTTGGGTGATTATTGAATGAAGATGACTGGCAGCGTTTGTCCAGAGTTAAGGGTCTTGAACCAGAAATGGAAAAAGAAGAGAGCCACCTTGTGGCCAAAAGAACCAACCTCAAGCCTCAGTAGCTTAACTGCTCTAGGGCTGCAAGGGTCTCGAGAAGGATGCACGGCCTGTCAGTCACACACGTAGAAAAGAAAACGCGGGCCCAGAGAATCAAAAACACACCCAGAATCTCTCACCAGAGCCAATCAGATACCACCACTGCGTGACTGAGACCGTACTATGTGGTTTCAGAGATACGGGAGAGTCTTCAAGGAACATCTTGGGAGTCTTCTCTCACAGCCAACCCTCCCTGATGCTGCCCCATTTTCCACATCTTCACGTTAAACCTAAGAGCAAGGGGTTGTGAAAGTGAAAGTCGCTCAGTTGTGTCCAGCTCTTTGCAACCGCATGGACTATACAGTCCATGGAATTCTCCAGGCCGGGATACTGGAGTGGATAGCCATTCGCTTCTCCAGGGGAATCTTCCCAACCCAGGGATTGAACCCAGGTACCCTGCACTGCAGGCAGACCAGCTAAGCCACAAGCATCCCAATAAATTGCTGTGCTGTGAAAGTCGCTCAGTAGTGTCCACTCTGTGTGACCCCATGGACTATAGCCTGCCAGGCTCTTCTGTCCATGGAATTCTCCAGGCCAGAATACTGGAGTGGGTAGCCATTCCCCTCTCCAGGGGATCTGCCCAGCCCAGGAATAGAACTGGGGTCTCCTGCATTGCCGGGGGATTCTTTACCAACTGAGCTACCAGGGAAGACCTCCCTCCAAGTAAATTCCTTTTCTGCTTAAATTATGTAAACATGGGCTTATGTTTCCCATCAAGAACCCTGAGGGTCATACCCATCAAAATAGCTCCTTTCTTTCTAAGATGGACCCAGTTTTCCCAAAGTGTTGCATAGAATACTACTCCAGAAATATGGTTTGCCCAAAAAGGGCTCCAAAATTAAGTAAGTTTGGTAAATATTTCATGCTCTGTGGCTTTCTTAGAGATTCATGGGAACTGTGATCATATTAAAGATTCTGAGACACCCTGTGTTAAGAAAAGCTGTTTAACGTTGTTCATACCAGAATTTCCATCACCATTTTTCACTTGATGGATGACACTTGTCACTCTGAGAAACACTGCCCTGAAGCTATGAAAGGAAGATTCTGAAAGAGCCTCCAGTTCCCTCAGATTTCCGAGTTCTAGTTTGCTCTGAGGTCTTGTCACCTCCCAAGTTTAATTACAGAAAGACTCATTAGCCCCTTCACAAGTGTCTATGCTAAGCAGAGAATATCAGCACATTCTGTTGACTGTCCCTTCACCATTAATTTCAGATGCTTTCTGTGTTTGACATTAATAAAGTGTCTTATTCTGGGGTCTGTTGAGGGCCTCTCTAGTCTGTTTCTTTCACTTAAGAATTCTTTCAATTTACCAAACTAATCATTTCTTTACACAATATTTTAAAATATGGCAGGCCCCCTTTATTAACATTTTTATTAATTAAACTTTTCTTAGCCACTCTTAATTTGTTCTTTCAAATTACCTTCTTGCAGGTTACAGAAACAAAGTCCTATTGAGAGTTTAAGCAAAGCTGAATTTTAGTAAATTCAGTAATTTTAGTAATGCTGTAAAATAATTTAGGAAGATTTGGTATCGTTAAAAATAATCTTCATACTGAGATGTACATGAAGTTTCTCTATTCTCTTTATATCTGTCAGTGAACATTTTTCAGTTTTAATGGAAGTCCCAACTTTCTTTTAAGAGAAGAAAGAATTATTATTTGCATGACATCATTTTTTTACCTATGAAATCTGAAAAAAGCATCTGAAAGAGTTATCTAAATTGAACAAAGAGTTTAAAAATTATATGGACAAAAATAGTCTACATGAATAACTTTCCTGTATACCAAAAATAACCCATTGAAAATATGGATATGCAGTAGAACTGAGAGCATTCCAGATATATTTAGGAACAGAATTAACAGAGCTGGGTAATGGATTTGGTAAAGAGTTTGGCAGGATTAATGAAATTTTTCAGAATGCTGTATGACCTGCTTTTGCCCTACCAACACTCTCCAGGAGAATCATGTTGGATTGTATAATCTCATGGCAATTTTAGAGTCCAAACTGTTGCCTCCATATAACACTTTTCAAAGGTCTCCGCATTCCTACTTTCAGCACTGCTGGTGTGACCTTGGGCTACTTTTGTTCATTTGTTCTTTTCATTTTGGTTGGGTGACAGTGGGTTTGGTTAACTATTCAGCTCCTAGAAAACCATAAGTTTCTTTGTGACTATCTCTCATTCCATTCTGGTTGTTAGATGAGTTAGGAGGAAAAGATCATTTACTGGAACTAAGAAAGATCATCTGCTTGGAATTGAATACAGAAAACTTAAAGGCAGTTGAGTGTTTACGATAGCATAGAGGAGAATGGGAGTTGGACTATAAAAAAAGCTGAGCACTGCAGAGTTGATACTTTCTCATTGTGCTGCTGGAGCAGACTCTTGAGGGTCCCTTGGACAGCAAGGAGATCAAACCAGTCAATCCTAAAGGAAATCAACCCTGAATACTCATTGGAAAGACTGATGCTGAAGCTAAAGCTTCAATACTTTGGCCACCTGACACAAAGAGCCGACTCATTGGAGAAAAACCCTGATGTTGGGAAAGACTGACAGCAAAAGGAAAAGAGGGTGGCAGAGGATGAGATGGTTAGATGGCATTACCAACTCGGTGGACATGAGTTTGAGCAAACTCTGGGAGTTAGTGAAGGACAGGGAAGCCTGGCGTGCTGCAGTCCATGGGGTGGCAAAGATGTGGACACAACTTAGTGACTGAACAACAGAGGAGAATGAAAGAGGAAATTCGTCAAAGACAAGGAAATAGAACAGGAAGCTCTGAGACCACATACTCACAGCAGCCTATGATCCAAAGTGATTCTGTAAATTGCACATGCTCTCAGATCCTTTGAATAAGGAACTTACACATGGAGGTAGGCAAGGAAATGCCAAAGGCCCTTCTCTGGACTCACCTAAATCCTTGCAAGTACACACTCAGAAAAATATATATATATGTATCACTGTAAATATCGTTTTCAGGGCATCAAACTATTGAGTGACAACCAATTAAAATAGTGGACTTTTAAGGGTTAAAGGGTAGGGCTTCCCTGGTGGCTCAGAGGTAAAGAATCCGATTGCCATTGCAGGAAACACAGTTTGATCCCTGACCCAGGAGGATCCCCCATGCCTAGAGCAACTAAGCCAGTACACCACAACTGAGCCTGAGTTCTAGGGCCCACGTGCAGCAACTGCTGAAGCCTGCGTGCCCTAGAGCCTGTGTTCCACCACAAGAGAAAGCTGCGCAATGAGAGGCCCGCACACCATGACTGAAGAGCAGTCTCTGCCCACCGCAACTAGAGAAAAAGCCTGCATAGCCATAAGACCCAGCACAGCCAAAAATAAGAAAGAAAGAAAAATAGAATTACTTTTTTAAGAAGAGTTAAAGGTTACACTTCACAGTACATAACAATCTTTGACGTCCAGCATCTTAAAAGACTCCTTTGTTACATGAAAACAGCATTATACACTTTCAACGAGTCTTCTCACTGGCAGGAAGATAAATCCAACGCTCTTTGTGAATATCCTCAATACATGTTTATCAGAACTCACTTTAACTAGGTCTGCTTTCCTGTAGTTTTGTAGGAGGGAATATTTTCTCCTTAAATTTCCAAGATCTTTATTTTATGAGCACCATGCTCAAAGTTAAACCTATTGTCAAGGTTAAGTTCATTAGCCCAGGAGAAGAGGAAAGTCCTAAGAAACTTCAATACTGAGGGGGAGAGGGTCAAAGAGAATTTCAAATGAAGAGAATATACAATGATGTGCTCATAGATGTTCAACAACTGATCCTCTGGTTATAGAGGAGAAATTCTCTTATATAATATTTGCCAGTTACTTTTGTAGATTTCTGTTGGACTGCAAGGAGATCAAACCAGTCAGTCCTAAAGGACATGAACCCTGAATATTCATTGGAACGACTTGCTGAAGCTTAAGCTCCAATACTTTGGTCACCTGATGTGACGAGTTGACTCATTGGAAAAGACCCTGATGCTGGGAAAGATTGAACGTGGGAGGAGAAGGGGGTGGCAGAGGAGGAGATGGTTAGATAGCAGCATTGACTCAATGGACATAAATTTGAGCAAACCCTAGGAGATAGTGGAGGGCAGAGAAGATTGGCGGGCTACAGTCCATGTGGTTGTAAAGAGTCAGATGTGGAGGAGGAGCTAAGATGGCGGACGAGTAAGACGGGGAGAATACTTTCTCCTCCACAAATCCATTAAAAGAACATTTGAATGCTGAATAAACTCGATAAAACAACTTCTGAATGCCGGCAGAGGACATCAGGCACTTAGAAAGACAGCTCATTGTCTTCAAAACGAGAAAACGAGACCTGCGGTAACTCCTTTTGCGGAGAACTGGCGCGGACACCAGCATTTGCTATTGGCAAGTGGGGGCTGGGCTAGGAGGAGCAGCGAGGCCTGCATTGCTTTGAGAAAGGATTTGGCCTGGCTATCTCGGGCGCTATCTGAGCGAAATAACCAGACTGTCGGTTATCTACTACATCAAAAGCCAGCCCTAACTAGACACCACCAGGACTACCTACAGAACAAAGGGCTGCACAGAGTTGGCCGGCTGCAGGCCATCCCACTCCGGTGACAGGCAGCCAGGGCCAGAGGCGGGCAATTACAGCCCTAGAGAGACACTATCTAACGGAACTGTGAGTAGGTTTCTGTGCTGACTCACGCTTCTTGGGGCTCTGGATGGTCAACATCTGCCTGAGAAAGTGCGCTGTTTGTATACCCAGAAAACTGAGCGGCGGAGAGGCGATAAGTCGCAGCACCTGTGCTCACTAAACATTTCATCACCTGCGCTACTCGGATCTGGGAAGGGCATAAAACACAGACTGAACCAAGTCTGTGCTTCTGAGGATTATCTGAGTGCCTGAACCTGGCCGGTTTAGATTTGGGTGTTCATCTCTGCCCCCTCTGTAACAAGGCAGAGATCAGATATTGAAAAGACCTGTAAACCGCCTCAATAAAGAGAATTCAACAAACTACCAGAATATAGTAAAGGACACTCTAAATTTGGCAATTTTAACAAAATGAAGAGACAAAAGAATACCCAGCAGCTAAAGGAACAGGATAGATCCCCACCAATCCAAACCAAAGAGGAAGAGATAGGGAATCTACCTGATAAAGAATTCCGAATAATGATAGCGAAATTAATTCAAAATCTCGAAATCAAAATAGAATCACAGTTAAAGAGTCTGGAGACAAGGATTGAGAAGATGCAAGAAAGGTTTAACAAGGACCTAGAAGAAATAAAAAAGAGTCAACACATAATGAATAATGCAATAAATGAGATCCAAAACACCCTGGAGGCAACAAATAGTAGAATAACAGAGGCAGAAGATAGGATTAGTGAACTAGAAGATAGAATCCTAGAAATAAATGAATCAGACGAGAAAAAAGAAAAACGTATCAAAAGAAATGAGGACAATTTCAGAAACCTCCAGGATAACATCAAACGCTACAACATTCGAATCATAGGAGTTCCAGAAGAAGAAGATAAAAAGAAAGATCATGAGGAAATCCTTGAAGAGATAATAGTTGAAAACTTCCCTAAAATGGAGAAGGAAATAACCACTCAAGTTCAAGAAATCCAGAGAGTCCCTAACAGGATAAACCCAAGGCGAAACACCCCAAGACACATATTAATCAAATTAACAAAGATTAAATATAAAGAACAAATATTAAAAGCAGCAAGGGAAAAACATCAAATAACTCACAAGGGAATTCCCATAAGGATAACAGCTGATCTTTCAATAGAAACTCTCCAAGCCAGGAGGGAATGGCAAGACGTAATTAAAGTGATGAAGGAAAATAACTTACAGCCTAGATTATTGTATCCAGCAAGGATCTCATTCAAATATGAAGGAGAAATCAAAAGCTTCACAGATAAGCAAAAGTTGAGAGAATTTTGCACCACTAAACCATTTCTCCAACAAAAACTAAAGGACATTCTCTAGAGCAATACAATAATAGTGGGAGACTTTAACACCCCACTCATATAATCTGGCTGTAATAGACAAAGTAAAGAGGAAAACATATTTACTTATGAGCCTCAAAAAATTCAGTTCACTCAGGAGAGCTTAAAAAAAAAAAAAAGACTTATTTGCTCACTCTGTGGAGGTTTATTGACTATTTTGTGGGTTTGGTACCACTTTGGGTAGTAGGCAGGAAGAGGTGACAAATGTGATCCTGTCCTAAATAATATATTGTGGTAAAGATAGACTTACCAATACAAAATACCAAGATGTGCCTAAAGATGAGGACACCCAAACTGGACTTTTTGTTTCCTGAACTTTTCATTTCGAGAACAAACCTCCTAATATAAGATGAACTCACCATGATTTTTTTTTAAGTGTTCTTTGTGATTAAAAACAGAAAGCCATTGGTTAAGAAATTACATATACTCCTCCCTACCATCACTCCCCTTCTTTCTTCCCATTTCCCTCCCACCCTCATTGATCCTTTCCCTTGTCCATTTTCCCCTGCAAAAAAAAAAAAAAAAAGGAAATAAAGACATATATCCTATGTTTAGAATTGGAAGACTTAGAGATCAAGCCAGTCAATCCTAAAGGAAATCAGCCTTAAATATTCACTGGAAGGACTGGTGAAAACTCCAATAGTTTGGTTGCCTGATGTGAAGAGCTGACTCATTAAAAAGACACTGATGCTGCGGGAAATTAAGGGCAGGAGGATAAAAACTCCTCCCCACCATCACTCCCCTTCTTTCTTCCCATTTCCCTCCCACCCTCATTGATCCTTTCCTTTGTCCATTTTCCCCTGCAAAAAATAAAAAAAAAAAAAAAAAGAGTCAGATGTGTCAGCCATTAACTCTAGACTTAATGACTGAAAAATAACAAACACGGCTACCTTAACCAATTCGATGTTACCATCATAATGTCACTGAATGCAGAATTGTGAAGATATGCACACAGTAGGCTCTTGAGAGCCAATAAAGTCCGGTGCCAGCACATCAGAGAAGGCAATGGCACCCCACTCCAGTACTCTTGCCTGGAAAATCCCATGGATGGAGGAGCCTGGTAGGCTGCAATCCATGGGTTCGCTAAGAGTCGTACACGACTAAACGACTTCACTTTCACTTTTCACTTTCATGCTTTGGAGAAGGCAATGGCAAGCCACTCCAGTGTTCTTGCCTGGAGAATCCCAGGGTCGGGGGAGCCTGGTGGGCTGCCGTCTATGGGGTCACACAGAGTCAGACACAACTGAAGTGACTTAGCAGCAGCAGCAGCAGCCAGCACATCACTAAGAGACAAGTAGTGTTTTCTTACTGCGGCCCCAATCTATCCAATTATATGGTTTTCTCTAACCTTGCTTTCCGGGAAGGAAAAGAGGGGATTCAGATGTAGGTCTGACAGAACATCAGGGGTACTGTCCAATGTCATCAGGGAGACAGAGAGTGGGGAAAAGGTGCAAGGACTCAGTATAAAATAGAGGAAACAAGTCCCCATTCCTCTTGGAGATTCCCTATTCTTAGAATTTGTCCATTTATACCAATTTCCACCAACAATGTGCTATTGCTTGTTTTAAGCTCTCTCTGTAAATTCCAGGAAGAAAGGTTTCTCTTCCCCGGCCGCACGCCCCACTACCCTGACCACAACTCCCTGATGTGGGCGCTTCTCCCTTTCCTTGGGGTGATGTCTGGTCACCTTCTCCAGAGACGGTGACCTAACAAGGAAATACCCTGGTTCTTGGGTGCCGGCTCCAGGAAATCCCCTGGTTCCAGGGACAAGAACCATGAGGACCACAAAGGCCCCATGTTTGGTCACCAGAGAGACGGGTGAGGGAATAGCTACGCACTATAGGAAACAAGGTTGGCTTAAAGCTCAACATTCAGAAAACGAAGATCATGGCATCTGGTCCCATCACTGCATGGGAAATAGATGGGGAAACAGTGGAAACAGTGTCAGACTTTGTTTTTCTGGGCTCCAAAATCACTGCAGATGGTGACTGCAGCCATGAAATTAAAAGACGCTTGCTCCTTGGAAGGAAAGTGATGACCAACCTAGATAGCAGATTCAAAAGCAGAGACATTACTTTACCAACAAAGGTTCGCCTAGTCAAGGCTATGGTCTTTCCTGTGGTCATGTATGGATGTGAGAGCTGGACTGTGAAGAAGGCTGAGCGCCGAAGAATTGATGCTTTTGAACTGTGGTGTTGGAGAAGACTCTTGAGAGTCCCTTGGACTGCAAGAAGATCCAACCAGTCCATTCTGAAGGAGATCAATCCTGGAATTTCTTTGGAAGGAATGATGCTAAAGCTGAAACTCCAGTATTTTGGCCACCTCATGCGAAGAGTTGACTCATTGGAGAAGACTCTGATGCTGGGAGGGATTGAGGGCAGGAGGAGAAGGGGACGACAGAGGATGAGATGGCTGGATGGCATCACTGACTCGATGGATGCAAGTCTGAGTGACCTCCGGGAGCTGGTGATGGACAGGGAGGCCTGGCGTGCTGCGGTTCATGGGATCGCAAAGAGTCGGACACGACTGAGCGACTGATCTGATCTGATAGGAAACAAAAACCCTTTCTGTGGCTGTGGCAACTTCAGGGGCCTGGGGACATTTCTGGGGTGAATGGGAAGAAATGAGATGCATAATGGGATTTTATTTTTTTTTTCAGATAAATACATATACTTAGGGGAAGGCAATGGCACCCCACCCCAGTACTTTTGCCTGGAAAATTCCATGGACAGAGGAGCCTGGTAGGCTCCAGTCCATGGGGTCGCTAAGAGTCGGACACGACTGAGCGACTTCACTTTCACTTTTCACTTTTCATGCATTGGAGAAGGAAATGGCAACCCACTCCAGTGTTCTTGCCTGGAGAATCCCAGGGACGGGGGAGCCTGATGGGCTGCCGTCTATGGGGTCGCACAGAGTCGGACACGACTGAAGCGACTTAGCAGCACATATACTTAAGTTAATAATCATATAAAGTAACTTTTTTCTATGATTCACTTTCATGTTAGAAAAAACATACATAAATTTAACAAGCGTTCCAAATAATTTAAAGTAAGAATTTCTAGTTTTTGTTTAACAAATACTCTGATGTGAAAAAAAGTCTACTTAAAAATGTCTGAAAAGGAGTGATTACTACAAATATCAGCTATTCTACATAATCGATAAAGTACTGCATAGTATCCTGTAAAGCATGTCACTCCTTTAAATAGAGAAAACAAAAGTTAAAAATGCAAACAGAAACTTCCTATTTTTATGCTGATTACAAAGGGCTCAAATAAAAAGCTACAGCTTTTACCAACACCCTCTGCCACTGTCCTTTGGGCCTGCTTTACAATATAACTTGCTAACAGTCACACAACAGTTTAACGCCTCTGTTAACCACAACAAAGTACTAAAATGACCATAATACAGATTATATTAAGTCTGCCAGAAATTTGGCAAAGAACAGAATGACTGAGGTAACACAGGTGGGCTGCACATGGTTACTAAGATAACTGGCACTTTTGATAACATGATTTTTGTTTAAGGATCTGTACTTGCCACACCTAGGCTGAAATTCTGACAATTCCAATCCATAATCTTATTCTATGATATTAAGTTTGAAATTAATGCAGAGCAATTCAGCTTAAATGTGGTACATCAATACCACTGGATGCTACATTGTTTAAAACCCTGGTTTATTTATCATTTAACTAAAATTCAGGAATGATTTGCTCAGACAAATCATATCTGCTGAAGCTATCTCATCGGTTTCTTGGACTCACATACTGAAAACCACAGGAATGTTATATAGTAAAGATACCTACAGAATTAAAAAAAAAAGTTATGTATCTTGATTATTTTTTTAAATTACTAATTGCCTACAAAACTAACTCAGCACAATTTCAAAACAACTGAAAAAGAAATGAGGTTGCTTATGAAGGCCATAGCTTTGGTGACAACTTAGAACCAAACTTTAGATCTGTAGTTGATCCAAACCTAAACAGTTTGGTCATGCCTGATGTTCCTATTTATTTGCAGGGCTTTATGGCTACAGCATATTCTTCACTCATTGCACACATGACAGATACCTGTACATCTTCACCTGCATTATATTTTCCTTCTATTTCTTTGCCTAGTTCACCCTCTGGCAGCTTAAGATCCTCACGAACTTCACCAGTTTCTGTTAGCAGGGAAAGGTAACCATCCTGAATGCATATCAGTTGATAATCATTTCTCTTAATATTTGGAACATCCATATTGTGAGTAGAAGGGCAAATATCTTCATACTTTTTGCCCGTGAAAATATCAATTCCAACAAGGTGAACCTTGGCATGACCGTGCTTTCCAGTTTTGGAAGTTGACATCTCCACTATCTTGCATGGTCGTCCTTTGAGCACCACGAAGCCGTTTTTGGGCAGGGCGGAACACTGCATAGGGTAAGTGCTGGAAGCCCCAGCATCTCCAGTAGTGAAATCAATTTCATCCGCCATGGTGGGCTGGGGAGATTCTTCTGAGGGTACTTTCAGAAGGTAAAGAGAGCCTTTTGCCTACGCACCCGCGCGGGTCCCGCACAGCTGCGGCGGCGGCAGCTGTGGCGGCCGCGGCAGTTCGCATAATGGGATTTTAAAACATGAATCTGACCAAGTCCGCTGCTCCAAAGGGATTCTCCCTTGATGCCCATTACCCTTAAGAGAAAATAAAACATCTTTATCATCTTGAACAGAACCATTCAAGATCTGACTCTTGCCTGTCTCTGCACTCCCATCTCTCACCATTCCTTCGCCCAGCCCTCTTTAGGTTTTGAAACATGTCAAACCTGTTTCTTCCTTTCGGACTTGAATTGTATATGTTGTTATGTGTGCATAATATGCATGTGTGTGTGTGTGTGTTCAGTCGTGTCCAACTCTGCGACCGCCTGGACTGTGATTCGCCAGGCTCTTCTGTCTATGGGATTCTCCAGGCAGGAATACTGAAGTCGGTTGTCATTTCCTTCTCCAAGGGATCTTCCTAACCCAGGGATCGAACCCTCATCTCTTGCATTCCCTGCATTGGCAGGCAGATTCTTTGACCACCTGGGAAAGCCATGTAAGTATGTATCGACACATATTTTCTCTTGCTGGACCATCTGAAAGTAAATTTCAGCCTTGTACTATTATTTAATACTTCAGCACTTATCTCCTAAAAACAAATACAATCTCTCTATAATCATAATACCATTGCCACACCCAAGGAATATAGCATGGCTGCAGTATCTAAGCTGTACCTGAATGTCTAAAATAAAAGTCCCTTGTACAGGGGAGTTTCCTGACTCTTGGGTCCAGTTAAGGTTGGTTCATTGTGTTTGACTGTCATGTCTCTGTAGTTTCCTGTAACATACAATAGCCTCACCACCCCCACCATCACTCACACACCTCTTTTGATCGTTCATGCAATTAACATTGTAGGAAGTTCAGGCCACTTGTTTATAGAACACCACCAATTCTGGAAGCGGCAGGTTGTTTCCTCACGATTAGATTCCTAATCTAATCTAATTCCTCATGATTAGATTAGTTATGGCTTTCCTTTTTTAAAAAAGTACTGTCAGTGCAACTTGACAGCCGCTCATGGGGAGGATGTTGAGAGGTGACTGAACCAGGAACCCAGGACGTGTACATCAGCTGTGGCCGAGCTGGGCCTGCAGGTGTTCCCTGCAGGGCTCCACGACCCTGAAGCTGCTCCTAAATCCTCCCAGCTGGAACTAAAGAATTTTCTGGGCCAACAAGTGCTCCGGAGCTCCTGGGGTCAAGTGTTCATTGTCTTCTGACAGTGATGTCTGAGCCCTGGGGCAAACACGTCTTGATGGAGGACACGGAGAGCAAGAAACATGTCCTGGGGACCCCTTGCCAAGGCCAAGAAGATGCCCTGTTATTAGGTGGAGAGATTATTTCTGGCCAGTGGCGGCCCCGGGTGTATGCTTAAGGTCTCCGTTGTGAGACCACGAACCAGATGTGTCACATGCCTGTGATACCAGCTGCACGCAGCCGATGTGCAGAGGACAATGCCTTCAGTGTGACCTCTGAGGGGCTGGGCTCCAGTCCACCGAGGTGGCCCAGGATCTTCTAGTGGTGTCTTTAGCCATCCAGGAGTTTGGCAAGGCCTCGTTCAAGACTCAAGTGGTTGAATGAGGTCTTCTACTGCTGGTCAAGACAGAGTAACAGAGCCCATGTTTACTCTGCTCCCTCTCCTGAGGACAAGGGGTACGGGGTGGGCAGAGAATATTCAGAAAACACCAGTCTTGAAAACACTGGACATCAGGCAACGAAGGATGTGATCTGTAAGATGAAGGAAACACATGAACTGAGCCGAAGATTGTCCCAAATTACTGTTTTGAGAGTTTCCACAGTACGAGGGGATGAACAGGCAGAGCTAGGCAGACTCCCTGGGTTGAGGAAACAGAGCTGAGAGTTCAGTGAGACTGAGGCCACCAGACTTCACAGGACAGAGCACCCAAGAGGAGGGGGCTGCACAGACACAGAGCTCCCAAGGCCCACAGACCAACAACCCCCTGTAGCACCCAGCAGAGCACTAATCACGCACGCGTGAGGGAAGCCCACAAGACTAGGGAGAGACCACGAGAAAGGATTAGAAGAAAAAGTGGGTGGTGCTCACACCAAACCCGTAACAGTGTCTGTTTCTGCCAGCCAGACTGAAAAACTCATAATTCATGGGGCCCTGGGGAGAGTTTTCAGGAAGTTGTGGTCTGAGCTGTAGCGGATACCCAGCCTGAGACTGGACATGTCTCTGGACCTGCCTCACAAAGCACGACAGATAAATCTGAAAGGACCTGTTACCCAATAACTTTACTGCACCCCCAGAATAAAGCAAAGAAGACTCACAAATATGTAAAAATATCCAGTGTCCACAAAGGAAAAATTCATAATGTCCAGAATCTAATCAAAGACTACTAGGCGTACAGAGAGGCAGAAAAACCAAACCCATAATGTGGAGAATAATCAACCCACTAAAATCAACCCAGAATTGATATAGCCCTTATAATTAGCAGATGAAGACATTAAAACAGACATGTAACTGTATTCCATATGTTTAAAAAATGAAATAGAAGGAATTCCCTGGTGTCTAGTGCTTAGGATTCCATGCTTCACTGCAGGCAGCTTGGGTTTAATTCCTGATTGGTGAACTAAGATCCCGTAAGCCACAAGATGGCCAAAAAAAAAAAAAAAAAAAAAAACCATGAAGTAAAGACCCAAATCCAACTTCTAGAGATGAAAACTCTAACGTCAAAGAACGTGCACACACACACACACAAAAATGAATGGAATTAACAAAGTTTGGACATTGCAGAAGAAAAGATTAGTAAACCTGAAGGCATTAGCAACAGAATCCCAAATGAAGTAGAGAGAAAAAAGAATTTCAAGAAATGAGAAGAGCATTCATTGGTAGATATTAGACTTTAAGCAGTCAACTGGATCTCCTGAGGAGAGTGGAAACAGAAAAAATTTTGAAGAAAACTAGCTGAGACCTTTCCAGACTTAAAACTATAACCCACGGGTCTAAGTTCAACAAACCCCAAGCATAAGAAACAGGAAGAAAGCTACACCAAGGCACATCAGAGTCAAACTGCTCAAATTAGCATGATCAACATTATCAAGGGTTTTTTAAATATATCTTAGCCAAGGTGAAGATCCCTCCAAGATGCCTGTCGGGACAGCAGAGGAATCCCTGGGGAGAAGTGGAAGAGATGACAACATCCGTGGAGACACGCCAGCCAGGCCACCACCAGGCAGTGGCGGCAGGCAGTATTCTGTTTGGCCAGCTGGGCCCCTGGTGCCGCCAGCGCTTTTACCAATACTTACTGTGTGACATGAGCCCCACCCACCAGGCCCAGCCTTGTGCCCCTGGTGTACTTTGCCATGAAAATCATCTTTTGGTCTTATGTACCATTTAGAACATGTCCAATCTGCACTGAGAGCCTACCACACATTATTACATGGCCTCATCCATCCAAGGGCTTCCCTAGTGGCTCAGCTGGTAAAGAATCCGCCTGCAGTGCGGGAGACCTGGGTTTGATCCCTGGGTTGGGAAGAGCCCCTGGAGAAGGGAAAGGCTCCAGTATTCTGGCCTGGAGAATTCCATGGACGGTATAGTCCATGGGGTCGCAAAGAGTTGACATGGCTAAGCAACTTTCACTTTCACTTCTACCCATCCAAAACAACCTCTCAAAGCTGGACCCACTTAGGTCCCCTTGAACAAGTAAGGAAACTGAAGCAGAGTCCCAGTGGTCTGCCCAGGATAACAGATAATGTGTGACAGAGCAAAGGTTCAAACCCAGTCTGAGTCTGAAATCAATGATTTTCCCGGCAAGGACAGTAGGTGAAGCATAAGGCTTCAACTCTAAGTTCTATAAGCTCACAGGTTCTATAGGCCAACATATTTATTGGAATGAGCTCTATAAGTTTATAGAGCTCATTCCAATAAATATGTTAAATGAATAAGCAGCTCTGATGTTAGACAAGTTTTGTTCAGATCTTGGCTCCAATTTCCCAGCTTTGTGACATCAGAGCAAGTCATCTCAGGTGGGATTAATAATCAATAGTACCTGTCTCCTGGACTTTAAAGCTTCACTGTGGAGACTGTAAAAATGACTAGCAGTGTCTATCACAATAGACATTCAATGAATGTGTTCAAAATTAAAATAAGTGAATAAACGAAGCTAGTGAAGGCTCCCTGCTACCCATCATGGCTTTCCTCTTGTGGGAGAATTTCCGCCCTTCCCAGTTCTCTGCTTTCCCAGAAATTGAGACTACTTGAGTCCTATCTTTCCTGTGAGGCCACAAAAGGGAAGCTGACCATGGGGAAGGACAGGCTGGGGAAGGGGTGTTGACACCATTGACAGCTTGTCTGTCTCTCATACACCTACCAAATGAGGCAGTTTGGGAGGATGACTGATGTTCCAAAATCAGTGAACAAGAGGAAGGCAGTGGACAGTGCGAGTCAATGAACAGCCCGGTCCTTCATGTGCTGCTGATGCCATCCGAGGCCATGGCCGTCACAGACCAGCTGTCTCACGGAATGGAGGATCTCCTGACTTTAGAGGTCCCAGTGAAGGAGGTGGAGGGCAGGCCTCTGTTCTGGGGTACCAAATACCTCAAAGGCCTCCCCTGATCCCAGTCACCCCTTATTGCCAGCAGCTCAGTGATGGTGGGCAACTCAGAAAGGAAGAGTCCAAACGGGAGTCCCCATTCTTTTTTATCTTTATTTATTTAGTGGAGGTGATAGAATTCCAGTTGAGCTATTCCAAATCCTGAAGGATGATGCTGTGAAAGTGCTGCACTCAAATTGGGAAAACTCAGCAGTGGCCACAGAACTGGAATAGGTCAGTTTTCATTCCAATCCCAAAGAAAGGCAAAATGCCAAAGAATGTTCAAATTACCGCACAATTGCACTCATCTCACACACTAGTAAAGTAATGCTCAAAATTCTCCAAGCCAGGCTTCAGAATATGTGAACTGTGAACTTCCTGATGTTTAAGCTGGTTTTAGAAAAGGCAGAGGAACCAGAGATCAAATTGCCAACATCCGCTGGATCATCAAAAAAGCAAGAGAGTTCCAGAAAAGCATCTATTTTTGCATTATTGACTATGCCAAAGCCTTTGACTGTGTGGATCACAATAAACTGTGGAAAATTCTGAAAGAGATGGGAATACCAGACCACCTGATCTGCCTCTTGAGAAATTTGTATGCAGGTCAGGAAGCAACAGTTAGAACTGGACATGGAACAACAGACTGGTTCCAAATAGGAAAAGGAGTACGTCAAGGCTGTATATTGTCACCCTGCTTATTTAACTTATATGCAGAGTACATCATGAGAAATGCTGGACTGGAAGAAACACAAGCTGGAATCAAGATTCCTTGGAGAAATATCAATAACCTCAGCTATGCAGATGACACCACCCTTATGGCAGAAAGTGAAGAGGAACTAAAAGCCTCTTGATGAAAGTGCAAGTGGAGAGTGAAAAAGTTGGCTTAAAGCTCAACATCCAGAAAACGAAGATCATGGCATCCGGTCCCATCACTTCATGGGAAATAGATGGGGAAACAGTGGAAACAGTGTCAGACTTTATTTTTCTGGGCTCCAAAATCACTGCAGATGGTGACTGCAGCCATGAAATTAAAAGACGCTTACTCCTTGGATGGAGAAGGCAATGGCACCCCACTCCAGTGCTCTTGCCTGGAAAATCCCATGGACGGAGGAGCCTGGTAGGCTGCAGTCCATGGGTCGCTACGAGTCGGACACGACTGAGCGACTTCACTCTCACTCTCTACTCCTTGGAAGGAAAGTTATGACCAGCCTAGACAGCATATTCAAGAGCAGAGACATTACTTTGCCAACAAAGATTCGTCTAGTCAAGGCTATGGTTTTTCCTGTGGTCATGTATGGATGTGAGAGCTGGACTGTGAAGAAGGCTGAGCACCAAAGAATTGATGCTTTTGAACTGTGGTGTTGAAGACTCTTGAGAGTCCCTTGGACTGCAAGGAGATCCAACCAGTCCATTCTGAAGGAGATCAGCCCTGGGATTTCTTTGGAAGGAATGATGCTAAAGCTGAAACTCCAGTACTTTGGCCACCTCAAGTGAAGAGTTGACTCATTGGAAAAGACTCTGATACTGGGAGGGATTGGGGGCAAGAGGAGAAGGGGACGACAGAGGATGAGATGGCTGGATGGCATCACTGACTCGATGGACGTGAGTCTGAGTAAACTCCAGGAGTTGGTGATGGACATGGAGGCCTGGCATGCTGCGATTCACGGAGTTGCAAAGAGTTGAACATGACTGAGCAACTGATTTGATCTGATCTGATCTGATTTACTTGGCTTCAAGTCTTAGTTGCAGCACATTGGATCTTTGTTGCATCATGAGGGATCTTTCACCACAGTCCACAGACTGGCTAGTTGTGGTGCACAGGCTCAGTAGTTGCAGCTCTCAGGCTTCTTGCTCCTCAGCATGTGGGATCCTAGTCCCCCAACCAGGGATCGAACCTAAGTCCCCTGCATTGCAAGGCAGATTCTTAATTCCTGGACCACCAGGGAAGCCCCAGGGGGTTCCCACTCTTGAGCAAGGGGAGTAGGTTAGTATGAGTCCTCCAAGAGGTAGATGTCAAAACAAAATGAAACAAGCAATAAATTTATTAGGGGAAATGCCTGTAGGGGGAAATCTGAAGGAGCTGGAAGAGGCTGAAGAGCCGTAAGACCCCAGTGAAGTAGAGAAGGGGTGGGGGTTGGGTGAAATTATCCCAGGATTCTGGTCATCCAAGAGTGTTTGGCAAAGCCAATGGGCAATCCTGGAGCCAGTGACCCATCAAAGGAGACACATCTCCCAGGCATCCCCTTGGTCTCCTGTCTTAGTATCCCCAGTGCACTCTGCCTTTGACTGGGAGCCACGGTGGGAAGCATGGCCTCAACACTAAGGAGGTGACGGATTCAGAGTGCAACAGCTGAGGACCTCCATCAATCATCCTCCTAGAGTTGAAGATCTAACAGGCGCATTTTCATGATCGTCATGGGCCAGGTCTAGCAGAGTGGAGGTTAAGGAGGAAAAGGGGTAAAATGGGTCTTGCAGAAACCTTCAAGGGTGTGAAATTTCTCTGAAGGTTGCTGTGAGCTTCTCACCAAGCTGGTGACTCAAATCTTTCTGCCAAATTAGGATTCCTCCTCCTTTTTCTTGAAGGTCTCATTTGTTTCAGATTCATGCTGCATGCAACAAAATGAGAAAAAGAAAGAGGAAAGAAGATGATTGTTCCAGAAAGGACCTATGAGTCTTCTCACCTAGCTCTCTGCCTGCAGGCCAGCAAGATGCTGTGGCTATGCCCAGGCAGGCAGACCCAGATGTATGGAGTCTATATTCCCCAGGAGGCCACAAGCACTTGACCAGGAAGCTCAGTCAGACGATTGCCACCCACCGTCAACTAGGATCTATACCCTGGATGGGGAGAAGAGCCTCAAGAAAACCTACAGACCTTTTCCTCCGAATTCACTCCAGCTGCTGCTAGATCCTTCTTGAGGTCAGCAGCATCCTCCTCTCATGGTCCTCCCCCTTCTCAGCACTCCTTCCTTCCTCTTCCTCTGCATCCCCAGCTGGACCCAGCACTAGGGCAGCAGCTGCTAAGATGCTTAACCAAAGACCCAGATCTTCCCCAGTGGGCTCCCCCAGAGCTGCAGGGGAGCAGACAAATACCAAGCAGAGAAGGGCTGAGAGAGAAGGGCTGTATCCAAAAGGGAGGGACATGCCTTGGGAGCACTTTCAGGAAGGAGCAGGGAGACCTGACCAGACTCCTCCTCTGAGTGTGGCCCCTTCCTGGTCTGCTGTACCCTGTACTAGGCTGCTCTTAGGAGTCCCCCACCCTAGTTCCCATTCCAAGATTAGAAATACCAATAGGATCATTTGCCTGGGGCTCTGCTCTCTCTGAAGGGCTGAGTGGGGTATCCACAGGACTAGGAGGTAAGGTACTCACTAGGGTACCCAGCAGTCATTGCCAGGTGGACAGGCTCCATCAGGCAGGCCCCGCCCCCATCCCCTGCATCCCTAGTCAGCCACACGTGGGCGATGCACAAGTGCAATGGTGCATCTCCACTGAGCAGAACATCACCAGACCCCCCAACCCACTTACCGAGCACCTAGTTTTTCTTCCAGTGAAACAAGATGGAGCAAAGGCTCCAGGTGACGCTGTCTTCTGGAGCGTGCTGGCAGAACAGCCACCTTAGGAGGCAGTGGGGGCAGAGAACAGAGAGTAAGAGAGAAGATATCTAACTACAGCTCACCTGGGTTCTTTCTGTTCTGCTTCTCCTCACTCACAAACCCCCCACAAACTGGTGCCAGGCCAGGAGACCACCCTGGATTCCTAGTCATTAGCAAGTCTCCATGTCCATCATCCTTGGAGAAGACCTAAATTCATTTTTTTAAAAACTAAATCAGACCATGGCACTCCCCTGATTAAAATTCTCCCATAATTTTTCATCCGTCATAGGGCAAAGTCTACAAAAAATAGACTCAAGAACCCCAAAAGGCTTGTGGCTGTGGGCCGCCCCTCAGCAGACCCTGAACTCAGTGCTGTCTTAGTGCTGTCCTGGCTGATGAAGACTTTAATCAAAACCACCAATAAACGCTTACTTTATGTGCCTCATGCTCCAGTTTGAAAGGCAAGGAACAGGCAATGCATTTAGAATGATGTACAGAAGGTGACTCATTGGAAAAGTCCCTGATGATGGGAATGATTGAGGGCAGAAGGAGAAGAGGGTGTCAGAGGATGAGGTGGCTGGACGGCATCACCAGTGCAATGAACATGAACTTGGGAAAACTCTGGGAGATAGTGAGGGGCAGGGAGGCCTGGCATGCTGCAGTCCATGGGGTCACAAAGAGTCGGACACGACTGGGTGACTGAACAACAACAGACGTTGGTGCAGACGTCAAGGCTGCTGGACGGTGCTGGCGCTGCAGTCTTGATTTCCTCACACTGCGTGTCCTTGGACAAGTTACCTAACCTCCCAGTGCTTTAACTCCTTCTATATAATGGGAGCTAAGATATCATCAACCTCACAGGGCTGTTGTGAGGGTTAATACACATTTTGAGAATGTCTGGCACTTGGTAAGCAAGTATTGGGTTCAGTTCAGTTCATTTCAGTTCAGTCGCTCAGTTGTGTCCGACTCCTTGCGACCCCATGAATCGCAGCACGCCAGGCCTCTCTGTCCATCACCAACTCCCGGAGTTCACTCAGACTCACGTCCATCGAGTCAGTGATGCCATCCAGCCACCTCATCCTCTGTCGTCCCCTTCTCCTCTTGCCCCCAATGCCTCCCAGCATCAGGGTCTTTTCCAATGAGTCAACTCTTCGCATGAGGTGGTCAAAGTACTGCAGTTTCAGCTTTAGCATCATTCCTTCCAAAGAAATCCCAGGGCTGATCTCCTTCAGAATGGACTGGTTGCATCTCCTTGCAGTCCAAGGGACTCTCAAGAGTCTTTTCCAACATCACAGTTCAAAAGCATCAATTCTTTGGCGCTCAGCTTTCTTCACAGTCCAATTCTCACATCCATACATGACTACTGGAAAAACCATAGCCTTGACTAGACGGACTTTCGTTGGCAAAGTAATCTCTGCTTTTGAATATGCTATCTAGGTTGGTCATAACTTTCCTTCCAAGGAGTAAGCGTCTTTTAATTTCATGGCTGCGGTCACCATCTGCAGTGATTTTGGAGCCCCCCAAAATAAAGTCTGACACTGTTTCCACTGTTTCCCCATCTATTTCTCATGAAGTATTATTAAGTAAATTGAGATACACATACTTGACTTCTCAGGCTGTATTTGATTGCATCCAGCCCCAGACATCTCCCCAAGCTGTGATCCACTTCTCTGCCCACACAACTACATACTCCATCTCCATCACTTTTTTGGGGGGAGGGGGGCGTCATATTCTGTAAAGAAAAACTTTAGCTCTACTTTTGCAGGGCACAGACATCCACAAGCTTGATCTTTCTCCTCCCTAATGCACACTCGGGCTCACATATTGGTCCATCCATCTCTTGTGTTTCTTTCAAACATCTGGTCATTAAACAAAAATCACATCTCTATAAAGTTCACTTCTCATTAGTCAACAGAAAGAGATGGAATCAGGCTCCAGAGGGCCGGGCCACTGATACTCCCTTTATGTTATTACAATTACACCCAGGCTCACTCCTCCAGTGACCCATAGATGGCACCGTTACCTTTGGCTGGGCACAGCAGGATTGTCTGCCGTTTAGAGTAATATCTTTACTTAAGTGTGAATCTGGTCCTCCTTGCAATTCTGTGGCGCTGAGTGATAGATATGATGAAATCTTGGTTTCCCCTTCAATAAATGTGGCTGGTAATTCTATTAATCCCAAACCTCCCCTCCCTTCTTAGGGGTGTAAATGGATTAAGACATCAGTAAAAGGATAGGGTTACCAGATTCTTTGAACAGAGAGACAAATGCTGGCTTCATGGGAAACAAATAGATGCTGGCCTTATCCCCAAGGAGCAGACACAGAAGATCAGTCTTGGTTTTGGGGACCTAGCCAGAATGGAGGTAGCCTCTTTCCCACCAACTGTTGAAAGCACCAAGCCCTGGCAAGGTCAGTCCTAAGAATCTAGAACCTCTGGAAACAAAGCACAAGGGAACCTTGTTGTGAGGATGTCCCCAAAAATGGGAGTCAAGCGGCAATGGGACTACACACATCCTTGCTCCACCAAAGCTGTTCTTGCCAAGGTCACAGTGAAAAACTGATCCATTTGTTTTTGTTATGGTCTGAATGTTGATGCCCCCCAAAATGTAAATGCTGAAATCCTAAGCCCCAGTGTTATGTTCTTAGCAGGTAGGCCCTTTGGGAGGCAATTGGGTCATGGGGGTGGAGCCCCCATGAATGGAATTAGTGCCCTTATCAGAAAAAATAGGCAAGATGATTCCCCTCTCCACCATGTGAGGGCACAAAGAAACAACAGCTGTCTGCCAACAGGAAGAGGGCCTCTGCAGAACCTGACCATGCTGGTACCCTGGTCTCAGCCTCCCAGACTTCAAATAAATGTCTACTGATTAAGCTGCCCAGTCTGTGGTTTTCTGTTACAGTAACTTGAACAAAGGCAGCTTTGCAGCATTCCTTTTTGCTCCCGCCCTGCCCCCACCCCCTTTAAACTCCCCGTGCCCTTGGACTTTGTGGTGCCAAGTACTCCTGGTTTTCTCCTGTTTCCCTGGCTGCTCCTACTCAGAAACCTTCATGATTCTCTCTCCCCTTCACCTTTTCCCTCATGTGGGTCTTCCTTGTAGGTCTAATCTTGATGCTCTTCCCTGCTCTCCACTCAAATCCTCCCTGAGTAAACTTCCTCTCTCCTCCCCTCACTCCCTGACTCTATCTAAATCTGAATCAGTTAGCCAGACTCATGAATCCAGCCACCATGGTTCCCTTCACTTACTTATCACACAGACTCTCTGAAGGCAGTAAAACCTGAATCAAACCTGAGCATCTGTGTACCGCGGTTCCTGTCCCCACCCCAGCCACCCAGTCTGCCCTTGCCCTTATGTCCCACATGTCACCTAAACCAGAAACCTGAGCACCATCCTTGACTCCTCTATTAGGTTTCTAGGGCTGCTAGAATTAAGTACCACTAACTGGGTGCCTTAAAACAACAGAATCTTTTTCTCTCGCAGTTCTGGAGGCCAGAAATCTGAAATCAAAATGTTGACAGGGCCCCTCCCTCCAAAGGCTCTGAGGGCAAGATCCTTCTTACCTATTCCAGCTTCTTGTGGCTCCACGTGTTCCCCAGCTCGTGGCAACATCTCTTCAACCTCTGCTGTCTCTCAACTCATGGCCTTCTTCCCTGTGTCTCTCTGTGTTGTTTTCTCATATAGGCAATCTTTCTCTTTGGATTTAAGGCCACCCTAAATTCAGGGTGATTTGTCTTGATCCTTGACTTAACTACATCTGCAAAGATCTTATTTCCAAAGAAGGTCACATTCTGAGGTTGAGGGTGGTCATGAATTTGGAAGGGACATTATTCAACTCACTAATATATTCTTCTACTCCTTCATTCCTCCCACATTCTAACTTAATTCTACCTGCTTCACACAATGGACCCACTCACATCTATTCATCCACAAGGTTAGGCCACCGCTTCCTGTGTCATAGCATCTGGTCCAGGTCTCCAGACCTCCAGCCCTGCTTTCTATCCACTCCCTACACAGCAGCCAGAACAGGTCAAGTCCTGCTCCTTACCTCACAGCTTTCAACACACACACACACACACACACACACACACACACTGCACACATTGCCCGGGCCCCAGGTCCCTGGAGATGCTGTTCTCTCTGCCTGAAATGCCTCTTAGCCCCTGCTAACCTCACTGCCCCACTTCGCCACCTCACTGACTGATCCAAGTCTCAGGTTAGACACGGATGCCTCTGCTTAGATATTTCTAATCCTCATCAGGGCAGATGAGGCTTGGGGCTCTCCCATCTCCCAGGCCACCCCCAGCACAGCCCTGGTGGCACTGTGCCACCTGATACTTCCTCAGTCACTGGACCACCTTCACCATGTGGCTCTGCACTGGGCTCAGAGCCGGACGTAACAACACAGTAACAAATAAGACACTGTGCACACCCAGTGTAAGCACAGACTGTCTTCAGTATTTTACCTGCTTTAACACAATACTCTTTATAACAGCCCTATACTACTAGCTAGTATTATTCCCATTATCCTCTAGTCAAATGTTTATGGAAATAATTAATTAGTTAAATCAGTTAGCTAATGTAAAATGGAGTCACTGAGGTCCAGGGAAGTTGCTAATGTTTCCCAAGTTCACCAAGGGAGGTTAGTACTTTGACTTAAGCTTCAGTAGCTGTGGCACATGGGCACAATAGCTGTGGTTCACAGGCTCTCCCAGTAGTTGTGGCACGTGGGCACAGTAGCTGTGGTCCACAGGCTCTAGAGTGCAGGCCCAGTAGTCGCGGCACATGGGCTTAGCTGCTTCGAAACATATGGAATCTTCCTGGACCAGGGATCAAATCTGAAACCCTAAGCTTATTTTGAAGTATTGGTTGTCCATCTATTCTAATTTTTCAAAAGATGTATTGTTTAATTTGTTCTTTCCTTTTGACTTAGTTGTTCTCCTCGGGTGTCTAGTAATTACGGCCTGTGAGCTCATCTTGCCCACATGCCAACTACTCCATCTGATAGTGAGTGTGGAAGAAGAACTGAAGCTCAGACCCTAGTTTCGGTCAGTTCTGTGAGCACAAAAAGGAGGCAGATGGGCCCCGAGTTCTGAGCACCAGAACCACAGGTAATCACATCTGTTTTCTATCACCCCACCAGGAAACTTCTCGAGTCAAGGTTTGACCCTCTGACCCATGGAGAAGCAGCACTGGGCAAAAGCGGTCTCCCCTGAGACCTGGCAGTGTGAAGGAGGAGAAAAAAAGTGAAAAGTGAAAATTAGTCTCTCAGTTGTGTCCGATTCCTTGCAATTCCATGGACTGTAGCCCACCAGGCTCCTCTGTCTGTGGAATTCTCCAGGCAAGAGTACTGGAGTGGGTTGCCATTCCCTTCTCCAGGGGATCTTCCCAACCCAGGGATTGAACCTGGGTCTCCTACATTGCAGGGAGATTCTCTACCATTTGAGCTGAAATAGAGGATAAATGCAGGAGACCAGTCAGTTGCCAATGATTTTCCCCATTACTCCAGCGAGGCCTGTGTTCTGCCCTAACAGTACCCACCCCCCACCACGGACACCTGCCAAAACTTATGGGCTGTTTTCACAGACCAAGGGAACAACAGTGGTGTCCCAAAGCAATGTGGTGGAGTCAGGGCAAATGGAAATTGAAATAATAGTCTGCAGAAGTTAAACCAACACCTCCACTCCCTTGCAGGTTTTTAATGCCAGGGTTTGAGGGAGTAGCTCCAGGTTCACTTCAAAAGTCACACAGCCCTGTCTTTGGCTTCAGCAGGAATGCTTCCAGTGTTCCTTAAGTTCAAGGCAGCTTTTCATGCACTAATACTGAACCATCTTCAAAATATAAATGAACAAGCAGGGTACAAAACAGTGCAGTAGGATGTTGTTTGTGTAAAGAGTGGATGCGTAGGTATATGTGCATTTACCTGTATATGTACCAGACACTCCTGAAGGTTACGCAAGAAAGTAACACCTCTGAATGCCTCTGAGGATGGTGTCTGAATGACTAAAGACTGGGGTAGAGCATTTAAGGTGTTAAACTTTGTTTGTAATTTTTTATTTTAAAATATGACTTTTTCAAGTTAATAAATATCTCAAGCACACACACAGTGTCTTACCTTTAGGTTCCAGGGATCACCCAGCTTGCAACTAATGTCTCGATGAGTACAACACCACGCCCTTCATTCAGTCTTCTCCGAACACAACAAGATTCTTTCTCCTGTGAACTCTCAGCTTCCTTTGGGGACAACTGTCTTAAAGGTCCTGGTCACTTTCTACTACCTGCTAATTACTAGCATATCTGTCATAGCCCTGCTCAGTCATTCATTTGGCCCTGAGAAATACAGCATTCCATTTGATGCTAAAATGGGTCCCGTATGTAAAACACCACAAATTCCCAGTGGCATCCTCCAGGCTCAGTTTAGATGATTCCCACTCACACAAGCCACACATCTGGCCATACCAATGTCCCCTGGCAGCCACTGTCCTGGTCAGGGGCATACCACATCCCAGACCAGTGACCCGAGGACTGCCAGGCTTTCACATTCTGATATACCAACGAATTAACAGTCATGGGCCACGTCCTCCAATTCTCCACATACAACAAGACTGAGCCACAGAAACCAATAGTCCGAGGTAGCCAGATTGAGGGATGACAGCAGCCGCCTCTGACTCCCCTCTGTGACTGTTCTTCTGGACAACAGCCCTCAACCAGGAAGAGTCCTTCCCATAAGACAGAAGAAGGGTCTGGGAAAGCCTGTCCTCCTGATCCTTAAGGGGACCCGCCTTCCCCTGACATATTCCTGCAGTCATGTTTTATCCGTTCAGTTGAAGGTAATGATTCTCTTAAGTTGGCAAACACAGTAGAGAACTGTCACCCCATGGTCTTGAAGGACCTAATTGCCCACCCTGTGCCAAGATGTAAGACCGGAAGCTCTGGAAAGAAACAGTTGCTGCTGCTGGGAACAGAGCAGACCCAGAACTGCTCCCTGCCATCTCTCTTTCCCCAGCCCTTGTGCATAGGGAAGGTCCACCTGGTGGGCTCCAATAGATGCTGCGGAGCTTTGCTCCGGTGCAACCTCTTGGTGACCCTGACCCGCCTAGCACCAGGCTTGCACTTTACACCCAGAATTATTCTCCTATATGTCGCTCAGCCTCACCTACTCCGACGTCTACTCCCCTCCTAGACACTCAGAATGGCCTCTAGTCACTGAGAGGAGGAGGGCGGTGACGTCAGGCCACGGGGCGGCCAGGGGTGGGGACTGCCATTGTTCACTATGTCGCAGTGGGTGTTTCCTTCATCCTTGGACCCTCAATACCCAGAACGAATATATGACGCTCCTTGCAGGGCCACAGTCCTCTGTGTCTTGGGTCCTAAGGGGCCCCTGGTCCCGCCCCAAGCCTACCCCTCGGGAGCGACTGGGGCTGAGAGAGTGGACCCTGGCCCTGGGCGCAGTCAAGTAAACCAGAGACAGGCGACCAGCTGCTCGTGCCTGGCCCCTGTCCGAGCTATCCCCCCGCCCCCACTCCCCGCCCCTCACCCGCCACGGCTACCGCGGACCCTAGGAGAGGAGGGGAGTCGTGGGGAACCGAGAAGCCGGGGCCCACCACCTAGAGCGCAGGCGCAGGGAACCAGGCGCTGGGGAAGCGCCGTCGTGGCTGTAAGTCCGCGGCCAGCAGGGGGCGACACGAGACCGCTTCCCTGGGGTGGCCGACGGGCGTGCGGCTTCCGGCTGCAGGACCGGCTGCCACCTGACTGAGGCGGCGGGAGAAAGAGAGAAAGGGGGCCCTGCATCACGATAAAATGACCCTGAAGACAGAGACAGGGCGATAGAGTGCATGCTTGGCTCACACCCTCATCACACATGGACCTGAGTAGTTAGTTACAAGCTTGCATTGCTGTCACTAACGTATAGCATGGGGTCCTGCGGTGCAGAGATGAAGGAAACAGCCCTGAGACAGAGAATTTTAGTCTCACTGTTCACCGTGTGACTTTGGGCAAGTTATCGAACCTGTCTGAGCCTTGGCTTCCCCGTGTATTGAATTAGGGCGGTAGGGTGCATCTCATTCGGTCATTATGGAGTTCACAAGCCTATGATGAGTGCTTAATAAATGTTAGCCCTTATGCACTTTTCTTATTGCATCATAACTGCCTGTCTGTGTTTCTGTCTCTTCCTCCACCCTTCACTAGACCCATCGCAGCGGCTCACACTGAGAGCTCCCCTGGGTAGATGACCCGAGTCAGTCATCTTGGTACTGGCCCAGCACCAGCCCTTGTAAAAATAACTGCTCAGTAAGCTCCAGTGTTCTCGCCTGGAGAATCCCAGGGATGGGGGAGCCTGGTGGGCTGCCGTCTATGGGGTCACACAGAGTTGGACACGACTGAAGTGACTTAGCAGCAGTAAGCTAGTCAGAAGCCAAGCAGCTGAGTTGGGATGTTTATGGGGGTTCCACCTAGGGCCCTACAGAGTCCTGCCCAGACCTCAGTTCAAATCAGACAGAACCTAACACTCCAGACCCACAGAGCTTTGCTCTCTCCAGGCAGCCTAGCCTCCCTGCTGTGTGAAAGGATGGATGGTCTCTTCCCCCAGCCCCCAGTGGTCCATCTAGCCCACACTGGCTGTTTGGTCCACCTGAGAGGGCTCTGCCTGCACCTGACTCTCTATACACTCCGTCTCTGGCTCCATCTAATGCTACCTGTGCTTGTGTCTGTCACAGGCTGTGGATTCCAAAAAGATGAAGAGGAAGCATGCATCATCTCTTTCTAATTTCTAACTCAAGTGCCAGAAGTCGGTATGTATAATCAGTCCTCCTCAACTCTGCCAAAGAAAACAAGATGAAAGGTCCTAACCCAGTTGCCTCCTTCTGCAGCCTGTAAACATTCTCCTCCCCTTATCATTGCCCAGCCCTACTCAGGCCCCACGGGGTGGGATCTCCCCAGAGAGCCTGGGCTGCCCTCCCTTAGGGACTGCTGGGAAGGGACACACTCTTCAGGTAGAGATGGCTGGTGAAAGACAGGTCCTGGGACCCTCCTCTGGACAATTTCATGTGTCTGGCCAGAGGCCATGGAGCCCTGGGCACTGGCTGTCTTGGCTCAGCACCTCTGTGAAAATGAGGTTAGACTGGTTTTCAGTCCCCATTTACTTTCTGGGCCAGGCGACCTTGTCCAGTGGACAAACGACCCCACTGCGTGGCACAAAACTGCATCCTGCCAATCCCCGTGGAGGGGAGAAGTTCAGACTGTGACTGTGTCTGTGATCAGGCAGATGTCTACTTCCTACCTTCACACTCCGGAGCCATGAAGGGAAGAGGGAAACGGGCAAGACAGTCGCTCTTCCTGTGAAAATATAACATTTGTCCCTTCCATCTGTGGGCCCACAACTCCCCATGGCTCTCTCAGAGACTTTGACTCTGGACTTGATGGAGTCTCCTGGACAGTTTCAGGAAGCTTGTCAGGGGACCTCCTCCCTCACTGCCTGGTGTACCCTGGCCAAGATGGTTGACTACAGCTCTGTGCTCGGGTCTGTTTCCTGGGGACAGTTCTCAACACCTAACTCTTCAATGTCCCTTCACATTTCCAAAACCAGGGGCACTTCTCAGTAACGCCTCCTTTCTTCCCAAACTCTTGTGTCTGACTGAGTCCCAAGTTCCTACTACAGACTAGAAGACACTGCTGTGTGTGTGTGTTAGTTGCTCAGTCATGTCTGACTCTTTGAGACCCCATGGCCTGTAGCCCCACAGGCTCCTCTGTCCATGAGGATTCTCCAGGCAAGAATACTGGAGTGGGTTGCCATGCCCTTCTCCAGGGGATCGTTCCAACCCAGGGGTCAAACCCAGGCCTCCTACATTGCAGGTAGATTCTTTACTGTCTGAGCCACAAAGAAACCTTCACTAAATATGCTGTCTTCAAAAATGCATTCTAAATTTAAGACAACATTTCTAGAAAGTCATCTAAAGAAATTCTGCCACAGTGCAGAGATGTGTATTCAAGGATGGATATGGAAGCATTTATTTGTGGAAACTCCTGAAAGAGCCCAGATACCCATTAATAAGGAAATGGCTTACCACTTTATAGGTCACCCAAGCTGGAGGCCTTCATGCGGCTGATAAAAAGATTCTCAAGATATTTTAAGTGAAGGAGGAAAGCTGGAGAATAATATGAAGAGTCAGATCTATTTTGGTCTTAAGGGAAAAGAGAACCAACGTAGCTAAATGCTTACAGACAGACCTAGGAAAGTCAAAAGGCCAACAAGCACTTGGAGACATGCTCAAGATTACTGATAATCAGAGATATGAATATCAAAACAAACAAAATATCCCCTTATGTGTCATAGACCTGCAGCTAGAGACTCAGACATGCCAGGTTAGAGGCGGAAGGGATATGTGGATACAGAAACCTGTGTGCCCTCCTCATTGGTGTGGACTGGAGCAGCCACCCATACAGCAAACTGCCAGTATTTAGGCAAGTTAAGATGTTCTCATATCTTATGACCCAGAAATCTCATTCATTGGTATCCAAGAGTATTTCCCATTGATGCTTAAGGAAAACTGCACAAGGATGTTCACTGCGGCATTATTTGAGGTGGCAAGGGAGTTGGAGCCACCTGCTGTCTTTCCCTAGAGGAGTAGATGACTAAAACATGATGGTCATATGCCACGGATTGTTACGCAGCAGTCTGAAGCAACAGATTGAGCGTGCACAGAGCAACAGAGATGGATCTCTAAAAACCATAATGTTATGCTTCCTTCCTGAAAATTCTGCTCAAACGCCATTAGATGGGGCCCAGAAAGACAAATGTCCACAGGCAGAGTGTGGGCTACAGTGATCCAGAGTGGGGGTTGGGATCCAAGTAGGGAGACCCAGTGGTTCGGTCCTGAGTATCTGAGCCCCCAGAGGGTGAGAAGGGCCCCTGCATTTGGACCAGGGGTGGGGAGACGCAAGGTGGCAACAGGAAGCTGGTTACACACCAGGAAAGTGATCAAATAAACAGACTGAGGGGACTAGGGGTCCGGTGTGTCACTTCAGAGAGGGGAGCTACAAATAAAGAAAAGAAGAAAACCAGAGAGAGCCCATGATGTGGGGTTGAAATCGGAGCTATTGATGTGAACATATAGTTATCAATAAACATAAGGTAAAAGTGTTACAGGTACGCTCACATATCCTCTGGTTCTCTCCACTGATAGAGTCATATAGCTACAACCCCCCAGCAGCAATGGCCATGACTAGAATCCAGATCTCAGCTTCTAAATGACATTTAAACTAAAAGAATCAGAACTCCTTGGGGGAAATGGCTGATTCCAGAGCTAGAGCATGGAGAAGTACAAAGTGAAAATGAAGCATTTTATGCTAGAAAGTAAGGAAATGCTCAGATAAGGACATGTTAAAAAGAAACAGGAATTTTGGGACAAGAGTTCCAAGACAATTCAATGGAGAAAAAACAGTCTTTTCCAAAAATAGTGCTGGAGTAACTGGATATCCACAAGCAAAATAATGAAGTTGGATTCTTCCCTCACACCACATATAAAAATTGCCTCAAAGTGAATGAGATTTAAATATGAGATAAAATTACAGGCCTAAATCTTCATGACTTTTGATTTAGCAACTATTTCTTAGCTACATTACAAAAGTATATGCAGCAAAAGAAAAAAATAGATAAACTGGACTTTGGAAAAGGAAACACCTTTGTGCTTCAAAGAACACTATCAGAAAAGTGAAAAGACAGCCCACTGAACCAGAAAAAAATATTTGATAATGGGCTTACATCCAGGCTATACAAACAACATTTACAATTCAAAGATAAATAACCCAATTTAAAAATGGGCAAAGGATCTGAATAGACATTTTCCCAAAGATATGTGAATGGCCAATAAGCACATGAAAAGATAGTCAGCATCGTTTAGTCTTCAGAGAAATGAAAATCAAAACTTCAATGAGACACCATAAACACTGACTATACGGCTATAGACAAAAAGACAGGTAATTACAAGTGTTGGCCAGGATGTGAGAAACTGGGACCCTCATACCCTGCTGGTGGGAATGCAAAATGGTGCGGCCACTTTGAAAAATAGGGTGGCACTTGCTCAGAAAGTTAAAACAGAGTCAACTGTTTGATAGAGCAGTTCCACCCTAGATATACACCCAAGAGAAATTAAAACATACACTCACACAAAACCTTTAATTGAAATACAGTTGATTTACAATGTTGTGTTAGTTTTGGGTGTACAGCAAAGTCATATATGCTCTTTTTCAGATTCTTTCCCATTATAGTTTATTACAAGATATTGAATAGACAAAAACTTTTATTAAAATATTCAAAACAGCAATACTCATAATAGCCAAAAAGTAGAAGCAACCCAAATGTCCATCAGCTGATGTATGAGTAAACAAACTGTGGTATGTCCATCCAATGAAATATCTCTCAGCACTAAAAGTGAATGAAGTTTTACCCAATATCTTGTATTAACCTATAATGGAATACAATCTGAAAAAAAAAGAAAAAGAATCACTGTGCTGTATACCTGAAACTAACATAATATTTTAAATCAACTATACCTCAAAATAAAATAAAAGCTATGGGACTCCAACTTGGGAGAGGCTTCCTAAAATTAAAATAGTGCTTCATGCTACAATGTGCATAAACTTTGAAAGCACTATGCTAAATGAAAGAGCCAGTCACAAAAGACTGTGCATATTGTACAATTCCACTTATATGAAATTTCCAGAATAGGCAAAGCTTATAGAGATAGAAAGTAATTCATATGCAGTTGCCTGGGGCCTTGGGACATGAGAAGATTAGTAGTAAGTAGCTAAAGGGTATGAGGTTTCTTTAGGGAGTGATGAAGATGTTCTAGACCTGATTGTAGGGATGATTGCACAACTCTGTGACTGTACTAAAAATCACTGAATTGTATAGTTTAAGTAGGTGACTTGTATGGTATATGAATTATATCTTAATAAACTGTTTTAAAAAAAGAAGAGGCCAGCTTGAAAGGACTCCCACCGATGGCAATTGGGACACTTTGCAAAGTAAGTAAATAATGAAGCAAATAATGATAGTAACAAGTTATAATTCATTTAATACAATAAAATGCCATTGAATTTTTTCATTAACAAAGAATAGAGAATTTTATAAGAGCAGAGCATATACATAGTTCTCAAAGTTCCTCCCTGAAAAATATGTATTAATTACAATGGAAAAAAATTTTACAGAGAGAAACATAGCAGATACTACCTCACTCATTTGATCAAGGTAATGGGATTAATCAATATTATACACCACTTGGTTAAGATACAATGAGAAGAATTCAGCATCACTTCAGTGATATTCTTGCCAAGGATGCATAATCTGAATTGAATCATGAGGAAACATAAGACAAAACCACAGTGTCAGACATTCTACAACATGATAACTGGCCATGGAAGTCAAGACAAGACCGATCTGTTACAGATTGAAAGAGACTGAAGACAGTGACAATTCAGTGCAACAAACAAACTCGACTGTATTCTTTTGCTACAGAGATATCTTCAGGAAGACTGATAAACTTAATCGATCTCATCAGTTGATGGCAATAATGTTAATTTTATGATTTTGATGATAGTATTGTGATTATTGGGGAGAATGCCCTTGTTTATTGGAAATACAAAATAAAGCATATGTCAGAAATTTATTCTCAAGTTGGTCCTGGATGCAGTAAGATCTTTATGCTTGACAACTTCTGTGTAAGTTTCAGATTGTTTAAAATAAAACAAGAAACCAAAATGTGTATAAAATAACTGGTCTGCATTCTTCAAAAATATCTATGTTACAAAAGGCAAAGAAAAGTTGATGAATTGTTCCCAACTAAAGGACACTAGCAGAACTTGAAACCTAAGTGTAATGAGTGATATTGGAATAGATCCTGGAGCAGAAAACAATAATAACATAAGGAACATTATTGGGACAACTGGCAAATTTTGAATAAGACCTGAAGATTATATAATAGCATTGTATCAGTGTTAAATTTCCTGATTTTGATCATCATACTGAGGTTATGTAGGTGAAGGTCTCCTTTCTTAGGAAATACTGCAGTGTTTAGGAATAAAGAGGCTTAGTATCTGTTACGTTCTCAGATGCTTCAACAATATTTTTATAAGTACATAGGAAAAGAGAATAATAAAGTAAATGCAGCTAAGAAATGAGTATGCTGAAGCTCTTTGTACTATTCTTGCAACTTTTCCATAAATCTGAAATTATTTTAAAATAAAGTTTTAGAAAATAATGTAAAAACTCTACACTTCTGAGGAATGGAGTTGGATAGGCAAGAATGAAGAAGGGAAACATCAGAAAAAAGCCACATTGTTTCTTGTTTTCTCTTTATATTCTGGCATTGTTTGATTTGTTTTATGATATAAAAGACATTCATGTATTATTTATGTAAGTTTCTAAGCAGAGAAAAATGGTGAACAGCTATTAAAAATGAGATAGAGCTACGGTCCACTGACATGAAGAATGCCATGGCCTATTGATAATTTTTTTTAAGGGCAGTTTGTAGAGTAGCAGGGATAATATGAATCATTGCCACAAAAAACTTACAGTTTGCATATGCAACACTGTAACTATCAGCCATACTACTTCTAAGGGAGGATTAAGGAGAGGAATTTGTATACACTTCAATCTTTTTACAATAATTTTGTGTTAACTTATGATTTTTAATTAACCATATAATACATGTAATATTCTTATTATGGAAAAAGTCAAGTAATATATTTATTGCTTTTAAGATACATATTACTGTGGCTAAGAGAAGGAATTGTTTCTTAAAGGATAATTGATATTTTAAAATAAGGAAATGTGAACTCCTTTCAAACAGGCAATATCTAAATATAATGGTTATGTAAGTATGTCTCTCTTCAAACGGCAACCCTTTAAAATAGTGCAAATGCCCAGCGATGAGGGTTTCCGATTCCATTGGAGGGGTAGTGAGTTACACCTTGCCGGACTCTCCCACCCACGCTCGACACTCCCAGTAAAACTCTGTCCTTCCCTCAATTTCTACTTGGCAAGCCTTGTCTGAAACTATCGGCCCTCACCTCCACTGTGAGGCCTTATCTGGCTTTTTTCAGGCAAGGAAAGGAACCGCGGTCTTCTGCCTAACCCAGCGTTCCCATTCCTCACGGGGGAAAAGATCTAAGGCCTGACCGCCAGTACCACGCCCAGCCCATAACGACCCGAAAATAAATGCCGGTACAGATTGCTTTGGAAAGCGATTCGAGAATATATTAAGAGCAATGGAAATGTCCCTATCCTGTTGATCCAGTAAGGATCCTGAAAAAAGAATCCTCCTTGAGCATTTTTTTAATGCTACAAAATTAGGCACGCTGAAATAGCTAGCAATTGAATGATTATTTTACACAGTAACACAAAATAATATTACTCGGTTATTGAAAAGCATATTATATGGACTATAGCATCTGACAAATAATGTAGGAGACACCTGAAGTAGCAAAGGCTGAACACAAAATTACACACTCATTCACCATGACTAAAACGTAAATTAAACGTGCAGTGGAGGAAAAAAAACCTTTCTCCCCTTTTTGCAAGGAACGAGGGTGATGATTTTAGGTTTGAGCACTGAGATATTTTTTCCCTTCTTTCAATTTATTATCGTTGCTCTAACCCTTTGAACAGGGTGCAGAGGTTTGAAGCCGCATTGAGAAGACTCTCAGCATTGTTTATACGATTTCAAACCAGAGGTATTTCAGCAGGAGGGACGTATTTTGCATCTCGACGGCCGAGTAGGGGCCAGGGGGCGGGAGATGAGGTTCCCGGGGTCTTTCGGAACAAAGCCAGAGGCGTCGAGGAAACCTGGACCGAGGAGTGGGAAAGGGACCCCTCGCCCGCTGCCCACCGACCCCGCCTGGGCGGAGCTGAATGCCGGCTGGCCGAGTAAGAGGGACTTCTCCGGGGATCGGTCCCTTTAGACCGGTTTCCCCAGCCTGCACGGCCCCACCTGGACCAGGAGATCTGCCGACCTGATCAAGACTCAGGAGAAACCAGGGAAACGCGCACCACTGCCAGCCGAGAGCCGGCTGCGCTTTGTTCGGGCGGCCTCCGGGTTTCCGGCCCCGCCCCTTCCCCTTCTCCGCGACTCCGGTCCTGCTCCCGGGCTCCGCGAACCCAGTTTTCTCCTCTTCTCTCCCTTCCCACCGGTTCAGTCCCTGTTCAGCTCTTTCCCTTTCTGCCACCTTCACTCTTGCCCCCCGCCCCCCATCACCACGACCCCCCGACCCGCCTCCACCACGACCACCACGACCTTCACCACCACGATCACCCCAAGGACTGGCCAACTTTGCCCCGAGAAGCGGACTGTTCAGGAGAGTTCCCCGCGGAAAAGCAGCGGGGCCCAGTCCAGAGAGGCTGGCTGCTTTCGTGGAGATCAAGACTGACGCCTGAGCATCAGTCAGTCTCCCGCGCTCCCGACCGAGTCTGCCTCGCCCTTGGGAGAGGGCAGGAGAAAGGCCGAGGCTGGGAAAGGGAAAAGCAGGACCCTGGGGAAGGAGTGACCGTGGGTGAAGACACTGGAGATGGCTACCAGGCGGGGTCACCTCCACCAAGTGACTCTGAGAGCCATCCGTGGTCTGCTTATCTACCAACGCCAGAATTCCAGAGTGGAGCACCTACTCCGCACCTTGCGATATTCCCACGTTTATTCCCCATCAGTATCGAGGAGCTCTTTCAGGAGAGCGAAGTAGTATATGAACACATTCTCATCCTCCTTAAAAAAAAAAAAAAAAAAAACCTTCAAGTCAGAGGTTCACAGGACACACACCCCCGCCACACTCACTTCTTTCGGGACAGCTCTGTCCCTCCAGCTCTCCCTTAATACATTTCAGGCTTCGCAGAAGTGTGGACTGTACGTTATGTCTATCTCTGCACACTTGGCAGGACACTCCGCAACTGTCCCGCAGCAGAGGCGACGGAAATCTTCCGCGGGGAAGGAGAGAGACCAGCAAAAATTTCTTAGCACAGTTCCGCACAGTTTGTCGAACTGTTGGCGTTAAGAGATTTTCTTCCCTTGCGAGAAAGGGGGAGGAAAAAGAAAGGTTCTGTTTTTGTTTTTTAAGGCAAAGGACTTCCCCCGTGGCTCATTTGTAAAGAATCTGCCTTCCAATGCATAGGACACCGGTTGGATCCCTGATCCCGGAAGATCCCACATGGCATGGAGCAACTAAATGCGTGTGCCACAACTACTGAGCCAGTGCTCTAGAGCCCTGGAGCCGCAACTACAGAGCCCACCTGTCACAACAAGTGAAGCTGGTGTGCCCTAAAGCCCGTGTTCCCCCAACAAGAGAAGTCACCGCGAGCAGAAGCCCGAGCACCACAGCTAGAGAGTAGCCCCCACTCCCTGCAACTAGAGAAAAGCCTGAGCAGCAAGGAAGACCCAGCACAGCCAAAAATAAATAAATATTTTTTTTTAAACATTAAGGGAAAGAAATGGGATTAAAATTTAAAAGAACAGATCTAAGAGAAAAGTAGGCTAATCCTGTTTCGCAGACACGTGCGCGCATAGAGAGCTCAGATCCATTTGCTCCGTGTTCATTGGCATTGTCTCTGGCGGGTGTCTGGGTTCACCTCCCCGCCTTCACCTCTCCGCCGGCCCATTCCCCGAGGCCCGGCCGCACAATCGGGGTTGGGGGTGGGGGGTGGGGGTGCTAGTCCAGCGGCCGCCCTAGGACGAGGCCAGTCCGCGGAAGGCTGTCCAGCCTCTCCGCGCTCCGACCTCAACTTCCCGGTCTAGTCCGCCCGTGGGCTCAGTCCCCGCCCGCTGCCGTTCCCGCGCCCGGCCGGGAGAGCGCCTCTGCCAAGGACCTTGACCTCCCACGGACCTCGTCGCCTCACTTAGCTCTCTCTGACCTGCTTTTGAACCCACTAATCCTGTCCTGAACTCTCGCCCAGCGGCGATCCCTCGCCCCGGCCCCGACGCGCTAATTCCCGCTGACCCAGCCGCCCAGCCGTCACTCTCTGCTCGCCCGGCTTTGAAGCGCGCCAAGGGCTGCGCGCCTCGGGTCGTCTGGGGCCACCACCGCCCCGCATCGCTGGCACCCACGCTTACGCGCCCTCTGAACGCCACGGCCCGTTGTCGCGAGCTTATTTTTTCCTTCTCTTGCTTTCCCTTGTCTCCTCACATTAATTCGTTTTTTAAAGAAATCTATCAGACCCACAAGGATCAAAATCTCAGGTAACATCCCATACTGGCGACGCTGTGGAGAAGCCGGCACTTTCACACGAGGCTGGCAAGCAGCGAGGACACGGAAAGCGTAAGGCGGACGGGGCTGCCAGGAGTCAGCGCCAAGGCACGGGCGAAAGCAGAAAAGGCAGGACCTAGAACAGAGGACAGAGCGACTTCATTCCTATTTTAAGGGGAAGGAAGGAAGGGTTGATATTTGTCCGATACCGGGCTACAACTTGGGGCTTCGAACGGTAGGGTCTGGAAGACTCCTGCTTGTCACTTTATAATCTTTTGTGCTGTTTTGAATTTTTTCCCCTCAGATTCATATTTCCCTTTTTGGAAAAAAAAAATAAAACTAATTGTTTAGAGAGTTAATGAAATTAGTGCACACAGTGTGTGCTTACAAACACAAGCCCACAGGCACTACACCAAGGTGTGGGTCCGCATGTTTGGGGGTTTTTGTTTGCTTGTTGGTTTTGTTTTGTCAGCCAACTGAACCTAATGGGGCAATGCGTTCCCTTTTTGGCCCTTCGTTTATTGTAGTTGGGCTGCTGAGGCTGCGCTAAGGAGTCTCTTTAAGGAGAGTTATTTTCAGAGATGGTTCTCTAGCCAGGAAAACAAATCTGTGTTTAGTCGCCCGCTGGCACACCCATCTCTGTGAGCCACCAGGTGGGCTGGCCCTGCAAGATCAGACTCCAAGGTCCCCTGCCTTGAGTTTGGGGACTTGGCTCTGTTTGCTTCACAACTGTCTGCCAATACCTTGCACCATACCAGCATATAGTAGTAGCTCAATAAATAGTGGTTGAATGAAAGATACTCCAAAGAGTGTGACAACAGCTCCTGGGAAACTGTTCTTAGTACGTATAAAATCCTGACATCTGGGAGTAGGGGAACAGGCTCCCTAAGGGCCAATCACGGGATCATGAGAGAGGATCTTAGCGAGTAGTCAGGACATTGCCAGCATTCCCCCCAGAGCTCCAAAAGTCCAACATCCACTGCCAGGCAGTTTCTTGCCCTTCCCTTCAGATGTCCTGGCCCTGAATCAGGTGATAGAGAATTCTAGCCTCCCAATCCAGGGACAGAATGCATCTCCTGCATCGCAGGCAGATTCTTTACCACTGGGCCACCAGGAAAGCCCTTATATATAATTAATAAAACTGTATTGTATATTTGAAAGTTGCTAAGATCCCCTGGAGGAGGAAATGGCAATCCACTCCAGTATTCTTGCCAGGAAATCCCGCGGACAGAAGAACCTGGCAGGCTACAATCCATAGTCCACAGGGTTGCAAACAGTCGGACACAACTAAGCACATTATAAATTATAATCACCAACAAGTTCCTTTCTGAGGTGGTAAAAATACTCTAAAATCTACTGTGGTGATAGCTACATTGTATAGCTGTGCCTAACTTATGGATTTTGGTATACCTGTGAATATACAAAAACCATTGAATTGTAAATGTATTGATGATATATTGATTATAGAAACAGCAAAAACAAAATAACACATACAGGGTTCTGGGTGGTAAGTCCACTGTCCACATCAGTTGAGGCTCTGCTCTTCCAAAGCCTGCATCCTCCAAGTCTAGACTTCCTCCAGTCTCCACAGAGGCTAAGGCTTCCTGCGAGGGTGCTTTGCCTCGCAATCCAAAAGCGCCTCCCCAGCTGCTGTGCTGGGGGACTGAAACCTTGAAACTCTGGCCCAGAGAGTATTTATCTATGTTTAGGGGGGAGCCAGGTTCTCAGTGTGAAGTAAGAGTGAAGAGAAGAGATTTTTGCCTTGGCAGAGCCCCAAGATCCAGCACCCAGGTTTGAATCCACTGTTTGATCCTGGTCTCCATTTCCTTCTCTTCGAATGGAGCATCCGAGTCACCACACTATGAGTTGTGACTATTTCATGAAAGTATGAACCTAGCACGCCTTCAGAAGGTTAGCCACATGCCCCTTGCTAGAAAACCAATGAAGGTGCTCATCTTAGGGGATGATCCATATAAAATCAGGAGGCAGTAGTGGGAGTGAAGGGATTTTTTAGGAAAGGAGTTTGTGTTTTGTTTTTTTAGAAGACTCTCTCAAGTCTCTGGTGTGTTTTCATTGATTTTAACTCTGAGAGCATGTCAGGATCCTAATTTCCAAAGACAGACAAGTAGAAGAGGGTGCTCCCCCTGTGGCAGGGGGAGGACTAAAGAGAAGAGGGAAAATAAGGGCTCTAGAGAGGGAGAGCAGGTGGGCGGGAGGATGAAGAGGGGATGGAGGGAGACTGCTGTGGTCCAGAGACTGGCCTGGTGGGGAGAAGAGCAGTGCAAGGAGCGATGACCCAGAGACGGAAGAATGCTGGAGAACCTGAAGGAGAAATGAAGAAGGAAAAGGCTGAAGGAAAAGAAGGAAAGGCAAATGAAGAAGGAAAAGGCTGCAAAACCTTCAGGTGGGAAGCAGAGAGCAAGGAAGAGTCACAGAGAACTACCTGGGGAAGAGATACAGGAAGTCAAGTAACCATTCTCGGAGGAATCTGTCCGGAAGAAAGCAGATGGGAAGAGAAGACCCTCGAATTCCAAGTCCAACTTCCTATCCTAGAACCTCGAGACACCCATCCAGTCCTACCAAGCCCCCTCCCTCACCCCTGGGTGGCCTTACCCGAAAGAATCCTGAGTCTGAACTGGTGGGAGAGTTTTCAGATCAAGCTGGACACTTCAGGCTGGGTCCAGTTGTGCCCTGCCCAGGCCTGTTCACCCTCTCTGATCCCCTCCACAAAACTGCCCCCAGCACTGCTAACTCCCCTCCCCCCACTTCACCAGAGGTCTTGGCAGAAACAACCATTTCTTATTCCCTGACCTGCTACTGGGGCTTACCCATTGGCTCAGATGGTAAAGAATCGGCCTGCAATGCGGGAGACCTGGGTCCGATCACAGGGTCAGGAAGATCCCCTGGAGGAGGGCAACCCACTCCAGTATTCTTGCCTGGAGAATCCCCATGGGCAGAAGAGCCTTTGCGACCATGGGGGTCAGACACAACACAACTGAGCGACTAAGCACTGCACAGATCTGCAACATAAAGACCAATCCAGACCTTTCCTCCTGCCTTTCTCTCAGCCGGGCAACACCTGCTTCCCCCACTCTTGGCCCAGTTCAGTGGTTTACAAGAAGGCTTCACCTCGAAGACTTTCAAATATAGGGAGCCCTCAAGGAACCAGATTTTAAGCCATGTGGTCTGTGGCCAGCACAAGTTTGCCTAAGTTTTCCAGGTAATTTAATAGAGGGCAGGTGTTTAGAACTCCTCTGCCTCATCCCCTAAGCCTCCTTGGCCCTGGGCCAAGGACTTCTTCAAGGGAGGAGCTCCCTGCTGGCACCAAACTGCCCTTTGTGGTAGGTATCTGATGAGGGTCACTCCAGGGGGCCCTGCTTTCATTCTGGCCAAACCCACAGCTCCCCTTGAACAGCTCTCCCAGATAGAACCCTGGACTCATAGGCTCGGGGAGGGCATCAGTGAGATATACCAGGACTGGGGGTGGGTGGAAGATCTTGATGGCCCTGGAGCTCAGCAGCCTGGCTGGGATCCCTGCCCAAGCAGAGGAGAGGACAGAGCAGAGTAGGAGAGTGCTGTCTTGTTGGGGCGGGGGCGGAGTGGGGACGGCGGGGAGTGTCCAGGCTGTGCCTAGGAGGTGCTTTCAGGAGTCCAGGCCATACCCCAGGATCCCAAACTGGATGAGGCAGGGGTGGGGAAAAGAATTCAGCAGCCACCCAAGTGGCCTGGACCTGGCAGCAACGTGGTGCCAGGGAGAAAAGTGCCAGTTGGCTAGACAGGCACCCCCAGAGGTGGTGCAGCAGTGGGGGTCTCCCCAACCCATCTGTGCTTCAGCCCTGGCCCAGCCCACTGGGCCCCTCTTCTCCATACTGGGTGGCCTCCACCCCTGGAAAGGTGCCTCTAGCACCCTGAGGGTCCTGCTCCCTGCACAATACTCAGAGTGCATCTAGTGCAGACAAGCCTCAGTCACCTTGTATCGCCTGGCATAAGTCAATGACACTGCAGTGATTGAGCCTGCGGTGGCTACTGGTCTAGGAGGAGCCTAAGCACTGGAATATGAAGAGCCTCGCTTTGCCCCCAGTGCCTGTCCCAGCATCTTTTTTTTTTTAAATATAAATTTATTTTAATTGGAGGCTAATTACTTTACAATATTGTATTGGTTTTGCCATACATCAACATGAATCCGCCACAGGTGTACACGTGTTCCCCATCCTGAACCCCCCTCCCACCTCCCTCCCCATACCATCCCTCTGGGTCATCCCAGTGCACCAGCCCCGAGCATCCTGTATCATGCATTGAACCTGGACTGGCGATTCGTTTCACATATGATATACATGTTTCAATGCCATTCTCCCAAATCATCCCGCCCTTGCCCTCTCCCACAGAGTCCAAAAGACTGTTCTATACATCTGTGTCTCTTTTGCTGTCTCGCATACAGAGTTATTGTTACCATCTTTCTAAATTCCATATATATGCATTAGTATACTGTATTGATGTTTTTCTTTCTGGCTTACTTCACTCTGTTTAATAGGCTCCAGTTTCATTCACCTCATTAGAACTGATTCAAATGTATTCCTTTTAATGGCTGAGTAATACTCCATTGTATATATGTACCACAGCTTTCTTATCCATTCATTTGCTGATGGACATCTAGGTTGCTTCCATGCCCTGGCTATTATAAACAGTGCTGCGATGAACATTGGGGTACCCGTGTCTCTTTCAATTCTGGTTTCCTCGGTGTGTATGCCCAGCAGTGGGATTCTGTCCCAGCATCTTATCATTAGAACTGCCCTCCTTGGGTTTCAGCACTGCTGATCTCAGAAAAGATACACTTGATTGCGTTACAAAAATAATAATCTCATTATTTAAAAAAAAAAAACAAAACAACAAACAAGAATATCTCTCTCATTTTAAATTGTCAATCCCTTCCTACCTGAGGGTGGACAGTGACTCCCTCCTTCATGTGAAGGTGTAGAGGTCTGGCTCCCAGGTATGTAGGGTGGGGTACAGGTGGGTTCAGGGAAGGAAGCGACGAATTGGTTTTTTCTACAGGCTGGGACTTGTGCTCCCCAGCTAAATGTGCAAGCAAAATGCTCCTCCCTGTTCACCTCAGATCCCCAGCGCCCTTCAGCTATAGGGGAACCCCTGTTCCAGCAGTGATGGCTGAGTAGATTCAATCACCTGGGTGACTGGGTTCCCTAGGGGCAGAGCAAGTGCTGCCAAGGATCTCCCACAGACCTTTGGGTAGGGTCTCCAAACCAGGAGGTAGGTGGACAGGAGATCCAGACAGGGCAGAGGAAGCCAGACCCCTATAGGCACTGGGGAATGTGCTGGAGGGATACACAGGCTGAGAGAGGGAAGTGGCTTGATAGAGATGGGAAAGAAAGCCAGCGGGGGAAGTTACTTGAATTGGCTGCAAGCTCAACCGAGGCTCCCCAGCAGTCCTGGGGGAGTGGCCTGGCCCCAGCCTCAGCAAGGGCAAGGCCATAGGGAGTGGGATGAGCTGGGACCGGAGGTTCAGGCCTGGAGACCTGGCCTGTACAGCTGCCAGAGCACCCAAGGGATATGAAAGATGGAGGAACAACCAGACTCAGGACCAAACCTGTGAGGTTCCAGGCTCTGAGCACCAGAAGAGGATGCTGAATGCTCCTGCCAGAGACCAGAGCTGCAGGCCAATGGGCATTGGAGGACCAGGGACATGGGCAGATAGGTATAGGTAGCTCCTGGGGGAACCCAGGCGCTGACTCCCACCCACCTACATACACACCTTGTCTCCTCTAGAACCCTACTTCTGATCTAGAAAGCCTTGATGCTGAGCGTGGGTGCATGCAGGGGGAACCCAGTTCCTGGGGGAACCCAGGCACTGACTCCCACCCACCTACATACACACCTTGTCTCCTCTAGAACCCTACTTCTGATCTAGAAAGCCTTGATGCTGAGCGTGGGTGCATGCAGGGGGAACCCAGTTCCTGGGGGAACCCAGGCACTGACTCCCACCCACCTACATACACACCCTGTCTCCTCTAGAACCCTACTTCTGATCTAGAAAGCCTTGATGCTGAGCGTGGGTGCATGCATGTATACATAGTCACTCGGTGTCCGACTCTTTGAGACCCCTTGGACTATAGTCCACCTGGCTCCTCTAGCCATGGGATTTTTCAGGCAAGAATACTGAAGTGAGTTGCCATTTTCCTTCTCCAGGGATCTTCCTGACCAGGGATCAAATCTGCATCTCCTGTCTCCTGCATTGCAGGTGGATTCTTCAGCTGCTGGTGGGAAAGGGCAGCTATTTACCCACAGGTGACTGGGCCCCAGCTCTCTCAGCACAGAGGCTCCGGAAGTCAGTCTCACCCACTGAGACACCAAAAGACAAGGAGAAGATGGATGGGGAGGGACTGAAATGTTCCTGGAGAAAGAGTAGAACAGGCTCACTCCTTGACACAGAGTGAGGAGTGGGAAGGAATTGGAGACTTGTGGTACTGAGCCAGGCAAGGGGGTTTCTTTCCCAACTCAGGGGGTTCCTTGAAGAAACCCTCTGAAAACCTAGTCCTAAGGGGTATATGAGGGGAGCTGGGGTTGGTGGCTCCTTCCTGAGGATCCTCTCCACACTCCTTCATCTGTGAGTGGAGAACCTGAACCACCACATTGCCCAGGAACTCCTAGTGGCAAAGAGTCACCTGTCTCCAGCCCAGGACTCAGCAGTTTGTGCCCAGACCTGCACATCCCCTAACACCCAAGGTCACTAATTCCCCAGGCCTGCTGAGGCCGAAGGGAGACCGATAGCGTGAACTGAGCTGGGCCTTGAGTTGTGGGGGCCTTTTAGATCCCAGGAAGGGTTGGATCAGTACCTGGGGTTTGTCTGCATTCAGCCATGGCTGGACCAGAGCTCTTGGAAAAGCAGTTTAAGTCATTGCCCTGCCCTCTATCTTCTGAGCTCATCACACATCTCCCAAGCTAAGTTTCTCTGATCACTTTATGAAAAGGGTGGGGGTGGGGGCAGAGAGGCCGAGGAAATTTCAGGGTTCCTAGTGTCTTGGCCAGGACCAAATGTTCAGAGGGTGGTTGGAAACTAGCGGTGAGGGTGAAGGCAGCAGGTGCAGGACAATGCCCTCCCTGGTCCCCTTTGTCAGGTGAGGAATCCGGAATCCTTGAAAATTCCCACAAGGCGGACTCAGAACTTCTGGAGCTCTGCATCCCACTTAGCCTGCAGGAGGGTCCCAGCAGAGCCAGTGTTTCAACCTGCCTGCACGAATGTGCCTGCACACACACATACACACACACCCAGCAAGGCCGATCTTACTGTACAGGATCCTACTTCGTGGTCCACATCTCCCGTGCGGAGCACTGGCGCTCCCAGCCTTCCTCCTCTGGGATTCGAGGCAGGCAGTCCGGCAGGGCACGGTAGGAGCCCCATGGTCCCGCAGGACTCGCTTTCTGGGCGGGCAGCTGGAGCTAGGGCGCTAGGTAGCACCCGGTTCAAGAGCCTGGGTTTAAGGGCCACCCAGGCTCCCGGCTGGGCTCGGCCAAGGTCTCTGCTGGTCTGGAGATCCAGCCCACCCCCACCCTACCCCACCCCCCACATCACCACTCCCCTCTCCCCACCCACACACACACACAACACAAACCGTGCCTCAGCGCGCAAAAACTCTACGTTCCTCTCTGGATCCCCGAGCACACAATCACGGAGGCCGGGACCCCCAAGGCCTGCAGGGTAGAGAGGGCCGGGACTCCTCCGGGGCGCCAGACCTCAGACTGCCAAGAGGGAAGAAGAAAGAGCCGGAGCGGAAGACTGCGAACTCCCAAGAGTCGACTGGAGCTGGCCTGTAGCCCCCTCCCATGCTCCTTGCCGGGCTCTCTCCACAGACAGGAAAGGGGAGGCGGCCCGACTTCCAGGGACACGGTCCAGGGGACCCTTCGGGAAGCCACCGGCATCTGCGGGAGAAGGACCCGGCTCCCCCGGGAGTGAGCGCACTCCCGAAAACCCATCTACGGACTTTGGAAGAGGACACCGGAACGGAGACCCGAATTACTGGCACAGAAAGCCACCATTCATGAAATGCAATTTAGAGGAGTGAAGACAGACAAAACCCGCAGGGTTCAGCAGGTGGCTGTCCCATTTTTCTTACAACAGAAACCCGGGCCTCCTCCCATGAGGCCCGAGGGAACAGAAGGGATTTGGGGGCCGGGAAGATTCCCACCGAATGTTTGCTTTCTGCTTAGAATTTGTCTAAACCGGACACATCTTACTTGAATAATAAAAATAAACGAGAGAATCACGGAGGAGAAAGACTGACATGCAGAGCGAAGATGACGGACTGGATCAAGCGACCAGCGTGATCCGGGGCTGGGGAGGAAGGCGCCCTGGCCCCTCGTGGGGAGAGGAGGGGAGGGGAGCTTGGCATCTCCTCTAGACACCAGGCTCCAGGGGACCAAATGCACGTGCAGGGCTCCCGGTACCACGCTGCGTGCGTCCTTCCAGCGGGTTTGGGTCCCGCTGGGTTACACTCCCCAGAGCCCTTCTATAACTCTAATCCTCCTTTCTCCCACTCTGAGAGTCAGGGCACCACAAATTCTCGGCCTGGCAGCGGGTGCGTGCTGCTCTCGCTCTGCCCACCCTGCCCTGCACCCTGGGCTCCAGCCGCAGCTCCCCTCCCCCACCCAAATTACCTTGTAGCAGAATTTCCTTCCTTCCTTCCGTCCCTCCTTTCCGTTAGTAAGGACCAGCAGGCCTTTTCCCTTGCCCGCCCCCTTTACCCTCCTTTTTTTCCTGTCCCAAACCCTGCCGGGAAGCGCCATTAGTCACCCAATTAAATAATTGGTGCGCCCCGCCCACTTCGCTTTCCGTTAGGGACTTTCGAGATTGGACACAGACACACACTCAACCGCTCACATGCATACTTGACATCCACTAAGGCACTAACTCACGCTCACTCATTCACCCGCTCCTCAGGCTCCGGGAGTCCTGCAGGCTGCGCGAGCAACGCACTCTGCCGCCCCACAGCCACTGGCACTCGGCACATCCAGGCGCTGCCTCCAGACGCTCTTGATCGGACCCCCGGACACACCGACGCACCCTCGCTCACAGTTGCACGCGGCGCACAAAGGGGAAGCCGACTGCTGTTCCAGCGTTTTAGGGGGAGGGGGTCAGGGCCCTCCCCCGCGCACACACACGTTTGCACGCATATCTTCGCTGCGGTCTCTCAATCTCTCTTCCAAGCCCCTTTCTGAGTCAAAGGAAGGGAAATCCGGCCTGGCCTCTCCTGGCGCTGTCAAAAGAGAAGATGGACTCAGGAGAAACCTGGGAATCTCACAAAGCGCTTGGGACTCGGAAGGTCCAGGGACCCCACTGCTCCGCCTGAAGCCCAGCCCGGCTTCCAGCCGCGCTCACCTCCGCTTTTCCCCTCTCTCCGGCCTGGCGAGACGGGCCAGGACTCGGGACTGAGGAGGGGAGACCTCCGCGGGGCCGAGAGTGGGGGGAATGGAGGGCTAGGGAGATTTTTCACCTTCTGTCCCAGTCTAGGGGTGCGATCCCGCTTCTGAAGGCCTCGGAGCCGCAGGAGTCCCGGGCCTTTGCAGCCTATCTCACTCAACCCTCACTCTCAGCCTCACTCGAGCCTCCCGGCTCCTGAACCCGGCTATGGGTCTGCAATCAGTCTTTTCTCCCCGGAGAGTGCAGACCGTCCCCTTGTCCCCTTGCCTCGCTGTCTCAGGTTCTTTTACCACATTCTTGGTCTTGCTCCGCCAGGAGCGCCGGGAGGGGCTATGTTCCTGAGTGTAGGTGGAGGAATGAATCTGGGGGGTGGGGGCCACTGAATCCCAGGTCTGAGCCCCCAGCCCCAACCCCCTACCCCGCCAAGTACTCGAGCAAGGCCAACCTCCTGTTTTCTGCTCGGTCTCGCCGGGGTCGCCTTCCTGGAACACTTTGGTTATTGATTCCGCTGAAAGAGCCGGAGTGCGAAGACTGCGCTTCCCAGGGGACGAAGGGAGTGGGGAGGAGAGCAGGCCGGCGGTTGGGGGAGGGAATTGATAAACTTTAGGAGGGATGCAGGACGTTCCTCGGTACCCCAGGGCCTCCTCGGCCTCCCTCTGCCAGGCTCGGCGTGCGGCTAGACTAGGGGTGGAAGAGGAGGCCCGACGACCCCCCACCCTCAGCGCAGCTCCCTAGCGCCGCTGGGAGTCTGAGAACCCCGACTCGGGCCCAATCAGCAGGGAGGGGGTGGGGCGGGGCGGCCGAGTAGGGGCGGGGCCGGAGAGGGAGGAGTCGGGAGGGGGAGCCGGGGGCGCGGGGGGCGCGAGGGGCGGGGAGGCGCGGGCTTGGCCGGCCCAGGCTGGCCAGGCGGTGGCGGAGGCGGCGGTGGCGGCCGGCATGGGCGATGGGGGCACCGAGCGCGACCGCGGCCCCGCACGCCGGGAGTCGCAGAGCGGGCGCGGCGGGGACGGCGGCGGAGCAGAAGACTCGAGCGCTGATGCGGGCGGCCGCAGCCCCAGGGAGATTGCCGGGACCTCCGACTCCAGCCCTGCGGGCTCCAGGGAGAGCGGCGCCGACAGCGACGGGCAGCCGGGGCTCGGCGAGGCAGACTACTGCCGCCGCATCCTTGTGCGAGGTAAGGGGACGGCTCGAAGCCCTGGCCCACTAGACTCCCCTCCCTTCCCTCACCGGGGCCTCCGAGCTCCCTGCAGCCTCCACCTCCCAAGTCCTATTTCATTCAGACGATCGTCGTCCAGTCATTCATTCAGCAAACATTTTGAGCGTCCATTGTGTGCTGGACATTGAGCTGAGTGCAGGGGACAAAGCGGCGAGCGGTACGGAAGAGATCCCCGTTTCACTGCGTTGAGATGCTCAGCTCTCCAGTCTCACCCGGGCGGGTAACCGTGGCGGGGGCCGAGATGCGAGTGCGGGATACGGAGAGCCGAGTCCCCGCCCCGCGACCCTCGCGGCGGGTGCGGAGAAAAGCGTCACGAGCGCTCCGCGGGGTCAGGGTGAGGAGGGACCAGCGCCCGGAACCGCGGGAGGAGAAGGCCCGGCTCCGCTCAGCTGCCGGGCGCCTCCCAGCCCCCTGCCCAGCCCCGCTTCCCGGTCCCGGCCTCGTAGGCGCATGGGCTGCTCCCGGGAGACGGCACCGGAACGCAGAGGGCGGCGTGCTCCGCGCTCGCCCGCCGGCGCTTCGCTCTCGCGGTTCCCACTTCCTCGCGGCGCCTGGGCCCAGCCGGCTCTCGGCGCGGCCTTCTCACGGCCTGGCTTCTCGCGTCTCACCGATTCTCCCTCGCCCTTCGCCCTCCTCTCTTCTTTCCTGGCCATTTCCCTCCGCCGAGCTCGCCTTCCCCGCCTTCCCTTCCTGCAAGAATCCGAGTGCCCGGCTCTTCCTGGCTTCCTCGCTGCAAGGCTGCGGCTTCCCCGGCCCCCAAAGCCAGCCTCACGCCCAGCTCGCCTTTCGCCGGATCCGGGCCTCGCCCAGCGAGATAGGAGAAAGAAAGGGGGATTCCGAGGTCTTAAGCCCGTCCCTAGGCCGCGGCGAAACCCGAGGTCTGTTTCCCCCACCGTCCCAGAGTCCCGGACTGGGAGACCCAGCGGAAAGAGGCCACTCGAGGGTAACAGCTGCCCCCGGTTGATCCCGCTGTCTTTTTCTTGCCCTTTCTTTTTGATCGGTTCTCTTTCGAGCTTGAAGGCCTAGAAAGAAATCAGCCGGAGCTGATTTCCTCGGCCACCGCCTAGGGAAGGGAAACCAGCACTAGGACCTCCGAGTTTGATCTGGACTGGGCTGTGTGTGAGCTACCCACACACAGACGGAAACACTTTGGCCTGGTCACTCACAGCTTCTCCACAGCTGCTGAGTCTGGGTGACTCTGGGAATGGGGGCTAAAGGTACAGCATGGAGGCAGCCCAGTGTGAAGTTGCCTGGTGGCCATCCTGGACACAGACTTGGGGACCCTGGTCTTCAGGAAACACAGGAAGCTCCAGGCCAGGTATAGTCACTCAGTGCCGTTCTGGGTCAGGCTCTGGGGGTCAAAGGACAGAGCATGGGGAGGTGGTCCCCAACCAACAGGGATTCCAATAGGTGTGTGGCCCTCTTGTGCACTTGGGATTAAATTAGATCCATTCCATAGACTGTGGGGTGTCCTCTGTACAAGGCATTAGCAGCCAGTTTGGAGTTGGGTTAAGGAAATCTGCAAGACTTCCAGAAACAGAAAAATCAGCCTCCTAAACCCACATTCCCAGGTTAAGGACACTCACCACCTCACACTCCATCTGTGGGTTTTTCATTTCCTTCTGCCTGAACAGTTATGGTTCTGTGCCCACCTACCATCCCTTCTGCTCTAACTCCAGGCAGATGGAATAGATTTTGTGTCTGCGTGCGATGACAGATAACTCCCAGATGTTGAGTCATAGAAAGTAGGATCAAAAATGATGCCCTCCAAGAGCCCACCCACTCCAGGAGCAATCCATGGACCCCCTGCTGGATGCGGGGCAGCTAGTGTGCACTGTTTTCTGTAGTTTTCCAAATTCATGTAGGCAATACCGCAGCGCCGTTACACATAATGACATACATAATGAAAAGAGACAACATAATGAAAAGAGAGCACAGAGGAGGTACTTATTCTCTTAAAAGAAATAAAAGGTAAATGCAGGGCCTACATAAATCTCTCTGTCCTTTTCCATTTAACGACAAGGAGGTTATTACAGGCCTCAGATATCAGGGACGTCATTTACCGCTAATCCCTCCTAGCCAGAGTCACCTGGGTCACTCCGGGCCCCACTGGGCCCAGGGTGGAAGCTCTGTCAGATGAAAGGCCCTGCACTGGCGAAAGGAAGTTGGTTCCTCGCTGAATGTCCCTCCAGTGTGCTCTAAACAGACAGTACATTTTGCCCTTGACCTCCGAGGATCTATCCTCCCAAAGTACCCGTGGAGGAAACCGTAAAATGGGGGAGAGTAGGCAGTTAGTATGTCCATTGTTAAGTTGCTGTCGGGGTAAAGATTCTGGGAAAGAGCCCCACTCTCTCTGAGTCTTTTTTCTGCCTCCTTCCCACTCTGCCCTTGCTCCCTTGAGGGCTTTACCCCAAGGTAGCAGACCTGCTGAGTGAGTCCCAAGATGCAGAGGAATAAGAGAAAGGCTTGGTGCTGGAATTACATGAAGCTGACTTGGAATACAAGTCTTACAGCCCTTTGAACTTGAACTAGTTTCTTTGCCTCTCTGTGACCCAGTTTCCTCATCTGTACGAAGAAAGCATAGCTACTTCCCTTGAGTGCCGGTGCTCAGGGTCAGAGATGTTGTCTATAAAACTGCAAACAAGCAGCGGGATCTCATAAATAGTCTGTGGAATGAGAGGGGTGGGAGCTCCAAGGAGACTAAGACTGCTTCAGGCCGTGGGCCTCGTTCCTCAGAGGCCTCCCCCACCGCAACCCCTGGCCCCAAAGGCTGTGTAGGACTGGCTGATGAAAGGAGGCCCAGTGCCACCTTGCAGACCACACAGTACGGCCTTCCCCAATCCCCTTCGAGGAACCCTCACACAACCAATCACCGAAGTTTCCCTGCCTCTGCAAAATGTGGGTCAGGGAGCCAGGGAGGTCGACCTGCTACATCCCCTGCCTCAAAATGGAGGCCGCTTCACGCCACACTCGGGCACAAGCAAGGCACCGAGATAACAGGGGTGTGCACACAACAAGCACCCCAGACACTCCACTGAGGACACAGCTAGGCGTCCACAGGGGCCCTAAAGCCACCTCGGCTGCCCCACACCTCTGCATGCACAGCCCGTTGACTAGTGAGTGAAAGGGGTGGGAGACCCTTTTGTTTTATATTAACATTTGGAAAAGACAAGCCACGGGGAGGAAGCAGGTAGAAAGAGAGCCGCGGCTCCAAGTTCCCTGCAGCCTGAGTGGTACTGCCTTTACGGTGGAGCCGGGATCCCTGCAATCAAAACAGCCGGGACAAGTCTCACCCCAAACTCCCAAACCTCACAATCCATGTTCAAATCTGCACACTCAGATGCACTTAGGTGATTCTCACATGGACCCAGAGTCAATTCAGCAACGCTTCTGGGCAGATCCTGGAATGGCCGTCCACACAGCAGATGTTATGAACAATGCCTAGGGCTGGTCCCAGCTCACCCAAAGCGTCCCTCTGACCTGCCAGTCTCAAAACTCCAGTCGGGGCTCCTCGACTCTGCACTGCCACCTAGGCCTGAGTCAGGCAGAGTTCAGAGGTGCCTCCAGTACACTCCTGCACCTTGAAACCTGTGACACCCTGGGCCTGACTCAGCACCCCTCGTCTGGTAACTGAGGGAATCCTCGGACTGAGTGAATGACTACCTCCCTCACTCCTGCAGCACCAACACCCACTAGCAGAAATGTTTTCACCTGGGATCCTGATGGATGTGCCCAGGGCCTCTGGCTGTGGCTGAACAATTCCCTCTGTGGATGTGAGTTTGGTGCAAGGGGTGATTGAATTTAGCAGCGTCTAGCCCCCTGAGAATTGAGGGCAGTACTGGACTGGTGCTGCAAAAATGTATTGGTGGAAAGAGCACAATGGCATACACCAGGCAGAGCCTTGGACGCTGAGGACATGTTTGAAAATGCTGGGCAAGGGGCCAAGCCTGTTGGGGGCTTGAGCTAGTAGCAACCCAGGGAACAGACAAACCCCTTCTGCAGCCAGGTCTGGGCTCAGCGTTGACCAGAATCACCTGCTTTCCAGTTGGATTTACAGCAGTCCCTGGACCCAGGATGACTTGACCTGGACCTAGCGTCCTCACCTCCCTCCCAGGGCATGGCAGCTCCATGAGGGCACACCTGCCACCCCACCCCACCCCCAGATGGGGTGTCTTGGCAACGGAGTCGGTGACCCAGAGTGTTTATTGGAAGGAGCCGCTGGATTGCAAGTCCGTGTGTCTGGGCCCTCTGGCCACCAGACCTTGGGACTGGAGCCTCAACATAAGTCTTTTAAGATAAAACCGGGACCATTCCTCCCAGGCAGTGGTTGAAAGCTTTAAATGATTCACGCAGGAGATTGTGCTTTGGGGGTTTTGGTTTTAGTTTTATTTTGGGAGCTTGTGGAGAGTATTAGGTTTTTTTTTTTTTTCCTAGGATTGTTTTCGTTTTATGTTTGTTATGTTTTTCCTTTTGCTTTGTTTTTGGCGGAAGGACCCACATTCTCAAGGCAGATCTATTTGGACCCTATCCTTTTGGGTCTTTGTTTTTTACTTGGTATCCATGGGGGTATCCCACCCCCAAGACACACACACACCCAGAAGCAAACCTGCAGACAAATGCGTCGTCTTGTTGGTGTGTCTTGCAGGCACACTTTAATTTTCTGGGAGTTGTGAAGGGCCTTGCGGGGCTCCTCGGGTTCTCAGCTAGTGCTGCCGCCCTGGGTGGTTTCTTGAACTCGGGTGCCTGTGGACCCGCGGCCAGCATCCCGCGCGCAGCAGACACACACGCACACGCGCGCGCGCGCCTGAAAGGTCAGAGCTTCTCGGTGGCCCCCGGGTGACCCAGCCGGGCAGGGAGGCTGGGACAGAGGGTGGGTACTGGGAACTGGAGGGGAGGGAGCGGACTGCAGCAGCGTGCGTCCCTGGACTTTTGTTCTGCCGCACCAAACGCGTTGAGTCTCCGCACAAACTGCGCACCCCCTGTAGCGAGACAGGGCTTCTAAGGCTCGCGTTGGCTCGACGCCATTTCCTCAATTACCCCGACTCTAGTCTGGGGCGAAGTAACCAACCCAGGCTCCCTCTCAGATCGCTCTTTGGTTTGTATTTTAAATGGGCGGTGAGGTGGAGGCCGGTATAGAAAGCATATGAATTTTGTCTTTATTTCCTGTTTGCTTAGTATAAACTAAAGATCGGTCTGACCCTCCTCGGAAAGTGGGCAGCGGGTTCCCGGCAGTACAGCCCGCGGAGATGCGTACCCCAGTGTGAAAACCTCTGACAGAGGAGGCCGGGGCGAATGGGCCGACCCAGGGGTCGCCGGGAACCGGGTAGTCTGCGCGCCTGTTTTGCCTGGCTCCGTCCGCTTCCAGGAGAGGGGAAGTTGGAGGGTCTCGGCTAGGGGTGCCAAGGTGGCAGTGAAGAGGCGGCGCCATGACGCAGTCTGGCCTACAAAGCCGAAAAGTGGGCGAACCTGGAAAAGCCAGGGCTGCGGGCGCGGCGGGTCAAGGATGGGGCGAGGAGGGGCGCGACTGTGAGACACTACTGCCACCCCTAACCTGAGTACAGTCCCCTGACCCAACTCACCCACGTTTTCCCATGATCTTGCCCTTTGCTTGCTAGTTGATTGATAACACAAACATTAACGAGTACCTACTATGTGCCAGTGGAGTAGGAAATGGCACCCCACTCCAGTATTCTTACCTGGAAAATCCCATGGACAGAGGAGCCTGGTGGGCCACAGTCCACCGGGCCGCAGAGAGTCGGACACGACTGAGCGACTGAGCAACTATGTGCCAGACCTGCACGGTGGGGCTGCTGGCGCTGACAACCAACCGAGAGATCATTTGGAAACATACGGGGACATACGAGGTTCCTGGCCCGCCGGGGTGGCGGCAGGGCCTGGGTGGCGAGGAGCGATGTAGGCGAACAATTCAAGGAAGGAGGGTACTGGAGCCGGGTCCCCTAGACGCCGCGCAGGGACCACGTAGGAGGTAGACACCGCACCCGCCAAACCCTAGCGATCTCTCCAGACGCATTCCGTGTGCATACAGTAGGCACTCAGTAAATATCTGCCGAATGAATTAGAGGAAGCAACACCAACCTCGTGTTTCACTAGGTAGGAGGCCGCAACGCCCCTTCCCGGGAAGAACGTCTGGGCTGCAGTGACCTCCTTATTCTTTGACGTTACAAAGGCGTTCCTTACATGAAATGGTGATGATGCCAGAGCACAGAATAATTGTTAAAATAGAAAGTTGACGGCACCCTATTTTTGGAATTTTGTGCAATCGTCAACTTTGGGGGCCACGGAAATATAAAACCTGAAAAAGCTCAAATGTGGTTCTTTTTACTCGTTCTTTGGATCCCTACAGCCGCGGAAGCAGTCTGGAGGCAGGCAGCGTCTGGACGAGGAGGCCCGGCAAGAGCAGGGCCCGGAGGGCGGTAGTGAGTCTCCCGGTTCTCCGCAGCTGCTTGGGGGAGGTTCTGCTGCAGAGCCAACCAGGGAAATATTAATAACTAGGTAAATCTGCGCCCCTTCTCCTCGCCCAGTTCACAGGCCCCAATTCCTTGGTCGGAGCTTGAAACAACGGGGTAATTAAAGTTAGGTTTGTTGTGTTCTGTTTGCCCCACCGCCCACCGCAGAGCTGCTGGCAGCCAGGGCTCGACGGGCGGAAGACACCCAGCGAAGAACGTTAAGACCACGCTCACAAAATAGAGGGGAACAAAACAGGTAGAGCATTTAAATTCAAAAAGCAGTATGGGGACTTCCCTGGTGGTCCAGTGGTTAATGCAGGGCAGGATACGGGTTCCATCCCCGGTGGAGTAGCTAAGATCTCACATGCCCGGAGCCTGCGAAAAACAAACCAAAACGTTTACAGAAATATTATTGTAACAAATTCAATTTTAAAATGGTCCACATGGGAAAAAAATTTAAGAAAAAGAAAGCAATACGGTCTCAAGGTTTACCGCCCCCCCCCCCACCCCGAAAGAGCCACCATTCCTAGTTTCAGATGTGCTTCAGTAGATTTCTCCCCCCTTATATACATATTACATAAGCTGTCTTGCAACTTACCATTAAAAAAAATATTTCAACCCCCGCCCCCCTCCCCCCTCCCCCCTCCGCCCCCGTCATCTTTTCCGCTCAGCCGTTTCACACAGTTCCCTTTCTTCCCTTTCTGCACAGTACTCCTTTGGAGAAGGAAAGCAGATTTTCGTATCCTCTAGAAGGATGTTCCTGTTGTTCTCCTCTGGTACACTGAACCTTTGTCACTGTGAAAAAGTAAAACCAATCTATGGAGAAGGAAATGGCAACCCACTCCAGTGTTCTTGCCTGGAGAATCCCAGGGACGGGGGAGCCTGGTGGGCTTCCGTCTGTGGGGTCACTCAGAGTTGGACACGACTGAAGTGACTTAGCAACAACAAAACCAATCTAAATATCCAACAACAAGGGACTGGTTAAATAAAATTTTATTATAGCTGCATAATTATAGCTGCATATTATAGCTGCATAATGCAGTTGTTAAAAATAATGAAGCACTTCTAGATGGAAAGATATGTATTGAATAAATTTTATCAAATGAAAAACAGCAATTTGCAGAAAATCTTACTTTTGTAATATATAACTTATATATTAATTTTTTTCAATTACTGGGGAAAGTTTGAGAGCTTGGGAAATGAACTCCCAATGCCCAGGTCTTTGAGCCCTTGAGTGTTTCCTAAAGATAAATTCCTAGAAGTGGAATTGCTGCTTCAGGTCAGAGCTGCAGGCGCACAGCCCTCCAGTGTCATAGTAAAGCTGGTCACTGATCTCTCCATTCAGAGCCTGCAATCTTAATGTACAGTGATGAGATATTGTTATTTTATGATCTTTTCATTAAAAGCTTGATTGAAAACTCATGTGGAAAAAAAGAGTTACACTCTACAAGTTTTAAATGTGTTTCCTTTAATTTTAAAATAGTGATTCATTTGATTCAAACATCAAAAAGTTGTTTTAAATACATATGATAAATCTCTTTCCCATCCTTCTTCCCCATCCTCCCAATTCCCACTGGGCTCAAAGGCAGCCATTATTTACTGCCTTACAGTATGTTATTCCAAATCATTTCTATGCTTCTGTCAGCCAGTACATTATTTTTTCTTCCTTTTGTTTGTTATGCATATGGTGGTATCTATATATATTTTCCTGCACCTTGCTAATGTCACTTACCAGTGTATCTTAGGGTATAAAGAACTTCTGTTAGTTTTTCACAAATGCATAGTATTCCATTTCTAGAGACTGGGTAGACCATAATGTATGTTATACCACCTGTGCCCTAATGGTACACATTTAGCTTTTTTCTTGTCTTCTGTTATTATATACAATGCTACATTAAATATGCTTGTTCCTTGGTCATTTCCACATGTGTGGGTCTTATCTGTCAGAGAAGTTCCTGAAAGTAGGTTACTGGGTCAAGGAGTACCTTTGTTTGTAATTTGAAAGATAGTGCCCAAGGGTCCTCAATAAGATGGTACCTACTCCCCTTAGCAAAGCCTGAAAGTGCTTGTATCCCCAAGTCTTGCTATCACAGTTCACACTTTTTATCTTGATAGATGTTAAATTGTTCTTTCAGGAGGAGAAAAGTTTAGCAATTTAGATCCCCACCTTTGCCCTCTCCCCATATTAGACATTATATATGTTACACATCTTTGCTAAGAAGTTCCTCACTGGCATTTAAAAATTTTTTTTTATTATCAGTGAAGTTGAGCATCTTTTCATGTTTATTGGCCAGTTGCACTTCTTCTGCTATCTATTAATTCATTTCATGTGACCATTTTAATTTTCAAATATTCCTTTCCTTATTGATTTGTAGAAATGCTGTATTGTGGACAATGGCTCATTGCTTTCAATATATGTTGCAATTTGGGGGGTTGTAAATTGTCCTTTAATTTTTTTCTGATGTCTTTTGTTTTCTGAAGTATAAGATCTCTTTCTAATTACAAAATCAATCCATGCCGTTTTGCTATATCATGTAAAAGCTGCAAGTTCATTTCCCCCACATAATACACTTCTACTCCCAAGATGCAATCTTCCAAACTTTCCCTAGACATTGAAAAACATAAATAAGTTATAGATTGCAAGAGTGAGTGTTTTTTTGCAAACTTCTTTTCTTCATTTAATAGATAACCTTTCAATCTAGAACCACCTTATTATTTTTAACAGTTGCATAATACTATATTATGCAGATACAATAACATTTATTTAACCAGTCCCTTGGTGATGGATATTTAGGATGGTTCTACTTTTTCACAATTACAAACAATGCTTCAATGCTTTGTATCCTAATTTGAACAGATTTATTAAAAAGTCTCACCAGACAATACAAAAAATGTGAAAACAAGTAAGACATTTTATGATATTAAGGAATGGTTGTTAATGTTTCTAATTGTGACAGTAGTATTGTGATTATTTTTTAAAGATACTTATAAAAGGATTTATAAAAATCATTTATAAAAATGTTTCTGGATGAAATGATATGGTGACTGGGATTTGCTTAAGATTATAGGGAGATAGAAGAGCTAGGATTGTTACTGAGTTTATAATTGTTGAAGCTGGAGGATAGGTATATCACAATTCATTATACTTTCTCTCTCTCTTTTTTTCTCTCTTTTCTCTCTTATTTTGTATGTTTGAAGTTTCTCATAAAAATTTTAAAATAATAAACATCATTTCACATATATCTGGTATGCATATAATTACAGGGTAAGTTCCTAGAAGTGAAATTTTAAAATCCAAGTATATACAGGTAAAATTGTGATTGATATTTCTAAACACCAAAATGTACTAATTTATACTCCTGGAGATTGTGTATAAATATACCATTTCTCCCCCACATTCTCCCAACCCAGGATGGACTTAGTATTTTAGAGCAAAATCTTTTAAATGAAAAAAAAACCTTGTTTTACTGGTGTTTTTGATTACTGGTCAGGTTAAATGTATTTTCATATACTTATTTTTCATGTTTATTTCCTCTTCTGTGAATTTTTCACTCATATGCTTAGCCATTTCTCTATTTTTTTTATAGTTGTAAACTATTTATAGACTACATAAATATATAACATATATGTAACATATGTAAACATACAAATATACACATATTTTAGTATATAGAAAGAAAATGATCCCTTTTTCTGTGACATGTGTTGCAAACATTCCCAGATCTTTTTCATTCTTTTTTCTTTTTAAACCTTGCTGTGAACTGGGTTTTTGTTTTTGTTTTGTTTTGTTTTTTGACTCAAAATTTTGGGGCTTCTTTGTTTTAGTTCTCAACTAGAAAGTTCTTCTCCAACCAAAGGTAACAATATTACATATATTACATATAATGTATATGTTATATATATTTAAAATACTCTTAAATTTTTTGTTAAAAAAATTCAGTGTATGTTACAATTTTTGAGTTTATAATTTGTCTTTTATTTTTCCTTCTCCTGTGTTTTTATTTCTGAAGTATAAAATATTCTTTTAATTAAAAAACCAACTCAGGCTGAAGTGAAAGTTGAAAACTCTTCATTTGCCCCACCTGAGGTACTTCACTCCCAAGATATAACCTCCTAGACTTAATTTAGTAATTGAAAACATAAATATGTAAGTTATATATTACGAAAGTGGGGTTTTTTTGCACACTGCTAAAATAGTCTGTTTGCAGACTGTGACAGTCTTTGCAAAACCAGATAATAAAGAAGTACATGAAGTAAGATGGGGGAACTTTTTCCTTCCTGACCAGCTTCCACTCCACAGAGTAAATAGAAAAGAGAGGTGTCCATCCTGCCAGATTTAATTCTGTATAGGTATAAGCACACGCGTACACACATACACAGTTTGCTTTCACCTTTTGTTCTTTATAACACTGGGCTTGTACACATGAACGTGTTTTCACGTAGCAGTATATAATGGACACCCATTCAGGTCAGTATTTGAAGATGCACCTCATTCTTGTCCATGTCTACATAACAGCCAAAGGCATGCCTCTACTTTGGCTTCATCAACAGTGTTGCTATTGATAAACATTCAGCTTTTCCTCTCTCCTACCCCTTCTTACAAACTGCTACAGACAGTGGCTCTTTATGAAATACACAATATTTCTCTGGCATAGAAACCTCTGTAAATTTTCTGAAACAAAAGAACTATACATTTTTAAATTCAGCTAGGCATTGTGAAATTGTCCTTCAAGAAAACTTTTCCTCTATTAACCTGTATTCTCACCAATAGAGCTTGAGAAAACCTATTTTCGTTCACCTTTACCAGTACAATTTTCCCAGTCTGATAAAGTATCTGAAAAAAAATTTATCTCTTTTCTATTCTAACTTTCATTTTCTCTAAGTCCCTCTGAGCGTATTTTTCCATATTTATTAGCCACTAGGGAGTTCTTCTTCTCTTAGTAACACTTTCATATAATTTGTTCAGTTTCCTACTGAACGGCTTGACTTTATTCATTAGACCATAAAGGCGGTGTGTGAACTAGACATTAGGCTGTTTTGCATGTATTATTAATATTCTCCCAATCTGTTACTTTTGTTTTAACTGTCTCTCATTCTGCTGCAGTTTTTTTCTCTAGGTACTCAAATCTGTAATTTACTTTTTAAAACTCGTCAGTGTTTTTATTCCACTTTCAGAGCTTTATTTATTAAATCTAAAGTTTTAATCCATCTTGTATATATTTTTGCATGCAATGTGAGATAAATGACTTTATTCCAGATGATACACTAACTGTCCAAAAGCCAGGTCTTGAGTAATCTTGTCTTTCCTCCAGCTAATTTGAAATTTCATCTTGATAATATCACAGTTCCTCATATAGGCACTGATTTGCTTCATAACTCATGTGCCAGCATCACCAGTTTAGTTGCTGTAGATTTGTAATATATTTTGCAGTGACAGTAATGCAAGAATTCTCTCCTTATTCTTGCACATTTTTTCTCAACTTTTTTTCCATTTCAATGTTTCCAGTAAACTGGAGAATGAGGTTTTTTTATAAGGAATTTTCATAGTGATTAGATTTCACTTGTAGATTAAGGCAGAACGGACATTTTTACATTTAAAAATCAATGTGTTAACAGCTTCTCATGTAAAGGAACTACCTGGGTGCTACCTGGATGAAGTCTGGTAGGACTTTGAGGGGGTTTACTGGGAGAGGTAGTGGGAGAGGGTCATTTTTGGTGCTGGAGGTCAAGAGCATTAGCTATCTGTAATCAGGCAGGAGTCACCACCTCTCCCATGGCAAAGGATCTTTGGGTGGAATTCATTCTCCCCGATACCCCTGAGGCTCACCCCTCTTTGAGGAGACCTGAAGGACAGCAAAACTCAGCCTTCATTCCGCTTAGACTCATGCATTTCACCCTAACAAGATCCTACCCACCTAGAGACTCTGGAATTAAGCTGTCCCTCCTTCCTGGTGCCCCCCCCCACACACACACACACACACACACACACACACACACACAACTCCACCTAGAAAAGCAACAATTCAGAGAAGAGGGCTCTGTCAGTAGGAGGGACTAGATTTTGCTGCACAGACAACCTCAAATCTCAGAGGTTTAACAAAGAAATATATTTCTAAGTCACTTGATAAGTCCATCACAAGTGGGCAGGGACTTGTCTTGGTACTCAGAAGCCCAGGCTGATGAAGCTCCAGCTTGGCTTCTGCCTCTGTGACCATCCCAGTAGAGAGAAGGGGAGGTGGGAAATCAAGACCTGGCTTTTGACATGTTCCCTGAAGGTGACTGCATCCCTTCCTCTTGACTAAAACAAATCGTGGGGCCGTATCTGATTTCAAAGGGCAGAAGATGAATGCAGTCCTACCGTGTGCTTGGAAAGAACTGGAAACACTGGCAAGCAGCATCCTTGGTTTATCCATTAGCTTGACTTTGATGAGCGGTCTCCTCTGCTGGTCCTAGCTAAAACAGCAAGCACAGAAACACTGACTATTAGATGTTAGCTATTTGGAGAAGGTCAGAAACATCTGGTTATTTTATTTTCTTCACAGTATTTATCATTACGTTCTGTATTAGATTTTTTGGTTTTGTTTTGTTTGTCTGCACTGGGTCTTCCTTGGGGTGTGTGGGCTTCTGTAGTTGCAGTACTCAGGTTTACTTGCTCCAGGGCACATGAGATCTTAGTTCCACGACCAGGGATCCAACCCACATCCCCTGCACAGGAAGGCAGGATTCTTGGCCACCGGACCACCAGGGAAGTCTCTACATATTCATTTTTTAATTTATTATCTGTCTCTCTCCCCAGTACAAGGTCTATGGGAACGGGGACCTTGTCAAATTTGCTCATTTCTATATCCTCAAACACAAGAATACTATATGGCACATTGTAAGCATTTATTACAGCTTTCCTGGTGATTCAGACAGTAAATAATCTATCTGCAATGCAAGAGACCCAGGTTCAATCCTTGGGTCAGGAAGATCCCCTGGAGAAGGGAATGGCAACCCACTCCAATATTCTTGCCTGGAGAATCCCACAGACAGAGGAGCCTGGCAGGCTACAGTCCATGAGGTTGCAGAATCAGACCGACTGAACAACTAACATTTTTTACATTTATGTTGAGTGGTTGAATATACACAGTTGTTTTATTTACAGAAATGGGATAGTACTACTTACTTTCTTTTCACTTAATGTCAATTTATATGGATACTGTCTCATTCTTTTAGCTACATGGTATTTTATAAAATATGAATGGCATGAATGTATCATAATTTGTTCATCTGTATCCCTTACGGGGAACACTCAGGATGCTTTCAGATTTTCAACATTTTGAACAATGCTGCAGCAAACATCCTTATTTATACCTTGGAGCACATGAGTCTATGCTTAAAATAAAATTGCTGGGGCAATAGTTATGTGCTTCTATAAACTTGACAAATGGAGCCTTGAAACAGTGTGACAATTTATGGTCCTACCAGCAGTTATTGGGAGTGTAGAATCACCAACAGTGCATCTTTGCTTTATTAATCTTCTATTAATGTCTCTCCGATCTTATTGGAGATAAAAAATTATCCATTGGAGAAGGCAATGGCACCCCACTCCAGTACTCTTGCCTGGAAAATCCCACGGACGGAGGAGCCTGGTAGGCTGCAGTCCATGGGGTCGCTAAGAGTCGGACATGACTGAGCGACTTCTCTTTCTCTTTTCACTTTCATGCATTGGAGAAGGAAATGGCAACCCACTCCAGTGTTCTTGCCTGGAGAATCCCAGGGATGGGGGAGCCTGGTGGGCTGCCGTCTATGGGGTCGCACAGAGTCGGACACGACTGAAGTGACTTAGCATAGCATAGCATTGTTGCTTGGACTTGCATTATCTTGATTACTGTGAAGCTGTGTTCATCTTTTCACACATTTATTGGCCATTTGGATATCTTTTCTGTGAATAGCTCACAAAAATTACTTGACCATTTTTTCTATTAGACTGTTGCCCTTTTTAAGATAATTACTCTTAATTGTTTTTATATTTTCTGGATGTTATTTCTTTGCCTTTAAAAAAAAGATTTTCAATTGTGTATTTTGTATTTTATCTTGGTTTTGATGCTTTTGTCATATAAAGTTTTTAGATTTAATATAGTTGAATAACATCCTTTGTGTTTCCTTTACAGTCCCGGTTTGCATCTTGCTTGGAAAACTCTTCCCAAGCTTAGGATTATAAAAATAGCTTTTTATATTTTCTTGTAATGCCTTCATCATTTTATAGTCTACAGTTTGCTCTCTATTCCATTTGAAACATTGTTCTTTATGGTGTGAGACATGAATTTAACCTAATTTTATTCCAAATGGATAATTTATGGTCCTCAATCTACTTAACTGCATTGAGAGACTAGACATATAGAACGTTCCCTTTATCATAAACTGTCACTCTGTATTCATGGCTCTAGTTGTATACTCCTTATTTCATTTCTTCCCAGTATTCAGTAATTTGAATCCCACCATTACCATTTCTATTATACACATGTTTCATTTATTTACTTAATGTTTTAGCAAACAACAACAAAACATGCCAAGAGGTTAGAATGATGTTTTGTCACAGAAACCGACAAATCTGTTTGTGGAAAGAATATTTTATATTTTCAAATGAAATGTCTACTTTTGGCTTCATGCTAAGTATGTAAAATCATAGATTTAAATTTGTTCTAGTAAACACTAAAATAACTGCATAACTTTTGAAATGACAAGGATTTATTTATGTATCATTCTAAATCATCTTACAAACTATGAGTGAAATGCAGAGGCACTTGAGGAACTGCTATTGTATTCTTTTCACAAACAGATTTGTCATTTTCTGTAACAAAACATCATTCTAACCTCTAGGCATGTTTTGTTGTTGTTGTTGTTGTTGTTAATGTCTTATTTTGAAATAGTAAGAGAATCACAAGAAGTTGCAAAAATGGTAGAAAAGCCCCATGTATCTGCAACCTAGCATCTCACAATGGTGACATCTTATTTAACTATAATACATGATCAACATCCAGAAATTTACATTAATTCAATATAATTAACCAGACTAATGACCTTCCTCAGATTTCACCCATTTTTTGCATACATTTTTTTTTTATATATAGTACTGTGACATTTTATTACACTTACAGATCCATATAACCACCACGGCAATCAAGATTCAGAACTGTTTTGACGCCACCAAGAAACATCATCCTTTGTAGTCACAGTCTCCCTTCCCTAACTCCTGGCAGCACACATCTGTTAGCCACCTCTACAACTTTGTCATTTTGATAATGTAATATGAATGGAATCATACCGTACATAATCTGAAGGACTGCCTTGGGTTTTTTCACTCAGTGTAATTTAATTGGAGATGTATCCAAATTGTTGTGTCTGTCTATAGTCATTGCTGTACCACAGTTTGTTTATCCATTCAGCCATTGAGGAACACCTGGATTGTTCCCATTTGGGAGCTCTTACAAATAAAGCTGCTGTGAATATCCCCCTGTAGGTTTGATGTGAACCTAAGATTTCATCTGTCTGAGTTAAATGCCCAGGAATGAGATTATGGGGTTCCATGGTTAATATAGGTTTACCCTTTTAGGAAACTTTCCTAAAAGTCAGTTTCCAGAGTGGCTGCACCACGTTCCATTCCCAGCAGCAATGAACGCGGCATCTAGTTTATTGGCATCCTCGCCAGCCTTTGGCACTCTCAGTCTTTGATTTTCGCTCCTCTAATCATTTTTCTCCTGGTTTTCATTTGTTTTCTCCTGATGGCTAGTGGTGCTGAACCTCTCTTCATGTGCTCATTTGTATGGCCCTTTGGGATTCCCTGGTGGTTCAGAAGGTAAAGAATCTGTCCACAGTGCGGGAGACCTGGGTTTGATCCCTGGGTTAGGAAGATCCCCTGGAGAAGGAAACTGCTACCCACTCCCATATGTGGCCTGAAGAATTCCATGGACAGAGGAGCCTGGCGGGCTACAGTCCAAGGGGTCGCAGAGTCAGACACGACTGAGCGACTTTCACTCTGGGGATATCTGGGGACGAGTCTAGGGTGCTTGTTCCATGCTGCTGCCTGTCCTGGCCTGTGGAGGAGACCTGCTCCCCTCCCTGAGGCAGGAATGCCCCTTTAGCTCCTGTACAAGGAGGAAAGGAGGGGAAGGGCTGTATAGTTTGACATAAGTGGTCAGGAGCAAGCTCAGGGCTTCAGGTGGGCTCCAAGGGGCTCACCCGGAAGAGGATGTGAAGCTTCCAGCACCATATATGACATCCATCACCCTTTCTCCTCTTCACACTCCCCAAGATACTTTTAATAAAATCAGTGCCTTTGGAGATGGTTTCATTGGATGTTGTGAGGAAAGTTCTGAGCCTGATTTTACAATTGGAAACAGTAGAACATGAGCAAAGGGGACCCAGTCACAATGGGGTCACAAACATTAACCCACCATTTTGAAATGTAGAAAGGATTGGAGCGGGGGAAGCTTGTCCAAAAAAGCCTGATTCTACCAACTCGGCGAGAGCAAGGCTCCCATCTGTGTGCTGTGTCCTGCCCAGCACCCTGGAAAGGCCAGCCCAGTGCTGGGGGAGGACAGCCTCCGGGCCACGACTGCGTCCCCAGGCTCACCTTCTCCCTGATGGTTGAGAACACGAAGGTGTTTGAACCTCTGAGATCGGGGGTATGACCTGTGAGCCGAGCCAGGAGCCTATGCAGAGCCTAAGTGCACCCCTGGAGTGGGACTGCCCTGTGTGATCCAGTGCATAAAAATTCACCCTGCATGAAGGCGTTCATTCAGTCCTGGTTCAGTCTTCAGGGTTCAGTCCCTGGTCGGGGAACTAAGATCCCACACACCACAGCTAAGACCCAATGCAGCCAAATAAAGTACGTCCTGGAGGAGGGAACATTAACTGGCCCTAGTGGAATGATGCTAAAGCTGAAACTCCAGTACTTTGGCCACCTCATGCGAAGAGTTGACTCATGATGCTGGGAGGGAGTGGGGACAGGAGGAAAAGAGGACGACAGAGGATGAGATGGCTGGATGGCATCACTGACTCAATGGACATGAGTTTGAGTGAACTCCGGGAGTTGGTAATGGACAGGGAGGCCTGGCGTGCTGCGATTCATGGGGTAGCAAAGAGTTGGACACGACTGAGCGACTGAACTGAACTGAACTGAGTAGGAGGTAGGCAGAACCAGTCTCATAAACTGAACTGAGTAGGAGGTAGACAGAACCAATCTCTACAGGACTTGGAGGGAGAGATCTCAGGTTCACCCTTTAGAACAGGGATTCTAAAACTAGGTTCTGCAGTTTTATGGCTCACAAGCCATATGCAATTCCTGCCAAATGCGATTCCTTTCCTACATCTTCCAGGGCAATGATGAGCCAGTCAGAAGATTCCATTTTCTACCCATGACGTCTATAACCTGTCTCTTCACTATAACCTATTAATTGAATCACTATGCTATGCTATGCTATGCTAAGTCACTTCAGTCGTGTCCGACTCTGTGTGACCCCACAGACGGCAGCCCACCAGGCTTCCCCGTCCCTGGGATTCTCCAGGCAAGAACACTGGAGCGGGTTGCCATTTCCTTCTCCAATGTATGAAAGTGAAAAGAGAAAGTGAAGTCGCTCAGTCGTATCCGACTCTTAGCGACCCCATGGACTGCAGCCTAGCAGGCTCCTCCGTCTGTGGGATTTTCCAGGCAAAAGTACTGGAGTGGGGTGCCATCGCCTTCTCCGAATTGAATCACTAAGAATTACTAAAAGAGGGTATTGATCAAGTAAAATGAAGGTGTTTCTAGAGTTTTTTAAACACTGTCAGTATGATCTTGGGTAGGTACTTATAATGTGTTCTCCCATTTCCCCATCTCTAAAATGGGGATAATCACAATTCCAATTTCACTGAAACATGGGGAAGCTTTATGCACTTAAAACGGTGCCTGGCCCAGAGCATGCATCGCAGAGGCATCAGCTATTACTATGAGCAGCCAAGGCTGCTAAAGCTTCTGACCACATTGCAAACTCTGACTGTGCACGCCCTCTGGAGAGGGGTGGAGTTCCTGCAACCTTGGAGGCTTGCTTTATTACCTGTGCCTGATCAGGGCTGCCTTGAGTTGGGAAGTTTCCCGTCGACACCAATCTTCCTTCGTAATGGCAAATTACTGTTAGTTTAGCTTTATTATCAACAGCATGTGCTGGGGGAGATTTGGTAAATCCCAGGTGGCACAGTGGTAAAAAATCCGCCCGCCAAGGCAGGAAGCACAGGAGATGCAGTTTGGATCCCTGGGTTGGGAAGATCTCCTGGAGTAGGAAATAACACCCAACTCCGGTGTTCTTTCCTGGAGAATCCCATGGACAGAGGAATGTGGTGGGCTTTGATCCATGTGGCCGCAAAGAGTTGGACATGAGCACACATGTGCTCATATGATGGTGCATATTTCCACACTCTAATTTTTGACAAACTTTTCTAATAACTAGACTTGAAGCCATCAGTGTGTGTGATTCAAACATGGATCATCTTTGCCCCTGTACTGAAGACTGATATATATATTTATAATCCACCCTCCTACCTCCAGGAAATTTTGCTTTAGCTGAGTTTCTGTAAGTGGAACTATCTGGCAAATGTTAGCTGCACGTTTTTCAACCTCTCTTAAATAGGCTTCAAAATATTGGAGATGCCATGCATGGATGACATTGGTCCAGGGACCAGGGTGGTGGCCCTGCTGTTCAGGACTCAGCACACAGGGAGTGTCAGAAATCCCCCTCCGGAAGGCACCCCAGCAGCTTGATGTGGTGGCAGTGGTCCTCAGGCTCCTCCTGGGGATCCCAGCTCCACCCCACAACAGCGAGCCTCTTTAGGGACCCCAGGAGAGTCTGTGGATAGAGAGAGCACTCATCCATACACACACACACACAGGGCTGAGACCTGGCTCTGGACATCTCCTCCAGTAAGCCTTATCTGATTGATCATATCCAATTCTAAACCATCCTTTCCTCTGCTCTTGAGGACTTGGTATTTTCTCTGTACATTTGTTTCTTATTCTGCCGAGGAAGAGAACCCTGGCTGAGACAGAGTGAGTGCCTTCTGCCCAGGCTGGATAATAAACCTGACATTTGTACTGAGGCCCATTCACATACATATACCCACTAGATACAAATACTGCATTAGGTGATTGAGGAAGCTAGCCCCAGAGAGGGTAAGCAACTTGTCAGAGGTCACACAGCTAGGCCCAGGACTGAGGAGCTTCCCATCAGATCATGCTACCTCTTTTTAAAATTTATTTATTTATTGTATTTTTGGCTGCACTGGGTCTTTGTTGCTATGTGCAGGCTACTCTGTAGTTGCAATGCTCAGGCTCTCATTGTGATGGCTTCTCTTGTTGTGGGGCACAGGCTCTAGGGTGCCCAGGCTTCAGTAGCTGTGGCCCACAGACTTAGCCACTCTGAGGCATATGGGATCTTTGTGAACCAGGGATCGAACCTGTGTCTCCCGCATTGGCAGGCGGGTTCTTAACCACTGGACCACCAGAGGAGTCCCACACAACCTCTAATTAAGATGTTCATTGGTGGGTCACATCCTTAACTAGTGAACTCATTTGCCTCCTTTCATGACCCCTGCAGATGCCAAAGGAACCATCCGAGAAATTGTCCTGCCCAAGGGCCTGGACCTGGACCGGCCCAAACGGACCCGCACATCCTTCACGGCCGAGCAGCTCTACCGCCTGGAGATGGAGTTCCAGCGCTGCCAGTACGTGGTGGGCCGTGAGCGCACTGAGCTGGCCCGCCAGCTGAACCTCTCCGAGACCCAGGTAAAAGGGCAGGGCCAGCTTGCTCCACCGCTACCTTGGCAGTCCAGGAGCGCCCTGGGGTGTGAGGCCTGAGGGCTGCTGCCCAGAAACCCAGTTTTGGAGTTCAGACATCTATTAGGGAAAGGTTTAAAGTTACTGGTAAACCAGAGCAAATAAACACAGTGCTGACAAGAGAAAGTTGGCATTTGCCAGTGGGGGTGGGGTAGTGGGGCACTTCTGGATCCATCAGGCCCTTTGGATGGAATTTGGGAAAGGCCAGAGAGATAGGAGAGAGGGACATTCAAGATGCAGGGAGTGGCTTAAGGGGGTGTTTGCTGGTGCAGGAGGGAGCCTGCAGAAAGGCATGGGGCAGGGCTGGCTTGCTGGGAGCACCGGTTCAGGAAAGAGATGCGGCATTAAACATGGGGGTTGGGAACCTCTTGTTTCCACAGTCTGGGCCTTTTCCCATCCTCCCTTCATCCCAGTGAGCCTTAGAACCTCCTGTTGGAGAGAAAAGGTCTGAACTCCCCCTTCACCCAAGTAGGGCTTAGCACTTAGCAGTGGTCTGCCCGACCCAAAGGAAAGACTTTTGTAAACTGAGCACCTACTCTGTGTGAATGGAGGCATTTCAGACTGGTGGTGGTGGTTGTTCAGTCACTCATTTGTGTCTGACTCGTTGTGACCCCATGGACTCCAGCATGCCAGGCTTCCCTGTCCTCCACTGTCTCCCAGAGTTTGCCTAGACTCACGTCCATTGAGTCGGCTATGCTGTTTAACCATCTCATCCTCTGTCACCCCCTTCTCCTGCCCTCCATCTTCTCCAGCATCAGGGTCTTTTCCAGTGAGTCGGCTCTTTGCATCAGGTGGCCAAAGTATTGGTAGAGAAGGCAATGGCACCCCACTCCAGTACTCTTGCCTGGAAAATCCCATGGACGGAGGAGCCTGGTGGGCTACAGTCCATAGGGTCACAAAGAGTCAGACACGACTGAGTGACTTCACTTTCACTTTTCACTTTCATGCATCGGAGAAGGAAATGGCAACCCACTCCAGTGTTCTTGCCTGGAGAATCCCAGGGACAGGGGAGCCTGGTGGGCTGCTGTCTATGGGGTCGCACAGAGTCGGGCACGACTGACGCAACTTAGCAGCAGCAGCAGTAGTGGGAAATTCCCTGGGGGTCAGTGGTTAGGACTCCACACTCTCGTTGCCGTGACCTGGGTTCAATCTGGGAATTAAAATCCTGTAAGGGCGTGCAATGCAGTGGTGGTGGTACCAAAAAGTGGTAGGAATAATAATAATACTTCCCCAGTACTTATTGTGCCAAGGCACTGTTCCAAGTTAGTCATGTTAGTTTGCTAACCCCTCCAACCCTGTGATTGTAGCAACCAGTAATATACCATTTTACCCAGGAGAGGTTATTATGCCCAAGGTCATACAACGAATAAGTTCCAGAACTAGGATTTGGACAAGCAATCTGGCCCCTTTATGCTGCCTGTATACTGGGTAGCCACGCTGGAGCTTGTCAAAAAAGACTCAAGAGACTCTAAGTCTAGCTACAGGTAAAGAGCTTGTGAAAGTGAAGTCACTCAGTCGTGTCCAACTCCTTGCGACCCCATGGACTGTAGCCTACCAGGCTCCTCCGTCCATGGGATTTACCAGGCAAGAATACTGGAGTGGGTTGCCATTGAGGTACCAATAAATGTATCAAAAGGGCCAAACCAGGACACACGAAAGGAAGAGGAGAGGAAGGAGAGGAGAAGGAAGCAGATGGGTCTGGGGAGGATGGGGGAGGCTCTCCTCACACCACCCACTGCCGCCCTGGCCTTGGCACCCCCACCCCACCCGGCAGTGAGGTCAGGATCGTGGCTGGGAGGGGCTGCTGTCTTGCAAGCGGCCCCTGTAGAGTCCCAAACAGCCCAGCAGATGGCCTGGGGCAGCTGGGCCCTCCCTCCAGCTGAGCTCAGCAGGGCTGGACAGCCAGGCTTTGTCCAGGAGGCCTGCAGTGGCCAGGCGGGACAGAGCTCGTAGAGGGAGTCAGGGAGACCCCCCCAGACCAGGGTCTGAAGTGTAGGCACGGGGTCCTCCTCCTGTTTGGCCTACTTTCCCTTTGCCTCACATAGTTTACACCCAACTCCCCTCTCTGAAACATTCTTCGCAAGGGCACCTCAGATGCCCAGGCCAGCAACTCCTCCTCAAGTCCTCATCCTTCCCTGCCCTGCCAGTACAGGCCACCTTTATCTGTTCTTTAAGGTCAAAGCCAAGTCCCTTCTCTTCTGGGAAGCCTTCCTCAGGCTTCTTGACATCACTGCAAGACCTGTTTCATATGGCTTGACCTGTAAAGTGTGGTGTGTGTGTGTGTGTGTGTGTGTGTGTGTGTGTGTGTGTGTGTAGTGTGGTGAGGTGTGGTGTGGTGGGCACCAACCTGTATGCATTTCCCCAAAACAAGAATATATTTGAAGGGCACGTCTGCTCTTCAGGCCTCCTTGGGGAGCCCAGCATGCAACTGAGCACACCGTGGACCCACAGAGAACCCTCAACCAGCTGATTGTCCTCACCAGCCTCCTGCCTCTTCCCCTGGTCCTGGAGTTCGGCAGACAATGTACAGTATTACTGACACTGAGAGTTTCCTGTGTGCCAGGCATTGTTCTAAGTGCTCGATGTGTTCTAACTTGTTTAGTCCTCACCACAAGCTCGTAGAACAGGTGTGAGGTTTTTCTTCCGACACCACTTCTGACACTATGTGGTATGTTCCCACGCCAACAGCAGCCAGTTCTCCAATACCAGCTGGGTGTCCAACAATACAACTCAATTCAGGTCTGACCTTAACTCCTGGAGGTAACACCCACGCTATAGGTTATGACCAGCTATACAAAGCAGGTTCCCACACCCTCTCCTTAGATTTGGTAAATTGCTAGAATGACTCACAGAACTCAGGAAAACTCTTTACACTCTATTTACTTCTACAAATGTATTTATTACAAAGGATGCATGCATATATGCTGTGCTAGGTCATCTCTGACTCCCTGTGACCACTTTGGACTGGAGCCCAACAGGCTCTTCCGTCCATTGGGATTTTTCAGGCAAAAGTACTAGAGTGGATTGCCATTTCCTGCTCCATGGGAAGAACCCACATCTCTTGCATCTCCTGCATTGGCTAGGTGGATTCTTTACCCACTGAGCCATCAGCAAAACCCCATCACAAAGGATACAACTCAGAAATAGGCTTATAGAAGAGATGCGTAGAACCAAGTATAGAGGGGAGAGTTCATGGAGGAAACGTCATCGTTCAAGAGTCTTTACTACCCAGTCTCCAGCCACATTATGCTTCCTGGAGGGAAGGGAATGAAAGTTCCAACCCTCTGATTACAGGTCTGGTCTTTCTGTGACCAACCCCAATTCTAAAACCCCAATTCTGAGGGGTCCGTGCTGAGTCACCTCATTAGCATAAACTCAGGTACGCTCAGAGGGGGCTGGTTATGAACCTCAAAAAGCTCTGGACCAAGAACCGGGGACAAAAACTAAGTGTATTTTTTTTTAGTCCAACAGAATGGCTCTTTATTATTTTAATATTAAAGAGAAGGAAACGGAGGCACTCAGAAACTAAATAACATACTCAAAATGTAAAGCAGGCACATTCATTAACTCATCTAATCTTTTATTAAAAGTTAGCTTTCAGGACTTCCCTGGTGGTCCAGTGGTTAAGACTCCAAGCTTCCAGTGTAGGGGGCATGGGTTTGATCCCTGCTCAGGGAACTAAGTTCCCATAGGCCACATGACACAGTCAAAACACTAAAAAAAAAAAAAAAAAAGAAAGATGACTTTATGAGTAATATTATTCCCATTTCAGAAAGCTGAACTCAGAGAGACTAATTAGCTTGCCAGGTTTATATGGCTAGAATTCTGTGGAATTCTCAGTGTGTTCTCCAATGCATGTGCGTGCGTGCTCAGCCACTCAGCCGTTTCCAACTGTTTGTGCCCCCATGGACTGTAGCCCGCCAGGTTCCTCTGCCCATGGGATTTTCCTGGCAAGAATACTGGAGCAGGTTGCCACTTCCTCCTCCAGGGGATCTTCCCAACCAGGCATCAAAGCCGAGTCTCCTAGGTCTCTTGCATTGGCAGGTGGATACTTCTGGGCAAATATATCACTGTCTGCATGCTGCGTACCGGGTGCTGTTCTAGGCAGGCCCTCCTCTCCCTGTTACACCCAGGACAGGATAGAACAGGAGCCCCTGTGAAAGCTCCCCGTGGTGGGTGGTGCCCCGTTGCTGCCGCTCCCTTCGTGCCTACTTGCCCTGTGTTTGCGGGGAACGGTCAGTCTCTCTCTTGCTACATCTTCAGGGTCCAGAGGGAAGGAGTCATAGCCTCTGAGTCTGTCCTCCCCCTCCGGGTCAGAGGTAGGAACAGGGAAGGTGAGCAGTACACGTCACACTGAGTGTGGGCCCCAAGGGTTTCGTGTTTGATCTCTGCCACAACCCAGGTATTTCTGTCCTTATCTTAAAGATGAGAACTGAAACTCAAGGGTCCCTGGGGGTGGTGCCTGGCTGAGAACCCAGAAGACTTCCCAGTAGGGGAAAGGATTACAGTGACACACAGAGCTACGTCCCCAAGGATCTGGCAGGACCTCTTCCTGGAGCAGTCAAATTCCAGTGTGACTAACAGTCACATCCTTCAGCCAGACTTGGCCGAGTCATCCTACTTCCTTGACTGCCCTTCATTGATATCAGCTTCACATGTCACCTCTTCAGAGGGGCCGTGTTTGCCACCCCACTGATAACACACTGACTCCCCGCCTCTCCTCTCCTTGTTGTGCCCCCTTTCTCTCCGTCGGAGTGCCCAAAGTGCCAATCCACAGCTGTGGTCTGTGCATACCAAGTTAATACAGAAATGGAGCGTACATGTTTAGAAATACACAGAGCAGTTTTTCTAATGACTCATTTTAATTGTATTTTACGAAAGTATCAGTCCACAACAGATTGGAAACATTAAAAAGTGACTCCGCACCACGAATCATTTGAGAGATGCTGCTGCTCAAAGCACTTACTGCCACCGAGAGCCACACCTGTTTGCTTGTATTTGTTGTTTATCATCTGTCTCCCCCTCGACCCTGTCCACCCTACATAGCAAGGATCCTGCAGCCTAGAGCAGTGCCTGGTGCATGTGCTGTGCGCTCAATAGCTTCAGTCATGTCCGACTCTTTGCAACTCCATGGACTGTAGTCCACCAGGCTTCTGTGTCCATGGAATTCTCCAGGCGGGAATACTAGAGTGGGTTGCCATGCCCTCCTCCAGGGACTCTTTCCAACCTAGGGATTGGATGCTCAGTCCACATCTGCTGAATGGATGAGCGAGTGAGTGAACGCAGGAATCAACCTCAGGTAGATCCCCTAGCTCCCTGGTCACTTTCGTTTATCGAAAAGCAGTCCAATCCTGTTGAAAACACCCAACTCATATGTATTTCAGATCTTTTCTTCTCCCTACCCTCCTCCACTCAGAGCAGGCATGACCCACTGCTGGAGGGACGTGCAGGGGAAGAGCCCTCTAGAAAGGAGGGGGGAGTGTGCTACCCCTCCCCCACCAGGGCCAGGAGGGAAGGGAGGGTGGCACCTTCCGGCCTGAGGAGCCTCAGGGCCAGAGGCCTTGGCTGGAGGGTCGGTTGCTCCCACAGGGGCCTGGTAGGCATCATCCCAAGCAGCCTGAGCTCTGCCCTAATCCTCTCCCAGGCCAGCCTCCTGGCCCTGCTCCTCTCGCCCCACCTCTCCTTCAAGTTGCAGCGTCCCATCTGTCCTCCCAGGTTGGAGGACACCAGAGGGTCTCTCCATGCTTCTCCTTCCCAGCCCTCCATTCCATGGTCCCCTGCTGGCATACTGCCCAGCCAACTGCCAACCTTCTGGAACCTCCCAGCCAGGAGCAAGGGAGCCTCTCTGCTCCTGGGGACATGGATCTGGGTGCTGCAGCAATTGACAGGCTTGCCAACTGGGGAGCAACTGTCAGTCCCGCCTCCTCAGGACTCCCAACCTGCCTCCTTGGGGGAGCACCCTGTCCTTCCCCAGAGAGGGGAGAAAATCCCATCACCGTGAGGGGCCCGCAGAACTGACCACTGAGCTCGCCTGCCCCCCAGCCTTCCTTTCCTTCTGCAGATGAGGAGGGGGTTGGAGTGCTACGTGCCAGGCGCCTGGTGCTGGCAGAGGGCAAGTTCTCCTCCTCTCATCAGCCTTGAGAAAGGCCTCTGCTCTTTGGTGGCCCCATTTAGGATGTGGGGTACTTGGCACCGCTCTGTCCCCGGTTTGGGGAGTGTGGCCATTGGAAGTGTCCCTCACCATCCTGACAGGTCCTCTTATACTCGGTGTCATGTTGAGAGGTGCTTATAGGTGATGGGGTGGGAGGGGGCTGCCGGGATGGCCAGATGGGCTAGGGAGCTCCCTTCAGAGGTGGGCTAGGGGTGGTGGGCAGGTGAGACAGGAGGAAGTGGGGGTGGCTAAGACTGAAAGGCGTGTGGGCCAAGAGGCAAACCTCACCTGTGCCCTCCCTCCATCCAGGGGTCAGGGTAGCCGTGGAGGGGTGCCTGTGATTTGGGGGGTCTCTTGCTCCCCTAGCCAGGCTGATGGCGGGAAGATCCTGACGACAACCTGACTGTTCTTCTTCCCTCTCTCACTGCACCCCTGCTCCCCCCATTCCCTGTCCCCACTCTGCTCGCCTGTCCCCCTCCCTCACGGACTCCCCTCGCCTCGCTCCGCCCCAAGGTGAAGGTCTGGTTCCAGAACCGCCGCACCAAGCAGAAGAAAGACCAGAGCAGAGACCTGGAGAAGAGGGCATCCTCCTCGGCATCCAAGGCCTTTGCCACTTCCAACATCCTGCGGCTGCTGGAGCACGGCCGGCTGCTGTCCGTGCCCAGGGCCCCCAGCCTCCTGGCGCTGACCCCTGGCCCACCGGGCCTGCCTGCCGGCCACAGGGGCACCTCCTTGGGTGACCCCAGGAACTCCTCCCCACACCTCAACCCAATGACCTCGGCATCGCCCCCAATGCCACCCCCTCCGCCGGCGCTCTGCTTTTCCACAGCCCCGCTCCTGGACCTGCCTGCTGGCTACGAACTGGGCTCCTCAGCCTTCGAGCCCTATAGCCGGCTGGATCGGAGAGTGGGCAGCCCCGGCGGCAGTAGCAAGAAGGCCAGCGCTTAAGTCTCCGTCCCCCGCGTGACACTGAGTCCCCAAGCACAGCACTGCCCCTGCCTCCTGGGCCCAGAGACAGAAGGGGCAGCTACACACCCTGCCCCATCCACCTCCCAGCTCAGAGACTCTCCAATGGACAGCGTTGGTCCCGCGGCTTGTGTGTGTGTGTGAGTGCAGTGTGTGTGCGTGTGCCTCTCACTGAAATAAAAGGAAAACGATGACAAGAAGGGAAATGGAGTCCCCACAGCACGCCACTGCCTCAATCCCCTCTCTTGCTCCTCTGGGGAGGTAATCAGGCTACTGGTCTCCCTGACGGGAGAGGCAGGAGCTGGGGCCCTATTCACAACCGGGGAATCTGGTGCCCACCTGACTCCTGCTTCCAATTCAAGCTCCCACCCGGGTGTTTCAACTCCCATGGTAGCACCATCCATGCTTTTGTTGGTAAGTGTTGCCCTTTGCAAGCTTCTCTTTCAAACGTGTACTCTAGAGGTGGAATGTCAAGTCCTTAGAGAGGGTAACCAATGAAAGATGAGATGAGGAGCCAGAAAGCCAGAGAGAGGGCATCACAGGTAAACCCAGGCAGGATCCTACATGCTTTAGAGGACCTGCCCATCACAAACACCCCAACTTGAAGCACTTCAAAATTTTTTTTTTGGTTAAGTAAGACACTTTTGTTTAACCTTTTAAATTTTGCAGTAATTGTAGACTTACAGGGAGTTGCAAAGATAGTCCAGAGAAATCTATGTACCCTACAGCCAGTTTCTCCCAATGGTTGCATCTTCCAGTACTGCAGTTTAGTATCAAAACTGGGAAGTTGACATTGATTGTATGTGTGTGTGTATAGTTCCATGTCACTTTATCATCTGTGTAAGATTCATGAAACTACCACCACAAATACGATACAGAGCTGTTGACCACCTCAGAGATCCACCCCAGTGCTGCCTGTCAAAGTCACACCCACTCCCCATCCCAACCCAAGAGAGTTCTTTGAAAGACTAGGAATTGTGAGAGGGACCAGGAACCTGCAATGGGTTCTCTAGTCCTAGGATACAGGGTCAGATTTTGCCTCTGAGGAAGAAAAGGCAAGCACAGTCAGCTCCGGTCTCTCTGGGAAGTGTATTTGGTTTCAGGCTGACTGCCCTGAGTCACCCAGAAAGGGATGCTGGGAGACAGGAGCCCTGGCTCTGCTTCCCCCTTCCCACGGCGGGGCAGTGTAGTTTGGGAAGGTGCTTAGAGATGCCAGGAAATCCTGAGTCTGGAAGGAGACGTGCGGGTCACTGGAGCAGCCGCCCCCTAGTGCCAGTGCTGCCTTGCCCCGCAGACCTGTGCTCGTTCCCCACCACCCCCCACCCCAGGGCAGAATTTCTTTAGCCAGCAGGCATGAAGAGGGACCTTTCATTTGTACTTTCTGCCTTGGGCTGAAAAAGTCAGGGCATACCTGCTGCCTGGGGCCCTGGAGGTGAAATATGAGGTGAGACAGTATGATCGGAGGGAGAGGTGAGCTGGTCCTCAGAGAACCCTCAGTATTATGAGACAGAAAGGTTTATGAAGACACAAGTCTGATGAGCAACACAGGCTGAGCTCCTAGGGGCTCACAGCCCCAGGTGGCAGTGAGACAACTCCCCAGAACGGCATGACATAGGAAAGAGATCAGACGTGTGGTGAATCCATGGTGCTGGAGGATCCCTTCCTGTAGGAGATGGCCCTGAAGCTGCCCCAAGAATGATCCTCTATAGATGTTCAAACAGAGATGATCATGGAATTTTGCAGGAGGAAGAAGTACCTAGAAATAGTCAGGTCAAGAGGGCATGGGGCGGGGAGAGGGCATTTTGGGAAAACAGAAGAGCTGAGAAGATGGCAGGCGGCTGGAAATGGGCTTTCGCGCGGTGGGGGCCAGGGTGGGGGTGAGCCCAGGAGGATATGTGAAGGGCTTGGGCTGTAGCAGCACCTGAGGTTCCAGGGGAAGGGGTTGAGTTCAAATCAGCTACAGGGCTGGGTCAGGCGCCTGGAACCACCGACAGAGGTGGGAGAAGCCCGCCCCTGCCCCTCCCCCAGCCTCCCTCTCCCAGGTGGCCCAGGGCACCTCCCAGATCTGGAAGGGCTCCAGCCAAAGGGCCAGGTTTCCGTGTTTACAGTCAACCCTGGGAGAGGAGAGGAGGGTGGAAGGAGGGGTGGTTGCCCGAGGAGGCCGACCGGCTCTCTCCAGCTACAGCTCGCCGAGTTGTGGGAGGCTCAGGCACTCCGCTCCCAGCCCGCCACCTCGCCATGGCCGCGGAAGTAGACAGTAGGCCCAGGGGTCTCCCCGGTGGAGGCGCGAGCTTGGGCGCCGCCCGAGAACACATGCAGGCGGTCACTCGAAACTACATCACCCACCCCCGCGTCAGTGAGTATGACCCCCAGACGGTGGGTGTGGTCGGGTGGGCTGCTGCTTCCTCAGGCCCTGCTCCTTAGCCTCAGGGTCAGAGGAGGATCCAGACCTGGGGAGACCTTAGGGGCCTTCAGTCCTTCGGAGTGGCCAAGAGGTGGGGCACGGAGGTCCCCAGCCCAGGGTACCCCAAAGCAGTGGCAGCGGAGTAGCAGCAGGAACCTTCCTGTGATCAGTGACCCTGCACTGAGACCCCAACTGCCCCCAAGAGCATGCATGTGTGTGTGTGTGCCCCTGTGTGAACGTGTTTGGAGTGTGTTCATATGCACCCCAGGATACTCAGCATGAGGAGTTGTGTGCATTCTCAGGGTGGGGAACATGTGACCCCGTGTGTGTCCTCTCGTGGTGTGTGCATTCTAGGAAGGGCTGTGCCTGGGGGGGGGGTTGTGCTCCCGTCTCCACTTGGGTGATGATATATGTGTGTGAATATGATTGTGACAGCTTGAGAATGTGTACCATCAGAAAGGAAATGTGTGAGACTATGTGCATGCTTGTACACTCAGGTGAGGGGGTGTGTGTGCCAGCATGTGGGCTCACAGGGAGAACATGGATGACTGTGGTCAAACAGCGTCACACGTCTGTGTGTGAGCGGCTGGGAGAAGGGCGAGTGCCTGGCACCCAGGTGTTGGATGTGGGGGCTGTGGGGGCTGGATAGACCCTTGTGAGCTTCTAAGGGGGCTTGGGGGTCGCTCGAGTGCCTGTCTTGCAGGCGTGGGCCAAGTCCAGATGTCTGGGGCCAAAAACCTGGTAAGGCCCCAGGGTCAAAGCCAGCACCACCCCCACCCATCATCTTTCCTTGTCCAAGGTCACATTCCCTGGTCTGGTATGGCAAATTACTGGATTCTCAGACACCCAGCTCACTGGAGTAAACTGGCCTAGCCGGCACCAGCTAAGCAGAGCCAGAGGCTCCCAAGAGGGTGCGTATGGGGGGACTCTGGCCTAAAACAGCCACCCCTCCGTCTGCAGCCGGCCAGCCCCACCGGCGCAGCTGAGAGTTTGGGGTGCAGCACGCCCACACCATGGAGAGCCGCGAGTGGAGCAGAATGACCAGGCCCAGGGCTCATGGAGCAGCTCCGGGTGGGAGCACTGAGGGGCGTGGAAAACCTCAGCCAAGGAGAAGCTGAGTGGGGTCAGATTTATCACGGAGGTGCTATGGGAGCTGGGGAAGATGAAGGTCCAAACTCTCCCCTAGAGCAAAGCTGGGGTCACCAAGGCCCAGAAATGTGCAGTGACTAGGCCCCCCTTGGGTCCAAGCCCAGACCTGGAGACCTGAGCAGAGTTGGTTGACCTTTGTCCAGGCCCTGTGACGGCCTCCCCCTCCCCCTGTGAGAGTGGGAGAGCTGCCTGGGTGCTGAGTAGGGCTAGGTCTGAGGTCTGGCTCCCTTTCCTCCTTCCTGGAATGTGCCCTCCCAGGGTGCAACCTTACCCCAGGATCCCCTCCCGCCAGTCCCCTCCCGGCTGGCTTATTTATAGTTGACAAGCCCTGGCACAATGGGCAACACCCAGGAGGTTTGACCTGGGGCTGGAAGCCCGGGCAGCAGCATCCCCCCGGTCCACGCCACGGGTCCCCTACCCAGGTGACTATGTTCACACCCAACAGCTGACCCAGAGTCACAGGTCAGCGCGGGGTGAGCCCCTCGCTCCACGCCTGCGTTAAAGATGTTATTGCGATGACAAAGGCCACTCCTATGCCTCTGCCGCACACCAGTGTCCTCCCAGCACCCACGCAGGGGCCCGGGCCGGCCAGCAGCCCACCCGAGGGAGGCTGGATTCCTCAGCGTGCTTCTGCAGTTTCCTCCAACTGCCCCCTCCTCCTCGGAAGCCTGGAGGGTTTGTTTCTTCCTGGGGGTTTGGACTCCTGTCTCTCTCTGCCCTCCTCTCCCTACCCAGGGACTCTAAGCACTTCCAGGCAAGAGAACTTCATGGAGAGGCAGAAAGAGCCTAGGAGGAGAGCTGGGGGACCAGAGGGCCAGGGGACGGGGGTGGGGCAGCTGGTTCCCTGCCCCCCAGCTCACTTGGCCATGGGTGGGGATGATGAGTCCAGGGGAAGACTTCCTGGAGGAGGAGGTGGACTAAACAGGCCTGAGGCATCAAAAGTGATTTCTCTGCAGTGGCTGAGGGAGGGGACTGGGTCAGAAAGGAGAGTGGGGTGGAATCAGGATGGGGAGTGACTCGGCAGTATCCACCCTGGGAAGGAAGGGACCCCTTTGCCTTCCTCGGAGCTAGAGCTGTTCTGCACCGAGAGGAGGTGACCTGGGGCTTTAGCTGACTGTGTGGGGCAGAAGATGGTAGGGCAACAGGTCGGGGCACACAACTGGGGCAAAGGTTAGGACGAACCAGCTGGCAGGAGGGCTGGAGCCAGGTCAGATCACCTAGGGACTTGAATGCCAAACCACCGGCCACCTTGGTTTCCTCGACCAACGAAGGGCCAGGGAGGTGACGGCCACCTTGGTTTCCTCGACCAACGAAGGGCCAGGGAGGTGACGGAGAGAGTTCCACCGTTCAGGGTCTTGGGCTGATTCTAAAAACCCTCCTAACCCCTGCCCGCCCTCCCCTAATCCCTCCAGCGGGGATCAGGGAGGAGGTACAGGACCTGCTGCCCCGGGCTTGCCCCCACCTTGGCCTCACGCATGGGCGCCCGCCTGAGTCGCTCCCAGGACGCTGCAGGTGTGGCGGGCCGGCCCTAATTAGCGGAGCCCCGCTGAGCCTTTGACGGGGAAGGCGGTGGGGAGGTGGGGGCAGGCAGGGGCCCGAAGCCCAGAGAACAACCCAAAGTGTCAGCTAGGACAATGGAGAGGGGGTAGGCAGAGCAGCTGGAGGGAGTGTCTGCAAAGTCTCTGGAGGCCTGTGCCCCTCAGGGGTCTTTTGGTTCAAGCCCTGCCTCCAGCAGCACCTCCGGGGTCAGGGGCATGCCCCAGGGCTGGGGTAGGGGCTCTAAGGCCTGAGCATCACCAGACACTGTCTTGATTTGTGGTGGGCCCTTGGAGAAGTCAGTCGACTTCCTGGGCCTCGGTTTGCCACTGCATGCAATGGACACAGTCAGAGTTGGGTGTGGGTGCAGACAAAAGGCCTGGCTTCCGATCAAGGACACCTTTGTTGCACAGCCACCACCTTGGCTGTGTCCAAACCAGAAAGGCTCTAAGAAAAGACACTGTCTAATCTGACAGAGGAGACACCCCTAGTTTGAGAGGAGAGACACGATCTGCCTCAAGTAACAGACAAATTGGAAAGCAGGACCCTCTCCTGAGTGCCAGCTGTGGGGTTTCAGAGGGAAAGGACCTGGTCAGTCAAGGGTGAGGCCTTGAAGGCAGCCAGTTGCCAGAGGCTGGATGGAAATGGCCATATAACTGGATTATCTGCAATGAATAGTCCAGGCTATGCCATATGAAAGTCACTCAGTCCTGTCTGACTCTTTGTGACCCCCATGGAATTCTCCAGGCCAGAATGCTGGAGTAGGTAGCTGTTCCCTTCTCCAGGGGATCTTCCCAACCCAGGAATCGAACCCGGGTCTCCCACATTGCGAGCAGATTCTTTACCAACTGAGCCACCTGGGAAGCCCAAGAATACTGGAGTGCGTAGCCTATTCCTTCTTCAAGGGATCTTCCCGACCCAGGAATTGAACCGGAGTCTCCTGCATTGCAAGCAAATTCTTTACTAGCTGAGCTACTAGGGACGCCCCCAGTGCTGTATTCAGTCAGCAATGAGAGCCCAGCTCCAGGCCTGCCAGAAGCCTGGGAATGGGCTATGATGAGCTGGAACTTCGAGACATACTGTGTAAAATTGAGAAGTGCGGATGGAGCTCCCAGCCCCGTTGCAGGCAAACACGTTGCCTGGGTCCCCCAGACCCACACCCAGAAAACTCCCTTCTGTGTGACCATCACCACTCCTCCCCTCCGCAGGTAGAGTTGTTGGGTATCACCAAGATGTGAAACTGGGGGAGCCAGCTGTGAACAAAGGGAAGAAGTTGAAAGACTCGTCTCCCCCAGTGGAGTTAGAAATGATTCCCTGGGGATTTTTGGACCTGGTGGGGGGCACTCTTCCTCTCCTGCACCCCCACCTTCCTGCACACCACCACCGCCCCCCTTCATCTTTCTTCAGGCTGGTCTTGATATTTTCTCCACAGGCCAGTAAGATGCCAGCACTTCCCTAGAAATGCAGGGTCTCCCTGCCCCATGCTCCGTTCCCTGTCCTCGCAGTCCCCCACCTTCCCTCTGCTGGGCTCCCCAGCCCTCTCCACTCCACACACTCCTGGTAATTCAGAGGATGTGGGCAAAATGCCACCTGGCCAGGAAGGGCATGTGTGGCTGTTGGGTGATTTTCTTGGTGGGGAGGGTGATGCCACAGCCTCTGCCCTCCCCCTCCAGAGGCCGGGTCTTCTGTGCCTTTGCAGGCACCCCTGCCTTCACGCGTCCTCTTTCACAGGGAAAGTGAGCCTGTGCCCGGCAGTCATGATGCCCTTCTCCAGGCCTCAGGACCTCCTCACCTGGGCCAGCCGTGCCCTTCGTCCAGCTCTCTGGGGGCTGCCTGGATGACCCAGTTTGACTTTGGAGCCTCAGCTCAAATGGCTCTTCCTGCAAGCTGCCTCCTCCAGCCCATTCCCACCCACCCTGCTCTTTCCATCTGTAGCAGTTATTGGCAATTATTTCCTCTTTGTGTTGTGCTTAATTCTGAGTCATGTCGGACTCTTTGCAACTCGATGGACTCTAGCCCGTCAGGCCCCTCTGTCCATGGGATTCTCCAGGCAAGAACACTGGAGTGGGTTGCCATTCCCACTTGGGGAAGATCCCCAACTCAGGGATTGAACCCAGGTTTTCTGTATTGCAGGGGGATTCTCTACCATCTGAGCCACTTTGGTCCCTTTTAAATTGTAGGCTCCATGTTTTATTTGCCTCCTTTATTTGCATAGCCTGGTACCGAGAAGGTCTCTGATGGTCAGGCTTGAAGAGAGAGGGGAGGGAAGCGGAGCTTGGAGGGCAGATGTGAGAGGTCGGAGCCAGGTAACCATCTCGAGGTCTCAGCATCCAAAGGTATGAAAATAGGCTGAGGAGTAGCTGGAGGGGTCGGAGGAGGTCCGAGGGGGCGATTAGGACAGGGTCTCCAGGGAGCTGTGGAGGGGAACATGGCCAGGCTGTCGTCCCTTCCCGGGGCAGAGCCACACTGGAGCGTGAGGTGTGGGGTGCCTCCACGAAGCCACACCCCATTCGTCCTCCCTGACGGCAGGAAGAGAGGGCAATGGAGCCAGGCTTGCGGGAGGCTGGGCTGTGATCATCGCTGGTGGACGAAGATTGGGGTGGAGAGCATGGTTTTAAGAGGGAAGATACCAGGGCTTGCTTGATGGGAAGGCCACAGAGAGAGGGAGCGCTGGCCGGGGACTCCAGGGCGCAGCCCTCTCTAGGGCCTGGTTCCCGGTGCCACCGGGGTGGGCTGGCTAAGAGGGAAGATGGGAAAAGGAGAAGAGGATGGTTCAGGTAGGTGGTGGTTTGAGGGCAGGAAGGTGAGGGAGGGCCCTGGCTCGGGGTCCAAGTCCAAGAAGAACTTAGCTTTCTTGAGTTTTCCTAAGTGCTCAGGAGAACCAGGCAAACATCTGTGCAAAGATCCCCTGGCGCACTTGGTCTTCCTAGCCCAAGTCCCTGGGAAGGGAACTTAGATCTCACAAAAATAAGGGGTTGACCACTGAGCCTTAGACCAGGGAGGACATGGGCTGGGGCATTTAGCTTCACCTGGCAGGGCAGCCGGGCAGCCAGCCTGCTGGAACCATGAGAGCAGGCAGCTGGGAGCCATGTGGTCTGATGGGAAGCACGAGGTGGGGGGCCCCAGCCCCTGCTCTGCCACAAAAGTCTGTGACCCTGGGCAGGCTTCCCACTCCTCTGGGCCCCATCCTCCTGGCCTGTTGAGAAAAGGGCTGGACTCCTCTCCCACTGGAGGCCCTTCCAGCCTGGAACTGACCTAGCAATCTTGAAGACACCCCCAACAATCCCGCCCTGCCAGGCTCCTTCCTCCCAGTTGTCTCATTGGCACTTTGAAAGGAGCCTGGGGAAGGAATACCATGTCCCCAGGTTATAGGAAAGGGAGGGGCTCAGGCGCCCTCAGCTAGCCCCTCACAGAACCAAGCAAGCTTCCTGCCTGCCAGTACATGCTTCCCCTGTTGGGGTCCCCAGAACTGGAGCCAGGAAATATTTCGTGATGTCCTGCCCAATCCTTCCCTGTGAACCAAGCTCATGCTCCCATCTCGGGTCTCTCCAGCCACCAGCATGGGGACAGTCGGCTTTGTCTTCCCCTGTGGTTTGGCTCTCTCCCCTCCCCTACAGGCACCCGATGAACCCAGCTTCATGGAGGAGCGGGGCCCTGCTGGCCTTTCTCCCTGATGCCTGGACCCCTGCATCCCACTCACACACAGAGCGCCCAGGCAGTGTGGGTGATGGAGAGGAGTGTGGTCCTGCCAAGGGTGGGGTTGGGGGTAGAGAGGGCAGCTCTCCAGCTTTTGGAAATGCTGTGGGTCAGAGAGGAGGGAGTGGGTGAGTGGGGGCTGAGGCCAGAGTGGCCTCAGGGATAAGAAAGACCTCTGGCTGGCTGCGGAGGGGAGGGGAGGCCTCTGCCCTGGCCCTGGCCCCTCCCCCAGCCTCCTGCAGGTGTCCGAGACAGCGGGGGCCCTGCGGACAGGGGCATGACCCTTACAGCAATGGTGGCTGGCCCTGTCACAGCTAATGATCCTGATGGCCTGGGTCCCGAGAGGGGTGGGGGTGGTGCTTAGAGGAAGGGAAGGCAGAGGATGATTCTGTATGTGTGTGTGAGTCTGTCTGTCTGTCTGTCAGTATGAGACCTCACCCGCCTCCACCCTTCCCCCAGCCTACAGGACTGTGTGCAGCGTCAATGGGCCCCTGGTGGTGCTGGACCAGGTCAAGGTAAGATTTCCATCTCTTCCCAGGGACAATTAAATCTTAGTGCTGACTGCCCCTGCGCTGATTTCTTCTAAATTGCCCTGCCCTTAGGGGTCTCCCAGGCACCCACCCCCTTCTTCCTAACTCCCCACCCTCTGTCACCCAGGGTTTCCCCCTCCCACCTTTTCTGTGGGCCCCAGCCTGGCCTTTAAGAGACCTGCTCCTACCAGCCATCAGCAGGGCCTACTGGGCTATCACGCCTCTTTCTTCATCAGTAGAATGGCTGTATCTAACTTCTCCCAGGGCAGGAATCTCCCACCAGTCACTCAGGGATGTTTTTTAAAGGGAAGAGGAGGAGGTGGCAGGCAGAGTGATAGCAGCTAACTTTTCTCCAGACCTGGAGGTTCTCAAAGGTCTTCGGAATACCTTAGCCTGGGAGCCAGCAGCTGGAGTGGGAAGTGAATGCCTCGTGATGGAGGGTGTGGGTGACTTGGTGTCTCTGGGAACTGCAGGACCATGGCAGACAATGGGAGTATTCTGAGTTCGCGGCTGGGGATTCTTGAGACACAAAGAGCCCTGCAAAGCTCCCAGGTCTGCGTCCCGCCACTGTTGGTTCCACCCCTGTCTCCTGCCCCACGCCACCCACACCCTAACTGGACCTGGGTGCCGTCCTTGATCCCTCCCTTCCTGGGCCCCCGTCTGTCAGCATTCTCCCACCCACTGCTCCCTTCTCAGACCCATGGCTTCTGGGTCCCCAGCCTGGCGCCCTCCCATCCTCTGCCATGCAGTCCCAACCCCTTCCCTCCCCTACACCAGGGCTCCCCATGCCTTCACCACACAGACCCTCCATCTGGTGGGGTCCTGCACACCTCTCCACGTCTCATCCCTCTCCCTTCCCCACCTAGAAACCCACACTGTCTCTGTGTGGAGCTCCCATTGATGTCTCCAGGCCTTTGCACGTACTCTGCCTTCTCAACGACCTTTTCCTCATTGCTTCTTCTGACTCACCTTCTCTGGAAGCCTCTCTTAGCCTTCTGGACAGTGAGCTTGTCCTTGCTGTTGACTTTGTGTGCTGTCTTACCAGCAGCATTCATCAAGGCATTTGGTCACCAACTGGCCACATGTGGTGACCAAATCTTCTCCCTAAACCCCACAATTGGACTTGGATGGTGTTTATGAATCCCGGGCTCCCAGAGCCGCACACTGCACTCTTACACCCAGCGCATCATGCGTGCTCAGTTTGTTCAAAGGAAGGGTGAGTGAATGAATGAATGAATTTAAGAGCGTGACTGATTATGGGCCTGTCAAAATCTGGCCCTTTTAAAAAGATCAGACCCACTCATTTCTGGAAAACAGATTCCGAGCTCATATGGACATCACAGTTGGGCCCATTAGTGTTGGGGATGTCCTGGAAAGAAGTGTGATGGAGTCAGACAGTGTGACTCAGACTTCTTGAATTTTAATCCCAGATCATCCCACCCCTTCTATTAACTACCTGTCAATTCTAGATCAGCAGCATAAGCATCACCTGGGACCTTGTTAGAAATACGGATTCTAGGGCCCTACCCCAGACTGACAGAAACTCAGGGTGGGGCCCAGAAGCTTTTTTTTTCATTGCCATCCAGGTGATCTGATGTTCCCCAAAGTTTGAGAACCATCTGTCTAGGATGTTTCCTCATCTATTAACTGACAATAGGACTGTTGTGGGGATCAAATCAGATAAATGTATTATTATTCCTCCTCAAGAAGAGCTAGGATATGCTGATATGCCTGATTAAATAGTCAGTGAATCTCCTGCTCCCTTGCCCACCTCCATCACACTCCCTACCTGTCAGTCTCTACAGGATGCTGCGTGGTAAGGAGAGTCAGTGTCCATACAGACCTCCAATTGTCAACTGTAAATTGGGGCTGGACTATGAAACTGGGGATAGATCCCAGGCTATGCTCCTGAGATTCTAGGACGCATCTGTAACTCTTGCAGAACATAGTAACTGCGTGATAGAGAGACTTAGAGAACCCTGGGCTTGCAGAGGGAAGGAAAGGAACCAGCAGTGATAGCCTTATAAGTGCAGGAGATGGAGAAGGCACCCTCATGCCTCTCTCTCCGCTGTCTCACATCCCTTGTTCTAGAGTTGCTTGGGCAAAAATGCCATAATTCTGTCTCTGTAGCGCCACCTTCTGCCCAAATTGAATCACACAGGTAATAACGCTTTCTGCTTCCATCTTGCTCAAAAGGAAAAATAGCTGGTGGGAAGAATAGTGTAGGTCAGAAGTTCTTAGGAATTCCCTGGAGGTCCAGCGGTTAGGATACAGTGCTTTCACTGCAGCGATCCAGGCTCGATCCTTGGTCAGGGAACTAAGATTCCACTTGGCAAAAAATAAATACGAAGTTCTTAGCCAGGTACTAAGGGCTTGGAGATTGTATGCAAACCTTTTAAGGAAATAGTCATATGCCTGTGCAATGAAGGGAAGGGGCATAGTTTCCACAGTTTAATCTGATTTTCTAGGGTCTGTGACCCAGAAAATGCTACATCTCTGCTTTGTCAAGTATAAAATGGATTCTTCTAGATTCTTGAATAGCCACACTCCAAGACCTGATCTCACAAAAGCACACTCATACACTCACACACGTACCCTCACACACAAGTGCACAGGTTCTGCAAGCATTAAACAGGAGTCTGGATATTTCATGTCCACCTGCCTGAAATACTTTAGAGAGATTTTACTAGAGCAGTGGTTTCTGAGTCAGCAGCCTGGGTTGAGACCCAAGAATGTGCATTCCTGAGACGCTCCCAGTGGCTACTGCTGCCTGGAGGGCCAGGCCACACAGAACCGCTGCTCTGGAGGATCTTTGGCGCCTATATTCTGTGTTTCCAACTGGCCCTTATTTGAGACTCATTAAGGTGAGTCTCAAACTAAATCTAAACTTGGTTCCAGATGTCTGTGGCAGCTCCCAAACTTAAGGGGAAAAGTGTGTGTGTATCAACTCAGACAAGAGTCTCCAAGGAGGAGTCCCCAGACTGCCCTGGGTGTTGTCAGGGGCAGAGGTCGGGGAGGCAGCACACCCTGTACACATCCAGCCAGGCTTGCTAAGAACTTTCCAGGCCCCTGTGCCGGCCCCCTGGCTGGCTGGGATCGGGGTTGAATCTGCAGCGAAGGAGGAGGGTTGCACTGAACTGTCCTGCAATCCTCTTAGTAACGAACTGAGAGAATCAGGCCTGTGGCTGGGAAATGGTAGAAATCCAAGCTCAATGCTGCACACTGGAATTCTCTCACTGCACATCCTGTTCGGAGTGGCTAAGCCCCACCCCCACACCCGAAAATAAATAACTGGCATTCTCTTCCTAAAGGATTCTAGACAGTACTCTCCATGCCTGCCCCATGCTTCTGACAGTTCTTCCTTCTGTCTGGCTGTAACCTTCCTGCTGTTTAAAGTGCATTGTCTCTGATGTTTCATCTTTCAGGGACACTCCGCGCGCCAGCTCCTCTCCACACACAGACACACACACACAGACACACACACACACACACACACACACACACACACACACCACCTGCCTGTCTTTTCTTGGGCCCACTGCGTGGTTGCCTTGGGGCCCACTCGGGCCGGGGCTCTGTCCAGTATCTTCCTCCTGAGGTCAGCAGCCCCCCATCTGCGCCACAGACAACGAGGCCAGTGGCCGTTTTCGAGAGAGACACGCAGGCCCTCTGAGAGCAGGTGAGAGGAAGGAGCCAGGACTCGAACTTCACCGGTTTCTCGGCCCCCAACGCCGCTAGTCCTTGCTCTCGGGCTCCCTCTTGTGGTTGCGAAGCCAAAGCCGGTCCCTTCAGCGGACCTCAGAGCACTCCTCTTGGAGCGAGCTCCCCTCTCTCAGGGTCCCCCCTGCGCGGGATCTGAGGGTGCTTGAGGGGAGAACAAGATCGCCTTCCTGGCATACTCTACCGGACAAAGAGGGGCCGAGCCAGAGCTACTGTCAGAGCTGGGAAGCCGCCGGTCTCAGGTTCCACCCCAACAGGGGTGCCCTGGGAAAGAGGACCCCGTCTTGCTCACACCCCTTTGGGGAACTGAGCCGTCCACCCCTCTTCCCTGGCCCTTACGGTCACTGGCTTATGGACAGCAGGGAATATAACTATGGTAACGATGGTGACAGCCACATCACTGTACTTGAATATGTTTCCTTTTTTCTTCTTCTTCTTTTTTGTCCTCACGGGGCACCTCCCACATCTTAGTTCCCCGGCTAGAGATAGAACCCCCATCTCCTGCAATGAAGGGAAGTCCCCCCCAACTTTTTTTTTAACTTTTAATTACGTGCACACACAAAACGCTTTTTGTAACTAGTGAAATTAAAAACACAAAGTTAACTATTTGCTCCTGATCTCTTTATTCCCAACCTCTTGATAACCAAGTAAAGATCCTGCTATATGTGGGCAAATATAAGCATGCCAGATATTAATGTTGGTGTTTGTTAGTCTCTTATAATGTGTGGAGTATTTCCTCCATGTGGTAGATTTTAGTTATCCTTTTTGATAATGACTGTGGTTTGGATTTACTGTGTAAATGTGAATGTACTGTGATGTACTTCCTTTTTGATAGACATTCAGCCTGTTTCCAGGTTTTGCTGTTACAAATAGTACAGCAATATATATCCCTTTTATACGGATGCCTTTATTGCTGCAGGATAGACTCTCCCAAAATAGAACCGCTGGTTCAAAGTGTATATTTCTTTTTATATAGATACTGACAACTTGGAGTAAAATTGCTTGTCCAGCAAGGCAGTGATACATGAGAGGACCCACTTCCTGGCATCTTTTCATCCCTGAATATGTGTTCACCTGTAATTTTGCCTAATAGCTAAGATTAGTTCTGTGTTGCTTCTAGTTGCCTTTCCCTGATGACTAGGGGGAGTTGAGTATCTTTGTTGACGTCTCGCTTCCTTCTCTGTGAACTCTTCCCATGTATTGAGTTGTACATTTTGCTTTGTCTATTGTTCACCTTTGTAGATGGTATCTTTGTCATCCAGAAATTTCAAATGTTTATGTTATCAAAGATTTCTATTTTTTGTTTGTGGCTTCTGGATTTCTTATCTTGCTTAAAGATGTCTCTCTTATCCAGCTTTTAGCTAGACTATTCCGTAAGAAGGGAAAGAAGAAAAGTTCTTCTGGTGTTTTGTTTTAGTTTTATATTTAAATTCTTATATGCCTGGCATCTGTTTTGTGTTTATGGTGGGAGTACATACCCAGTTACCTTAGAACCATTCGTACAGTAGATTCTTTTCTCCTGTGAACTCATATGTCACGTTTGTTCTCTGATAATCTCCTAAAATCTGGGCTCTGTTTCTGAACTGTAGCCTTCCCATATCTCTGTTCTCACACCAACACTGACTACTTAACCTCAGTAGCTTTAGAGCATGTTTTAATATCTGACAAGGCAAGTCCTCCACTCAATCTTTTCCATAACTGCTTTTGGATATTCTCAGACATTTAAATGATTTTAAGATCATTTTTAAGTTCCAGGAGAAACAATCCATTGGGGAAGCATTGAATTTCTATACATTTGAAAAGGATTTGAATTTTTATGCTAGTATGTCATACTGTTTTGGAAAACACTATTGTTCTCCATTTGTTCAGGGCTTGTTTTCTGTCCTGTAGTAAGATTTTCTTACTTTCTTGTACTTTTCTTGTTAAATTTATTTCCAGATATTTTATGGGTTTTGACCCTATTGTGAATGAAATATTTCTCTCCATTTCCTCTTCTGTTTATTGCTGGAATAGGAAAGAGAGAGATTGACTTTTTTGCTTTTTGCATAAATTTTGTTGAATGATCCCTTTTAACATTCTGTGATTCTTTTGGGAAGAAACACACTATTTTTAAATTGAAGAATAGTTGATTATAATATTGTGTTAGTTTCAGATGTACAGCAAAGTGATTCAGTTTTGTTTTGTTTTAAGTTTAATGAGGTATAGCAAACACACATAGAAGAAAAGTCATGACAATAAAACTTAATGAAGAGAACACAAACCAAGAGTGACTCCGTTTTATTTTATTTTTCAGATTATGAGATAAATTATGAGAATGGGATTAACAGGTACAAGCTACTTAAAATAGCTGAGCAACAAAGATTCATTGTATAACAGGGAACTATATTCAAATCTTATAACATATAATGGAAAATAATCTGAGATTGATTGTTATATATTAATCTTATAATGGCCAAGTTTTCTTATTATTTCTGGGTGGGGTGGTTTTTATTTGGTTTCATTTTTAACTAGCTCCTCTGAAGGTTTTTTAGATATACAGTATCACCTGCAAATAAAGGGAATCATGTCTCTTTTTCCATTGGCATACTTTAATTTTACTTTTTATTAAAACAATTTCAAATTTTTAAAAAGTTGCAAAAATAAAAATAGTACAAGGAACATCCATATACCTATTTGTTCTAGCATCTGCTCTGAGTGAATGTGTGTGTGTGTATGTGTTCTTTTTATTTTCTTTAGAGCTTTTGAGGGTAATTTATGTCCAAAACTCTAATGTGTACTTCTAAAGAATAAGGATACACTCTTACATAACCACAGTAGCTTTCAGCACGAAATTGACACTGATACTTTTATCTAATCTACAATCTATATACCAGTTTATAAAATGACCTACTAAGTCTTTTATAGCATTTTTCTCCCTCTGGAATAGGATTCAGTCTAGGGCTGACTATGACATTTAATCACCATGTCTGTTTAGCCTTCTATAATCTGGAATGTTTCCACAGCCCGCCTTCAACATTTCTGAACCTTTCAAAAAACAGTCTATGGCTGATTCATGTTGCTATTTGGCAGAAAACAGTAAAAATTTGTAAAGCAATTATCCTTCAATTAAAAAATAAATATTTTTTAAAAAAATAAAATTATAAAAAAAAACCAGAACATTATTCATGTTTAGTATACTTTTCAACTTTTTTTTGTCTTACTATATAAACTAAAATTTCCAAAGCAATATTATGTAACAGTGGTGATATAAGCATCTCTCTCTGTGCATTACTGATTTTACAGGAAATGAAATGGGTTTAGCATTTTACCATTTACAAGGATATTGATGCTGGCTTTGGTAAATAGTCTAGTATGTAAGGAGTTCCCTTCCATTCCTATTTTACATGGAACTATATTAGAAAATGACTGCGTGATTATATCAAAAGCCTTTTGGCTTCTATTTACATAATCCCATGCGATTTTTCTTTTAGGTTCACAAACTCCCTATTATTATGAACAATGTTGTGAAGTGTTGACTGATTCCCAAAGGTTGGTTGATCGAAGCTGGCGTGGCTGGAATAAAGCCTACTTGGTCACCCTTGTTTATTTATTTAGTATACTATTTGATTTGACTGACCAATAGTTTATTTTTTATTTATAATTTCTTCATCTATATTTATAAGAGAAATTAGTCTATCGTTTCTTTGGGGATACTATCCATTAGATTTGGGGTTTGGGAGTTTTTCATTTTACAGTTTTGTTTTCTTCTTATCCCTATCTTCTCTCCATCTTATTACTTCGGTTAGTTCTTCCAATAAAGCTGAATGGAATGATGAGAGCAGGCAGTGTTGTTTTGCTTCTATTTTTAAAGAGAATGTTTTATACATTAGACTATCTTCTGTAGGTTTTCTGAGGCTACTTTTTAAGGTTAAGGAATTCCCCTTTTATTCTGTTTTCAAAGAATAGTTTTGTTCTTTTTGTTTTTGTTTTCAATCGTGGGTAGTTTTAACTTTTTCTAAAACTTGTTGAAATAATGTGTTTTTTAATCTTCTAATTCATTAATAAGGTAAACATATTAGTAGATTTTCTAATATTAGACTGACTTTGAATTCCTGGATTAATCCTAGCTTAGTCTTTTTTTTCTTTGTGTGAGTGTGCATTTATCTTCATTTTTTGTTTTTTAAAATTTTTTCTTTGTTTCCTTGGTTTGTTTGTAACTTGGTATTTTTTGGTACGTTGCTGGATTTCATTTGCTAATATCTGCTTAGTAGTTTTGCATCTATGTTCATGGTTGAGATTGCCTATAATTTTCCCATTAATATCTTATTTTGTATCAAGATTATCCTTGACTCATAAAATGAATTAAGACTTGAGTTTTTCTTTCAGTGTTTTGAAGAGCTTAAGTAAATTTCAAATTATTTGTTTCTTGATTGTTAGAACTCACTAATTATCTGGGGCTAGTGTTTTCTTCATGGAAATATTTTAAGTTATTTATCTGATATCTTGAAGATTATAGGTGTATCCTGGCTTTCTCTTTTGTTTTTAATTGGATTTGATTTGTCTTCTTCAAGAAATTTATTCATTAATATAAGATCTGAAATGCTGCATGAAGTTATTCCTAAGTTTAAAATTATTTTTTAAAAGTATTAGTGCAGCTAATTTAGACTTTTTTTATTGCAACAATTATTTGCTCATGTCTTTTTTCTTAGTGTTGCCAGAGATTTGTCTATTTTATTAAGCTTTCAAAGAACCAGTTTGGCTTTGATGATCTTCTTTATTATGTATCTCTTCCTTTTTCAATGATCTCTGCCTTTTTATTATTTCTTCAACTTTGTTTGGAATGTTAATGCTGTTCTTTTTTCTGACTTTTCATGTTGCATATGTTCAAAACTACCTCTGCCTTTTCTCTTTTCTAATATAAGCAGTTAAAACTTTAAATGTGTCACATATATGTTGAAAAACAGTTTTTCATTTTTGTTTCATGCTAAATGTTTTCTAACCTGATATGTAGAATGTTTCAAGGTTTCCAAACATAGGAAGTGTTTTCTCACTGTCTCTTTGTTACCGGCTTCTACCTTCCTTTGCTTGTGGCCAGAAAACATTGTACAGCTGGCTCTCAGCTGTGGATGAAGTGCTGTCCTTTTTAGTATTTTTTGTTTCTCCTGTCATTTTACTTTTGATTTCCTCCAATGTCCAAGGAGTAATTTAAAGGAGTGCTTTAATTTCCCAGAATATTAGAAACACTGCATGGAGAGGCGCCGTCTTTTCATCATTTATTTTTATTGGACTATGATTATGATTTATTCCCTGAAGTGAATCGAGGAAGCAAGATGGACGGGCAGCCAGCTGAGGGATGCAGGGCGATGCTACCTACTCTCTCCAGTAACTCCCCTGGAAGAAGGTGCAGGGGGAGGATGTAGCTCTCCTGGTGCTGACCAGAGCTGAGGACCAGGATTAGAGGGGAGGGGAGGCCCCTCAGCCCAGCTTCAGTGGCTCAGCTCGAAGCCTGCTCTAGAACTCGGCTCCTGAAGCACATGCAGACAGCAGAGCTTGGGGATTCCCACCGGGCGGCCTGCCACCTGCGCATCTGTGATCCTGGAGGGAAAGACTGATCGTTTTTTTAAATTGAGTTATAATTGATATACTATAAACATTGCTCTTTTCAAGTGTAAAGTTCAGTGGGTTTTAGTCTATACACAGACTTATGCAACCGTCAGCACTACTTCATTCCAGAACATTCTCATCACCTGAGAGAAGCCCTGCAGCTGTTAGTTTCTCCGCCCATCCCCAGCCATCACTGATCTTTTTGTTTTGTGGATTTGACCAGGCTGGACATTTCGTATCAATGGGACCATGTCCTCTGTGGCTTGCTGTGTCTGGCTTCTTTCACATAGCATGATGTTTTCAAGGTTCATCCACATTGTAGCCTGTATCAGCACTTCATGCCTTTTTAAAGCTAACTTGTATTCTACTGCATGGATATCCCACCTTTGTTTATCCAGTTATCAGTTTGTGGACTTTTGGGTTAGTTTCACTTTTTGCCTATTATAAAAAATGCTGCTATGAACCTTCACATCCAAGTTTTTATGTAGATATGTGTTCCCATTTCTCTTGGGTATACACCTGGGGATGGAATTGTTGGGTCACCTTGTAACTCTATGTTTAACCTTTTCAGAAACTGCCAGACTGTTTTCCAAAGTGGCCACACAATTTTACCTTCCCGCCATCAGTGTCTGAGCATTCCAGTTCCTCCACAACCTTAGCAAGTGTTATTATTATCTGTCTTTATTAGAGTCATGAGTGTGAAGTGCTATCTCATTGTGTGTTTCCATTTCTTTAATGACTAATTAGTTTGTGCTATTTACTTAGTCACTCAGGCATGTCCAACTCTTTGTGACCCCAGGGACTGTAGCCAGCCAGGCTTCTCTGTCCATGGCGAGTGTCCAGGCAAGAATACTAGAGTGGGTTGCCATGCCCTCCTCCAGGGGATCTTCCCACCCCAGGGATCGAACCCAGGTCTCCTGCATTGCAGGCAGATTCTTTACCAGCTGAGATACCAGGGGAGCTCCATGACTAATTAGTTGGGCATTTGTATATCTTCTTTGGAGAAATGTTTATTTAGATCCTTTGCCAGTTTAAAATAGCATATTCATCTTATTTTAATTAACAAATTAGTTTTTGGCCGCCCTGGGCCTTGCTGCACACGGGCTGTCTCCAGCTGTGGTCAACAGGGGCTCCTTTCTGGTTGCGGTACTCTGGCTTCTCGTGGCGCTGGCTTCTTTGGTGCAGAACACGGGCTGTAGTGTGCGGGCTTTAGAAGTTGTGGCTCTCGGGCTTAGTTGCCCCATGGCTTGCAGATCCTCCTGGGCCAAGGATCAAAGCTGTGTCCCCTGCATTGGCAGGTGGATTCTTAACCACTGGACCACCAGGGAAGTCCAGTATTTGTCTTTTTATTGTTGAGTTGTAAGATTTCTTTATATATTCCAGATATCAGCCTGATTCTAACACTAAGAATGAATACCTCCCTTGATCTTAACCAAAAGAGAAGTGATTGCCTGATTCTTTTTATTCGTGAAGACTGTGAGGACTACACATGAATTGATCCCAGCCCTGTGACTAGGAAAGATTGCCACTGGTAGACGGGGACACGTGGGAGCCAAGGAGGGCACTTTGCCAGTGTGTTCATCATCAGTCCACAGGGCCAGAAACAGTGCTCAGGAAACCTAAACAGCCATAATAACTACTACATTTTATTGAGCTCTTACAAGGTCCCAGCGCCAGATAATGACTTACCATATAGTATATATTCCTTCTCACACCTCTGAAATAGGGGTTATTCCCACTTTAAAGATGAGGACAGTAAGGCTCAGAGACATCATGTAACTTCCACAAAGTCACACAGCTTCTAAGTGTCAGAGTTTCAATTCTAACCCTGGTCTTCCAACTCTAAAGTCAGTGATCCTACCCACCCACGTATACTGCCTTGAAAATAGAATTCAAACTTTCCACTTAACCAGTCTCTCAAGTTCATTTCCAAGACTGTCTGGGCACAAGATGGGAGAAAGGAGCTTGGGACTGGGGAAGGCTGGGGCGGAGACAGGGAGGAGTGTCTCCCTGTCTCTCTGTCTCACTGTCTGGTCTCACTGTCACTCTGGGCTGCTCTCCCCTCCTACCAGTTTGCCCAGTATGCTGAGATTGTCAACTTCACCCTCCCCAATGGGACTCAGCGGAGTGGGCAAGTGCTCGAGGTGTCTGGGACCAAGGCAATTGTGCAGGTAAGTGGTGTCACTAAGATGTTTCTGGTTGAATAAATGAACGAACCCACAAAGTGTCCACACTCTCATAAACTCCAAAGGCAGAAAATGGCCTGTTTTCCCTGAAAGCACCTTGCCCAGAGCTGGACACAAAGGGAGCCTAGAGTGGGAGGCCCTATTCTCCCCAGCAAACCCCCTATTAAAGTAACTAACCTCTTATCCTGTAGGTGTTTGAAGGGACCTCTGGGATTGATGCCCAGAAGACCACCTGCGAATTTACGGGGGACATCCTACGGACCCCAGTGTCAGAGGACATGCTGGGTGAGGGGTAGGGTTGGGGGGTGGAGCGCCCCTCTCTCCATCCAGTCCAGCATCCCTGACCAAGTGCTTAACAGACTGCACTGTTGTTGCCTCCCCACCTGCCTGCCTCCCCTGGGAGCCCTGTGAGCCCAGACATTGTGCCTTCTCTTTGACCCCCAACCTGCGCTCAGGGCCTCACATACAGGAGGTGTTCAGTACATGAAGAAGGCAACTTCAGTAAACTAGAGGACGAGGACGTTTGGGGTCAAGCTATAGTGAACTGCACATCCCCTAGTTCTCTCCCAAGATCTGCCATCCCTGGCTCTCTCTTTGGGCTTCCCTTGTGGTTCAGCTGGTAAAGAATCTCTCCAGCTCTAACACACCCTTATTTGATTCATTGTCCCGGCCAAGGTCTTGGCTATAAACGTTTCCAGGAGAGGAGGGAAGGCCCCCAAGGAGACAGTCACGTAGCCAGCCCCCTGGGGGTCACTGAGGGCCGAGGGCACGGGGACATGGGGCGTTTGGGACAGGAGGGACAGGTGGGAGCTGGTGGTGGTGTGGAGGGTGAGCAGCAGTGCGAGACCCAGGGCTGGTCCTGAGCATTCTCCAAGCCCCCTCACCAACCCCCAGGTCGGGTTTTCAACGGCTCAGGCAAACCCATTGACAAGGGGCCAGTGGTCATGGCAGAGGACTTCCTGGATATCAACGGTAAGTGCGGCTTTGGACAGCTCTCAGGACCCAGCTTCCAACCACCTTTCCCCACCCCAGTCACAGCCTGTGTCACCTCACACTTGGAAGTTCTGCCTCAGATATTGCCCAGGGTTCACCCCCAGGACTGGTCAGACCAACAGGCGGATCAGGTGAGATGGGACAGCAGCAGAGGCCTCCCTGTCCGGGGCCAGCGGCACTTCACATCCCATTCCTATAAAATGCCATCATCATTGTGCAAATTCCCCCATGCCCAAGACCCTCTGCCACTTCTAATGTGCCTAGATGGTACCATCCAACAGAGCAATGGGCTGTGGTTTTTATTTCAATACAAACTAATTCAAATGAAATAAAATTTCATGTCACAACCCCACTGCACATGCTCAGTAGCTACAGGTGGCCAGGCCTGCATCCTGAGCGGCGCAGTTAGAGCACGTCTCCATCATCGAAGAAAATTCTGTCCCACAGTGCTCCTGGGGCAGGGCTGGGGGCGGTACACGGGGAAGGGCCTGAACCCTCCTGCAGGGCCTGTGACTGACATCTCTCAGGCCAGCCCATCAACCCCCATGACCGCATCTACCCCGAGGAGATGATCGAGACAGGCATCTCGCCCATCGACGTCATGAACAGTATTGCCCGTGGTCAGAAGATCCCCATCTTCTCAGCAGCTGGGCTCCCCCACAATGAGGTGAGGACTGCGTGGGGCCTGCAGGCACGACCAAGGGGAAAGGAAGGAGCAAAGGCCAGAGCTCGTGGGCCAGCAAGGGCGCCTCCTGTGCCGAGCGGGCAGGGGCCGGTGGAGCTAGGGCCACCAGCAGCTGTCTTGTGGCAGCTCTGGGCCTCAGGGCTGCACGGGGCCCCCGTGGTGTCCCCAGACAGATCTGCAAGCCTCCTTCCTGAGTGAGTGGGGCCCCCACTGGTTCACGAGAGAGCCCACACGTAACCTCAGTGTTGAAAGTCCCGCTCAGCTGAGAAGACAGCTCTACCCACTAATCCTGATGGTGCTCTTTACTTGCCTGCACTGAGCAAACCCCACCTCATGCCAGCCCCACAACTGTGGGGAACTTCTCTGGGAACGTTTCCTACCCTACCCCCACCACCCAGAGCCAACAGCCCAGTTCTTCCCAGAGCAGCTGGGGTGACAAGGTTTCTAGATGGTCCCCACTGACCACCCAGCCCCACGACTCCTGGATGCACCCCAGCTTACCTTCAAAATGCCCGGAGTGATTGGATGGTCTAAGTGTCCCTGACTCCTGCCTACACACATGCTTATCCTGGATCTGGTAACCCCACACACCACCGGCCCCAGAGACATCCCAGCATGGGGCGGGGGGACAGGGGGTTCTGAAGGACCTAGTTGCCCCAAACTCGAGGTAGGTAGTTGTTCTTTGGAACTGTTTTTCCACCCTGTTCTTCATGACAGGCAGCCTGGCTGGGGCGGCCCCTCCCCTGGGAGCAGCTATAGGACCCAGGGTAGCCCTTCCATGTGTGACCTTGGGTCCCTCCCACCTAAGGCCTCAGCAGGAGGATGGATAGAGCATTGCCCTGCCCACACTTCTCAGTGGTGCCCAGAGGCACCAGCTCAGGCTCCAGTTCTGATGTCCTTCCTTCTGTCCCCAGATCGCTGCCCAGATCTGCCGCCAGGCCGGGCTGGTGAAGAAGTCCAAGGCTGTGCTGGACTATCATGACGACAACTTTGCCATCGTCTTTGCAGCCATGGGGGTAAGAGAGGTTGGGCAGATGGCAAGTTCTGTAGGTGGCGGGTGGGCCCTTGGCCACTTGGCCCCAGGCATACCCAGTCTAAGGGGGGAGGCGTTATCCCTCTCGCTGAGATCCTGGTCTGTCTATTGGGAGAGGCAAGAGTGTGAATGAGGGCTGGGCAATGTGTCCCCCACAGCAGCCCCAAGAGGATTCTGGGGCAGCTGGGAAAGGAGGAAATTAGGGGAGAAAAGATGGCTTCGGGACGGGGAACCCAGGGGTGCTCAGAGGAACAAGAGGTTTAGCAGGTCAGGTGAGGAGCAGGGTGACACCGAGCAGCTCAGTCTGACATCTGAACCTCTCTCTGGGGTTCTAATGAGACCCCACTGACTGGTAGCTGGTAATAGATATACTATACTATAGTAATAGGCTTTGCTGGAAGAGATGGGAGGGGCCTGGCCCCACCTCTAGCTCTCCCTGCCTTGTGTCCAGGTGAACATGGAGACAGCCAGGTTCTTCAAGTCTGACTTTGAGCAGAACGGCACCATGGGCAACGTCTGCCTCTTCCTGAACTTGGCCAACGACCCCACGTGAGCACCCACACTACCTGTAGGCAGCAGGCCCTGCCCCCTTCCAAGACCTGGAGGCCAGGTCTCAGGCTTCGCCAGAGCTGGAGGAGCAACCCCTCATTGTGCAGATGGGGAAACTGAGGCTGGGGAAGAGGTGGGGACAGTGCAGGAGGAGATAGCGAGAGCCAGACCACCGCCTGCTGGCCGCCTGAAGCCCATCCACCCTCCCTACATCCTGCATCCAGCCACTGCCCCAAGTCAGGGCTCCTCATCTTAGACTTGCTTCTGCAAGGTCACCACTAAACAGGTATTTCCCTAAACCATTTGCTTAGAAAAACTGCCATTTTAAAAGTTGAGAAAATGTGAATTTAAATCTGTAGGTCAGGTAATGAAAACCAAAACCCTAATACTAATAATAACCTAATACTAATAACCTAACCAATAACCAAAAACTGTCCTGGGAGCCGAAGGTACTCCAGAAACTAGGGAGCAGAGCTCAGGAGGCCCAGATGGTATCCTAAAGAAAAGTGCCATGGGCACAGGGCCTGGGGTCTGAGTGCCTGGAGCGGGAGGAAGGGCCCCGGAGCACTAACGGTGGAAGGCGCTGCAAGGCAGGCAAGTGTGTGGCCCGCACGTGTGCTCAGGAACAGAGGGGGGAACAGGAAGGAAGGAACCCTGAGGACACAGAGAGTGGGAGCCTTCTGGCTGACCCAAGCCCTGGTGCCCTTGGGGAGGGATATGCAGAGCGCCAGCTGCTGAGCTCTGACACGCCACCTGCCCTCCGGGCCCTGCCTGGCCCTCTCACCCAGCTCCCTGCCTGCCTGTCCCAGCCTCTGTCCCTGTTCCCACCTGAACAGCAGGATGTTCAGGCTGAGGGCCCAGTCTCCCAGGAACCATGGCCTGGACCTGGGGGCTAGGGGCTAAGGCTCATCTTCCCCAGTCCTCTGCTGCTGTGCACTGTACCAGCTTCCAAGTTCTCTCGCCAAGCAGCATGGGGGCTAAAAGGAGCACGGGCCTGGCCTCCAGGTGCTCTAACCATTGGCCATACCTGCAGGATCGAGCGGATCATCACCCCACGCCTGGCACTGACCACGGCAGAGTTCCTCGCCTACCAGTGTGAGAAGCATGTGCTGGTCATACTGACGGACATGAGTTCCTATGCGGAGGCCTTGCGGGAGGTGAGTTGGCTGGCGAGGGGCTCGGGCTCAGTGCCCCGTAGTCATGAGCCCAGAGCTGGCCCACGCAGGCCCACCCCCATCCCATTCCTCGTGGTCACTGAACCCCCATGCCTCTTTCTTGTATCATCCCCTTACCCCAAGGCCCACGGGTATTTCAGGTCTCAGCTGCCAGAGAGGAGGTGCCTGGGCGCCGAGGCTTCCCTGGGTACATGTACACTGACTTGGCCACCATCTACGAGCGGGCGGGCCGTGTGGAGGGCCGGGGCGGATCCATCACTCAGATCCCCATCCTCACCATGCCCAATGACGGTGAGCCACCTCCCTGCCCACTGCCCCCTGCAGTCCCCTGCCCTCCCGTCCCACCCAGACACTGACAGGACCCATGCTTCTTCCCATGGATGCACAGTAGCTCCACTCCTCCAGCAGGGTAGGCACTGTCCCTTCCTTGCCTCCACCTGTCACTCACTCCTGTGAGGGAATAGAACCTACATGGCCCTATGAGGGTGGAGACCTGAGCACCATCTATACTGATACCAGTGCTTCTCCTTGCAGATATCACCCACCCAATTCCAGACCTGACGGGCTTCATCACAGAGGGACAGATCTACGTGGACAGACAGCTTCATAACAGACAGGTACCATCCCCTCTCTACCCACTTCCAACTCTCTCCACCATCCCCAAAGACAATGACTAGTAACCAGTATACCGCTTCCCACTGCACTTCACCTCTAGTGAATGAGGAGGGGCCGGGCAAGGCTAACCCCAAACAGGAGCTAATCCCCACGAAGACAGTTTGGTCCCCAGAAAGAAGCCAAGTCTGGGTGGAGTCCAGCCTCCTTGGCTATGGGATCTTTAGAAAATAATTTCATCTCTCTAATCCTCAGTTGCCACATCTGTAAAATGGGAATGATAATATGTATCACACAGTTGCATCGTGGAGAACAAAATAAATTGGTGGGAATTTCCTGGTGGTCCAGTGGTTAGGACTCCATGCTTCCATTGCTAGGGGGCACAGTTTCAATACCTGGTTACATGTCACCTAGTACAGCACCCCCACCAAAAACCCAAAACAACAAAGTATACAGTATAAAAATATATATAGATATAGAAAGCATCTAGCAGATCATGCTGCTGCTGCTAAGTCGCTTTAGTCGTGTCCGACTCTGTGCGACCCCATAGACGGCAGCCCGCCAGGCTCAGCCATCCCTGGGATTCTCCAGGTAAAGAACACTGGAGTGGGTTGCCATTTCCTTCTCCAATGCATGAAAGTGAAAAGTGAAAGTGAAGTCGCTCCGTCGTGTCTGACTCTTAGCGACCCCATGGACTGCAGCCCACCAGGCTCCTCTGTCCAAGGGATTTTCCAAGCAAGAGTACTGGAGTGGGGTGCCATTGCCTTCTCTGCTAGCAGATCATAGATACAAAATAAATGCCAATTCTCTTTTCTTTCCAGTAGTTTGCTTTACTGAACAAAAACGATAGGAAACTGAGACAAGTAGGTGGTGAACAGTATGCCTGTCCCATCTGAGGTTAAAGGTCACCCCCATGACTGTTTCCTCTTTGTTTGGCAGCTTCTTCCCTTGCAGCTAAGAGCTATTAAGTTTCAACTCGTTTTCATCTCAAGAATAATCAAAAGTTTTGAAATAGACTTTCATGAACTCCCCCCTCCATTCTGTCTAGGCACACACATCTAGACACCTATATACCCAAGCCCCAGGATTTGTGGGAGATAAAGGGGGAGGGGTGTGACCCACCCATCTTTCTGTGGGATGAATAAGGACCAGTCTCAGGAGAACCACAGAGGGAGGGAAGACAAATAGAGGTGGGAAGGAGGGGAAAGTTCGGACCCTGCCTTCTGCCACTCCCTGTTTCGGCTCCCCCCAGATCTACCCCCCCATCAACGTCCTCCCTTCCCTGTCCCGGCTGATGAAGTCCGCCATTGGGGAGGGGATGACCAGAAAGGACCATGGAGATGTCTCCAACCAGCTGGTAAGGAGTGAGCCCAAGGGCTGGTGGGAAGCTAGTTTCAGAAGCTGGAGGCTGAAGCCTTAGTTGGATCACGAGCTTTTCTTGTGGCAAACAATCCCTCCCCTTTTGGGGTCCCCGGACGCACAGTCAGATGGGGGAACACGGGACTCCTGCGGTAAGCCTGCCGTGACTGCTGATCCCCTCACCCCCGCCTCCCCCCCGCCGCCCCCCCAGTATGCCTGCTATGCCATCGGGAAGGATGTGCAGGCCATGAAGGCAGTGGTGGGAGAGGAGGCGCTCACTTCCGAGGATCTGCTCTACCTGGAATTCCTGCAGAAGTTTGAGAAGAAGTTCATCAACCAGGGTGAGGCGCGTTGGGGGCATTCAGGCAACGATCGCCTTACTCCGACACACACACACACACACCCCCACACCCTTGACACTCTTGCTCTGTCCGTAGGTCCCTACGAGAAACGCTCAGTGTTCGAGTCTTTGGACCTGGGCTGGAAGCTGCTGCGCACCTTCCCCAAGGAAATGCTGAAGCGCATCCCGCAGAACATCATCGATGAATTCTTCTCCCGCGAGGGGGCGCCGCAGGACGCCGAAGCCGACACTGCGCTGTAGCCCCGCCCGCAAGCTGGCCCGGGAGCAGGGTCCAGCGACCGCCTTCGTCCGTCTCAGCCTCACGGTCCACACACTTTAACCAACTGCGTGCCCACCCTTAGCCCGCCACGGGCTATGAGGAGAGAGGAGGCCGCTTCTATGTTCCAGTCCTTTCCCTGGATTCCCCGAATTGAGAACCAGAAGGTGGTTAAGCCTGTATTCTCTATCTTCATCTGATAGGAGCATTTGTATTTTAAAAATAGCCCCCATCCCATAAGAATTTATCTCATGTAAAAACAAGATTGGTAAAACACTGATGATTGTTGGAGCTGAGAGTGATGGATTCGTGAGGTTCATTAAACTATTCTCTCCACCTTAAAAAGAAAAAACCCATTAGTGTCTTAACCAATAACAGCATAATTCTTCTTAGGGAAATATTCATCTTCCTTAAAAAGTATCTTGATAGGTGTCTTAGGAATGTGAGGTCATGGGCCATAGAAAGCACAGTTTCAAGGCCACAAAAGATGTCTGCCTAAGACATGCCAGAAGGGAATTTGGTTTGCTCTAGGGGAGTTTCCAGGGGAGATAGCTTGAAGAAAAGTGCCCCCAGTTAAGAAATGGGTGAAGAGCATCCTAAAAACCAGGATACTGATGTTCCTTTGAAGACTGCCCACTCTTCTGTAATGCCCTCCCTTCGTGCCTCCTCTGTCCCATCTACGGTGAAGTCACGAATGCTTCCTAAAAGGCAGGGAAGGCTGGGAAGATAGATCTTCAGCAAAAGGCTGTGTTCCATTTCTGGGTCGGTATGTTATGGAACCAGGCTGGAATTCTTGGATCAAGAGCTGACACCAGGGACTTCCCTGGCAGTCCAGTGCTTAGGACTTCGGCTTCCAATGCAGGGGATGCAGGTTCAATCCCTGGTTGGGAAGCTGTGATCCTGCATGCCTTTCCACCAAAAAAAAAAAACAACAGAAGCAATATCATAACAAATTCAAAAAAGACTTTAAAAATGATCCACATCAAAAAAAGAGCTGACACCAAAGGAGGCCCTGAGAATAAAATTGCCATCCCCAAGACAATTTATAGCCATGTTAGGGAAAGCTTTTGGGTGTCCACAGAGCACCCAAAACAACCAAGGGTTGTTTTTACTTACTAACAGCTTTATTGAGATATGATTCACATACCATACAATTTACCTATTTATAATTGTACAATTCAACAACTTTTAGTGTATTCAGAGAGCTGAGCAATCATCCCGACAACCAATTTTAGAACACCTTCATCACCTCAAGTAGAAACCCTAGAGCCTGAGTTATCACTCCTCAAACCCCTCTTCTACCCCTTCCCCAGTCCAAAGTAATCACTAATCTTTCTATTTTCTGTAGCTTTGCCTATGCTGATCAACTCATATCAATGGAATCATATGATACGTGGTCTTTTGTGTCTGGCTGATTTCTCTTAGCATAATATTTTCAAGGTTCATGTAGTAGTATGTGTCAGTACTTCTTTCCTTTTTATTGCTAAGTAATATTCCACAGTATGGATACACCTTTTATCTACTTATCCGTATATGGACATATGGTTGCTTCCACTTTTTCACTATCATAAATGATGTTGCTATAATAATCATGTACAAGTTTTTGTGTGGACATATGTTTTTATAAGTGGGTGTCAGATAGTGACTCTGTGTAACCATTTGTGGAACTGCTGCTGCTGCTGCTAAGTCACTTCAGTCGTGTCCGACTCTGTGCGACCCCATAGACGGCAGCCCACCAGGCTCCCCTGTCCCTGGGATTCTCCAGGCAAGAACACTGGAGTGGGTTGCCATTTCCTTCTCCAATGCATGAAAGTGAAAAGTGAAAGTGAAGTTGCTCAGTTGTGTCCAACTCTTTGCTACTCCATGGACTGCAGCCCACCAGGCTCCTCCTCCGTCCATGTGATCTTCCAGGCAAGAGTACTGGAGTGGGGTGCCATTGCCTTCTCCATTTGTGGAACCACCAGATTGCAAAGCTGCTTCCAAAAGTGGCTGCACCATGGTACATCCCCTAGCAATGTAAAAGGGCTCCAATTTCTTTACATCCTCAAGTTATTTTTTTTTTAGAAATTTTTTAAAATTTTTAATATATTTATTTATTATTTCTGGCTACATTGGGTCTTCATTGCTTTGTGTGGGCTTTCTCTAGTTGGAGCAAATGGGGGCTACTCTTCATTGCACTGCTCAGGCTTCTCATTGGGGTGGCTTCTCTTGTTGTGTGGGCTTCCCTGGCAGCCAGATAAGAATCCGCCTGCAGTGTGGGAGACCTGGGTTCAATCCCTGGATTGGGAAGATACCCTGGAGAAGAGAATGGTTACCCACTCCAATATTCTGGCCTGGCGAACTCACGGACAGAGGAGCCTGCAGGCTACAGTCCTTGGGGTCACAAAGACTTGGACATGACTAAGTGACCTGCACTTCACTTCTCTTGTAGTGGACCACAGGCTCTAGGTTTGAGGGCTTGTGTAGTTGCAGCTTACAGGCACCGGAGCGTGGGATCAGTAGTTGCAGTGCACAGGCCTAACTGCATCACAACAGGTGGGATCTTCCCAGACTAGGGACTGAACCCACGTCCCCGTGCATCGGCTGCTGCTGCTGCTGCTAAGTCACTTCAGTCATGTCCGACTCTGTGTGACCCCATAGACGTCAGCCCACCAGGCTCTCCTGCCCCTGGGATTCTCCAGGCAAGAAAACTGGAGTGGGTTGCCATTTCCTTCTCCAATGCATGAAAGCGAAAAAGTGAAAGTGAAGTCGCTCAGTCGTGTCCGACTCTTAGCGACCCCATGGACTGCAGCCCACCAGGCTCCTCCATCCATGGGATTTTCCAGGCATTGGCAGGTGGGTTCTTATCCACTGGACCACCAGGGAAGTCCTCAACAGTTATTTTTTTTTTCTCTTTTTTAAATTGAAGTATGATTAACTTTGAATATTATATTAGGTTCAGATGTACAATATTTTTATACTTTACAAAATAATCGCCACGAAGGTGTAGCTACCATCTGTCACCATATACAGTTATGACAACAGTTTTGACTATATTTCCTATGCTGAACATTACATCTCTGTGACTTGTTTATTTCATCTAGAAGCTTGTACCTCTCAATCTCATTTATTTTGCTCATCTTCCCCTACTCCCCACTGGCAACCACCGGTTTGTTTTCTGTTTCTGTTAGTCTGTTTCTGTTTTCTTCTTTTTTAGATTTCATATATAAGGGAAATCATGCACTGTTTGTCTTTCTCTGACATTTCACTTAATGTAATACCTTCTAGATCCATCCATGTTGTGGCAAGATTTATTTTTTATAGCTGAGTAACATTACATTGTGTCTACATATGTATATACCATACCTGTATCCATCTATCAATGGACACTTAGGTTACTTTCATATCTTGGCAACTGTAAATAATGAACATAAAGTTGCACATATTTTTTTGAGTTAGTGTTTTTGTCATCTTCAGAAAAATACCCAGAAGTAGAATTGTTGGATTGTATGGTCAGATCAGATCAGATCAGTCGCTCAGTCGTGTCCGACTCTTTGTGACCCCATGAACTGCAGCACGCCAGGCCTCCCTATCCATCACCAGCTCTCGGAGGTCACTTAGACTCACATCCATCGAGTCAGTGATGCCATCCAGCCATCTCATCCTCTGTCGTCCCCTTCTCCTCCTGCCCCCAATCCCTCCCAGCATCAGAGTCTTCTCCAATGAGTCAACTCTTCGCATGAGGTGGCCAAAATACTGGAGTTTCAGCTTTAGCATCATTTCCTCCAAAGAAATCCCAGGGCTAATCTTCTTCAGAATGGACCGGTTGGATCTCCTTGCAGTCCAAGGGACTCTCAAGAGTCTTCTCCAACACCACAGTTCAAAAGCATCAATTCTTCGGCGCTCAGCCTTCTTCACAGTCCAGCTCTCACATCCATACATGACCACAGGAAAGACCATAGCCTTGACTAGGCAAACCTTTGTTGGCAAAGTGATGTCTTTGCTTTTGAATATGCTATCTAGGTTGGTCATAACTTTCCTTCCAAGGAGTAAGCATCTTTTAATTTCATGGCTGCAGTCACCATCTGCAGTGATTTTGGAGCCCAGAAAAATAAAGTCTGACACTGTTTCCACTGTTTCTCCATCTATTTCCCATGTAGTGATGGGACCAGATGCCATGATATTTGTTTTCTGAATGTTGAGCTTTAAGCCAACCTTTTCACTCTCCACTTTCACTTTCATCAAGAGGCTTTTGAGTACCTCTTCACTTTCTGCCATAAGGGTGGTATCATCTGCATATCTGAGGTTATTGATATTTCTCCCGGCAATCTTGTTTCCAGCTTGTGTTTCTTCCAGTCCAGCATTTCTCATGATGTACTCTGCATATAAGTTAAATAAACATGGTGACAATATACAGCCTTGACGAACTCCTTTTCCTATTTGGAACCAGTCTGTTGTTCCATGACCAGTTCTAACTGTTGCTTCCTGACCTGCATACAGATTTCTCAAGAGGCAGATCAGGTGGTCTGGTATTCCCATCTCTCTCAGAATTTTCCACAGTTTATTGTGATCTACACAGTCAAAGGCTTTGGCATAGTCAAGAAAGCAGAAATAGATGTTTTTCTGGAACTCTCTTGCTTTTTCTATGATCCAGCGGATGTTGGCAATTTGATCTCTGGTTCCTCTGCCTTTTCTAAATCCAGCTTGAACTTCAGGAAGTTCACGGTTCACATATTGCTGAAGCCTGGCTTGGAGAATTTTGAGCATTACTTTATTAGCGTGTGAGATGAGTGCATGTTTTTAATGTTCAGAGGAATCTCTGTACCATTTTCTCATATTGACTGCACCAATTTACATTCCAACCAATAGCACATGCTGCTGCTGCTGCTAAGTCGCTTCAGTCATATCTGACTCTGTGCGACCCCATAGACGGCAGCCCACCAGGCAAGAACACTGGAGTGGGTTGCCATTTCCTTCTCCAATGCATGAAAGTGAAAAGTGAAAGTGAAGTTGCTCAGTCATGTCCGACTCTCAGCGACCCCATGGACTGCAGCCTACCAGGCTCCTCCGTCCATGGGATTTTCCAGGCAAAAGTACTGGAGTGGGGTGCCATTGCCTTCTCCAAATAGCACATGAGGGTTCCCTTTTCTCCACATCCTCACCAATACTTGTTATTTTTAATCTTTTTGAAATTAGTCATTCTGACAGCTGTAGGTGAGTTCTCACTGTAGATTTGATTTACATTTCCCTGATATCTAGTGACGTGAACATCTTTTCATGTGTTCATTGGCCATCTGTCATCTTTGGAAAAATATCTATCCAGGTCCTCTACGCAGCATTTTTTAATCAGGGAAAAATGTCTTTTTTTTTAAATGTTGAGTTGTATGAGTTTTTGTATATTTTGCATATTAACTCCTTATCAGATTTATCATTTTCAAATATTTTCTCCCATTCAAAGCAGTCTTTTGTGTTAAGCTCTTTAGATTCACGCAGACCCAATTAGCTTATTTTTGATTTTGTGTCCCTTGCCCGAGGAGAATATTGCTAAAATTGATGTCCACAGTGTTCTTGCCTGGAGAATCCCAGGGACGGGTAAGCCTGGTGGGCTGCCATCTATGGGGTCACACAGAGTTGGACATGACTGAAGTGACTTAGCAGCAGCAGCAGAGCATACTGACTATGTTTTCTTCCAGGAGTTTAATAGTCTCAGGTCTTACATTTAAGTCTTTAACCCACCTAAATTTTATTTTTTTATGTGGTGTGAGTCTGGTTTGATTCTTTTGTATGTAGCTGTGCAGTTATTGTGTCTTTTTGACACAGTAGCCATCCTAGTGGGCATGAAATGATATCTCGTTTTTTATTTTGATCTGCATTTCCCTGATGGCCAGTGATACTGAGCATATTATTTTTTCGTGTGCTGTTGGCCATTTCTATGTTTTCTCAGGAGAAATGTGTGTTCAGATGTTTTGCCCATTTTAAAATGAGGGTTCCTGTTTTTTGTCTTTTTATTGTTGAATTCTAAGAGTTTTTTATATTTTCTGGACACGTCTTTAATCAGTAATTTGTAAATATTTTCTCTTGTTTTGTAGATTGTCTTTCACTTTTTTGATGGCATCTTTTGAAGCACAGAGGATTTTAATTTATAATATCCAGATTGTTTCTTTTGATGTCATATCTAAGAACCTATTGTCTAATCTAAGGGCACAGAACTTTACACTTAAAATTTTTTTCTAAGAGTTTTTTCGTTTTAGCTCTTCCATTTATATCTTCCTTCACTTTAAGTTCGTTTTTGTCATGGTACAAAGAGGGTACCAGGGGTCAAGTTTTTCCCTTTTGCATGTAGATACTCAGTTGCCCCAGCACCACTGGTTGAAAAGACTATTCTCCTCTCTATTGAATTATCTTGGCACTTTCTTAAAAAATCAATCGAAAATGTGAGGGTTTTTCTCCCCTGGATTCCAGATCTATCCCATAGATCTGTATGTCCATCCTTTTGCCAGGACCAAGTTCCTTAAGATTTTCAATATGCAAGATCATATCATCTTCGTGGAGATAGTTTTACTTCTTTCTTTTGAATGGATGTCTTTTATTTCATTTCCTTGCCTCGTTTCCCTGGCTATAATACTTCAATACAATGTTCACTAGAAGAGGCAAGAGCAGACATCAGTGTCTTGTTCCAGATCTTAAAGAGATATCAATCTTTTACCATTAAGTATAATGTTAGCTGTGGATTTTACACAGATACTCTCAGGTTGGGGAATTTCTTTCCATTCCAAGTTTGTTGAGTACTTTATCTAGAAGAGGTGTGGAATTTTGTTAAAAGTTTTGTTGCACTCTTTAAAGGCTTATCTATTTATTACGGCTGGGCTGGGTCTTCGTCACTGCATGTGGGCTTTATCTAGTTGCAGTGCACAGGTTTCTCATTGTGGTGGCTTCTGTTGCTGTGGAGAATGGACTCTAGGCACGCTGGCTTCCTTCGTTGTGGTTCACAGGCTCCAGAGTACAGGCTCAGTAGTTAGCCTAGTTGCCCCAAAGCATGTTGGATCTTCTCAGACCAAGGATTGAACCCTTACCCACTGACAGGCAGATTCTTAATCTCTGGGCCACCAGGGAAGCAGTGTTAAATGTTCTTTCTGGGCTGTTGAGATGATCATGGGTTTTGCCTTTTATTTGATTGCTATAATAAATTACATTAATTGATTTTCAGATGTTAAACCAAAGTTGCTTTCCTAGGATAAATTCCACTTTGCCATGGTGTATAGTCTTTTTTACATATTACTAGGAGATCAGTCCTGGATGTTCATTGGAAGGACTGATGCTGAAGCTGAAACTCCAATACTTCGGCCACCTCATACGAAGAGTTGACTCATTGGAAAAGACCTTGATGCTGGGAGGGATTGGAGGTAGGAGGAGAAGGGGACGACTGAGGATGAGATGGCTGGATGGCATCACTGACTCCATGGCCATGGGTTTGGGTGGACTCCGGGAGTTGGTGATGGACAGGGAAGCCTGGTGTGCTGCGATTCATGGGGTTGCAAAGAGTCGGACACGTCTGAGCAACTGAACTGAACTGAAATTCTATTTGGTAGTGTTTTGTAGAGAATTTTTGCATATTCACAAGAGCTATTGGTCTGTAGGATATTTTTTTCATTGTGACGTTTTGTCTGATTTTGGTATAAGGATAATACTAACCTCATGGTGCAGCAGTAAAGAATCCTACCAGTGCGGGTGATGCAAGAGACTCAGATTTGATCCCTGGGTCGGGAAGATCCCCTGGAGTAGGAAATGGTAACCCACTTCAGTATTCTTGTCTAGGAAGTCCTATGGTCAGAGGAGCCTATTGTCCGTAGTCCATGAGGGCGACAGAATTAGACACAATTAAGTGAACGAGTGCCACACACACACACACACAACTTCATAGAAGGAGTTGGAATTCCTTGATCTTTTATTTTTTACTTTTGGAAGAGTTTGTAAGTAATTGGTAATAATTCATCTTTAAATGTTTGGTAGATTCATCCAAAGTCTAAACTAGGAATTTTCTTTTTAAGGTTTTTTTTTAAGTTTTTTAAAGTTTGTTATTCCTAACTGCATCACTTTACTTGTTATAGTTCTATTTATATTTTTCATTTCTTCCTGAGTCCATTTTGGTACTTTTTATCCTAAGAAACTGTCCACTTCATGGAATTTCCTGGCAGTCCATGGTTAGGACTCCCTGCTCTCACTGCAAAGGGCCTGGGTTCAGTCTCTGGTCAGGGAACTAAGATCCCACAAGCTGCATGGTGTAGTCAAAAATAAACTTTTTTTTAATTTAAAAAAATTTTTACAAAGAAGAATTTGCCCATTTCGTCTAAACTATATGAATTGTTGGAAAATGACTGGTCGTAGTATTCCCTTGTAATCCTTTTCGTTTCTGTTAGGATTGTAATAATGACCCCTCTTTAAGTCCTGTTTTAGTAATTTAGTTCTTCACTCTTTTTCTCTTGGTCAGTCTAGCTAAAGATTTGCCAGGCTTATTGATCTTTTCAAAGAATCATCTTTTAGTTTTTTTACCTATAGTTTTCCATTCTCTATTCTATTAATTTCTACTCTAATCTTTCTTTTCTCTACTTGCTCGGGGTTTAGTTTGCTCTTTTTTTTTCACATTGTTAAGGTGGAATTTTAGATTTATCTGAGATCTTTCTCCTTTTGTAACCTAGGCATTTACAGCTATAAAAAGCCCAGTTAGCACTGCTTTGGCTGCATCCAGTAAGTTTTGGTATGTTGTGCCTTTGTTTTTATTCACTCAAAGTAGTTTACCTTCTGGTTTATTCTTTGACTCACTTGTTATTTGGAAGTTTGTTTCTTAATTTTCATATATTTGTGAATTTAACTTTGTTAATGATGGCTAATTTCATTCCTGTGTGTCAGAGAACACACAATTGTATAATTTAAATTTATTTGTTTATTGAGGCTTATTTTATGGCCTAATTTATAGACAAAATTTGTTTATTTTGCAGAATGTTCCATGTACATGAGAGGAATGTGTATTCTGCTATTTTTGGATGGAGATGCTATAGATGTCTGTTGAGCCCCTAATTTATAGTGTTGTTCAATTCTTGTTTCCTGTTGTTCCCTGGTTGTACTCTGTCTCCTTGTTCTCTCCGTGATTGAAAGCGGGATGCTGGAGCTCCCACCTATACACTGTACGTTTCTTCCTTCAGTTCTGCCAGTTGTTGCTTCATATTCTGGGGGCTGTGTTGTTAACTGCATATCTGCATACCTGCTATATCTTTCTGATGGACTGACCCTGTTATCATTATGAATTGTCCCTCTTTAGCGCTAGTTTTTTGTGTTAAAGTCTATTTTGTCTGATACTAGTAGAACCACTCCAGCTTTCTTATGGTTGCTGCTTGCAAAATACAAATTTTTCTTTCCTTTTCTCCTTTTACTTTCCACCTATCTGTGTCTTTGAATCCAAAGTATATTTCCTGTAGGCAGTTGGATCTTAATGTTTATTCAGTTTGATCATTTGTCTTTTGATTGGATTATTAAATCCTTTCACATTGAATATTATTTCTGACATGTTAGGATGTACATTTGCCATTTTACTTTTGTGTCAAGTCTTTTTTGTTGTTAATGTTTCCCTATTCCTCCTTTAATGTTTCCTTTTACAATAAGTGAATTTTTTATAGCGTAGCATTTTTAATTCTGTTGATGTTTTAAACTTTTGTTTTTTATTTTCTTAGTGTTTTCTCTAGGACTCATCATATACATCTCATCTTAGCAGAATCTAAGACTTATATTAATTTAATTTCAAGGAGATACTGGATATCCCCTATATCCTGTATATCCTATATATCTCTATTTTCTCCCACTTCCTTGTAATATTATTATACATATTATAATTTGTATATATATTATATATGCATTGTTAATTATTGCATTATGTAATTTTATGTCCTTTAAAGAAGCTGAGAACAGTATATATTTACAGATAAAGAAGCTGAGAACAATATATATTTACAGATTTTGTTATACTTGTTTTCTAATTTACCATTTCTGGTTCTCTTCATTCAAGATTCTCTTGAATCTCTGTGGATTCAAGTTAAAAATCTTACTTATTTTCTTACTCCATACAACTTTGTTCCCACCCACCTACTTTGTGTTGTTATTGTTCTATATGTTACAGGCCCAACAATACAATTATATATTATTTTATACAATTCATTTTTAAAAAATATTTATTTATCTTTGGTTGGACTGGGTCTTTGTTGCTGCACTAGGCTTTCTCTAGTTGCAACGAGCTTTATTTTGTCGTCATTTTTAAAGATGGTTTTGCTGGATATAAGATTCTTGGTTGATAGTTTTTCAGTGTTTGCATATGTCATCTCACTGTGTTTTGGCCTTATTATTTCGGATGGGAAGTGAGTTGCTTATTTTTGTGGGATCCCCTTGTATGTGGTGAGTCACTTTTCTCTTTGTTGCTTTCAAAATTTTCTTCTCATCTTCAGAATTTTTAGTATGATTGCCTGGGTGAATCTCTTTATGTTTTCCTACTTTCAATTTGTTGAGCTTCTTAAATGTGTAGATTAATCTTTTTCAACCATTACTTCAGGTATTTTTTCTGCTCCTTTCTCTCACTTTTCTTCCCATTATGTATATGTATGTTGGTGTGCATAATGATGTCCCATATATATATATATATATATATATATATTTTTTTTTTTTTTTTTTTTTTTTTTGAGGATTTTTCTTCACTCTTTTTTAATCTCTGTTCTTGGAATTGCATAATCTCTAGTGCTTATCTTCAAGTTTGCTGATTATTTCTTCTGTGAGTTCAGATCTACTCTTGAGAATGTCTAGTAAATTTTTCATTTCAGTCATTGTATTGTTCATTTTCAGGATTTTCATTTTTTTAAATAATTTCTCTTTTCTGATATTCCTTTTTTGATGAGACGTTAGCATACTTACTTTTACTTTTTTAGTATGGCTTCCTTTAGTTCTTTGAAGATACTGATAACTGCTTTGAAATCTTGGTTTGTTATATCTGATACCTGTGTCCTTTCACAGACAATTTCTGTTGTATACTTTTTCCCCCTACTTTTTATTTGTATGTCTCATAATTTTTTGTTGAGAACTGGACTTCTAAAGTAATATATTGTAGCAACTCTGGATACTGATTTTCTCGCCCCTTCCCAGGTGGCTCAGATGGTAAAGAATCTGCCTGCAATGCAGGAGACCCAGGTTTGATTCCTGGGTCAGGAAGATCCCCTGGAGAAGGGAATGAGTACCCACTCCAGTATTCTTGCCTGGAGAATTCCATGGACAGAGGAGCCTGGCAAGCCACAGTCCCTGGGGGTCACAAAGAATCAGACCCACTGAGCGACTTTCACTCACTCACTCCCCAAGGTTTGTTTGTTGCTGTTTGCTTGTTTATCCCTTTAGTGACTTGGGTGGATTATTTTGGTATTTTCCCCCTCTTTGTGAAGCCTCTGATATGCTGCTTAGAGGATGCACTCTGGATATATGCACAATAACTCTAGGATGGCAGTAGTTCTGGCAGAACTCTCTGAGACTGTCTCTTTCCCTGAGCTCTCTGTTAAACTGGCTGCCTCTGCTGGCATCATACCCAACTTTTAGGCTCCACTAATTGTCAGCTTATTGCTCTGCTCATTGCTCTAGGGCATACATTACTCTAGGGTCTGATTCAATTAAACTTGGGTGCCTTTGTGGAGGTAGTTTTTAAATCCAGTCTTTGAGGTTTGTTCTGACCCCATGAGGGCTCTTCTAGGATTTCCTTTTCCCTCGTTCTCTCTGGTAAACTAGCTGGCCTGCAGCTTGTTTTAAATTGCTTACCACCCAAATCTCCATGGCTTTCAGAGCACTCTTTTTTTTTTTTTTTAGTGCAAATAAGGGTTGGTTCATGCATTTTATTTATTTATTTATTTATTTTTGCAGGGGAAAATGGACAAAGGAAAGGATCAATGAGGGTGGGAGGGAAATGGGAAGAAAGAAGGGGAGTGATGGTGGGGAGGAGTATATGTAATTTCTTAACCAATGGCTTTCTGTTTTTAATCACAAAGAACACTTTAAAAAAATCATGGTGAATTCATCTTATATTAGGAGGTTTGTTCTCGAAATGAAAAGTTCAGGAAACAAAAAGTCCAGTTTGGGTGTCCTCATCTTTAGGCACATCTTGGTATTTTGTATTGGTAAGTCTATCTTTACCACAGTATATTATTTAAGACAGGATCACATTTGTCACCTCTTCCTCCCTACTACCCAAAGTGGTACCAAACCCACAAAATAGTCAATAAACCTCCACAGAGTGAACAAATAAGTCTTTTTTTTTTTTTTTTAAACTCTCCTGAGTGAACTGAATTTTTTGAGGCTCATAAGTAAATATGTTTTCCTCTTTACTTTGTCTATTACAGCCAGATTATGTGAGTGGGGTATTAAAGTCTCCCACTATTATTGTATTGCTCTAGAGAATGTCCTTTAGTTTTTGTTGGAGAAATGGTTTAGTGGTGCAAAATTCTCTCAACTTTTGCTTATCTGTGAAGCTTTTGATTTCTCCTTCATATTTGAATGAGATCCTTGCTGGATACAATAATCTAGGCTGTAAGTTATTTTCCTTCATCACTTTAATTACATCTTGCCATTCCCTCCTGGCTTGGAGAGTTTCTATTAAAAGATCAGCTGTTATCCTTATGGGAATTCCCTTGTGAGTTATTTGATGTTTTTCCCTTTCTGCTTTTAATATTTGTTCTTTATATTTAATCTTTGTTAATTTGATTAATATGTGTCTTGGGGCGTTTCGCCTTGGGTTTATCCTGTTAGGGACTCTCTGGATTTCTTGAACTTGAGTGGTTATTTCCTTCTCCATTTTAGGGAAGTTTTCAACTATTATCTCCTCAAGTATTTCCTCATGGTCTTTCTTTTTATCTTCTTCTTCTGGAACTCCTATGATTCGAATGTTGTAGCGTTTGATGTTATCCTGGAGGTTTCTGAAATTGTCCTCATTTCTTTTGATATGTTTTTCTTTTTTCTCGTCTGATTCATTTATTTCTAGGATTCTATCTTCTAGTTCACTAATCCTATCTTCTGCCTCTGTTATTCTACTATTTGTTGCCTCCAGGGTGTTTTGGATCTCATTTATTGCATTATTCATTATGTGTTGACTCTTTTTTATTTCTTCTAGGTCCTTGTTAAACCTTTCTTGCATCTTCTCAATCCTTGTCTCCAGACTCTTTAACTGTGATTCTATTTTGATTTCGAGATTTTGAATTAATTTCGCTATCATTATTCGGAATTCTTTATCAGGTAGATTCCCTATCTCTTCCTCTTTGGTTTGGTTTGGTGGGCATCTATCCTGTTCCTTTAGCTGCTGGGTATTCTTTTGTCTCTTCATTTTGTTAAAATTGCCAAATTTAGAGTGTCCTTACTATATTCTGGTAGTTTGTTGAATTCTCTTTATTGAGGCGGTTTACAGGTCTTTTCAATATCTGATCTCTGCCTTGTTACAGAGGGGGCGGAGATGAACACCCAAATCTAAACCCGCCAGGTTCAGGCACTCAGATAATCCTCAGAAGCACAGACTTGGTTGAGTCTGCGTTTTATGCCCTTCCCAGATCCGAGTAGCGCAGGTGATGAAATGTTCAGCGAGCGCAGCTGCTGCGACTTATCGCCTCTCCGCCGCTCAGTTTTCTGGGTATACAAACAGCGCACTTTCTCAGGCAGATGTTGACCATCCAGAGCCCCAAGAAGCGTGAGTCAGCACAGAAACCTACTCACAGTTCCGTTAGACAGTGTCTCTCTAGGGCTATAATTGCCCGCCTCTGGCCCTGGCTGCCTGTCACCGGAGTGGGACGGCCTGCAGCCGGCCAACTCTGTGCAGCCCTTTGTTCCGTAGGTAGTCCTGATGGTGTCTTAAGTTAGGGCTGGCTTTTGATGTAGTAGATAACCGACAGTCTGGTTATTTCGCTCAGATAGCGCCCGAGATAGCCAGGCCAAATCCTTTCTCAAAGCAATGCAGGCCTCGCTGCTCCTCCTAGCCCAGACCCCACTTGCCAATAGCAAATGCTGGTGTCCGCACCAGTTCTCCGCAAAAGGAGTTACGGCAGGGCTCGTTTTCTCGTTTTGAAGACAATGAGCTGTCTTTCTAAGTGCCTGATGTCCTCTGCCGGCATTCAGAAGTTGTTTTATCGAGTTTATTCAGCATTCAAATGTTCTTTTAATGGATTTGTGGAGGAGAAAGTATTCTCCCCGTCTTACTCGTCCGCCATCTTAGCTCCTCCTCCCCAGAGCACTCTTAAGGTTGAACGTCCCCATGTTCTCTTTCAAATAAAGTTCGTGATTTTTTTTTTTTTTTTTGGCTGCACTGTGATGCTTGCCAGATCTTAGTTTCATCCAGGGATGGAACTCATGCCCCATGCTGTGGAAGCATGGAGCCCTAACCAGTGGACAGCCAGGGAATTCCCTGAAGTCAGTGAGTTAGGGAAGAGCTTCAGAGTTCTCAGTTTTTGTGGATTGACTGGGCATAATCTCTGAGTCTCTGTTGTAGAACTGAGGGTAAGGAAAGTGGTTCATCTCCTAGAATAACATCTGGCTTCGTGTGCAGGGCTCTGGGCAGTGGTGGTAGCCTTTCATTCTGTCCATGGACATTTAGGTTACCTGCAACTCTCTCCCAACACAGAACATCTGCCCCATGAGCATGCAGGCTGGGACAAAGAGATCAATATGCTTAGCCTGCCATGCCTGAAGTCAAGCCTTTGTCCCATCAGTGAGAGTCGGGTGGAGGAAGGGAGCCCCAATCTCGGCTACACTCACCAGGAATTTAGCCTCCACCACTTGAAGCAGAGAAAGGAGGCACTGGTGAGATGCTGGCAGCATGCTTCTTTCAGTGAGATATCCTATATCTCGACTGGGAGCTGAGAGGAAAAGGAGACCCATTCTCTTGGCCATACCCACCTGGATCAGAGCTTCAGACATTGCTTTGAGATGGGTAGAGAAGAGGGAAGGAGCAGGTTGCTGTTTAAGTGCTACAGACTCTCACTGTTCTGGCTGAGATTGAGTAGATTTTCTTGAATAAATTTCTTTATTTGCTGTATGCCCTTAGGAAAATGTCAGAGACTTTGACAATTGGTTTGTAAAATAATCTTCACCGATTATAGTAGGACAATGGGTCAACAGAGTGCCCCATTCCAGAAGTGAAAGCCTGGCATAGGGATTTAAGATAAACTCACTCCAGCTCTCAGCAGTTCAAGAGACATTGGAATTACATTTTAGATCCCTTATGGGATCATTAAAATTAAGCAGGATACTCAGGTGCTAGCCTGATTAAACCATCTCCCTGGTACTGAAAGCTTCACGTAACCTCCAATCTCTGAGACATGCAGTGGATAGGTGAGAACACCAGATCAGCTACAGTCTGCTGATCCTTTGGAACTGCTTTGAACTGAAGCAAAGGATTCATTCAAATTTGGCCCATTCCCTGAGAGTACTTGGGAGAACAGATAAGACAATGGGCACACAACTTGGAAATCTGGTGAAGAGACAGGACCTGCTCTCGAGTTCCTGTCTGGCACAGACTCATCTCCACCCCCACAATGTGATAGGCACTCAGATTCTTGCTTTTCTCTAAATCTGGTCTCAAGATGCAGGCATTCTCTCTCCTACCTCCTGAGGGTGTGTCTTTCAGGCTTCCTTTCTCCCCTTGATGAGAGTGTTTACCCCCACAGCTACAACTGGATATCCAGGGTGCGTGCTGCTGCTGCTGCTGCTAAGTCACATCAGGCGTGTCCGACTCTGTGTGACCCCACAGACGGCAGCCCACCAGGTTCCCATCCCTGGGATTCTCCAGGCAAGAATACTGGAGTGGGTTGCCATTTCCTTCTCCAGTGCATGAAAGTGAAAAGTGAAAATGAAGTCGCTCAGTCGTCTCTGACTCTTCGCGACCCCGTGGACTGCAGCCTACCAGGCTCCTCCGTCCATGGGATTTCCCAGGCAAGAGTACTGGAGTGGGTTGCCATTGCCTTCTCCGAGGGTGCGTGCTAAGTCGCTTTAGTCATGTCCGACTCTTTGCGACATTGTGCTGTAGCCTGCTAGGCTTCTCTGTCCATGTAATTCTTTAGGCAAGAATACTGGAGAGGGCTTCCATGCCCTCCTTCAGGGGATCTTCCTGACCCAGGGATCGAACTTGCGTCTCTTACGTCTCCTGCATTGCTGGCAGATTCTTTACCACTGGGCCACTCGGATATCACAAGTGAAATGGCAGCGCATCCATTATGATGCCGGGCTATGGTTGCGTCATAATTCACGTTTAGTATGTGGACTGACAACGAAAGCTAGTTCATGGTATAAGGCTGAATGAAAAGAGGCAGGAATATGCATACACACAGCGAAATAGATCATGATTTCTGTGGGTGATGGGGTTGTGATTTTTATTATCTTCATTGCCCTTCTGTTTTGTTTTGTTACAATCAGCACTTATTAGTTTTATAATCAGAAACAAAAGCTACTCGTCTTTCCCTGTGGGGTGTTGAGATGCCGAGTCTCCAGGACGCGTGGGCCGTGGGGTGGGGTAACCAACGGGTCGGTGACCCGGCCAGGGGAGGCGCGCAGTTCCCGCCCCTCCACCACTACCCTAGTCCGGGAGCCCCTTCGGACCTACGCCCGCAGCGCGAGCTGGCACTTCGTCAGGTGGGCGGCGGCACCCATCAGGCGGCGGTACCTCTCCGGGGACGTACGCCTGCAACCGGCAAAGAAGGGCTCAACCACCCGCAAAGAGTCGGCGGTCCGGCGGCGCAGGTGGGCGCGGGCGTGATGTGCCGGCATCGGGACGGGGCGGGGCGGGGAGGGCTCAGGCCGGGCGGACTGACCTCCCAAGAAGTGCCTGAGGCCCCCGACGACGGTCACTTCCCCATCGCCCTGCCGCCCGGCGCGCCCTGGGCCGGCCTCTAGGCTCACGCCCACCTTCCTCCCCACTCCGGCTCCAGTTCCATGAGTCTAGCCGAGGAGTGGGACCAGAGGGCGATGGGAGGAAGCTACTACGAACTGTTCGCGGCCTCATTGGGCAACCTGGAATGGTTGCGGTTCTGTTTAAATCGGCATCGAGGCGAAATCCTGGCCGATGACAAGGTAAGGCCTTGAAGTGCAGGGGCAGCAAGCGAAGTCTTCACCCTACAAAGAGCTCTGCACACAGTGGTTACCTGGCAAGGAATGACTCTAATTCACCTTCCTACCATCTGGAAGGCAATTTTGGGGAAGCAAGATAAGGGAGTGGGAAGGGGACCGTGGGATTCCCGGGAGCACAGAGAAGAGGCGAGGGTGATCCCAAGAAATCCTCTCTAGGTTAGGTTGTGGGACCCCCGGTACAGTCCTGCTCAACCACTTTCTGTCTCCTCTGGCCCCCGCAGGGTTTCACTGCCATCCACTTTGCAGCCCAGAGCGGCAAGCTTGCATGCCTGCAGGTCTTGGTGGAAGAGTACAAGTTTCCCGTAAACCTGCCCACCAACAATGGCCAGACACCTCTGCACCTTGTCATCCATGGTGACAACAAGACCATGGCCCTCGCCTGCATTCACTATCTGATTAAGCAAGGGGCGGCCCTCAACACGTGAGTCCAGCCTGTGTGGGGAGAGGGGCTGGCAGGCTGGGCAGATAAGAACCCCACTTCCAGGCAGGAAGATTCAAGGAGAGAGAGAGGAGCTGTGGGGTACTAGGAACTTGTTCCCACATGAAGCAGTCACGTGGTAGTGGCTGAGAGGCTTTGAAAGAGGGCAGACCTACTTCATGTCCCGGTTTTGCTACCCGCCAGCAGACAGAAAAACCTCAGGCAAATCACTCAAGCCTAAGTCTCAGTGCTCTGGTTCCCAAACCTGTCTGTACACTGGAATCACCTGGGGAGCTTCAAAAATACCAATGCCTGTGTTTCAGTCCAAATTTAATTTGTCATTTAATTGGCCTGGGATGTGGCCCGGGCTTTGAAAGTGCAAAAGAGCCCCAGCTATTTCTCATTTGGCAGCAGAGTTTAGGAACTACTGCCTCAGTGTCTTCAACTGAAATTTGGGTAGATGACAGTGCCTGTCACATGAGACTACTGTGATAATTGAGAAAGTGAATCGATGGCTTAGAGACTGCATTCATTCAAAATATTTATCCAGTATCTAATGTGCTGAGCACTGAGCCAGAATTGAGGAATACGGTGAATGTAACAGCCATGGTCCCTGCCCTCCTAAAGCTGACATACTAATGTAGGAGCAGCCAGTCAACTAGCAAACAAATGAACAAAATGGGAGTGTGGTAAGCAGTTATGAAAGGTAATGGAGCTGTGAGTAAAGGGGACAAGAAGACCTATTTGGGAACGGGCAGTTACCTCTAAGGAGAGGACTGAGAGGAGCCGGCCAGGTGAAGAGCCAGGGAAAATTATTCCAGGCAGAGGTGCAAAGGCCATGTTGGGAGAGAATGGAGCAAGGTCAGAAGACGAAGTTGGGGAGGAAGAGGGTGCCCTGATCACGCAGGCCTTGTGGGCCATGGCCAGGCGTGGGGAATGGGGAGGAGGCCTGGGTGGTTAAAGAGGAGATGAGGTTCATGGTCTCTGCACTCCAGCCAACCCAGCTCTCCTTCTGGTAGGTCCTCATGGTCACATCGGAGAAGGCAGTGGCACCCCACTCCAGTACTCTTGCCTGGAAAATCCCATGGACAGAGGAGCCTGGTAGGCTGCAGTCCATGGGGTCGCTAGAGTCGGACACGACTGAGCAACTTCACTTTCACTTTTCACTTTCATGCATTGGAGAAGGAAATGGCAACCCACTCCAGTGTTCTTGCCTGGAGAATCCCAGGGACGGGGAACCTGGTGGGCTGCTGTCTATGGGGTCGCACAGAGTTGGACATGACTGAAATGACTTAGCAGCAGCAGCATGGTCACATACTCCATAATCAGACTTTAGCTATTCACTCAGTCCAAACCCTCCTTCAACAGTTGAAACTGAGCTACAGAGAGAGAGGACATGCCAGGGCCACCCAGTGGACTAGTGGCACAGCAGACTTAGGAGCTGGTTTGCCCATCTGATGCCCTTCATCCTTCCTTTCTCCCCTCTTCTCCCTGGCGGGACCCTCCAGTCAGACGTGCAGTGGCTCCACACCTCTGCATCTGGCAGCCCGCGAGGGCCTGCTGAGCTGTGTCAAAGTCCTGGTGCAGAAAGGTGCCAACGTCCACGCACAAGATGCCACAGGCTGCAAGCCCATTGACTACTGCAAAATATGGAACCACCGAGTCTGTGCCCGGTGAGGAGTGAGAACTACCCCCATCTGCCACCCTTCCCCAGGGCCCTCACACAAGGATGAGTCTGCCGAGAACCCTCTCCAGGATGCTATTCCTGGGGCTCTCCACAGGGCCTCACCCCTGGGGTTTAGCATTACCTCGAGGTCCTAGCCCTTCAGCTGAAAGGTGGTGATCACTTTCCTTTCTCACCTCCAGGGAAGTAGTTAGCCAGATGGGGGATGGTCCATCTTGCTCACCTCATCTCTAGTGGCTCTCCCTACCCTCACCCAGGCCCTCAGCAGAAGCCAGTCTTCCCAGCCCAGGGTGAAGCTGAAGGAATGACACACCCTTGCCTTGGCATCAGGTTCTTGAAAGATGCCATGTGGAAATGGGACAAGAAGGACTTTGCCCATGAGATGAAGAAACTGAAGAGGCTCAAGGACCAGCTGGCCCTCATGGAAGAGGACTACCTGACTGAGTATCAGGTAAGGGGTAGGGCAGGCAGGGGCGCTGGGCATCGGCTGTGACCCAGGAGTCTGAGCATGGCTCCCGTGTGTGGTTAGCTAGAAGAGTGGCTAGAAGTGGTCCCATCCAGAACGAGCCGCCCCCCTCCTCTGAGGAGGGAGCTCCAGGAGGGTCGGAGGGATAATGCTGAGGAGTCTATACAGGTGGGCGGCAGTTGGCTATATGAACAATCAGGGAAGAGCTGACCTGGTACAAGGAACGGACAGCCCTGTGGAGGGGCATGGGGGCCCATGAGAGTATGGTATACGTCAGGAAGTGCAAATTCAGAACAGACGAGGAATCAGTTGTGAGCTGGAGGCTGACAAGCTAGAAACTTGGCAGGGGCCCAGATCAATGTCAGACCTTGACTGGGGCAGAAAAGGAGAGTAAAGGATTTTAATGCTAGGTATAGGTACACAGAATGCAAGAACCAGGAAACTCCAAAAGAAGATGCTGGGACTCCTAAGTGGATCCAGGGGTGGGGAGGGCTTTGGGGCTGGCAAAATCTGGTATTTCAGCTCTGTTCCAGCTGCATTCCTCTCATTTTCCCTGTCATACCCTCTGTTGGTTCACCCAGCTCTCACAGTCACGTGTATCCAGAGGAGGCAAAGCCCATCTGTTCCTGTGTCTCTAAAATTTCCCCCGAAGCCCCTTGAAGATTTCCCCTTATCTCTTATTGACCTCAACTGGATCACCTGTGCATTCTTGTTCCAATCCCTAGAGCTCAAGGAAAGCCAAGTGCTGACTGACTGAAGTCTGGGGCAAGGCCGATGGAATTATGATGATTGGCTTAGCCTAATCGGGGGGCCTACCTCTGGAGCTGGGTCAGTCTCCAAACCACCTGACTGCTTAGCAACAGTCTGGGAACTGAGACAGGGAGGGACGAAGGGGTGGTTCTGTAGGTTCCGCTCTAGTGGAAGGAGGGACCGAGAGCATCGCCATCCAGTCTGGAGCACCAGCCAACTGTCTGTCTCCCTACCCTGACTGCTCAAGGCCTCCACTTCCAAGAAGTCTGCTCAGATGTGCTCCATCCAGTTGCTGGCCTTCCAGACTTTTCTGTTCTCTCCTTCCAGGGTCAAGGATAAGTTTGTACCACTCATTTGCCTTTGCCCCCCATCAAACCAGAAACTTTTAAGGCAGGCTGGGAACGTCTTTATGGGGGATGCAGGAGTCTCAAGCGTTTTCATAGGGCAGGGATTAGGTCTCCCCACTCAAGCTCTGCCCACCTAGGGCAGAAGCCGAGTCTCCATCTGATTGGAGGTCTCCCTTGTGGGAAAGGCTCTGTCGAATGAGCCAGGGGCCCCTCCAGGCAGTATTTTCCTCATCAGAACAAGGGGTCCCACAAGGCAGGGGTTTCTCTCATCAGACTCTGGGCTCGCAAAGGGCAGCAAGGTATCTGCTCAATTAGACCTGAGGTTTCCAGGGCTACAGCCACACAGCCTGCTTTCACAGAAACACAGGGGGAGCAGCTGTCCAGAAGTATCTTGTGCCTTCTGATGTTGCAGAAGGAGCACCAAATTCTGAGAGAAGCTGACTTCAAGAAGTGGCTCCACCACAAGTTGCTACTCCAAGACCAGTCCCTAATACCCAACATTCAGCGAGAGCCCCGTGCTCCGCCCCGTGCCACTGCTCTCTCCAAGACCTGCAAGGACTGGGTACTGTGGCCTCCCACGAGCTTCCACCCCTCCCCGGAGGCACGCCTGCAACAGATACAGCAGCCCAATCTGCCCTTGGTGATGTCTGCGCCCGCCTACAAGCCGCCCGCGATCAGGCGGCCCAAGGTGTGGAATCTTAGCAGCAACCCCGCCAGGTCCCCCACCGCCCAGATCGGCTACCCACAGGGCGTCCGCCTGGGCGTGCATCCCGACCCCAGGCCAGAACGCGACTTCCGCTGCTTCGTGCAGGTGAGGTCCAACGGGCACGGTGGCGCGCACCTGCGCACGGTGGCCGGCCACCAGGTGGCGCCTGTGCCCCGGCTGCCTTTCGAAGTGGTAATCCGTGAGCTGTACCCTTCGGTGCGGCCCTACAGAATGAAGGTGCCCCAGGGCTTCTGCTCTGTCGCTATGGAAGAGGTGCCCCGGAAGCGGCACTTGGGTGACAGCAGCTTCTGGACCGACACGCTGAGCATGAACCTGCGAGAGACATTCGACGAGGCCTTCCTGGCAGCTGTGCGAGCCCATCAAGGACTCCCCGCTCTGCCTTCCTCTAAACCACCCCTCCCTTAAACTTACTTTGGTGGCCTCTCCACTGGAGACTGTGCAGCAAAGGCTGAGGTGTGGTGATTTTGTGTGGGTGGGGAGGAAGGCAGAGTGCCCACAGGCTGCCCACCCTCAAGCTCAAGGCTGGCAGCCTCCTCCCCCACAGACCCCAGATCCCCTTCTTGCCACAAAGGAATCTCCCCCAGGAGATCCAAGTTAGGGCAGCACCCCAAGGCTCAGAGTGGGGATCCCTCTGTTCTGGGCCCTGGCATTGGAAAAGTGACACCTTGGCGTCCCCATCTCCCCCTCCCACCCCAAAGAGCTCACCAGGGCTGAAGATTCCAGGATGAGGGACCACTTCGAAATTCTGCCTCTTGTTCATATTAAGTCCTTCCTGCTGCAGGTTCTAAGCCTCATTCTGCATTTCCAGATCCAGAACAGGGAGGAGGAAGGCTAGAGTGTCACCCTGCCGCTGGCTTTCCTGCCACGCTGGTCTTCCTTCATCCCAGTTGCCACTGGGGTCTCTGCAGTTCAGAGAAGCAGAGGCAGTCTCTCTATGGAGGACAGAGGGAGGTCCTGTGGCTTCAGGTAGAGACTGAAAGCATTTGTACTTCCTGCAGGAAGCTCGCTTGGATCCCCTGCTAGCCCCTGTACATGCCACTGCAAATCACTCATTAAACAAACATTTATTGAGTACTTTCTATGTGCCAGGTGCCAAGCTAGGCGCTGTTGATACAAAAACTGGACAGTCCCTGCCCTCAAGGAGCTTACAGTCTAGTGGGGAGACAGAGCAGTCAGCAGGCAAGTAAGACCAGAGTCATCTGTGTGGTGTGCTGGAGGGAGACGGGACATTCAAAGTTCCTTGGAGGAAGTGAAGTCTAAGTTGAGAACTGACAGAGAAGGTACCCAGGTGAGTAGAATGAAGGCGAAGCAACGGGGCATTTCTGGATACAGGAGGCTGAAATTCAGAGTGCAAAGTGGCCAGTGACGAGGCCAGAGAGGCAAGCAGGAACCAAGACACCAGGAGTCTCATGAACCATGCTAAGGGGTCTGAACTTTATCCTGAGGGCAGTGGAGAGCCATGGAAGGTTGTAAGCCAGAAAGTAACTGGATCAACTATGCATTAGAAAGACAACTCCAGCTGTGGGATAGAGAAGCCAAAGGAGGCTGTCACAACAATCCAGGTGAAAGCTGATGACCGTGGGAGTGGCTCAAATAAAGAGATTAAGAAGGTAAACTTGACAGTTGTTAGATGTCCGGGCAGAAAGAGAAACCAGGTATCTGGCTGGGCTCCTGAGTGATCTTCGGGCCAAAGCAGGTACCCAAAAAAGGCAGGTATGCAGAGGACAGCAAGAAGTGCTATCTGGGCCACACGATTTGTCTGCGTGCCCAAAGGCAGCAGAACTGTGGTTCAGAGGACCAAAAGGGATGCTGGGGTTGGAGGTCAGCTCTCAATTCCTTGAAGCCATGAGCAGGGACAGGCTCCTCCAGGGAACCCATGACAGAACTCTGCACAGGGCGAGGGGAGAAGCCTGCACTGGCCTGGAAGGGAACAGAGAGGGAGAACCAGCCACAAAAGGGCTTGGGAAGCTGGCAGTGATGAAACCTGCCCAACGCTGCAGAGATGCAGAGAGAGATGTGAAAGGGGTCCACTGGACTTAACACAAGGCTGCTGGCAACCCCTGGAACACGAGCAGTAGAGTGAATGGAGGGGCAAAGCTGCCACTGGTGAGAAGGAAACAGACAGCAAGAGACAGCAAGGCCGGCTGCTGGCCAGCAGTCAGGAGGACACCGGTCTCCAGCGTCCTGGACCTTGTCCTGCCTTGTCTGCATGGGACAGAAGGGCCTGGCCATCTCAGCACCACTTAGAGGAGGCCACAATGGCTGCTCCTCCCCAGGAAAGGGGAAGGCTGATTATTTTTAAGAGAAAGCCAATACTAAAGCCAAGGAAATGAAGGGCTATGGTGGGACTGGAGGCAGGAGGTAGAAACAAGGTTTCCAAGCACAGAGGTCTCCCAGTGGCTGAACGGTACCACAGGCGTGCTGTCCACCTCTGCACCTGCCTGCTCTGCTCTGAGGTATAGGACATGCCAGTAGTGGCTCCCACGGGACTTCATTCCCACACATACTGCTGAGGACTTGGAAGGCACTAGAGTTGGAGTGCAAGGTCGACAAATGCTGCCCTATGCCCAGGACCTGGCCTGTCTTCTTAGAAGACAATCACCTCCTAGGAGCCCTGACCACTCAGAAGAGAGGGCCGGCCCTGTGTGCTCTCAGAGGAACGAACAGCTTCTCCCACCACCAATTTCTTATACAACAGGCTGTATGTAGTCCAGCTGCCTGGAAGCCAATTTTTATTGTTTCTCCTCAAGCCCGAGAAAGAAATCAGCCAGAAACCACTCCTCTTCCCTAGGACAAGACTTATAAATAGGATATTATACATGTTCTGAAAAATCTAACCCAGTCCCACACTATCCCCTCTCTGCCCCCAGCCTGGCAGTCACAGAGCCCCAGGGAAAGAAGAGATGGAAGAAGAGAGAAGGGGACTAAGAAAGGCTGCCTCCACTTCCACTCCCCATCCCCCCACCAGGTTCGGCTCCTCATCTCTGTCCCCTTCCCACTAAGGGCCACAAGAACGGTCCCTTCAGAAGGGCAAGACCCAAATGTGGAAAAAGAGCCCTGGTGCAGCAAAGCCAGTCCAGGCGGAAGGTCTGCAGGAAGAAAGGAAGATGAACTTTCAGGGTATTAAGGCAAACAGTGCCACCTAGAATCTTTATTCAAATGGGAATCAGCACTTGGACAGAAATCACAGTTCAACAGCAAAAACTTTCTCTTGGAAGTGCTGAGTCACAGCCCCTCCCATGGCCATCTGCCCACTGGCAGTTATCACTGTCTGCTCTTCAGCTTCATGGCCCTGGCCCTACCTGCCCGAGCTGAGCCAGAACTCCTGACCGATCAGAGGAGGAAGCAGGAGGGCCACAGGGGCTCGGCCTCTGTGCACCCAGGTGGGTGGTGGCCTCCTGGCTAAGCAGGCCCTGACTCCTCCCTGGCAGCCTCTGAGGTCTCAGCCTCCAGCAGTATCAGATCTGACCTGAGCTGAGCCTCCTGAGGAGGGTGGGGATGAGGGCTTCCAGGGGAGTGGAGGGAAGGAGGGCCAGGGCTGGGGGAAGGTGCCGTCCAACTCTCGGCCCCCACCCAGTGCGGAGGCCCAGGGGCCTGACTCTCCGGCTCCTGTGCCAGCATCCCCTCTCCAGGGGGTCAATATATCTTCTGCCGACTGGGTAGGATGGCCTCTTTGATGAATGAGAAGACAACCAGGATCCCTAAGCGTTTGCCCCGCTTGCCTTTGGTGAAGTAATTGGAGACCACGTCATCTGTGGAGACACAGGCAGGGAGATGAGTGTGTGTACGTGTGTGCGTGTGTGTGTGAACACAGTGCTGCCCACCCAGAATTCAAGTGTGTGTATCACAGGGTGGGCTCTGGCTCCCCCAGCAGCTCAGGCCTTGCTGGTGCCCTCCCACCATGACCCCTTCCTACCCTCTTCTCACCTCCTGGCTGCATGGTGGAGGGCAGGACGTTCTCCCCAGCCGAGAGCGACACGAAGAACGCAAACGGGATTATCCACAGACAGAAAGTGAAATAGGCCAGGACCTGGCAACAAAGACACTGAGAAGATGGTGCTCCCGGAGGTGCCAAGGCTGGTCCAGGAGCGGTCACTGTGTATCTTAGAAAACTGGTCACGTGCACACTGACGACCCCACATGGGATCTCTGAAGGGGACCACGGCCCAGGAAGCAGAGACAGGACAGCCCCAGGACAAGATTCAGTGGGGAAAGGTGGAGACTGAAGATGACCACGATTCAGGCCAAAATCCCTGAATCCTGGTCACCAGGACAAGCAACTCCTCTGAACCGAAGGAGATAGATGGAAGTTAAAACCATGACTGACCCATATCTCCTGGAGAAGTGACTTTGTTCTTCTCCAGCGTTCAAACTAGAGCAGCAGGGCTCAAGGTTGTGGCCCAGTCCTGCCCTGTGAGGTTTGCCTCAAACCAGGTCACCCCACGCCCCTTCGTGACCTTAGGATATCAGGCTGGGATCCTGGGAGACCCAAAGGACTCACTGGGAGACACAGTGGCCTTCTTCCTCAGCCAAAGGGTCACTGCTCCTCATACTCACAGCTTTCTAAAATCATCTACATTATTTTTTCTTAATGTGTTATCCCTGAATAGTCTCAGTTTCAAATCACAGCCAAATTCACAAAGAAATCACACAAATGCCCTTTACCCCTGCTGTCTCTTAGTAGTCTAAAGACATACTGAAGACTTACCTCTGAGAAAGGATAATATTCCTCTGCAAAAAACTGAAATGCTAAGTAATGATTCACCACCACTAGCCCTGTTGAGGGAATGAACAGTCAGTCAGTCTCAGGGATGACATAAAATAGACTTTTAGCCTTCACAAGGCCCTGGAGGTCGGAAGCCAAGTCTTGGTCCTGACTTTACACACGACCCAGAGTACAACATGGGCCAAGCACGCTACTCTCCAGCACTCAGGTTCCCATCTGTTAAAAAGAAAGAACGAGCCCCCATCTGCCCACTGCTGAGTGTGTATGAGTTAAATTAGAAGTAAATAAAAAACTCCTTGAATGTTATAAAAATGAGACTTCAGTGCTACACAGCCCAAAGCACCGTGCCAAATGACTTGGTCTAGAGCGGCCCTAAGTCCTAAAGAGAGCTCTGCATGGGCGGTGGGGGAGGAGGAAGTCACGCCGAGCACTCGCTCCTGCGTCCCCTCCACAGACAGAGGCGCTCACTCCTCAAGAATAAAGGGCACCATCTGCTGGACGCTTTGCGGTGCAGTCTCAGGGCTCCTCAAAGTTCCAGGGACGCAGGTCTCTCCCTATCCTGCCCCAGGGTAAGGCTGGCTGATCTGAACTGGTATGTTCTGCATCCACACACACCTCCTTCGTGTGCAGCCGAATTCAGACAGAGGGAGATCCTGGGGACCCGCTGCTCAGACACAGGCGTTCCTGTTGTGGTGAAGTGAAGGGCAGACACCCCTCAAACCCAACACCCCTCACATACGCCTCGCCGGCAGCAGCACGGGCCCTTCCTCTTTTCTCCTCTTGCCACTCCCCTTCTACAGCAGGGACAACAGCTCTGCCAGGCCTAGCCATGCTCTAGGGCAAGGGCTTGCCAAAAGACAGGATGGTGCCCCACTCCCACAGACCTTCAGAAAACTGTCCCAGGCATCCAGAGGGCAAGTTGAGGGAGTGACAACAGGAAGCCAAGGGAACATGCCATTGTAGGTGGGGGTGGGGGTGGGGGAGAGCACCCTCCCACCTAGGAAGAACCAAGAGGGGCATAGTGTCCAAGGAAGGACACCTCACACCAACCCCCACAAATCTTTCAGTGGAATCAAACCAAGGCACTCAGTCCTGGCTTGAACACCACGCCCTCCTGTGAATGACAGCTTCTTTCCAGGTTCTCTCACAGAAATAGAAAAGTAGCTCTAAGAAACCCCAATTCCATCTGACATCTTGACAAAAGGCTATGATGACCAGTAACAATTCAAGGGGGAAAAGGCAATCCTGGTAACCAGATTCTGTCTAGAACCTTTTCCAGAAACAACTAGAGCATCTATGTGCCGAATGACTTTCCCAAATATCACTGAACAGATGGAGATGCTAAGGTCAGAAACTGGCGGCAGAGCAAAGGCAGGAAGGCCAGGGTCCTCCAAACACGTTTGTCAAGCCCAAGGCAGCTGTCTGCAGGGAGACCCGCAGCCCCATGATGCTCACCTTAATCATGCCTGCAGGCCGGGGAAAGGCTTTGGGCTTTTCCTGGCCAAGTGGTTTCTTAAGGGCTGTAACTACTCAGCTGACCCACTTCTTTTCCCTTCTCGAATCTTTCAAACCCCACCTGCCCCAGGAAAGCCATCCCTCCCTGAGCATCCCAGCCCTCCAAATTCTAGTCACTAGAGCCAGTGTGGGTTCCTCACATGTGAGAGCCCCAACCGCCAACTGGCCTGGCCTCCTGGAGGACCTCAGTGGTTTGCCTCCCGCTTCGGTGCCAAAACAGAGCTGGGCACATCCCACCTCAGCTGTCCCTCCCACTCTGTCCCCTCTCACCGCACGACAGGATGAAGTTAGGCGAGGTCAGCATGATGAAGGGGAAGGTCTGGAGGAGGCCAAAGTAGACAAGGTTGGTGAAGAGGCCCACGCCAATCATGTAGGTGGGGAAGCGCTCAAAAACGTAGAGGCCAATCAGCACAGCTGTGGAGAACTGAACAACGGAGGCGCACAGTGCAGGGAGCTGCTTCCAGGCAGCCTTCCTGGACTCACTAGGCCCTAGCCTACTCAGGGCAACATGCTTCAGTCTTTCCTTGTTTCACAGCCACAGTTCTGACCTCCCCAACTAGCCTCTAGGCTCCCAAAGGGCAGCATTTTTTTAATCCCAGTTTGTCTGACAGCACCCCACAGCTTATACTGTGACCCCAGCACACACATATATATGTGATCAAAGTTCAGATTTCAATTCTAGTCTTTTCCATCCCCCTTTTTTAACGCTGATAATGACCTACTGAATTGATTGCACAACCCAACAATGAATCACACCTGCAGTATGAAAACCACCGTTCTGAAGGACTTACAGTTGTCAGCGTATAAATGGCAGGCAGGCAGCTGAATGAAGGACTGACTCCTGTATCAACACCTATGAGCTGGTCCCTGAACCCAGGGCTGAGAGCTATGGTCTTGTTTCCACAACTGACTCCCTACCCCAGGTCATGCCAGAGAGAAAGTGGCTGCTGACAACAGGTGATTTGAGAGGCAGTGGACTCCTCCTGTTCAAATGTGCTTCCAGCCCCTCCCCAGCCTCTCCTGCAGCTGCAGAAACCACCAGTAGTCTCTCCTGTGGCTTTGACACCGATGGTAAGGATTGTATCTTCAGGAAGAGAAGCCTTCCATGAGCCCTGAGCAGGGCAGGGCCTGTGCCAGGGACGGTGTCGCCCTCTTAGAACAAGTCACTTGGTCCAACAAGTACGCAAAACTGTCCTTAAGGTTCCTCTCAGTTCTAAATGCTGTGAACAGAGCAAGGGGCTAAGACCACTGAAAACAAACAAAGGCAAAGCCATGGTCCTGTCAACACAGAACAAGCACTTGGCTCTCACCTTAAGGAACCGAGAACAAGGCCTGAAGTGAAGCAATCCCACTGGAGAAGGAAGCTCCGGAAGACCTAGGCCCAGGAGAGCAGACCCAGGGGACCAGGTACAGGGCAGGGAGGTGGGGGATGGTACCCTCAGGAAACAGCAAGGTCAGGGGTCTCATCACCCAGGCCAAACTTTCCCCACTTCCTCCTTTTGAGACAGGTCAAGAGTGAGGGGGATCCTGGGGAAAGCTGTCACTTACCCAGATCATGTATTTTATGATCCTGCTGGTTGCAACTGTGTATTCTTCTATCAATTCAGCCAGGTAATAAAGTCCGGCAGCTAGAGCGGGGAGGAGAGCAAGGCAAGCAGGGAGAACATTAGCCAGGGTCACTCCCACCATCCTGATCAGCCCTCTATCTGCAGCTGGGTCCCACCCAACCTTTCATGAGTCCATGAGGTACGGAACAAACCAAACAGAACAAACCAAACAACCCGTGTTGTTACCCTCCCAAGTCACAAGTAAAACTTTGTCAAGGCAACTAAGGAGAGATTTCATAAAAGTGAATGGAAACCTGTATTTGATGCCTCAGCACAAACCTAACCTCTGGCCCATAAAAGGGAATTTCTTTCACTCATCCAATAAATATGCCAGATGCTGGGCTGAGAGCTGAGCACACTACAAGACGGACAAGGTCCCTTCCCTGACCCAACTTTGAGGGGGGCGGGGGAGGGGGCGGTTGAGCAGTAATGGAGTCAGACGATCCCAGTGTGACACATGCTACTTTGGGGGAAGAACAGGGCGCGGCTGGACCATCAAACCTCATAAGGAGGGCTTCTCGGAGGAGGTGAGACCTCAGCTGGGATCAACAGTAAGAACTAGCCAGGAGGGGAAAGCGTGTCACAGAGTAGAAAGCACGAAGGGCCAGAGGCGAAAGGGCGGCGGGAGAGGTCGGGAAAAGTTCGGCGCGGCCGGCTCTGCGAGGACGGGCGCGACAGTGGTTGGCGGTGCGCGGGCAAGGGGCATCTGAGGCACCCTCTCCCGGGCACCGCTGGGGTGGACTTTGTGACTCCTGGAAGGACCCGCGGTCAGCTAGGCTGCTGGGGCCAGGAGGAGAAGCAGGACCAGGCGGGACAGGAGGAGGGCTGCGAAGGAAGAAGGGCCGGGCGGGGGTCTCGCCGGTCGCCCCAGCGCCCTCGTGATGCGACCCCCGGCGGGCACAGATGCAGGAGCGGGAGCCCGCGCGGGGCCGGGTCGCGCACTCTCACCGACGGCCAGCGTGATGAAGGCCACCTGGATGAAGAGCGACAGCCAGCTCAGCACGTACATGAACCACATGGTGCCCCCGCCCCGCCCGCCCCCCGACCACCGGGACGGGCCTGCGCGCTCCGGTTCGGGCGACACGGAGCCGCCGCCACCGTCGCCGCGTCCCCGCCCCGCGGACGGTCGTGCGCCGCCGCCGAGAGCAGCCCGGCCCGAGAGCCGCCCTCGGCCAGGTCAAGACTAGCGCCGCCTGCCGGCGCGGAGGGCCAACCGCTGCTGCCGCCGGCGGCGCGCGCCGGCGGAGTGCCGGGCTCCCAGGGCTGCACCCAGAAGACGATCCGAACTGGTCCTGAGGGGCCGGAACGCGGCGCTAGTACCGGAGCTTGAAAGGTAACCTCCGGCCCCTCCCTGTGCACTCTTGCGTCAGCCTGGAGCGTGAGCCCTGGCCTCCCAACCCCTCCCCAGCAGCCTCGGACCAGAAGCCTCCAGGGAGGTTGCCCAGGGCTTTCTTTGCTCCTAGAGGTAAAAGGAACAAAATTCTCGAGTGCCAAGCAGTGTGCTGAAGGCTAGGCTGTAGGTTCAGGATGGAAATTAAAACTTCCCTGGTGGCTCAGATGGTAAAGCGTCTGTCTACGATGCGGGAGACCCGGGTTCGATCCCTGGGTTGGGAAGATCCCTTGGCAAAGGAAATGGCAATCCACTCCAGTACTATTGCCTGGAAAATCCCATGGACAGAGGAGCCTGGTAGGCTACAGTCCATGGGGTCGCAAAGAGTCGGACACGACTGAGTGACTTCACGTTCACGTTCACGTTCAGGAAAGTTACTTGCCTCAGGTTGTACAAGTGGTAGAAACTGGGGCATCTTTGGTTAGCCGTCCAGAAGCCTAACTCTCCCTCTCTGTTGACTTCGTCCATTAGGTGCTGAATGCACCTAATTCATTAGGTGCTGCATTTACTCTACCTCTGGAAGGGCTAACTGAGGGGCCGCAAAGAGCAGGGCAGCCCATCAAGAAGTCCCCCATCTGGTGGCGGAGACAGGCATGCAAAGATAAGGAATGTATAAGGGGCCTCTGGTATGTTTCTTATCTCGGAACATTTTTCATGCATAAAAATAAATACATATTCCTCAAAAAATTAAACAGAATTACTATGTACCCGAAAGTATCGAAAGTACTCTTGAGAGTACCTGGGACTATGAGGAGATCAAACCTGTCAATCCTAAAGGAAACCAGTCCTGAATATTCATTGGAAGGACTGACACTGAAGCTGAAACTTCAATACTTTGGCCACCTGATGCGAAGAACTGACTCCTTAGAAAAGACCCTGATGCTAGGAAAGATTGAAGGCAGGAAGAGAAGGGGACGACAGAGGATGAGATGATTGGATGGCATCACCAACTCAGTGGACATGAATTTGAGCAAACTCCGGGAGTTGGTGATTAACAGGAAATCCTGGCATGCTGCAGTCCATGGCATCACAAAAAATCAGACACAACTGAGCGACTGAACTGAACTGAACTGATTCAAGGTAGAGATCCAAAGGAATATTTGCACACTCATGTTCATAACAACGTTATTCACTATAGTCAAAAGATGGAAAGAAAACAATTCAACAGATGAATGGATAACCAAAATGGTACATGCATACAATGGAGTATTACTCAGCCTTAAGAAACAGGGAATTCTGATACATACTACAGTACGAGTGAATCTTGAGGACATTATGCTAAGTGAAATAAGCCAGCCACAAATGGACACATATTGTACGATTCCACTTATCTGAGGTGTCTGAAGTAATCAAATTCATAGAGACAGAAGGATGGTGGTTGGTTGGAGGGGCAAGGGACAGTGGGTGATAGGGAGTTACTGTTTGATGGTACAGAACTCCTGTTTGGGAAGATGAAAAAGATCTGGAAATGACTCGTAGCGATGCTTGCATAACACTGTGAATATACCTAATGCCACTAATCTGTACACTTAACACGGTTCACATTCTGTGTTATGTATAGTTATGGTAAATTTTGTGTTATGTATAGTTTACTATGAATAAAAAAATACATAAGATTACAAAGCAAAAAAAAATTCACTGAAATACAGATATCAGAAAAATACAGATATCAAAAAAAAAAATTCACTGAAATACAGATACTTGATGGCTCAGTGGTAAAGAATCTGTCTGTAATGCAGGAGCCACAGGAGATGCAGGTTTGATCCCTGGGTTAGGAAGATCCCTGGAGAAGGGAATGGTAGCCCACTCCAGTATTCTTGCCTAGAGAATCCCATGGACAGAGGAGCCGGGTGGGTTACAGTTTATAGGGTCACAAAGAGTCAGGCACAACTGAAGTGACTTAGCACACACACACACATGCTTCTTTATGAATGAATAACATAACCCGTTCTGACAGAAAGTCACAACACAGAAAGTCAAAACACAGTCACTGTCTGCCTGTGACATAATAAGAAATATATATATATATATATATATATATATATATAGAGAGAGAGAGAGAGAGAGAGAGAGAGAGAGAACTGAAAGGAACTGAACAGGTCCAGCATACTACAAACATTTACACTTTAAATTTAATTTATAAATAGGTGGTATATTTACATATATTTACATAGTTCAATACTTTCAGTCAGTTCAGTTGCTCAGTCATGTCTTACTCTTTGCGACCCCATGAATTGCAGCATGCCAGGCCTCCCTGTCCATCACCAACTCCCAGAGTTCACTCAGACTCACATCCACTGAGTCTGTGATGCCATCCAGCCATCTCATCATCTGTCATCCCCTTCTCCTCCTGCCCCCAATCCCTTCCAGCATCAGGGTCTTTTCCAATGAGTCAACTCTTCAAATGAAGTGGCCAAAGTACTGGAGTTTCAGCTTTAACATCATTCCTTCCAAAGAACACCCAGGGCTGATCTCCTTTAGAATGAACTGGTTGGATCTCCTTGCAGTCCAAGGGACTCTCAAGAGTCTTCTCCATCACCACAGTTCAAAAGCATCAATTCTTTGGCACTCAGCTTTCTTCATAGTCCAACTCTCACATCCATACATGACTACTGGAAAAATCATAACCTTGACTAGACGGACCTTTGTTGGCAAAGTAATGTCTCTGCTTTTCAATATGCTATCTAGGTTGGACATAACTTTCCTTCCAAGAAGTGTCTTTTAATTTCATGGCTGCAATCACCATCTGCAGTGATTTTGGAGCCCAGAAAAATAAAGTCTGACACTGTTTCCACTGTTTCCCCATCTATTTCCCATGAAGTGATGGGACCAGATGCCATGATCTTCGTTTTCTGAATGTTGAGCTTTAAGCCAACCTTTTCACTCTCCACTTTCACTTTCATCACAGGGCTTTTTAGTTCCTCTTCACTTTCTGCCATAAGGGTGGTGTCATCTGCATATCTGAGGTTATTGATATTTCTCCTGGCAATCTTGATTCCAGCTTTAGTTCCTCTTCACTTTCTGCCATAAGGGTGGTATCATCTGCATATCTGAGGTTATTGATATTTCTCCTGGCAATCTTGATTCCAGCTTGTGCTTCCTCCAGCCCAGCGTCTCTCATGATGTACTCTGCTTTAAGTTAAATAAGCAGGGTGACAGTATACAGCCTTGATGTACTCCTTTTCCTATTTGGAACCAGTCTGTTGTCTGTTGTTCCATGTCCAGCTGGACCTGCTAGGATGCCTCAAATTTCTATCCTTACTCAGTCCCTTTGTGAGAAAAGCATACAGTGCCTTACAAGTCAGTCAGCTAGCCTTGGATCACGTGATCTGGCCTCCAATGGGCCCAACAGGGGAACTTCTGGTCAAGTTTTTTCTGTTGAATACTTTATATTTGAGACAAAGAGGTATCAGTGAGTAGAAGTACAATAAAATCTCAATTGATCTTAGCTTTTATTTTCCTGAGCATTATCCTCCCAAGGAAGGAGGGAAATATAATAAAAATATCCCCCCTTTCCTCCCCAAAATTGTAGATAAGGGAAACATGAGGCTGGAAAAGGTTAAGGGCATTCAGATGACTGATCCAGGACTGTTATTCCACAGCTGGGCATTTTTACTTCCCCATCATCTTAAAGCCAAAACTTGCCCTGGGAACCAAAGTTGAGGACTCACATTTCCTCTGGATAGCAGGAATAAACTATGATTTCCCAACAAGGCAGGGCAGGGCTCAAGGAGGCTCTTTGGGACCTGTGCTTAGGCAGGAGGTCACCAGGATGTAAAAAAAAAAGAAAGAAAGAAAAAAGCAGCCTCCTGAAGTAGGAATGAGAGGAAGCAGAAGGGCTCTCATACTCAATTCAAGGAACCCAAGAGTGAAAAGATTTGTAGAGTCAAAGGTTTATCGATTTACATATTGACAGACCTTGATAACTCCATACATTTTTACCAATGCTACACATACTCCTTTAACTTTTACTGATTCACTAACTCATATGTTACTATTCGATGCTGGGAGTATGGGAATGCATTCCCATATATCTCATGAGGATGTCCTAGGGAAACTAGACGTCAGGTGGATCTGTTCTCAGAAAACCATCGCGGCTTTTTGTTTCTTTTTGTAGTTTCTATAAAGGCAATGGCACCCCACCCCAGTACTTTTGCCTGGAAAATCCCATGGACAGAGGATCCTGGTAGGCTCCAGTCCATGGGGTCGCTAAGAGTCTCACACGACTGAGCGACTTCACTTTCACTTTTCACTTTCATGCACTGGAGAAGGAAATGGCAACCCACTCCAGTATTCTTGCCTGGAGAATCCCAGGGACAGGGGAGCCTGGTGAGCTTCCATCTATGGGGTCGCACAGAGTCGGACACGACTGAAGCGACTTAGCATAGCATAGCATAGCATAAATGCACTCTAGTGCATGTATTGGAGAAGGCACTGGCAACCCACTCCAGTGTTCTTGCCTGGAGAATCCCGGGGACGGCGGAGCCTGGTGGGCTGCCGTCTATGGGGTCGCACAGAGTCGGACACAACTGAAGCGACTTAGCAGCAGCAGCAGCAGTGCATGTATAGTGTTCTTACTCTGTGCCAGACACTGTTCATTTAACACTGACATCTGGCATAGGACGTAATGCTATTGCCATCTCCATTTTACAGATGAGAAACCGAGGGAGGTTCAGTGCCTCATCTAACGTCTCAACGGCTAGTACTTGAGGAGCTGGTGTTTGAATCCAGACAGTCTGGCTCCGGAGCCACGTGGTTTGCTCTGGTCCCTTACAGTAACCTGCCTTTGCTGTGCGGGTGATTCTGCCTGCCTGGTCGTGGGCTGGGCCCTGCCTGTCTCCCTGCAGGCTGCCTGGTCCCCTGGCTCTGCCGCTTGTCCCTCTACCTTTATCCTTATAGGAGGTAATGAATATATAGCGGGGTTCTGACTTTGACCACCTCTGTTAACCTCTGGTCCCCTCCAGCGTCTTCACTAACTAACCTCACACTCTCATACCATGACACCTTCACCGCACCTCGGGCAAGGGACTGCCTTTAGTGGGTTCTGTGGTCCGAGTGGTTGTGTGGCTGGAGTCCAGTTATCCCTCCGCGCTGGGCAGGGCAAGGAAACGCGGAGTGAAAAGGCTGGGGAGTGCAGCTCGAGTTCCCCTGGCCTGGCTGTGTTCACTGCCGCCCTCTAGTGGCAGCCAGAGGAGCTGAAGCAGACCAAAGCCGTGGCTAGTTCAATCGAGGCAGTTCACAAACACTCTACACACACACTCACACACACACACACACACACAATTGGAGACAGGGTCTACATCAGCATCCGGGCCTCTGCTGCCCCTGCCTGGCTTGGCTACAATGGTTGTTGTGTGAGGAACACCATGAAGTCAGAGATAGGCAGGGACAGGCAGGCACAGGCTGGAGACCCAGGCCCCTCTTCCCTCCTCGTCCTCTCATCCTGCTGTGGGCTCTTGTCTCTCTCCTGGCCAGTTCCAGAGAAGCACAGAGTCAGGGATGGAACGACTTAAGGGCATGTGCTACCCCATCCCACTCTATGTGTTACATACAGAGTCTCCACGTGATGGCCCCTCTTTAAGGTGCCCACACCCAAGAGGAAAACGTTTCCTGGGATGGTCCATGTAGTCAGGAGGTTTATTCTTTGGCACCTCATCTGGCAGCAGATCAGCCAGAGCAAAATTCTAGGAAGGGGAAACCACAAACAGTGGAAAACAAGGGCCACTCCCATGTCTGCATTATCTACAGGCTGGTATAATCTAGGCCTCCTGACCGTTTCCCTGCTATGCGTCTGCCCCATCCCCCACCCCCACCGCTGCACCCCCCAACCCTTTCTCCACCCAAGCAGCTGCCCTGGTGTTCCTGGAACTCCTCCCCCATCCCTGTCACATGCTTGGGGCCCCAACTCAGGTGGCTGAGTTAAGGAGCTTTCTAGTGACAAGTCTTCAATAGGCTCTATTAATTGCCTCAGCCTTGTCTTCAGCTAAGCTACCAGAACTGAAAGGGCCTGGTCAGGACTGAGGGAGGGAGATATGTAAGGGCTGGGGGATGACAGAAAAGAACAAGTCAGGGAGAGGGAAGCACTCTGGGACTTGGCAAACATCACCTGAGACCCTTGTGGATGTCTCTGTCTCTCTCTGTCACACACACACACACACGAGCTCCTGAGCAGGGTTGTGGGGAAGCAGCTGGCTGATGGAGGTCCAGTCAGGGCTGGGAGCTCTCTCCAAGGAGAGGAGGCAGCCCCATGAGCCCAGACAGCAAACAGCCATTCACGCTCACTTGGCCCTTACTCATCACAAGCCCTGGAGTTGCAGGCAGAGTGTCTTCCTCTTGTGACTCAAGCAACTCCAAGTCGTCTCACAGGACAAAGAGTCCTGACTAGAAGAAAAGGGCCAGCTCTCTGACAAGCCAGCTCTCCTCCCCTCCCAGTCACAGGCAAACTGGGCTGAGTTGGTCTCCTAGTCTTCTTGGCACCACACGATTCACCACAGAACATCCTGTACTGGTAACTAGTGCCAGGAAAAGTGAAAGTGTTAGTCACTTAGTCGAGTCTGATTCTTTGCGATGCCATGGCTCCTCTGTCCATGGGATTCTCTAGACAAGAATACTGGAGTGGGTTGCCATTCCCTTCTATGGGGCATCTTCCCCACCCAGGGATCGAACCTGGGTCTCCTTGCATTGCAGACAGACTCTTTGACTGTGTGAGCCGCTAGGGAAGCCCAGCTAGTGCCAGGGGGAACTCCAATGAAGAGGAGGATAGCAAAGATCATCACAGCGTCAGCCACCAGAACAGAAGTCCAAACACTTCTGCCCCCTAAGTCTTGGTGCTGGAGTCGCCAAGGAAATCATGACACAGTCAAGCCCTAAGTGGCCTTTACTCAGGTGGAGAAAGGGCAAGGGCAGCTTCAGCAGTGGGCCTTGGCCCCTCACAGACTGCAGGTGGCCCTCGGGATGGTGCAGCCGATGCAGGCCAGTTGGGCTCTGCGTGCCCCTCTTGCGTGGAAACAGAAGGACTCCAGCCCCTCCTTCCTGGAGTTTGAAATGATGAAAGCTTGGGGTTTGCAGGAGGGCCATGGATGTAAATAAAAGCAGAAAAAAGGAGCACAAACTGAGCTGCAAACAGGAAAAGATGTTCCCACATGAGGCGATAAGCTCGGCATAGGCTGCATGGGCTTTTTATCTCTTGGGGAGGAAATGTTCTGGGCCCAAGGCCTGTTCTCCAGCCCAGTGAGGGTAGAAAGACTGTACAAGAGAATGCCTTTCCCACCAGATACACTGCTTGTGGATACTTACTTTCCAGATATTTCTCTCTCACACACACACACACACACACACGCCCCCCTACAGCCACCAAGCCCTCTCCTTTCCATCATTCTCACATGGAACACTGTCACCTCCCATGCCAGCCTCCTCCGCTTCTGCACACTTTTTGTGGTCTGCATGTCGTCACCTCTGCCCATGGGCAGAGTCAGGTGCTTCCAGTACAAGGAAATGGAGATCTGGAGTCTGAGGGCCTGCTGCCAATTGCCCCTTTTCCTTCCTAACAGAACTTCTGTTTTGCTTAGAGCAGCGATGTGCCCTGCTTCTCAAATAAAGCAGGAGATATGGGCGGCAGGGCGTGACTTAGTGTTTCCAGACCCCAGAACCCTTCCCATCCCTGCTTCCTCCCCACCATTTAGTTGTAGGAGGCACACAGAGTTTCAAGAGTCCTAACTGCCCCTGGGGTGTAGTGGGGGAAGGCTACCAGGGCGTCCACATCCCCCTGGTGGGTTACTCTCTCTGAACGGAGAGTTGGGGGGCTTCTCCATTTCACTTGCACAGCCTAACAACTTCTCAGACCACTGGAATTAGACTTCGGGTCAGGGCCCAGGCCGCGGCAGTTTCTGAAGTGCTCCCATGGCGCAGGAGACCCCGCTGTTTGCACAAGGCTTCCACAGGGCAGCCAGGATGGGAACCGCTGCCCCGGTGGGGAGAGGTGCCCAAGAGAGCACAGGGCACTGCAGTCTTGAGGCCCTGCCCTGCTCAGGTAATCCAGCGGCCATGTTGGCTGAGGAGGGGCCTGCATGTAAGGCGAGCCCGCACAGTCCTCCTTCTTCTTCCTCCCCTTCCTTCCAGCTCCTACTCAGCAAAGGGCTTCTCCCTGAAGTTTTCTTGGCCCTACCCCTACTCCCACAGAAGACACTTAGTCATGGCCCTGGAACCCTACTTCTCCTGGCCCCCTGCCCTGCACAGACCCTCCTCTCTCAACTCACAGTGTTCTTCCTGCCCCTCCTCTCTGCCCATCCAGTTTCTACCAGTCTTTCAAGATCCATTTCATATTCCTCCTCCAGGAAGCCTTCCTGAGTGCTCCAGCCCAGTCTAGCTCCCATCTTCTCTGGCCTCCTGTTCACACCTGGAGTCTATGGTCCTCACCAGGCTCATTCACTGCCTCCTGGTGACGCATTCCCTCCCCGCCAGTCTGTGAAACCCATGCCTGCCTCTCCCCCTCCCCGACCCCTTGCCCCCACCCAGTCTGGTCAAAACCTGGGCGAGGCACTTAGAGAGGTTCTGAATCCAGGGCCCTCGTTGCCCCTCCCAGCTCCACCTTCTCCTCTCCCCACTCCCAAGTTTCAGTGAGGGTCCACACTTAGGAGGGTCCTGAGAGAGTCAGGTTCAATGGGAACACATTGGGCCACTGGGATGGATACACCGTGCAGAGGGCTAGATTACTTCTTAATTTCCTCCCAAATTTAAGTCTCTGAGCCCCCCACACAGCTGAGCTGCCATCCAGCCAACCCACCTCCTTGCCCCACCACCACACTCCACGCCCCTTCAGGGTAGGCAGCAGCCGGGACAGGAGTCTGAGACCATAGCCAGAGGTCAGTGAGAGGCCAGGATGAGTGCAGGCCTGGTTTGGGGGCTGCTGGTCTGGCCAGCCATGCTGCAGCGGGTGATATTGATAGCAACAGCAAAGGCAGAGCTAAAGTGCAGGTCTCTGCCAGCCAGCCCCGCAGCCCCGCAGCCCCCAGAGCTGCTGTCTCCATTGCCCTGATGAGAGTGGAGACAGCAGCTTCTCCCCGAGAGTCGCGGGGTCACGCTAGGGAACAGGGTGTTACCGTTTCAGAGGCTAACAGGCGATAAACCATAAGACACCTCACGCACTCACACCCAGAAAGGCACATACCCAGAGAGGCCCCACACAGCTGGCACCTGCGGAGTCCACAGAGGCACCCACCCGCAGACATACATGCACAGGGGCCTCGCTCACAGACACACAAACAACCAGGAAGGACCTAGGTTGACACAGTCACTGGATACACACAAGTATACGCACTCACACAGACCCGCAGACAAAGCGTCACGGGGAGACAGACACAGGCCCCATGCCTGCCGTCACCCTGAGACACCCCAGTCAGGCCGCCCCAGCGGAAGCAAGCCTTTGGCTGGGTTGGTGTGGTGACAGTTTTGCTCCCTGACCTCCTCCCTTTCCTTTCATCCACCCAACCTCTCCCAGAGGCCACCTGTGGCAGAGCCCGCTAAGCTTCCCCTCCTGGGCCTGCAAGGCTCCGTCCAGGGCTTCTGAGTTTGGGAAATGAAAGACAAGGTCTGAAGCCAGCTCTGGCGCCTTTGCTGGGGTCTAGAGCCTGCCCTTCCCACAGGGAGGTGGTGCACAGAGCGGGGAGGCCTCCAGCTCTCCCCAGCCCCAGCCCAAGTCTGGGCTGAGAGAGCGTGGTCCAGGGTGTCCATTGTCCCCATGAGCCTCTTTGCAGTCCCATCACACTATCTGCCTGTGGTTCCTTACATCAGAGCACCCACAAGCAGCCTCGCCTCTGGCCTCTAGGATACAGCTTCCAGGCCAGTTCGGGGCCCTTTTCTCTCTCTGTGGGCAGTGGCTTCTCTGGTTTCTGGCCACCCCATGGACACATCAGCTGAGCTGAGGGGGCCCACCTGGGGAGGCCTGGCTGTGCTGGACAGTGGGGGTGGATTTAGCAAGCTGAGTTGGACAAGTAGGTTCTCACTGAGGGCTGTTCCCAAGTCTGGCCTGTCAGATATCCCCCCAGCTGTGGGGTCTCCCCTTTCCTCCCATCCACATCACACACAGTGGAACCCTAGCTCCTTCACTCTGGCCCTGTTTCTGCACTCTGTCTACAGCCCTCTGCTCCGGATAGTCATGAGCTGCCTCCTGCTCATGTAGATCAAGGTCACCTCCTCTGAGGGGCCCTCCCTGATCGCAGACTCAAACGGGAACCCCTGTCCCATTTCCTGTTTGCCTTTCCTCTTAGCACTTTCCTCTACTGCGGCCACAGAGTAATTGTTCCTCGTTTCTTTTTGGTCCCTCCCACTAGAACATAAGCCCCTTGAGGGCAGGGACTTGGGCCTGCTCAGTCCTAGAATTCTCGACTCTCACGAAGCAAACACACAAAGCACGCACTAAACATGCTGAAGGGATGTGAGCAGGTGTGTGCATGCACACTGACACGTAAGTCCTGGATGATGAACGGGTAACATGCACCACACATATGTACACACACTACACATGTGTGCACACAGCACACACTACACGTGTACACACGCACCACACATATGTGCACACACCACACGTGTACACATGCACCCCATGTGTGCACACCACACGTGTACACATGCACCACACGTGCGTACACACACCACACACATGTATACATGTACCACACATGTGCACACAAACCACACGTGTGTACACATACTCGCTAACTCTCAGTCAGAGACACATGTATGCCTGCGTCTCACTTGGCCCAGCTGCCCTGAGCCCAGGGGAAGTGTTATCACCCACACTCTGCAGTGCAGGCAGCCTCCAGCCAGACTCCACTCAGCCCTCCTGGTGCTAACTCAGGCTGACACGCCGGTGGCACATGGGGCTTCTCGTGGAAGCCGCGGCAAGCCCACTGCCACTGTGGTGGCTGCTAATTGGCTCTCTGTTGAGCCCTGGGTCACCGCTCGGTCAGCCATGGCTGATACCTTCTTCCCACTTGTCTCAGGAAAGGCGCTGCTGTCCCCTCTGCTTAGGCCTCAGACAGCCGCTGAACCGCACATGCCTGGCCACGGGGGACTGGCCGGGCCAGCAAGCCCTGCTGATGGTGGTTCTTGCTCTTCGCACTCCTGGGAGAGCACAGAGATGGCTCAGCACACAGGACTGGCCTGGGGGATGTGGTGTGATGACAAGGGTGTGAGGAAGGCTCCAAGCCCAAATATCTATGAAGGATGACCTGTTCAGTGTCTGAAAAGCCATTGTTAGAGGGACAGATTTCTAGGTCCATCTTTGCTCTCCCTCATCTGTTCAGTTCAGTCGCTCAGTCATGTCCGAATCTTTGCGACCCCATAGACTGCATCATGACAGGATTCCCTGTCCATCACCAAATCCTGGAGCTTGCTCAAACTCATGTCCATTGAGTTTGTGATGCCATCCAACCATCTCATCCTCTGTCATCCCCTCTCCTCCCACCTTTGATCTTTCCCAGCCTGAAGGTCTTTCCAGATGAGTAAGTTCTTCACATCAGGTGGCCAAAGTATTGGAGTTTGGAGCAGCATATATATACATATGCACCACACGTATGTGCACACACCACACGTGTACACATGCACCCCCATGTGTGCACACTGCACGCGTACACATGCACCACACGTGCGTACACACATCACACACGTGTATACATGTACCACACGTGTGCACACACACCACACATGTGTACACACATGCGCTAACTCTCAGAGACACATGTATGCCAGCTTATATATATACATATGCTTATATATATACATATGCTCCTCCATATATATGTATATGGAGCAGCATATATATATAAGGAGCAGCATATGTATATATATATAAGGAGCAGTATCAGTCCTTCCAATGAACACCCAGGACTGATCTCCTTTAGGATGGACTGGTTGAATCTCCTTGCAGTCCAAGAGACTCTCAAGAGTCTTCTCCAACACCACAGGTCAAAAGCAGCAATTCTTCAGCACTCAGTGAGGCTCTCTTTCATGGTTTCTCTTAAAGTGCACATCCCCTAATGGGAGTGGGTAGGGAGAGGAAGCCCCACAAACTGGAATACTACAGTCAATCTCTGCTGACATGCATCTGTCAGGGTTCATACACATGCCCCTGGCATCCCATTTCCAGGGATTTTCTAGGGATTTTCCAGGGGTTGAGTAGAAGCAGTTGCCCAGCTTCTTGCCATCCCAGTATTAGGGTTCTAATGAGGATAAAGTGCCATCCCAGTATTAGGGTTCTAATGAGGATAAAGTGGGGAAGGCAATGGCACCCCACCCCAGTACTTTTGCCTGGAAAATCCCATGGATGGAGGATCCTGTTAGGCTCCAGTCCGTGGGGTCGCTAAGAGTCAGACATGACTGAGCGACTTCACTTTCACTTTTCACTTTCATGCATTGGAGAAGGAAATGGCAACCCACTCCAGTATTCTTGCCTGGAGAATCCCAGGGATGGGGGAGCCTGGTGAGCTTCCATCTATGGGGTCGCACAGAGTCGGACACGACTGAAGCGACTTAGCAGCAGTAGCAGCAGCAGCAGAGGATAAAGTGGCTTTTCCTCAGCCAGGGCTGGAATCCTCAGTGAGAGCTGGTTTACAATGTTCCTCTCAGTGAGGCTTGATGGTGGAGACTGGGGCAGTGCCCAGGCCATGAGAAAGCTTAAGACTTGGCCTCCTGAAAGGGTCACCTACCTCATGCCCACCTTTCATGCCTCCAGAGCCCAGCTTGGACCCCTTCACACTTTCACCAGGACCCAAAGTCTCCCATCAGTTTGGGATTAGAATACTTCCCACTCTGTAATCCATCCCCAAATCCTGCCTCCTTCAGGAAGGATCCTCCTGCTACTCTGGCCAGATCTTATAACCTTTGTCTACATCTTGCCCCATCTATCCTACTCAGAGGATTGCACAACTCTGGGCATATTTGGGTGCTAGCATGCCCCTCCTGCCTTTCACCCCTCAATGCCCCAGCTCAGGGGTTCATGACTGCAAACAAACAAACAAAGAACAACAACAAAATCCCATGTGGGCATCCACTCCAGTGGCCTCCTTTGATATATTCCACCACTCAGAGAGAGGCAAGATATTGGGGAAGGACCAAAGAGGCTCTGGGCAACCCTTCCTAAGCCGGTCATGCCCTTGCTCTATGTCTGGAGAGATGAAAGCCACATTGCCTTTCCTCCTTAGGACTCAGAAAAGGCTGGGGCCAGCCAAGGTCTTCCTGAGCCAGTATTTGGGGAAAAGATTCTGGGCTGCCCCAGAGAAGGAGGTCAGAGGAAGGGAAGGTGTGGAGGAGGGCAAGGCCCACCTGGCTGGGCCATGGCTTTTTCCATCTTCTCCAGACCTTGGGCCTCCAGCAGAGATGATCGGGCTCTGGGAAATGGTCCAGTGCTGCTGGGGGTTTCAGTCCAGAGGGAAACAACGTACACCACGGTCTCTAGGGTGAGGCGGCTTGGAGAGCTGAAAAGCCCAACTTTCAAATGCCAGTGGATGATTAAAGAGAGAAAGAAAGAAAATGAATAATAGAAAATACACTTCCAGCTGGATTACTCTATGAGATCACTGAGCTGGAAAAGGCCTCCAGGACCATAAAATAGACGACCCTGTAGATCAATATTCTCTTCCAGAGTTTTCAAACTGGAATTAAAAGAAAATGTGTGTATGTGTGTGTTGGAGGGGCAGAGATATTAGGTACCTCACCTCTTGTGAGATAAGACTTCCTTGGTACAAGTGTCAACTGCAAGTTGGCACTTGCCATGGATGCTTGACATCTACCTCTATAAAGGTTAAACCGTGTGTTGTTGCTGACCTTCAACACCCCCTTGAAAGAAGTTCATGGTGGAGAGCTGAAATGAGGCACTCTGTCCTCCAGGAAAACTGGCAGAGCAGATCTTCGGATAGATATTCTTAGGACTGATTTTATAAGCCCAACTTTTGTGTCTCCTCATATCTAGATAAGCTCTAAAATCCATCATGGTGACACTGTTCCTCGTGGCTAGCGAAGGCTTCATGAAACTAGCAGAAATCTGGAAAATTACATGCTTGATTGGATGTATTCCACCTTTGCCCCAAATCACATATATGTACTGACTTTCCCCCCACCCCATGCCTCTTGGAGCAATATTCCCAGATCTATCAACAGTGCTATCTCCTGGACTGAAGGCCTTATTTTGCCTGAAATAAAGAAACTCGTAACTCTCATGTTGTGCTTTTTTTTTTTTTTTAAGTCAGCACAAGTATCCTTGCTTATTGAGCCATTAAACAGGATGAAACTGGTTGTTCTCCTTTGGGGCTTTTCTGAGCCTTATGTATTGATGGGCGGCAGGACTCCCCAGGATAAGGGTGGGGCAGGAAAACTAAAGAGGACTCGGTATTCTGAGGGACCACGGGAACACTGTTTGTTCTGAAAGCACCAATGAACATCTCTCTCGGAAATATCATTTGGGAAACAATGCCGAATTGATCTGTGGAACAACACCTCATTCTCTTATTTGCAGTGACATGTAAATCCTGCTCTCCTAAATTATTGGAAGACAATTTTATTGAACTGAAAACTCAACATTTCTCCTCCTAAAGACACCTGAGCCATATAATCTGTCATGGGTCATTGGGGCAACTGACAGAGTTGCCCTAGGACTCCCTCTCCAGAAATGATTTTTTTTTTTCATAGAGTGACCAACTCATCCAATTTTTAAATAAGATGAAGTCCCTCAGTCCTGAGCAAACCAGACCATTGGTCTCCCAATTTCTTAACAGGTACTGAAATAGCAGGGATTGGTTCCAATTGAAGCCCTTTGAGATTGGCAGGCAGGGCATCATGAAAGGGACTCTTTTAACTGATTAAGCTGTTGCAAGAAAGAGTGTGGGGCATGAGGGGATGGTCTCTCTTCCCAGGTCTCAGATGAGTCCCTGGGACTAGGTTCTTGGCTTTGCACAGGAAAGAATTCAAGAACAAGCTGTAGTAAAGAGAAAGAAGGTTTATTTGGGGAGATACACATTCTGCAGACAGAATGTGGGCCATCTCAGAAGATGAAAGAGGCCTGGAAACACGAGGTGGCTAGTTTGTATAGGCTGGGTGATTTCATAGGCTAATGAGTGGGATGATCTGTTATTGCTGTGGTCTGGTCACTCAGTGGTGTCTGACTCTTTGAAACCCCGTGGACCGCAGCACACCAGACTCCCCTGTCCTTCACTATCTTCTAGAGTTGGCTCAAATTCATGCCAATTGAGTCAGTAGTGCTACCTAACCATCTCATTCTCTGCTGCCCTCTTCTCCTTTTGCCTTGAATCTTTCCTAGCATCAGGGTCTTTTCCAATGAGTTGGATCTTTGGCCAAAGTATTGGAACTTCAGCTTCAGCATCAGTCCTTCCAATGAATATTCAGGGTTGATTTCATTTAGGATTGACTGATTTGATCTCCTTGGTGTCCAAGAGGGCCTCAAAAGTCTTCTCCAGCACCACAGTTTGAAAGCAACAATTCTTTGGCACTCAGCCTTCTTTATGGTCCAACTCTCACATCTGTACACGACTACTGGAAAAACCATAGCTTTAACTAGAGGGACTTTCGTCAGCAAAGTGATGTCTCTGCATTTTAATATGCTGTCTAGATTGGTCATAGCTTTTCTTCCAAGGAGCAAGCATCTTTTAATTTCATGGCTGCAGTCACTGTCTGCAGTGATTTTGGAGCCCAAAACAATGAAATCTGTCACTGCTTCTGTTGCCCACCAAAATCTTGGCTTTCTCTGCCCACAGAAGCCGAATAAAAAGACAAAGAAAGTTTGAAGGAAACAGAAAGTTGCCTTTAATCCTCAGCCGGTTGAAGAGAGGACCACAGTAGGCTCATACCTCAAGGACTGTGGGCCCCCTTTCCATAAGAAGTCTAGGGGCTTTATATAAGATGAGGGCTTGCAGTCCGGGGTTTGATGAGGAACAAAAGTGTAAGGATCTTATCTTCTTCCTATCGCATTGTTTCCAAAACAGTCATAGGCTGGAGTCAGTAACTCAGTAATTGAGTCTGGCAGTCTGGTGGCCCTGCAGCCTTCTCTTTATAATTCTAAAAGAGGAAAACTAAGAGTGGTGGTCTGTGATGAGACTGCTGTAAAGGTAAGTACCAGATACAGGATGTAATTAGCATAGAGTCAAAGGATAATAGGTGCAAAAGGTAGTTCATTCAGAGTTAGGGCTAGAAAAGAAAATTTAGTAACAGACTAGAGATTAGGGCGAAGGCAATGGCACCTCACTCCAGTACTCTTGCCTGGAAAATCCCGTGGACGAAGGAGCCTGGTAGGCTGCAGTCCATGGGGTCGCAAAGAGTCAAACACAACTGAGCGACTTCACTTCGACTTTTCACTTTCATGCATTGGAGAAGGAAATGGCAACCCACTTCAGTGTTCTTGCCTGAAGAATCCCAGAGACAGGGGAACCTGGTGGGCTGCCGTCTATGGGGTCGCGCAGAGTCAGACACAACTGAAGCGACTTAGCAGCAGCAGCAGCAAAGGTTAGGAACAAGTAAAAACTAGGAATGTTCAGAAAGAACAAACCCTGATAAAGGAGTGGGACAAACTGGGAAATAGGAGTTGGTGAAACGTTTACAACTGGCTTTACATGTGACAGACTTCCTAGAAGTTCAGCTCACAGCCCTCCCTCCACACACACTTATTTCTGGGGTTCCTTTTGTACCATAGTGTCAGGAGAGGTACCAGCTGCTACAAAGTCGAAGGATGAAACTGGGAATTCTATAATTATTTGAGCAAGCATCATGACCCAGGTTCGATATCTGGGTTGGGAAGATCTCCTGGGGAATGGAATGGCAACCCACTCCAGTATTCTTGCCTGGGAAATCCCATGGACAGAGGAGCCTGGCAGGCTACAATCCATGGCATCACAGAGTCAGACACGACTGAGCGACTAACACTTCATTTCATGACCGAAAGCATGTACCAAGTGCTCCTAATCCATGGAGAATTTGGCCCGTCTGGTAGAATGGAAAAGTCGTTGGAGTCAGAGAGAACTGGTTCAAACTGGTTCAAATCTTGGCCCCTGACCTCTGGAGTTTTAGGCTCTGTAAGATTTATCTTATCAGGGACTTTGTGGTTAGGGGATGCGATGCTGCTTCTCTCCTCCTGTGATTCCTGTATGCAGCAGACTGCAGGGAGAGTCCAGGTGCCCAGGAGAAGGGAAAGAGCCTGCCCTGACACCTGCCAAGAGGATAGGATTCAAAAATGGCAGTGTGCTCTGGGAAACTGGATGCTTCATGGGCCAAGGGAATCTCAGGAGCTGTTAGGAGACTGGATGCAAATGAGCAAAGACCCTGATGGGAAAACCTCAGATCTCAGCAGATGCCTGGAGCTGCCCTTACCCACAGCCCCCTGGCCCTTAGACACAAGCGTGGGAAACCAAGAGGAGGAAGAACGAGAGGTGAGTCAGTCTAAACCTAAACCTGAAATCACTGAGTTCTCCTGTAAGCGGCTTGCTTAAGAGTGGAGGCTTGAGACAGAATTTATGCTTAGTTGTAGGAAAACAGGTGCATTTTGAACCCCCGAGTCTGTAGTCTAAAAAAATGGACCCATTATGCAGGACATGGTTTCACGTATGTACTTCTATACTGGGGTACACAGACCAGAGATCATTGCAAACATCTATCCAGTGTGTGCTGCTAACAGTCTAACAGCCAGCTTTCTGGGAAATAAAAATAACAACAATGTGATTGGTACAGTTGCTGATTTCTGTGCTGTAAATACTCCCACCATGGTAATTTATAGCTATCAATGCCATATCACTGAACAGTTAGAAAAATGTGCACAATTAGCTCTTTGTGAGCTAGTGTGGGCCAGCTCCAGCACAACGGGCAAAGTTGCACTTGTACACCTATGCAGCTACTCAGAAGTACCTAGATGTGCAGGACTGCTTAGGTTCCTTCGAGAATTGAAATGCTAATTCTGTACATACACTAATACAGAAACAAGCATAAAAATACAATCTCAAATACATGCCCTTGTAGATAAATTTAGTCACTTAGAACATGTACAAATAAGTAATACAAATATATACATATATACATATCTACATATAGATCAATACAAGCTAAAACATGCATATAAACACATATATAAACACCTTCGTGCCTAGGAAGAGGGAGAAAACCAACCTGATTTTCCGGGGTAGCTGGCTTGACTTAAGGCCCTCCTTTCAGAACCTCTTCAGATCAAGGCAGAAGAGGCTTGAAGGGCAGACTGTGTACAATCATCCACACTTGCTTCTTTGGACACCCCACCCCTTCTGGATTGTTTCTGGTGGACCTGTAGGTGTGGAAGAGCTCTTGCCTTCCAGCTACCAGCCTCAGAGTCCCTCCTCCACCCTTAATAAAGCAGCCCCCTCACCCCTCTCTCTTTCCCTGTAAGAAGCCAACTCCAGCCTGTCTCTGCTCTCATCCTAGAACAACAAAGGACAAAGTCAGCATGATCCCCACCCAACTTCAATCCCTCTCCATGACTCCTGCCCTGCTCCTCATCACTGCTCCTCATCACTTCCTTGTTCATCTCTTGCCTGAGTCATTGCCCCAGCTTTCTGAGTATCTTCCTGCTCCAGGCTCTTCCCTCCCATTTGTCCTGCTATAAGGAACCTGCCAGATTAATTATCCTAGAGCATATTGCTGAGGTCACACATGCCCTGGTAACTTCCCAATGCAGGACACATTAGGGCTCAATCCCTCTGAACCTCCCTGACCACTTGTCCAGTGCCCACTTGCCCAGTTCACAATTTCACTTCTATTCTCTCCAAACGTCTTCCTCTCCCCAGTTTGTTCTGTAAAACATCTCTGCTGCAGAATCTACTTGCTTCCATCTTTAGTTCACAGTAAAATTTACTGCTTCTCATATTTGTGGTACAGTGCTTTATAGTTTATCAGATCAGATCAGATCAGTCACTCAGTCGTGTCCGACTCTTCGTGACCCCATGAACGGCAGCACGCCAGGCCTCCCTGTCCATCACCAGCTCCCGGAGGTCACTCAGACTCACACCCATCAAGTCAGTGATGCCATCCAGCCATCTCATCCTCTGTCGTCCCCTTCTCCTCCTGCCCTCAATCCCTCCCAGCATCAGAGTCTTCTCCAATGAGTCAACTCTTCGCATGAGGTGGCCAAAATACTGGAGTTTCAGCTTTAGCATCATTCCTTCCAAAGAAATTCCAGGATTGATCTCCTTCAGAATGGACTGGTTGGATCTTCTTGCAGTCCAAGGGACTCTCAAGAGTCTTCTCCAACACCACAGTTCAAAAGCATCAATTCTTCGGCGCTCAGCCTTCTTCACAGTCCAGCTCTCACATCCATACATGACCACAGGAAAGACCATAGCCTTGACTAGGCGAACCTTTGTTGGTAAAGTAATGTCTCTGCTTTTGAATATGCTATCTAGGCTGGTCATAACTTTCCTTCCAAGGAGTAAGTGTCTTTTAATTTCATGGCTGCAGTACTCTTAAAACCATTCATGGACCTCCTATTACATGCCTGATACTGAGGTTAGCCCAGGAAATAGAGTGCTGAGTGAAAACAGATGTGGTTGTGCTTTCATGAACCAAGCCAACATACCCTTTTGAGTATCTTGGATCCTCAAACCACCTGCTCCAAAATCATAAGTGGATTTGGGAAGGATGATATTTTTCCACTATCTATTTTACCCGACCTCTCCCCGACTCCTCAGGAAATATGGCCTCCCTGGAGTCATGGGGATTAAGTAGAGAAGATAGAGAATGAAACTGGCTTGCAGATTCTTTGAGGACTTTACCAGTCTTGTGAGCATTACAGGAGCAGCTGCTGGGGCACTGCAAGGCCAGTACAAAGGGGCGCTAAACCTTTGCAAAGCTATATAGTCGTTAACACTTGTCTGCATTGCAACATCTTTATTTCCTTCCCATTACAGTAACTACTCACACCCATTTTAAGCAACATCTTTTATTTGTGTGAGCCTAGGCTAATTACTTTGATTTCACAGTTTCTTCATTTGTAATATGTGGTTAGAAATCTGCTATTTTCATGGGGTTGTTGGAATGATCAAATGAGATAAAGATACATAAAATAACTTTATAGAACTTTAATGTACAACACAAATATATAGTCATTTATTCAACACAGTGTTCTTCTTTAAATCAATCCTATTTCATAAATAGGTACTTAACAACTTTGAAATATTCTGGCCCGGATGGCTAGGAGACAGGATATAGAATAGCACAATGCTAGTGGTAAAGATTATGCCGAAGCCTTTGACTATACCAAAGCCTTTGACTGTGTGGATCACAATAAACTGTGGAAAATTCTTCAAGAGATGGGAATACCAGACCACCTCATCTGCCTCTTGAGAAACCTATATGCAGGTCAGGAAGCAACAGTTAGAACCGGACATGGAACAACAGACTGGTTCCAAATAGGAAAAGGAGTACGTCAAGGCTGTATATTGTCACCCTGCTTATTTAACTTCTATGCAGAGTACATCATGAGAAACGCTGGGCTGGAAGAAGCACAAGCTGGAATCAAGATTGCCGGGAGAAATATCAATACCCTCAGATATGTAGATGACACCACCCTTGTGGCAGAAAGTGAAGAGGAACTAAAAAGCCTCTTGATGAAAGTGAAAGTAGAGAGTGAAAAAGTTGGCTTAAAGCTCAACATTCAGAAAACGAAGATCATGGCATCTGGTCCCATCACTTCATGGCAAATAGATGGGGAAACAGTGGAAACAGTGGCTGACTTTATTTTTCTGGGTTCCAAAATCACTGCAGATGGTAATTGCAGCCATGAAATTAAGACGCTTACTCCTTGGAAGGAAAGTTATGACCAACCTAGATAGCCTATTCAAAAGCAGAAACATTACTTTGCCAACAAAGGTTCATCTAGTCAAGGCTATGGTTTTTCCAGTGGTCATGTATGGATGTGAGAGTTGGACTGTGAAGAAAGCTGAGTGCCAAAGAATTGATGCTTTTGAATTGTGGTGTTGGAGAAGACTCTTGAGAGTGCCTTGAACTGCAAGGAGATCCAACCAGTCCATTCTAAAGGAGATCAGCCCTGGGATTTCTTTGGAAGGAATGATGCTAAAGCTGAAACTCCAGTACTTTGGCCATCTCATGTGAAGAGTTGACTCATTGGAAAAGACTCTGATGCTGGGAGGGATTGGGGGCAGGAGGAAAAGGAAATGACAGAGGATGAGATGGCTGGATGGCATCACCAAATCAATGGACATAAGTTTGAGTAAACTCTGGGAGTTGGTGATGGACAGGGAGGCCTGGCGTGCTGTGATTCATGGGGTGGCAAAGAGTTGGACACGACTGAGCGACTGAACTGAACTGAGTGGTAAAGAATCTTTCTGCCAAAGAAGGAGACGTAAGAGATGTGGGTTCTATCCCTGGGTCAGGAAGATCCCCTGGAGGAGGGCATGGCAACCCACTCCAGTATTCTTGCCTGGAGAATCCCATGGACAGAGGAGTCTGGTGGGCTACAGTTCATCAGGTTGCAAAGAGTTGGAACAACTTAACATTCATGATTGAATTGATTGAAGCAACTTAACATTCATGCACATGCAGTAGAAATGTAAGTCACTTATGTAATTTTTAAATTTCTAGTAACTATATTAAAATATATAAAAGACTGGCAAAATTTAATAACATATCATTTTAATTCACTATCTCCAAATAATATCAACACGTCACTTGTGTAAAAATTACAGGAGATACTTTTATATTCTGTCTTGGTACTAAATCTTGGCCGTCCTGTATTTTACACTCATAGTGCATCTCATTTGGACTAGCCATATTTCAAGTGCTTAATAGTCACATGTGGCTACTTTGTTGGACAGCAGACACTAATTAGCAATGCCAATAAAAATTAGTTAAGATCTATGTAGTACTTTATGATATCCACAACCCTTTTGATATATAAATCCTGTGTAAGTCTGAGTAGGTGGCTGTTTAACATCTCCATTTCATAGAGGAAAAGCATCAGCAATTCTGTGTACTTTGCTTAAGGTCATCCACTAGCAAATGGTGAACTCAATTCTTCAAACATTTCTTGTGTTTCCTTTTCTAACAAGAACTACAAAGGGAAACTTTAATATTATCATATGCATAGATCCGAAGGCTCATTGTACCAAGGCATGAAAAGGAACAGTTCTTTCAAAATCTATCTACAATTTCCTCTTCAAAAGTCCTGCCAGTTTAATCTCACCAGAATATTTTACTTCCATTATTCTAAAAATGTGCTTTGAATAAACACATTCCAGGTCTGAAGTACTATGGATGTAAATGATACAGGGGGCTTAAAAAAATCCTACCCGTGTCTCAGATACACTCTATGATGTAGGGCTCTACTTTTAAGTACTCTTAGGGGTTAAACTGAAGTATTTCAGAATCCCAAATAGGTAAGAAATGAAAAGACTCCTCTTTTCTAGTTTAAAAAGCACACATGCCCCACATGTTCAAAGCACAAACAGATCCAGTTGGCTGTCAGGGGAAGAGGTGCCTAGTGCTGGGCTTCTTTTATAAGATAGGTAGGCATGTCCACGGAGAAGGCAAAGGCACCCCACTCCAGTACTCTTGCCTGGAAAATCCTATGGACGGAGGAGCCTGGTGGGCTGCAGTCCATGGGGCCGCTAAGTTGGACATGACTGAGCGATTTCACTTTCGCTTTTCACTTTCACGCATTGGAGAAGGAAATGGCAACCCACTCCAGTGTTCTTGCCTGGAGAATCCCAGGGATGGGGCAGCCTGGTGGGCTGCCGTCTATAGGATCACACAGAGTTGGACACGACGGAGGTGACTTAGCAGCAGCAGCAGCAGGCATGTCTGGGAGATGAGGGTGGAGAATTGGGACAGGCTAGGAGAAGGCAATGGCACCCCACTCCAGTACTCTTGCCTGGAAAATCCCATGGATGGAGGAGCCTGGTGGGCTGCAGTCCATGGGGTTGCTAAGAGTCGGACACGACTGAGTGACTTCACTTTCACTTTTTCGCTTTCATGCATTGGAGAAGGAAATGGCAACCCACTCCAGTTTTCTTGCCTGGAGAATCCCAGGGGCAGGAGAGCCTGGTGGGCTGACGTCTATGGGGTCACGCGGAGTCGGACACGACTGAAGTGACTTAGCAGGAGCAGCAGCAGCAGGCACCCCACTCCAGTACTCTTGCCTCAAAAATCCCGTGGACGGAGGAGCCCAGTAGGCTGCAGTCCATGGGGTTGCTCAGAGTCGGACAGGACTGAGCTACTTCACTTTCACTTTTCTCTTTCATGCATTGGAGAAGGAAATGGCAACCCACTCCAGTATTCTTGCCTGGAGAATCCCAGGGACAGGGGAGCCTGGTGGGCTGCCGTCTATGGGGTCGCACAGAGTTGGACACGACTGAAGTGACTTAGCAGCAGCAGCAGCAGCTTGAGAATTACCATGCGAAGCCCCTCTCCCTAGACTGATATTCCTGAAGAGATACCAATGGCAGCTGACTGCCCTCCTAGCCCAAGTTGCTGCCCAGAACCACCTGGAGATGCCCACGGAGGTGTGCAGGTGCCCCGGCTTGACTCCCAGACCTGACTAGTATTGTCCCCTTCTGACCTCCCTTTCCCTGTCCCCATCCCTATAAAGAATGAGAGCTCAATGGTGGCTGGAAGGTAACAAAAGGCTTCTAAATCCTGTCAACAACAACAACAAAAATCAATCAGTCGATCTAAGAAAGAAGTGGAAAATTTTATTAGAGCCAAATTTGATGATTATAACTCAAGAAGAGCATCTCAGAAAGCTCTAAGAATTGTTTCACCTGTTAGAAGTCGAAGCACAGTAATACAATTTTTTTGAGATAGCTGTACATTAAATGCGGAGAAGGCAATGGCACCCCACTCCAGTACTTTGCCTGGAAAATCTCATGGATGAAGGAGTCTGGTAGGCTGCAGTCCATGGGGTCGCGAAGAGTTGGACAGGACTGAGCGACTTCCCTTTCACTTTTCACTTTCATGCATTGGAGAAGGAAATGGCAACCCACTCCAGTGTTCTTGCCTGGAGAATCCCAGGGACGGGAGAGCCTGGTGGCTGCCATCTGTGGGATCACACAGAGTCGGACACGACTGAAGTGACCTAGCAGCTTAGGAGCAGCAGTACATTAAATAACATATTATTGACAGTTTACGGAATCCAGATCTAAGTGCCATGTGACCCCCTGATCAAGAATAAGTGTTATCTTTAAGGAGTCATCTTACTGATGCCAGAATTTTGCTCTTCATGGTTAAGCAGGTTTTCTGCCCAAGGGGAGGTTCACGGAGGCTAGGTCCATGCCTAACGCAGATACACAACGCACCATAGGTGGGGGAGAGGAGGCCAAAGGGCAGATAAAACTTTGGAAGTTTATATTTTTCTTGCCTAAAAAATACGACTTTTATTTTACAAACCAAATCTGCTAGTTTGCCTGGCAGATCACAGCCTCCAAATAGCTTCCACAAAGAACTCAACTTTCTCTGTAAGACAGCAAAAGCTGAACGCTCCATTCTCGGCTTACAAGGACAACCTGGAGGGCTTTCTCGGTTTCCAGGCCCCTTCTAGTTACTCATGGTTACGAATATTCACACAAGCGAAGTGTAAAGTCTGCGTGGGTACTCATGGGCGCATGGTGTGACTCTGCCATCGTCGGGCATGTGTTGGGTTGACCAGTGCGATAATTCTTTAAGACTTCCAGGGGTCCCCGATCCCAGAGCTCTGCCCCAGACCTGCATCTAAATCTGTTTCACCTACAGTCTACGTGGCTCCCAAGCTTTGCGCATGCGCGAGGCGTAGCTGCCACTAACTTCCCGGCAGTGAGGGGCGAGCAAGGCGGTGACGGGTCTGGGGCGGGGGAGGGTCTGGCCTGAACACCCCTTTGGGCTCCTGCACTTGGGGTCCCGTATCCGTCTCCAGAAGCAAGGCCCAGGAGGTGGGAAGAGAACCTGCAGGAGCCGCCGCTAACTCCACTATCCTGCCTGGTGCACCAGCCGGACCTGCGGCTCCGGGGTTGGGGGCGGGCCGCGGCGCCACGCCCCACGCGCGCGCGCCGGGAGTCAGCTGAACCGGACCGGCGTTCACGTGACGCGGAGCGGTGCCCTGCGGACTGGAGGGAGGAAATCGCAGCCGGGAGGGAAGCGAACGGCGGGCTCCGCGGTGGCGGTAGCAGCAGCATGGTTACGCTGTACGGGGGCGTAGAGGGGTGAGTGCGGTCCGGAGCGGGGAGGCCGGGTGGGGCGTCCTGGGCCACTCTGGCCCGAGGAGAGGGGGCGAAAGGAAGGCTGTAGCCCGGCCTGCAGGCTGGTGAGCTCCCGCCTCAGTGAGGGTTCCGTCACCTGGGCTTTGGGGCTGCGGGGCCTTGCGTAGGAGGAGTGTGTGCAGGCGCAGCGGGGCCCTTGGGTCGAGTACTTTGCAGGCGCTTTTTGCCACGGCCACACCCCGAGGTGGGTCCTTTGTGTTTTGTGGCGGAAACACGCCCCTTTCTCGCACGAAAGACCCACTCCACCGGAGTTCCGCTGGAGCAGCTCTCTTTTCCATTCCTGCTCGCGAGAGTTTTGCAGAACGGGTGTCAGGTGTGAAGTTGCTGGACTGGGGGTGGGGAGCGGGAGTGTGGTGGAATCAGGAACAGTGAGCTTTGCCAGAAGGTATCTGGGATCTAAGGGACATCACAGGTGGTGCAGAATCCTCTTGCCGCTGCAGGAGACGCATTGGATCCCTGAGTTGGGAAGATCCTGGAGGAGGAAATGGCAGTCAACTCCAGTATTTTTGCTTGGAGAATCCCATGGACAGAGGAGCCTGGTGGGCTACACACACACACCCACACACACACACACACACACACACACACGACCTAAAGCTGGAAGAATCCCATGGACAGAGGAGTCTGGTGGGCTACACACACACACACACACACACACACGACAGCTGGGAGAATCCCATGGACAGAGGAGCCTGGTGGGCCACACACACACACACACACACACACACACACACACACACACACACACACGACCTAAAGCTGGAAGAATCCCATGGACAGAGGAGCCTGATGGGCTACAGTCCGTAGGGTTGCAAAGAGTAACACACACACACACACACAACCTAAAGCTGGAAGAATCCCATGGACAGAGGAGCCTGATGGGCACAGTCCGTAGGGTTGCAAAGAGCACACACACACACACACACACACACACACACACACACACACACACGACCTAAAGCTGGAAGAATCCCATGGACAGAGGAGCCTGATGGGCTACAGTCCGTAGGGTTGCAAAGAGTACACACACACACACACACAACCTAAAGCTGGAAGAATCCCATGGACAGAGGAGCCTGATGGGCTACAGTCCGTAGGGTTGCAAAGAGTACACACACACACACACACACACACACACACACACACACACACACACGACCTAAAGCTGGGGCGGTCGGAGTGCTAGCCTGTTCTGATGTATGAAACCCCTCCATTCTTTTCTTTTTTAAATCCTCTCCATTCTTATCGGCACTTAAGGCTCCTCACACTAGATCCAGCCCTCTTGCTCTTGCATATTTCCTGCTGGGAAGCTTGTCTGCCATAGTTTTTGTAATAGCTTTTCTCCTCGGTATCCCCGTGGGCAAGACTTTTGCCCTGTCTGGGTTTCAGTTACAATGTGTGTGAAGTGAGAAGAGCAATGAACAGAATAATTGCCAAAATTCCCTGCCAGTGACAACATTCTATAAATCTTGGTGTGTCAGATCAGAGTAGAGAGTGGCTGTTGTCTGAGCTGGAGCGTTTAATCTGAGCTTGGACTACTTCTATAGCAGTCACATCTCACTGCAGACACATGGACCCCAGAGTCTTTTCTTTCATGTACATGGTTATGATCAATCTCTCCTGCCCTATATCTATTGCAGTTTTTAAAACTAAGTACAGAAGTTTGTGTTCATTCTGGTCATATTCATGTGTAGCATATAAACCTTTTTTCCAGTTTTAAGAAGGTCTTTGGGAACAGTGTGCCACCTCATGCATTAACTACCCCTTGAAACTTCCTGTACTCTTTGAGTTTGATTAGCAGGTAGGTCTTCAGTGTCCTCTTCTGATGGTCCTGAAAGTACTGATCAATAAAGAAACATACATCACACCACCACAGACCTCCCTCCAAACTACCATGTCCAAGCATTTGACCATTTAGTTGCTTAAGCAGGTATTGACTCTCCCTCGCATCTGGTCAGTGTCTCACAAGGGTGACTTAAAGACTTTGGCAGCTGAAGCTGCTAAAGGCAACCTTTAGCTATTGTGAGAGAAGTAGACGTGCCGTTCCTTTTATCTACCTGTGCCAGGTGTGAGGGTAAAGAAATGATCCAGAGCTTGACCCCATGGAACTTGTAGTCTAGTGAGAGGTAGACAGGAAAACAGCTTAACACACTTTTAATACAGAGGAGTCCGGGGTGCGTGGGGTGGGGAACACTGACACGACTGAACTAACGGAGCTCTGGTGGCTGGCTGGCCACACATCAGAGGTTTCAAGGGCAAAGGTCTTGGAGGATAAGTAGGATGCTCCCGAGGGAAGCTGAATAGGAACTTCATTTCAGAGGTCCAAGAGCATAGCAATCACCCAGCCACAGAGGAAGATTCGGGAGTGGTAACTGGGTTTGCTGAAGCTATCTCCCTCACACTGGGCTCTGCCTGTGACAAGCACTGCACAGGTTTGGCTCTGTCTGCAGGGTTTTCTGAGTTAAGACTGAGTGCCCCCTTGTGTTCTGTAGGGGAGGCACACGATCCAAGGTCCTTTTACTCTCAGAGGATGGGCAGATCCTGGCAGAAGCGGATGGACTCAGCACAAACCACTGGGTAAAGGCCACATTGAGGGGACCAGTAGGCTTGCTTGTGGTTTATTCTCTGTAACTCCGGTTAAGGTGGTGGCTGGGGGCTCACTTAGCAGCCTTTGGGGCAACACAGGTCATGCACGCCTTTATAATGCCTCCTTCCTTTGATTGGGGCCAGCTGATCGGGGCAGACAAGTGCGTGGAGAGGATCAACGAGATGGTGAACAGGGCCAAACGGAAAGCAGGGGTGGATCCTCTGGTTCCTCTCCGAGGCTTGGTGAGTCTGGGTAGCGCTTGGGAATTAGGTCACAGCAATGCTGAGACAGTGAGTTTGAACTTGAGGAGTCTGGTGACTGCAGAGGGAAAGACACATACATTCTTGTGGTTGCATTGTCACCTACAAGCCACAGGATTGGAAGAGCACAGGGCTTTGGAGAGCCTTGAGGCCTTGGTTTGAATCCCAGCTTTGTCACTCAACATCTGGGTGACCCTCAGCACGTTACTTATCTTCTCTAAGCCTCAGTTTCCTCATTTGGGAAATCCAGATAACAGTAGCTACCTCAGTTGCTGTAAAGTAAAATGACATGATACATCCCAAAGTGGTTTGCACAGAGCCTGATGTATGAGGGCCAATTAAATGTTAGCTAATATTCCTGGCTCAGCTTACTTTCAGGTCACTGTAGCTCTGGCTTCTCCCTGGACGTGTACGTGAAATGTCCTGCAGGCATGGCCAAATGCCGTGCATTCCAGACCAAGCTCCTCTCTCCTCCGCTTGCTCCTGTGCCTGGTTTTTCTAAGGGCGCTGTTGTCCTTCCCAGCTCCAAACCTGGCAGTGTTGAATCCCTTGTCTTGTCCATGCTCAGTCCTGGTTCTTGCAGCCTCAGCCTTGTGCTGAGGCGCTGTGTGGGGTGGAAGGAGGACTGGGCTGCATGAACAGGCGAGGCCCAGCTGTAGCAAGCAGGGGCAGTCATCGAGGGGAGGGGGCTGAGAAAGGAGCTGGGTCTGGGCCTCTGCTTGCTCGCTCACCTCCCGCGTGGCCTAGGGCCTATCCCTGAGCGGTGGGGATCAGGAGGACGCGGTGAGAATGCTGATGGAGGAGCTGAGGGACCGATTTCCCTACCTGAGTGAAAGCTACTTAATCACCACCGATGCCGCCGGCTCCATCGCCACAGCTACGCCGGATGGTGAGGAGGTGGAGGGAGGGGTGAGGTTGAGAACCGGTTTTCTTGGGGAAGCCCCTTAGGTTTAGCTGGCAGCACTTGACTTGCAAATGTCTGGGGAGCAGCCTCCACCACGGCCCCCACTCCTTTCATTAGCAGAAGCTTGCTAGAGCAAGGACTGGGCAGAGGAGGGAGAGCAGGAAGGGTATCTTCATAGGAAGTGAAACGAGTCAAACACAGGAGTCCACTGCAGAGGAGGAATGGGCCGCGCAGTGATGAAGCTGGCTGGGGACAGCAGCCAGTGCTGAAAAGACTGGGAGGAACTCTGTTGGGAATGTAAAAGCTATGGGATCATGAGATGGCCTGTTTTGGCCATCTTGGAGAAGTTACAGAACTCTCTGAATTTCAATTTCCTCATCTAGAAAATGGGAATAATTGTGTTCTTAAGGTGGTTTAGAGTCTTGAATGAGTAGCACTGTATGATCAGGGTCTCACACAACCTCTGGCACGTGGCAGGGACTCAGTAAAGCAGGCAGTCACCTGAAGGCTGGCTGGGCACGGACACACAGATTTGGGTTCCTCTTTGGAGAAGGTCTCTACGTGACTGGAGTTATTTTGAGACACAGGCCCTCCACCTTCAGGCGGGAAACTAGCTGGGCTGGGTTTTCTCCCCAGAGCTGGGTGGTGATCCCTTTGCTTGGGGCTGGTTTCTGTCCGTCCTTTCCTGTCAGAAGCTGTGAGCTCTGTGCAGAGTCAGCGACGCTGAGCCTCCTGTGCCCTTTCCAGGTGGGATCGTGCTCATCTCTGGGACAGGCTCCAACTGCAGGCTCATCAACCCCGACGGCTCTGAGAGCGGCTGTGGCGGCTGGGGCCACATGATGGGAGATGAGGGCTCAGGTGAGCTCCCGCTGACTGGGCCTGTCCCAGGGTCCTGGACCTTCCCTCCCTGTGGCTCCCCATCTTCCTCTCTCCGCAGCCTGAAGACCCCTGGGGGCTCTTGGGGGGCAGCGCCTGAATCTGAGCACAGGGTAATGACTAAGAGATTGTTGAGATGCAAATGCTGGGTTAGTGGCAGGCCCTGCTCTTCAGCAGTAACTTGCACCCTGGACTCAGATTCGTGCCTCAGCATAACAGCTGTTGCTTACCTGTGTTGACCTTTGGAGTTCTTTGGAGGGAACTGACACTCTGAAGGTTAAGGCCATGGATGTCACGAGATGCATGCTAGTCTGCTAGCAGGAAAGGGGTATAGACACTCCTTCCACCGTCACCTCTTTATAGGTGGCAGGTGTACGTGTTCATGAAGGCCGTTATGGTCTAGTTCCTGGCAGTGACAACAGTGGTTTTAGGGGCAGCTGGCTGACCCGGTCTTTATTTGGGGACGGGAGTGGAAGTGACACAGCTTCACCTGTTCTGTCTTCCCCTCCAGCTTTCCCTTATATGGATCAGATACAGTTTAATTAGAGGACCCCAGCCTGGGAATCGGGGCACCTAATTCTCTGTAATACCCAACCCTGTCTAGGTCTGAGTGTCCTTCCCTGTGAACTTGGGGAGATTGTCCTGTCTTCTTAGTCCTCTCTGCTCTCTGCAGCCTATTGGATTGCACACCAAGCAGTGAAAATAGTGTTTGACTCCATTGACAACCTAGAGGCAGCTCCTCATGACATTGGCTATGTCAAACAGGCCATGTTCAACTATTTCCAGGTACTTGAACCCAGTGAACATGCCCGTGTGGATAGGACTGCGGGAGACGGAGGGAGTGGGTTCTGGAGAGGGACTGGGTGGGCCAGGGGAAGTCGGGGTGAACTGTGGGTCAGAGCTGGAGGATGGAGAAGTCGTCAGTGGGGACAGGATTCAGAATGAGGTGGGTGCTGCTTTCCTGGAGGGTGTCAGGTATGAGGGGTGGGGCCAAGCTAGACTTCATCCTTGGGCAGCTAGACTCTGTGGGGAGGTGAAGGCAGATGCCATTTTAGGCTGGAAGGAGAGGTGCAGGGTGAGATTGGGAGCCAGTGCACACAGACCCAGGGGCAGCAGATTCGGTCTGATCAGGTCCGCTGGACCGTGAGCCACCTCTGGCCTGTGTGGTCAGGGAGGAGAGCCTGTTAAAAAGTTGGGCAGGAAGAGTTCTTGGGAAGGTACAGCCTCCCACCCGGGGCGGCAGGGATTGACTGCCCTTGTCTGGGCTGTGCTCGTTTGCAGTGGGTTAGGAAACAGCTGCCTTTAGCTGCACTAGAGGTGGAGCTGGGGAGAGAAGGGGAATCAGTTTCTTTGATAGGCATCTCTCTGGCTGAGGGCCCCGTGAGCAAGCAGGGGTCTCACCTGACTCAGCAGATTGGTTCCGAACTCCACTAATATGTCTGCTCCTCCCTCTCTTATCCTTTAGTCATTACGTCGTTACAAAGATTAATTGACTGAGGGTGTGTAACATGCTCAAATTTGAGCGCCCCCACCTTCTGTTTTAGTAATGTTGTCTAGGGAGTCCCTCATTCTTTGGGACCTTCAAAGGTGTCATGGGTGTGTAAGTTTGCTGTGATAGAAGATGGACCTGCGGTGAAATATGTGTGGGGAAAACAAATCAGTGTCTTTTTGATCCACCCTGTGCCATTTAAGGGAGAGGTGCGGTGAGCAGCAGTCCTCAGCACCCGAAGAAACGACAGAGCACTCTCTGGTGAGACCAGACAGCTCTGCGTCGTGTTCAAGCGACCCCTAAAGAGCAGTAGATGCCATGAGGAGGGAAACAGAGAACTTCTCTCAAACGACGCATCTCCAATCCTTGTACTCTCTCAAGCTTAAACAAATATTACTCCAGCTCTTCTAACAGTAGAGATAGCAGGAAGGCCAGCTGGGTGGGCAGGCTAGGAATTTTCCTCTGCCTCTGCTGACCGTCTTGTGCCCTCTCTGTCTCCCAGGTGCCAGATCGGCTAGGAATCCTCACCCACCTGTATAGGGACTTTGATAAATCCAGGTTTGCTGGGTTTTGCCGGAAAGTTGCAGAAGGTACTGGAGATGGGGCAGGGTTTTATCTGATTTTGTTCTGCAGAGACCTCCCTATTTGGAAGATGGAGTAGGATTCAGGTGGGGATTGGGAGTCAGTTTCCCTTTGAGCAAGTGACCTTAGTTTTCTGCCACCATGGGCCTTGGTACTGGTGGGCCACGGGGTGGGAGCAGAAGGACGGTCAGGTTGTGTGGACAGTTGTTTTGTTGCCTGTTTCTCTTCCTGACAGCTATCAGGGCTTGCGCAGGCTGTATGTCTGTATCTGAGACATTCATGAAGCAGTTATCCTTTGGGCAAATCTATAACTTTCTTTTTTATCCAGTGATACCCAGAGGACTAGGGGAATCACAGAGAGGCTAGGCATATTTGGTTGGGTATCAGGAGAAGTTGAGTGAGGTCTCGTGTGTCTGCACATTGCTTTTTCTGCACTGTATGGTGCACACTCCCTTCATTTCCCTGAGGCTGATTCCTGCAGCCTCAGGGCATTGTAGGGCCCCCTTAGATCCTGCTGACCTGAGGCCCTTTCAGAGCAGAGCCAGGACGGGGCTGGGCTGACCAACAGCAGACTGTTGGAGGTGGGTGGGGGGCCCCGACAGCGGTACCAGCTAGCTGTTCAAGTTCTGGCTTCCCAGAGCTGAGAGACCCACAGGGACAGACTGAATGACTCGGTGAAGTTAGAGTACAGACCAGGCACCAGTGTTTTGCCCAGGGGGGTGCCCTTTGTTGAGTGCCTGGAGTGAACCACGTCTGTGCAGGACACTATTCTGGGGTGGAAGTCCCTGGTGGGGTTGGGGGGAGTGAGAATGAGAGGCCTGCCTGGAGGCTGGCTTACCCACCAGTCAGCAGGCGAGCCTGACTCCTGACTGAGCCCTCTGCTAGCCGTTGGCTCTCCCCCAGTGGCTGCCCTGCTGCAGAGAAAGCGAACAAGGCCTCGGTGCTCACCCGCTGTGTTTCCTCCTCCCCACCCAGGCGCTCAGCAGGGAGACCCCCTTTCCGGTACATCTTCAGGAAGGCCGGGGAGATGCTGGGCAGACATGTGGTGGCAGTGTTGCCTGAGATTGACCCGGTGAGTTGAGGGGGTAATTGGAGATTGGGAAGCTGCTGACCCAGATCCAGCTCTTTCCTGTTAAGATGAGGTTGTCCCATCAAACTCTGTGTAAACGGGATACAACTCTAGCGTAGAGTATGAGGAAAACTCTGTGGGAAGTCTGTAACCAAAAACTGGTTTGGTTCGGTGCCTGCCCTTTGAGGCTGGTCCCTGGTGTTTGTATATATAACAGATGGGCTGACTGTGGTGTCTGTGCTGTTGCGTCCCGTTCAGTCCTGCTTCTGTCCCTTCCCCTCCCTTCTCTTTCCTTGCTCTCTGTTGGTCCTTAACCCATCCCTTTCCCTTCTTTCCCTTGCCTTTATGAGTCTATTTTCCTTTTCCTTCAGTCCACCTTCTGGCTCTTGGCTAGAGGGAGAGTGTCTAGGGTAGGTTGGATTGGTCCTAAAAAACTGCCCCCTCTGGCACTGGCGAGGCTTGGTCGCCCCCAATTTCCATTTCTGCTTTCTGCCAGGTCTTATTCCAGGGAGAGATGGGCCTTCCCATCCTGTGCGTGGGCTCTGTGTGGAAGAGCTGGGAGCTGCTGAAGGAAGGTGAGCATAGGCTGGGGGCCCCTGTGGGGATGGGCAAGGGCGAGGGATGGGGCTGGAAAGCGGGTGGCCTGGGCAAACTGCCTGCCTCAGGGAGGATTTGGGACCTGGGCCCTGAGGCCTGGACAGGCCACTAATGTCTCAGGCCAAGACCCTCAACCTTCACTCTTCCAGGGAGCCTTTTTTCACTGTCCCATCCCGCTTCCTCAAACTCTTTAAAAAAAAGTTCTTTTCCAAAGGATTTACTAACTAAGCCCCGCCTTTTAAAAATTAAAGACAGATCTAACTTGAAGTCGGAGCTTCTGACCAGCGTGTTGTGACAGCCCAGTCATTATAATCCTACCTTGAAGGGCAGAAGTGTGCCTTCTGCTACCTCGCAGCTTGTTAGGTGGCTGTGTGGTTTTCATGACACTGCAGTAGCTCTAGGACCCGATGGAACCACCACGTGGCGGGGGGCCGTGGGCTCGTCTCCCACAGCCATCCCTGGGCCTCCGCTGCCTGCTGCGCCATCTGTGAGGGCTTTGGCGCGTGGGTCCCCTCAGGAGGCCTCTGAGCCTGGCCCTCTTCTTTGCCTCCCTCTGTCCCCACCTTTTTCCTTGTCTCTTATCTCCTCTGCATTCTTTCCTCCAGGTTTCCTTTTGGCACTGACCCAAGGCAGAGAAATCCAGGCTCAGAACTCCTTCTCACGCTTCACCCTGTTGAAGCTTCAACACTCCTCCGCCCTGGGCGCGGCCAGCCTTGGGGCCAAGCACATCGGGCACCTTCTCCCCATGGACTACAGCGCCAATGCCATTGCCTTCTACTCCTATACCTTCTCCTAGGGCACCGGCCCTGGCTGTACCCTCTCTAAGCAAGCCCAGTGGACATTGGGTGCTGGAAGGCAGGAGGCTTTTTCTCCTTTTCCTTTTTTTTTGTAAAAAAAAGAAACAGATAGAGAAGAAAATAAATGCACTTTAACCACTCCCCAGCTGGATTGTTACCAAGCACATTTGCTGTGTACATCCTCAGCTTACTTGCCAGCAGGTATCCCAGAGGGGTCTGAAATGGTTTTAGCTTGGGGTTTAAAGCCCCATGCTCAGGTGCTTGACCTGTGGTCTGCAGTCAGCGTACCATGCGGTTAGATACTCCATCTGTGTGCTGTCCCCACCCCTCATGCTAGCTACTCATGACATGTAGCTGCCAGTTAACCTGTGATCTCAAATTTCTCCTGTCAAACTGGGTAAAAATCCTTGCCTGACCATGTTTAGTGGAACAAAGTATTCTCCATGGGGAGTATCACCAGGAATAACCTTAGACATATCATAGCCTCTCTTGATAGTTCCAGTAGGATTTAGGGGACAGGAGAAAGTTCTAATCTGGGAGAATTGTTACCTCACTGGATTTTGGATTTAGAATCTGAAACTATTGGTGAAGAATTTAAATAAGACATACTTATGTTCTTCAGGGAACACCCATCACTTCATACCATTGTCAGGGCTCTACTATTTCAGTTGAACAGTGGAGGTCTTAGAGCACAGCGAGGAGCACAGCTTGATTGACTTTAGTGCCAATCTTGTGGCTCAGACGGTAAAGCGTCTGCCTGTAATGCGGGAGACCCGGGTGCAACCTGGGTTGGGAAGATCCCTTGGAGAAGGAAAAGGCAACCCACTCCAGTACTCTTGGCTGGAAAATTCCATGGACTGAGGAGCCTGGTAGGCTACAGTCCATGGGGTTGCAAAGAGTCAGACACGACTGAGCAGCTTCACTTTCATGTTCAGTTCAGTTTAGTCACTCAGTTGTGCCCGACTCTTTGCGACCCCATGAACCACAGCACCCCAGGCCTCCCTATCTATCACCAACTCCCGGAGTTCACTCAAATCCATGTCCATTGAGTCAGTGATGCCATCCAACCATCTCATCCTCTGTTGTTCCCTTCTCCTCCTGCCCTCAATCTTTCCCAGCATCAGGGACTTTTCACATGAGTCAGCTCTTCATATCAGGTGGCCAAAGTATTGAAGTTTCAGCTTCAACATCAGTCCTTCCAATGAACACCCAGGATTGATCTCCTTTAGGATGGACTGGTTGGATCTCCTTGCAGTCCAAGGGACTCTGAAAACCACCACCACAGTTCAAAAGCATCAATTCTTTGGCGCTCAGCTTTCTTCACAGTCCAACTCTCACATCCATACATGACCACTGGAAAAACCATAGCCTTGACTAGACAGACCTTTGTTGACAAAGTAATGTCTCTGCCTTTTAATATGCTGTCTAGGTTGGTCATTACTTTGCTTCCAAGAAGTAAGCGTCTTTTAATTTCATGGCTGCAGTCACCATCTGCAGTGATTTTGGAGCCCAGAAAAATAAAGTCAGCCACTGTTTCCCCATCTATTTGCCATGAAGTGATGGGACCGGCCAACTCGTGAGTGCTCACTAAATACTAGTTGAAGAAATGAATGCAACACTAAAGTGTACAAGGTCAGATGTGTTCCTGCTTCCTTTGGCTAAAGGAGATGTGATGGGGTAGCTTATTCTCCAGTCAGGCTCTGTAACACAGAAGTTGTACAGAAGGTTGTTTAAGTCGTAAGTGGTTTTTAATGAGATTCTCCTTTAAATTTATAATCTCCTTCCCTAATAAGATAGGATAAATTAATGGAATTACATACTGCCAAGCCATCGGGAATGCATGTATTCATCTGAGCTCAACAGCCAAGCAAGACAGCTGGGAACAAAAACTGCACTTGAAGAGGCCAGCATTGCCTCACTCTACCTGTGTTACCTTGTGGACAGCATGGCCTCATGCGCCACCCAGTCAGCAAGCGTTTACTGAAATGTCTGCCAACTGTGATAAGTGCTCTGAAGGTTTTTAACATAAAGATTAAAAATGAATGATACCCTTATACCAACAAAGTTTGGTGAAAATGTATAGACTGTACTGTTTACAGTATCTGTACTTTATTATACTTGCTGCTGCTAAGTCGCTTCAGTCGTGTCTGACTCTGTGCGACCCCACAGACGGCAGCCCACCAGGCTCCCGCATCCCTGGGATTCTCCAGGCAAGAACACTGGAGTGGGTTGCCATTGCCTTCTCCAATGCATGAAAGTGAAAGTGAAGTCGCGCAGTCGTGTCCAACTCTTAGCGACCCCGTGGACTGCAGCCTACCAGGCTCCTCTGTCCATGGGATTTTCCAGGCAAGAGTACTGAAGTGGGGTGCCATTGCCTTCTCTGTTATTATACTTAGTTTAATGAAAATTTTGAATGAAAGTTCTGAACGATGCATATCTTAAAGGCTGTGAATCGTTCAGGCCCTCTATAGACATGACTGCAGTATCTCAAAAAGCTGTAAATAGGCAAGTCAGCTCAGACTTTTAGAAACCTGATTGTAAGGAGGAGGCAAAAGCACTCAAAACCCATAGGCTAGGGTCTGATCCCCTGATCTTTCTACCATATAAAATAAAGCCTCTCAGAGAATCAATGGGAGGTTCAAGCGAGGTGTAAACAGTAACTAACCTGCGCAAGAGCAGGAATGATGCCGCGTGTTAACGTCAGCAGCCCTGGTGCCTAGAACAAGGCCAGGTACCCAGCAGGCGCTCAGACTTGTTCAGTAAAGTGACAAGCGAAAGTGAAGTCCCTCAGTCGTGTCCAACTCTTTGCGACCCCATGGACTGTAGCCCACCAGGCTCCTCCATCCATGGGATTCTCCAGGCAAGAACACTGGAGTGGGTTGTCATTTCCTTCTCCAGGGGATCTTCCCAACCCCTGGAGGAGATTGAACCCAGGTCTTCCGCATTATGGGCAGGTGCTTTAACCGCTGAGCCATCTTGTTCAGTAGTTGAAAGGCAAATACAGAATCCCTTTACTTGTGTATTCTAGAAAGGAGTTAAGTTTTGCCCAGGAACAAGAAAAATAACAGCTATTCAAGCTCAAGGATTTCCCGTTACCGCCTCTGTTCAAAGGTACTCACATTATTGCCAATATTACTACCATGTAATAAGTGCTGATCATATGCCAGGCTGTATTTGAAATTAAATTTGGTCAAATTTTCACAACAGCCCTAGAAAGAAGGTGTTATACCTTGACAGATAAACAGGTTCAGGCCAGAGGCACTAAGTGATGGAGATGGGATTCACTCAGGTCTGACTTCCAAGACAACGCTTTTAATACTTTGTAACACATTTTAGAGTGGAAAATTGTGTGACTAAAATGGATTCATATTGAGACAAAATCACACACACGTATCTAATATAATGACCCCACTGAAGTAAAAACTACCACTGCCAGCAAATGCATTTTATTCTCATTTTAATGAGACAGATTTTCAACAGCTGCCACTTTGTTTGTATAGCAAATTTTTTAAAAAGTAACTTTTTTCCACTTTTGATATTTTTATGAAAATTATTTTCTTCAATTTTAAAGCTCTGCCCCTCCCACAAAGAAGTATTAACAACTACCATGTAATGTATACACAGGAAAAAAAGGAACAGAAACAGCTTTTAAACACCTGAGAAATAGGGGAAAAGGTCCAAAGTCCAGGCCCGGGCCTGCTGGAGGTGCTGAGCGGCCCTGGCACCGTCAGCACATCACCACCCACACCAGCAGATCTGCGGGCCGTGCGCAGACCCGCTGGGATGCACCTCAGAGTTCACTCCCTTTCTCCTCTTGACCTCCTCTGCTGGCTGTCCTCTTCTAAATCGATCCAACAAAGGCGGCATGATTGTAACACATGTTCAGCTTTGTAATGGAAATAACATTGTTCAGAAAGTTCAGAGATTCCTCCGTCTAGCTGAGGAGAAAAAAATATCCAACACAGTATTGATGGTTTCATTTCTGTCCACTCAAACACATGCTCATTAACTTGTTAATTATCAGATGCTGTTAATTATCTATGCTGACATAACGGCATGAAAGTTTCATACAAAAAATAAGATGCAAAATTATAAAAATTTCTGCAGCAGTTCAGGCTCCTCGTGGAGCTTCTGATGACGGAGCTGGTTCTGATAAGCAGTTCCTTTGACATGCACAGCAGCTCCCCCATGAGTCCTATGTTCTCAGGGTTCCATTTAGACCACAAGAGGCTGAAATACAAGTTTAGTAAGACTCCCTGCTGACAAAATGTGGTATATCCATCAATGGAATATTATTTAGCAATAAAGAACAAAACCAGTAACATAAATTATATGTCATGGGTTAACCTCAAAAATACACTAAATGAAGAAAGCCAGATACAAGAGACCAGATTGTATGATTCCATTGAGATTATGTCCAGAAAAGGCAAATTTATAGTAATAGATTAGTGGTTGCCTAGAGCTAGGCAAGTACCATGTAAATAGACATGAAGGATCTTATTGAGGGGGATGCAAAGGTTCTAAAACAGAATTGTATGTCTGTGCCACTCAGGAAAGTTATTAAAATCACTGACTTGTACACTTGAAATAGGCAAACTTTATGATAACATGTCTCAATAAAGGTGTTAAAAAAAAAAAAGTCCCTGTCTTGCAAATCACCCATCAAGCATTAAACATTTCTGAAGGCCCACAATCAATGAGAGGATTCTCAATTAGTGTTGAGTTACAGAGTGAAAACATTTTCCTTACTATTTACAATATTAAAAGGGAGCCAGTAAGGTAGGACTGGGAAAGAAAGCTCAGCAGACCTCACAAATGAGACTCCTGATAACAAAACATAAAGGGCCTTTTTCTTTGAAGATGGTGCATCTGTTCTTTTGTGGAGTTCTCTTCTGTCCCCTGGGGGTAGGGTGATGAACCTGTAACACCCTGTAGAGATCAGTGTAGTTAGCTGTCTCACTGTATGACACCCCCCATCCCCCGGCAAAAGCTGGACTGTGGATATCTATGGAGGATTGGGCAGTGAGACCAGGTGGAGCTAGTGTAGTAAAGAGACTTGGGTCCAGTCCTAGGCTGGGAAGGTCCCCTGGAGGAGGAAATGGCAACCCACTCCAGTATTCTTGCCTGGTAAATCCCATGGACAGAGGAGCCTGGTGGGCTATAGTCCATAGGACTGCAAAGAGTTGGACACAACTGAGGTGCCTTAGCACGTACACATGAGCAGTGTGAACTCAGGACGCAGTGAGCCATGTACAGAGGCTGTGTAGGAAGCCTGAATGTGTCCCTGGGTCAGCCTCCTATTCCCCCATCCTGTGTCACTAACAGCAGCTTCAAGATGGGAGAAATAGAAGATTAAAAACAGAGGGGGAAAAAACCTTACTAAATTGTGACTAACCACGCCTGTGGATGAAATTCGCAAGGCAGCAGAGCAGTGGCTGCAGAAAGTACACTGTGTTCCACATGGGGACCAGGAGAACTAACCATCTGTGTGGGCAACGAGAGGGGAAATGATTCACATGGTTCACACCTGTGACTGTGGGCCAAGGGAGGGGGAAACCAACATTCCTGATGCTCACCAGATCCCAGTCAGTCCTCCTGCTCTCTCCACCCACTTCCCAAACTAATGAGCTCTACATCTACCCTAGAAGAGAGTGGCCAGGGATATACAGTCTTTCCCAAATGCTCTCCAAATCTTGGTCAAAACTGTCAGGTCTCTGGCTGAGCTCATACATCAACATAATCCAAATCAAACAACACCACTAAACGTGATGCCAGGACCCTTAGCGAAGAACACTTGCCCCCTCCCGTCTCAGTAGTGTAGAGTCCTGGGCTCCTGGTGTTTACATACTGGCTTTGCAGCAGCACTAATGCAGTTTCCTTTGGCTACTTCTTCACACAACTTTCCTCCCTGACATACATGAATTTACACGCTGAAGTCAAAGTGTTTGACTGACCTTACCTCCCAGCATCTCCCAATGCAAGATAGAACTTTGCCATTATAGTAATAGACAATTTGAAAAATGCTGATTACCTCTAAAAACACTTTAAAGTCATAATTAGCATTGTAACTTTAATAAGAGACCCAAGCTGTTTTGACTTTGGAAACTAAAGGTGCTGCAAAGGTCCAGCCTTTTCCTTCCAATTTTTTGGGGTTTGACCTTATGTAATACCCTAAAATCAACTGCTACAGTCAGAAACTGCCCAAAGACCCAAAGCTGCAGCTGCTCAGGCCTAGGCTATGTCCATCAAATTCTCTGTTGCAGTTCAAAGGGCTAGAGAAACTAAAAGGCATTTCTTTTGGTTTTTTCTCCTTGAAGAGCAAGAGATAAAATACTTTTTGTTTTGGAGCTTAAGAGTCCAATAACCACAAAATCAATCACTAATAAAATAAGACTGGGACCAGTCAGAATTGGCAATTGTTAAAGATACATGTTCTGTTTCTATACTTAAACTTCCAGTTGCCAAAAAAAAAAAAAAGAAGAATAGTGGCTTAAATTCAACATCAAAAACATCACTTATAATAATACCAGCCTCATCCTGAAAAGGTAACAGTATCTAGTCTGGCTTGCATCCATAATCTCTCCTATGAGGAAAAGTCTGAGTCCAGCCTTTCCTCACTGAAGACCCAGGAAGACCCACATGCATTTCCTGCTAAGGAGGTGGCAAACTGACTACAGCTGGACCCGTGGTCTGGGTGACAACTGTGCTCTCACCTCACAACATAAAATAGATGGAGAAAAGTCAGAATGCAAGAGGAACCACTAGAAGCACAAATATACACATTAAAAAGGTGGGCACACTGCTAGCTGCTTCCTGATCCAGGGGTCAGCACACTGTGTCTCAATAGGACTGGAAAGGCCAGTCCTCAGGTTCCACTGTTTATCTGGCAGGAAGCTTTCTTAGTCCTGACCAAATATGCCTTGTGAAACCACGCTGACATCCAAGATGAAACCCACAGCAGAAGGGGAAGCAAGCCACTTGGACCACACCTAACAGCTTAGCCTAGGTGTCAGAAGGGCACGCCCTCGTCAGGATGAGGATCCTCGATGCAGATCCCTGAAGGACTTTCCAGACCAGGAGCCACATAAGAAAGAATCCGCAGTCCTCTCTGTGATGGAGACACCATGGTCTAGAAAACGGCTCCTGCTGCAATCCCAACACACTTTGAGCAGCCTTTAGAATTGTGAGCTTGGACAAGTCAATGCAGGTTGGAGGAGGAACAGCAGTCCTGGAAGAAAGAGACCTTTGTTTCTACACTTCCAAGGTCCTCCTCGCCTTATTAGAGGCAACCATTCCAGCTGAAAGCTGAAGCTGGAATTAAGACATTTCTTTATTTGTAGCCCTCCCTGAACACAAGTTAAAAGGGGTCCATTCTGTCAAGGTAGAGGCTTTGCAATATTCAGGAGCCCATCTGGAAATATGGGTTCGTATTTTCAATCTGACATTAACCTGTGGCTGTTAGAAAAGTCAGCAAGGGACCTCATAGGAGAAAGGAGAAATTCTTAAGTTTTCCAGACCCTGGTCCTTTCCTTCCAACCTCTGTCCCATAAACACATACTGAATTTACAGACTTTATTCAAGTTCCATGATCTTTTCCTGACAGGCCTGTCATACAAGACAGTGGCGGTCATACAGATGGGTCCTGCCAGTCCTCGCCCATTCTGGGAGAATGGCCAGGACCAGACACGCTCTTTTTAGACCTGACTCTGCCACCAACCTCTCCAGCACACAAAGGCATATCCTGGTGCCCAGTTTAATTCCTTATGAGTATCAACAACAACAACAATAACCAAAACACCTGTGACCTGTGGGCAGGAAAAGAATATACCCAGAAATTTCAACCTAGAAAACTCAAAAAGCTGGGTGTGTGGGAACAGCAAAACTTTATAACTGCTGAAACTGTCCCGGTGCGTCACACAGTCACAGGGTCAAGCAGGACTCACTCTGCTAGGCTTTTCTGGAGTTCTTTTGCATAATTCCGTAAGGTGGGGAGAAGCACTCAAATTGTGAATGGAGCTTCTTGCTAGCGTTCTGAAAAATACATGGACTTATAAAAGTACACAAACCTTTCTAAGGAAAGGAAGATACAGGTGGACCAAGTCTTCACAGGGCTAGAAAAAACTGTCAAAATAAATTTAAGATGATAACTATCAGGATTCAAGGATGATCTCTCCAGACTGAAGCTGATGGCCAGCACCACATGCCTCACACACCTTTGGTAACAGTCTCTTCTTAAAGACAGAATAGAGTTCGGGGCAGAAAGGAGACAGGGGATTAGACACCATGAGAGACAAGGTGGCAAATCCACCCTAGAACTCTTATGCCTTACATAGTGAGTCTGATGGTAGCTGTAAACAGAGGCTTAAGAGTAGGTCAATAGTAAATCAATGACTCAAGTGCCACCACCATCCCAGTCCTCTCCCTCTGTACTTTCATCAACCATCAAAAGATGGTTGATGAAAGTTGGTTTATCAACCATCTAAAGTACTGGTAAACCAGTACTCTTAAGCCTGTGTTTTCTTGAGTAGGGTTCAGGCAAGGAGACACGGGCTCAGCAGGCCAGTGGTAATCCCAGCACATTGCAGGAAACCCCCACGGGTCGGGAAGCTGTGTACTCTGGTTTACAACACCTGCTTCTTCCAACTGTCGCTCTTCCCATCCAGCGCAACAGACTGAATATGTAGTGCTCCAGGTGTTCACTGTCCTTGGTAAGTAGACAGCAGGGTGGGTAGGGCATTTATACACACCCAGATTTTCTTGGTCAGCTTATTCTTTTAAACACACACAGCAGAACATTCCTGATGAGTGCATGGGGAAAGACTGCAATTTCCCTAAATCAAAAGCTAATAAAAATAATAGGAAATTGCTTCAAATGAAAGTCAGTAGAACAAAAGAGAAATACTCAGAGGCTGGTAGAGAAAGACTGAGCACATCAGTCACTCTAGTCACAGTGTCAAGTTAAACCACTGTTCCCTTCCCCGCTGCGCACCCCCTGCCCATCCCACCCCCCTCTTCAGCTCCGCCTTTTTGTGCAGCGCTGTCCCCAGATGTGGGGACACACAAGTCCTCCTCAAAGCTTTCTGTCAGCTCAGTACTTCACTCCTGGTATAAATTCCTTGGCATCCGGATTCAGGTTACTTTTGCTCTGAAATAAGAACCAAGAGATAATAAATCCCAAGGCAAGCTGCACTTTAGCACTTTAAAATTTATTTTCTCCTTGCTTCTGTTATTACCAGTATCTTCCTCTCAGCCCAAAGGAGAGAAAAAAACAGAATGCCTTGCAACTCAGGCAGTGATTCCTGGACTGTTCTCAGTGGCTCCTGATGGCCTCAGCCCCTGCCAATCTCATTTCCTCCTCCCTGCTTTAGACTCCTGTTCCCTTCATGATGCTTTCATTAGAGGCTTGTTAACCTGGACTCAAAGAATAATTTTTTAGTTCACAAGTACCTTAACTCGATGAAAATCAGAGTACTCCATCAAACTAGGTTGGTTACCACAATCCCTATATTATTTTTGTCTATCCTCTCTTTGGTTACCTACTCTCTTGGTTCACAAGATCTTGATCTAAAACCTCAGCAAACTGCCAGGCAAAATCATTCAGACATGAATTGTGCAAGAACAATGTCACTTATGGAATTCTGACATTAAGTAAACATGGAAGGCAGGGAATTCATTTATCTGGTCTTCTAATTATAAGTGGAAAACAGTCTCTTAGAAGTACCTTCCTTCCAAAATGAACCAGCAGTTTTTATAACAGAATCATTCAAAACTATAAATACAGATTTTAGGGACAGTAAAAGAAAAGGACAACAGCAAATGATAATTTGAAACCAAACCTCTTTCATGTTCAAATTTTTACCCTTAATCCCAATTCTGTTTTGAAAATCCCACTGGAGAAAATCAAAGTTGGTGATGCTGCAGCAATCACGTTTCCACAGTGCTTAAGAGGTGCGATGCGTCTTCAATGCACCCCCTTGTTAATGCCCAGGTTGTGAGTGAAGAAACAGTGACTCAGAGGGTGCCAAAGCTTGCCCAAAGTTGGTGGGCCAAAAAGAGAGACGTGGCTCCAAATCCTATATTCTTTTCACTATGTCACATGTGGAACTACTCATGCTCTTACCAAAATATCTTCAGAATCATGACCGTCACTGACTGACAGTCCATTTAACTGTTGCTGCAACTGTCCCATGGCCTGAGGCAGGTCTCGTGATGGAATAAACCAGTCTTGGTCTTCCTCGTCCAACATCTCCTCAAGGAAGAGGTCCAAGAATTCTTGCTCCTGCAGCTCTTCCTCTACCTGGCAAGCAAAGCGGAAGAGCTCAGACTTAACTGTCCCAGTGGGACTCACACTTTCTAGTTCTTTTCTACCTCTTTCTTTCAGAGGTTATTATTTTGCAACTAAGAATGATCTTGTATGAGATCTACTAAGAATTATGATGCTTCTAATGAAAGGCTAGAAAAAAAATATAACTTTTAGTCTTTTCAATCAAATTCCATAAAAAATAAGACAGGAAATAGTCAAAATAGCAGAAATTCCAGGTCTTCTCAGATCTAATCCGTGACACAGATATTTTTCACTCATATGGCACTTAACAGAAAATCATTTTAAAGCTTTACATTTTTTTTCAATCTTACTGAGAGGCAGTTCTTAAATTTCCCATTTTACAAGTATGAAAAGGGTTCAGGAACTATGTATCTAGACTACTACCTGGACAGTGGAGATTAAACCAAAACCAGCTTCCAGCTTCTGGCCTACTTTTCTAGTAATACAGCCCCTTCGGGAGAAAAATACTTTCAGAACCTTAGAAAAATATAAAGATCACTTTCTGGCATACCAGTAGAAAATTCTTTCAAAACAAGAAGAAATAATATGAATATTTAAACAACTTGCATATTTCTGAAAAAGAGTGTCTTAATCTGAAGCAATATATAGCAAGGATATTTTATACTTTTTTGCAGACCCTGTTAACTCTTGCTAAAGAGTATGCTTCACTCTGGAGATTAGTGTGATTTTCACAGGCCTCCCACTTCATGTTTGGCCATCCCTTTCCTGAAAGCTGCCTGGTGACTGATTCACAGCTCGTATGCCGCCACTAGAGGGCTGGTCAAGCAAAAATAATCACCCAAACTAGCCACTATAGTTGAATCCAAAGGAAAAGTCACTTGTAGCAAGACTTAAACACACAATTTCAACATTACAATTAACTATACTTTTTATTTTTTTAATCTCAAGTAAATTAGTTACAAAGTACTTAAAATAACAACTGAAAATATTTCCAAACTACAAGATTTAACATGACTGCTCAGGATCTGCCCTAACTCTCCCCAAGAGCATAACAACATGCTCTTCCATATTAAGTCTACCCTTATTCACAGGCACAAGCCACAAAAGCAGTTACCTGGGCCCAGGGGTGTCACAGGAAGTATGGTCTATGTACTGTTCACACAGATCATACCCCAGTGAGCCACAGCGGGTGGAAACTCCTGGCTGTTTCCTAAACTTGTTTCCATCTCCCCAAAGCACCAGTTGTTCAGTTAAAATCGAATCTCCTGTCTCCCATGCTGGATATGGCCATGTAACTATAATCACATAATGTCCCCAAGAAGGGATATGAGAGCACTGTGGTATCATTTGGTTAAAAGGAGACCCTTTGCCTGGACATTTGGCTCTCTCCCCTTCCTCTGGCTTGACTTCCAGTTATCCTACAGTTGCCAAATGCCCTGGGAGTGGCAGGGCATCATGATGGAGGGCATCAAGTGGTTGCAGAGTCACCTGTCTACCTGGAGTGCTGACCTGGGGCTGTTAGAATCACAGAGATATAAGACAACTGATTACTGCTGGATCTTTGTGGAAGCAATCTAGCCTTTCCCCACCAAATACACTCTCTATCTCAGACTTGCATTCTGCCAGTCTCTGAGTTCCTACTTGGGGCATGCCAGGCTGGTCTGTTTGTACACAGCTGCTGTTTCCCAGGAGCCTACACCAGAACACCATGGCATTGGATCCTCTTTTAATTAGCATGATAGAAAAATTTAAAAATCATCCTCCAAGGTATATTCAATTTGGTCTCTTAGCAACTGAAGTTGCTTTTTGGTCAGCCCTGACCAGGCATCTACATATTTTCAAGTTATTCTACAGCCAATGAACACATTTCTCTTTCGACAGACTGATGGTAAAATATAGCTGTTGAACTACATGTATCATTAGCCTTTCACTTCTTTACCTGTCTGTTGAAGTCCTCTTCATTCTCCATCCACATGTACTCTTCGAATGGGTTTTCCTTCTCATCATGCCCATTTAACACCTGGTCCTCTTTGGATTTTACACTGGGTGATGTATTCACCACACTGGATCCATTCATCATGACAGAACCTACACAGGAGCAAAGGAAAGGATAAAATGATACACAGATCAAGGAAACGAAAAGATTCTTCCAGATGCTTCTGATGTTCTAAATCAAAGTTATTAACTACAGATAAACAGAAAATGCTCGTCTGTAACTAGTTACCTATACAGATGCACAATTCTTTAAGAGTTAAAAGAAAAAACATCTCAGCTCAGTTAGCCTTTCTAGGCAGGTGGGATGGGTGCTGGGTGGGAGGGGACCTTTTAAGTCAAATTTCTGTAAGTTCTAGAACCTAAGATCATAGCTTCCCTAACATTTAAATAGGTAGAAAAAATACATTCTTAATAAACACTGTAAACAGTTGACCCTTATTCTGATTTTTTTCTTTTGTTTTCTTCTTTAAAAAAAATTTTTTTTTTGCTTGTGCTGGGTCTTAGCTGTGGCATGCAGGATCTTTAGTTTCAGCATGTGAACTCTTAGCTGCAGTCTGTGAGATCTAGTTCCTTGACCAGGGATTAAACCCAGGCCCCTCCACTGGAAGCACAGAATCTTAGCCACTGGACTACCAGGGAGGTCCTATTCTGATTCCTATTAAGCTCTGTTTTTCTTTAAAATCTATTTCAAAAAAATAATACATGTTTATCACATTGGAAAGCAAAATGGAAAAAAGTAAGGTCATCAGCTGTCTAACTATACAGTGTTAAAAATGATTCACAATGTGGTGGATATCAGCTTGCTGACTTCCCCTATGTACATACAGACACATATACCCACACCCATTCCCAAAGCACCCATTCTTATAGTAACAGCATGATGCTCCATCATTTGCTGTTTCTCATTTCCATATTAATATAGACATTCTGTCAGTTGGTGTGTTTCTAACGTTTCTGTATTATAAAGGTTGATTTTCTTAAGATAATTCCTAAAAATAGAACTGCCATATAGGAAAGAATGTTTGTTTAAGGCTCGTGATTTATTGCCAAGCTGCCATAGAGTTTAAGTTCCCACTGGTATTATGGAAGTGCCTGTTCATCTGCACTCATGAGTATTCTTTTGGCTTCCAAATTCATTTTGGTATGCTTGCTCTCATCTGGAATGTATTTATTTTCAGTTCTTTATTTAAAATTTAACCATTCTTCAAAAACAGTTGTAGGACTTTCTTGGTGGTCCAGTGGTGAAGAATCTGCCAGTCAATGCAGAGGACACAGGCGTGACCCCTGGTTGAGGAAGATCCCACATACTATGGACCAACTAAGCCCTCGCACCACAGCTACTGAGCCCAAGTGCCTAGAGCTCGTGCTGTGCAGCAAGATAAGCTGCAGTGAGAGGCCCCTGTACCGAAACTAAAGCGTAGCCCCAGTTGCTGCAACTAGTGAAAGCCTTGGCACAGCAATGAAGACCCAGCACAGCCAAAAGAAATAAAAATTAAAAAAACAAAGCAAAACATTGTAGTCTTTACGCTCTATAGTACCTCCCCTAGGTAATGAGCATGGTGCTAATACTACTTAACCATTCTGTTTCATATGTATAATTTTTCTCTTCTTAATTAGATTCTCAACTCCTGAAACACAAGATGAAAAGTTTTTATATTTTGTAATCTTCCTCAATATTAGGAACTTCATAAATACCCACAGATCATCGTGCTTAGGCAATTTTCCCTTTCTAGCCTGTCTCCTTTCAATCTCAGCTCAGTCCTCTCCCCAGCGCTCCCTGGGGCATCTTTAAGTTTTAATACATTATTTTTCACTTATTTCTGTCTTGGTAACATTCATGAAAAAGTTCTTCTCTGCTTCTGGGTACACTAAAAGTTACTGAAGTTTTTTCAATTTTCAAACCTGTTATGAACATTAGAAAATATAATCTTAAAAGACAAAGTTCAATTATGAATAGTAATAAGAATATGGGCTTCCCCGGTGGCTCAGTGGTAAAGAATCCGCCTACCAATGCAGGGGACACTTTGATCCCTGGTCTGGGAAGATCCAACATGCTGTGGAGTAACTAAGCCCATGCACTGCAACTATTGAGCCTGTGGTCTAGAGCCTGGGAACCACAACTACTGAGCCCACACACCGCAACCACTTAAGCCCACGTGCCCTAGAGCCCATGCTCCACAACAAGAGAAGAAGCAGTGAGAAGCCCCTGCTCACCCCAACTACAGAAAAGGCCAGTGCGCAGCAATGAAGACCCAGTAAATAAAATTGTATAAAAAAAGATGGAAAAATAATTTGTCGATAGTTCAAAGAGAATTTAAGACAGAACCCATGCAATTCACTGTTGGTTTAATTAGGGCACCTAGTATGAAATATCAGAGAAGGCAATGGTACCCCATTCCAGTACTCTTGCCTGGAAAATCCCATGGATGGAGGAGCCTGGTGGGCTACAGTCCATGGGGTCGCTAAGAGTCAGACACAACTGAGCGACTTCACTTTCACTTTTCACTCTCATGCATTGGAGAAGGAAATGGCAGCCCACTCCAGTGTTCTTGCCTGGGGAATCCCAGGGACAGGGGAGCCTGGTGGGCTGCCATCTACGGGGTCACACAGAGTCAGGCATGACTGAAGTGACTTAGCAGCAGCAGCAGTATGAAATATCGGAGAAGGCAATGGCACCCTACTCCAGTACTCTTGCCTGGAAAATCCCATGGATGGAGGAGCCTGGTAGGCCGCAGTCCATGGGGTCGTGAAGAGTCAGACACGACTGAGTGACTTCACTTTCACTTTTCACTTTCATGCATTGGAGAAGGAAATGACAACCCACTCCAGTGTTCTTGCCTGGAGAATCCCAGGGACGGGGGAGCCTGGTGGGCTGCTGTCTATGGGGTCACACAGAGTCAGGCATGACTGAAGTGACTTAGCAGCAGCAGTATGAAATATATCAGTTTAATATATTTTAGACAGAAACAAAAGAAATCAATGATTATTTCAAATACTGCTCCAGAATAATAATCCCATAAGGCTATAAAAGGGGGAAACCAGTTTTTATTTTTACCACTTCCATTTTCAGCGTAACATGATAGAAGCAAGTATGTTCCGAACGTCAGGGCAACTGAGTAAATAGGTATTCCTAATCAGAGACTTAACAGGTCTTGAACCTTGATGGAGAGGAGATTACACAGCACTTTCCAAAGATTCATTTAGCAGTTGCTTACTATTCTCATAGCTCAGTTGGTAAAGAATCTGCCTGCAGTGCAGGAAACCCCAGTTTGATCTCTGGGTCAGGAAGATCCCCTGGAGAAGGGATAGGCTACCCACCTCAGTATTCTTGGGCTTCCCTGGTGGCTCAGCTGGTAAAGAATCTGCCTGCAATGTGGGAGACCTGGGTTCAATCCCTGGATTGGGAAGATCCCCTGGAGAAGGGCAAGGCTACCCACTCCAGTATGGTGGCCTGGAGAATTTCATGGACTGTATAGTCCATAGAGTCACTAACAGTCGGACACAACTAAGCGACCTTCACTTCACTTCACTTACTATCAACACAGTGATTTCTCCCCACATTATGGAAGTTACCCACAGAGAATCAGAGCTCCATTTTCTAAAACATCTGCCTTTGCCACCAAAATAAATCCTGAGTGCCCATGACCATCAGGAGAAAAGGAAAGCAGAGGAAGAAAGAACAGAATAATCCTAATTCAAGAGAAAGGCAGAGCACAGAGGATACATTGCATATACCTGTTCATGAGAAAGGGAATGGAAAATTACCACAAACTCAACATGGGGATATTACCTAATTTAACGTATACATTTTTAAAAGTTGTTTTTTTAACAAAAACACTTCAGAAAAGTAAAAAACACTATGATTGGGACAATCAATACTAGGAAAATTGTTCTCTCCACAGTATGTTACATAGTATTGATATGTATTTTATACCATTCCACCTTTCCCAAACAATTGGGAAGTTTGGTTTCTCTAAACAGCAGCAATCCAAGAGCTTAATTTGTACAGTGCTTAACAATTTATAAAGAAATTTAATATTTATGCTATAACTTAAGGTACATATTCTGTCCAAATTCACTTAAAAAAAAAAACACCCAGACAGTGCTAAAGACCAAAGAAGGTACTGGTTCAGTGGTTAATCAAACTGGGTTGCTGGGTTAGTTCAATAACAACACTGGTTTGTGGGCCCACTGTGTGACAGTGACACCTGGTGCTTAATATGCCTCTTGACATTAGTAATGGGATGAGCATGGGGAGGTTTTGCTGAAGAATGGTAAATCCTAGGTAAGACACGTGGGAAATGTCATCCAACTTGGGGAAGACAGCAGGTAAGATGGGACCATTGCCTGTAACTTCCTTGACTGTCCTGTTTCCAAAGTTGCACGTAACATTCTCTTTTTCCAGCTCCTCTTCAGCTCACCATCCATCATGCTTGCCTTCCAAAAGTACAGTGTTTATCTAACCATCTTTTTTTGATATTTCACGTTCATGACTTTGATCCTCCCACACTAAGTCACATCACTGTGAAATTCTAGTCTAGTGGAGACAAAGAAAATGTCCCCAAAGCTTCTAGAGATGGGGAAAATGCTTGGTTACAAAAGTAGGATCACAAATCAGAATGGCTGCTATGTTGTCAGCTACACTATGGAGAGGGGATGTGACTAGGAATTCAATTTTTTTTGTTTGTTTTTTGGCAGCTCTGTTTGGCTTGTGGAATCTTAATTCCCCAACAAGGGATTGAATTTGAGGACCCCAGCAGTGAAAAAGCCAAGTCCTAACCACTGGACCACCAGGGAATTCCCACTCAGTCTTGTTAACAAGCATGCAAGTTTCAAAGGTCATCTTCCCACCATTAAGTCCTCAGATGAGACAGCCATTCCAGTCGACCACTTGAACTTTATGAGATTCTGAGGTGGGGGCACCCAGCTGGGCTGCTTCCAGATTCCTGACCCACAGGAACTGTGATACTAAATGTTTATTGTTTTAGCCTACTAAACTTTGGAGTAAGTTCTTATATAATAATAAATAAATAACACAGGTATTCAGTAAACACGGACATCTAGCTCTGCCATACAAACCACCAGTTGCCACTCATCTAAGAAGACAAACATGCAGTCTGAAGCAGGTCATTGTTTGAGGAGTTCTTCAAGAACTAGACCTCAATAGCACATAAAGGAGTTGATGTCTGGTCTGTATCTAAACTGCATTAAGAAATCTAAGAACTATTTGAAACTCATTCCCCGCTTCCATCTCACTTTCCATCTTAAATGTGTGGCAAACATGGTGAAAATGGAAAATAATGATTGTCATTTGGCTGAAGATGGTAAAGCATGTAGTCAAAATAGGAATGCTAAGTTCCTGCCAAGCATATGATTTAGCACTTTACCTTGGTCAAGAGTTTGTGTTTAAGATATTTGGCTTGAAATAGAGGTCTTGGTTCCCAACCACAAAGAACTTTAAGACTTTTAATATACCTAGGATATTTCCAGAATACATACTTCATCAATTCAACACTTTGAAAAATCACAACTTTCAGATTCAACAATTTTTCCAATCCAAAACTTGGCTATTTTTTTTGAACCTAGATGAGATTTTTTTTTTTTTTTCAGAAGCTAAAACTAGATTATGCCCAGGATAACAACTTGACTGTCAAGAATACTTGGAACTATTGACTCAATTATTGGGAAAAAGTCTACTGAGTAGTTTATATTAAAACTAGTCTCTACTATTATGTTTCCTATAGTTTTGTTAACTTCATTCAGTCTGGTGGTGGTTGTTCAGTCGTTAAGTCGTGTCCGACTCTTTGTGACACCACGGACTACAGCAAGCCCGTCTCCTCTGTCCTTCACTATCTCCTGGAGTTGGTTCAAATTCATGTCCACTGAGTTGGTAATGCTATCTAACCATATCATCCTCTGCCGCCCCCTTCTCCTCCTGCCTTCAATCTTTCCCAGCATCAGGGTCTTTTCCAATGAGCCAGCTCGTCACATCAGGTGGCCAAAGGACTGGCGCTTCAGCTTCAGCATCAATCCTTCCAATGAATACTCAGGGTTGATTTCCTTTAGGATTGACTGTTTGATCCCCTTGCAGTCCAGGGGACTCTAAAGAGTCTTCTCCAGCACCACAATTCAGTCTGATGAATACCAGTTAAAAAATTAAACACTGTGGGTAACAGTTTTACATGTTATTTTACTTCAAACATGATGTCAGTAGATTCAGGCTTTGGTCTTTCCCTGCTGCTGCTGCTAAGTCGCTTCAGTCGCGTCCGACTCTGTGCGACCCCATAGACGGAAGCTCACCAGGCTCCCCTGTCCCCGGGATTCTCCAGGCAAGAACACCGGAGTGGGCTGCCATTTCCCAGTTACATCTTAATAACTCAGGTAATTAGATGCGCTCACTCACTAGAATCTGTGTGTCTACCCTCAGCCCTGTGCTTGACAGCTATTTTCACAAGGTACACAGTTGTTTCACTGACGGTGTTTACATTCTCTCAGGAGAGAGATAAGCAAATGGTTAAGAATAATTAGTATTAAATTAAAAGGAGAGGCAAAAGGGACTATTACGAGACAGGAAGACCCAATCTAGTTCAGGAGTGGGGGATGGCTAGGAAGCGTTTCCCTGAAGAAGCAACATTTAGATTGATACCTGAAAAATTTGTTAGCTAGCAGGAGGGAAGAGAGGGAAAACCATGTGCAAAGTTTCAGAGGCAGGAGGGAACTTTCAAGAACTATAAGAAGGTACGTATGCATACAGTTTAAGAGTCAAAGGAGAACCAGTTGGAGAACGGCCAAGGAAGAGAGGTGAGGGTGCAGAGGCAGATGGACCCGATCATCTAGGACATCAGAGGCTACATGAAGAATTTTGGAGATCATCCGAAAAGCAATGAAAGCCACTGAAAACGGTTCTCAGCAGCACAGTGACATGACTCAATTCATATTTTGAGGTTACTCAGGCTGCCATATGGAAAATGGATTGGAGAGACTGAGAGAGGATAATGGGAGACCATTAAGGCAGCTAATGCACTAACCCAGATGAAAAACAAAAGGTAGCTGCTTAAACTAGGACAATGGCAGTAAGAAGAGAATAGATTTCAAAGCTATTTTAGGCTTTTCTGGGGAGGAACTGGATGCGGGGAGACAAGGCGAGGCAGATATCAGGGATAATTCTGGCGTAAGCAACTGGGCGAGGGGCAATGTCACTTGTTGAGCTAGGGAACTCCTCTAGCTCAACCAGAGTTTTCTTGGGTGGGGATGGGGATTCGAGGTATAAAGGGTGATGCGTTCTCTATTGGGCACATTAAATGTGTAATGCCTCTGAAACACTCAAATGGTGACATAAGTAGGTTGTTTGTAGGCATCAATAGGAGAGGTATGACTAAATACAGAAATTTGGAATAGTCGTCTACATACATGGTAACCAAAGTCATGGGCCTAGAATATTGCCTAGGGAGAGAGAGCAAAGTCAGATAAGACAAGGAGATAGACAAGGAGACTGAGAAGGAAATTAGAAGAGTGTGACATCACAGAAATCAAGGGAAGACAGAACCCTTCGCTTATAGTGAGTTGAAAGGTAGCCCCCAGAAAGATATGTTCAGATTCTAATCCCAAGAATCTGTGAAGACTACATTATTTAGAATAGGGGTCTTTGTAGACGTAACTACATTAAGGACCTTGAGATAAGTAGATCATCCTGCATTATCCCAGGAGGCCCTAAATCCAATGGTAAGTGTCTTGTAGGAGAAAAGCAGAAGATTTGACATGGAGAAAAGAAGGCAATGTGACTGGGGAGGCAGAGATTGGAATGGTGGGGCCACAAGTTAAGGAACGCCTACAGGCACCACAAGTTGAACGGGCAAAGAACAGATTCTCCCCTGCAGTCTCCAGAGAGAGAGTCCAACCTGATTTTTTTTTTCTTGACTTTTGATTTTTGACTTCTAGCCTCTAGATGGTAAAAGAAAAAATTCATGTTGTTTTAAGCCTCTAGTTTGTGGTAATCTGCCACATTAGACACAGGGGACTGATATACCCAGTGAGGCAGGTATGTTGAAGACTAAGATGAAAAGTGAAAGTCGCTCAGTGAAAGGGAAAGTCGCTCAGTCGTGTCTGACTCTTTGTGACCCCAAGGAATTCGCCAGGCCAGAATACTGGAGTGAGTGGCCATTCCCTTCTCTAGGGGATCTTCCCAACCCAGGTCTTCAGCATTGCAGGCCAATTCTTTACCAGCTGAGCCACCAGGGATGCAAGGTCAAAAGGAAGGCTGAGAAGTGTCTATAGAATCTAGGACCATGGAGATCTCTTATGACCACAATGAAAGCAGGATCCTTAAATAGAAATGAGGGAGAAAGTAAAAGGGATGAGATATGAATTGCAGGTGATCGGAAGTAATAAAAACTCTTTCAAGGGGCCAGGTGCCAAGGAAAGGAAGAGGAATGAACAGGAACCAGAGGGATGGAAGGTCCCTGGAAAGTTTACTTTTAAAGACTAGAGAGCCCAGAACATGTTTAAATGTTCATAGAAAGAATCTAGTGGAGAAGGAGAGGCTAGAAATAAAGGAGAAAGAAGGAAAAGCTGATAGTACAGGCTAGGGGAAGGTAGGAAGAGATACTTGTTTATTCTTTTGGACACCTAATAAATTCTGATGATTCAAAATCTAAATGCCTGGGATTCCTAATTAGTAACAGTTAATTATAGTAAAAGAGAATTACTAATTACAAATGGATGATGAGCATAAAGTCAGAGCAAGGGAAGCACATTGGGAGAGACATTTAATCCATTACAAAGCCTTACTTACTCCAGGAAGTAAGTTACACATGAAGTTATACTCTAACTCCACGGCAGATTTTCACTTCCCTGGTGGCAGGAATGTAAGTCTCCCTGTCCCAACAGTTGCTGGATAAACCTATCAAACTCTAACTCTAGAACTTTGCTTTTGTTTTCTCTTCTAATTTTTCACAGTCATATATATGTATGTACATATATACACACATTTTTAAAGCTACATAAGCACTATAGAAAGTAATTTTATAAATTTTAAATACATAATGTCAACCAAAGACAATGCAGGAGGCTGCAAATAACAAGTGAGTTTATTTGGGATCTTAAGAATTCAGGAACCACAGATTTGGGTAACCCAAAAAGAGGGGAAACAGTGAGAGATTTTATTTTCTTGGGCTCCAAAATCACTTCAGATGGTGATTGCAGCCATGAAATTAAAAGATGCTTGCTTCTTAGAAGAAAAGCTATGACCAACCTAGACAGCATATTGAAAAGCAGAGACATTACTTTGCTGACAAAGGTCCATCTACTCAAAGCTGTGGTTTTTCCAGTAGTCTTGTATGGATGTGAGAGTTGGACTATAAAGAAAGCTGAGCGCTGAAGAACTGATGCTTTTGAACTGTGGTGTTGGAGAAGACTCTTGAGAGTCCCTTGCACTTCAAGGAGATCAAACCAGTCAATGCTAAAGGAAACCAACCCTGAATATTCATTGGAAGGACTGATGCTAAAGCTGAAACTCCAATACTTTGGCCACCTGATGTGAAGAACCAACTCATCTGAAAAGACTTTGATGCTGGGAAAGATTGAAGACAGGAGGAGAAAGGGATGACAGAGGATGAGATGGCTGGATGCCATCACCGACCCAATGGACATGAATTTGAGCAAGCTCCGGGGAGCTGGTGATAGACAGGGAAGCCTGGCATGCTGCATTGCATGGGATCACAAAGAGCTGGACATGACTAAGCGACTGAACTGAACTGGGAAAGTGTGTTCCAAGGAAAACAAAGAGTCATAAAGACAAAAGGGCATAAGACTATTAAAAGTTGCCTGATGAGTGGGGCAGAGAACATATTTGAATACATAATAGTTGAAAACTTTCCTAACCTGTAAAAGGAAACAGACAGCCAGGTCCAGAAAACACAGAGTGCCAAGCAGGATCAATCAAAGAGGGCCACACCAAGACATACTGTAATTAAAATGGCAAAAATTAAAGATGAAGATAAAATATTAAAAGCAGCAAGGGAAAAGCAATGAGTTACATATACGGTAATGCCCATAAGACTGTCAGCTGAATTTTCAGCGAAAACTCTAAAGGCCAGAAAGGACTGGTACAATGTAATTAAAGAGATAAAAGGGAAAAACCTACAGCCAGGAATACCCCACCTGGCAAGGCTTTCATTCAGATTTGACGGAGAGATTAAAACTTTTTTCAAATATATTTACTTTTGGTTGCACTGGGTCTTCACCATTAAAGGTGGGCTTCCTCTAGTCGGGGCAAGCAGGGGCCACTCTGTTGCAGTGCACGGGTTTCTCATCGCAGTGCATGTGTGCTAAGTTGCTTCGGTTGTGTCTGACTTTGGGGATGCTGTGGACTATAGCCCTGCCGGGCTCCTCTATACAAGGGATTTTCCAGGCAAGAATATTGGAGTGTGTTGCCATTTCCTCCTCCAGGGGATCTTCCCAACTTAGGGACTGAACCCGCATCTCTGAAGTCTCTTGCACTGGCAGGTGAGCTTTTTTTTTTTTTTTTTTAACCACTAGCACCAGCTGGGAAGCCATCTCATTGCTGTTGTGGAGCACAGGCTCTATGCACACAGGCTTCAGCAGTTGCAGCATGGGGGCTCAGTAAATGTGGCTCACAGGCTCCAGAGCACAGGCTCAACAGTTGTGGCACATGGGCTTAGCTGCTCTGTGGCATGTGGAATCTTCCTGGACCAGAGATCAAACCTATGGTCCCCTGCATTGGTAGGCAGATTCCTATGCAGTATACCACCAGGGAAGTCCTCGAAAGTTTTAAAAGAAGCAAAAGCTAAAAGATTTCAGCACTACCAAATCAGCTTTACAAGAAATGTTCAAGGGACTTCTCTAAGCAAAAAAGAAATGGCCACAACTAGAAGCCTGAAAACTATGAAAGAAAAACGCTCACTGGTAAAGTCAAATATACACTAAAGGTAGTAAATTTAACTACATACAGAGTTAGTAGGAAGCTTAAATGATAAAACTAGTAAAATCATCTATATCTTCAATTAAAGGAGTCACAAAACAAAATGGTAAAATATGATGACAAAAATAGTAATCATGAGGAGAAGGGAGTAAAAATGCAGAGTTGTTAGTATGTGCTTGAAATTAAGAGATTGGCAACTTAAAATAAATAAACTTATTGCTATAAATAAACCTCACTGTAACCATGAACCCAAAATCTATAATAGATACACACACAAGAAAGAGAAAAAATTCAAATGCAACACTAAAACAGTCATTAAATCACAAGTGAAAATAAAAGTTGCTCAGTTACCTCTGACTCTTTGTGACCCCATGGACTCTCTACAGTCCATGGAATTCTCCAGGCCAGAATACTGGAGTGGGTAGCCTTTCCCTTCTCCAGGGAATCTTCCCAACCCAGGGATCGAACCCAGGTCTTCAGCATTGCAGGCGGATTCTTTACCAGCTGAGCCACCAGGGAAGCCCACACAAGAGAAGAGAACAAAAGCAAAATAAAAGAACAAAAAGGAACTACAAATACAAACAATAAAATGGCAATAAATACGTATCTATCAATAATTACTTTAAATGTAAAGAGACTAAAGACTCCAATCAAAAGACAAAGAGTGGCTGAATGGATTATAAAAACAAGACCTATACACATATATATATAGGCTTCCATGATAGCTCAGTTGGTAAAGAATCCATCTGCAATGCAGGAAATCCAGTTTGGATTCCTGGGTCGGGAAGATCTTCTGGAGAAGGGCTGGCTACCCACTCCAGTATTTTTGGGCTTCCCTTGTGGCTCAGATGGTAAAGAATCTGCCTGCAATGTGGGAGACCAGGGTTATATATATGGGCTTCCCTGGTGGTTCAGACGGTAAAGTGTCTGCCTGCAATGGGCGAGACCCAGGTTCAATCTCTAGGTTGGGAAGATCCCCTGAAGAAAGAAATGGGAACCCATTCCAGTACTCTTGCCTGAAAAATCCCACAGACAGAGGACCCTAGTAGGCTACAGTCCATGGGGTCACAAAGAATCAGACATGACTGAGTGACTTCACTTTCGCACATATATAACTGCCTACAAGAGATTCACTTCATACCTAAAGCAACAGGTATGGAAGTAAAGGGATGGAACCAGATACTCCATGCAAATGGAAATCAAAAGAAAGCCAGGATAGCAATATCTATGCTGACAAAATAGAATTTAAAATAAAGACTATACAAGAGATAAAGAGGATATTGCATAATGATTAAGGGATTAATCCAAAAGGAAACTGTAGCAACTGTAAATGTATATGCACCCAACATAGGAGGACATACATATACAAAGCAAATATTAACATAACATAAATATAGACATAAAGGGAGAAATCAACAGTAATGAAATCATTGTAGAAGACTTTACCACCTCATTTACATCAATGAACAGATCACCCAGAGTAAATCAATAAGGAAACACTAGCCTTAAATGACACATTAGATCAGACGGACTTAACAGATATATACAGAACATTCCATCCAAAAGCAGTAGAATACATTCTTTTCAAATACACAGGGAGCATTCTCCAGGATAAATCACAGCTAAGCCTTAGTAAAATTAAGAATATTGAAATCCTATCAAGTATGTTTTCAACCAGAATGCTATGTGACCAGAATATTAACTATAAGAAAAACACTGCAAAAATATAAACATGTAGTTCAGTTCAGTTCAGTTCAGTTCAGTCACTCAGTCGTGTCTAATTCTTTGCAACCCCATGAACCGCAGCACGCCAGGCCTCCCTGTCCATCACCAACTCCTGGAGTCCATCCAAACCCATGTCCGTTGAGTCGGTGATGCCATCCAACCATCTCATCCTCTGTCGTCCCCTTCTCCTCCTACCCCAAATTCCTCCCAGCATCAGAGTCTTTTCAAATGAGTCGGTTCTTCACATCAGGTGGCCAAAGTAATGGGGTTTCAGCTTCAACATTAGTCCTTCTAATGAACACCCAGGACTGATCTCCTTTAGGATGGACTGGTTGGATCTCCTTGCAGTCCAAGGGACTCCCAAGAGTCTTCTCCAACACCGCAGTTCAAAAGCATCAATTCTTTTGTGCTCAGCTTTCTTTATGGTCCAACTCTCACATCTATACATGATCACTGGAAAAACCATAGCCTTGACTAGATGGACCTTTGTTGACAAAATAATGTCTCTGCTTTTCAAATTGCTATCTAGGTTGGTCATAACTTTCCTTCCAAGGAGTAAGTGTCTTTTAATTTCATGGCTGCAATCACCATCTGCAGTGATTTTGGAGCCCAGAAAAATAAAGTCAACTGTTTCCACTATTTCCCCACCTATTTGCCATGAAGTGATGGGACTGGTTGCCGTGATCTTAGTTTTCTGAATGTTGAGCCTTAAGCCAAGTTTTTCACTCTCCTCTTTCACTTTCATCATGGGGCTCTTTAGTTTTTTTTCACTTTCTGCCATAAGGGTGGTGTCATCTGCATATCTGAGGTTATTGAGATTTCTCTGACAATCTTGATTCCAGTTTGTGCTTCCTCCAGCCCAGCGTTTCTCATGATGTACTCTGCATATAAGTTAAATAAGCAGGGTGACAATATACAGCCTTGACGTACTCCTTTTCCTATTTGGAACCAGTCTGTTGTTCCATGTCCAGTTCTAACTGTTGCTTCCTGACCTGCATACAGATTTCTCAAGAGGCAGGTCAGGTGGTCTGGTATTCCCATCTCTTGCAGAATTTTCCACAGTTTCTTGTGATCCACACAGTCAAAGGCTTTGGCATAGTCAATCAAGCAGAAATAGATGTTTTTCTGGAACTCTCTTGCTTTTTCCATGATCCAGAGGATGTTGGAAATTTGATCTCTGGTTCCTCTGCCTTTTCTAAAACCAGCTTGAACATCAGGAAGTTCACGGTTCACGTACTGCTGAAGCCTGGCTTGGAGAATTTTGAGCATTACTTTACTAGCCTGTGAGATGAGTGCAATTGTGCGGTAGTTTGAGCATTCTTTGGCATTGCCTTTCTTTGGGATTGGAATGAAAACTGACCTTTTCCAGTCAGTCAGTTGGAAAACTGCTGAGTTTTCCAAATTTGCTGGCATACTGAGTGCAGCACTTTCACAGCATCATCTTTCAGGATTTGGAATAGCTCAACTGGAATTCCATCACCTCCACTAGCTTTGTTCATAGTGATGCTTTCTAAGGCCCACGTGACTTCACATTCCAGGATGTCTGGCTCTAGATGAGTAA